>OZ022501.1:3877744-5301446 GCA_963989385.1 Ctena decussata | reverse complement strand
CCTGCCTCAGAGTTCGAGTTGTAGAACAACATGAACTTGCAGTACAAATAACACCACTGGTGACATATTTGAGCCATTGAATTAATAATTGTTTACGTGATAGTGTCACCAAATTGCTTAGGACGCGTTTCGAGGTTATTCATTCGTTTAGCCTACAGTAGACGTCCGAAAACGTTAACCCTGTTGCCACACAATGTTGCAGCAACGTCAAATCAGCGTCATGACGAAACCTCATTATATGAGCGTTGTTTAAGCGTTGTGTTCCTGCTGGATAATTAAAAAAGTAGTCTAACCAGCTGCAGAAAGGTTTGGCATGGAATCATAGTTCCCCTACCCCAGAGAGATACTTCATATGAAATCTGGTTGAACAGAGATATTAAGAATATTTTTGTCATTACATCATCGAACAAAACTATTGATTTTGTAAAGAAGTATGATAATGGCGGTTATTATCATATTTGAGCCGCGACACGAGAAAACCAACAATGTGCTTGTCTAATCAGAGTCTTCGCTGTCCGCATGGAGGTAGCTTAAGCCCTCAGCTACCCTTTAAGCGCTTAGCGAAGAGTCTGATCAGACTTGGCAGATACCCAGGCTGATCTGAGTCCGCGCTTTGCTCACGACCACTTTGTGGTTTTTGTCGTGTCGCGGCTCAATTATAGACATTTGATAGCCCTGTAATACATTATTTTCAAACAATATTAAAATATTAACGTCCCGATCCTGACTATTGCGACAAATGTGCCAAAAAATAGCATAAACCCAAACCATACAGCTGCATTTAGCTGCAGGCTGATCTGGGTCTGCACCAATAGCCATCAGGGCCGGACTTTTTTGATAAATAGAAACAAGGGTGAAAGGGTAAACTATTGTTTTCTACTGTATTTTTACAAAGGGAAACAACTTTTGTGATTTCCTATTTTTTCCAGGATGACGTAGCCCTGTGAAATAGGGTCTTCTCTTAAAAGAAAGAATTTGCTCTTTGAGGAGCAAATTCTTTCCTTTCAGAGTTAACCCCCATTTAGAAAGGAGAATAAAAAGAAAATGTCAGAGTTGCTTCCCCAGAAAATGTATCCATTCACCTTAAGAAGTGTAAGGGTAGCGCTATCCCCGTACTTCAGGGCCCAGTTGTTCGAAGCATCGTTAGCCTAACGAGCTCGTTAAGAGGTCAACTCATTAAGTGTTTTATGACTTTATAGCCAAATACACTGATATTTTTTATCGAAAATATGTGAGAAGCTTCTCACATTTTTACAAAAAAGATATTGGCATATTTGAGACATTAACATTTGAAATTTTAACGTCACGTTAACTAACAGCGTCGTTAGTTTTGAACAACTGGGCCCAGGCAATTAAAATTATTTTCAAGTAGAATGCGCCAGCATTGTTTTAACCAGGAACAATAGCATACTAAGTAGGTTACTTATACAATATGACAGTCATATGCTTTAATAATTCTACAGATTGGAATATGATAACCAGTTATTGAATATATCCAAATTTGAATAATCTGATTTAGGTGCTCGGATACACTTCCATTTCCCGAAATTTCTAAGAAGGGAAACAACTTTTTGTGACTTTAATTTGCTTGCCTCGATCGCGTAGCCCTTCCAAACTTAAGTCTACTCTTAAAGGGAAGAATTTGCTCGAAGAGAAGCAATTTTTTCCTTTAAGAGTTGACCCGAGTAGAGAAGGGAGGCAACAACGAAAGCGACGGAGTTGCTTGCCCTGAAAATATACCCACTTATACCATTTGCCTTAAGTGCATTACTAAAAAAATATATATGAGCCGCGACATGAGAAAACCAACAATGTGGTTGTGCGCCCAGCACAGACTCAGATCAACCTGGGCATCCGCCAAGTTTGTCCAGACTCTTCGTTAAGAGCTCAAATTGTAGTTAAGGGTCTAAGCTACCTCCATGCGGACAGCGAAGACTCTGATCAGACTGGGCGGATGCCCAGGCTGATCTGAGTCTGCGCTGGGCGCACAACCACATTGTTGGTTTTGTGGTGTCGCGGCTCATATATATATATATATATATATATATATATATATATATATATATATATATATATATATATATATATATATATATATATATATATATATATATATATATATCATAATCGAAGATCTTCTTTGCTTTTCTGATCAATGATATGGCAAATATTTAACAAAATGTCGGGTCATTATGACATCGGGGAGACGATTATCATCACGTAATGTAGTCCGAATACGGTAGCACATCCATATACAACCCTGCATTGTCGAGGCGAATTACATTTGTGCAGATTTGAGCCGCGACGCAACAAACCAACAGAGTGGCATATGCGCCCAGCAAAGACTCAGACCAGCCTGGGCATCCGCCCAGTATGATCAGAGTCTTCGCTGTCCGCATATAGGGAACTTAGACCAGTCTGATCAGAGTCTTCGCTGTCCGCATGGAGGTAGCTTAGACTCTCAGCTACCTTTTAAGCGCAGAGCGAGGACTTATCAGACTGGGCGGATGCCCTAACTGATCTGAGTCTTCGCTTGGCGCACATGCCACTTTGTTGGTTTTGTCGTGTCGCAGCTCATTTGGTTTTGATCGCCAGCATACGTTTCAGATCACTTCATGACTGATACGTTTGCACAGCACTGTCCACTTTTTAGGGCTAGAAACTTCTGAAATTTATTAGATTTTAATGTTTATTAGGATTTTAATGTTTTGGTTTAAACAATATTTATTCAATATAAATTACATATGCAGAACAAACATGGTACAGGTTCTGACGGGTGAAGCGAATCGCTTATATAAAAGTCATCTCCTGTTTAATTTTTAATGTTTTAATCACCATTCTCGTGTGACTTTATTATAAATTTCAGACATAAATACACACATTTGTGATAACAAACGTATATATAGATGTCAAGGATTGGATGTAGGCTAGGCCTATATTTATCCTCTCCTGTTCGAGATATCGAGAGTTAACTGTATTTATTTAAATCAAAGAACCACTAAGTCTTGTTACATATCCATGATCCCACAGATGTAGTTTCAAAACACATTATTTTTTTTGCCCGTTCTAAAATAAACATGACATACAAAACAAACAAAAGGAAAAAAGAAGCAGTATGTACAATCTGCTTCTTAATAACACAACCAAAAACAGATTTAAAAGACATTGAATTATGCCTATCATTATGGATTTCATGAAGATTTTAAATTCCTCTTTAGGTTAATTTTATTTGTTACAATAAGCATTCTATTATATCATTCCAGTCTCAACCATGCGATGACACCGATTGAGTCGCGGCACGAGAAAACCAACTAAGTGGCATGTGCGCTCAGCTAAGCTCAGTTTGATTAGAGTCTTTGCTGTTGGCATGGAGGTAGCTTAACTTTAAGTTATCCTTTCAGTGCCCAGCAAAGACTCTGATCAGACTGGGTTGATGTCCAAGCTGATCTTCGCCTGCACTCTTGCTACTTTGTTGGATTTGTCGTGTCGCAGCTCAATTGATTGTGCAAAATAATTTCAGTGCTCAAACAAAGTCTGATTTGAGCCGCGACACGAGAAAACCAACAAAGTGGCACTGCGCCACGCAATGACTTAGAGCAGCCTGGGCATTTACCCAGTCCAATCAAAGTCTTCGCTTTGCGTTTTAAAGGTAGCTAATGGTGTAAGCTAGCTCCTTGCGCACAGCAGGGACTCTGATCAGACTGGGCGGATGCCCAGGCTGATCTGAGTCTTCGCTGGGCGCACATACCACATTGTTGGTTTTGTCGTGTCGCGGCTTATGTCTGAGGTGGCACATAGCAGGTGTATACCCCAGCTGCAGCTCGACCCTCATCTGCAATCGGAGCACGCTCGGCCAATTCCGTGAATCAGATTCACGGAATTGGCAGAGCGGTGTTCCGATTGCCCTCATCTGCTGCTGCGAAAAGATACCGTCGTATTCCTTCTGTTATAAGATACCTGCCACAATTACCGCAAATACGTAACTCATTATTGTATAATTCAGTTATAAAACGGAGGCTTTCTCTAGTTAAGATACGTCATATAATTGAATAAATATAGTGCATGTATATGATGTGACCACAGCTTGGACCATGATTTCCAGAGTCAAATAAATACTTGCCCTTCGCAGAATCTGCTTATTAGTAAGCAAACTTGGATCACTTATTTACATCTGACCGACAAATACAAGTTTAAATACAATGATTCTGATATTGAAATCACATTCACAAATGCATCCATAAAAACAGAAAAGGATGAGGAGGTGTGTGGTGCAACAGGTGGCGGAAATTTGCTTTTATTCCCTTTTTCAATAAAGAATTCTTTTTGCTCCAAATAAAGAGAAATGTCCTGGCCACTCTTGTGAGGCCGTTCCAGTGAAGGTTGCAACATATGAACTACGACATGACAAAACCAACAAGGTAGCATGTGCGCCCAGCAAAGCCCCAGATCAGCCTAGGCATCCGCCCAGTCTGATCAGAATCTTCGCTGTTGGCACTGAGGTAGCTTTGATCCTTAGCTACCCTTTAAGTGCACTGTAAAGACTCTGATGCCCAGACTGATCTGAGTCTTCGCTGGGCACACATGCCACTTTGTTGGTTTTGTCGTGTCGTGGCTCAATTTTATTTTCCTCGCTGGGTCTGCTCTAATGGTGAGCTTTAACGTAAATGAACCGCGACACGAGAAAACCAACAATGTGGTCGTGCGCCCAGAGCAGACTCAGATCAGCTTGTGCATTCGCCCAGTCTGATAAGACTCTTTGCTAAATGCAGCTGTATGGTTTGGGTTTATGCTATTTTTTGGCACATTTGTCGCAATAGTCAGGATCGGGACGTTAATATTTTAATATTGTTTGAAAATAATGTATTACAGGGCTATCAAATGTCTATAATTGAGCCGCGACACGACAAAAACCACAAAGTGGTCGTGAGCAAAGCGCGGACTCAGATCAGCCTGGGTATCTGCCAAGTCTGATCAGACTCTTCGCTAAGCGCTTAAAGGGTAGCCAGAGGACTAAGCTACCTCCATGCGGACAGCGAAGACTCTAATCAGACTGGGCGGATGCCCAGGCTGATCTGAGTCTGCGCTGGACGCACGACCACATTGTTGGTTTTCTCGTGTCGCGGCTCAAATGTTTATTTGGAAAATGTGGAAAATATTTCAGAAATATTATATATCATCTCTTCCTTATCTAGAGCTATGTATTTGAATAGGATAAGTATCAAATACGGCGGTTTGCATAAGATACATGTATTTTCAAATTCAAGTCGTCAGCTCTATGTTTCAGCATGTAAAGTTCGGCATCCAGTTCCGCCTTTTTGACACATAGTTCAGCATGGGGTGTATTGGTATAGCCGATAACCATTTTGATAGTTCAAAATGCTGCAAAACTGGTGATAATAAGCAATGGGCAACAGATCTAGTTTATAGCCACAATGATGATACACGCTGCCGCAAACCCGGTGATGATCAGCACGTGGATAAACAGTAAGACCTTCTTCATCCGGCTGCCCTGTAACAGATGATAATAATAATTATAATGACAATAATAATAATAATAAAGACAGATGATGCTTTTGTAGGAAGCAAAAATGCTGTTTTTTCTGTAATCAAGGAGCATAACAGTTACTCTGAAAAGGCCAGGGGGCGTATCTATAAAACGTGTTGCTATGCTGTTGCTAAGGCTACATGTCTATGTTAGAGATTCCCTGCAACTACGAAATCTGCTCTGGAGGAACAGTCTGAAAAAGACTGTTCCTCCAGAGCAATTTTCATAGTTGTAGGGAATCTCCTTCATAGAAATTCAGCCTTAACAACAGCATAGCAACCTACTTAAGTCGTTTTATAAATATGACCCCAGATTTTTAGCTATTAAGTTTTTTTCTGTCTATAAGACATAACGATGAATAAAAACTATTTTATTCATCGGTAGGTCTTACAGAAAGAAGAGATACCGACTGATATGGTGAAATATACATGTTTGTATGATTGGGTAGAATAAACATAAATATTATAGATTCATTTATTGGATACAATGTTGCAAATTGCACCTAAATATGATGATTTATGCACCTTTCCATTTTGTAAACTTTCTGGGAAAGAAAAGTTTGGATGCTAAAAGAAAAACAACTGTTATATAATTATATTTTTGTATTTAAAAACACACACTTACTCTCGGGTCCTTCATTGTACCATCTCTATAATATCTGTCACCTAAAACGTGAAATTTAGAATTTGAATACATCTTCAACGATTCGGATCTTGTCTGAATATGCCGTACGATTTTATTGAATAATGTGAACATCAAAACAAAACATATTAACTGCCAGAAAACCTTAGTGTTGGAATGTTATTCGTTGAATAAACAAAAAAAAAAAAAAAAAAAAAAAACGAAAAAAAAAAAAAAAAAAAAAAACGTTTTCAGGTATACACTTTATAACAAATTTTCTGATCCTGTTTTCAAGGGACATTCCAGAGGCTGAAGCATAATAGTATATGAAAAGATTTCTCGTAGCCTCAATGGTCAGAGAGGCAATTGGTTATCAGTTTCCCAATATATCTTGACAACAGTTTCACTAGGAAAGATGGGTCTCAATCGTCTCCTGTAGATGGTTTTTAACCTTCCCCGATTCAAATGAGGTACACATTACTGCAAAGTCGACAGAGTTATTCATTTGAGAGGCTGGTGAAATTTGAACCTGTGAAAGACTCCGAAGTCTACCGCACTAACAATTCAACCATAAACAAAGAAACAACTTCAGAGCCTCCTCTTTCTAAACAAATTCTTCGGCAAAGTGCCATTGATAGGTACGATCCATACCTGATACTATTTACACATACTATAGAATAACGCGGTGAGTAGAGTCTGATATTTTAGCCGCGTCACGTGACTTCCAACAATGTGGCAATTTTGTCATGTGATATTCCGATCAATCTTTTCATTTATACAGGGTAATCAGAGACTGCAATGTTGGCTCTATGGCTTAGGTCACTTCCACAGATGGCTGTTGTGACTAGCAAAGGCTGTGATCAGACTGCACTTATGTGCAGTCTGATCAGAGCCTTTGCTTGTCACCAATGCTACATTGTTAGAAATCACATGATGTGGCTCGATTATTTTTCTGTTCGCAATAATCGTCCCCTCTCATCGACAGTCTCATATGCTGTTCTAGAGTAACTTTCCCACTTACCACTACCAGCAGTGTAACAGGCATGTATCTCTAGGAAAAGTTCCATCAGCGTCTGGTAGGCAGCATAGGCAATAAGGATCCAGACAACGTAGAATGGTGTTGATGCTTTCTCCAGTGTGACGCCAATGATTAACGCAATAACTATAATAAAAATAGTAAACAAATATGTACTTGAGCCGTAGGCGCTAATAATCAAAGGCACCCGCATATTCCTGGCATTAAAGTCTCCATAGTCCTACAAGTAGTAAAATCATTGAAGCGCAAATCATTATAAAACCAGTACAGCCGATAATATGTCGGTTAATGTGCTTTTTTGTGTCATATTAAGCCTCGTTCACACGACCAAAGTTTCTTTGTCATAGAAACTGTAGCAAAGAAAGTTTGCTAAACATTTTACGTCCATACGGAGCAAATTATTTGTTAAAGAAAATTGTGGCATAGAATCTTTGTCAAATGAACTTTGGCAAGGAAATATTTAGGGCTGTGTTCACACGATCAAACATTATTCGACAAAGTTAACTGGACAAATAAACTTTGTGAACGGCCAACCATGTCACACTTTCTTTGTTAAATTTCGTTCAAAATCAAACGGACTTGATTATGAGCAAAATTTTGTTTTCATCTCAACAGCTAGTTTCTTTGTTACATATTCAGTAGCAAATTTTCTGTTCACACGGACAAATTTTGTTTGTCATATAAACTTTACCATATAAATTTGGCAATGAAGATGTGACATATTTTTTCATTCACACGAGCAAATTTTTCTATGCCAAACCTACTCAGTCATAGATACTTTGCACGTGTGAACGAAGCTTAACGGTGGCAAACATGGAGGAGCAAGTTTTTTTGTTTTTTTTTTTAAAGAATGACAAGTCTGTCCATAAAAAAGGTTTTCGTCTCTGGTTCCCCGTTGAGCAATAAAATTACGCAACAGCGAGACAATGAATGGGATCCTTGCCTTACTTAGTATTTTACCACCTATTAAACGCCTGTACTTTGTATTTTTACCTCCTATACCTTGTGTTTTAACCATGTAATGAAGTTTGTGAAACCAATAGGGCAATTTAGTTGCCAACTAATCTGACCTAGATTTTTTTTTCAAATCTTTTTAATGAGAAACTAAGTGATGTTTTAATTTTTTTAAGCCGGCCAATCATGCTCATAATGACGAAATGGTAGTGAGTACGATTTTTATTTCACTCGTAGATTGCAACGATACCTCAAGATAAAATATTTCATGCTGACACAGCTATGTGGTCTTTAAAGTATCCATAGTCATATCAGTGTTAAAAATATCCAAACGCAAAGTGTTATGAAAAGCGATAAAATGTGGGTTGCTGTGGATATATTGAATCATATAACTGGCAAAAAGTAGGGAAAGAAGGTTTTTTGAAAAACGTCAAATCGCTCCAAAATGTAAAATTTTTCTTTTCTGGTTCTCAGTCAAGAGATGGAATATATACAAAAGCGAATCAATGAGTGGGGCCCAGGCCCGTACATGGTACATTGCAGTTTTACCATTTTATGAAAACGAAAGTAAGCCAGTTTAGTTGCCAACCTTTACTATGTGGATCTCAATGACATTTTTTTTTTATTTAAAGTTAGCGAAACTATTGTGTGAAGCTAGCAGCGATACCTCACTATAACATTTTTCATGCTGATAGAGCAATGAGGCCGCTAACATTTCAAGTGCAAAAAATGAAAATATTTGAATTTTCACACAGCACAGATCTAGAGATCTAGATGAAGTTCCTCATGTGGATCAACACTGTTTGAATTCTGAATAAGATATAGCTTTGACGAAATTTTGCAGGTTTAAATTTTTCATTTTTTTCGCGCATAAAGGTGGTGATACGTGGTATATAAAAAGCTGAATAAAAGGAAATACAACATTGTCACCCGAAACTTAAAGATGCTTCGTTTTGTCTTGTTAGAATGCAAAAAAACTGAAAGACATGCAGATGAAAAAAGAGTTTACACAGAGAAAGACCATTGAAAATGCATTTAGGCTTGAAAATACTCCAATGCATTGAGAGTTTCGTCCTTTGAGTAACTTTTTCTCCAACTCTTTCACGAGTTATTTGTTTGAATAAATGAGAGAAATCTCTGCTACCACTTCATATCTAACTCTATTACTTACTAGATAATATGTGAGCGAGGGTTCCGACTAGCCAGTGAGACCAGTTAAAGATTGATCGGTACCTGGCATCAGGGTGAGGGCGCAGAAGAGCCATTATGGGCTGAAAGAATCGAAAACGAAATTTTCTACATTGTTGTTGCTCTAATTCTCATAATCAGCATTCCCATTTACCCTCTACAGCAGGTTTTTACCCCCACTCCCCCCCCCCTCCCCCAAAAAAAACAACAACAACAAAAAACAAACAAACACACCAAAAAACAAATGGTCATGTACCCCCAAAATGAATAGACTCCCTATGTGATGCTGTACATTGGGGGGTACAAAAATAAAGGACTAGTGTAAATGTACACCCAGTTTCAAAATGCAGCAGGAATCCTGATAACGATGTTCTCCAAGAGGCTCAAGGGAACAATCCATAAAATTTAAAATATACGTTAAATTTATAACAAAGATAAGATCTTTCTGTCTCTCTTTTTCGCTATGTTTTGCATTAACTTTAATGCTAGTAAATTATCAGGGTTTGGAAACGAAAAGCACAGCCAAACATAGCGAAAAACATTACTAAGCTATTATACACAACCGAGATATGACAGAACTCAATTTATTGTAAACTTTAGCTTTGAGAAATAAATATTTAAAATGGCACCTTTGTGCAAAATATATGTTTTGTTAGCTATACCAGCTATGGGAAGTAATCCAGCGTCTTGGACTGCTGATTAAAGGTGCATGAATACACCCCATGTTTTCCGCGCCAATTTGCAAAGAGGAATAGCTTTTGTGATTTTCGTTTTGCTTCTCTTGAAGAGATGCCACTGCCCTTTGAAAATGGGGTCTACCCTTAAAGGAAAGAATTTGATCCCGAGCGAGCAAGTTCTTTTATTCAAGAGTTTACCTTAACTGAGAAGGGAGGCAAATATGAAAAAAAGCAAAAAAAAAAAAAAAAAAAAAAAAAACAAACAAAAAAAACCCAAAAATGCAAAAAAACAAACAAACAAAAAAACAACAACAAACAAACGGAAGAGCTGCTTTGTCCCTGAAAGCGTATTCATTCACCAAAAGGAAAAATATAAAACATAAAGGCTATATGTGACAGTGTCTGGCATTTTGAGCCTTATGGAGCGAAAATCGGAAATTTTGTTTTTAACATTTTCATGTTTATTAGTGCTTCCAAAATAGATTTTGAGAAGCACGAAGAATTAGCGCCAAGGTTTACTGCAAAAGCAAACAAAATTCACACCCACCCGATTTTTTGTTTTCGTTTCACTAATTGAATACAATTTACTTGCTAGCTTGATAAACCTTTATAACTCTGTTTCGTGACATCTCTTTTCCAAGATCTATGCGAACAATCTTAAAAGAGTGTAGATGAAGAAAGCTAAACACGTCGATAGAAATGTTGAATCACTCTTTTTAGATGACGCTTTGAAATTTATTAGTCAGTGCGCGGAAACACAATTAACTTTACGTGCAAATTTTATGACGTCACTTCCATTTCACGTTTCGTGACGTCAACGTCGCACCTCCACAAGGCTCAAAATCGCAGACACTGTCACATATACAGGAAAATCGTTTCCTACTGCATAATTATGTACTCCTATTACCATATTAATACTAATAAACACCCTTGCTCTAACAAAAAAAAAAAAAAAAAACTGCCATTTTCCGAAAATAATGTTATTTTAACTTGCATGAATTCCTGTTTGCTTTTCTGGATAAGTTATCTCTTTAAAATGGGTCTACTCTTAAAGAAAAGAATTTGCTCCTGGAGGAGCAAATTCTTTTCCTCTAGGAGCAAATTCTTTTCCTACAAGAGTTGACCCCTATGAGAAGGGAGGAACAAACAGCAGGTTGCTTCATCTGAAAATATACCCACCACCGGCTTTATATTGATTATTAGAGGTATTTGGCAGTGGTGAGTTACTACACTTTAGGCTCTAAATAAAGCCCCACCCCCGCAAAATGCAAAGCCCCTTGTGCGTTTAACAGGATTATTACGGTAATTACTTATGTGAGAGAATTTTACTTTACAGAAAATGGCTGGAATAGTGACGGTTTGATTTTCTACAAAAAATCTATGTTTTAAAATCAAAATAGATTTACAATACTCACGTTAATGATACAGAGTGCTGTTACTATCACGCCAATGTAAGGATGGGCTTTTTGCCATCTACTCGAGCCCTCCAGCTGAAAAATAGAGACAATTTAGTAACGTTATATGAGGTTTAGAAAAAATTGCTTCCTTTGATGGGCGTGTATTTTAGCATTAATTATCTTTAAGAGAGTTGTAAAATCTCCCTCAAATTCTAAAAAATATATCTGAACTGCAATAATCTTCGTGCAAGTAACCAAGTCATAGAACTGACCAGCAGGGTAAATTATACAGGCAAAACAGCAAACGGTTGACTGGTGGGATGCAATTACAACATGTTTTTGAAACCATGATTTGGTTTGAAAATATTTATTTCAAGTTTTGATAGATACAATCATTGATACAATACAAATAACATTAGAACGAACTTATAAAGCTCCTCTCCCTAAATATTTCTTATATGTAAACGTCATGGCGACAGTTTGTCAAAATAAACCAAATCATCAAACAAATACATGAACGAAACAGCTGTAAACAAGAGCTCCGCAAGCGAGGCAATATACGCCCGTTTCTGAGCGTTTGCACCATTTCATCCTCGTCTATATTGCTATTAAGTTTATCGAGATATTTCAAACATTAGGATTCTCAAAAGAAAAGCCTTAAAGAGTAATCAAAGGAATGTAACTAAAAATGAGGAAGGGGAAGCAATTATTATTTTATTAGACATACTGTCTCAACCTAATACACATTGCTATAAAGTCTCGTTAAGATATTCCATACGGTTACCTAGTAATGACTTGCCCAAGAATAGCCTTAGAAATTAATCAAAGGGATGTAACTCCATAAATAAGGAAGAGGCAGCAATCATTCTTATATAAGACACACAGCTTCAACCTAATACACCTTGCCTACTTACAGCTTGCACATGGAAATATTCAAAGGGAGGTTACTCCAAAAATAAGTAAAGGGAGGCAATCGTTCTTATCTGTGACATATCGTGTCAACCTAATATACATTACTATTAGGTTTCCTCACAATAGTCCAAAGGGTTAGTTAGATATGAGGTGTACAAATAAAGACTAACAAAATAATCAAAAGGAGGTAACTCAAAAACTCAGTAAAGGGAAGTAACCATTCTTGTATGAGACACGTTGTCTTAACCTCATATACATTGCTATAAAGTTTCATCATGATATTCCAAAGAGTAACCAAATTATGGAATGCTAAAAAATTGCCATACAAACTCCCATAGTCGAGTATTTTTTCAAAGGGCTATAACTCTGCTAAAAATCATCGGAGCGTAACATCCAAACAATATGCGCTGCTCCACATCGTAGTCTTACTATTTACAAAGTTTCAGCTTAATTGGATGGAAACTGTAGGAGGAGTTATCCGGAAACGAACACCCCGAAAATTCTAAGTAAAGGGCTGTAACTCCGCTAAAAATCATTGGAGCGTAACCTCGAAATGATATGCACTGGTCCACTTCATAGTCTTACTATACCCCAAGTTTCAGCTCGATCAGATGTAAACTGTAGGAGGAGTTATCCGGAAATGAAAAGTTTACAACGGACTGACGGACGCCAGCGCCATAGCATAAAACGTCCCGTTTTTCAAACAGGCATGTAAAAATGAAAATAAATAACATAAAAAATTTCGAACATGAAAAGGAAGAAAACTGGAGGAAAGGAGCTGAGAGAGAGAAAGAGAGTGAGAGCGAGAGAACGAAGAAAAAAAATGAGATTTGCAGACTATGCAGTTGAGAATAATAGAGAGGGCGCGGATTTGCAGTGACAGCCGCATCAAATACAAATATTTCCATTACTGAGAAAAAAATAATAAAAAAATAAAAAATAAAAAATAAAAAAAGAAACATGGCTTTATTTAGCGTACTCATCTGGTGCTACCATGACATATTGGATTTGTGTGAAAAATGGGTACCGTACAAATGGTCTCAGCAGCACGCACACAACGTTGAATCAACATTAAATCAATGTAATCTAGGACACTTATAAGAATATGTTTGGGGGTCTACTGTTAAAGGATAGCAAACTGTTTTCTTTATCAGTTGACCGCATTTGAGAAGAGAGGCAAAATGAAAATGGTAGAGATATCTCAAAAGTATTTATGACTACCGTAATCGACCTTATTAGCGCCCTGTGCGCTTAACTTTTTCAAAATGGCCGCAAACACTTGTAGTAAACTTTCTTTCATATAAGCGCACATTTTAATAGGTTATTATATATTTGAAGGGAACGAATTTAAAGGTAAAGCATCAGAGAAAAGCTGCTTATAAGCAGCTTTTCTCTGATACTTAACCTTTAAATTCGTATGGATATACATGTGGAAGGATACAGAAGATTTAGAAGTGAAAACTTAAATATTCTATTGCATTTTCAGCTCTTGTAAACGAGAAAGCAAAGGGATAAACCAGTAAAAATATGTGCATTAATAGTCCTATGCCTCACAAATTGTCACAGCGTGCGCTTATAGAGGCATGTGCGCTAATTAGGTAGAATACGGTAAGTTTCAAACTTTTCACTACTAGAATCTTTTTAAATACTTTTCTTATACAGCTTAATGACATTTTGGTAGCATGTAGACGCCCGGAGAAAATCTTAGGGCATTTGTACAAATTTGCACATCTAGATCACTCTGCATATATGCACAATCTGGCCAGACCACATAAACCGCTTGTTAAGCTTAGAAATTCTCCAAAAGTGAAATGCTCATGATCTTAAAACACTTAGCATGTGAACAGGCTGGTCAGGACATTTTCAATTTGGACATGCCCACAGACAGAAAAATAATAAAATGTACTTACATCGGCCCAACCTTCAACTTCGATAAAGATTATAACAAAGGCAGCAATACATGTTCCAAAGGCTGTCAACATCATCACACGATGCCACTGAAAATACAAAGAAATCGACAGACATAAAATAACATCAATAATAATAATATTCCCAGAATGAATGGATAATTTCTCGTGGTTGCATAGGTCTGGGCCCAGTTGTTCAGAACTAACGACGTCGTTAGTTAACGTGAGGTTAAAATTTCAAACGTTAGTAACTCTAATATGCCAATATTTTTTGTTGAAAAAATGTGAGAAGCTTTTGCATTGCAAAAGCTTCTCACATATTTACAACAAAAAATATCAGTGTATTTGGCTATAAAGTCGTAAAACACTTAACGAGTTGACCTCTTAACGAGCTCGTTAGCTTAACGATGCTTTGAACAACTGGGCCCAAGACAACATTCTGTCTATCTGCTGAGAATCTCTTGTTCTTCTGCTAGATACTTCCCAGCATTAATTGTCCAGGATAGTTGTGGATCCACCCTGTTTCTCTGAAGTTAGATCCTTCCCCAGCTGGTATGCTGTCTTGCTGTTGTTTTGTGCTAGTTACGATTTCCTTGCATTGTGTATCTATCTAGTTCTCCTTTGCTCTCTTCAGGACCTTCTGAAGCCTCTTGTTAGCTTTTCTGTATTCTTCCACTCCTTCTGCTTCATACCGCCTCTTTTACAAATCCCTTCTATCATCACAGAGGCCAAGAACACCTCTGGTGACTCAGGGCTTTTCCCTGCGACATTCCATCCCAAGTATCTCACTGGCTGTGTCAGTCACTGTTGTATTGTAGGTGGTTATCTATGTGTGCAGACCTGTATGATGGGCATTATGTCATTGAAATGTTCATTACGAAAGCAGTAAATAAGTTTTATACCTTCAAAATAAGTCGAGTCTCAGAAAATTACAACGTTGGGGTATTTTATTCTTTCTCAAGTATGAAACGCACATTTCCTCTGACTCGAGAAGCACTGGCGTGTACTGGCGTGACCCATACTCCAGTGCTATTCGAGTGAGTCCAAACTCACCGCGAGACGCTACCGGAAAATATGTTGTTGTTGTTGTTCTTTTTCATATCAAACTGTTTGTTTACTGTTCAGATTGCGATGAAATTATTTAAATTCACACACACACACACACACACACACACACACACACACACACACACACACACACACACACACAAAGAAGTATAACTACAACTGCAGCCAAAATAAAAAATGCATGCTTCTGGTGCTGGGAAGACTTATTCAGTCCGGACAAAGACGTGATAGAAGATCAAAGAGCATGACTTATCCCAGCAAGCACAGGACCTTTATGCAATGTCAATGCAACGTCATGACGAAAACAACACATGACTTCATACAACGTCAGATCAATGTCAATGCAACGTCATTACGAAAGCAGCACATGACCTCATGCAACGTCACATCAATGTCAATGCAACGTCATGACGAAAACAGCACATGACCTCATGCAACTTCATATCAATGTCAATGCAACGTCATTACGAAAGCAGCACATGACCTCATGCAACGTCACATCAATGTCAATGCAACGTCATGACGAAAACAGCACATGACCTCATGCAACTTCACATCAATGTCAATGCAACGTCATGACGAAAACAGCTCATTACCTCATGCAACGTCACATCAATGTCAATGCACCGTCATGACGCAACGTCATGACGTTGCATTGACGTTGATACGACGTTGCCATAACATTATACATAAGGCACCATGACTCTTTTACCTTCGACAATAGCTTTTTCTAAAATAATTCTTGTTTTGAAATAAGTTCTCTTACCGTAAACCAGACTTTTTCTCTGCAGTGAGTGGTGTTCGGCCACATTCTCTTGTAGTATCGGGCTAATACTATCCCGATACTGGCGGCAAAAACCCAGGCGTATATCATCAGGCAACCTAAATTACAAAGAAACTCATAACGTGAACTGTGGTATATAGGCTGTGGAATCAGGAGAACTTCTGCACAAGTTAGTGTCGAGTCTGGTAACTTCGGATAGCGGGTATATAGACCTTTTTCACATTGTTATCTCCCCTAGTCTGGCAGCCCGTAATTTGGCGAGATTTCGCGTTACGTCACACGCGTGGGGCATAACCTTTGATACAGCAACACATATCAATAGGCTTATAATAAGCGAATAATATATAAATTGAATTATTAAAAACGAGATTTATTATTACATTTTGATTTCAAAACCTAACTTGAAAGGAAAAGAATATAATTACAGTACCAATAACATAGAAAATATTTGAAATGCACAAAATATTAATGTTCCAATCAGCGTGTCATGCACCGGTAATCATTTTACAAATCTATGATCTATTATTTCTAGCACTCTTTCTTTTCCTCAAAATTTCTTACACGTTTTGATATTCATTCATATAGTTTTATTTTCGTATAATCTTCTGCGATTTTACACATTTAATTTCAGAAGTAATTTTATTACTGATATTTTACATAAAGAAAAGTCATGCAGCTAGGCATTTCGTAATTATTACACCAGCTATGAATTCGTTATAAATATTGAATAGATGCTTTGTATTTATTTATTAATTTATTAATTTATTTTTTTTTTTTCTATTTTGAAATCAAATTAGTTTTGAGGAAATAAGTTCGGCGGATGTCGACTTTCTGAAGATGAAGCAAATAGCCAGTTTCACTTTTCGGTTTCTCGAGTCAATTGTTGATAGACCCTCAGATTATTAAGCAGTTGATAAGCAGACTTCGGACGCCGGGAGGTGCGGCAATGGATACGTTGAGCCTCTTCAGATGCGCCGGTATGACTATTGAAATAACAACAATAACATCAAACAATTAGAGTAATTTATGAGACAAGACAATTATTTAGGGATTATTTAATCCTTTAAATATTTATTTTCCTTTATTTATTTAGTAAAATATCGAACCACACATATTATTTTCTGATTGTTCAGACCTCGTTCAAAGTAATGGACGGTAGATGTCAGGTAATAGATAAAATAATTAGGAATAAATATTTCTCTTTGCGATATGCCTTTCACTTTACATGACCTTTGTGCCAAGCCTTGCTAAAACGAAAAGAAATCAGATAGAAAAGATTAAAACAATTAATTTTAACTGATTACATAGAAAGTCTCAATGCTTTAAAATCCGATTGCCCCATTTATGTAAAGTCTCGCAGATTATCGGAAAATATCGCGTTACCTAAGCGGTACACGCATGCGCAGAAACAATGTGAAAAAGGTCTATTCATAATGAACCGTCTCATCAGGCTTTTCCCTGTTTGCCCAGTTAATTTCGTTTCATTTCCCAACAAATGACATATAAAGGAAACAATGTCACTGTCCGAATTTACCAGCTACCCGAATTTACCTGACTTGACCCTATTCAGCATCTTTGTGTGTGTTTACGAATGGGTTTCTTTCTGCCTTTACGGTTTACAGAATGACACAAATATAGACCCGTGGTTTCTTCAGAAAAGACATATAGACCTAATCGATGCAAAATGGATAAAATTTGATCAGTCTGCGCAAACGAATCGCCTTTGCACATGTTTAAAGGCATTTTTTTCTCATGGTACGGCAACTAATAAGTCAGGCTGCTGAACCATTTTAAGGAGTAGCATTTTAATCGGATATATTCATTTACGATAATCATGTTGGCGATGTCTTCTTTAGGAGTCGAATGGAATTCAGAATCGAATTCCGTTTTAAGTGATTATACGTGTACGTATATAATTCAATGGTATAAATCTCTTGTATAATCATCATACATAATATCACTTGTAGGAGTACTCATTTTTATAGGTCGGCTATTTGAGTCCTTGTGCGTCCTTTTCTTCTTCTTCATTCTTTTTGGGGCCTGCACGCACCCATTTTTGTATTCTTTTTTTAAGAAATTACTTTCACTTTAAATTATTTCTGGACCACTCATCAAATATGTCCGAAATTGACTAAACTTTTGAGAAGAACATGAATTTTACAACTTATTCCCCCACAGTTTACAGTATCCGCTTTCTTCGCCATGCTCTTTAAGTAACGATGAGTTGGAATTGGTCTTGGTGTATTACCAGGTGCGTAAATTGGTACAAAATTAAAGATTACTATGGGAAAAAAGACCGTAAGCTGGACCAGCAGACAGATATTATCACGCCAAACAGTGATTTTGCTGATTTGGAAAAGTTATCAACCTGGGCCCAGTTGTTCAAAACTAATTTTATTATTAGTTACAGAAACCGTACATTTTTACACATGGACATTTTTACGAAAATATGTGAGGATCTTTGCACTTCAGAAATTTCTTTTTTTTAGGCGAAACATTTTAACGTATTTTATTGTGTATGTGCTAGAAAAAATAACAAAACCTGGCCTAAGACTTCATTAAGTTAAGGAGATTCTCTGAACAACAGGGCCCTGACCCCTGACATATAACTCAGCGGGCATATGACGTCGCACTGATACTGATGCAACGTCATTACATCGCACTGACGTCAATATGACGTCATTTCTACGTCATATGCCTGCTGGAAGCATAGTTGATCAATACATACCATGAACTTTTACTTTGACGTGTGTGGCTGTTCCGCTGATGTCATCCGTGTTCTGTAAATTCACTTTATTCGGAGAAATTTCCGGCAAGGGACTAATGCTATGTCGACTTTTAACTCCTGGAGGCAATAAACAGGTAACAATATCAAACCCAAATAGCTGTGTAACATGTAAGAATCTATCATATATGATAATGTTACAGAAGGTGAAGTGTTTCTTTAATACGATTTAAATGCATTAAAAATGTGCCATGTTACATCCCGGACTCTTCTTGCACGGTACTGCCGTCGTTTTTAGGAAGAAAACTGTAAACACTACTTGTACATGTAATTTGACTTTAACATTGAGCTCAGGGCCCAGGTTCACAATCATTCCTTAAACTTAGGGACGACCTTAAAGTTAAGGTATAAAATTTCATGTTCAATTAAAGGTTACAAAAACTAAATGCATTTGATTTTTTAATAGTATTTATTTCAGTAACTTGTTCATTTCTACCTATTCGTTGGTGATTCGTGATCTTACGTCCGACGTTTTCAACAGTATTTCAGTCATATCATGACCACGCGAGGGTAATAACGAAAGGTTGCGTGCAATGGAACCCCGTTTACGGTTGGAAAGATTTCCGACTCAAACGAGTTTCGAACCCGGGACCACTAGATCAGCAGGCCAGTGCTTAACCCACTGAGCTACCGGGGCTCCTAGGTACCGAACTTGTAACTTGTAAAGTGGTATGTCAGAGTCATTACCCTTTCTTGTTGCAAGATTGATTGATTGATTTATTGCTTAACGTCCACGGTAAACAGCTATGGTCATGTCGGGACGGTCAATTAAGCTAACCACACTATTCCTGGGCAGGCTTAGACCTCCTAAGCGGTTAACCAGTACTAAGTGCACATACTTTCGCCAGTAACTGACAACTGCCCTTCTTGAATCAGCGGAAGGAGAAACGAAAGTATGTGGCCAGACCGGGTTTCGAACCCAGGACCTCTGACTTATGAGTCAGGTGCCCTACCGATTCTTGTTGCAAGAGGCATAAACTGATAGGATTTCAACAAAACTGTATTCTTTCTTGAACTATTGCAGATTTTCGTTGAAAAACTGCAACAACAGTGTATTCTTTCTTGAAATATTGCAGATCTTCGCTGAAAAATCTGCATTTCTCTGCACGAGCGCGTGTAAAAAATGTGGAATTTTCAGTAAACTGTTCTTATGTTGGTCCAAACTTATGCCTCGGGGAGAAATAATAAAACCTGTCATCAAATAATCATCTTAAGTTATTCTCTGCCTACCGTTGCTGGTGGGTCCAGTAGCCACTAAGAGGTACCAGCGTGTATTGAGGTCTTTTATCTTGCTATGGCTCGACGTCTTAGACTGTGTGTATGTACAACTGAGAACAGCATCGTCAGCGAAGCTTCCGGAAGGATTAGTTAGCCCTGTTTGCAGCTGAAACAAGGTTTTTTTTTTTAACCCCTTAAACGCCAAACAACAGACGACAAAATTAACGTCAGCAAATTTAAAAAAAAATTGTTTCGTCCAAGCCATATCAAATTGAGAATTCAAAGACTAGAGAGCAAACAGTGTAGATCTAGATGAGGCGGCTCATCATGAGCCGCCTCATCAGGATCTATGCTGTTTGCAAATTTACATATTTTTGTCTCTGGCGCTTAAAGAGTTAAAGCGTATGGGTGCAACTCCGTGTTTTTCGCATTTTTTTAGGAAAAGATTTTTATGACTTCATGTTTGTTTTCCTGGATGAAGGAGCACTTCCAATATGGAGTCAACTCTTGCAGGAAAGAATTTACTCCTATGAAAGCGAATCCTTCCCCCGAGTTGGCACCCGATGTGAAGGGAGGCAAACTTAACATGGCAGATTTGCCACCCCTGAAACGGTACCTTACTAAGAATCACGCCCGTTCAAGCTTACGTGTGCGTGAACGTGTGTCATTCACTGTCAAAATCTTTTTGTCACTTAGGCAAGTAAAATAGGATGAGTATCATCTGCATTTTCTAAAAAAATTAAATAAATAAATAAATAAAAATAAATCAATACATGCCTTGAACGCATGTAAAAAATTCAATCCCGCCCCTTCGAGCTTGAGAGTTTTTAGTATATCTTCTTTTAATCAGACCTTTTAAAAATACAGTCAGTTATCAATTCAAGAAAGGTATCAAATGTCTTCAATTATCACAAACATGATAAATTGTCACTTCTGCCAGTCACTTCCGAAAGTCGGCGGCTATGATCAAAGTCGAAAATCGGTCTTAAACTAGATTTGTTTTAAGCTTAGCTGACACTGAACTGGGGAAACCCCTAGAAAACAGCATTATTTCGTATGACTGCACCCAGGATACACGCTACAGTTACTTGATCTGATCACATCAAATGGTAGTGATCACGCGAAATGCTAAATTAGTAACTAATCATATGATTATCATGTAAGTTCTCAAAAAGTTAGAAACAAGGAATACGTATGAGAAGTGAAACCACCAGACTCGGTTTAACTGAGCCTGCTCAGGACTAGTAATGGTATGTAAATACCGGCTTCTCTTATGGCTTTTATCCCCTTTACTTGATTAATGCAGAACGTTATATACGTCAGTTAGCCAGTCACGTACAATACACATTATGAAATGACATATCTGAAGCAGGCACATTAGGTCGTAATGACGTCTCACTGACGTCGATGAGACGTCATCACGTTGCATCGACGTCATTATGACGTCATGTGCCCGCTGGACAGGCACAGTCCCGTTTTAAAAGAACAGTGATGTGGATACAGAAAACTCCAGTTCGTCTAGCTTTAAACTGGTTTTCTGTGAAAAGACAATTCAATAATTAGGCTATATCATTTACAGGTTGATAATAAAGCGACGTTCAACGTCGTTGCACGTCAAAGTAGGCAGACGACGTTGACATGACGTCGTATCGACGCTGCACCTGCATTTTCTGGCATTTTATAAAGAGACTTCCTGTTTTTTCCCCACACAAGAAAGCTCTTCCAAACTGGGTCTTCTTTTAGAAGAAAGAAAAAAACTGGCCCCTTAGGACCCAATTCTGTTCTTTAGGAGTCATCCCCCATTGAAAAGGGAGGCAAAATAAAAATGGCAGAATTTGTGTCCCTGAAAGTGTATCCATTTGTCTACAAACGAACGTTTTACTTTTTCACCGTGATGAGTACTCTGCTTACTTCGTTTTCAGGAAGGTCGTCATTACCCTTGCCACCATCTATGTTGTAGGATTTTTGCACGTTGATTGCTGTCCCTGACTTGATGCAGTCTGTTACACTGTCGTCTCCCTGGGAAGAAATGAATTAACCCATTAATGCCTAGCGTCCCAAAAATGGTCTGATCAGGGTCTACACTTTTTGCATAGGACAAATGGATATTTTTCCCACAAACAGAAAATTAAAAAAAAAAAAAAAAAACTTCTTCAGTACATTAAGTGCATTAAACGCTTCAATTAGCCATGTTGTAAATTTCCTACGCATGCACACAGAGTAACAGGAGTATAAGTACCCAGAGCTAAGTACAGAAGTGTATAAAAGCACATAGAGGCCATAAGAGCAGAATAATGCTACAGTAGATACACAACAATAACAACAACTAAACCTGATATCCCTGAAATGACAAATGGACTCATCCATTATGTACAATTAGAAGAGTCCACTGGGCGTTGATGGGTTAATGAATCAAACAATAGATGAATGATCAATCAGAAAAAACTATCTATATAATCAGTCAGCAATTACAATCAATCAATCAATCAATCAATCAATCAATCAATCAGCCGCAACATCGACAAATCTATAAAATTCTCCTCTTCGAATTGAAGAGGGGACGGACAGACAGACTCGAAGTCAGAAGTGTGCAACCCAACCATGGATTCGTTCCGTTGAGCCTCTTGGACTAGATCGTCATGAGAATTAGACATTTTATCTTTAATACCCCCATTCCACTGGGTGACGCTTTGACTGCGCTCTTGGCGATCATGGCACTTCTTCAAAATTTTCGAGATCGCCGCAGAAGCGTAGGCATTTGCCAAAACTTGGGACTTGTGCGCTTCCAGTACGCTGCCAGTAGGCTTCTAATACGATCTCGCCACGCTAGTCACGATGCTGCCGCGATTTAGCTGCGCTTCTGCCACGCTCAACGGACTTCGAGGGCGCTTCTAATACGCTGTCACTACGGCAAAGGATTTCAAACTACGCTTGATCTACGCTTATTACGATGCATTTGCGATCGTGCTACGACCTAAGTGCCGGAGCTGCGCTCATGCTGCGCTTGTGCTGCGCTTTGTAACCGCTTCTATGTAAATCGGCGGAGAATCGGGTTCAGCAGAAGTTAGTTACCAGCCTTCAAACAATATTGATAATATAACAATTCCAGTGGCTATAATCCAGCTTGCAATCATGAACAAGTGACTTCGAACAACTCGTCTTGTTCTTTTTGCTGTTCAGGCTCAACTGGGGCATCTGCTCGGCGTTCTGAAGGGCGCCCATTCTGGCTCAGTTTAGAGAGCAAGAGCCTGGCCCCCCTGTCAAAAGCAGAAGGCGAAATCCACACCCAGGCCTGATCAGGAGACTATTTTCACACAGCTTGTACCGCAGGAGAGGGTATTCCAACTCCTGCTCCGGGCATCTTGAAATCTTGAATGAAACGTGAGAATCGAGTTATGAAACGTCGTGGAAACGCGTTGTTTTCATGCCCAGATCGCCATAAGAACAGAGGAAACGCAGATAAAGCGCCAAGAGCGCAGCAGAAGCGTCGTGGTTGCGCTATTCATAAATAATACAGTCGCAGCGGAAGCGGCAAAAGCGCAACGGAAGCGCAACGGGAGCGCAAAGAGCGTAGGAGAAGCGTAGCTGGATCGCGGACGAATCTCACGGCGCTGTCGGCACGATCCCGCTGCGATGGTGCTGCCTTGCTCACGCTGCTGCTGCGTTCATGAATTTCGAGCTACGTTCTTACTACGCTTTCGTTGCGCTTTGAGTCCACGGCGCTTCCGCTACGTAAATTTTGAACAGAGTCAAAACAAGCGCCGTGACTTGGCGATCATGCCGCTTCTGATACGCTTTCACTGCGACCTAGAAGCTTCTCCTGCGCTGCTCCCGCTTCTGCTACGATTCATGGCGCTTTGTGCAAAATTTCGGAGCGCAGTGGAAGCGCCGTCCAGTGGAATGGGGGTATAAGCGCCAAAAAGCAGACGACAAAATTTATGTCTGCAAACGTTCAAAATACGTTTCGTACAAGCAATTCAAAGACTAGATGACAAACAGTGTAGATCTAGATGAGGCGGCTCATTATCAGCCACCTCATCAGGATCTATGATGTTTGCAAATTCTGCTTCTTTTGTCACTGGTGCTTAAACTGTTAAATAATCCAGGCAGGGAATTCGAAATTTGCCGTACTGCCATATTACGCAGATAAGTCAAAATTTTACAGACAACAACTGGTTAGTTTTACTATCTCACTACAAAATATTAGCCATAATCGTATATTAAAATCATGCGGATCATGAATATGCACACAAACAAAAAAATCTTCCCGAAATGATTGATTTATCCTTCATACCATTTTATCGTCGTCTGATAATCCAAGAGCTATCCAGTAGTCCTGCGCAGAGTCAGGGACACTATACTGCAGACTAAATTTTACGCTGGTGTTACCAGGTTTCCATGTGACAACATAGGTGCACGAGTCGCCATCGCAGCCTGTGTAGCAGCCGACCGAGGAGCCACAACCGTCGGGTTTCGTCTGGAAAAAAGGAAAAAAGAAACAAAAGTAATTTTCACCAGTCATAGGGGTTAAACAGCTGATCAGTAACTAAGGTTCTTTTGGAGGCTCCATTATCCAATGTCACTTCAAGGGCGTAACTGCCTATACGCAAATACGCAGGGGCGTGTGGAAATTTTGTCAAAATTTCAACACGCATCTGCATAGTTGATGGTGCTGAAAATTGTAAATTGGACAAGTTTTCATAAGTAACTGCAAACAGACGCGACTACGCAAGGCGTAGCTACGTATACGGCAAATACGCAAGTGCGTATTGAAATTTTGTCAAAATTGACAAAATTTCAAAACGCACCTGCATATTTGCATGCTGAAATTTTATAAATTAGACAAGATTTCAATACCAATTACCAAAGTGGCTGAAATACTAGCTTTCCTTCCAAGAAGTAGAGCATAAAACATGGTTGTGCGTATCATGAAATTGCCCCTAGTTACGCCCCTGCTACATGAAATATCTTTGGGGCTAAACTCTTATTCTTGCCCTAAAGGGGTATAAACATAACTATGCGTAACATGTAAACACCCCTCGTTACACCCCTGTCACTCCGCGAATTAAAATTCATGCTTTTCATAATCGATGGCCAAAATATAGGAGCGGTATTCGACTCATGTGCATGTAAGATTATTAGTATAAAGTTTTTAGCGAAAAGAGAATATGTTGAAGTTCTCACAAGACTCTTGAAAGTGGGCAAATCGAAATTTTGATCTAGCCACTTTTTGGAGAATTTTTACGATGACCTAACCAAACTTTTACTACCGGAAGCAAAGCAACACTTGCAATATGTTTTATATACACATGAGTCGAACAGCGTTGTTATAATATGGCTAATTGTTTGGTTTAAATTTTTGATAGAAATGCGAGTTTATTAGATGTGAAAGTATTTTGTAAATGAGCTTAGTTATAACCAGCGCGTAGGTACTATGTTATACTACGTCGGAGAACATAGTGCTAAGAATCAAAAGATTTTGATGGCAACTTCAAAGCGATGCTTTGTCTATATATATATAGGATCTACACGGGAAACTGAGGAGACTTTACAGCACTTACAAGAGCAGAGAAGGCTGGTCCTGCCAAACTAATGACGAACAAAATAAACTTCATCCTGCCCTGCAATGAACGCATGATACTAATGAAAAAGTAATGAAAATAATTTCAGCACAACTTGCCGGTACTGGAAGCAGGAATTTCCCTAGCATTTTTGCATCAATCACAGGAAATATTTACGTTAGCCATAAAGTCTGTTAAAAATCAGTTCCTTGCAAATCTAAATCATTTCAAATTAATACTGATCAGGTAACTTAAATTTCATTTAGTTTCTTGAAAAGGACTAAACTCTTTTTTAAATTCCAACCCTTTTTTAAATTCCATTTTGTAACCGCTCAACTTCGATTATTTTGAACCATTTTGTTGGTATCGTGAAATTTCAGTGATAATAAAAAATCAACCTATTTAGACTACGTTGAAATTTCAAACGTATTAAACATTAAAAAAAAGCTTTTGCGAGAATCAAAGAAAAAACATAATTATTTCTACTCACCTTTTTGTTGAAGTAGCTCATAAAAACACATGTAAAGTATACTTTCGTTATTTTTGTTTACAAAATCCGGTTGAAGACATCTATGCATGACTTAATATTTATTCAAGTTATTTATGAATCGCCGTAAGTAATTTACCATATACAGTGAAAATCGTATATGTATACAACCTTGCTGTTTTCCAGCTACATAACTTATTACTTGCGCAGGGAACCACCGAATCGCTATTTTGCGTGGCCTTGTGAAGTTATTCTTACACAGCGGCGTGAATATGGGCGTAAATTACAGCCCGTTATGGTTGAGAGAATCATCTCAAAAGGGCAGATTATAGAACATATATATCGAATTTTAATGTAACATTTCATCGACGGTGGGTCTCATCATGATTGAAGGTAACTTATATCATTTACGACAACATGAGGACTGCAGCCCAGGACGCTGCTTTTTTTTCACAAATGCTATAACCGTATCCAAGCAACACGGAATTAAAGGTGATAATATCTAAACCGAGACAGACTGAACTATGGAAGTAAACAGGGACGCTGCTTTTTTTCTTCAGAAAACTCTATCTACATCTATCAATTAACACACTGAAGAATCGATGGTCGCCCAGAATTCACTGAACGCGCAGCCAATCAGTGAACGCGCAGTTTATTTTAGTTTTTTGGAGCGGGGTACTGCTACTTAAAGTGGTAAATGGTGTTATTATTTGTGATATAACCACTTCGATTGCCCTTTATCCAAAGCTATTTATAATAATCTTCTGCTATTTTGAAATAAATTTTGTCAAAACAAGTTATAAGAAAAAATATAAGGAACCGATTGGCTTGCAAGGTGATTTCGTGTCATAAATTTTCTGATTTGCGGCTTTTTCCATAAAACAAAGCTCATGATGTAAATTTGCTGTTGTACGTGGTTACGACGGAAGGTAATCCTGAAACTATAAAAGTTTCGTGCCATAAGATGCAGGCATTTAGGAGATACAACCCATTTTAGCAGTGTACGCTCTAAATCAGTGAACGCGCAAACTGTATCAGCG
The DNA here is from genome assembly GCA_963989385.1 of Ctena decussata. Lineage (NCBI taxonomy): Eukaryota > Metazoa > Mollusca > Bivalvia > Lucinida > Lucinidae > Ctena > Ctena decussata. The sequence continues at coordinate 5,274,266 of OZ022501.1, read as the reverse complement.
AACGAGTAGCACAATAATGTGTGTGTACGAAGCAAACGCGCTGCGTTGTACGAAGTGAAAGGGAAAAAGTGTACGCATTGAACGCGTCGGAAAGGTCGTCATTAAAGCCAGACATACATTTAGCTTAAAATTACAACCTCAAATCCTCTAAATTGTGTACCCATAATCCCATCTTGTATCATGGCCTACTTTATTTTCCTTCGAAGTAGCCCGTTCAGCAACATTTTTTTTAATCTGCACTGTTAGAAAATACTGAGTTAGAGCTCTAGTCGGAGCTAAACTACTTCCATTTTACAATGAAGTGTGCCGCAATATCTGTGCGGATATCTTAGTTGTATACTGCACAAGTCTGCCAATTTGATTAACAACAAGAATTCCGCAGAATGCTATGTCGCACCTGCCTTCATCTTCCATTGCAGAAGAGATCGTGGTTAGATTACGTTTGATGAATTTATGAAAGAGGATTTGAGCGAATTGGACTTGGACATGAAGCTAAGAAGGATGTAATTTTGCACACAACCTTCAACAGTCAATAGATTGCTAAACACATAGCCCATAAGTTGGCTACAAGCTAAGAAGGATGTAATTTTGGACACAACCTTCAACAGTCAATAGATTACTAAACATATATCCCATAAGTTGGCTACAGGTCCTAAAAGATGGTACTGACCGAGACGACGAAAATACTCTCTCTCTCTCTCTCTCTCTCTCCCTACCTATTCTCTGAAAACCGATCGTTAGTGTTATTTCAATGTAATTACTGCTTTATTTACTTTAAAATTTCGCTTTCCTAAAAGTTTGACAATATGTACCCATTCTTATATATGCTGCATACTATTTGCTGTGACTGTTGTTATTGTAGTTAGATGTGGATTGCTCTTCTCACTGGGCACACGACGTTGAATCGACAGTGAATCAGCGTTGATTCAACGTCATGACGTTGAATGGACGTTGATTTAATGTTGATTCAACCTTGTTGGCCTGATGGGTTATTTGTTACACAGTAATTCTGAATTCAACAGCAACTTAGTCAATGATTCTTTTGGGGAGATGGTCTTTACAAGCTTGGAACTTCCGACCAAATCCTGATTATTTATTCTGTATATTTGTATGTTAAACTTCTTGAAATAAATATTGTTAAAACCAACAGTCAACAGAGTATGAAATAATGATTGAAAGTATAAAATAGTTAAATAATCCATAAGGCCAGTTTGAGAAATATTTTATGCCATGCCTGATGATTGTATGCGGGTTACTTGGTCAGAAATGTAATTAAAAACTAGAGTAAATGCAAATGTGGATGCCATGCTGATGCAAAAAATTCCAATGCCAACAGAGCATGAGATATAGGGGTCAAGCATTCAAATGATAGCCACATCCCAGAAGCCATTCTAAGAAGGACCTTCATCCCAGGTTTGTTGATTATACCCAATGTATTCAAAACGCAAATGGTATCTTAGTCTGAGAGAAATGGACTTAAATGCTTGGGTCAATGTTATTTTGTGTGCGAAATTTTACAAAATCAGCAGAGCATGAAATATAGATCAAAGGTAGAAAACTATGCAACATGTCTCAAGAGCATTCTTAGAAGAAACTTTGTATGAAGATTGATGATTGCAGGTATCATAGTTTGGGAGAAATGGACTTAAACACTAGGGTCAAGGTAATTTTGAACGTGAAATTTTACGAAGTCAGCAGAGCAAATATATACGTCAAGGGTAAAAAAATGTGCAACATGCCTGAACAACAGTTTAAGAAGAAACTTTGTACCAAGTTTGATGATTGTAGGTATCATAGTTCGAGAGAAATGAACTTAAACACCAGGTCGAGGTAATTTTGGAAGTGACATTTTACGAAGTCAGCAGAGCGTAAAATATAGGTCAATGGTAGAAAAATTGCAACATGCCTCAAAAGCATTCTAAGAAGAATCTTAACACCAAGTTTGATGATTGTATGTATCATAGTTTGAGAGAAATGAACTTAAACACTAGGGTCGAGGTATTTTGGATGTGAAATTTTACATAGTCAGCAGAGCATGAAATATAGGTCAAGGGTAGAAAAATGTGCAACATGCCTCAAAAACATTCTAAGAAGACTCTTAACCAAGTTTGATAATTGTAGGTATCATAGTTTGAGAGAAATGAACTTAAACACTAGGGTCGAGGTATTTTGGACGTGAAATTTTACATAGTCAGCAGAGCGTGATATATAGGTCAAAGGTAAAAAAAATGTGCAATATGCCTCGAGAGCATTCCAAGAAGAAACTTTATCCCAAGTTTAATGATTGTAGGTATCATAGTTTGGGCGAAATGGACTAAAACGCTAGGGTCGAGGTAATTGTGGACGTACGGACAGACTGACGGACGGACTGAAAAGTGAACTCCTATATCGCACCTTGCTAAAGCAGCGCAGGTGCGACAAAAACGGTCTTGGTGCGTATGCAAACAACATACATTCAGATCAGCTTGCGCACTCGCTCAGTCCGGTCTGATTAGTGTCACATAAACAATGTATGGAAGCTGAGGAACCAGTATTGCAAACATCAAAGACTCTTATCAGACTGCAGACTGATCCAAGCTTTCACAGTTCGCCTTTGCCTGACGATCCATGGTGTTGAGCGAAGCTCTGTGTAATTTCATTCAAAGAAAGAATAAGACCGTCTGAGATTAGGGACGAGTCATTTACTATCTGGTATGTGTGTTTTTTGTATATGATCCACACACGCGATAATAAATGACCCGTCCAGTAAAGAATCAATCGCACAACCCGCAGGTTTGCACTATAATCACTGTGTGAGTCCGTCCGTCCGTTATCAGTTAGCGAAAACGCTTATAACTCTTGAACCGCATTCTATATTTTGATAAAATTTTGCAAACTTATACATATCAACATTATCTAAAGACTGGCATGCATAACCGTCTTCTTTGATGGACGAGGCTTTGCTGAGCACAAGTTGAAAATTTACGGTCAAGTAGTGAAAATGCTCATAACTCTTGAACCCCGTGGTATATATGGTTCAAATTTTGTATACTTATGTATTTTTACATTGTCCAGCCACCGGCATGCAAAACGGTGACGAGGCTTCACCGAGCATCATTTTGGCTGGTTGAGCTATTTTGTCCGTCCGTCCGTTATCACTTAGCGAAAACGCTTAATAACTCTTGAACCGCATGGGATATTTTGACAAAATTTTGCATACTTATACATGTCAACATTGTCTAAAGACTCGCATGCATACCCACCTTATTTGATGGACGAGGCTTTGCTGAGCACAAGTTGAAAATTTACGGCCAACTACTGAAAATGCTCATAACTCTTGAACACCGTGGTAAATATGGTTAAAATTTTGTATGCTTATGTATTTTAACATAGTCCAGCCACCGGCATGCAAAACAGTGACGAGGCTTCACCGAGCATCAATTTGGCCGGTCGAGCTCTTTTATAACTCTTGAACCCCGTGGTATATTTGCTTCAAATTTTGTATACTTATGTAATTTAAAATTGCCCAGCCACTGGTATGCAAAACTTCTTATTGCACAACCCGCAGGTTTGCACTATAATCACTGCGTGAGTCCGTCCGTCCGTCCGTTATCAGTTAGCGAAAATGCTTATAACTCTTGAACCGCATTCTATATTTTGATAAAATTTTGCATACTTATACATGTCAACATTATCTAAAGACTCGCATGCATAACCGTCTTTTTTGATGGACGAGGCTTTGCTGAGCACTAGTTGAAAATTTACGGTCAAGTAGTGAAAATGCTCATAACTCTTGAACCCAGTGGTATATATGGTTCAAATTTCTGTATAATTATGTATTTTAACATTGTCCAGCCACCGGCATGCAAAACGGTGACGAAAGTAAACGACCCACAGGTGTGCACTTTAATCGCTGTGCAAGTCCATCAGTCTGTTTGTCCTTCCGCTGTAGTCAGTGAGTGAAATTGCTCATAACTCTTAACCACATGGTGTAGTTTGATAAAAATATGCATCATTCTACAAGAAATGACCAATTTCATTTCCATACATTCCTTCTGACACCAGAAACTGATTATTCTATATTCACCACGGTTTGTGCACATTACCATCAGTTGATTCTGCAGTAAATTGAGACTCAATAAGTTGCTGAAGATTACAATTGTATAACCTTCAGGTCAAGAACAAAGTAGCTGTCTATGGTATTAAGACAGGATCCAAAAATATTTTGGTTCTTGACAAAATTTCAACCTTTTCTTTGAAATGCTTAGATGGTGGACTATACAGTCCGGATCCGCTTTAATAACAACTTTTCCTGTACTGAATCGAACATTTTTTTCTCGATTCAATAACTTCTTTGCGTATTATCCGAAAACCTTTTGTTTGATATACAAATGTGGGTTTATCAGGGTGGATCAAACATCTTTGGCATTTTAGTACATTTTCAGGGTGAGAGTAAACAGAGTGTTGCATGACATTCTGGAAGTCTCCATAAATCGAGCTGCTATATAGCACCTGTACTCAAGGGTATTCGCTATCTCGTACCTCTGAAAAACGCAGAAGAATGCTTAACACCTAGTAGTAAACCCACTAACAAATTTTGTGGACTTCCAGGCAGATAATACAAAACTTGCGCGTTCACCGGGTACATATCACGCATTCACTGGGTGCAATATTAGCGTTCACTGGGTACACTACAATTGATGGCTTACACGTTTACTTCGTTCACAGTGTCGCGTTCACTGATACAAATTACTCGTTCACTGATTTTCAGGGTACAATCATATACTACACAATATCTCATAAACTAAACGACAGACAATGACAAAATTTATTGTAATTGTAGCTATTTACTTACTTCTACTTCTGCTTGCAGAAAACATCAAACAGAGTATAGCAGAGTATAGCGTATTATGGTAAAAAGAAGAAAACATTGTTATTTTCTATGCTTTTAAGATAATAAAACGGGTTTCACCCTATTCCATGAGATATTCGCAAAGGTTTATTATCATAATATGAAACATACCATTACAGCCAAGTAAAATATGTGTAGATGTTTTTTCAGAACATCTTATATAAACACGAAACTCCGAGCAGAAGCTGACCACACACGTAAAATTAAAACATTTTTACTGCGCGTTCACTGACTGGCTGCGCGTTTACTGAATTATGGGCGACCATCGATTCCTCGGTGTGAATTAAGTGCATTCACAAGACGGGCTTTGCGCAATATTTGTCTTTAGCTACAAACTTTTTGCAGCTAAAGTCCCTTTGAGCGTGCTATATGAGGGCGGTAGTAATATAAACATTTTCCCAAAAAATCGACCATAAAATCTCCTCAGTCCTATCAGTGGAAAAACGTCCAGACACAATTTTATTAAGAAAAGTGGTTCACCCTCCATAAACTGTGTCATATAACTGGCAAAAAGGAGTATGCTTTTGAAAAATGACAAATGGCTCCACAAAATCCAGTTGCCGTTTTTCTGGTTCCCTGTCAAGCAATGCATCATAAACAAAGGCGGTACGATGAATTTGGACCATCCTTTGTACCTTGTATTTTTACCACTTTATAAAACTTGTGATACCAAAAGTAGGCCGACATAGTTGCCAACTAAAACGGCCAAAATCTTTTTTTCAAAACCTTGTTATGTGAAACTTAAGGATGTTTCATGCGTTTGAAGTTGGCTATTTGCGGTCAGTTAGTTGCTATCTAGTCTAGTCTAATCTAGTCTAGACTAATATATTTCTTAACCTTGTGAGGTCATTGGAGCATCACAGATGGCTTTACAAGAATCATTTTCTTTCATCTAGTCCTGTCTTCAGCAGCCATAATTGAGCTAGCTAAGTCCATCTCTGTCCACTCCTTAAGATTGTCTTCCCATCTTTTCCTCTGTCTACCTTCTCTTCTTTTTTCTTTCACAGTGCCCTGAATAATTGTCTTTGCTAAGCCAGAAGACCTTGAGATGTGGTCAAACTACCTCAGTATTCGTTTCTGAACCAAGGCCAGGAATTCGTCATATTCTCCAATGGCTGCTTGGATATTTCTGCTGACATCCTTATTAGTGACATGGTCCTTGTACGACATGTTCAGTAACCTTCGGTAGCATCTCATCTCAAAGGCCTGCGTTCTTTTCTCTAACTCTGCTGTCAAGGTGATTAGTTCCTGCTCTTTCTCAGCAAGAGCAACATTGTCATCGGCAAACTACAGATTGGTAATAGTTCTGTCGCCTATGCAAACCTTTCAACCATTTTGTTCTTCCAGAGCACAACACATTATCCTGTAGAAAAAAAATGTTGAAGAGGGTGGGTGAGAGAAGGCATCCTAGACAAATTCCAACAGTTGTTCTGGACCATTCTCCTGCGCTGCCATTCATCTGAATTGCACTTATAGCCTTGTCATAGTTCAACGGCATGAACTAGATTTTCACTGATATAGTGCGTCTGCAGGGTGGCCTTCTTCTTCCTATGATTCAACAGCTCATTGACACAATTTTCTACAATTTTTGAAGTCTCGTTTATTGCACTGTCAATTTTATTCACGGTAGGATACCGGAAATTATTACTACACAATAAATCAAAGGTGTAGTTGCAGTTATACAGCAGAGATACAAAAATGCAGTTGTAGCTATACCAGAGTATGAGTTCAACAATACTTTTCAGTTGCCTCACAAAACAAATTCTGGATCTCAGGTGAAGGTAAAATTTTCTGTATTGACAGGTATAAATTTTCATATACCATAGAAAGTAGTGAAATAAATACCGCTGTTCTAATAAACTCCCCCTGCCTCCCCCCCGAAAATTGTGCTATATTGCATGAATTCCTGTTTGCTTCTTTGGATAAGGTAGCTCCTTCTAACAGGGTCTGTTCTTAAAGTAAAGAATTTGCTCCTAAAGGAGCTATGTTTCCTTTAACTTTTTAATTAAGAGTTGGCCAGGGACAGAGAAGGGAGGCGAAAATAGCAGAGTTCTTCCTTTGAAAGTAGCCTTTACAGGAATTTTGGCAGTGACTGATTCACTTTAGACTCTAAATAATGCCCCCCTTTTGCGAAATACATTGTCTCTGGGCTGTTTACTACTAAATCATCAGTTCATCAATTCATGGGTTTTTAGCACAGGCACTATAGTGATTAGGGTATGAGTGGCTCACATTGCATGAAACTATAGTGATTAGGGTATGAGTGGCTCACATTGCATGAAACGAGTGCCTGTGGTTTTTAGATGGAACTAGTGTTAGTAGAAGCGATAGTAATAAATACAGATAATTTGGATTAATTACAGTTGTTTCGCTTCATTGTATTTTTTTGCATCTGGATATTTTGTTCCTTTTTATTGAAGCTTTAGCTACTCTGATTTCTTTTTTAAAATACCTTTTCAGCTCAAGTTGCCAGTTTATCTGCTGTCACACTGTATAGACAGTTGTCTTTTACAACAGTCCCTTTTTTTGTATTTTGCCAGATTTGCCTGAATGTGCTCACAGGATGTTTTATTTCCAAATCAGAGGAAGCATTCTGCAGACATATTGCCACAGAATATCTTGAGAACTTATGCAGCAGGCACACAACGTTGAATCAACGCTGATTTCTCTTTGAATCAACATTGATTCAGCTTTATGACATTGAATCAATGTTGATTCAATAATGATGAATAAACTGTGTGCACATGTCTAGTTGAATGCACATTACATTGAGACACTGACACATCTTCAGAGAAGACATCTGCCCATTCTGATCAGAGTCTTCAATGTCGGCATAGAGGTAGCTTAGACCCTTAGGTAGTATACTGGTACTCAGTAACCACTTCCATTGCTTCTATTAGCAACCCCAGCAGATTAGAAAGTCAGTTCAGAATTGGACAAAAAACAACAACAAACTTTAGGGTGCCTGACTTAACTTGATCTATACGGAAGTTGAATAATGTAGCAATTTCAGATACATTTTATAAGATAGAGCATAAAATTTGGATTAGCTTGATGCATAATGCTGAATGCATCTAGTTCTGCTCACAATTGTAGCTGACATTTGTGGGTGAAGAAAGAAAAAATCATCTAAAATTTTCATGTTTTCAACCATAATTTTCATGAGAGGGTAAGGATAGCAAAACCAACTTCCTTTTGCCAAATCAAAAGATATATTTTCAATATTCAGTATACACATAGGAAAAACATTTGTACAGCGGACCAGGTGAATTTTGAAATGAATTGTACTGATGGAAGAGAAAAAACAATTTCTAGTTGATTTTTATTCATTTTTGCCAAAATGGTGAATTTTTTGTCTCTTTTTGGACACAAAGGTCTTCTTATCAAACAAAAATGCTGATGGCAAAACTCAGTTTAATTTTGCTTTTGACTGAATGAGAATATAAAAAGCTACGTGAATTTTGAAATTCTGTTGTATATTAATTGAGATATTAGTAAATCAAAAAAAAAAATGACTGAATTTCGGTGCCGTCATATCTTGAAGAAAAAGGCAAATATGGGGTGAAAAAATTCTGAAAACCAGTCGGTATTTTCAGACTTTGAAACAGTGTAACATTAGTTCTAGTGAAGATATTTTGAAAAAAAAATAGACTGTACTATGCTGCTTTCAGCTAGCTCTATAAGCTGATATGAATTCTTTTTCATTTACTGAACTTTCAAAATTCACCTATGGTTGCTACTTTTATGCTGGCTCTGTTTGGTAGTGCCAGGCACAAGGCAAGGGCCTTGCGCAAGACTTTGTTTAGTGTATATGCTGATTTACTGCACTGCCATATGATTGAATGGAACCATACTCAGTGACAGACCTTGCTATTGTATGGTACAGACGTACAATTTTCTTGTAGAGGGTGTTCCTGATTTCTTTGTCTTATATGACATGAACTTCCTTTTTGTACTACATGTATCTATTCTGTGTTTTCTATACGCCTTGTAAATATCTGCTTTTCATTGAGTAAGATCCCCAGGTGTTTTAGTGTTCTAGTGTGACTGATTTAATTGCCACATAACTAGAAGCTCTTTTCCGGGATTTGTAGTATAATGATAGAAAACAGAATGGTGTAGGGTTTTTTACAGCACCAGTCTTTGGGGTGATCTTACTTTCCTGCACTCTGTCTGTATTGTTGCAAATAAATTCTGGCCTAATGTTCACTTGGTACTATCTTCTGTTGACTTCATTCACATATATCCTTTGCAAAATCATTAAAAGGGGCTGGTTACAGAGCGCTGCCTTGGGGCGGCCCCTAATATACGCTGAATAATAAACATGTTTTGTCCTGGATAGGGCACATTGCTGCTCTTTAAGACAGGAAATTTATTAACCATCTTACCTTCTACCAGTAATTCCTATATTATATACATGTAGCTTAAAGATGAGGCCACGCCCCGAGGTTATAAAACCTTTTTCATGCTCAACTCATATGAGCATGAAATTTTTCTCTGCTGATAAATATGAAAATGCCAACTAATTTTGGCATTGTCATATTCATAAGCAGAAAAAAATCATATTCAACTAAACTGAGAAAGAAAACAACTATACTTAACAGTAATTTGCTATTTATTAGCAGGTAAAATTTCATGCTCAGCTGAGTTGAGCATGAAAAAAGTTATATAACCTCGGGGCCAGACTCTGTCGAATGCTGTCTTCAAATCCACGAAAACTGCTGCTGTTGACTCGCCACAGTCGCGGTTAAACCCATCTCTAAAGGACTGGACGAGACGAAGTATAGAATTGCATGTGGCGTATTTTTAAGCCAGTCTTGTTGTGGGTCATCAGACTTCTCAAACTAAGATTGCAGCCTGATCAGCACAACAGTTCCCATTATTTTTGCACAGGTTTGCAATGTTCAATGTTTGTGAAGCACATAATTATGTTTTTTTTTTTCTGGACAATATTTGCACAAGATGGCATTAAGTTATACAGACAAGGCCAAAAGAAAAAAACTGTCTTGTTTCCGGTTACGTCTCCAAAATTTTTAGGGTCGAAAGGTAGGCAAACTTTTTTTTTTATCATTTTTTTTTGTATGAAAAAGTAAAAAAATCCTTTAAAATAGTCTAAAAATAGACTTAAAATTCCCATAAGGTCTTAAAAAAGTTTGTGTAGGCCCCTAAAATGTAGATATTTAGATTATAATACTTACTTTGACGGCACGATCAGTAATCTATCTATCAGAACTATGTCTGCTGGTTCAGAGGCCTCATATCCTGATTTACATTTAACTTTAATTGATGGTGTTAATTCTTCAAAATAAATAAATAAATAAGTAAATGAATGAAAAAATTGATTTAGATCGTATAAAATTTCCAATCTTAGACGGAGATATGCCACCTAAAACAGTATACGGGGTCTATATATCTCTTTATGTTTACTAGGTTTTTTTTCGTTTCGCTGACATAAACACTCATAAAATCTAACTGGGAATTTCTAACTCAAGGATACCGGCACAACAAACTCTAAAAAGAGTTTTCAAAATTTTGGGACGCCACGATGGCTTCGTAAATAAATTTCCTTGATGGAACCTGAATTTTATGGTGGCTTGGTAAATACTGTATAAAAATCCCTTAGATTTTACCATAAAGGGCATGTCAAGTGGCTGCTAGGCTCTTTATCGTTAACAAAACAAACAAAAACAAAAACGGTATAGTGCCGTAAACGTAAAAAACAAAAAACAAAACAAAAAAAAAAAAAAAAAAAAAAAAAAAAAAACGGGATAGTGCCGTAAAGTATTAATATGGAAAATGACTGCACTGCATAAAACCTTTCTTTAAAGTCTCTATAGTCCTATCAGTGGTAAAAACGTCTAAACTCAAATCCTTGTAAAAAGCTGCCCAACCTTTGCGTTTGGTATTAAAATATGAGTTGATGCATAAATTGGGTCATCTAAGTGGGAAAAAGTAGAGAAAACAAGTTTTTTAAAAACAACGAATCGCTCCACAAAATTCAATTTCCTGCTCTGGTTTCTCCTCACTGGTTTCTCGTCTAGCAATGCTATATAAACATGGGCGGGAGAGTGAATGGGGCTCCACGCCTGTACATTGTATTTTTACCATTTTATTCAGCTTACTGAAACCGAAAGTAGGTCATTTTAGTTTCCCTACCAAAATGGCCCAGATAAGTTTTCAAACCCTTTTTATGTGAAACTCAGGGATGTTTTATTTGTTTAAAGCTGGCTGGTCACGGTCATTTACAATGACGAAACTATAGTGAGAAGCTTGCAGCGATACCTCATGATAAACTTTTTCATGCCGACAGAGCAATGGGGCCTGTAAATCCGAATTTTATATGATCAACGAACATGATGAATAACAACACTGAAATTCTGGAGCAAAAGAAGTCCAACAGCCGAGCCTAGATGAACCCGACCAAAGAGAGCTCATTAAACCCTAACCAACTCCCGAACCAACGTAGTAAAAAGTTTTTCTGTCGAAGCTGTCATTAAGTCTGAGGCCCGACCCACCTGCACGCAGTTAACCCAATTGCATTCTGGGTATTTTTTGTCGTCTGCTGAAAGTGTCTGTGTTGCATCAAAAATCAAGAATATTTTGACAATATTAGTCTAACTAACTCTTGTAGAAATGATGTCTAGGCAGCAAACAGTTTGGATCTCAGATCAGGCCCCACGTTTGTGGGGCCTGATCTGGATCCAAACTGTTTGCCCAGATACCCCTAAAGGGGTATCCCGAATGGAATGGGTTAAAGGAAGACTGCTCGATATGTACTAAAACAAGGAGCATAATCCCTAAAGCGATAAAATTTATGTCTGCAAATTTTCTGAAACTGCTACGTCCAAGCCATATAACATTGAAAATCAAAGACAAGAGGGAAACGGTATAGTTCTAAATGAGGCGGCTCATTATGAGTCGCCTCATCAAGATCTACGTTGTTTGCAAATTCAACCGTTTTTCATGATATTTTTAAAACACTTAAAGATTTTAAAATTCTAATCAGTAAATCATTACTACTGGTACTTTTTTATTTTATTGTTTTAGTTGAGTCGATGACAAGATAGAATAATGGAGATCAGTGATGTGAAGGTAAGCACTTATTTGGGGAATGACTGAATGTACTAAAATAGACATTCGTGGCGGTTCTTTGTCGGTTTTATGTTCGTAAATTTTGTAATAGGGCGAGGCGTTAGCGGAGACAAAAAACGCAATTTGCGACCATACAACCGACGATATACAGCCACAAATGAAAATTTTAATACAGTTATCCCCATTCTAATGAACTTCTCTCATTTTCACCTCTCAAAGTATAGTATACTTATTAAAACCCAAAGCGAGCGCTTTCAGAAGTAGGGGAGACCGGGGATAGTTGATGCACTTTTTAGACTTTTTGATATATCTCTTGACCGGACTGTCCAATATTGATCATCTTTATATATACTTAAAGCTCCATCTTTTCTGCATTTGAAACCAAATAGTAATCCTTGAATTTGGCTTTATTTTCCCTCCGTTTAAGCAGATTTCTTTGGCAAGTTGAATGCATCAACTTGCCCCAGTAGTGGGGCATGTTGATGCAACGCTCGGGGCAAGTTGATACAGATTTTTTTCTTGCCTTTACAAGTCCATGAAACGAGTACTACAGTAAATTGGCCGTTTCTATGAACAAATGGGGGTTTCCTTGCTTTCTAGTTAGATGCATTTATCAAAATTATTTTAGGATTGAAGTCTCTCCACCAAAAGACTCTAGAAAGGATGTTTGTAAATGAATAATTGTACGATAAAATGAACATAACATTCTATACTTTTATTTCTAAAACTTAAGAACATTTTAAATGGGAAAATATCATTTCATTGTCATAGATGCTATATTGAATAAGCCGGGCCCAGCAATTCGTACAATTTACATGTGCGCCCAGCGAAGACTCAGACCAGCCTGTGCATCATCATATTCGGGTCAAAGTCTTCACTGGCCACACGAAAAGGTATGGGTCCATAACTATCCATAAATCGCACAGAAAAGACTCTGATCAGACTGCGCGGATCCGCAGGCTGTAGTGAGTCTTCGCTGGGCGCACATGTAAATTGTGGGAATTGCTGTGACATGGCTCGAATGCCATTGTATATTTGATTAAATATGATAAAATGCATCGTATTCTAAAATACAACAAACCCGAAATGCTTAAACAATTGTACATAGTTCTACATCAGTTAGAGATCATGTCCATCCAAATATTGTGAACAGCTCATGCAGTGCAGCAGGATTCTGTGGTGCATCAACATGCCCCATGCTCATTGCATCAACTTGCCCCAACCATGCCCCACGTAACATTCAGCAAAGTAGACAACTAATACACAATGTTTTCCTTCAGAAGAGCGTATGGTTTTGAAGATGAAAGATTTCTCTACCAATGTGCATAAAAGGATTATGAACAACCGGAAATAAATGCGCGCTAAACGAAAAATTGCAAAATACCATATATTTACTTAGATGTGTCAAAAATGAACTTTTTCTCACCAAATTCTCATTTGTTATCCAAATTCCATAAAACTTCAGAAAAAGATGGCAGCTGTCAATGACTACTTTAATTCGCCATTTCTGATGTCCATAATGACGTCATTGTCTCTTTATTCCCACTGCATCAACTTGCCCCGTGCATCAACTATCCCCGGTCTCCCCTAAAGCCAGACGTCAGCCAAGTGAGAAGCGAAGTTACGTACTGACGTCGGGTTTCCGTTTGTATCTTGCAGGATATACTGGCGCAAATGCTCGACATTATCCAACCAGAAGTCGTTACATTCGTAAGCGCTTTAGAATATTTTTTATAGAGATCTAGGAATGTGAAAACTTTTCTCCTAACATGCAAATGTTTGCCTCCAACTGCAGCTGAGGCTACCCAATGGCGACGCGGATAGAGTGGGTGGCTCTTTAACGAAGTTAAGCAACGGGGATCACAGTGCCTGGGTGGGTGACCGATTGCTTGACTTGGTAGACGACCCTGCAAACGCAACAGTGACTATATATATGACATATCCATTATCTCCGGTCCCAGGCTTACACGGAAAAGGTGTACCTGATTGTTTTGCATAGGCTCCGCCCTAGGGTCTGCTATGGGAGCAGTTGGTGACCTCGGGGCGAAGTCAAGAGAAGAGGTAGAAATTTAACGAGTATAGGTATATATTTACATACTTGGTGTATTTACTGAAAAGCCCTATAGTAAACCGATGGAACGTAATGTAGTTTACATTCCAATAATTACATTGAGACACGCGACGTCAGTGACGTAAAGATAAACAATGGGTCTGTACAACTTGATTGGACGTCAGCAACGTCATGACGTCATGCATGCCGTTTTGCTGTTAGCAGAAAAACTGCGTTTACATGTTTTACTGCTTCAATTTTAGCGATTATATAAGATTTTTCATAGAAGATTTAATTGAAATGAATGTAAATATAAGCAATGAACTTAACTTTTCTGAGATTTATCGAAATGTAAACTACATTGGGTCAATAGCAAAGTTTATATGAACCCCTTCGGAGTTCATTCACTTTGCACGTGACCCAATGTAGTTTACACTTTGATAAACCTCAGAAAAATGAAATTCATTCCTTAAATAAACACTTCTGCAGCCTTGCTGTAGAAACCGGCTTTTATGGCGACGCGGGTTGAGTGTGTGCTCTTTCACGAAGTTAAGCAACGGAGATCGCGGTTAGTACCTGGATGGTATCGGTTGCTTGATTTGGTTGACGACCCGGCAAACGCTACGAGACTTGGCTGCCTTGAGAAAAGGGACATCAATGAGCTGCATTACAAAGAAAATAATCTTTATTTATATGCCATCAGTGAAGATTAAAACAAGAGAGTTTATCCGTATGATCTAGCCAGAGCCTTCATATTGTATCTGTAAATTACATAGTTGGATATCCAAAGCAGATGAGCAGCAAAGGCTCTTATCAGACTGTACATGTTTGTCTTACCCTTTATGGTTGCACTTATTAATCAACTTTTTGCATATTGCAGCTTGTATAATCAGTACAAATAGCAGTTGCCAATTTCCGGCAGTAGCGGAGAGCATAGCTTAATAGGTTCAGGACTCCTTTTCACTCAAGGTGTTGAGGGTTCGACTTAACCAGACGGCATATGTCTGGTCAGTTTCTTCAGTACACTGGACCCCAAGGTTATAAAACTTTTTTCATGCTCAGCTCAGCATGAAATTTTCTCTGCTGATAAATATGGAAATGCCAAGTAATGTTGGCATTTTCATATTCATAAGCAGAGAAAATTCATGCTCAGCTAAACCGAGCAGGAAAACAACTGTACTTATCAATAATATGCCATTTATTAACAGATAAAATTTTCATGATCAGCGGAGTTGAGCACGAAAAACGTTGTATTACCTCGGGGCCAGGACATCCTATCCCAGTGTTGGTGGTATCAGGGTCGCAGGATCATTGCAGTGCCACTGAACGTCGGTGGCGCCTTTTAGAGCGCGGCTTGCAAAACTGTACGTCACACACACAACACGCACCGAGATATTTAATGAGCCTGTTTTGGTTTGTATCTGGGGACTGTGGCCTTACTAAACAAGCCTCAAGACAAACAAACGGAGATTTCTGCAGTTCTGGGTTTTATTTCACTTATGTGGAGTCGAGTATTTACAGAGTCCTTTTTATACGCGACGCGAATCAAATACTGAATATCCAGAGGAGACGGCTTGTCCGACTTTCCACGTTTTTGGTAAATACCCATCGGGCATATAACAGTGTCGAATAAACGTTGACTCAACGTTGATTCAACGTCGTAAGGTTGCATCAACATTGATTAGACGTTTATTCAACGTTGTGTGCCCGCAGGGTCGTTTATTTTTTTTAAAAAGAATAACTGTTTGAATTAGTATCTTATTCCTAATGAACACAGGGTATAATCGATTCCGCTAATTTAATTGCCATTACAACTCAATTTCAGCTACATGGTCCAAATACAGTTTTCACGATAAAACTTCATCACAGGGTATAATCGATTCCGCTAATTTTCGCTTCCTGCAGAGACTGTACGTCAAATTTGGCTTCCGCCGAAACTGTCTGCGATCTCTTGCTTCCTGCCGAGACTTCTGTACATGATAAATGGCTTGACAGGCTTCCTGCAGAAACTGTCCGCGTGATTCTGCCGGAAGCAGGAAGCAGAGTCACGCGGCCAGTCTCTGCAGGAAGCCAATTTTCGAGTACAGTAATCCCTGCAGGAAGCAAGAGTTCGAAGACAGTCTCGGCGGAAACCAAATATGATGTACAGTCTCTGCAGGAATCGAAAATTAGCGGAATCGATTATACCCTGTGATGAAGTTTTATCGTGAAAACTGTATTTGGACCATGTAGCTTAAATTGAGTTGTAATGGCAATTAGTGCGGACCCAGATCAGAGTGGACATTTTGCTCCATTTGATCTGTTTCTGCACAGTTGGTGACCGACAGATTTGGTGACTTGATCCGCTGTTAGAAATTTTGTTTCAAACGGTCATTGCAGATAGAACCAGATGATGGAAACGAGGCGGAAGACGTAACTACGAAGGAACGTTTGGATCATGACTTCAAGAAACAGTATACCTGTGACGTTTGCAGCAAACAATACAGTTCACCTCGTGCATTGAACCGGCATTTGAAACTGCATGAAAACAAAACATTTATATGCAGTAGCTGCACAAAGACATTCCAAACAAGAGCTAACCTGACCAGACATTTTAAAACTGTCCATACTGGCAGTGTTAAACAACACTTGTGTTCATATTGTGGAGAAGGGTACAAATCAAGAGAGTCTTTAATACGACATGTCAGATTTATACACAAGAATTGTGGTAAAATTTGTAGTATCTGTAGTAAAATATGCCGTGATAACGAGGCATTACAACGACATGAGAAATCTCACTTTAATGACCTTGAGCAGTGCAAAGGTTGCCATGGTAACTTCAAAGACCTCAGAGCTCACAGGATGAGCTGTCCCATTACGGAAAGGACTCCGATCTACTGCGAATTCTGTGGACAACAGTTTCTAGTGAAACGGTATTTAGCAGAACATATAAAACGCAAACATACCCAATCAGATAAATTTCTATGTCACTGTGGGAAGATATATCCCTACCGGTTTTCTTTCAAAAGACATCAGTTGCAGTGTGTGAAAAAGGAGGTAATATAATGTGGCATTCATTTTTGTTAAAACCAGAGCTCTTGATAAGAGGAAGTATTTAATGATGATTAGGGATAATTTTCTTTATCTCTCATTGAAACCATATGTTGTGACCCCCCATATGAACCTGATGAGGGGTCACAACATAGGTTTTTATGGAGAATTAACAAAAATTATCCGTAATTATCACCAAATACTCCCTCTTATCTAGAGCTCTGAGAACTGATAATGTATCAATACACTGCCATATCTACAAAGGTAGACTCCTTTTGTGACTTCATGTTTGCTTCCCTGGGCAACATAGCCCAGCCCCAGATCCAGGGGGTGGGATTTGGGGCTTCAGCCCCGCCATATGGACCTTTTTAAATATAAATATATGCCATGACATCTCCTTAGAATTGCCTTGGCGAGGCGATTCTAATGAGATATCGCAGCATATTATAAGGCAAAAATGCATTATCAAGATTTTAATCAAATTGATCCCTAATTATGTCATATATTTTCAAGCACAACTCGCCTGCTCCCTCCTCCCCAGCCCCAAATACACCGCGACACCTCCCAGTTCCACCAGTTATCCAGAGACCCACCAGTATTTAATCGTCTATATCTGGGCCTGTAACCCTCTCGAAAGGATGTCTACTCAGGAAAGAGTTTGCTTCTAAGGGAGCAATTTTTTCCTATAAGAATTGACCCCATTGAGTTACTACCCCTGAAAGTGTACCTAGTATTCTGTCCCTGATGGTCCAAGAGTTATGCCATCACGGGGATTTGTCAGCATCTACATTTTCTTCAAAAGCTCATCTTCAAAAGGCAGACTCTTTACTGAAGGAACACTTTAAAGAAGAATGGCACCTTGTAAAAGAGAGACACAAATCCTTCGGATGGTTTTGTTGTCACTGGAAGAAAACAGGCCTGGAGGTTATAAAACTTGAGTACATTCTCAAACTCAAAATAAAGCACACTGATTGGCTGCTTCCGAGCACATGCTCGGAAGGAGCCAATCTGTGTGCTTTATTTTGAGTTTGAGATTATTCTCAAATTTTATAACCTCGAACCCAGGAAGTCACAAAAGTCACGACTGGATATTTGCGACGAACTTACGTAGCATGGTGTCAGAATGAGGCACAGCTTCGAAAGTTTGTTGCGCCTGACCGCGAAAGGGGGCTTGGTTTAGTCATTGTTGACGTTGACTCGTGTATCTCACTTATATGACTTGAGTTTTTATATTTAAGAAATAAATTTCATTTTTTAAATGTTCATGGAAGTAACACAACCACACCTACTAAACGAAAGAATGCGTAACCATCTGTTGAGAACGCGAAACAATTAGAGCGACATCCGCTTTAGCATTCGATGACGCAAAAACGTAAACAAACATTGCATTTTCTGTCTTTCGTGAGCGATATAAATTTGTTGAGGAAATAATTGAAAAATCGGGGAATGCCATGCAATAACTCATGCATATAGACGTTTGTCGAGTAAATCTCAGACCACCTACTTCGCGCATAATGGCTGAATTCATTTTCGCGTGCTGAAGGTGTGTCGAAACCCATCGAAAACACGTGGAAATGGGTGATGTATGTTGTATTTTATTTGATTTTGCGGTTTGCTAGAAGTTTAGCATCACATCATGCACACACGATAGACACATATGATTATTTGTGCTATGGACCTTTTGGATGCCAGTGCTGCCTAACCGAGAAATCACTGAGGCAAGGGTCGAAAATGGGTGGTTAACCATTCGATCTATATAAGTAATAAGAAAACTGACAGCTATCAAGCACGCCTGATTTCACCTCCACGCCTCCAGGACCACATGCGGCTTATTCTACATAACCGTTTCTTAGCCTTCCCGATGACAAATGCACTGGTGTTGCGGAAATTAATAGCCTTTTGATGAAAAAATTTGTAGTCTCCCAAATCATAGTATATAAGGGCTTTTACACAGATTTTATGCTTTCAAACCAATGCATTAGCCATGAAATTGTCAAAAATACGATTTGACATGTTTAAAATTTTGGCTTCCGTGAAGAAGTGCTAATCTGCCCAATTTTGTTGGTTACGCATTAGAGTGCCTGGTTGAGAATTGGAGGATCAGAGGATAAAGTCGCAACCAATGCCCCCTTTGTAAATGCCAGCATCTAACTATAACCATAAGTTGTCTACATATGATTTGTGAATTGTCTTGCAATCAATAGATGCAGAAAATATTAATGAAGATCCATTTCTGAACAACATTGGAATACTGAATTTGAAGTAATTTGATTGGATGGCGATTTGATTCATAAATCAGAGATCATTATTTACCTCTGCAGAAAATAAAAAAGCCATTTTGCAATTCATAAAGGCTCATGCCGTTACATCATTTTTCTATGGTTAAGCATTGGAGAGGCCGGTTATGAGCCGGGCCGGGTAGCGCAATCGGTAGGGCACCTGACTTGTAAGTCAGAGGTCCTGGGTTCGAATCCCGGTCTGGCCACATACTTTCGTTTCTCCTTCCGCTGATTCAAGAAGGGCAGTTGTCAGTTACTGGCGAAAGTATGTGCACTTAGTACTGGTTAACCGCTTAGGAGGTCTAAGCCTGCCCAGGAATAGTGTGGTTAGGTTAACTGACCGTCCCGTCATGACCTTAGTTGTTTACCGTGGACGTTAAGCATCAAATCAACCAACCAAAGCATTCGACAGACAATGCTTGAAAACAAACTGTCTGTAACTCTAGAGCAATGCCATTTTGTTCAGCCTTAGATGGTGTTTTTGGTATGAACTGTGCATTTTGTACAGACTTTGTACCGTGTTCAGGTTATTATTATTTGTTGCCCGTCATAAGTAATTGATGAGTAAGAAGACCACGCAAACTGAATAACTAACTACACGTAAATGTTTTAACCACAATGGTCATTGTGGGTGAGCTTTGGGAGTCGAATTTCTACACCCAGTAAGTGATTGCTGGTCATGCAGGGCGGTGTTATTAATAATGTGGTTCTTCACTATTACATGCATGTATGTGCTCGTTTCATGATGACCAATGTTTCTTCCTGCCATTATATAATTAAGATCTAAAATAGTTCCTTCAAGAAGTCGAATTTCTACACCCAGTAACTGATTGCTGGCCATTCAGGGCGGTACTATTATTAATTTGGTTCTCCACTGTCACATGCATGTATGTGCTCGTTATCCCCCGACCGAAAGGTTCGGGGGATATAGCGATGAGCCTGGCGTCCATCCGTCCGTAAACATTTTCTTGTCCGCTCTATATCTTGAATACCCTTTGGAATATTTTCATGATACTTCACAGTGATGTAGAACAGGTCATGATGATGTGTCGCGTACAAGATTGGTAACTCTTGCTATTGTACTTTTTGAATTATCTCCCCTTTGGTGATATTTTGGCAGATTCGTGTCCGCTCTGTAACTTGAATACCCTTTGGAATATTTTCATGATACTTCACAGAAATGTAGAACAGGTCATGACGATGTGTGGCGAACAAGAATGACAACTCTTGCTTTCTTACTTTTTGAGTTATTTCCCCTGATAGTTTTAGGTGTGATTTTTTTGGCAGATTCGTGTCCGCTCTATAACTTGAATACCCTTTGGAACATTCTTATGGTACTTCACAGATATGTAGAACAGGTCATGACGGTGTGTCGCGAACAAGAATGACAAATCTTGCTGTCTTACTTTCTGAGTTATTTCCCCTTGATAGTTTTAGGTGTGATTTCGTGTCCGCTCTGTAACTTGAATACCTTTTGGAATATTTTCATGATACTTCACAGATATGTAGAACAGGTCATGACGATGTGTTGCGAACAAGAATGACAACTTCTGCTTTCTTACTTTTTGAGTTATTTCCTCTTGATGGTTTTAGGTGTGATTTCGTGTCCGCTCTATAACTTGAATACCTTTTGGAATGTTTTCATGATATTTCACAGATATGTAGAACAGGTCATGATGATATGTTGCGAACAAGAATGACAGCTGTTGCTTTCTTACTTTTGGAGTTATTTCCCTTTGATGATTTTAGGTGTTTGCTCCATAGCTTGAATACCTTTTGAAATATTTTCATGATACTTCACAGATATGCAGAACAGGTCATGACAATTTGTCTCATACATGAATGATAACTCTTGCTTTTATACTTTGTGAGTTAATTCCCTTTGGTAGTTTGAGCCGCTGTTTGAGTCTCTGCTCCATATCTGTATAACCCTGGCCAACTCCAGAATTTGAATAACCGTGTACCATTTAGAATATTGAAGATCATGCTGTGATATCTTATCAGTGTTCCTAACTCTCTCTGACCCCTTCACATTACCCTGCCCCCCCCCCCCATCTCAAAATTAAGTTTGTAGGGCTTGTACTTTAGAAGTTATTCACACATTTTGAAAGTTGAATATATCGTATGCTATACATTTGTGTATATGGTGGCTGTTTGAGGTATTACCTCTTTTTAGCAGTCAAGCATACTGTTTTAGTCTGAGTGATAGATAATCATGCATATGTTAACAACAGTTAATGTCAATCAGAAGCATAAAAGAACGACAATATATTACTAATATGTGTTTTGAAGTGCACCCTTTTTACCAAGGCCCATGGGGGTCTTCGGTCGGGGGATTTGCCATCTCCTCTGATGGCTATTTTTAGGCGAGGTCTGCTGACAACCGGTTGTCACCAGACTTTTGGGACCAAAATCGTCTGCTGACAACCGGTTATCACCAGACTTTTTGGTCCAAAAACGTCTGCCGACAACCAGCCATATATTTTCCATTAACTGGTTTTAAATAGGGTTTTATTTAACTGAATTTGTATTAATATGCTATAAATATGTGATAAATATGTAATAAATATGACAAAGTTTCTCATATATATGTTCTGCGCAAAGTAGGAATCGGTACAATTCCGGAATATTGTCCTGCGCAAAGTAGGAATTCTCACTTTGTGCTACAATTCCGGAATTGTACCGGTACAATTCTAGAATTGCGCAAGGGATTTAGTGGTTTGTCCAACAGGTAAATGTGTCTGCGCAAAGTGGGAATCTTTAGGACAAAGTGAGAATCGAATATGAGTCATTCTACAAAAGATGAGGAATTCCTGTCCCTCACCTAAATACTTGTATACCTTTTTTCCATTTCAAGTATCTTGCCTTTGGTAGTATGTTTTTATTAAAGTGACCAAATATCTAACATTTACGATAGTGACTGGGCTAGTTCATGCAGTTGTTGATATTTCTTTCTAAAGCAGTTAAGAGTTACCCCCCATATATTTGCTTGTCCCACTGCAAAGTAGTGAAAGTTGAACTTCAGTTTGACAAAAAGTGCTAATATAAACAAAACAAATAGAGACATGATGAAAGTCTGTGACAGAAACCTACCAATGACAGAAGCGTCGTGTACCAATTGGTTTTGATTTGAAGCCGTGTGAAGTTTGTTTTGGTGTGTCCCGCAGTTCGTGTCATACTCTGTTACCGCATGCGCAGTTGCAGTTGTAGTTTGGACAGAGTTACTGCCCATGAAAATGACCTTGCACTGGACTTTTGTGAGGTAAGGAGCGCCAATTTTATAAAAACATTAAATTATTTTATGCAAAGTTTGCTTAATTAAAGGTATATATGAAACAATTATCTAAATTAAGTAGTGAGTAAGATAGGTAATCTGTCATCCCTGTTACCCACCTTTCTATAAAAATAAAAAGCTGCAAATAAAACAAAATACAAATACTGAAAAAGTATGATAGACATCAATATTGTTGTGTAAACATTTTCAAGTTTTTGCCTCCAGAAAGCAAAATAAGTGTGAATTTGCATACTATTTGTCATTCCTGTTACTGTCATCCCTGTTACTGTCATCTCTGTTACCCACCAAAAGTAACTGGAATGACACTTTGAATTTAATTAAATATGTAAAATATGAAATATATTTGTTTTTGACATTTATAGTTCTTTCAACTAGACTAATTTGAATTTGCCGTGTCTTTTACAG
Source organism: Ctena decussata (assembly GCA_963989385.1). Taxonomy (NCBI): domain Eukaryota; kingdom Metazoa; phylum Mollusca; class Bivalvia; order Lucinida; family Lucinidae; genus Ctena; species Ctena decussata. Next base: position 5,251,224 of record OZ022501.1, on the reverse strand, counting down.
AACATTATAAGCGGCATGTAATAGCCTGTTGTTGGCCGCAGTAACAGGGATGACACATGTCCACAGAGTAAGTAACAGGGATGACATATTCATAGTACACTTTTATCAGGTTAAATCACATTTTACATAAAGAAGGCATCTGCTAATGTTTGAGAAGATCTGTTGAATTTTCAGCATTTTATGCGAATTTTTGTCTTTGCCTCAAAGCAGTGATTATCACCACCTTAAAGGTGAACTGACCAGTCACTCTGAGCTTTAAAGAGCTCATTTTATCTAAAACATATTCACCAGATTTCTACTTCACTGTTAGTCAGATTACAAGTTACTTTTTGTATTTTAACATCTTTCAGTTTAGCTGTAATTCTTGATACTGAATATCATTCATATTGTCATTTATGTTACAGCTGAAAATAATTGTTGTCATTCCTGTTACCAAATATCATTCCTGTTACCAGTCAACTTTTGCTCAATATATAAATTAATCCAATGTTCTGCTTTTGCATTTATTTACCAGTGTGAAAGTTGATGCACGAACGGGTACATTGACTAGTCATGTTTGATTTAGTAGGGCGTTTATAACACTGAAAATCATAATCGGACGTGTGTCCAAATGGAAGTCGAGCCCACGACTCCTGCATGAAAGGCGAACACTAGTCCAGGCACTCCGCTGCGCGCACGCACAGATGAATGGTTGTATAAACACAAAATTATACAAATTTATGCACACAACCACGTACACTCATATCCGTTTGTGGATAACAAAAGGGAAAAGCAAAATGCCTACCTGTTTCCCCCCTCCCCCCCCCCCCCCCCCCCCCAAAAAAAAAATAATAAAAATAAACAGAGTAAGGGACACTTGCATGCGGTGCTAGCATCTGTTATCCATCGATATTATACGGACAAATACTAATATTTCTGTTTCAGTTATGAACCTCCCTGTTTTAGTTGGGGGGGGGGGGGGGGGGGGGAGGAGCAAATTCCACTATGTAGCGTGTTTTCCTGCAATCATATTACCAGGGGGAAAATCCACTATAGAGGGGAAAAACTGCTATGCAAAAAACACGTATAGTACATTTTCCTCGAGGAAAATTGGCTTTATAGTGTTACTGTGCATGTGCCTTTTGAAAAGAAAAATGTTATTTTGACTGCCTTCCCGAATTTAGAAATATTTCTGATTAGGGTGATTTAGGATGAAAAGTTTGTGTATTCAGTTTCTTCCACAGTTTTAATATCGATTTGTAACTTTGAACAGATGACAAAAACATACAGAAAGTTGTTTTAATGCCAGGGGCACATATACTCTGTTCAGTGTCAGAATTTTAATTTACAAAAAGAAGATGACCATATCAAACGAATAAATGCAAACATATATTTGTGAACCGCGCAACCATCATAATTATTCTCACTTTGTCCCGATTCACACTTTGCGCAGAGACAATTCCGGAATTGTTTTGCGCAAGGTAAGAATTCCCACTTTGCGCAACAAAGTGAGAATTCCTACTTTGCGCAGGACAATTCCGGAATTGTACCGATTCCCATTTTGCGCAGAACATATATATACAGTTAAGGCAAATGACCATTTTTACTTGCACCACTCTTGCACTCTTGTCATTGTGTTACATATATATATGTGGACTGTTTGTACTTTACTGCATGGAAACCAATGAAGTGAAATATCTACACCATTATAAGCCCCAGGGCAGGCCATCTGACCCCAGGACCATAATTTGAACAAACTTGGTAGAAGACCACTAGGTGATGCTTCAAACCAAATACCATGGCTCTCCACCCAGTGGTTTTAGACAAGAAGTTTTTTTTTTTACATTTCCCTATAAAAGCCTGTGTAAAAACATTGGGCGAAGCCATAATTTGTCAAGGATCTAGGCCTTGTGGTCTTAGACAAGGAAAGCCCATAATTTGTCAAGGCTCTAGGCCTTGTGGCTTTAGGCAAGAAGATTTTCAAATTCTCTTTCCAAAACTAGATATTTTAGCTCATTTGACCTAGCTATGCCATGAACTAGAACTATTTGAATGCCTTTCAAAGAGGGTCATATAAGATTCATTCCTGCCAAGTCTGGTCAAAATCCAACCAGCAGTTAAGGAGATGATGTCCTTTGAAGCAAATTGTTGACAAAAGAAAATGCACAAAACAGGGCATGGCAGACAACAGACATTGACTGATCACAATAGCTCATCTTGAGCCTATGGCTCAGGTGAGCTAAAAAGCTTTTTGAATATTCTCTTAATGTATTTCTATGGTTCAAACCTAGGACCTAATTGGGTAGGGCCGTTTTTGACCCTGAGGCTACCATTTGAACAAAACTTGGTAAAAGACCACTAGGCCATGCTTCATACCAAATTTCAAGCATCTGAGCCCAGCAGTTCTGAAGAAGATATCTGAATATTTTCCTATGTATATCTAGTAGGCCATTTTTGGCCCTAGGACCACCACTTGAACAAAGTTGGAAATGACCACTAGGCAATGCTACATACCAAATTTCAAGCATCTGATTCTAGCAGTTCTGGAGAAGAATATTTTTAAGTATGTTTTATTTTGAAACGCAAAACCCCCTGCTGCAGGGCCATTTTGGACCCTGGGTTCTCCACTTGAACAAACTTGGTAAAGGTCCACTAAACATCGCTTCATACCAAATATCAAGCAGCTCAGTCCAGTGGTTCTGAAGCAGAAGATTTTCAATATCAAAGCCCTAAAGTAGGCCTAGCAGTTTCAGAGAAGTTGTCATTTAAAGCAAATTGTTGATGACAGCCATCACAAGACGGGCGTTGGACATTGATTGATCACAATAGCTCACCTGGAACCTATGGCTCAGATGAGCTAAAAACAAACATTAAGTTTCAACTTTTTACTAACATCAAATGAAGCAGCAATCTTTTCCAGTATGGACCACAACTGATCAATTCTAGAACCCAGATATGATAGGGTAAGGATGCTGGGGTCTTGGATGTAATGGTGTAGATATTTGACTTGACTGTGCTCAATGACAAGAGCCATTTATGTTTCAGACTGATTTATAAGTAAAGATCATATGAATAAATATGATTCACCTTTGATAAATACATTAAGAAGCCTGATTGAGAACTATATAACTGCTAAACAAACACATTGACTGAGGTATACACTTTTGTCAAAGATCAAAGGTTGATTTTCACACCTTAATTCTATGATTTAATTGTAATGGGAGAGAGACCATATAGGTATCATAATCAGGCACAAAGGAACAATGTTAGTTAGATGATATATCACAAACAACAACAGGCAATAAATAAGGACTATATTTAAGGGCAACATTATTTGTTTCCATACATCAAAGTACAAACAGTCCTCATATATATGTAACACAATGCCAAAAAGTGCAAAAATGCAACTAAAAATAATAAATTGCCTTTACAGTGAGAAAATATATGTTATATTTATAACATATTAATATAAATTCAGTTAAAGGAAATCCAATTAAAAACCATTTAATAGAAAATATATGGCTGGTTGTCACTAACTTGTCAGCAGACATTTTTGGCCCCAAAAGTCTGGTGACAACCGGTTGTCAGCAGACAGTTTTGGTCCAAAAAGTCTGGTGACAACCGGTTGTCAGCAGACACTTCCATTTTCTTATGATGGCCAATGTTTTTCAGTTTATGAATGTGGCTTTATTCACATGCGCAGCCTGACGAAATTTACTCTTATTCATTGCTGTTTTTATATTTCATTCTCGTGGCGACGCTATCCAATAGACTCAGCGGAACGTTCCGTATCCGACCCCCTGCGCCGAGTCTTTCCTCCATTAGAATCATGGGAGGTGGCAAGCAAGACATCATCAGAGCCCTAGATAAGAAGGAGTAGTTGGTGATAATTACGGATCATTTTTGTTAATTCTGGATAAAACATATGTTGTGACCCCTTATCTGAACCGTCTCGATGAGACAGTTCAGATGAGGAGTCACAACATATGGTTTCAATGAGAAATAAAGAAAATTATCCCTCAGTTATCATCAAATACCCCTCTTATCTAGAGCCTTGCATCATAGGCTCTCCTCTTCAAACAACGGCTCTTCTTATGGCCATAACATCAGGAAGTGTCTGTTGCCATGTGGCTGCCTAACCACATGGCGTTGTCCCCGCCGAGCACGGAGTTGACGTATTTCTTGTCCGATTTCTGCTGGAGACATGCCTATTCATACTGGAGAGAAGACTTTAACATGTACATGTAAAACATATTGGAGCATATAGCTCTGAGCAAACAGTGCTGACCCCGATCAGACTGCTCCTGAAGGTGCTAACTGATCAGAATCTACACTTTTTGCCATTACATCTGCATAGATTAGCTGCATTACTGCATTGAAAAACCTCAATGTTCCATTTTTATAACAGTATTAAATAAGCCTATTCTGGTTTGTATCCAGGGAATGTGGCCTAAATGAATGGAAATTTATGCAGTCTCATGTTGTTATGGGTTCTATGAATCCTTCAGGAATATTTCACTAAGGGTATGTGGAGTCGAGTATTTACAGTACACACCTGGGGCCGTATTTATAAAACCACTTAAATCGTTGCTATGCTGTTACTAAGGCTAAATTTCTATGTTGGAGATTCCCTACAACTATGAAATTTGGTCCGGAGGAACAGTCTGAAAACGACTGTTCCTCCAGAGCAATTTCATAGTTGTAGGGAATCTCCCTACAACGATTAAATTTGGTCTGGAGGAACAGTCTCTCCAGAACAATTTCATATTTGTAGGGAATCTCCTTCATAGAAATTCAGCCTTAGCAACAGCAAAGCAACGACTTAAGTCGTTTTATAAATGCGGCCCCATGTCCTTTTTTACGCGACACGAAACACTGTATATGGGACAGTTTTGTCCAACTTGGCTTGTTTTTGTAAATGTTTTATATATGTGACCGTAGGGTAGAAAAGAATAAATGTATATTTCATTCAATATAAACTATGTTTTTGAAAACTGTAGGCCTATTTGAACCAGTTTACATGTTTCTGAAATTGAGTTTAAATGGCAAATATTGCAGACTCAGCCCAGACGGCGCATGTTCCGCCGTGTGATCTGTTTCTGTACAGTGGAAGACCAACAGGTTTGGTGACTGGATCCGCTGTTAGAAAACTTGTTTTAAACGTTCATTGCAGACAGAGCCAGATGATGAAAACGAGGCGGATGACGTAACTACGGAGGAACGTTTAGGTCATGACATAAAGAAACAGTATGCCTGTGACGTTTGCAACAAACAATACAGTTCACCTCGTGCATTGAACCGGCATTTGAAACTACATGAAAACAAAACATTTAAATGCAGTAGCTGTACAAAGACATTCCAAACAAGAGCTAACCTGACCAGACATTTTAAAACTGTCCATACTGGCAGTGTTAAACAACATTTGTGTTCATATTGTGGAGAATGGTACAAATCAAGAGAGTCTTTAATACGACATGTCAGATTTATACACAAGAATTGTGGTAAAGTTTGTAGTATCTGTAGTAAAATATGCCGTGATAACGAGGCATTACAGCGACATGAGAAATCTCATTTTAATGACCTTGAGCAGTGCATAGGTTGCCATGGTAACTTCAAAGACCTCAGAGCTCACAGGATGAGCTGTCCCATTACGGAAAGGACTCCGATCTACTGCGAATTCTGTGGACAACAGTTTCTAGTGAAACGGTATTTAGCAGAACATATAAAACGCAAACATACCCAATCAGATAAATATCTATGTCACTGTGGGAAGATATATCCCTACCGTTTTTCTTTCAAGAGGCATCAGTTGCAGTGTGTGAAAATGGAGGTAATATAATGTGGCATTCAGTTTTGTTAGAACCAGAGCTCTGGATAAGAGGGAGTATTCAATGATAATTAGGGATAATTTTCTTTATTTTTCATTGAAACCATATGTTGTGACCCCTAATCTGAACCGTCTCATCGAGACGGTTCTGACGAGGGGTCACACCATAGGTTTTTATGGAGAATTAACAAAAATTACACGTATTAAATTATCACCAAATACTCCCTCTTATCTAGAGCTCTGAGAACTCCTAATGTATCAATACACCGCCATATCTACAAAGGGAGACTCCTCTTGTGACTTCATGTTTGCTTCCCTGTGCAACATAGTCCAGCCCCAGATCCAGGGGGTGGGATTTTGGGCTTCAGTCCCGCCATCTGGACCTATTTAAATATAAATATATGCTGTGACATCTCATTAGAATTGCCTCGGCGAGGCGATTCTAATGAGATATCACAATATTTTTCAAAGCAAAAAGACATTATCAAGATTTTAATCAAATTGATCCCTAATTATGTCATATATTTTCAAGCACCACTGGCCCGCCCCCTCCTCCCCGGCCCTAAATACACCTCGGCACCTCCCAGTTCCACCAGTTATCCAGAGACCCACCAGTATTTAATCGTCTAGATCTGGGCCTGTAGCCCTTTCGAAATGGTGTCTACTCTAACGAAGAGTTTGCTTCTAAGGGAGCAATGTTTTCCTACAAGAGTTGACCCCATTGAGTTACTACCCCTGAAAGTGTACATATTATGATTAGTACGGTGTCCCGGATGATCTAAGAGTTACGTCATCTCGGGTATTTGTCAGCATCTACATTTTCTTCAACAGCTCATCTTCAAAAGGCAGACTCTTTACAGAAGAAACACTAAAGAAGAATGGCACTTTGCAAAAGAGAGACGCAAAACCTTCGGATGGTTTTGTTGTCACAGGAAAAAAACAGGAAGTCACAAATGTCACGACTGGATATTTGCGACGAACTTACGTAGCATGGTGCCAGAATGACGCACGGCTTCGAAAGTTCGTCGCGACTGATCGCGAAAGAGGGCTTGGTTTAGTCATTGTTTAATATTTATTTTTGACGTTGACTCGTGTTTCTCACTTATGTGACCTTAGTTTTCATTTAAGAAATAAATTTCATTTTTCCAATAATCATGAAAGTAACACAATGGGTCAAGTGCAAAGTAAGTGATGCCCGAAGGGGGTTTACGTTAACTTCGCACGGGGTCCTTTGTGTTCATACTTCCAGGAAAAATGAAATTTTTATCTCATAATTACATTTAATTTTAGAATTATTTGGGGCATCATTTTTGATTTTTAAGAGCAACACTTGTTAAATATATGACGAAAAGCTGTCACTAGCCATCAGGTAAGCCGCTTACGTTGAACGGACATCGTCATCACATGACTAATAGAACGTTACAATGGCTAGTGAGTCAATGACGTGTTTTGTTTACATGTCAGCTGAAAACCTACCCCATTCGAAACACCTCATTCTATTTCGAATTTAGAGGCCGGTAAGGCATAGTTTTACCGGGCAGAATTCTGCCCGGTCCGAGGGGATCCTAATGGTTAGTGACGTAGCTCGTGTGACAAAGCACTTTCCAAAATCTGTAATCTGAAAATAACAAAGTTCAGCGTAGATCTTTCCTCTAAAATTTGTTAATGGCGATCACACAATAGAAAATAAGTATTAATACATGCATAATATGCCAGAGTAGCTTATCAAAAGAGGATAGCCGTTTGATCAATTCAGAAACTATAAAAACTATCTATGATTTTATTGAGAACGTTGTTGTTATCAAAATGGTGGATTTTTGGCATTTTTCATTTTTATGAGGTTTATCGATTTGTTAACTACAATAGGTGACATGCAAAGTGAATGAACTGCGAAGGGGTTCATCAGTGTGCTTTATTTTGAGTTTGAGATTATTCTCAAGTTTTATAACCTCGAACCCAGGTCCTTTTTTACGCGACACGAATCACTGAATTTGGGACAGTTTTGTCCGACTTGGCATGTTTTTGTAAATGTTTTATATATGTGACCGTAGGGTAGAAAAGAATAAATGTATATTTCATTCAATATAAACTATGTTTTTGAAAACTGTAGGCCTATTTGAACCAGTTTACATGTTTCTGAGTTTTAGTGGCAAACATTGCAGAGTCAGTCCAGACGGCACATGTTTCGCCGTGTGATCTGTTTCTGTACAGTGGATGACCAACAGGTTTGGTGACTGGATCCGCTGTTAGGAAATTTGTTTTAAACGTTCATTGCAGACAGAGCCAGATGACGAAAACGAGGCGGAAGACGTAACTACGGAGGAACGTTTGGATCATGACGTCAAGAAACAGTATGTCTGTGACGTTTGCAACAAACAATACAGTTCACCTCTCGCGTTGAACCGGCATTTAAAACTACACGAAAACAAAACATTTAAATGCAGTTGCTGTACAAAGACATTCCAAACAAGAGCTAACCTGACCAGACATTTTAAAACTGTCCATACTGGCAGTGTTAAACAACACTTGTGTTCATATTGTGGAGAATGGTATAAATCAAGAGAGTCTTTAATACGACATGTCAGATTTATACACAAGAATTGTGGTAAAATTTGTAGTATTTGCAGTAAAATATGCCGCGATAACGCGACATTACAGCGACATGAGAAATCTCATTTTAATGACCTTGAGCAGTGCAAAGGTTGCCATGGTAACTTCAAAGACCTCAGAGCTCACAGAATGAGCTGTCCAATAACGGAAAGAAATACGATCTACTGCGAATTCTGTGGAAAACAGTTTCTAGCTAAACGGTATTTAGCAGGTCATATAAAATGCAAACATACCCAATCAGATAAATATCTATGTCACTGTGGAAAGATATACCCCTACCGGTTTTCTTTCAAGAGGCATCAGCTGCATTGTGTGAAAAGGGAGGTAATATGAAGTGGCATTTAATACTAGTATTGTTAGAACTTAAGGTGTATGAGTATAAGATTTTCGCCATGTTTTCCGCCAAATTTTCATGGAACTTATGAGCCGACACACGATAAAACCAACAAAATGGCACGAGCGAAGACTCAGATCAGCCTTTGCAGCCGCCTTTGATGTACCCTGAAAGGGTAGTTAAGGGTCTAAGCTAGCTTCATGCGGGCAGCGAAGACTTTGCTCAGGCTTGGCAGATGCCCATGCTGATCTGAGTCATCACTAGGTACACATGCCACTTTGTTGGTTTTGTAGTGACGTGGCTGAGTTGTGAAAATGGCTGAAGTAGCCTTGTTTCATCGTTTGAAGGAAAGAATTGGCTTCTAGATGAGTTGACCCCATTGAGAAGGCGGGCTAAATGAAAACGGCAGAGTTGCTTCCCCTGAAAATTCATCTGTTCACCGTGATACTGTTTCCGTGATTATAATCTTAAAGTAAGGGCTATGCTATCACGAGAATCAGTCAGACACCTTAAAGAAGAGATGCCAGAACAGAAGAGAGACGCTTTACAGAAGATACGCTTTACAAAAGAGAGACATTTTACAGAAGAAGTGATATACTTTACAGAAGAGATGTTATACAAAAGAAAGACAGTGGACAGAAGAGAGTTACTTTTCAGAAGAGACACTTTACCGAAGAGACGCTTTACAGAAGAGATGCTTTACAGAAGAGAGACATTTAATAGAAGAGTTGCTTTACAGAATAGAGACATTTTACAGAAGAAGAGAGATACTTTAAGGAAAAAGAGAGATACTTTACAGAAGAGATGCTATCCAGAATAGAGACGCTTTGCAGAAAAGACACTTTACAGAAGAGAGAGACTTTACAGAAGAGAGACAGTTTACAGAAGAGAAACACTTTATAGAAGAGAGACACTTTATAGAAGAGAGACACTTTATAGAAGAGAGAGAGACACTTTATAGAAGAGAGACAATATACGAACCACAGATACTGGGAGGTGGATGAAACACGTACTTAAATACCAAACTAAAAAACTGGTGCAATGTTAGAAAGTTAGACTAACGGTGTTGTTTCATCCAACTAAATTAGTATTTTAATAGCTAGATGATAAATACTTATTAGTAACAAGGAGTGCCGGTAATTTCTTATGTTCTTTCATCGATGTAAATTCATGGTCATGTATACAAACACTGTGGAGATCCTACGTCACAGCACGTTATTTTAATGAAATTTGAAGCAGATACTCCGCAAAAGCTATTGAAATATACCCAGTTATTGACGAGCAACTGGAGAAAGTGATCGCTTGTCAGTAATTTCTAAATGAGATTTTTGTTAGGAAATGGTTCTCTGCAGTCAGCAATGACGAAGATGGCTCGGTAGCAAACATTAAGATCATTAAGACATGTATGTCCCTATGCGTCTGTTGCTAATTATATAAGTTGGTGACATTATTATACAACACACTGAAGTATAAAGACAAGTCACTGATGCCAATTTTCTAGTCAACTTGGTCGACCATTTCAGGTGAATGGGTACCTTTTCAGGAGTAGCTCTCCCATTTTTCTTTATTGTCTCACTTTTTTTGTTGGGAAGTATGTTGTTTGACGAAATTAGTATTTCAGTCATATTGAAGAAATCAGTCATTCAGTGATATTGAAGAAATTAATGATTCAGTCAGAGGAGTGAAGGATCAGCTTTTCAACGAAAAACAAAATGCTCCCATTAAAGATGAGAGCAGACCCGCTTTGGATAGGGTTTGTTATGGCTAGAAGCAAACAAGAAGTCAAAAAAGTCATATGACTTCACTGGATACTGCAACGGGGTAGTGCCATAACGTCTAATTTCAAAACGTCTACTCTCAAAACGTCTACTCCCATTTGGTCTACTGTGCCAAAACGTCTACTCCCATTTGGTCTACTCGGCCAAAACCTCTATTCTCATTGGTCCACACATAAAGAAACTATGCATTTTCATACTTGTATTTGGGATAATTGCCAGTGGAGTCAACATTTTATCAGGCAGTGTACAGGGTATAAGGGGAGAGGTTTTGGACTTAGAATATACATATGGATACATCCAGTAGGCAGTTTTTGTGAACCTACAATGTGCATGTAACATCTTTTTTCTAATAGAAAATCTGTTTTAAATTGTTGAGAACAACGAAATATGAGGTCACCCAAATTTTGCTTCTATTCTGAAGAAAATTAAACTTGCTGAAATCTTTGTTGACTTGGAGTTCGCAATATAGCACTGAGTTAGCAATTCACCAATTCATATTGCTTATTCATCTCGTTCTGGTTGTACTTCAGATGATCCATCTAGAGATATTTCTGGTTTGGCTGTCAATATTATATGTTTCTGTACTATAAATATAGCCTGGGTTAATCATTATGTATAACTACAGGGCAAACCAAACCAAACTAGACATTTTATCCCAGTAGACCAAATGGGAGTAGACGTTTTGGCACAGTAGACCAAATGGGAGTAGACGTTTTGGGAGTAGACGTTATGGGAGTAGACGTTTTGGAAGTAGACGTTATGGCCCTAATTCAATGCAACAAACTATGTAAAATGGTGCCGGAATAACACCATGCCATGAAAATTCGTCGCGACTTATCGTGAATGGAGGCTTGATTTAGACTTTGTATACTAGTACATATTCATGTTTATGTTACCGTGCATTTGCAGTTATATGTGTTTACTTATGTACATTGTATGTCACAGATGTGACCTGAGTGTTTCATAATAAACTGACTTTGACTGTGAAAATAGTGGTAACATGGATATATACCCATTCACTTCGTGAGTAATAGAGACTTTTGACAAGTAGGAAATTTCTCCTGCTGGCCACCAATGGCAATCATATACAAGGGGTGCAACGTATTACGGTTTTTACGGTCAATAGGTCGAAAATATATCGCCACAGAATAAAGATGGCGTCATAACGTATAAAACTTGTGAATTTTGTTGGACAAAAATATAAAGTAAGTATGTTTGCTGGCTCTGAAATATTATATTACCTAGCGCAGGATGTGGAGAAATTATGCAGTATCTCTGGAAAATTGGCCGTATCTTCTGATCTTTCCTCAAACTTTAGTGATGTCCGGTCAGCTGCGAAGCTCGAATCGACGAGAAAATCGGAACCGATTTTGACCTGTATATAATCACGCTTAGCAGCGAAAATCAGGTCATTTTGGATTTAATTTCAGTGTCTATATCACGAAAACGATAAGCCCCACATTCTTGTCCTAATTTAAGTCTAAGAGCACCCCTCCGTCTCGAGGAATCAAGGTTTAAGCCATTTAATGTTGCTTCTGGTCAATTGTAGGATACTTATGTTGTTTACTGGTCAATAAGTAATTGCAATCAGCATTTCTAGCTAGCCTCACTTTCGTTTCAGAATCAAGATTACTGAATGTCCCATTATACATGTGACTATTTCTCGGTTTAATACCTCGTTTATAAAGGCATATATAAAAACCCTCTTAGTACCCGAACTCTCTGTACCAGTTCTTCCGGTTTTCATAGCGTCGAATCGAAAGTACAAACATTCGCTTATAACCAGTAGTCGGAAATCATTATGTTTTGAGATTTTTTCCGGCATATGCTGCGTCATTTAGACTTATTCAGCTTCGAAAATGTAAAGAGGTAAGTTTGATATAATTTGCTCTCTTCGGTCTTTTACTTTATTGCCCTGTACAATGTCCTGTATGGGTGGATAGTAAACGGTACAGTATTCAAATCGCCCTTGGCATGATTCGTAAACCATTTTGAGCCTTTTCTTACTTGTTTTTTTTATAAAAATCTTTAAAATAAACGGAAGGTGTTATCAATCTACAGTTTGTTAGTTTTGATAATAGGATGGTAGCTAGGTTTTGCGCGACACAAACTCGTGTTAAATTAAGCTGTTCGGAATAAAATATCTGTGACGGCCATGAGGTTTTCATTGTACAGGGTAATAAAGTAAAAGACCGAAGAGCAAATTATATTAAACTTACCTCTTTACATTTTCGAAGCTGAACAACTATAAATGACGCAGCAGATTCCGGATAAAATCTCAAAACATAATGATTTCCGACTACTGGTTATAAGCGAACTTTGTACTCTCGATTCACCGCTATGAAAACCGGAAGAGATGGTACAGTGAGTTCGGATACTGTGAACCTGTAATATAGATTGCAACATTCAAAGCAGGGATGTTTATGTGTTCGGTAGTAGTTCGTTTCCTTGGCTCAAAAAGGCTGTAACCAAAATTGTGGTCGAAAAGTTTTTTTTTTTGTTTTTTGTTTTGCATAATTCTGTGCCTAAGAACACAATTCATTTAGAAAAGAAGTATTATAGCTGGATTATGTCTACATCTTGATTTTTTTCAGCATTTTCACAGTTACTGTAGCTTTTGTGCAATTTTTATCAATAATAGCATTTCTGCTCTAAATTTTTTGCACAAAAAGGTGTAAATGCCCTTACATCCTTTTTACGCCAACGTTTCAAAAACTTCAAAATATTAAATCCTGCTGCTTTATATTGCAAAATATGAGAATTAGAACCTATTCTGCATCTGCCAGAATTGAATCTAAAAGTTTAAGATTGAATATGGCACATTTCTTTGTTGAATGTCAAGCCATTTAAGTCTAAAATTGGTATAAATTACCCCAACCTCTTTATTCTGCCTTAAAATCGGAAGTGAATTTTTGCAGGTCAGTAACTGAACTGCAACAAGAAATAAGTCATACTGATGACTTTGCTTAGCATAAACATGCTTCAAGATAGAATACTGATATCTGAAGGCAGGAGAAGCCCGAAAATGTTAATAGCCGGAAATAGGTTAGTCTTGTTCTGAGATAGATTTCAAATTTCATCAGGAGACATTTATTGATAAATAACCCCCACAATTATTACTCTCCGGTGATTGCTCTCCAGGGACAAAACTCTCCAGTGTGTTCTCTCCAGGATGAAAACTGTCCAGTGAGTTCTCTCCAGGATGAAAACTCTCCAGTGAGTTCTCTCCAGTATGAAAACTCTCCAGTGAGTTCTGTCCAGTATGAGAACTCTCCAGTGACTAGGAGTTCTCTCCAGTATGAAAACTCTCCAGTGAGTTCTCTCCAGGATGATTACTCTCCAGTATGTTCTCTCCAGGAAGAAAAATCTGGATTATGCACTTACAACTTTTTCGCTCCAACTTTTTTGTTAAGCATTTTTCCTAGTACAGGAGTAATTGAAGGCACTGGAAATCTTATATGTTATGTGTTTTAGCTTCTGATTGGTACTAATTCTAATATTTTGCAATATAAAGCAGCAGGATTTAATATTTTGACGTTTTCGAAACGTTGGCGTAAAAAGGATGTAGGAGCATTTAAATTTGTTTTGTGCAAAAATTTAGTGCAGAAATGCTATTACTGACAAAAATGCACAAAAGCTACAGTAACTGTGAAAATGCTGAAATAATTCAAGATGTAGACATAATCCAGCTATAATACTTCTTTTCTAAATGTATTGTGTTCTTAGGCACCAAATTATGCAAAAAAGAAGCTTTTCGGCCACAATTTTAGTTACAGCCTTTTAGCGCCAAGAGAACGAACTACTACCGAACACATAGAATGTTGCAACGTATATTACAGGCTTTGATATATGCCTATATAAACGAGACATTAAACCGAGGAATAGTCGCATGTATTATGGGACATTCAGTAATCTTGATTCTGAAACGAAAGTGAGGCTAGCTAGAAATGCTGATTGCAATTACTTATTGACCAGTAAACAACATAAGTGTCCTACAATTGACCAGAAGCAACATTAAATGGCTTAAACCTTGATTCCTCGAGATGGAGGGGTGCTCTTAGAGTTAAATTAGGACTAGAATGTGGGGCTTATCGTTTTCGTGATATAGACACTGAAATTAAATCCAAAATGACCTGATTTTCGCTGCTAAGCGTGATTATATACAGGTCAAAATCGGTTCCGATTTTCTCGTCGATTCGAGCTTCGCAGCTGACCGGACATCACTAAAGTTTGAGGAAAGATCAGAAGATACGGCCAATTTTCCAGAGATACTGCATAATTTCTCCACATCCTGTGCTAGGTAATATAATATTTCAGAGCCAGCAAACATACTTACTTTATATTTTTGTCCAACAAAATTCACAAATTTTATACGTTATGACGCCATCTTTAACCTGTGGCGATATATTTTCGACCTATTGACCGTAAAAACCGTAATACGTTGCACCCCTTGATATATGAGCCGCGACACGACAAAACTAACAATGTGGTTGTGCGCCAAGCGCAGACTTAGATCAGCCTGGGCAGCCGCCCAGTTTGATCAGTCTCTTTGCTAAGCACTTTAAAAAGGGTAGCGAAGGGTCTAAGCTACCTCCATGCGGACAGTGAAGACTTTGATCAGACTGGGCGTGTCGCGGCTCATTTATTATGTTTATGAAATGTTAAAAAACATTGTTTTGGTGAGTAAATATTTGTCTGTGCATATTGTGTTGAAATTTAGGTGGTTAATCTGCCTCTAAATTGTTTGCCCTCTAGTCTTTGAATTATGAACGGAATTTAGATAGAGCGAGACACATTTTGAAATTTTGCAGTTTTAAATGTTGTCGCCTGCACTGTGGCTCTTTAGGGTTTTGCATTGAGTCGATTGGCTGTCATCTTACACTTGTGACATATGCATAATAACAGTCATTCGCAACAGATACATTCATTTATGAATGATTGACTGAATGCGATTTTCATAACAAACGTTTCACACCCGTCTACATTGAAATCGAACCATACAGTACATACTGGAAAAAAGCTATATACATGTACTCTTGTTTGTTACATGAAGGAGTTAAACCGTAACACGCATGCTAAACCCTCTATGCTATTCAGTATATGCCTGTTAACCACATTTGTAAAAAAAAAGCTTTGTTAAAGGTCAGCTGATGAAGTTAGCACAATCCTCGTGAGGGTGAACAAACTAAAATTCTCTTTGGTCACTCTCAAGAGTTTCGTGGTAAGTCCACCAGGTTTTAAACTGTAAGGGCAATAGCAGGCACAAATATGTTATACATAAATAGAGGATCTTACATGAGTGGTCATTTCATATGGAATTTATGAAACGAGCCTTCGGTGAGTTTCATAAATTTCATATGAAATGTTCACGAGTGTGAGATTCTGTTTATCATATGGCCCTTTAAAATGGGATTTTAACACTTTCAAATTGAACATATTACAATAAGAAAACGCATTGTTGACTTGGACGTTGTCAGTGATGTTACGTGTACGCGCCAAAGTGTTATTACACGTGTGGTCATACGATTTTTATGACACTATGTTATCCACTGAATAATAGCGACGTCATAAGATGAATTCGGTTCGAATAGCATTTGTACATTTTAGTTCACTACACGTATGTTTAGTTAGTTTAAATATATTTTATTTCAACAATGTCATGCACTTATATTGCAGGAGCTTGTACTTAATAGGTTGGAATGGAATTGTGCATTTAGTACCAGGCATGTGTTCGAGAGTGAACTTTGTGGCAAAGAATATAAACATTATATTGATCTGAAGTCATATTTATTAGGACATACTGATAAAACAACTAAGCATTACGAAGTATATATGGTACCGTATTAATACTCAAAGTTGGGTTACGGAAATAGTTACCGTAATTGTCCTAAATAGTCAAGTTTGGTGATACAGTGCAGCACGGCTCTGAAAGATTAAGATGGGATGGGAACAGTGAAGACACTGATCTGAGTGCTCCTGTGGGAAAGCATTTTTTGGAAATGAAGCTTGTGACAACATTTGTTCATCACACTGTAGTCAAAACAAGAAATTCATACCGGAGAGAGACCACATGTGTGTTTAAAATGTCTTTGCTGTTTATCGCGAAAAAAAAAAAAAAAACATCTGCAAGGACATTTGATTTCCCGTGGAGGTGATATATGTAAATTTTATTATTAAAAGTCTACACACGATCATCTAATAGGCTTAGCATAACATATCCATTTCTTCCACTCGTCAATTAAATAGCATCATGGGAAGTGACAAGTAACATATCATAGCCTCTCCCCCTCGAACAACGGCTCTTCTGAAGGCCACAGCATCAGGATGTGTCTGCCGCTGGCTAGCCTCATGGCGTTGTCCCCGCCTTGCACCGAGTAGATGTATTTCTTGTCAAACTTCTGCTGAATACTAAGTAGAAAGCTTTAATATGTTAATTGTATTGGGACATATAGCTACGAGCAAACAGTGCTAATCCCGATCAGACTGCTCCTTATGGTAATCATTTAGGTATCCTAACTTGGTATACATGTATGTGGCTATGAATCTGTATACTAAGAAAAATTGAATAGACACAAAAGTAAACATAAAGTCAAGTGGTCATATCGATGTGATGAATATGACAGATATTTAGCTGATAAGGCGGTTCAACAAAAACAAATTGCAATGCATTATTACAGGAAAGTATTTAATTGCAGTTTGTGTCCCCAAAACATTTTCCTAGAAAAAAACAAAAAAAACAAAAACAAAACAAGAACCAAATAGTGAGTGAGTGAGTGAACTCGGGTTTAACGTTCCACTAACAACGAGGTCATATGGAGACGGGACCTCGGTTTAAAGTCTCACCCGAAAGACCGGAGAAGCGGGGGATCGATCTTGCGACCCCTGGATTGGTAGTCTGGAGTGTTATCCACTACGCTACAGCCGCTCCTAAGAACCAAATAAGCATTTGCTTTCGTTCAAGTCTTAGTAAAGTTTGTATGTTGTATTATAGATACTACTTAAAAGAAGTTTTGCATCATTATATGAGCCGCGACACGAGACAACCAACAATGTGGTTGTGCGTCCAGCGCAGACTCAGATCAGCCTGGGCATCCGCCCAGTCTGATCATAGTCATCGCTGTCCGCATGAAGGTAGCTTAGTCCCTTGGCTACCCTTTAAGCGTTTAGCGAAGAGTCTGATGAGACTGGGTGGATGCCCAGGCTGATCTGAGTCTGCGCTGGGCGCACAACCACATTGTTGGTTTTCTCATGTCGCGGCTCATATATCTTCTCATAGGCATAATGCTAAATCAACTTATTTCCAAGAGGTATACAAGAAAGGCATGCCTGTGTTTTGCCAAATGGTTTCATAACTCCGACACTTATGTCTTTGTGAGCACCTGACAAAGTTGAGGTAGAAAAAAAAAGTTACTGACCGGCTAGTGGAATTGGCTTTTAATCATTTTGAAAAATCTTCGTAAAGTAGGGTTTTACTCTTTAAAAGCCTATATCTACCAAGACTGACTGAACCGAAGATCAACTTTTCACATTTATAATACCGAAACATAAGACTGCTAATCATATAAAATAACCATGAGTTTCATTGCCACTCACCAGACAGTGTCTATGGGAAAAAGTAAGGTGATACAAAACTTGATTTAAGTCATACATACATGTATGCTTTGAAAAAAGAGAAACAGTTATGTTTAAACCGAAACATTTTCATGTTCGTCATGCTGGAGAGAGCTTTTACACTGTAAAACTGTCAAAACTTTCCGTGATGTTAAAGCTCTTGGACAGCAAAAGACAAAGATTGTCAGATGATTCTTATTGTGTTACTTCCCTGTAAATATAGCGTTACATGGCAGGGGTAAAAAGTTTATGCTTGAAAAATTTAATCAGTTTTAGCAGAGAAACTATACAGCTCTGATCACGACTGCCTTTTCAAAAGTGTAAGAAAGCATAGTCAAAAACAACAAAACAACAAAAATAACAACAAAGACGGAAACGATGAAACAGATTAGTCAGCATTTTATATGGCGTAGACAACTATTTATCGTACACTATATGTAATACTAAAAATAGCCTGCCATAAAGAATATCACCGTGGTGTGGCATTCAACACAGGCAACGGAGACAACGTACCGGAAACTTGTTTGTTCCTTCATCAGGATAAGTTTGTTTCAGAAGTATAGTCTCACGGACCATCCGACCCCCGATTCTTGGAATAGGAAACAAAAGTTTTACCGAATTGATATGCATATCTAAGAAATGCTTGAAAACAATTTTTGAGCTACAACAACCATGGCAACGATTTCGTGATGAAAATAATTTTAGCACAGTACTTATACCAGACAGAATTTGTTCGAAATCGGGTCTTACTAAGATCTAACAAACTTTCGAGTCTGTAAGAATGATAATTTGTAATTGAATGAAAAAGTATTCGAAAACAGTCTAGTTTTATGGTACGTTGCCTGTGTTGAATGCCCGACCAGTGTGTTTTGTGAGACGTATTCCATCAAAGCCTGCATGCACTCATCTGTAAATGGTATATTAGGTCGGTCTATCGTGAAAAGGGGTCGGTAGCTTGTGGAAAATGGGACGACTCGGACAGCCTGCACAGAAAGAAACATTCGTCGACATTTTTAAAGATCTGCTGATCCTAACAATGTGGCCTGTTATTTCCGTTCGAAGCAAAATCAGACTTAACTGTCAGATGCAGACACGTTGGTATAGGGCCTGTTAGAATAGGTAGATGTATGATACATATTTGCGAGCACCTTTTATGGGTGTCCATGTCTTTCAGAATTGTCGGTTTTCCTCCGATTTACGAGTCATAAACTGCATACTGGCGAAACTCGGAAATGACAAAAAGAAAAAAAAAAATCGCCCAGTTCTAATAATTATGTTTCTAAGCAGGCTCAATGGAACGAATATATAACATGCACTCTCTCGCACCTCTCCAATTTGAAGAAAAGCTGAGCCCGTCAGTGGTGTATATATGGGTGTATTTCACTTTAAATTGAGCAAAAAATATTTAAAAAAATAGGGGAAAAAAAAGAAAGAAAGAAAAAAAAGCAAAAACAAATGCTTCGCGAGGAAATTGAATATACTATCCGTAATCGATATCATGCCTTTTTTGAGCAAACATAGATTATACACGAACGCTTATATGTAGGCCCTATTTACATTTATCGAGCTAAGTATTGAATGAAAAAATAAATCGATTTTGAAGAGAGACAAACAAACACGAATATCATAATATTAGGGAACATGTTTTTTTAAAGACAATGTGTAATAAAGCAGATAAAAATATGGGAATAACTTCTTCATGAGTAGATTGATGTTTCTTGTTAAGAAAGGACATATATATATATATATTTCGTTATTGAAACAGAAAATATCGACATTTATGACTAGCTGTGTTATTGTAAAAGCTAGAAAATAACCTGGATGTGTCTGTGCATTAAATCAAACCTGAAAGAGGCATTAACATACATTCACTTGACCAAATCTACAGCTAGCACATAAGTTTGGAAGTAATGAATCCTTAGCGCTCAAATTATGTTAAAACAAAAAAGTAAAACATAATCATCATTGTCGGTGCAGTGACTAAGTATGGACGTTCATTCGACGTTATTTTTACGTTGATTACTGGCTGGGAAAAGATTTGGAATTACTTGTATTAATACGGGAAGAAAAACCTTGCAGTGTGTGCGAACAGCGAAGTCTTATATCATCCTGCGCATCCACGCAGTCTGAGTTTCGCCTTCCGTGTCCATCAACCGTCTACATAAGGCTTTTAGGAATATAAAGTTCGTACCCGACTGCCTGTACAAGCAGACTGATCTGAGTCTAGCAGTTTGAACAAGTGATAAGTGTATGACAGATTTTTTTCATGACATAGCTCAGTGTATCACGAAGCAATAGTGACAACAATGAGTTCTGCATCTAAATCAAACTCGAGCTTGAAAGACATTAAAGCTAGCAAAGACGGTCGAATAAACGTCAAGATTTTCTTAAAAGACAAAGAAAACTGTTGGGTAACAGGTATGGCTGTAACAAAAGATGGAATAATCTTGATGGTGGACTTTTATAACAAGAAAGTAAAAGTCTTTTCTAGTAATACGCAAAATGTGTCATATCTTCCTTTGTCCAGTGAGCTACGTGACATTACGGTAGTTAACGAGACTGAAGCAGTTGTGACAATGGGTTGTGAGCAAAAGTTACACATTCTTGATATAACAGGCGCAACTCCGACCATAAAACAAACGATTCATGTAAGGTTCGATGTAATGGGAATAGCCGCTAGTCAGGATAAGTTTATTGTTACTTGTCCGAACACGGTACCTCCGTCAGTCAAAAAAATAAACAGAAAAGGAACGGTTTTATGGACAGTTTCATCTGATGCTTTCTCCGATCCCTGGTATGTTTGCAGCAGTATTGATGGTACGAAACTTGCTTTAAGTGATCGCGAGTCTCATAATATAACTGTGGTGGACGGTGAGTCAGGCGAAATTCGAAACGTTCGCAAAGTTGAGGGAAAACACCCAAGGGGATTGTGTATGGACAAAACTGGCAATATTTTCATGTGTTACCAAGACGGTATAGGTGTTCTGACATGAGATTTGTCTGAAGAGAAGATTATTCTTTCTGAAAAAGACGGTGTTGGTAATTTACCAGAGGCGATTGCCTATGACAGCACCAATGAGAAAATTTACATTTCCTACAGCCCACTTCATAAAAACTGCAATTCTGTTGATTCTGTACAGCTGACTAAATGAGCCGCGACAAGAGAAAACCAACAAAGTGGTTGTGCGCACAGCGCAGACTCAGATCAGCCTGGGCATCTGGCCAGCCTGATCAGAGTCTTCGCTTTGCGATTACAGGGTAGCCAATGGTCTGAGCTAGCTTCTTGCGGACAGCGAAGACTCTGATCAGGCTGGGCGGATGCTGAGGCTGATCTGAGTCTTCACTGGGCGCACATGCCACTTTGTTGGTTTTCTCGTGTCGCGGCTCAAATGAAGATTGATAGGCTTGAAACGGTTACTGGCAACACTTTCAGGAGAAGCAATTCCGCCATTTTCATGTTTTCCTCCCATCTCAAACGGGTCAACTTTTAGTGAGTAGACCCCTTTCTAGAGGAGGAGAAGAAAGGAAGGAAACGCCAGTCACGAAAACAGTTGGTTAAAGTAATTACAGCGGGAAATCACGGAGACTGACCCATACGCCTTATCCTGCAGAATGGCTATAAACTGAAGAGTGAACAGCTGTGTTTCTGTTCTATAATTTTTAAGCTAAATTGATATTTAGGTGGGCGGACTAAAAAGGCAGAATTTGAAGGAAGAGTATCATCTTCAAGCAATAGTTGATTCTGTAATTGGGTTATCTCGCTTTGTGCAGGCGGTTACGATCTAGTCTACAGCTTCAAGGACCATACAACCAAAAATCCTCCGCAGAAATACAGTCTTGTTTGACAGAAATCATTTGTGTTTTGCCCGGGACTAGCAAAAGCGAGACATATATAGGTAGTCCTTTTCCGGCATCAGCGTTTGCGGCGGCGCCTCAGATTGAATATGCACTTCAGAAGGATGGTGAATGACATGGTGTTACGACCATTTCTACAGTATTACAATCATATCGAGCAGATGGAATGTTGATAACGAAAGGCAGCGTGCAATGGTACCCCATGTTTCCGCCTCATGCGGTTATCGTCGAACTTAGACCGCTACCTAGCAGGCCTAAGCTTTTGATATTTACCGCACGAATCGGCTGGAGCCGCACTGTATTTTAGACGTTCAATTATTTTTTTTTTTTTTTTTTTTTTTTTTTTTATGTTCGATGTATTGACGTATACTTGGTGTTTGACTGAGTTTCCCCGCTTCTCCTTGTTTTTTTTTTCTTACTGTATTATTTCGGTTTTAAGACTGGCGTTTAAGTCAGACATGCGTTTGTCAGAGAGTGGTTTTTCCCCCTTTCCCCCCGGAAAAATGACTATAGAAAGGACGGTTATATAGTGGATTGTCCGGACCTCATAGAGCCACTTTTCCCCCATAGTCCTTTTTCCCCCAACGGGAAATTGGCTAAAAGTGAATTTGGTATGGATTTTGGTATTTTACGGAACGGAACGAAACGGAACGAAATGAAACAGAGACATTTTACGGAATTAATCGCATAAGAAATGCATCAGTTCTTCAAGGGAGGTAATAAACATGATTAATTACAAAAAATCAACATGCAAATTTAGCAACCATATTTTTACAATAACCAATAATTACTAATTTAAGGAACGAGGAGGATGTGATTTCTTCCCATCGCAGATATAAATACTCACCCATACGCATGCAAGCTTACAGGAAGATGTACGAACGAGTGCTTTGTCCAGTCATGTTTGATTTAGTAGGGAGTTTATAACATTGAAAATGATAATCGGACGTGTGTCCCGATGGGAGTCGAGCCCAAGACTCCTGCTTGAAAGGCGAACACTAGTCCAGGCCCTCCGCTGCGCGCACGCACAGATGAACGCTTGTACAAACACAAAAGTATACATATTTACGCACACAACCACATACACTCATGGCCTTTTTTTGGCTAACATGGAAAATCAAAATGTCTACCTGTATTCCCAAAACAAAAATAAGACAGACTGTTGGACACATGCATGCGGTTCTAGCATCTGTTATCCATCGATATTTTACGGACAGATACTCGTATTTCCATTTCAGTTATGAACCTCACTATTATGATTGGAGAAGGAGCAAATTCCACTATGTAGCGTGTTTTCCTGTAGTCATATTAGCAGGGGGAAAATCCACTATAGAGGGGGAAAACGGCTATGCAAAAACACGTATAGTAGATTTTCCCCGGGGAAAATTGGCTATATAGTCATATTTCCGGGGGGAAATTCTACTATATAGCCATTTTTCCGGTGGGAAATTCTACTATGGAAAAATCATAGTCATTTTTCCGGGGGGAAAAACTACATGTTCGTGAAGTTGGCTGCCGGTTGCCAGTTGCCAATTGCCTATTCAATCGGCAACTGGCAAATGGCAGCTAACTTCACATTCTAGATGCCAATTCGCAAATTCTCGCGAATTGGCGACAGGCAACTGGCAGCTAGTTTCCGATTCGATTTGAGATAATTTTACAGCTGAATAGGAAACTGGCAAACGGCAGCCACATGCCAATTCGCATGAATTGGCAACTGGCAGCCAGATGCCAATTCGACTCGAGAGGGTTTTTGAGCATTCCAGGTGAATAGGCAACTGGCAAACGGCAGCCAAGTGCCAATTCGATTTGAGACGATTTAAGCCGATTTAAGCTAAATAGGAAACCGGCAAACGGCAGCCAGATGCCAATTCGCAAATTCTTGCGAATTGGCAACTGGCAACTGGCAGCCAGATGCCAATTGGATTTGAGAGGGTTTAAGACGATTAAATCTACATAGGAAACCGACAAACGACAGCCAGATGACAATTCGCTAGTTCTTCTGAACTGGAAACTGGCAACTGGCAGCCAGATGCCAATTCGATTCATGAGTGTTTAAGACGATTAAAGTCATGAAGGAAACCGGTAAACGGCAGCCAGATGCCAATTCACTAATTCTTGCGAATTGGCAACTGGCAACTGGAAGCCAGATGCCAATTCGATTTCAGAGGGGTTAAGGAAATTGAAGCTACATAGGAAACCGGCAAACGGCAGCAAGATGGCGATTCGAAAAGGTTTATGAATTGGAAACTGGCAACTGGCAGCCAGTTGCCAATTCGATCTGAGAGGGTTTCAGACGATTTAAGCTACATAGGAAACCTGCAAACGGCAGCCAGATGCCAATTCGCTAATTCTTGTGAACTGACAACTGGCAGCCAGATGCCAATTCGATTCGAGAGGGTTTAAGACGATTAAAGCTAAACAGGAAACAAGCAAACGACATCCAGATGCCAATTCGCTAATTTTTCCGAATTGGCAACTGGCAACTGGCAGCCAGATGCCAATTCGATTTTCGAGAATTTAAGACGATTAAAGCTACATAGGAAACCGGCAAACGGCAGCCAGATGCCAATTTGCTAATTCTTATGTATTTGCACCTGGCAACTGGCAGACAGATGATAATTCTATTTGGGAGGGCTTAAGACGATCAAAGCTAAATAGACATCGGCAAAAGGCAGACAGATGCCAATTCGCAAATTCTTGTGAATTGAAACTGGCAATCAGATACCAATTCGATTTGAGCGGATTTAAGACGATTAAACCTAAATAGGAAACCGGGACACGGCAGCCACATGCTGATTCGCTATTCTTGTGAATTGGCAAGTGGCAACTGGCAGCCAGATGCCAATTTGATTTCAGAGGGATTAAGACGATAAAAGTTTCAGGAAACGGGCTAAAGGCAACCAGATGCCAATTTGCTAATTCTTGTGAAATGACAACTGGCACCCAGATGCCAATTCGATTTTAGAGGGTTTAAGTTGATTAAAGCTAAATAGGTATCCGGCATAAGGCAGCCAGATGCCAGTTCGCTAATTCTTGTGAAACGGCATTTAGCCACAGGCAGCTAGATGCTAATTCGATTAGTGAGGGTTTAAGACGATCAAAGCTACATAGGAAACCGGCAAAATGCAGCTAGATGCCAATTCGAAATTTTTATGAATTGGCAACTGGCAACTAATAGACAAATGTCAATTCGTTTTGAAAGTGTTTAAGACGATTAAAGCTTCATAGGAAACCGGCAAACGACATACAGATGCCAATTTGAAATTTTTCATTAACTGGCAACTGGCAGCCAGATGCCATTTCGATTTGAGAGTGTTTAAGACCATTACAGCTACATAGGACACCGGCTAACGGCAGTCAGATGCCAGAAAAGTTTAATGAATTGGCAACTGGCAACTGGCAGCCAGATGCCAATTCGATTTGGGCGGGTTTTAGACGATTAAGGCTAAACAGGAATCCGGCAAACGACATCCATATGTCAATTTTCAAATTCTTGTGAATTTGAAACAGGCAGTCTGGCAGCCAGTTGCCAATTCGATTTGAGAGGGTTTCAGGCGATTTAAGCTACTTAGGAAACCTGCAAACGACAGCAAGAGGCCAATTCGCAAATTCTTTGAACTGGAAACTGGCAACTGGCAGTCAGATGTCAATTTGATTCGAGAGGGTTTAAGACGATTAAAGCAAAGTAAAATAACCGGCAAATGGCAGCAAGTTGCGAATTGGCAACTCGCAGCCACATGCCAATTCGATTTGAGAGGGTTTAAGACCATTAAAGCTACTTAGGAAACTGGAAAACGACAGCCAGATGCCAAATCGAAAAATTTCATGAATTGGTAACTGGCAACTGGCAGCCGGATGCCAATTTGATTCGAGAGGTTTTGAGACGACTAAATCTATCTAGGAAAACGGCAAACGTCATTCAGATGCCAGTTCGCAAATTCTTGTGAATTGGCAACTGGCAACTGGTAGCCAGATGCCAATGGAATTTGAGAGGGTTTAAGACGATTAAAGCAACATAGGAAACCGTCAAACAGCAGTCAAATGTCAATTCGCTAATTCAAACGAACTGGCAACTGGCAGCCAGATGCCAATTCGATTTGAGAGGGTTAAAGACGATAAAAAGCCAACTCAAAAACCGGCAAACGGCAGCCATATGCCAGTTTGCTTATTCTTGCGAATGTGCAACTGGCAACTGGCAGCCAAAGGCCAATTCGAATTGAGAGGGTTTAAGATTATTAAAGCTACTTTGGAAACCGAAAAACAGCTGCACGATGCCAATTCGAATTTTTTTATGAATTGGTAACTGGCAACTGATAGCCGGATGCAAATTCGATTCGAAATGGTTTGAAACGACTATATGTATCTAGGAAAACGGCAAACGACATCCAGATGCCAATTCGCAAATTCTTGTCAACCAGATGCCAATTCGATTTGAGAGTGTTTAAAACGATCAGACTTACATAGGAAACCGGCAAACGACATCCAGATGCCAATTCGAATGTTTTAAACGAATGGGCAACTGGCAACTGGCAGCCAGATATCAATTGGATTTGAGAGTGTTTAAGAACATTAAAGCTACATAGGAAACCGGAAAACAGCAGCCAGATGCGAATTCATAAATTTTTATGAATTGGCAACTGGCAGCCAGATGCCAATTCGATTTGAGACTGTTTAGGACGAGTAAAGCTACATAGGAAACCTGCAAACGGCAGCCAGATGCTGATTCGAAAATTTTTATGAATTTATAACAGGCAACTGGCAGCCAGAGGCCAATTCGATTTGAGCGGGTGTTAGACGATTAAAGCTAAATAGGAAACCGGCAGACGGCATCTCGATGCCAATTCGCAAATTCTTGTGAATTGGACACTGGCAACTGGCAGCCAGTTGCCATTTCGATTTGAGAGGTTTTCAGTTGATTTTAGGTAACCTGCAAATGACAGCCAGATGCCAATGTGCTAATTCGTATAAACTGGCAACTGGCAACTGACAGCCAGATGCCAATTCGATTCGAGAGGGTTTAAGATGATTAAAGCCAAGTAAAACACAGGCAAACGGCAGCCAGATGCCATTTCGCTAACTATCGCCAATTGGCTACTGGCAACTGGCAGCCAGATGCCAGTTCGATTTGAGAGTGTTTAAGTCGATTAAAATTACTTAGGAAACCTGCAAACGGCAGCCAGATGCCAATTCAGTATTTCTTATGAACTGGCAACTGGCAACTGGCAGCCAGATGCCAATTCGATATGATTGGGTTTATGACGATTAAGCCAAGTAAAAAACCGTCAAAGGGCAGCCAGATACCTGTTCATTAATTCTCACGAATTGGCAAGTGGCACCTGTTAGCCAGATGCCAGTTCGATTTGAGAGCGTTTAAGAGCATTAAAGCTACTTAGGAAACCAGCAAACGGCAGCCAGATGCCAATTTGAAATTTTTCATGAATTGGTAACTGGCAACTGGCAGCCGGATGCCAGTCGGTTCGAGAGGGTTTGAGACGACTAAATCTATCTAGGAAAACGGCAAACGACATTCCGATGCCAATTCGCAAATTTTTGTGAATAGGCAACTAGCAGCCAGTTGCCAATTCGATTTGAGAGGGTTTGGGACGATTAAAGCTACACAGGAAACCGGCGAACAGCAGCCAGATGCCAATTCGCTAAATCTTATGAACTGGCAACTTGCAACTAGCAGTCAGGTGCCAATTTGACTCCAGAGGGTTTAAGATGATTAAAGCCAAGTAAAAAACAGGCAAACGGCAGCCAGATGCCATTTCGCTAATTCTTGTGAATTGGCTACTGGCAACTGGCAGCCAGATGCCAGTTCGATTTGAGAGGGTTTAAGTCGATTAAAGCTACTTAGGAAACCTGCAAACGGCAGCCAGATGCCAATTTGGTATTTCTTATGAACTGGCAACTGTCAACTGGTAGCCAGATTTCAATTCGATTCGATTGGGTTTATGACGATTAAAGCCAAGTAAAATAACCGTCAAACGGCAGCCAAATACCATTTCATGAATTCTCGCGAATTGGCAAGTGGCAACTGTAAGCCAGATGCCAGTTCGATTTGAGAGCGTTTAAGACGATTAAAGCTACTTAGGAAACCAGCAAATGGCAGCCAGATGCCAATTTGAAATTTTTCATGAATTGGTAACTGGCAACTGGCAGCCGGATGCCAATTCGATTCGAGAGGGTTTTATACGATCAAATCTATCTAAGAAAACGGCAAACGACATTCCGATGCCAATTCGCAAATTCTTGTGAATATGCAACTGGCAGCCAGTTGCCAATTCGATTTGAGAGGATTTAGGACGATTAAAGCTACATAGGAAACCGGCGAACAGCAGCCAGATGCCAATTCGCTAATTCTTGTGAATTGGCTACTGACAACTGGCAGCCAGATGCCAGTTCGATTTGCGAGGGTTAAAGACGATTACTGTTAAACCGGCAAACGGCAGCCATATTCCAGTTCGCTAATTCTTATGAACTGGCAACTGGCAGCCAGATGCCAATTCGATTCGATAGGCTTAAAGCCAATTAAAGCCAAGTTAAAAATCGGCAAACGGCAGCCAGATACCAGTTCGTTAATTCCCGCGAATCGGCGAGTGGCAACTGGTAGCCTGATGCCAGTTCGATTTGAGAGCGTTTAAGACGATTAAAGCTACTAAGGAAACCAGCCAGATGCCAATTCGATTTTCGAGAATTTAAGACGATTAAAGCTACATAGGAAACCAGCAAACGGCAGCAAGATGCCAATTTGAAAATTTTTATAAATTGGTAACTGGCAACTGGCAGCCGGATGCCAATTCGCTAATTCTTATGAATTGGCGACTGGCAACTAGCAGTCAGATGCCAATTTGATTCCAGATGGTTTAAGATGATTAAAGCCAAGTAAAAAACAGGCAAACGGCAGCCAGATGCCATTTCGCTAATTCTTGTGAATTGGCTACTGGCAACTGGCAGCCAGATGCCAGTTCGATTTGAGAGGGTTAAAGACGATTAAAGCTACTTAGGAAACCTGCAAACGGCAGCCAGATGCCAATTCGGTATTTCTTATGAACTGGCAACTGGCAACTGGCAGCCAGATGCCAATTCGATTCGATTGGGTTTATGACGATTAAAGCCAAGTAAAAAACCGTCAAACGGCAGCCGGATACCAGTTCAACAATTCTCGCGAATTGGCAAGTGGCAACTGTTAGCCAGATGCCAGTTCGATTTGAGAGCGTTTAAGACGATTAAAGCTACTTAGAAACCAGCAGACGGCAGCCAGATGCCAATTTGAAAATTTTTATGAATTGGTAACTGGCAAGTGGCAGCCGGATGCAAATTCGATTCGAGAGGGTTTTAGACGATTAAATCTATCTAGGAAAACGGCAAACGACATTCCGATGTCTTATTTATTCGCAAATTCTTGTGCATATGCAACTGGCAGCCAGTTGCCAATTCGATTTGTGAGGGTTTAGGATGATTAAAGCTACATAGGAAACCAGCGAACAGCAGCCAGATGCCAATTCGCTAATTCTTATGAACTGGCAACTGGTTACTAGCAGTTAGATGCCAATTTGACTCCAGAGGGTTTAAGATGATTAAAGCCAAGTAAAAACCGGCAAACGGCAGCCAGATGCCATTTCGCTAATTCTTGTGAATTGGCTACTGGCAACTGGCAGCCAGATGCCAGTTCGATTTGCGAGGGTTAAAGACGATTACTGAGAAACCGGCAAACGGCAGCCATATTCCAGTTCGCTAATTCTTATGAACTGGCAACTGGCAGCCAGATGCCAATTCGATTCGATAGGCTTTAAGCCAATTAAAGCCAAGTAAAAAATCGGCAAACGGTAGCCAGATACCAGTTCGTTAATTCTCGCGAATTGGCGGGTGGCAACTGGTAGCCAGATGCCAGTTCGATTTGAGAGCGTTTTAGACGATTAAAGCTACTAAGGAAACCAGCAAACGGCAGCCAGATGCCAATTCGAAAAATTTTATGAATTGGTAACTGGCAACTGGCAGCCGGATGCCAATTCGATTCGAGAGAGTTTGATACGACTAAATCTATCTAGGAAAACGGCAAACGACATTCCGATGCCAATTCGCAAATTCTTGTGAATTTGCAAATGGCCACTGGCAAATTCTTGTGAATTGGCAAATGGCCACTGGCAGCCAGTTGCCAATTCGATTTGTGAGGGTTTAAGACGATTAAAGCTACAT
Organism: Ctena decussata; assembly: GCA_963989385.1. Classification (NCBI taxonomy): domain Eukaryota; kingdom Metazoa; phylum Mollusca; class Bivalvia; order Lucinida; family Lucinidae; genus Ctena; species Ctena decussata. The sequence continues at coordinate 5,221,028 of OZ022501.1, read as the reverse complement.
ACGAAACCGGCAAACAGTAGCCAGATGCCAATTCGCTAATTCTTATGAACTGGCAACTGGCAGCCAATTCGTTTTCGGGCAGTTTTGATGCAGTTATAGAGAATAACAGGTGAATAGGCAACCGGCGAAATGCACGATGCAACTTCGCGGTCCATGCGAAGTGGCAACTGTTAATGGGCAGCCAGATGCCAGTTAGAGCTTAGCGGGTGAATAGAAAACTTGTAAATGGCAGCAAGATACCGATTCGCAAATTAATGTGAATTGGCACTGGCATTTGTCAGTCAGATGCGAATTCAAATTGAGGCAGTTAAAGAGACAATTATTCAAATGGGCAACCGGCAAACAGCAGCTAGTTGTCGATTCGTCAATCCTGGTGAAGTGGCAACTGGCAGCCAGCTGGCATTTCTAAGTGAGAGGGCTTCAGACTAGAAAATATTAATAGGGAACAGTTACTGGAAGCTGACAGCCAAATGCCAAAATCTAAATAGGCAACTGGCAAACTGTAACCAAATGCCTATTCCGAAGTTGTAATGAATTGGCAACTGGCAACGTGGAGTATAAATTCGTTACTGGGAAGAACCAGTCCCAATCTCTCATCCCCCGTAAGCAACTGCCTACTTTTTTCACATAAAGAAACATGGTCGGTATCTAGAGTTCGATTCCACGACCCTCAATCAGTTAGAGGTTACAGTGACTTGAAGTAAACGACCTAAGCCACTCGGCTACGGAGGTGGGTCTTTCACTTTCAGCAGTCACAGTAGGAAGCTGCGGTATCTCTGTAAATACATACATCGATGACATTTTCAAATACTGTATGCTTTATTTTATTCTAACCACGGAGTAAATCTGTCTTTCATACACTGCAAAAATAAATGGTAGATTTTACGGTAAAATAACTGGCAACCAGCTGCCAGTCCTTTTACCGTTTTTTACGGGTGCCCGTAAAAATTGCAGGAATCATCAAGCAGAGTGGGACAGAAAAGAGCAGATGTCGTTTTGGTTAGATAGCCCCTAAACCATACAAAGTTATTTTCGAGTGCGCCAAGTTAACATAAAACTTCCATTTCGTGATTTCCAACAATGTCTTACAGGCAAAAACCCGTAAAAATAACGGGAAAAGGACTGGCAGCCGGTTTCCAGTTATTCTACCGTAAAATCTACAGTATTTTTTTACAGTGTAGTTAGCAGGTGACTGTGGGATGGACAAGAGATTCGGAGAAATACTGCTTGAAAGATGCCATGCAATCGATTATGCAGGCATCACACTGTCCCGATAATGACACCTGATGGCCATACGATAATGGAAATGTTCAAATTCGGCTCTGATCGTAATAACATCGGGTCATTCGTGAGAGCATCTAAAACCATCGTATGACCGCCGGATGATTTTCTCTTGCTTCGGCAGCAACTTCGTGAGCGGTGGCAAAAATCTTTGGCATGCAAAAAAGATTGCCGAATGACATTGCGAAGGCTCATTTTTGTGTTGACTTCGTGTGTCCATTTTGCCTTCGTAAGGCCATCGTGAGGGCATCTTGTCTAATCATGTCATCTTCGTCTTTACTTCGTGTGATCATCGGTGCCATCGGGCATTTTTCGCCTCACGAAGACATTACGAAGGAAACAAAAGCAGCCCGATTGTCTTCGGAATGGAACACGACTTCGTAAAGCTCTCGTTATACCGGCGTGTAGCCATAGAAGTGTAGTATGATGGCATCGATACGGCGAAGTCAGCCGAATTTGATAGTTCAAGCGTTTTAGTCTTGTGTGTCATGATAACGTGGACATATATAAGGACAGCGTCAGAGCGTCTTCCTCAGTTATTTGTGTAGCTCTTAAAGCTGAAATAACAGTAATTATATACTTGTCTTGTTTTTATGGCAATCCATTTTACCATTTATCCTGTTTAAGAGACCTATGATAAGATACATAAGAGATCTGATATAATAAAGTAAAAAGACAGGCAATGATCAGGAAATGATACAATCAAATCCCACATTCCGCTCTCAAAACCAGTAGGGAAAGAAGCACATACACACAGAAACTGACACATGTTTACGAAAGACACACACAGTAAACCGAATGAGCAGCTCTTTCCCAAACAGATGGTCATTCAGCTACCCCAATAACAGCATCAACATCTGTTTTTACTTATTTTAATTGCAAAACAAAACAAAACAGAAGGTAGATTGGGCAGCAATACAGGTGACCAAACCGCCAGAGACCATAGACAAGCGGACACACCACAATATAATATCCAGGAACAGCAACAGAAGTACCGCCTTGGAACGGTCAGCACAAGATTACTTGGGGCTTAAACTAGTTTTACTGGACCAAACCTCGCCCTCTGCTTCTGCAGTGGTTTGAAACATTAAGTTAGCTCTTTGGTCCGCATGAAGGTTTCCTAACTCAGCAATGAATCGTCACCGGAAACAAACAAATCACGGATAAGGTCTGAGATGAATCAGAGATGGGGACTCAACGGAAAGAACGTATTGCGACACCAGGAGACTCCTGGGAAGTCAGACAACACCACTGAAATACGGAGCAAAAGAAAACTATGAGTTGAACCCCAATAACCAAGCAACAGACAAGGCAAACTCCGGCCCCAACCAACTAAATTAAGCAGCTTTATGTCGGGCCCATCATTGAGTCTGATGCCTGACCAACCGGCGTGCAATTAAAGAGGGAAGCAAACTTTTTAACCATAATTGGGTTAATCACTTAACACGCCAACTGTAGCATTACATTTATATCATGTTCCATACGGTAATTTTTCTAAACTGATCAGAAAAAAATCAGACTTACCTACAATTTTTTTAAGTATCTAAAACGATGTATCAGATATCTATATTAAATGAGATATCTTATATACTATATTAGATGTCTTATTTAACATATAATATAACTTAAAAGTTAAATATAAGATAACTTGAAAGTAAAATAAGATATCATATACAGCAGATATGTTTTGAGAAATAAGACATCTTATGTAGTTATATACAATTTTTAAAGTATCTAAAATGATGTATCAGATATCTATATTAAATGAGATATCTTATATTCTACTGTGGTGGTGCGTATTTATCAAAGAAACCGAAATACGTTTTGTCTATCACAGGGTAGGATCTTAGAAGATTTTTTATTGACTAGCTAACTTGTAAATTTGCTCATTTATTATTAGGAGACATGTATCATAATTGCTCTCTTTAGATATTACAGTATTGTCGAAAAACTGTTGACTGTAAGAAACTAAATAATGATGGAGATTTCCTCGTAAAGTTGTGTAAGGAACCTTACTATAGCATAGTACGCATAGCTAAGGAAAAAATGCTATGAAACATTTTTCTTGCAAGGCTATAGAAATATTGTTTTTTTTATGTTTCACTTTATTGGTAATATTTCTGTCCATAATGAAACTTCGTCCCTTTAATATATGACTGTTTTAAGTGAAGCTAGAAAGGATTATTTAAAGATAAAAATTTTGTGCTATTTTTGGTATTTCTGCTAAAATGGGTACTTGCGATAATAGGCCTGTGCATCTGCGCAATGTTATCAGCCTCTGATATGTGCAAAATGATAAGATCAAACAGTGTCTGAACAGTTTGCGCAAGCTGATCGGAATACGTTGATAATACGCTATGTATACAGTATAAGTAACATGTTTATTACGCATGCATTAATCGATTATCGATCATAAAATCCGATATTACCTCCTATCAGTTATAATAATTGTCATCTCATTTAAGTTTGAAATGAACTGATTATGAAACAACCAAAGATAAATGCCAAGAAATATAAAGCTGCAACATTCAATTTATGGAATTAGTTATTCACGGTTTCGGGCATGACTTACAATATATATTTTAGTTTAAACAATATAGATTGATCAATATGCAAACTAACTCAGACCAGCTTATGCACTTGCGAAACACTGGTCTGAGTCTATGATCATTTAATAATTTTTGTTTTTGTCAATTTTAGTATATGTTTGTATAACCAAACATGTTTCTGCACAAACCGAACTGATCCGAATTTCTGATCAAAATATTTTAAACATGTGTGATCAAATCAGGCTGTGCCTCTGCGCAAACCATTTAAAATGGGCAAGCTGTTCTCATGTTGCAATTAAATTTAGTTAGAATTAAAAACAGTTAGAAATACGAAGATACAAGGCACTAGTCACCGGCCAAGGCCGGGCCACTTTTTTCTGGTCATTTTTCATAATTTTCCTCATACGAGCCGCGACACGATAAACAAGCAAAGTGGAATGCGCACCCAGCGAAGACGCAGATCAGCCAAAGCAGCCACCCAGTCTTTGCTGTGCGATTAAAGGGTAGCTAATACTCTGAGCTACCTCATGCCATGCCGATATTGAAGCCTCTGATCAGATTAGGCGGATGGCTAGGCTGATCTGAGTCTTCGCTGGGCGCACATGCAGCTGTATTTTGTCATTTAATTGTTTGCTTAAGTCATCGACTGAGAAGCCTACTGAGCCGCTGTTGTCGACACGCCATCTGTCGGAAGGTGTGAAATTCGGTGACATGTCTTGTCAAAACATTTACACTCGCTAAGGGCAATGAAAGTCAGAAATTGATATTCAATCCGATATATATTAAAGATCGTCTTCTGATGATTTTTTAACGGGTCCTACTAAAGACAGAAAAGGACTTTTGCCACCGAAAAGGACCGAAAAGAACTTTAGGGCACCGAAAAGGACCTTTTAAAAGCCATTTTATATGATAAAAACGTTTGAAAAAAAAAAATATAGGATAAAATATTTTATTTCTAAACATAATTTTTTAAAACATGAAGTGAAAAATGTCCCTTTCGGTGCCCGAAATTCGCCATTTGCGATGTCCTTTTCGGTACATGGCATCCCTTCACTGACCAGAAGTGGAGTCCTTTTCGGTGCTGTAATATTTTTGTGAAATTTAAGGATGAAGATACTACAAATCTCAAAATTATTTTCAAGCGCTGATTAATATCATGATGATAGTAAAAATTGTAAAACATATGTTTTATATGACATTTAACAGCAAATAAAAGTCCTTTTCGGTGCCCGAAGTTCTTTTCGGTCCTTTTCGGTGGCAAAAGTCCTTTTCTGTCTTTAGTAGGACCGTTTTTTAACCGTATGAAAATAGTACCTTTAGCAGCGTTGCAACAAAACGAACACAGTGCCATAGCGCCCTGAGAAGTCTTAGACCAGCCTGGGCAGGATAACCAATGGGCTAAGCTACCTCTTCGCGGACAGAGAAGACTCTGATCAGACTGGGCGGATACACACGCTGATCTGAGTGTTCGCAGGGCGCACATGCCATTTTGTTTGTTTTGTCGTGTCGCGACTCATTTCTTTTTGTTTTGTAAGGCAACTTTTAAATACTAATCGTAAATGTTTAAACTTATTTTTTTTTTAATAAGGCAGCTTAGCAGAAAGCCGAAAGACGGCATGTGCATAAAACTTTTGAACAGTTTTGTCAGAACAGAAAGTCAAAAGAAAAAAGTTGTTGAGTGGTGGTTTAACGTCCCAGAAAATAATATTTTAGTCATGTCGAGATAATGCCTCTGAATTTGTAGGACTACTAGAATAACTCGGCCTGCTATAAATGACACCCAGGTCTAGCAGCCGCTGCCGCAGAAGCATCAGACAGCCAATATATATTTCGCGAGCCCCAATGGGCGAGGCAAAAGAAAAAAAAACATGTGGGTGGATGGGTGTCTGTACCAGGCTTAATCTTTCCGTAAAGCTGAGACCGCCAAAGAGGGATCGAAATACCATAATTTATTATAAGTATTATTGTTTTATGTTTTTGTTCTCAGAAACTAAAACGACCAATAATAAGATCTATTTTTCTCGCCTATCCTTACGAAATTGACCTAAATATGTGGAAAAAAGACTTAATAGAACAAAAGTGAGCAAGTGAGAAAAGTAAATTGATTTGATCTAAGAAAAAGAAAACCCATATTGTTAAAATCCATCCAGCTCCTTCGTATTGTTATTATGCTGATAAATATCAAACACAGTGATGACAAAAAACCGGCTTCAGAGAAGTTCAACACCTGTACAGATCCGGGGATATGGTCATCGATTTGACATTCCTAATATCGATTAATACCTATCGCTTCGCGGGTCTAAGGGAAATAACTGCATTCACATTAATACTCGCTCCAGGTAACAGGTAACCGAATACACTACTTAGCGCTCCTTGTTGACATGGGCGTCGTCAGTGACGTTACGTCTACGCGCCAAAGCGTTATTACACGTGTAGTCATACAATTTTTATGACACGACGTTATCCACTGACTAACAGAGACTTCATATTATAAAAGAGTATATGGTCCAACTCACAAGAGTTTGGGTCTATGTCTGAATGGATGAACACACGACCGGACAAGGGAAAAGTAATATCCCTCCGCTTTTGACAAGGGGAAAACTATGTTGTAATCGTTGGGGTGACGTTCATAAGTGTTTGACCTTAGAAATGATAGATCCTTTGCCGTGTTTTGTCGTTGATAAGATAGGACGGTTAGCGGTTCAGATGCGTAGTAATTATATCACTCACCCAACGGGCATGCACCTGAACGACTAAACATACTCTAATAACATTACAACACGAGGCAAATACTTTTATTTCTTTTGATTCTAACATGATCATTTCTGTTGTTTCCAACAGTTATGCTGGTGTTGATATATCTGCCGCTACGTTATCGCTGACGTTATGAGGTCAAATGACGTCATTTAAAGCAAGTTAGGCTACGTCATTTGCACATGCACGCCAGGCCGGATCTAACGTGAAAGTTATCATGGCAACTTTCTTTTTTGTCTATATCGGGCAAAATAACGATCGTGTTAAAATGTAATTGCATAAGATTGGTACTGGCGTGCGACCAGTGGTGGCCGCGTACCAGTGGTGGCCATTTGCGCTCTGCACTCGCAATTACGTATTCATTGTGTCTTAAATTCGGCCATTTTGTATAAGGAAACAAAACAAACGCGCACAAAAAAGATCGGTAAAATTCTGTACCTGGGAGGCAAAAGGTAAACAATTTCCCGGAGCTACCCTCATGTCAACATCATTGCCTTTCCGGGGGACTACAACCCTTGACACTCTCATAATACTATTATTAGCTTTAATAGTATTCAACCAGTACAGACTGGCTACGTGGAAACGCGTGTAGCACGGGCAATTGTATTCGTTAATCGCATAGCACGGAGAAACACGGCGTAGCACGGCGATTGTTTACAGGTGACTTTTCAGAAATTGTTAGATTTCACAGACAAATTAAAATGTAAGTTTTATCTAACACTTCTTAATTTCAACCAATATATCTTTCATATGCTAACGATGTTTTTTGTTTGGCAAAACTTACACTATTTTTTTTATAAATATGCTGCCACAATCAAACTCACCACTTTAACTTCAAACAAGTCTTTTTAGTCAATATTCTTGACAATTCTATTTTTTTTGCATGTTATTCATGCATCAGCATCTTCAGTTAGCTAGAATTTCTACGCTGAGCCGACCAGAATCATACATAAATTGCGAATATACCTCAATGGGCGCTGCGGGATAACACGGGTCTGGCAATGGAGTAATGCGGCTTAGTGTTTTCGAAAGACTACGGTATAAAACGGGTATTGTTTTTTCTTTTGGAATCATTAAACGAAAAAAAAATGAATAATGTAAACTTGATTATTTCTGGAAATCTTCAACTTTTAGTAGACGAAGTAGTTGTTAAGCCGAGAATCCATTATACATGATGCGAGGTCCCTGTACATGCCTGCATCTTTATATAGATGGGCAGGCAAAAACTGAATGGTTTCCAAATAACGAACCTGTATCTATGTCTACGTCTGTCTCAGTGATTTTGACTGCCTCTTATATATACGGGTGCGGGCAGGGATGAGGTCCACTGATCACGCACTGGGTTCCTCGGCTGAGTATAGACTTTTGCAACTCCATTATTAAACAGTCTCAAAGAGAATCTGGCTGCCAGTTGCCAGTTGCCAATTTACGTGAATTTGCGAATTGGCATCTGGATGTCGTTTGTCGGTTTCCTATTTATCTTTAATGGTCTTAAACACTCTCAAATCGAATTGGCACCTGGCTGCCAGTTGCCAATTTAAACAAATTTTTCGAATCGGCATCTTGGTGCCGTTTGCCGGTTTCCTATATGGCCTAACTCGTCTTAAACAGTCTCAAATCGAATTGGCATCTGGCTGCCATTGCCAGTTGTCAATTTATAAAAAAAATTGAATTGGCATCTGGCTGCCGTTTTCCGGTTTTCTATGTAGCTTAAATCGCCTTAAACACTCTCAAATCGAATCGGCATCTGCAAACCACTTTCCAGATGCCGATTCATAAAAAAAATTGAACTGGCTGCCGTTTGCCTGTTTCCTTTGTAGCTTCAATTGTCTTTAACCCTCTCGAATCGAATTGGCATCTGGCTTCCAGTTGCCAGTTGCCATTCGCAAGAATTAGTGAATTGGCATCTGGCTGCCGTTTGCCGGTTTCCTTCATGACTTTAATCGTCTTAAACACTCATGAATCGAATTGGCATCTGGCTGCCACTTGCCAGTTTCCAGTATAGAAGAATTAGCGAATTGTCATCTGGCTGCCGTTTGCTGGTTTCCTATGTGGCTTTAATCGTCTTAAACCCATTCGAATCGAATTGGCACCTGGCTGCCAGTTGCCACTTGCCAGTTCACAAGAATTAGCGAATTGGCATCCGGCTGCCGTTTGCAGGTTTTCTATGTAGCTAAAATCGTCTGAAACCCTCTTAAATCGAATTGGCAACTGGCTGCCAGTTGCCAATTTCCAATTCATATGAATTTGCGAATTGGCATCTGGATGTCGTTTGCCAGTTTCCTGTTAAGCTTTAATCGTCTGAAACCCTCTCAAATCGAATTGGCAACTGGCTGCCAGTTGCCAATTCAAACAAATTTTTCGAATCGGCATCTTGCTGCCGTTTGCCGGTCTCCTATATATCTTTAATCGTCTTAAACAGTCTCAAATCGAATTGGCATCTGGCTGCCAGTTGCCAGTTGTCAATTCATAAAAAAATTTGAATTTGCATATGGCTGCCGTTTGCCGGTTTCCTATGTAGCTTTTATCGCCTTAAACACTCTCAAATCGAATTGGCATCTGGCTGCCAGTTGCCAGTTGTCTATTCATAAAAAAAATTGAATTGGCATCTGGCTGCCGTTTTCCGGTTTCCTATGTAGCTTTAATCGCCTTAAACACTCTCAAATCGAATTGGCATCTGGCTGCCAGTTACCAGATGCCGATTCTTTAAAAAAAATCGAACTGGCATCTGGCTGCCGTTTGCCTGTTTCCTATGTAGCTTCAATTGTCTTAAACCCTCTCGAATTGAATTGGCATCCGGTTGCCAGTTGCCAATTCGCAAGAATTAGTGAATTGGCATCTGGCTGCCGTTTGCCGGTTTCCTTCATGACTTTAATCGTCTTAAACACTCATGAATCGAATTGTAATCTGGCTGCCAGTTGCCAGTTTCCCGTTCAGAAGAATAAGCGAATTGTCATCTGGCTGCCGTTTGCTGGTTTCCTATGTAGCTTTAATCGTCTTAAACACATTCGAATCGAATTGGCACCTGGCTGCCAGTTGCCACTTGCCAGTTCACAAGAATTTGCGAATTGGCATCCGGCTGCCGTTTGCAGGTTTTCTATGTAGCTAAAATCGTCTGAAACCCTCTTAAATCGAATTGGCAACTGGCTGCCAGTTGCCAATTTCCAATTCATATGAATTTGCGAATTGGCATCTGGATGTCGTTTGCCAGTTTCCTGTTAAGCTTTAATCGTCTGAAACCCTCTCAAATCGAATTGGCAACTGGCTGCCAGTTGCTAATTCAAACAAAGTTTTCGAATCGGCATCTTGCTGCCGTTTGCCGGTCTCCTATGTATCTTTAATCGTCTTAAACAGTCTCAAATCGAATTGGCATCTGGCTGCCAGTTGCCAGTTGTCAATTCATAAAAAAATTTGAATTGGCATATGGCTGCCGTTTGCCGGTTTCCTATGTAGCTTTTATCGCCTTAAACACTCTCAAATCGAATTGGCATCTGGCTGCCAGTTGCCAGTTGTCAATTCATAAAAAAAAATTGAATTGGCATCTGGCTGCCGTTTTCCGGTTTCCTATGTAGCTTTAATCGCCTTTAACACTCTCAAATCGAATTGGCATCTGGCTGCCAGTTACCAGATGCCGATTCTTTAAAAAAAAATCGAACTGGCATCTGGCTGCCGTTTGCCTGTTTCCTATGTAGCTTCAATTGTCTTGAACCCTCTCGAATCGAATTGGCATCCGGTTGCCAGTTGCCAATTCGCAAGAATTAGTGAATTGGCATCTGGCTGCCGTTTGCCGGATTCCTTCATGACTTTAATGGTCTGAAACACTCATGAATCGAATTGGAATCTGGCTGCCAGTTGCCAGTTTCCCGTTCAGAAGAATAAGCGAATTGTCATCTGGCTGACAGTTGCCTAATTCCAATTTAGCTTTAATCGTCTTAAACCCTCTCGAATTGAATTGGCATATGGCTGCCAATTGCGAGTTGCCAGTTCACAAGAATTTGCAAATTGGCATCTCGCTGCCGTTTGCAGGTTTTCTATGTAGCTAAAATCGTCTCAAACCCTCTCAAATCGAATTGGCAACTGGCTGCCAGTTGCCAGTTTCCAATTCATTTCAATTTGCGAATTGGCATCTGGATGTCGTTTGCCAGTTTCCTTTTAAGCTTCAATCGTCTTACACCCTCTCAAATCGAATTGGCACCTGGCTGCCAGTTGCCATTTCAAACAAAGTTTTCGAATCGGCATCTTGCTGCCGTTTGCCGGTCTCCTATGTAGCCTTACTCGTCTTAAACAGTCTCAAATCGAATTGGCATCTGGCTGCCAGTTGTCAATTCATAAAAATTTGAATTGGCATCTGGTCTCCGTTTTCCGGTTTCTATGTAGCTTTAATCGCATTACACACTTTCAAATCGAATTGGCATCTGGCTGTCAGTTGACAGATGCCGATTCATAAAAAAATTCAAATTGGCATCTGGCTGCCGTTTGCCTGTTTACTTTGTAGCTTCAATTGTCTTAAACCCTCTCGAATCGAATTGGCTTCTGGCTTCCAGTTGTCAGTTGCCAATTCGCAAGAATTAGTGAATTGGCTTCTGGCTGCTGTTTGCCGGTTTCCTTCATGACTTTAATCATCTTAAACACGCATGAATCGAATTGGCATCTGGATGCCAGTTGCCAGTTTCCAGTTCAGAAGAATTAGCGAATTGTCATCTGGCTGACGTTTGCCGGTTTCTATGTATCTTTAATCGTCTTAAACCCTCTCGAATCGATATGGCATCTAGCTGCCAGTTGCCAGTTCACAAGAATCAGGGAATTGGCATCTGGTTGCAGGTTTTCTGTGTAGCTTAAATCGTCTGAAACCCTCTCAAATCGAATTGGCAACTGGCTGCCAGTTGCCAGTTTCCAGTTCACATGAATTTGCGAATTGGCATCTGGATGTCGTTTGCCGGTTTCCTATTTAGCTTTAATCGTCTGAAACCCGCTCAAATCGAATTGGAACCTGGTTGCCAGTTCCCAATTCAAAAAAACTTTTCGAATCGGCATCTTGCTCCCGTCTGCCGGTTTCCTATGTAGGTTTACTCGTCTTAAACAGTCTCAAGTCGAATTGGCATCTGGCTGCCAGTTGCCAGTTGCCAATTCATAAAAAAATCGAATTGGCATCTGGCTGCCAATTTTCCGGTTTCCTATGTTGCTTTAATCGCCTTAAACACTCTCAAATCGAATTGGCATCTTGCTACCAGTTGCCAGATGCCGATTCATAAAAAAAAATCAAATTGGCACCTGGCTGCCGTTTGCCTGTTTCCTATGTAGCTTCAATTGTCTTAAACCCTCTCGAATCGAATTGGCATCTGGCTTCCAGTTGCCAGTTGCCAATTCGCAAGAATTAGTGAATTGGCATCTGGCTGCCGTTTGGCGGTTTTCTTCATGACTTTAATCGTCTTAAACACTCATGAATCGAATTGGCATCTGGCTGCCAGTTGCCAGTTTTCAGTTCAGAAGAATTAGTGAATTGTCATCTGGCTGCCGTTTGCCGGTTTTCTATGTATCTTTAATCGTCTTAAACCATCTCAAATCCAATTGGCATCTGGCTGCCAGTTGCGAGTTGCTTATTCGCAAGAATTAGCGAATTGGCATCTGGCTATCGTTTGCCGGTTTCCTATTTAGCTTAAATCGGCTTAAATCCTCTCATATCGAATTGGCACTTGGCTTGCAGTTGCCAGTTGCCAATTCACAAGAAATTGCGAATTGGCATCTGACTGCCGTTTGCCAGTTGCCTATTCACCTGGTATGCTCAAAAACCCTCTCGAGTCAAATAGGCATCGGACTGCCAGTTGCCAATTCACTGGGATTGGCGAATTGGCATGTGGCTGCCGTTTGCCAATTACCTATTCAACTTAAAAGCATCTCAAATTGAATTGGCATCTAGCTGCCAGTTGCCTGTTGGCAATTTGCGAGAATTGGCGAATTGGCATCTAGAATGTGAAGTTAGCTGCCATTTGCCAGTTGCCGATTGAATAGGCAAATGGCAACTGGCAACTGGCAGCCAACTTCACGAACATAAAAACTACTAGGGGGGAAAAGCTACTCTCTGACAGCGTTATTCAACAGTTAAATGTTTTTTTTTTGTTTTTTTTTGTCTTCCAAAACAATTCTAAATATCTAGAGCCGTCCTACAAGACGGATCTAGATCTTTGGGGTTGTTTTGGAAGGGAAAGCTGCGCCTTATAACGGAAGAAATACGGTATTCTTACATAGGATCGAGTCGGGTAACTTCGGAGAGCGGGTAAATTCGGACATACCATCGCAAACAGTGAAAATCCAGATGAGACGGCTCATAATGAGCCGTCTTATCGGAATTTTGCTGTTTGCTCAGTTATTTGTGTTTTAATCTCGAACAACTGACATATAAAGGAGACAATGTGCCTGTTCGAATAATTACCTGCTGTCCGAATTTACCAGACTTGACCCTAATGCTTTCGGGCGTGTTGTGCTATTTTGAATTAAATGATACACTGTTCAGCTGTCTGATGCAGATCTGGCCGAGTTTTTCTGACGGTTCACATCCGACCACGGGGTATTTAGTACGAAAGCCTGCTTGCCAGCATTGCGTAAAATATGATTTTCCCACCTCAGTTAGTGAAGTGTATAATTGACTTAGTCGATTAGTATTAATGAAATGTTCATGAACTTTTTTTATCCGAGTCAGTCTTTGAATCGACTCCCCAATAAAATTAAAGAAATTTCGGTGTGCTTTTCTCTGGTGTCGTCACCAGATATTGTCAGGGTCACTGATGAGGCTTTATTAGCTGAAACTACATGTACGTAGTCTGGCACATGTTCCTTCTTCTGAATGTATTCTCTGCTCTAAGATTTTCATTTTATTCTCCAGTCCGTAAGACAATTTACATACGAACGGCGCCCAACAGCACATGATCAGTTGATGCGTATTACTTTTCCACATAGATTATGTTTTATAACTTTAAGGTAAATGGGGTAGTATTATGGATTCTCAGTGGCAAAGCGCAGCTGATTTGTTTCATCAAATTTGATGCTGGCAGAGTAGACTGATTCCCCACATATATTGTAGAAGAGTAGACGGCAAATGTTTGACCAACTCAGGAGGATGAACTGGGTTCGACGTTATAACACTTGAGAATAATCTCATACTCAAAATAAAGCACACTGATTGGCTGCTTCCGAGCATGTGCTCGGAAGCAGCCAATCAGAGTGCTTTATTTTGAGTTTGATAGTGTGCTTTCATGCTGAATCCCATACTGCAGACTGGTCTGATCCTGTACTGGACGCACAGACTGATCTGATTCTGTTCTGGTATTACGTTTGCTGGTTTCGTGTGTCGGTCTGATTCTTCGCTAGTCCAGTTTCCCATCTTTCACATTGTCCTTACATTAGAGCCGCGACACGACAAAACGAATAAAGTGGCATGTGCGCCACACGAAGATTCAGATCAGCCTTGGCATGTGGCCAGTCTGATCAGAGTTTTCGTTCCTCGCTCAAAGGGTAGCTTACGGTCTAAGCTAGCTCCAGACTCTTATCAGACTGAGCAAATTGTTTTTAAGAAGCGATTCCCTTTTGGAAGAGCTTTGAAAATTCAACATGGTGTCGAAATTTGAAAAAACTAGACCACAGTAATTTCATGTGGGTTGTGACCAGGAGCATTTCTGAAAGACCCCAGGTTTATTGAAGCTGGGATATAGGGTTAACTTTAAAACTAGACGAAATAAACGGGAAGTCACAAGATTGTTCCCTGTTGTGAAAATGGAGAAAAACAAGGAGTTCTACCGATAGACCATATAATTGTAGAATTATAGGATTGCTCATGTATATATAGAGACATACTACAACTTTCTGACTTAAACATTTATTGACACTTTTAGCTCCACTGAGCCGAACTCCTGGGAAACAAGACTATAGAATAATACCCTTGCCTTATAAATTATTATTTTTTTTTCACTGATTGTTTATTACAGAGTTATGACCCCTTTGTTAATTTTATGCACAGCAGAAGTTACAATTTTCAATGGATGTTCTTGAAGTTTGTATACTATAAATACAGATATATTCCACTAATTCGCATTTTTTCCATTGATGTCAAGGGGAAAAACTCGCCAAGTTTCAAAGTTAGTCCTATATCCATGCTTCAGTAAGCCTGGAATCTTTCACAGATTATAAACTAGTAGACATGTACTGAAATGCTCCTGGTCACAACCCACAGAATTAAATCACAGTGGTCTAGTTTTACAAATTTCGACAGCATGTTAAATTTTCAAGGTCCAGTCCTGTATCTAAACTCAAATTTCTTGTGTGCATGCACCAGACTGCTCCAGCTCCCCTCCCGCGAACTAGGTCAAGGTGATATACTTTAGCAAAACATAACATCTTATCAAAATTCAAAGAAACTATTATCGTGGGTTCCATAAATCTAGTCCAGCCCTCTATATATGTAGAAAGCTGAGGCCTTTCAAGTTCACTAGCATAATTTACTTGAGCATTTTGACAGATTCTGTATGTATCGATAGGTTTTAGCCATGTTGCACTTTTATCAGCTTTGAATGATTTAAAATAGTTTCTTTTGAAATGTTATGTATTTCAGTAAATTTCGTGTAGTTCCGATTTTTTTTTTTGCTTGCAATTACTAAATGAAGTCCTGTCTAAATATATGTATTTTCAACGTTAATGAAAACTTATCACAATGGTGACTGGTGATGGAATAATCATGTTCAAATAGTTTAACCTCAGGTGAGCTACTTAGGGCTTTTTGGGCTTCTTGTATTCCTATTGATACAGCTTTATTTTCGTATGTATATGCAACACGATTCGTATAACATTTATTTCAGAAAACAGGTAAATCCGGTTCGTTTAAGAAAATTTGGTATTTTACTTTCAAAGGATCAAAATAAATTTTCATTTGCATAAATAGTTTTCAAATGCATACTATACGGTGCTTTATATGTAAAAACATGGAATGCTTATTCAAAAACTACCTCACTCAACTTATTCAATTTTTTTTGTTTCCTCTGCAAAGTCCCATTTAAAGCAATGGCACACCGCCAAACGTGACACGACAAAACCAACAAAGTGGCATGTGCGTCACGGAAAGAGTCAGAGCAGCCTGAGCATCGCTCAGTCTGTACAGTCTTTGCTTTCCGTTTAAAAAAGGGTAGCCAAGTGTAAATACTTCCACTATAACGCCAGCGAAGACTTTGATCAGACTTGGCGGATGCCCAGGCTGATCTGAGTCTTCGCTGGCGCACATGCCACTAAGTTTATTTTGTCGTGTCGCGGCTCATTTTATGACTTCCCGTTTGTTTTCTTGGTGGACGCTTCCTTCCAAAACGTGGGATCTTTTTTAGAAGTAAGAATTTGCTGAAAGAGGGGCAAATTCTTTTCTTCACGAGTTTATCTTCTTTGGAAAGGGCGGCAAAATTAAAATGGCAGAGTTGCTCCCCCTAAAATGTAGACAACCTTGTATTAACGTCGAAGCAACGACCCGGCCCCGAGGTTTTAAAACTTGAGTACATTCTCAAACTCAAAATAAAACACTCTGATTGGCTGCTTCCGAGCACATGCTCGGAAGCAGCCAATCAGTGTGCTTTATTTTTGAGTTTGAGATTATTCTCAAGTTTTATAACCTCCAACCCAGATGTGACGTCGTTTCCAGGCTGTGCACCATAATAAAGGGTTATGTTTGGATTTAAGATAGCAAAAAACGTTTCCAGGCGGTGCACCATAATAAAGGGTTATGTTTGGATTAAAGATATAGAACAAAACGTTTCCAGGCTGTGCACCATAATAAAGGGTTCTTTTTGGATTTAAGATATAGAACAGAATACAATACGTTAAGCTAGTTTATCTGATAAAAAAGCAACCTTTTTATATCAATTTATATTTTACATAATTAACAGACAACAAATTTAGACGAGTTATTGTTCTTCTATAACAAGTACTGCTTTTTCAAAAAGATACGAACATAAATCACAAAGTGAAAGTGAAAATAGACACGTCTGGTATATTCCATTCCCATGTTTTAAACTCAAAATTCATGCTCCTGCTAATAATCATTCAAAATATATCAGTGCTCAGCTGTTTGACTCGTATGTATGTAAGACATATTATTTGGAGTAAAAGAACTGATGGTGTTGCCACAACACTCCTGAAATTAAGGAAAAATATCTTAGGCGTAAAATTGGAGATACATGTGAAAAGTCGCTGAGCACGCCTTTGAGATAAGACTCCAATGTAGATCTAAGATTTTTTAAAACAAAAGAAAAGAAAACAAACAAACAAAAAAAAAATAACCCAAAACACATTGTACTTTTAAGTTTCCAGTTTCTTTTGAAATTCCTTGATAAAAAGTTAATTTCTATTGTATTAAGGTTCATGGATTTACTTTCAGAGGATGCAGGAAACTGACTACTCCCACTAGGCGCACAAAGCTGAATCAATATTGAATCAGCCTTGATTCAACGTCATGACGTTGAATCAAGATTGATTCAATGTTGATTCAACGCTATGTGGCTGTTGGGCACTCTGTGACCAATAAACGAAATGCTACATATACTGCAGTGGTGAAAAAAGGTGCCAAAACCTTTATAACAGTATTTGGTATCTTTCTCCACTGTTGGGACGAATTATGTAATCGTTTTATCAATTTAAAAACTACACACTAAATTTACATTATGACAATGTATAAGCACTTTTTCAAACCTAAAAATATTACAATATATAAATACATTGGACCCTTTTAGACTTAAAGCAGTATAATATTGCATATTTGTTTTTAGTTGCGAACGTAATATACGTCGACAGCTAACCAAATAAGATTACCTGCCCATGTTTTCCAAACGGTTTTGTCTGACTTGACAATGTTCGTCAAACCAGACGTCCCAATTCACTGATTTCTAACGGCCACTGTCTAGCCAGTTTTTCCATTCTTATTAATACCCGCTGGACAAAGGTTCCATTTAAGCATTCTTCGCTGTTATGCATTTTGCTTGCGTGGCGCCCTTTAGGTCGACGTTTGGAACCGTGCCGTAACGGTATATAACATGCCTATTCATTGTAATGTATCGTTTCTCAGAATGATTGCTTCTTAAACGTAGCTATAATAAGTTTTTTTACGATACACCCCTTACTAAGCTGCCATTTTAGACTGGAAATAGTATTCGAATTCCTGGTTGTCGTATCCCGTTTCAATGCAGCAATCTTAAAGGAGCGAAACATGGCACTATCTCTGAAGCATTTATTTCTTGAAATAGAAGCTCCTAGTTACACATACATGTAGAAGAAAGACAGCTTTTTAAAGAGGGCCTCAATGCCGCTTAGACATCTGGTCCCTCACTGCTGTGGGTTCGACCCTCGACGGAGCAATGTTTTGCTTGAGGAAGGCCAGGTATTTTCCCCTGATATCTCCGGTTTTCGCCCACCCTTGCTTAGCGATTGGCTTGATAGAAGTAAAATATTCCGGAAAGGGCTGCAAACGTACTGTGCCTTGATATTGGGACACTTAATTCATTTATCTCAACTGAGAAATAAATAATTTGATAAAATCAAAGTATCCCAACAGTTTAGACACATCAAGGGTATATCAAACATATCCAGATCAGAGTGAGTCTTCTTGAGGTGGATTCATACATCCTTGATGAGCCGCGACACGACAAAACCAACAAAGAGACATGTGCGCCACGCATACTAGACTCAAATTAGCCTGGGCATCCGCTTACTCTGTGCTCTCAAAGAGTAGTGAAGGGTCTAAGCTACCTCCATGTCGACAGCGAAAACTTTGATCAGACTGGGCGGATGCATAGGCCGATCTGAGTCTTCGCTGGGCGACGTGCCACTTTTTGGGTTTTGTTGTAAGGCGGATCATGACACATGTATGAGTAAACTGTAAACAGCGAAGACGGTCTCCATATTTGCTTTATACAATTGGAAATAAAGCCATGAAATCAAACTAATACATCTGTGAACAATGTTCCTACAGATCTAGACCATCTTGTTTGCAGTTTTCACATTGGTCAGTTCCGTGTGTTTTCATGTATAATGCGGTTTGTATAACTTAGGTTTGTTGTGTTTATGTAACATAATTGCGTTTGTCATATATATCTTGCAGAAAGTTAAGGATCTACGAATGGTTTACGTCATTGAGAAAAAAGGTACCTCACAGCCACCACTGCTATCAAACCAATACACTGATCAGTTTGAGCATTCGCACAGTCTGGTCAGAATTTTTTCTGCTCACTGTACAGAGGTCATTACCCATTGATTATTAATATGGACAGGAAAATTCACAGGCTGATCAGAGTATTTCTGTTTTGGGCATGCAAAATGACCATTTTTCTTATGACATGGAACAGTTTGCTGTAATAATATTTACATGTACATTTTATTAGCTGCTGAAAATCCGATTTTATACGTCACCTCTATAAGCCTTTTATAACATCTTATTGGCTAAGCATGGATTAAGTACTGACTTTTAGCAGTGGAATTAATAGGATTTCAACAAATAATCTTTTGAACTGTCAACTTTTGAACTACGTGCATATAAATTAAACAAAATAAATATTATCATACAGTGAAGTGATCACATTCTTTGGCTTTGCGAGTAAATGTCTGTACAGGATGCATGAGAAATATTACCCCAGTAGAGACAACGTTGAAACAACGTCGTGTCAGCGTTAACGCAACGTGACGTTGCATTAACGCTGACACGCCGTTGTTTTTAAAACTGTGCTCCGGCTGGGAACGTCAGCAAAACCTTTTTCAAGTATTTGTAGATTCTTGCACATAAACTGGGTTTTGTGACACTAAATCTCAGTCTTTTGTGACAATGAAATAGGTTACTTGAGATTAAAATAGTTGTTAAAACGCAGATTTATTGCTCGACGAACAAGTCAGTCGGGGCGACACATATATAGCATCTAGTTCGTGCGACATCCACATTTGT
This sequence comes from Ctena decussata, assembly GCA_963989385.1. Classification (NCBI taxonomy): domain Eukaryota; kingdom Metazoa; phylum Mollusca; class Bivalvia; order Lucinida; family Lucinidae; genus Ctena; species Ctena decussata. The sequence continues at coordinate 5,201,489 of OZ022501.1, read as the reverse complement.
AAAGTTCCGGCTTATGTTATTAGAGCATCGCCCAGCCATTAAACTGCTTCTTATCCAGTTTGAATCAATATCGCTTATGTACTTCTTTCTCTTGCATTTGAACACATTTTCTACAGCTAACAATTCCACAAAGAACAATCCGTTCTTTCCTAGCAAATGTGTTTTGTGTCTGCTCGGCAGAATAGAATGCTGCGTACAGCATTGCACAAGGTGACTCAGGACACAACCTTGGTATCATGATTATATTTTCACATGATGGAACATTTGCCTTTCAACTTTTCCTTCCTTTTCTGCGATCTAGTTTTCTTTGTTTCTAACTGTAAACTCATTGTCCGCCTCTTTTCTAGTTGCAATAGTTCCTGGAACAATTCCTTAACATTATAATTTGTCTTTGCGGAAGTCTCCAAGAATGCGCAGTTCCACCGTTTTGCCACTTCCGCCCCTTCATTGGCACTAACTTCCCGATTAAATTCATCACATTTATTACCTACTAACATTATTGGTATTCCCTCTACGTCTCCCTTTATTTCCGTTATTTCACTGAATATTGGTTTTAATTCCTCAAGAGACTGTCTACTTGTAATGGAAAACACTAATATAAAAGCATGTCCTTTTGAAATTGACAACCTTTGCATGGCGGGAAACTGATGACTTCCGGTTGTGTCTGTTATTTGCAAAGTACAAACTTGTTTATTGCAACTAATAACCTGTCTGTATGTGTCTTCAATTGTAGGTATGTATGATTCACGGAATGTCCCGCGAACGAATCTGAGGACGAGGCTACTCTTCCCTACACCTCCCGCCCCAAATACGACTACTCGGTAGTCGTTGCTCTGTTCGGGCATAACGCGCAGGCGCACTGATCTGTCTTTAGTCGGGGCCTGAAAAAGACAAGGTATTGTTTTAGAAGAACATCGCCATTAAACATCGAGACGTTGTATATAGATGTAATATCAACCAGAAAATACCAATTACACCCGTCACATCAACCAGAAAATACCAATTATATCCGTAATATCAACCAGAAAATACCAATTATACTCAGTTATACCCGTATTGACCCTAGTACATTGACCGGCCAATAATGGTATTCTCTGATTGATAAAATGACAAAACGAAATAAATTTGATATTGACAATTCAAAGCATGAGGGATGTGTGTGGGGAGAACTATTTTCTGATTTTGCATAACAGCCTGTGAACAATAAGCACATGTACAAATATACAGCTCAAAATATATAAAGGAGCGCCGTATGAGTTACCATAAGTCTCTATATAACACTCTTCATCAAAACTAAACAATGAGCTAGACATAAATGTCAACAAATATGAAAATTGACGCCCAATCTATTTGTTAGTTTTGATAATGAAGCTTGTATTAGTGAAATTAAACAAATTGCTCCTGTAAATATTTTGCGCAGTGTATTTCACTTCACAAAACAGCTTGAAAATTGTCGAATTCCTTCAATTTACGATGTTCGCAAGGAGGCACTTTCCCACTGGGCACATAAGGTTGAATCAACCTTGAATCAACTTTGATTCAACGTCACGACACAAGGTTGAATCAACCTTGAATTAACCTTGATTCAACGTCACGACGTTGTATCAAAGTTGATTCAAACTTGTGTGCCCAGTGGGAGAGAAAAGCATTCTGTCAAGCTTGCGCCTTGTGTCACCGAGTCTGCCTTGCGTCTTCTCCATTTCGAAGAAGAGACTTGCATGCTATTTCGGAAGATTTGATTATTCTTGCTTTTACAATGACGTAAACCAAGACGTCACAAAGTACGTAGAATAACAACTTCTTCCTGCATTTTCTAAGAAAACTCGAAATAAAACTGTCTTATAAACAGGGACAATTTCCTCGTATTGGATGACCATTATTGTTGTTAATGCCACGATCAACAATACAATTGCAAGCATTTGTAAGACTTCAGTCTAAGAAACTTAATTTGTTGCGAGAAGCAGCTAAGATGAAAGGTGCCTGTCGCCATGTTTGAAACGCGACGGCTCTGATCAGTCTTGTTTTACCAACATTAATTGCAAAGATTCAAAAATCGCGACTAAAGCCCCATATGTGCAGTTGAAGTTATACTTCAGTTGCGTATGTGTGCACATGTTTTATTATGACCACTCTAACATACACGTTAAGACATTTTTTATAAAAGTTATGTAGGCTATAAAGGAGTTTTTTCTTTCTCGTTGGCGGAAGTAGACAGCGGTTAACGGTTCCAATTTAAGAGATAATACGATTCTTTGGACTACGTGCGTTTCCAGATCAGCTTTTATGCAAAATCATTATTCCTCTTAGAGTTTCTTAGTATTGATTTTAGCTCTAGCAAGACCAAAGCTCTATATAAGAGGGAGCATCTGGCGATATTCAGAGATAAATTGTCTTAAATCTCCATAAAACATATGCTGTGGCTCTCATAAGAAACGCCTCATTGAGGCGGTTCTTAAGAGAGCCACAGCATATGTTTTTCATGGAGAAAGAAGGAAATATATCCCATAATTGTCATCAAAACTCTCTTAGCCAGAGCTCCAAGCTAGACCAATTTATCTCACAAATTTCTCCCTAAGTATACGTTAACTGCGGGCGTCGAACTGATGATATATAAATCATTCTCTTCTAAAGTTTCTCATTACGGTCACTTCATGATGGAAACCGTATTAGGTGACCGACTAGCCCAGAATAGGGATTGACCGGGGTTAGTGGTAAATCAGCAAAGGAACAAGTGCCCAGACTAACAAAGCCCAAGCCTACTTTCTCCGTACATGCATCGCCACACATATGAATACTGAAACACTTTAAGTAAATTGCTAATGATAATATCAATAAATGGCTGTATCTCGCATCCCTGTGCCACCCCGTCCTCCTCCAAAAAGTCTATCTGATGTTGGATAATATATGCCATGCTATTTTCATTCAGCGTGAGTAACAATAATAGATATATTCCCAAATCTTGCAAAATACTTTTAATACATGACGATGGCATGTTATGATGTCATTTTTTCTGATAGGAATGGCGGCAAAGGAGTGTCCAGATGCTTGATTAAATCACCTGTGATAAAACAATACTCCAGATAAAGAGTCACTGGGATAATTAAGGGATAATTTTCCATGTTTCTGCATATAAACGTATATTTCGGCTCCTTATTAGAACCATATAGCGTAGACGGTTCTAAACATGTATATGTATTCGTTGAATAATAAGAAACATTATTATTGCCGAATCGTCTTCAAGATCTCACCATATCTGAAGCCCTGTTAAACCCAGCGTATTTGTTCTCATGTTTAGCCGCCGGGCCCATATACGATCTAGACCTTGGCGCCGGACACAAAGTTTTATGTCTAAAACCGCACCTTCCATTCCAGCCAATAACTAAGAAATCGTGCTTTAAACGCTTTAAACCCAGGTCAGCCTGGGTCTTCTCTAATCGAAAATGGTTTAAAGCACGATTTCTTAGTTTGAAGCTGGAATGACGATTTACCCTTAACGCAGGGTTTAACAGGGCTCCAGATCTGCCTGTATAGTTGTTCAGGGATGGCACATTTTCTCATAGGTTTGCATCCCTAGGCAGTGCAAATCAATATCTAACCAGATTATTTTCGGACTAATTACGAAAAACCTACAATTTAGTCACGCAATATGTTAATTATTTATACACCCCGGATACTGAAACTGGCAATAAGTAACAGTAAAATTCATACGCTATATAAAAAGGGAAATAAAGAACAAGTGACACTGGCAAGTAACACAGGGTATAATCGATTCCGCTAATTTTCGCTTCCTGCAGAGACTGTACATCATATTTGGCTTCCGCCGAGACTGTCCGCGAACTCTTGCTTCCTGCCGAGACTTCTGTACATGATAAATGTCTTCCTGCAGAGACTGTCCGCGTGATTCTGCTTCCTGCCGAGGCTCTCGGCAGGAAGCAGAATCACGCGGACAGTCTCGGCAGGAAGCCATTTCTCGAGGACAGTAGTCTCTGTAGGAAGCTAAAGTTCGCGGACAGTCTCGGCGGAAGCCAAATATGACGGACAGTCTCTGCAGGAAGCGAAAATTGGCGGAATCGATTATACCCTGTGAGTAAGTTACACCTGTTCTATAATGGAAGAGATAAAATGAGCCGCGACACTAGAAAACCAACAAAGTGCCATGTGCGCCAAGCGAAGACTCAGATCAGCTTGGGCATCCGCCCAATCTGATCACAGTCTTCGCTGTGCGCTTAAAGGGTAGCTAAGGACCTAAGCTACCTAAATACCGACAGCAAAGACTCTGACTAGACTGGGCGGATGCCCAGGCAGGTCGGAGTCTTTGCTGGGCGCACATGCCACTTTGTTGGTTTTGTCGTGTCACGGCTCATCTATACATTCTGCTGACACAAGCATATTTGAGACGCGACACGAGAAAACAAACAATGTGGTTGTGCACCCAGCTCAGGCTCGGATCAGCCTGGGCATCCGCCAAGTTTGATCAGACTCTTTGTTAAGTGCTCAAAGGGTAGCTAAGGGTCTAAGCTACCTCCATGCGGACAGCGAAGACTCTGATCAGACTGGGCGGATGCCCAGGCTGATCTGAGTCTGCGCTGGGCGCAAAACCACATTGTTGGTTTTGTCGTGTCGCGGCTCATTTTTCTTCGCCAACTAAAGCTGTCTCAAAGTTAAAATTCCAGTTTACAGGGGTTCGAATATCATTCTGTGAGTGCGTATGTTGAAGGTGGGGATGGGTTACCATATTGCCCGGAGCCCCGGTAGCTCAGTAAGTAAAGCGATGGCCTGCTGATCTAGCGGCCCGGGCTCAAGCCCCGCCATATGCGGGAATATTTATAACCATAAACGGGTTCCATTGCACACCGCCATTCATTATCACCCATCCATCGTCCTAACTTGACTGAAATACTGTTAAAAAGGACATATAATCCCAAGTCATCCATCCATCCAATCCTATTGCCCTGATTTTATAACTTTCAGAAACCGGTCACGGATTTTTTTTCTGCTACTTTTGATTACAGTGATTTACGACTTGGTTAACAATCTTGTTTTTGTATGTCACTTAATATCAAACCTACGCAAGAAGCGACAGGCAAAGGTTAATGGAAATCATTCGCGGACTGAACACTGTAATTTTAGACTGTCATTTTGTCACAAGAACGGTTCCACCGAAACTGGTATGAGCTGTGTCATGCAAAAAGTGACTTAGAGTTTTTGCGAACAGCAAATATTCAACCACTCTGTGAATCCACATTAAATCAATGTTGATTCAACGTCATCAACATTGATTCAGTGTTGATTCAGCGCTGTGTGTCTGCCAGGTTGTGTCTATAGTTACAGAAGCTTCATTTTTGAGATTTCTCAGTGTTTTTGCATGCAAAGGCTATGATCAAACAGCGCTAATGCGCAGACTGCTCTGAGACTATACTGTCAGCATATGTTATATGCATCGTTTTGGCTTGTCGTGGCTCTTTGTCTGAACATTGCTCTTGGACAGATAGAAAATGATTGTGATGTAAACACGCCTTTCTTTGGTTCCACACCAGGAGCGAATTCTTTTCGATAAGACCTGAAACGGGGGTCGTGGGGGTGGGGGGGGGGGGGGGGGGGGCGGAGAGATAGAGAGAGAATGATGATGATGAATTTAAGTTTCAAACAAATGCAAAGACACCCAACTTAAATATCTCAATTTAGGATGCGACTTTAAGATGATGAAGTAATTTAGCTATCTGTTTATATTGAGAAAAGTCCAACGTTACTGATTAACTTCACAACTTGCAGCACGCAGCTCGTCGTTACCAAGGGTCATGGGATATATCACGGGACACAATATATTTTGGCAGACATATATTTTGGAAAGAAAAGACAATATGTTTATAGGATTAAAAGCTCATGTAAACCTCCGTATGAGGATAATCTGTTAGATATCCGCTGTAAAGGCCGTAGTACGATATGTACATGAACAGCTTGTTTGAGTGCTTAGCCCGGTATGGTCCGAGACGGTTTTCTGTCCTGGCCATGTTTCACAGAAAACCATCTAGGAGCAACCAGACGGGTAAATGGTCTTATGCCTTGTGTATTTTCAGTACTCCTAGCATTGAAAGCATCCAAACAGACATGATGATAATGAACGGTTGTACCTTCACTTTTTTGGTGACAATAACACGTTGTGCCAAAGCATGATAGGGTTGTTTTATATAAACGAAGAGATAACTTTCCACAAAATAGCGAGCGTCCAAGCTACTGGTTTCCCGTCGAGCGATTAAAAATATCAATAAATACTGGCGAAAGTATGTGCACTTAGTACTGGTTAACCGCTTAGGAGGCCTAAGCCTGCCCAGGAATGGTGTGGTTAGGTTAACTGACCGTCCCGACATGACCGTAGTTGTTTACCGTGGACGTTAAGCATCAAATCAACCAACCAACCAATAAATGCGAGGCAATGAATGGGTGCCTTCACCTGTACATTGTATTTTTACCATATTAGAAATATCAATTCAACTTAAGGCCCCGCTGCTTTGTCGCTCTGTCTGTTGTTTTTGCTTACATCGAGATACTTTTACAGGTTACTTTTACCTTTATACTTTTAACCATTGTGGTGCGATTAGCAAGTTTTAACAAATAAAACACCCTTGACTTCGGATATTTTTGCAGGCGAGTAAAATTATCTATTTTCGCTAAACATTTATAATAAAGCAAAGATGCAAAGTACAGGCGGATTGCCTCGCGTTTGTTAATATGTCATCACTGAACGTTGAAACAGTCAATCTCATGGCGTTTAATTTATGATGTTGATTCTATATTGTTTCAATTACATGTATGTGTACCCACTGGGCTGGTTCCACAGTCAGACGATTTAAAACATTAAGCTACCGGCACGTTTATGTAAGCATAGGTTGCATATGATTTTATTTTGTATGGACTGGAGCTAATGAGGATACAGACGCTTTGAGAGAAGTTTAAAAACTTCATTTTTCTGATTTTGCACAAAAAAGCTTTGTCTTGTCTTATTCTTTTCAGTTTATTGCACTTCGTGTGCATTTTTTAGTTTGCGTTAATGTGATATGAAATACATGTATACTAATATTGTTATGTTTTGACAATGTATGATACTTATTAATAAATTCAAACAACATACCTAATATGAAATAGTATCCCAACAGTAATTTATAACAATTTTATCTAAAGAAACAGTAATATATCTCCTTTTTATTAACAAATTATGCACTATAGCTCGTATTATCTATATCACTAGAAGCTGTTTATAATACTGAAGTAAAAATATTATTTTTGGCTTCAAAAGGTTTAGGCAGGTTCTATTTATAATTTTTCCTATAATTACTCTATCGTGACAATTGAAGTAGGTGAGCTGGAATAGGGTAGTACATGAAAAAATAAACACAAACCATTACCCAAACAACTAGGACACTCGATCGAATTAAAGCAATTTTTGTAAAATAAGTTTCAAAAGAGTTGATTTTACAACGCGGAGACATGTTATAATAGAAGAAGGGAATGACAAACAGTGAAGTCCCAGATCAGACTGTTGCCTCCAGGAACAGTCTGATCTCGGACTTCACTGTTTTTGCGCAGACACTCCTGTCTCAATACTTTGGAGCATGACTATACCCTCTGCTACGTCAGCCTCAGTCTCCAATTACTTTGAATGGAATTTTTAATCCCAGGACGCGATTGGTCAATTTTTTTATTTACTTGTCTACGTCACTCGCCCAATTACTGTAGTTAACTGGGATAAAAAATGGGACAAAACGATGCATAAATTGATAAAAGAAATTAGACATTTATTATCTGGGCTGACCTTTATTTGTATAGTTATTAAAGATCGTGATTAAGATCTATTAGTAAGCAAACAAGTTTTCCATGGTCCTCTTTTACGAATTCGTTCGTAAATGTGTGTAGGGTCACGCATGTCTATGGACATGTGTGTGCATCAGAGAGAGAGAGAGAGAGAGAGAGAGAGAGTTGCTTAACTGTCACAGTTCATAAGCTAGAAAAAAAATTAATACGTCAATACGCCGTTAGTTTGATAATTGTTCCATCGACGTCACTGTTATCGATTGTTGCGCCAAGAGCAATACGACGCTGTTTTGGTTGTTGCGTCGACTTAAATTCAAAGTTGCTTTAAAAAACTTTGTTTTGAAGTAAATTCCACGTTTTAATGGACACTGCATTGACGTCATTACGACATAGTTTAAATGAACACTGCACAATGACACCAGTACGTCATTGCTTCATGGAATTTCATAGTCAATAAGACATCATTTCATAGACGTTTCATCGACGCCACTACGACCTTGCATCGACGTCAAAAGGAAATCGTTTCACGGACGCTCCCACGACTCTGTGCGATTTTGATTTTCTGCCATAAAACGTAAGCATCAGCCTCAAATCAATGTCACATGACGTTTTTCATCGTCATGATCCTGATTAATTACTCTTCATTTCACTTATTGTTTTCAGAACATATGGTATCATTAACTTCCACTTAAACTTCTATAAAACGTTAAACTGCAGCTAAAAATTCAATGACTTTTCTGAAGATATTTAAATGGCATCCTGCTTTGAAGCAGTGGTCAAGTTGTTTATAGTTGGGAGTTTGTTGAAACTGTGGCATATGATATTTCCTCCTATATCATAGTCCCTCTGGTGAAGGGCATTTCATTTTTAGTAATCCTTGATAAGCTTCCATCTTCGGCGTATCATCAAAAGTCTTAATCAAACTTCGTAAAACTGAATTTTATAACGCAGGCCCACTAGGCACACAACTTGAATCAACATTGAATCAACGTTGATTCAACGTTATTACGTTGAATAACCATTGATTCAATGTTGATTCAATGCTGTGTGCCTGCTGGGCCAATTTAACCCAAAGATGTTAAATAAGGGCAAAAGACGAACGTTCAATAAATGTCACCATCTCTATGACCAGGTCGTAAGCCTAAATCAGTTGCATGTTTATTGCATACTAGAAGCATTGATTAAGTAAATTGAGTTTTAATTCCAGCTGACATTCTCAATAAATAATGACGTCAAGTCGCCAGGAATAATCTTAGAAGTAACGATTATATCGGCTCCACGTCATACGTTGGAACCAGTGAAACCATTGCCCTAAATAGTAAACTGCACTATCAAACAGTGTAAAGCCAGATCGGACTGCTGAATGGGAGGAGCCTAATGTGCGTCACCACTGTGTGCCATTTTGCCAGCAGGTTTTTGATAAAGAATGGACTTGCTCGGTTTTAGGATAATCACAGTAAAGTTTAAGGTAAATGGGATATCCTTTAAGTTGGTTGGTTGTTTTGGGTTTAACAGCCCTTTGAGACAGTATTCCCTTTGAGAGAAATGATAGATGAAGGAAAAATGTTCAAACAATCCCCACCCTCACCTACTGTAAGCACAAAAGGTCCTTGCCCTACTATCGTCCAAGGCAGTAGGACGCCCCGGCACTAGAAGTTATATGCAGCACCATCGCACCACCCGACCACCCCCGGGTATCCTTTCAGGGGAAACATGTCTGCTCTTATTACATTTACCTCGCTTCTCAAAAGGCATCAATTCTTACACAAAAGCACTCTTTCCTGGTAGACTAGACCGCTCTTTTAACGGCTTCCGTTCGCTCACAGCAGCAAATTCCCATTGGAGACAAGCGTTGAATCTACATTCAACAAACGTTGATTGAACGTCATAACATTGAATAAACGTTTATTCAATGTTGATTCAACGTTGTGTGTTGTTGCAGGGAAACATGAAGTTACAAAAATACCTCTCTTTAAAGAAATGGCGGAAAAACATGGCACTTGACCAATGCTCCTGAACTTGTTACACTACTTTAAAGGCCCTATCGCTCTATCAGCATGAAAAATTTTATCATGAGGTATCGCTGCAAGCTTCTCGCTGTAGTTTCGTCATTGTTAATGACCGTGATTAGCCAGCTTTAAAAAATGAAACATGCTTGAGTTTCACATAAAAACGGTTTGAAAACTTATTTGGGTCATTTTGGTTGGCAACTAAAATGACCTACTTTCGATTTCATTATATGGTAAAAATACAATGTACAGGCCTGGAGTCCCATTTACTATCTCGCCTATGTTTAGATAGCATTGCAAGATGGGAAACGAGAACCAGAACAGTAAATTGTATTTTGTGAAGCGATTTGTCATTTTTCAAAAACTTGTTTTCTCTACTTTTTGCCAGTTGTATGATTCAATATATGCATACCGCCCCTCATTTTATTACCATTTGGGAAGGCCGAACCGCTTTTTACAATGATCTGAGTTTAGGCCTTTTTTACCGCTGATAGGACCATGGAGACTTAAAGTTTTATTTTAGGTACAAGAGGAAAACGGGAAAATATTTTCATTACAAAAACTTGAGCACAAACAGGGAAGATATATTAGATTTAAGCCGAGTGGGCACATGGCGTCGTACTAACGTCGATGTGACTTCAAAACGTTGCATCGATGCTAATGCGACGTCGTTACGACGTCATGTGTCTGCTGGGTGTGGCGCGGAGCTAAATGTTACTGCAGTTAAAGTATTACAGAAGACCACGATTGGACTGTCTTATCTGAACCTGTACAGTGATTTTCTTTCAGTGCAGTACAGCAGATCCGTCCAGTTAGGTCTCGACTTTTCGGTTTAAAGTGCAGAGTTATTCTTTACTTCGTATTACCTTGTGAAAATAAGTGAAGCCTGAGGAGAAGATTTTGATGAAAAGAATAAAAAGCCGGATATACCCGTACCAATAAAGCTATAGGAGTTCAAAAGGTGGACAGGAGGTGACACCTTGAAAGATGCATAACCATGGTAACATCATTGAAACTCTACTTGTTATGGTTTGCTTTCCATTTATCCTTAAAGCGCCAAAAAGCAGGCGCCAAAATTTATGTCTGCAAAATTAACAGCAAACAAAACAAAAAAAACAACAAAAAAAAAATAATTTTTTTTCGTCAAAGCGTCCAAGGTATATCAGCACGATCATATAGAGAATTCAAAGACTGGACGGCAAAAGCTTAGACCAAGGTGATGTGGCGCATGCTGAGCCAACTTATCTTGGCAAATTCAACTTTTTTCGTTTTTGGCACTTTAACGCCTTAAATGTTGCATTCCTGCTAAGAATGCTAATCATTTAGAAATATATAAACAAATTTTATTGCTGCAGTTATGCCTTCAAGAGTGTCGATCAGTAGGCTGGTGAGAAAGAAGACAAAAAAAAAAAAAAAAAAGAAAAAAGAAAGACATAAACGACTTCCTTATTCATCGGCAACAGTGTTTTTAGTCAGACTATATTTTTGTAAGATCTTACGATGTATACCAAAACACACATCTGACAAAGCATCACATAGTGTACTCAATGACATTCTAACTTCAGACATATTTATTGAATTTTTACTATATTTAGTATCTAATTTGATATGGATTAATGGATTAACTGGATGGGGATTAATGACATCATTATAAACATTAATAACCAATGGAGTATGAATATCGACTGAACATTTTCTCATCCAGGCCAAAGTATTCCTGAAATGACACACTATTGCTAACTTGTCTACTTCTAGTCAAAAGTATAGTCTTTTTATCCTAACAAGCAACATCAAAACAGATTTCGTCTGACGATTGATTTTGGTTGGTTGTCTTTTTGTGGGGTTTAACGGCTCTTTGAAACAGTATATCAGTCTACATTGAGCCGTCAGCGGGATAAAGAAAAGAGATTTCTCAGAGAGAGAGAGAGAGAGAGAGAGAGATAAGAAGACCTTGGACAACAATTCTTTTTTCAGACGTTAATTTTGTCGTCTGCTTTCTTACCGTTTTAAGCAATAATAATACCGATAATAATAATAATAATAATAATTATACCGACAATAACAATCTCTCCTCTTCGAATGGGAGAGGAGACGGACAGACAGACTCGAAGTCAGGTGTCTGCAACCATAGATTCGTTCCGCTGAGTCTCCTGGCGAACATTATTATGGAAACTGGACAAAGATGCTATTATACTGGTTGTCAGTTGTTTCGTTCGCATGCACTGTTGAAAAGGACTTGAAATCACAAATTATCCAGCCATCCATCTGATTTGACGTCCCAGAACACTAGGCCGTGACAGGCACCACCTCACGAAACGTTATCACACGTTGTCAGTGCCTCAGCAAAAATTACACACCCAGTTTTATAGAGCTTCAATTCTCGCCATGCTTTCAATTAGATTAATGTGAACTCATGGAATTTTCTAGCTCATCACTGAATCATCACAGTAAAGAATTACACCCCAGCAGGCACATAACGTCGAAATGACGTCATACTGACGTCGATGCGACGTCATGACATCGCATCGACGTCACTACGACGTCATTTTAACGTCATGTGCCTGCTGGGACTATGATGAAAGAAGCATGAGGACTCAACAGAAATCTAGACACTGTACATCTGGGGCGCAAATCACTGAACTGTACCACAGCCATTGGCCTAAAATAACAGTACAGGTAAAGCTGTAAGACTAGGTCGAGAAATTAAGGGCTCATATTTATTGTTCTTGACACACTATTACGATTCTATCTTACCCCAGTGACAGTTTACAGACGGTCTAGTTAGCAATCAGCACTTGCGAGTATACATCGGGGGAGAAACGTGACTCTCCTCTTCGAATTGGAGAGGGGACAGACAGACTCAGTGCCAGAAGTGTGCAACTATGAAAACTTTTTACTGAGCCACCAGGGGAACATCGTTATGAGAACTGGACAAAAACGACAACGGTTTTGTATCTTCTAAAATTTATGATAAACGTGATGACTTTGACTTTGATATAGTTAATTTTCCATTTTTGGATGGTGACGTTCCACGTCGTCCCTCTTATGGAGTGTATATTTCTCAACTTTTAAGATTTGCTAGAGTGTGTAGTCATGTAGATGACTTTAATGCTCGTAATAAATGTTTAACTGCTAAACTTCTTCAACAGGGCTATCGGTATCATAAGCTTAGAAAGGCTTTTTCTAAATTCTATCGCAGACACCATGAATTGGTTTCAAAATTTGATGTCGAATTAAAATTTCTTTTACACCAAGGCCTATCGGAACCAGAATTTTATGGTGACTTAGTATACAAATTCAAAAAGATTAAGGGTAGGACTGATTTTTCTGATCAATTCCGAAAAATAATAATACGTCACAAACGTATTGGCTATAATTTAAATGTTATGCGACAGTCTGCATGCTTAGTGATTAACCCAATCACGGTTGATAACTTTGCTGCACTCTTTAATTGCACACCGGGGGGTCGGTCGTCAGACTCTATGATGGCCCCGACCTAAAGCTATATATTTTAGTTGGTTGGGACCGGAGCCTTTTTGTCTGTTGCTTGGTCCACCGGGGCTCAACTGGTGACCTTCTTTTGCTTCAGATTTCCAGTGGGGTTGTTTGGCAGGACAGGGATCTCCACCTGTCAGACGGCCCGTTGTATCTGTTGAGTCCTCATCTTTGCTTCTTCATGGTGTTGAAATTTGATTTATGTGTTTACCGTGATGATTCATTGACGAGTTAGAGGGTTATCATGCGAACCGAACAACCAACTAAATGTTTTGTACCACTTCAGAAACTGAGGGTGAGGTTGGGCCTGTAAAAATCGATTTAAGCCCCCCAGTAATTCATTACTAACCGTTCCAAGGCGGTAGTTCTGTTGTGGTTCTCTGTTGCCTGTTTTTGGTGTCAGAGTTTCTGTGATGTTTTACCTTATGTATGTTCTTATTATTTTTGGTTCGGTTTGGGTTGCTGAGTGGCCACCTTTTGGGAACAAGCTGCTCACTCGGTTGGCCATATGTTCTCTGTATCTTGATTATATGTAATCTTAGTTGTTTCCAACTATGGTTTGAGGGCTGGATTTGGATTTTGATTGTTTCAGTTCCTGGTCTTTGCATACTTTTTACTTTTATAAACGTCAAAGATTTCTTGTCCATATATAGCATTGTACATTCTAGAAAGGTATATTCTAGGAAGACCAAAGACTGGATGGATTTAACTGAAAACCAGAGTCAAAACGCAAGCCAGCTTAACCGAAACTAATTTCCCATGGGTCCTATACATGTTCATTTCAGAAATTGTAAAACAAATCAACAAAAGTGAGAGAAAAAAACTCTTGCTGTAGACATTAGCCTATATATCGAAATCCTTCCGCTTGGTTCAATAATCAGACTTGTTCGTGGAGAATTCTTTAATCTTTACTTCAATTAGCTGACGTGTTATGGAATCGATTTCTCACCAGTAATAGAAGAGTCTGTATTGATTCTTCCATTTTGAGCCGAGTCACGACAAAACCAACAAAGTGGCATGTGCGCCCAGCGAAGACTCAGATCAGCCTGGGCATGCGCCCAGTCTGATCAGAGTTTTCGCTGTGCGCTTATGGTATCTAAGGGTATAAGCTAGCTTCATGCGGGCAGCGAAGATTCTGATCATACTTGGCGGATGCCCAGGCTGATCTGAGTCTTCGATGTGCGCACATGCCAGTTTGTTGGTTTTGTTGTGTCCCAGCTCAATTCTGTTCAGCTATTTGTGCCATCTCTGATTACTATCCGTGAAAGACCGACTCTAACTGAATCTACAGCTCTTATGGAATGGTTAGTAAATCTTCAAGCGCGTTGAAAGTAGTCCTGTATTATTCACAAAACAGGCAGATTACTCCCTCCGATGGGCAATTTACGTCAAAACTTTTCTTCTCAATGATAGTTATTGGACTGAAACGGCAACTAAAATAGTAATTTGTTTTCGCTTTTGCAACATTTCTCGAGCGTTCAAAGTTTCAAGAATGACAAGAAATTTGCTTGCAAGGGACATGTGTCTGATCAGACAAGAATTTGAAGTCTTACAGGTCATGAGTCGTATTCCCTCTCTTGAAATCCCTGCCGAGTCTAAACAAAGACAGTTGTTCCTTTTGATTGGCGTTTATAGTATAATGAAGTAAAGCTAGGACTGTTCTGCGCTTTGCCGAAGCCAGTAAAATGTGACTTTACTTAATGTCATACCAGCATGTCTGCCACATGAATCCCCAGTAAGGCAGGTCACTAGGTGGCAGCCATCGTCATATGGCTGAAGAATGGTTTCAAACAACTGTAGACATCACATGCCCATTTATCCCAAAGAAAGCAACATCATGTCTGAATTCAGTTACAGCTAGCTGATCAGGTGTCAATTCGGGTTATCCTGCTTTTATGAGCAATTCTAAAGCTGGGGTGTACAAAATAAATGTCATAAGCTGGTGCTGGTAATACGAGAATCTAAATCATTCAAACCGATTTCTCAGTCTAAACGTCAAATGAGGTTTGGAGGAAAACGTGCAATCAGAAGCTGCAAAAGACAACTGAGTATTTTAGCATCAATTCAATGCTTTTATTAATAGAACATTGCATGCCGAAGAATAATCTGTAATGTCTCTCTGAGTAACCCGTACACGCCGCGCATCAACGTTTCGTTCATTGCAATAATAAAATTTTTTTTTCGAACGACGCGGAAACAACTACAGTGTTTGGGTATGGCGTTGCGGCTGTCAGAGAGTAGCTTTTCCCCCCTAGTAGTTTTTCCCCCCGGAAAAATGACTATGATTTTTCCATAGTAGAATTTCCCACCGGAAAAATGACTATATAGTAGAATTTCCCCCTGGAAATATGACTACATAGCCAATTTTCCCCGGGGAAAATCTACCATACGTGTTTTTGCATAGCCGTTTTTCCCCTCTATAGTGGATTTTCCCCCTGCTAATAGGACTACAGGAAAACACGCTACATAGTGAAATTTGCTCCTTCTCCAGTCATAATAGTGAGGTTCATAATTGAAATGGAAATACGAGTATCTGTCCGTAAAATATCGATGGATAACAGATGCTAGAACCGCGTTCATGTGTCCAACAATCTGTCTTATTTTTGTTTTGGGAATACAGGTAGGTATTTTGATTTTCCATGTTAGTCAAAAGAAGGCTATGAGTGTATGCGGTTGTGTGCGTTAATATGTATAACTTTGTGTTTGTGCAAGCGTTCATCTGTGCGTGCGCGCAGCGGAGGGCCTGGACTAGTGTTCGCCTTTCAAGCAGGAGTCGTGGGCTCGACTCCCATCGGGACACACGTCCGATTATCATTTTCAATGTTATTAACTCCCTACTAAATCAAATATGATTGGGCAAAGCACTCGTTCGTACATCTTCCTGTAAGCTTGCATGCGTATGAGTGAGTATTTATATCTGCGATGGTAAGAAATCACACCCTGCTCGTTCCTTAAATTAGTAATTATTGATTATTATAAAAATACGGTTGCTAAATTTGCATATTGATTTTTTTGTAATTAATCACGTTTGTTACCTCCCTTGAAGAACTGATACATTTCTTATGCGATTAATTCCGTAAACTGTCTCTGTTTCATTTCGGTCCGTTTCGTTCCGTTCCGTAAAATACCAATATCCATACCAAATTCACTTATAGCAAATTTTCCGGTGGGGGAAAAAGGACTATGGGGGAAAAGTGGCTCTATGAGGTCCGGACAATCCACTATATAGGCGTCCTTCCTATAGCCATTTTTCCGGGGGGAAAGGGGGAAAAAACACTCTCTGACAGCGTCTATATATGGATCAAGGCGAAATTTGTCCTGCCCAGTTCTTCTACAAAGAACTGGGTTAATGACGCAGATGAGATTTTTTTTCGCAATACCAGTAAATAATTCAAGACTTCGGACAGTTGTGCAATTTCGTCCATGTTTATTGGATAAACGATCGTTGTATCGTCAAGGATTGTAAAGAAACAGACTCAATTATTTCCCCCTGGGAGTACCTGATGCTGTATCAGTCTGATTATTCTGGGCTCCAGATAAGATAGGAATCGATGATAAATAGATCTTGTTTTTCCTCTCTCTCTCATTTCCCGATAAAACGTTTGTTGTGACTTCCATTAGAAGCGCATCGGGGTGCATTTCTGCGCGTCGGCGGTGCGGTTCTGCGCGTCGGCGGTGCGGTTCTTAAAAGTCTCGTATGTTTCTTAAGGGAACGGGAAAGTATACCACTGTCGGCCACGATATCTCGAAGTCAAATTTTAACTCAAACTACTGATATATCAAAGTAAATTTTCTGGACCAAGAAAATTTACTTTGAGATACCAGTAGTTTGAGCTGTCTGAAGTTGAAATGTAAATAAAAATATGAAATTTATCCGAACTAAATTCTTGATATAAGAACTTTGAGATATCATTGTTTGAGATAACGGGAGTCAACTGTATTTGAGATTTGTCATCAAACATCTTTCGCTACATAGAAAATATCATTTTGAGCGGTATAAATCGAGACATTAACATTATTGCTATAATTGTTTAAAATGAAAAAGTTTGGTTTTACAATGTAGTAAAGCAAACCAAAAGATGCAGATGGAACGGCAAACAGTGTAGACCCCGATCACTCTGCCCCTTGAAGAGTGTGACCTGGGTCAGCACAGTTTGCTTAGACCTTTCTCTCCAATATTAAGGAATTTTACGGTGCATAGAAAACCATTATCGTCATTTCTTTCACACAGGGTATAATCGATTCCGCCAATTTTCGCTTCCTGCAGAGACTGTACATCATATTTGGCTTCCGCCAAGACTGTCCACGATCTCTTGCTTCCTGCCGAGACTTCTGTACATGATAAATGGCTTCCTGCAGAGACTGTCCGCGTGATTCTGCTTCCTGCGGGGGCTCTCGGCAGGAAGCAGAGTCTTGCGGACAGTCTCGGCAGGAAGCCATTTTTCGAGGACAGTAGTCCCTGCAGGAAGCAAGAGTTCACGGACAGTCTCGGCGGAAGCCAAATATGACGGACAGTCTCATTACCGCCAAGTTGTGCGTCTTGGTCTTAGTCTATACTATGGTGGTCAGTATAAAGTTTATTTATCTAATTTACTTTAGTTTCAATGTTGTCTAGAGTAAAAACTGGACAAACGCTTACTTTGTCGATTGTTATGAAGCAAACAAATTAGACTCTATTATTATCACATAGTTATTAAAGAAGTCTTGTCCCCATGAGGATACTAGCATAAGGTCAAAATTATCTTCAGGGTATAATTTTTTTTCTAACGAGCGTCCATGAACTTGGTCCAATTCAATTTTCGAATAAACTTAAAAACCTTAAGCTCGTTAGGTACTGTTACACGGCACTTTAAAATGTTGCCTCAACATTAGAGAACCTACTCACCAAAATTTAGACTAGTTCGACCATAAAACCAGCTTCCTGGAATGCAGGCACATGCAAATTTATAATCGTGGCCACCCACTGTGTATCTTTCTTTCTTTGCTTTTGGTCATTAGTTTTGTCTGAATTCAATGACGCCGTTGAAATGGTCGATGTCGATGTATTAAGAGAGGAAGAGATTTGTACTTGAAAACGGGATTGACCATGTTCTTATTAATACATTAGAGTCTAAAGTTTCGGCAGAGTTTAGATTCTTTTATCCAAATCAGCTCTTTTAAACTCCCAAATACCATTGATCCAATTCAAATGAAATGCAGGGTCATACTAACTCACACATACAGCAAAAAATGCGACTGATTCAAACTTCAAAGACGGTCGATCTCTTCGTTTTCAACTCACGAACACCTGCGCAATAACACTGCAAGAACACTGCATCAACAGCAAGAACTATAGCCTCTCGTGCAGTTTGTCTGCTACTGGAACTGAAACATGAACATACGCACTTCCGAGGCCGGGCCGGGTAGCGCAATCGGTAGGGCACCCGACTCGTAAGTCGGAGGTCCTGGGTTCGAATCCCGGTATGGCCACATGCATTCGTTTCTCCTTCCGCTGATTCAAGAAGGGCAGTTGTCAGTTACTGGCGAAAGTATGTGCACTTAGTACTGGTTAACCGCTAGGAGGTCTAAGCCTGCCCAGGAATAGTGTGGTTAGTTTAACTGACCGTCCCGACCTGACCTTAGTTGTTTACCGTGGACGTTAAGCATAAAATCAACAATCAACGCACTTCCGAGAGACGGTTATCACCGTGCCTTCTGAACAAACCCAACAACTATGTGGTTAATTTCAGCTGAGTGGAAAAAATCCGAACTCTCCCACCAGAATAACTGAGGAATGGTTTACATGGCGTTGGTGTGGACGTGTGTGTATGCGCGTTAAAAAGAGTGGTTCGGTGGGAGTTTTCACTTTAGGATGATAAAATTGTGCCGTATTACAAAGGCACATTCCAAAATTACAGGCGTACAAACAAATAACTAAAGCTCGAACCAGACTGTCCGTCTGCATAATATGATCAGATTCTTTTCTTTTCACCGGTTAAACTAATTACTCATGGTTTTCATTTTTTCCTTTAACATGGCCAAACTGTTCTTTACTTCTGTGCACTGTAGGGATTTAAAAGTCATATTGTGTATGTTTGAGACATAATCAAATAAATATCGTATTTGCTCGAAACATCCGTTCACCCCGACTTATGGACCTTTCCTTGTTAGAATTTAAACAGATCTACTTACCCTGTTATGAGATTTTTTAAAATTAGATTTTACTTCAAACGAAATACACAGCTATGATTGGCCAATAGGAACAGTCTGATCGAGGTCTGTATTGTTTGCTTTGGCACTCTGTCCGAATTCTTAAAATCTTTTCGGTACGAAAGCTCAGATTCTGAGATTTGTCTTGAGGCTGGAGAAATGTGTGGGAGTCAATTTGCATTGGAAAATCTAATATGGTAAAGTGTAATATCAGCGATGAAAGAGACTAAATATAGCCTGGCAGCAGTCTATAAAATCATCCGTCAATTATACAGAGGACTCTTTTGGAAAACCAATTACTTTATGGAACTTCAAAGAAATCTTTCAAAGGCCGATGTTCAGCATGAATATAGATGTTCAGGCGACCAAATTTACTGTAATTTAGCCCTTACACAAGAAGAAAAATGGTTTATGCAATTTGCGAACTGTGCAGAGTCAGTTTCGGAGCAATGCTATAAACAACGCTGAAAGAGTCTGCCTTAAAATGGACGGACGCTCGGCGCCCCATTACTGCGGCTATGGATTCGTTCCGCTGAGGTGCGGGGTAACGTCGATATGAGAATTGAAATATGATGATGATGATGTCTGCCTTAATGAATTCAAATATACCGCTTTTGCTACTTTCACCATTTGAAAGAAAGAAAAAAAGTGTTATTCCTGTTAGTGCCAATATTTCGTATTCTAAAATACAAACATTGCAAACACAGCTATATCGAGCGGGCACACAACGTTGACTCAAAGTATGGGCTAGTATGTCATACATAGATAAAATTTATGAAACGAGCCTATGGCGAGTTTCATAAATTTCATATGAAATGACCATGAGTGTAAGATTCTGTTTATCATATGACCCTTTAAAATGCGATTTTATCGCCTTCAAAATGAACATAATTTCAATGAGAAAACGCATTGTTTACTCGAACATTCTCAATGACGTTACATGTGAGCATAGGCACTGCCTATAGGCGAGCAAATAGCTCTTTTCAGTGTGTGAGTAGTATGGTAAAACTTCTCTATGGCTGCGATTATGTTAACAATGTAGACCCTGATCTGACTACTCACTTCAATTT
The DNA here is from genome assembly GCA_963989385.1 of Ctena decussata. NCBI lineage: Eukaryota > Metazoa > Mollusca > Bivalvia > Lucinida > Lucinidae > Ctena > Ctena decussata. The sequence goes on along the minus strand of OZ022501.1, from coordinate 5,180,917 downwards.
CACAACGTTTTTTTTTTCGTATGAAACTTGTAATAAAAATATTGCAACTCAACAACTGCGGACTCCGTCTGACAACCTAATGAGAAAATGTCAGAGATCTTTCCCATCGGAAAACGGGCTACATATATTTTTTTTCAGTTTGCTCTCTGCGGCGCTTTCTATTTCCTTTAAATTTCTCGCAGTGCTAAGCCTCCTTGCATTTTGTGTACTGAACATGTAGTTATCTACTCCTAGTAGCGGTTAACGTTGACGCCATCTTGTTTTTCTCAAACCGAACGTTTGACGTCATTTCGTAACGTAGCGACAGATCTCTATTTCTTATTGTTTTGTTGATATCTACGCTCGTATGTAAACCAGTCTTATTTGGATAGTTACTTCCGTTTCCGTAGAAGGTGTCTTTACGTGAAAAGTAATGTTTATTTTCAAGGTAAATATATGCCTTTCCAATCCTCTAACATAGAGCTCCCGCTCTTTCAAAGCTCGAAGCTTTGAATTTGCCGGCGCTGCGCTGTGCGCCTGCAAAGCGAGTGCTCACTATTACACGTGTGGTCATACGGTTTTTATGACACGACGTTCTCCACTGAATAACAGTGATGTCATATAATAAACACTTTACAACGTCATGTACCTACTTAGTAACGCATGAAAAAACATCTCAGGCTAACCTTGTATATGGAACTGGCAAATCCTTAAACTGATACACTGTACTACCAACCACCATTGAGACCTAACATGCTGACTGACACAGTCAAATGCTACGGCTGTTTTTGTAGTCTTGTTAAATTTTGACTAATTTCAGCCACGCCCGACCAACACATAGTAAGGCTTAACAGTAACCAGGGAAATCAGAATTTAATACTGTCTTAAAGATAACTGCTCACGTTTATATCAAAATATAAAAATATTTTCACCATAAATACCTAACTCGTGTCAACGCCCAGCTACCTGAGTTAAGAGATGTAGTGCTTTGCACACACATTTCCGTGTTCGATAAAATCAAACATTGAAATAACATCCAGTTTTCCATATCTAGGTGCAATAGGAAATGCTTAATACTATTTCCAGCAAAGTAATGACAGATTTACTTAATTTAGAATTCACTGTCAAGTTTAAATCATCACGCAATGCTCATAAATGAGAAACTGAAAAAGACAGCTATGGAATCTTTATCTAAGTGCATAGAAAAATAGCTTTTAAGGCTGCTAAAAGTATTTTATAGATGCAAACATGGGTATTCTAGTCCTACCAGACGTTATTCGTGTTTAAAATGTGCAGCTCCAGCAGGCGCATACGTTGTAATGACGTCGGCCTGATGTTGATGCGACGTGACTATGTCGCATAGACGTCAGTACGGCGTCATTTCGACGACATGTGCCCTCTGGAAAACCTTTACTTTTTTAGTCGTTTAGTATATAATACGAATAATCTTATCATGAAGTATTTCAGGTTCGATGCTGCGCTATCAGACTTGCTTTTACACATTCTCTATTTCCAATATGTTATCTACGTTTTGTTTTTCACCGACGTTAAAGTAACGTTTGGCTTCATTTCGTTCTTTACATTCTCCATTTCGTTCTCTGTGTTACCGACATCAAATGAACTTTTGGCTCCGTTTCTTTCTCTACATTCTCTATTTCTTTACGTTACCGACATTAAAATAACTTTTGGCTCTATTCTTTCTTTACATTCTCTATTTCTTTCTTTACGTTACCGACATTGAATTAACTTTTGGCGCCATTTCTTTACATTCTCCATTTTTCATTTTTCTCTCGACGTTACCGGCATCAAATTAACGTTTGGCTCCATTTCTTTCTTTACATTCTCCATTTCCTTGCGTTACCGACATTAAATTAACATTTGGCTCCATTTCTTTCTCCACACACACACACACACACACAAAAAAACACAAAAAAAACACACAAAAAACCCCTAGTTTATTTATAAAATTTTTGCGATGGGAACCAATATGATGAATCAGATATTTTAGAAATTTATCAAACCAGTTTTATTTCTCCAATTTTTTGTTACTTTTTTTTTCACTAACAATTCTGCTTTGCAGTGCCCTGCATGATATGGACAATGTCCCAGCTGCATTACCATGGCAACAAGGAAGTCAGTACGTGGTATTCTTCGTTGACTTTGTGTTGAATGTCAAAACCAATCCCGAGACTCCTAGATGCTACGGTAATGCAGCTGTGATTATTTCGTTATCAGCTCTGTTCTGCAAAGCCTTTGCAGAACATATGCTGACATGAAAGTTGTATATCCCATACAGAAGTGTTATCAAAATAAACACCCTCTCAACTAATTTCATTCTGAGCTAATTTAGTACTGGCCGTTCCAAGGCAGTGCTTGTATTTACTATTATTGACATAGTTTGTCGTCTTTCTATCACTCTTTGACTTTTTGTGTACATTATCAAGCGTTGCCTCAAGGCCATCTGCTGGGAAAGAGCTGGCCTCGTAGCTTTTTGCTTGTCTTGTTTTGCTTTGTATGCCGTCTTTATTGGTTTCTTTTTCCATCTGGTGTTTAAGGCAGGCTGTGGTATGCTATAGTGTCAGTTCCTGATCGTCATCCTCTCATCTTCTTCTCGACTACTACAGGTTGTAGCTACCAAGGTTGCAAAGTGATAATTAAAATGTCGCCACCCTTGACACATTTTGAGCAACAAGGTGATGATTTAATCTGAGGAAAACAAAACTGAACGAGAAAATATACTGAAGTTATGCTACGTCCGTTTCGATATCACCTGTCAAGGAACCAAACAATATCCTATGGCAAAACTGAACTTCGAATATTAAAAGTAAACCCTCTTTATAACGGCATTCATTACAACAGCAAAATTCTTTATAGCGTCATTTTGATTTGCACGGAATGGCTTTATTGTTCAAAATATGTATTCGTTATAACAGCAAATTCAGTTTAACGTCAAAATATTTGAGGGTCCTCTGTAATATTGTAAGTGTCATGCGAATTGAGGTCCCATGAGACTTAAAAATCTGAACACGAGCCTGAATTAACATGACATGGTCTCATAACGATCACTGATAATTTTTCTCACCCATTATTAACAGAATCAATGATGGGGTTGAGGCCAAGACAAGGAAATCTGACTAGTTTTCAGATTATTCTGTCTTATGCAAGGGATGCCGAGCATAAGACTTAATAATCTGAAAACGAGCCTGATATTTCCTTGTCCTGGCCTCAACCCCATCATTGATTAAATTTCTCACCCATTATATTTTATAAACCAGAATGTTCATCGAATTCTGAACTTCTTGTTGATGCCATTCCCATAAACTTCAAGCTAATTTTCTATTAATAGCTATGACATGTTAATTTCACCTTTGGCATGCATTTTTCATGACTGGAAGTTAAGCAGAAATCTACAGTGCCACTTCATGCACATTACAGGCTTTCAACTACATATTCTGTATGCAATTTGCATGACATGTAGCAAGTGGATTTGTAAAAATTAAGTGTGTAACATGATTGAGCAATAATTGACATTTTAAGACGTCTTTCAGAGCCCTGGCTGAGACAGCAGGCCGGGATAGAAAAATCCCAGACAGCTCTAGAAAAGGATATTCCAATGGGCGAGAAAACATGTTACTGCATAGATAGACACAATTAAACTTTTGAGAAAAGGCCGTGTTATAATTCCATTTGAAATTGCATCATATACACCAAAACGGAACTAAACAATTATAAGAACAATCAGAGAACCACAGTCTTGAAACAGCGTGTATCGTAAAGTAAGAATTAACTCTTTAAGCCCCAGTGACGCAATTACCAAAATTTGCAAACAGCGTAGATCCTGATGAGGCGGCTAATGAGCCGCCTCATCTAGATCTACACTGTTTGCCCTCTAGTCTCTGATTTCTCAATATAAAACGTCTTGGACAAGGCATTTTTTTAAATTTTTGCAGACGTAAATTTTGTCGTCTGCTTTTTGGTAGTGAAAGAATTAACGATAAGCAAGAACCATCTCACCAGAAAGCAAGTACTATATACTAATATGATAAATTAGTATCTGCTATATATATTTGTGTATGTGAATTGTCTATGTAAATTATTATGTATCAGTATTTTTGAATAAAATATTGTTTTCACTAAATTGATAAATAAAATAAAAAAATAGAACATAATAAAACTTAAGAGATAGTGTTATCGCGAAAAAAATGAAATTATTTCATTTTTTTTCGCGATAACACTATCTCTTAAGAGATCTATCTCTTATGATAGTAATGAATAAGTATAATTTGCTTTTAATTCCAACAAACCTCTTTATTCTTGCCCATTTTATCCTTCGTGTTATTTTCAACTCTGACACTGAAATCGATAGGCATCTGTCATTACTACATGTATTTCCTTCAAGTTTTAATTCCACACTTTAACACTGAAGTATTCTGCCAGACTTGGTCTCTCACAGACCTTCAGAGAACTGATAGAACCAAGTGTTAGGACACGAAGTTATATTGGAAATTGGAAATTGCTTCTGGGGCCACTTTAAGGTTGCAGTTTCATAAACAATTCTGCTTCAACAGCTGGAGTTGTCCTGTGGTTAATGAATATTATAGATATACAAAACCCATAATGTAATTTATATGTGAGGATATAAGTTTTTCTTTCTTTCTTTCTTTCTTTCTTTCTTTCTTTCCCATTAGCTTGATTTTTATATGATTGATCCTTTGGTAACAAGGAACATACTGCATGGAAGCGAAAATATCAGGCTTGGTTAATTGAGTCTGTTTAAAAGTAGTAGAATTACACTGAATTGATGGGTAAGATGTCCTTCACACGGACAGAATAACATATGTTAATGAACTACAGCAGAATCCACAAGGCGAGGGTTATGCACGCGTAAAACTGGTTTAATTTGGGTTAAGCTTCTCTCCCGCCCGCCCCACGCACCTCTCCTCCACCTTACAGTAATTTACAACTGACTGTTCCAAGCGGTGCTTCTGTTGCGTTATTGCTTGTTGCTTTGTGACCACTTGTTTGGCTGCCTGCTTGCTTACTGTCTTGTTTTGTGGTCCTGCATTTTTAGGACAGACAGGCGTTTTATATATTTCATGTAGCTGTTTTAACATCTTGTTGACAGAACCTCGGGAGACGGATGTGCGTATGTCAGACCAGTTTAAGCTCCCAGTGATTTATTGTCGACAGTCCGCTGTGGAGGGGCTTGCCTGTAAGTTTTTCGTTTAGTGTCTGGTTTTGCATGGTGTGCCGTCTTTGTTGTTTTCATTTCCTGTTGGTATTTGGACTAGCTGTGGAATTAGACTGTATCCAGCCCCGGAGTCAGGGGATGGGCTTTGGGGCTTCAGCCCCGCCACCTGGCCTGGTTTTATTAAAATATATGTTGCGGCATCTCATTAGAATCGCCTCGCCGAGGCGATTCTAATGAGATATCACAACATATATTTCAAGGTAAAAGAGACATCATCAAAAATTCTCATCAAATTGATCTTAATGTGTCATATATTTTCAAGCCCCTACCCCCTCCGCCCCTCCCCCCCACCTTCCCAAACAGATCTCAGCACCTCCCACCCCGCCAGTTATCCAGAGCCTCACCAGTATGTGGTGGTCTAGATCCGGGCCTGGTATCAGTACCTGATCATTGCCTGGTCTTCTACTTACCATAGTAGTTTTATGATAATACTTATAAAGCAGATTCAATAAAACTGAGGCCGATATTTTCGTTTCTGTGATACACGTATGTTCATTGTTCCGATGAATGATTTGTAAGAATATATTTTATGAAAAAGAAAAAAAATCTTCACATCTTGGATGTTTCTGTGTATTATGCAACTCTGTAGACGTGAGCAGATCCTTATTGCCTTTTTTTTACATGGAGCGTACTAAGAGGGCAACTAGTGCAAATCAAGAAGAGGCGGCTCATTATGTTTTTACAATTTTCTTTATAGACGCTTTAAGCACCAAACACCTAACAATAGAGGGCGAAGGGACCGCAATGAATGGATAGCTGCTATTCTAGTTGACCGTATCCTTACAGCCATTATTGATGGAATCTGTTGAAACTGGGTTAGGAAAACCAATGTCAATGAAATTCGTCTCACGGGCTTTTCATTGAATAACTTCGTAGAAGGTCCCAATCGATTCTACATGTGCGTGTTCATTGAATTTTGGAGTGAAGATTCGACAAGGAAACGACATTATCTAGAAAACGTGACGTCACGTTTTCTAGATTATGTCGTTCTTTGTCGAATCCAAAATTCAATGAACACGCACATGTTAGGTATACATTGAAGCATATTCGGTGTAAGAATTCGATTGATACTTTGCAAAGAGTGGTGGCTTTCAAGAGGAAGCACCTGTGTCGCCTTCGTTTAGCATCCCTTCTCCTGTTAAAGAAACGTTTCTCTCATCTAGGGGCAAACCCTTTCCTTTCAGAGATGATCCCCATTAGAAGGGAGGCAAAAGGCAAAAGGCAAAAAAAAAAAATATCCGGTTACATCTGGGAGTGGTGGTCGGGCGATGGTGCTGGTTATAATATTCCAGTGCCGGGGCGTCCTTCTTATTTGGATAAAAGAAGGACAGGAGGCCACTGTGCTTGCAGTAGGTGCGGATGCGTGTTGTTTAGATATTTTTTCTCTCGTCCATCAATTCTTGTTTCTTTCTCCCGTTCTCTGGTAGAAGGGCCGATATAGACTGAAATACTGTCTCAAAGGGCCCTTTAGCCCAAACCAACCAACCAACCAACCAACCAACCAACCAACCAACCAACCAATCCTTCACCTGAAAGGATACCCATACCCCTTAACCCATTGCATTCTGGGTATTTTTGTCATCTGCTGAAATTGTCATCTGCATCAAAAATCAAGAATATTTTGACAATATTGGTCTAACTAACTCTTGTAGAAATGATGTCTAGGCAGCAAACAGTTTGGATCTCAGATCAGCCCCCACGTTTGTGGGCCTGATCTGGATCCAAACTGTTTGCCCAGATACCCCTAAAGGGGTATCCCGCATGGAATGGTTTAAAACATCAATACCAGTCTACAGCTTGAATCTGCTAATGTTGTTGTTCACTATCCCTTTTTCATTTATTCAACCAATGTTTTAGATTAAGGTTTCTGTTCACATGCAGGAATTTTAGGGTTTTATGAGTTAATTCTGGAAGATTTTTTGCACTTAGCATTTTCTTGTTTGCCTTTAACCAGTGGCATTTGGTTTAGATGAATTCATATCACATTTTTATTCAGCGTGCCTTTAAAACATGCCTGTAAATATTCATTGGGGAGTAGAAAAAGCTTAATCAAAGCATCCACTGACTGCTGACGTTGACGCCGATGTCAGAGTAACAGCATCCAAGCTGGCATATTACGTCGTGATGACATCGTATAGACGTCGATGCGACGTCATTACGTCGCATCGACGTCAGTACGATGTTATTTCGACGTCATATGCCCGCCGGGATAAGCTCTTCCCCTACTTTCAAAACAGCGAGCTAAAAAGTGCTTGTGCACTAAATTCGCATGCCTATCCTTGTGGCCTGATGAAATACTGAATAAAGCAATATTTTCCAGACTTGTTACTTTTAATCAAAGACTTGGTATTTACGACTCTCATGAAGCAGTTTTCTCTTGACTGCCTATGAAATTTGTCGATTTAGGGAGAATCAAACATTACCATATAGATAGATTTTTCCTCTTAGAATCGATATAGAAGGAACGAATTGACGGATGGCTTGAGCAATGACGTCATTGGCGATATAGGCTAAAACGGAAACATTAACAGAAGAACTAAAAGTAGCGCTTAAGTTTATTTGTATCTTTTTGTCGATTTATTTCTCTAATGCTATTCGATAGCTGCTGAGTTGAAATAAAATCAAGAAATAGTGATGACCAGTAAACAGACTTCTTGCATTCCTCTTTCATTCCAGTATCAATGATTAGGAGCAGCGGTAGCTTCGTGGGTTAAGCGCCGGCCTGCTGATCTAGCAATCCGGGGTTTCTCGAGGTAGAAATCTTTTGAACTATGAACGGGGTTTCATTGCACACAATCTTTCATCATATAACTTCCATTTGACCTGATATGGATGAAGTACTTTTGAAAAGGACGTGAAATCATGTCACCCATCCATTGATTCATGTGAAATCCTGTCACCCATCCATTCAGTTGCTACCTAGACTGCTGTAAGACACTGATCTAAACATTTTCAAAACACCCCACTCCCCTCCCGCTTTCCTTGGTACATGTATACTTTCGGCCAAGGCATTGACTAAGAAAAATTATGCTAAATGTACTCCAGGCTTATAATTTCACACCGCCTCATTTTATTGTCCAAACATGGTATGACGCTACATGCATGCCTAAAGTTTTATGTTGTGCAAATATATAAATTCCAAGGCCAACAGACAAAGGACTTTATTAAAATATAGGACAGTTAGTTGTGCAAACATAAAACGTCCAAGACCAACAGGCAACAGACTGGACTTATAATATAGGACAGTTAGTTGTGCAAGCATAAAACGTCCAAGACCAACGGGCAACAGCCTGAACTTAAAATATAGGACAGTTAGTTGTGCAAACATAAAACGTCCAAGACCGACTTGACATTAAATAAAGGACTTTATTAAAATATAGGACAGTTAGTTGTGCAAGCATAAAACGTCCAAGACCAAGAGGTAACAAACTTGACTTAAAATATAGGACAGAGATTACTAGCTTTTCGAGACAGTACAACAAATAGTTCTTTGCTCGCCACATTTGTATAATCTAACACTGTGGATCGTTACAAGACTGGAACTATTTTCCATATTGATTCTGTCCTTTGTCACATATTTGTGCGGGTGGACTGCAGCACTATCATTTAAATGAATAGCACTGCGAGGAAATGGTGTCTTCGATGACGTTTATACTATTATCATATTTGCATTTGACTTGTGTGCTGACAGACCTGAGATTCGCTTTTCACTCACCCATGGATTGGTATTAGAACAGAGAAGACTCAGATCAGCCTGCGCTAATGCGCAGGCTGATCTGAGTTTTCCCTGTTCATGCATGTCCTAGACCACATTTTCCCGTAGTTCACTGGAAACAGGATTCGTATTGACATTTATACAAATGTCACGCTGCCAACAAGGAAGTCCAGAATGGGAGAGCCATAAAACAAATGCAATTTGTCTATTTAATTACAGTGTGTTTGTTCTCAGTCAAGCTAGTATTATCCCCGTTTGCTTTTATTATCAGACAAACTGTAGGCTTAACTAATGTATGCTCTTTGATAATACATGTATATCACCCAATGAAAGCATTACACGTATAGCAGCTGCGGATTTTAATCACAATAATTCATAAAAATGATTTTTACAAAGGTACAAGTAAAAATCATTTAATAACACCCACTATCAGATAACGGAAGACATATAATACTACTGCAAGCCCATGCAAGCCCTTGATAACATTTATGAATCAATGTATGATATATTATACATGTACACCAAAGTTAGTGTGACAGAGACCCTTTCTGTATATAATATTTTAGTGTCTCGTTTGAAAAACAAATAACGATGGGCAAGTTTCGGTTGCCCCGAAGCACACATTTATCCCCTCAATCTACGAGGCAGAGAAGCCGCAAAACTCGCCAGCACAGGAATCAGAGCCACCTTAATTCCAATGGTTCGAGAAAGACAACAGTTAAGGGCATTGAGAAGATTTCTTATCCAGCAAAAGCCTACATTTAGTCAAAACAAGTCATAACTCAGTTAAGGTTCAGTGACAAATTGGTAGTAGTTTTAGATTATTTAGCCAGAGTAGTGTGAAAAAGGACAATAATCAGGAATCGATATATCACATATTCCACATCCCACACGAAACAAAACAGGGACTAGTTACATGAAGCAGGAACACAAGCAGACAGGTTATTCAGTCCGCGCAAAGGGCTCTTAACCCATCAATCGATGAAAGCAGCAAAAATATAAAAAAAGAAATGAGCCACATTTCCAACAATGTGCCATTGGTGACAAGCTAAGGCTCTGATCAGACTGCACATAAATACAGTCTAATCAGAGACTTTGCTTGTCACCTGAACTACGTATGAAAGTGATGGAAGCCATATAGCCAAAGTGAAGTCTCTGATTACCCTGTATAAATGAAAAAGATGATCTGAATATCATAAGACAAAACTTCAACATGGTTGGAAATCATATGGTGTGGCTCAAATCAGGTCCGGATTAAACACTGAGATGAAACAAGATGAGCACTCAACAGCAAAAAAAAAAAAAAAAAAAAAAAAAAAAACAACACTTAAATGCTGGACCAAAAGAAGTCAAACAATTGAAAGTAAAAAGTATGCAAAGACCAGGAACTGAAACAATCCAAATCCAAATCCAGCCCTCAAACCATAGTTGGAAACAACTAAGATTACAAATAATCAAGATACAGAGAACATATGCCCAACCGAGTGAGCAGCTTGTTCCCAAAAGGTGGCCACTCAGCAACCCAAACCGAACCAAAAAATAATAAGAACATACATAAGGTAAAACATCACAGAAACTCTGACACCAAAAACAGGCAACAGAGAACCACAACAGAACTACCGCCTTGGAACGGTCAGTAATGAATTACTGGGGGGCTTAAATCGATTTTACAGGCCCAACCTCACCCTCAGTTTCTGAAGTGGTACAAAACATTTAGTTGGTAGTTCGGTTCGCATGATAACCCTCTAACTCGTCAATGAATCATCACGGTAAACACATAAATCAAATTTCAACACCATGAAGAAGCAAAGACGAGGACTCAACAGATACAACGGGCCGTCTGACAGATGGAGATCCCTGTCCTGCCAAACGACCCCACTGGAAATCTGAAGCAAAAGAAGGTCACCAGTTGAGCCCCGGTGGATCAAGCAACAGACAAAAAGGCTCCGGTCCCAACCAACTAAAATATATAGCTTTAGGTCGGGGCCATCATAGAGTCTGACGACCGATCCCCCGGTGTGCAATTAAAGAGTGCAGCAAAGTTATCAACCGTGATTGGGTTAATCACTAAGCATGCAGACTGTCGCATAACATTTAAATTATAGCCAATACGTTTGTGACGTATTATTATTTTTCGGACTTGATCAGAAAAATCAGTCCTACCCTTAATCTTTTTGAATTTGTATACTAAGTCACCATACAATTCTGGTTCCGATAGGCCTTGGTGTAAAAGAAATTTTAATCCGACATCAAATTTTGAAACCAATTCATGGTGTCTGCGATAGAATTTAGAAAAAGCCTTTCTAAGCTTATGATACCGATAGCCCTGTTGAAGAAGTTTAGCAGTTAAACATTTATTACGAGCATTAAAGTCATCTACATGACTACACACTCTAGCAAATCTTATAAGTTGAGAAATATACACTCCATAAGAGGGACGACGTGGAACGTCACCATCCAAAAATGGAAAATTAACTATATCAAAGTCAAAGTCATCACGTTTATCATAAATTTTAGAAGATACAAAACCGTTAGAAATAGATAGATGTAAATCCAAAAAGGGGGCCTCGGTATCTGAAGTATTAGCTTTATTCAATTTAAGTTCAGGTGGGTAAATTTGGTTAACCATGCTTTCAAAATAAGGATTATCAATATTCAGAAGATCGTCTAAATATCTAGAGGTAGAGTTAAATATGCCTCAATGATATCAGCTTGATTATCAACCGAAAGAGAAGTCATGAAATCTCTTTCATAACAAAATAAAAACAAATCGGCCACAAGAGGAGCACAATTTGTACCCATCGGAATACCAACAATTTGTCTGTATAACTTATTACCAAATCTGATGTAAATATTATCTAAGAGATATGATAAGGCGTCACATACATTCTGACATGACCAAAGTAAAAAGTATGCAAAGACCAGGAACTGAAACAATCAAAATCCAAATCCAGCCCTCAAACCATAGTTGGAAACAACTAAGATTACAAATAATCAAGATACAGAGAACATATGGCCAACCGAGTGAGCAGCTTGTTCCCAAAAGGTGGCCACTCAGCAACCCAAACCGAACCAAAAATAATAATAACATACATAAGGTAAAACATCACAGAAACTCTGACACCAAAAACAGGCAACAAAGAACCACAACAGAACTACCGCCTTGGAACGGTCAGTAATGAATTACTGGTCAGTAATGAAGACTATATCCTCTATATATTTTACGGTCAGTAGAAGTGAAAAACGCTTTCTTATCGTTACAGGCAATATAAAGGGTATCTTCATTTTTGGAGAACTTTTTGAAGGCCCTCTCAATCAAATCAACAAGTTTTTCCTTTATTAAATTATGGGGTAATGTGGTATAAAGAGTAGAAAAATCATAAGTGGACAAACTAGTCGCACGGAACCCTCTTGACTTCAGTTTACTAAGTACCTCACCAGAATTTTTTATAGACCAAAACATATTTTTCCCTGACCTCTCATACACTGTCTCATAGTACCAAATGACACGAGATTTCACAGCAGTGAGGCAAGAAGTTAATAATTTAGATAATTCTGTAGTAGTACAAAACTACTACACTACTGTAGTAGTAGTACAAAACTAGTACTACAAAAATTCTGTAGTAGTACAAAACTACTGAACCCCGACGAACCAGTACAAAGACAGACAAACACCTGTGCTGGCGAACAGCCTATTAAAGCTTTATCATGACAGTCTTTAAGTCTAAGGCCTGACCCACCGGCGCGACATTATCACGCATGCAGTCTGTCGCGCAGGCAGTTCTATTATGAAACTTTCATAATATGTCTAGCTGAAAGGACCGTGACTTTTGCCTGGGCCCCTTCAGCTAGACATATTTCTAAGATGCTAACGGCATCAGAATCAGATATATGAGGTTTCTCTCAACAACCTGACAAATGAGCCGCGACACGAGAAAACCAACAATGTGGTTGTGCGCCCTGCACAGACTCAGATCAGCCTGGGCATCCGCCCAGTCTGGTCAGACTCTTCGCTAAGTGCTTAAAGGGTAGCTAAGGGACTGAGCTACCTCCATGCGGACAGCGAAGACTCTGATCAGACTGGGCGGATGCCCAGGCTGATCTGAGTCTGCGCTGGGCGCACAACCACATTGTTGGTTTTCTCGTGTCGCGGCTCAAATGTTTTGAGGAAGTTGTGTCACTGCTTAATGTTTTGAAAGAATTTTAAAAGCGCGATGTAACAATGTCGATGCACTGAGTACAATGATAGAAATAATCGTGGAATCCAATGCCATACATGAAGTAAGATGCAGACAGATCATATCTTAAAGTACACTGAAAGACAATTACGCTTTCTAAAAGATGTAAGACGAGCATAACGGCCGCGTTTATAGAGCCACTTTTGATGCTGAAAATTTTCTTTTTATGTCTTTTTTTCTTCTATTATCTGGTTATGTAAATATAAAAAGCAAAAATTATAAAACAGCATTTGCTCAGTCAGATCACATTTTTGTTACAGAAATGCAAAACATGCCAGTATTAAGAATCAATATTTGGACAGCCAGACACGACTCAGTTAAGGACCATGACCTTTGATTTGGGCATGCACTGGAGAATTGTCGTTGTATTCTTAGATTAAGGGTTTTGACTTAGTGTATATTTGTTATGTAAGAGAAAAAATGAACCACGCCATGTGACCTCCAACAATGTGGCAATTGTGTGATGTGATATTCAGACCTCACTGTTGACTTTATGGCTTGGGTCGCTCTCATAGATGGCCGATGTGACAAGTGAAGGCTATGTGCAGTCTAATCAGGGCCTTTGCTTGTCACCAATGCCACATTGTTGGAAATCACATGATGTGGCTCATTAACGATTAGTTGTAGGAATAGGCTGAGTTGCGGTATCCACCCGGATACACTGTAAAAATGTGTTTAGAATCAATAAAAATGAAAAATGCAGTCCGATTTTTTTTTATGTGTTTAAATCGTAACATGTTCAATTTGCAACATGTTTAGGTTTATGTTAAGGAATTAAACATGTACAAAAATGGTTATATCTACCTTTTATTTTGAAAATTTCCTCTGTCAACATTTTCGTCTCTTTTTTTCGGTCTTCAACGGAAAGAGAGAGAATGGATTAATCCGAAACGCGTAACAGAATAAAACGTGTTTAGCAGACTTTGTCCGGGAAAAAAATAGAAAAGGCGTACATGTTTAGCTATATGACATATTCCTAAACATGTTTACACCTAAACATGTAACCACTTGTGTCTTATAGCTAAGCTCGATTTTTACAGTGTAGTTTTGAGTCCTACATATATGCTATAGCAACAAGGAACCAAACAAGTATTTTCTTTGCTTCTTTGCTGAACACATTTTATGACTTTTAGTTTTTGCATGATCTATTTTACCCTTAACTCCGAGTAACACACACAGTATCCTAGTTATTCGTTTTTAAGCTAAACTGTTTATAGTAACGACAACTGGCTTCTGCAGTTGTTTATTAAGGTATCTAGCTATACCTCACAGATTTAGCCGCCTTGTCACAGGACAGAAATCGTCTAAGGTAAATGGATACACCAGATTTTCCCGTCATTTTAAACAGGGGAACAACTTTAGCGACTTTCTGTTTGTTTCCTTTGACAACTAAGCCCTTCCAAAATTAGTCCTACTCTTATAGGAAAGAAAGCAAATTTCTATCTTAGAGGTGATCCCTATTAAGGAGGGAAGAAAACTGAAGTTGATACAGTTGCTTCTTCTGTGTACCTACTCACCTTATAAGGAGACTCGTATATTCATCGACGAACGAGTATTTATTCTCTAAAAAGAGCAACTTATTTCCTTTCAAATCAATAGAAATGCTGTATCCAAGCTATATCATATTTAAATTCAAAGACGAGCAAATTCAAAGGGAGCAAATAGTGTAAATCCAGATGAGATGGCTCATAATGAGCCACCTCATCTGGATCTACGCTGTTGTCGAATTCCACCGTTGTTCATTTCTGACGCTTTTTTAAAGTGTTAAGAGAAGTTCGAAACAAGAGAGGAGGGGATTATTTTCATCTCAGAGTGATTTCAATTGGCCAAGTGTCCGTTGACCTTAGCCTTGTGAAATATCGTTCATCTAAAGCTTAAAAATTCACACTGTACTTTGCTCGACTTGATAATTCAATTTAGAAACGACCCAATTTTTCGATGACAAGTTTTAGAGAAGAAGGCGTCTGGTTGTTCTTAATTATCTTAATAAGTAGAATCTCAAGTTGACTTGGGCCTAAAAAGGAATAAGATAACATTAATTTGCACTTTTTCAACTTGTAAGGCTTTTCTTGAAGCTATATTTAGTTGGATGCTTCACGTATTGGTTTATGGCATTTAAAATAGCAACTCTGATTATTCTACACTTAATTGGGTCAGATAGTCTGTAATTTAGTTCTATGAGGCTGACATGGAAATTGAAATTCTTTGATACTCATTAGCTGATCACACAACTTGACATTTCAAATGCCAAGACTACAAGTACATGTAATTTCAATTCTAAAGCACTTACGTATGTAACGCGAGGTCTGATTGGATAACGTCAAATATTTGCGACTGTATATCCTGCGATGTACTGTCGGAAACCCGACGTAATTACGTGACGCCCCTTCTCATTGGTTGACGTCTGGTTTTACGTCGCTAAAGGCGTTTGCTATGAGTGCAAAGTAGCTAACTTTCAAAGGTGAAAATGTGAAAAGTGCATTAGAATGGTGATAACTGTATTGAAAATTGTCATTTGGCGCGCCGCCGTAAAACGAAATTTCCGACCATAAAACCGACGATTTACCTCCCCAAATGAGAATTTTGAGTACAGTTATCCCCTAAATAATACTTTTAGTTTGAGATAGATACACTTTCAAGGAAAGCAACTCTGCAATTTTGCATTTTGTATCTTCTTTCTCAAAGAGAACCACTCGTAAGGAAACATTTGTTACCCTAGGAGCAAAGCCTATCCTTCAAAAGATCCTGTGTTACAACAAGGCCAGTATAGTCTGTTTGCTGCCAAATGCAAACGTAGTTTTGCTTATTTTCTCCAAAACAATGAAACTGCCATTAAATGTTTTAACGTCCTTATGAGTCTCATAACAATACATATTAGAATAAGAAATATTCGAATTTTGGATGCGTTTGTAAAATATTTTTCATTAACAGTAATGCAGAAACTTAGCAGTTTCCTTGAAGCATCGTAAGCTGGTTATAGCAAAAATGAATGGGGCCGAGGCAAACAGCGCAGACCCAGATCAGACCAGGGTCTACACCGTTTGCAAAAGACAAGATCAGTCTGGGCGCACACCCAATTTTCCTAAGGGTATTGTACTCTTGCTGTGACTGTTGCACTATATGTTAAAAGTAACGTTTCGAGTTAAATAAAATTTGTCACATTCACTGGAAAATTATGACAATCTCAATCATCTCATCAGTCTGGGCGCACACCCAATTTTGCCCTTTGTAATACTGGAGGTGAACTATGGAATACATACGCATCCTGTATCTTTGTAGATTTTTACATCCGCTTTGTTCTATCGGGTAGCCAAAATGACTGAACTATTAATATAAGCGTTATAACCCTTGAATGAAATGTTGAGTGTGCTCCCAGACTGTACGCATCAGTCTGGGTGCACACCCAATTACTTTCAGAGACGCTAACAGGAAGTCACAAAAATTGTTGCCCTTTGTAATATTGGAGGTGAACTATGGAATACATACACAACCTGTATTTTTGTAGATCTTTACATCCGCTTTGTTCTATAGGGTAGCCAAAATGACTGAAATACCAATATGAGCGTTATAACCCTTGAATGAAATGTTGAGTGTGCTCCCAGACTGTACGCATCAGTCTGGGCGCACACCCAAAATGACTGAAATACCAATTTGAGCGTTATAACCCTTGAATGAAATGCTGAGTGTGCTCCCAGACTGTACGCATCAGTCTGGGCGCACACCCAATTTTTCTAAGGGTATTGTACTCTTGCTGTGACTGTTGCACTATATGTTAAAAGTAACGTTTCGAGTTAAATAAAATTTGTACCTTTCACTGGAAAATTATGACAATCTCAAACGGAAACACAGAGTCGGGGTGGCGTAGAAAAGGCACTGACTTGACGCCACGACGTTGAGCCAGTGTCGGTTCGATGTTGATACATTGTGTGCCCAATGGGATCTCAGATATCAATCCGTCTACTGTATTAACACCACATTAGGTAGCAGACGACGGAAGCTCGACCAGCCTGCGCATGCCCGATGACTCATCGGTGTCTTCAAATGGGGGAAATTTTTGTTACTTGGAAGTTTACTATGAGACCGCGCGGTCTCGCAGGCTGGTCGTGGTTCTCTTCATCTGCATATGTTGTGTACATTAATTGTAGTTGCCTTGTTTGTATTGTAATAGTTTCATTGATCTGTATGCTTGACTGCTTCACGTGCTAAGTGGTTTCTAGTTAGGTTTTACGATGACTCTGTTTTCCGGGGTCAAGCCTGAGCTTGGGACAACCCTCACGCTTTGCATCGGGCACACAGCGGTTGGTCGGCATTGAATCAGCATTGACTCAACGTCATGACATTGAGTCAAGGGGGATTCAATGTTGATTCGCCGTTGTTTGCCTGCTGGGCCAGGTCCGATATTTCAAGGTCGTCGTCTGTGGATTTACAGTACATTGTAACAATATATCTGAAGACTTACAATGTTTTCACGGCGATACATTTAATTCTTAAACTCAAACTTATTCTCTAGCTGCTTATTAAATATTATTTATCATGACTCTTAAACTTGGGCTGAGTAAGGACTAGAAACAGCTGTCATTCTACGAATTATATAGATCTGTGTCCGTTTTGGTGCCGAAAAATATTTACTCCAAATATGTTCCGTTTCTGACACTATGTTTTCATTGAGTATGGTTATCACATTGTGTGTAAATTATTTTGACCTGTCTACAATGATGTATTGTATTCGCCCTAAATATTCGAATAGTTAATCTGGGTATGTAACATTATTTAGTTAATGGGCTTGTCGGGTAATGATAACTGCAGATATACCGAAGGTACTTGAGTATTTGTGGCAAATGCGTCAATATTTTTGGTCTTCACACAACATACACACATTGTAAATTGGAATCGTTGCGCTCGATGTGCACTATTTTGTCTGCTATTTGCCTATTTCAGTCACGAGGGAGGTGCATATTCAGTGCAACGTTTTCTTGTTTATTATGTGTATATAAAAATTTGGATATGAATAATCATGATACGGCAATGATTTGTATATTACATACAATATTGATAAAGCTGAAAATCCTCTTCCCACGAAACCTTTTGTTGAAATGGATCGTTTTCTACTGATCATATTTAATATTCTGATGTTATTTTACCCAAATTTAACTGTCGTGTTTTACTTCAGGTTATTGAGGCTCCACGGGGAATCGTTAGTGTTGCTCAATCTTATTTTCATGGATAAGAAGTGTCATTTTAGGAATCCATCCGCATCTGTGAAACTTCTTTGGGCTTTAATTGATAGTATCACATAATGATAGAAATTGAAATTTATCGTATGCGGATTGGATTACATTATGGTCGCCATCTTAAAGTTAAGGGCCTTCAGTACTTAAATTTCTTTGAACTGTTAATAATCATGTCCTTATTGCTTCTCGCAGGTATCGAACCCAATCCCGGTCCGAGTTACGAGAATACCGTCAGTTCCTCTACTCTGTCAGTATCTTCTGACGATCTTAATATAATTAAAGACAAATTTTCAGTTGTTCATTACAACGTCCAGAGTATCTCAAATAAATTAGACATCATTGAATCTGAATTTTGTAATTTCGATATAATATGTTTGACTGAAACTTGGCTTGATGGACGGACCTCAAATAATGCACTAAATTTAAACGAATATAATCTTTACAGACGTGATCGAAATGGTGATAACCATGGTGGTATCTGCGTGTATGCGAAACAAAATATTTACTCGCGTCGTAGAAATGATATTGAATGTCCAAATATTGAATGTCTCTGGCTAGAAGTTTCTATTCATAACAAAAAAATTCTAATAGGCACTTTTTACAGACCACCAAACTCTACCCAGGAAGTTCTGTCGTCCATTGAAGATTCAATATCACTGGCCTTTGATACTAATATCCAAAACATACTCATCACTGGTGATTTTAACTTAGACATTTTAAAACAGCCCTTTAATAAAAAGGTTCTTGATCTTTGTCAACATTTTAGTTTAGATCAGCTTATCAATGAACCAACGCATCACACGGAATCATCGTCTTCCATTATTGACCTTTTCTTAACATCAAATAAAAATAATATTCTATTGAGTGGTGTCGGAGACCCAATCCTTGACCAAAATATTAGATATCATTGTCCTGTATATTGTGTGCTTAAATTTGATAAACTTCTAACCCCTGTTTACACGAGGCATATTTGGTTATATGATAGGGGAGACTATCAGTCCCTTTCGCGCGACTTAAATGATACTGATTGGAATTCAACTAAAAATAATGATATAGATGAATATGCAAATAATATAACGGAATGTATTACTAAACTTGCAAAGAAGCATATACCAAATAAAGATATTAAAATACGTAAATCAGATCCTGCTTGGCTTACTACTGATATAAAACGATTGATGCGCAAACGCAAACGACACTATGACAAATATAAAAGTTCAAAAAATATCACTGATTTTGAGAATTACAAAAATATTCGAAATAAAGTTACATTTGAAATTCGAAAATCCAAAAAACGCCAGCTGGAAAAGCTTAGTGAAAAATTAAAATCTAACGATCTCAATCAAAAAGACTGGTGGAATACGTTAAAGTCATTTATTACACCTGAACAGCCATCAACTTTTCCTCCACTCTGCAAAGATGACATAATCTATACCAACGATGAAGATAAAGCAAATATTTTAAATCAGTTTTTTACTGGCCAAACCATTTTGGATGAAAGTAATGCCTCTGTACCCTTAGTAAATCAGATACCTTCTCATAAACTTGAGTCCATCTCCATCTCTGCTTATGAAGTTGAAGACATATTAAAAACTCTTAAAACAGGTAAGGCCGCTGGCCCAGATTGTATTGGTAACCGATTGTTAAAAGAACTTGCTCAACCTTTGTCAGCTCCTCTCTCTGATTTGTTTAACTTTTCTCTCTCGAAAGGCAAAGTTCCAAGTCTCTGGAAACAAGCCAATGTTACTCCTGTTTTCAAAAAGAATGACCCCTCGGATGTATCCAACTATAGACCCATATCGCTTCTTAATACTATAGGAAAAGTTCTTGAAAAAATTATTCATAAAAATGTTTTTAATTTCTTACACGAACACCAGGTAATCACTACTCTTCAGTCTGGTTTTATCCCAGGAGATTCTACCGTAAATCAGTTAGTTGATATATATAACACTTTTTGCCGAGCCCTGGACGATGGTAAAGAAGTTCGTGCGATTTTTTGTGATATTAGCAAGGCCTTTGACAGGGTTTGGCACAAAGGTCTTCTTTTTAAGTTATATTCTGTTGGTATTTCTGGGTCTCTTCTTCAGTGGTTTACAGATTATTTATACAACAGGAAGCAAAGAGTAGTTATTCCTGGTGCAAGTTCTAATTGGTCTTCCGTTGAAGCCGGTGTTCCCCAAGGTTCTATCCTAGGTCCTCTGTTATTTCTTCTGTATATAAACGATATTGTTGAAAACATAAACTCCTCAATTCGACTCTTTGCGGATGATACTACCCTCTATATTATAGTTGACAACCCATTACATGCTGCAAATCAATTAAATGCCGATTTATTTAAAATACATCAATGGGCCACCAAATGGCTCGTCACATTCAATCCGTCAAAATCCGAATCTATCATTTTTTCACGGAAACGTAACAAACCCTATCATCCTAATGTGGTAATGGACCAACAACCTATTCAGGAAGTAAATTCACATAAGCATTTAGGTGTAGTTTTATCTAGTGATTGTACATGGCACGACCATTTAGAATATATTAAATCAAAAGCATGGACCCGCATAAATGTCATGAGAAAATTAAAATTTAAACTCGATAGAAAATCCCTTCAAATAATATATTTCACTTTCATTCGTCCCATTCTTGAGTATGCTGATGTTGTTTGGAATAATTGCACCCAATATGAAGTAAACGAGCTTGAAAAAATTCAAAACGAAGCTGCCCGTATTGTTACTGGTGCCACTAAATTAGTTTCAATTAATTCTCTCACTCAGGAGACTGGCTGGGAAACTCTCTTAACACGTAGGAAAAAACATAAACTTATTTTGTTTTATAAAATGCAACATCATATGTCCCCTGATTATTTGTCTTCATTAGTACCACCAACTATTGGAAGTACTACTGATTATCAGTTACGAAACTCTTCGGATTTACTTACTGTGCATGCAAGTTCTCAGCTGTATTTTAATTCTTTTCTTCCGTCTGCGATAAGGGAATGGAATCAACTCTCAGAAGTAACACGTGAATTACAAAGCATAGATACCTTTAAACATGAGTTAAATGCAGATATCATGAAAATACCTTCGTACTATTTTGATGGAAATAGAGTTGGGCAGATCTATCATGTTCGACTAAGAACAAACTGTAGTTCCCTTAATCATCATCTTTTTTCCAAAAACATAATAGAAAGTCCGTTATGTGTCTGCCGAGCAGTCGAGGATACCAATCATTTTCTATTTAACTGCCATCGCTTTGATAATCTAAGACAGGATCTCTTTGACAAAATTACTCCTATTTGCCAGCCTACTGCTAACATTCTTCTTTACGGTAGTGAACACTTGACTCATATTGAAAATAAACAAATTTTCGCTGCTGTACAAGAGTTTCTGATCAAATCTAAACGATTCGAAATTGCATAAGGTATAAATTATGATTGTATAGATATATGAAACATAAAAAGAGATGTCAAATTTTGGCCTAATAACAATAATAATAATGTTGATAAATTTTAATATTGTATTAAACATTTTTTTATTTCCTGGCGACCAAAGCCGTGATATTATTGTTGTTTATTTATCTTTAATTAATGCAGAATATCTGATTGAAACTCACATTCCATTCCCCGTGGAGCATTGAGAGACCAGTAATAAAACCTTGTAATCTTGTTGAATATATTCTTAAATTCGTAAATTTTCTAGTATGAAGAGTCTTCTTTTCGAAAATATCGATATATGTGGTAGATTTGCAATTCCTCGAAGATTCTTCGATTTTCATACTAATGTTTGTTAAACCAGTTTCAAATTTAATAGTGGAAAAAAATGTATTTCAAATCACTTATTATATAGTACTTTATTTACAGTAACAATGGGATACAGATTATACAAGTCGCAAGACTTTCTTCTGAATCCCTTTCAAGCTACTGTAAAATAGGTTATCTTATTGTGAATTTGTATTGTTTTGTATATGTACAGTAATTTGAATAAAATATTGTTTACACTAAAAGACAAGTAAAGGTTTCGTCTTAGAATGAAATAAAAATGATAGACATAAACTAAACCAGACACCCCTTAATTGACAAATGGATTCACCCATTTGAAATGGATAGAAGAGTCCACTGGCCATACATGGGTTAAAGAGCCACAAAATAGCGGACTGTGAAAAATTGAAACAAGAATTGAGCCGCGACACGAGAAAACCAACAAAGTGGCTGTGCGCCCAGCGCAGACTCAGATCAGCCTGGGCATTCGCCCAGTCTGATAAGAGTCTTCGCTGTCCGCATGGAGGTAGGTCAGAACCTTAGCTACCCTTTAAGGTGAGGTGGGAGTAATTGACAAAACACATGATTTTATTCATACTTCCTTATATGGTACAATTTCAGTCCCTCTTTCAGAAAATGTAATGAAAAAGGGAGGTCGCCGATGTCGTTTTCGAGATATTTGACCTCGAAAACGTCAATTTTTCCACTTTTTCGACCCGACGTTATAATGGCGTTCTATGGAAAACGCACTTATTTGCTCGTCACTCTTGGTTAAAAACCTTCATTCTAAAAAAACAAAACACATTTTTTTTCTTCAAAAACTAACACAGTATGGCCCAATGATGGAAGTCTACATTAAAGCAATAAAAATAGTAGGTCGCCGACTTAACTTTCGAGCTAATGTGCATAAAAGGCCCGGCTTGCCGTCTCTCAAGACTGAAATGTTAGAACGTTACGCATGGCGACGTTAACGTTACTTAACTTTTCGCGCCACATATCAGCTATCGCTTTTTGTAGGCTAGTGGCAAAATTTGTCTGGAACTTTCATCACTCATGATTGTCATCGTCTGGAAAGTGCAGGATGAAGGCAGATGTAATTCTTTTCTCTGAGTCTCTGCATAAGCCGTCTTAACTAACTACTTTTGATTAAAAAAATCGAAAACATTACCATTATGCCCTCCCATACAGTTGACGCGCACCAGAGTTGACAAACTCTTAGAAGCAAAAACTTAAGGGCGGGCTTCCACGTGTTATGACATTTGCCCATTTCCCTTGTCCACTTGTCGTTTATACAGTGTAAGCGAGTCAAGTTTTCCAGTTTTTGACTCGACCCAAGAAAGAACCTACCCGTTATATAACATTCTGCTCTATAATTTAGCCTTCCAACGACTGAACTTCGGCGACTCTCTCTCTCTCTCTTTGTGTTAAAAATGACAGGCAGCTTAGGTGCGTCTAGGAGATACAATAAAACGACTCTTTGATAAACATTTGAAACAGAAAGAAAGACAAGGAAAAAGAAACGCCACATTGTGTTTTAGCTTCTTGACAGAACAGATCGTTTTTTAAAATTATCGTAATCAACGTCGATAAACGATGACATTACATCGACGTTGATACGGCTGCCTGGCGTTGTTCAAATGTTAGGGACAGTCTAAGAATTTGTAATATAAGTGAAATTTGGCATAACTTTTGCTGATTAGTATTTCAAGTGTGGGTGGTATGAAAATGACTGTCTATGGCTGCTACCATGCTAACTGTAAAGTGCGTGGTCGAAGTGTAGACAGTGATCTGACTACTTATTGTACGATTCTGGATTTAATTTCATTAAGCTTTGTTGTCGTATGAAAATTTGTAATAAAATTATTACAACTCAACAGCTGCGAACTCCGTCTAGCAAACTAATAGGAAACTGTCAGCTATCCCGTAAATAGTCTTCCGCACGGAAAACTAACTCTACTTTTTTTCAGTTTCTTCCCTACGGCACTTTCTATTTCTTCTAAATTTCACCCAACGCTCAGTCTCCTTGCATTTTGTGAGCAGACCATGCAGTTATATCAGAAGCGGCTAACCTTGACGCCATCTTGTTTTTATCAAACGGAACGTTCGACGTCATTACGTAACGTAGGGACAGAAACTGCCGCACGGCGGCGCTGAATTACTCCCACCTCACCTTAAGCGCTAAGCGAAGAATCTGATCGGAACCTTAGCTACTGTACCTAAGCGAAGAATCTGATCGGACTGGGCAGATGCCCAGGCTGATCTGAGTCTGCACTGGGCGCACAACCACTTTGTTGGTCTTCATTATTATTCTTCTTACGCATGATCTTTTTATCGTAACAAAATCGTTTTTATTCCTTTTACCATTTAGCATGCATCCGTATATGAACGTTCTTTAATGTAAAACAAAAATCCTAAAAAGAAAGACAAGTTTTCTTATCAGTTTCCTTCGCATAGCTTACTTGCTATCTTACTCAGATGCATAAAAAGACAGTTTCCTGCTCGGAACATTTGCAGAATAAAGCAATTATTCGCACATTCTGAAAAAGATGTCGATTGTGGCTTCTGTCATGGTTTTTGTGCGGAAAGCATCAGAAATACCATACTGAATGAAAGTTTACTTGACATTTACCTAGAACTCACGCTCCCTGCATTGAATGTCCGGTCTAGAGATGATAATACATTATCATTAGCAAATTGGTTTAATTCAGGCTTATTAATTCCCAGTCAACTTGCATATTCTCTCGGGGTCTGCCAGTAATAGACTGAAAATATGCGAATAGCTATGTGTGGATGCACGCGAATTTTCTGTACTGGGGCTCAGAGCTCTAGATAAGAGGGAGTATTTGATGATAATTAAGGATAATTTTTCTTATTTCGCATCAAAACCATATGTTGTGACCCCTCATCTGAACCGTCTCGTCGAGACGGTTCAGATGAGGGGTTACAACATATGTTTTTACGCAGAATTAACAAAAATTATCCCTAATTATCACCAAATACTCCCTCTTATCTAGAGCTCTGCTGGGGCTTGAATTTCATGATAGATTTTAAAGATTTCAAGATTAATTAAAGACCGAGACCCCTAGCTGAAGTATAGGTCTAAAACACTTTAACACATAACGAAATTGTCAAAACCAGTTTGCAAAAACTTTGAAAACAGTCAAGAATAGAATGTAGAGTGACGACATTCAGCAAGGGCGTAAATTCCTATAAGCAAATATGCCTGTGCGTATTGAAATTTTATTAAATTGACAAAATTTTGATTAGCACCTGCATATTTGATGATAATTGGATAAGATTTCAATAGTAACTGCAAAGAGACACGACTACATGTAATATATTTGGGGCTAAACTGTCATTTTTGCCCTTTACGGGTATAAAACATACTTGTGCGTAACAAGTAATTATTTTGGACGGACACACGGCGCCAAGTGCGTGCAACTATGGTTACGTACCGCTGAGCCACTTGGGGAACAGAGCCCCAGATAAGGTGGAATTTTGATAATGAGGAAACTGAGAAAACTTTCATTATTTCCAAATGAAAACACGTTAGCCGTGACACGATAAAACCAACAAAGTGGCATGTGCGCCCAGCGAAGACTCAGATTAGCCTGGGCATCCGCCCACTCTGGTGAGAGTCTTCGTTGTTCGCTTAAAGGGTAGCTAAGGGTCTTAAGCTAGCTGCATGCGGACAGCGAAGACTCTGATCAGACTGGGTGAGTGCCCAGGCTGATTTGAGACTTCGCAAGGCTCATTATCAGATTTTCTGTTAATGGTTTGTGCAATAGGAGATAACGGGAATCCCCGGAGTGACGTCATAGGATGATCAAGTGGGTAGATTGGTTGGCAAAAAGAGACTCGACAGACAGTGGTCTTCTATGGAATTTTGCTGAAAATTAACCTCTGAAAAGCGTAAAATATAGTTTAGAAACCTGCGAATAAATAGAAACCGATAAAACCAGTGCAAATATTGTTTTAAGCGCTTGTCGCGCGAAAAAAGAGAGTTATTTAATATTATTTAAAGTTATTTAATTACTCGACATACATTGACTCGCTTCGGAACAGGACTTTTTCTCTTAATATCTTTGACTTAAAAAGAAAAATAAATAAATGAAATAAAAGTACAATAAATCGGAGGTACTTAAGATCAGTATTTTAAGCTTTAAACCTTTTCGACAATCAAGGTGATTATTAAATAGAACACGGGTAATAGAAAATGAAAGACAATAAAATATAGAAACTTGTATCCAACGAGAAGTAATGCAAAATAAATAAAACATATTGATCTGATTTAGGGATAAGAAAATGTAAAAAATAAATAAGTAAATGAATTTATATTCATGACTGCGATTCAAAAGAGAATGTTATAAAACGGTAAAGGATAATATACACGTATAAGTAGAGAACCTTCTGTTTTGAAATTACTATCAGTAATTAGCACATTATCTAGTCCGAGCTCAAGACATCCGAACAACAAATTCTCTCCCTCTCTCTCTCTCTCTCTCTCTAATTGTTTGCTGTTTATATTTTATTAGTAGACAAGCATATTAACATTAAAATATCATAGATTATAATAATCGAGTTTTATTTGATATTTAAATTAGCCACACCGCCAAAAACAGTTGGTTATATTATACAAGTTAATATGACATTGTCACTGTAGGAAACCCGGGGCGTTCTTTGAAATATGACAATTAAAGACATTCCTTATCAAAAGACCCGCTGAATACCGGATACATTCATTATAAACAATAAACAAGCGGTTTAATTTCAAAATGTACACCAAAACAGACACATTATTTTAGAGTATCCATGCTAAAACGTACATCTAAAAGCACTTCATGTTGAACCAATTTAAATGAATTAGGAGAGAGAATAGAACAATATTTCACACTAAAATACCTACATTCCTCAGCGTTATCATTTATATGAAAATATGCATCATAATGCGCAAAATACACGGCATGATTAATTACATAGTTTAATATCACCCAATAACACAGTATCCGAACTACATGTACAATCTCTTCCGGTTTTCATAGCGTTGAATCGAGAGTACAAACGTTCGCTCATAACCAGTAGTCGGAAATCATTATGTTTTGAGATTTTATCCGGAATATGCTGCGTCATTTATAGCTATTCAGCTTTGAAAATGTAAAGAGGTAAGTTTAATATAACTTGCTCTTTGGTCTTTTACTTTATTACCCTGTACAATGTCGTGTATGGGTGGGTAGTAATTGGTACAGTATTCAAATCGCCCTTGGCATGATTCTTAAGCCATTTTGAGCATTTTCTTACATGTTTTATAAAAAATCTTTAGAATAAACGGAAGGCGTTATCAATCTACAGTTTGTTAGTTTTGATAAAAGAATGATAGCTAGGTTTTGCACGACACAATCTCGTGTTAAATTAAGCTGTTCGGACAAAAAAATCTGCGACGGCAAGGAGTTTTTCATTGTACAGGGCAATAAAGTAAAAGACCGAAGAGAAAATTATATTAAACTTACCTCTTTACATTTTCGAAGCTGAATAACTATAAATGACGCAGCAGATTCCAGATAAAAACTCAAAACATAATGATTACCGGCTACTGGTTATAAGCGAATTTTGTACTCTCGATTCAACGCTATGAAAACCGGAAGAGATGGTACAGTGCGTTCGGATACTGTGAATAAACGTTCAATATAGCGTGATTGATTATCGACTTTTTGCTAACCAGTGTGGGGAATACCTTGGAAATCCTTATCGATGACGTCACCGCGTTTTCTCCTATACGCTACAAAAATAGGTAATTGGAACCAGGAACTTATTATTAGTATCTTCATCTACGGAAGGAAAACGAAACAGGCAAGAAAATCCAGCCTGATCCAGTAAAAAGAGACTCAAGACTCTGGTCACATCAGTCGCCTCTCTCAACCACTTAGCACAAGGCGAATGTGGTGTCCAGTATCACGAGCCCTAGTAACACACAGTAGGGCCTACCTAATAATATGCACCAATCAATCCCTCATTTCCTAAGTACAACGTAAACCAGTACAGAGCTCCTGGTTGAAAGCTGTAAACGTATTTCTTAACCGTTTGTTCAACTGCTTCGTAGATCAACCGGAACATTGTATCAGGTTATTAATTTGAAAACTCTATGCAAAACGAGTTACAATCAACAGTGCTCAAACCAGACTAGACCATTATTAGACGCATGCGCCGTCTAATCAGAGCCCGCACAGTTTGCTATTCATGTCGGTCTAGCACACAGACGGATGTTTACAATTGAGAAATCCATTGGATTGAAGGGTATATGATATATTCAACGATGTATCATCCTCTGATAAAGCCTGTATCATATTTCTGTCATTGTGAAACTTCCTTCTTGTATGTGAAACATCCGCATCGTCGATGCAAATTATGTTCTGTCAGAAATATTTAAAAGAAAGGTACAGCTAGGTCAGTGAAATTAAATGAGCCGAGAAAACCAACAATGTGGTTGTGCGCACAGCGCAGACTCAGATCATCATGGGCATTCGCCAAGTTTGACCAGACTCTTCGTTAAGTGCTCAAAGGGTAGCTAAGGGACTAAGCTACCTCCATGCAGAGGGCGAAGGCTCTGATCAGACTGGGCGGATGCCCAGGCTGATCTGAGTCTGCGCTGGACGCACGACCACATTGTTGGTTTTCTCGTGTCGCGGCTCAATTATATGGGTACACACAACTCTGCCATTTTCAGTTTTGCTTTCCTTTTCAATGGATGCAGCTCTTAAAAGAAAGAATGTATGATGCGGCACGAAAAAACCAACAAAGTGGCATGTGCACCCAGCAAAAACGACGATCAGTCTGGACATCCGCCCAGTCTGATCAGAGTCTTCGTTGCCAGCATGAATCTAGCTTAGACCCTAGACCCTCAGCTATTCTTAAAGCGCACATT
This sequence comes from Ctena decussata, assembly GCA_963989385.1. Classification (NCBI taxonomy): domain Eukaryota; kingdom Metazoa; phylum Mollusca; class Bivalvia; order Lucinida; family Lucinidae; genus Ctena; species Ctena decussata. The sequence goes on along the minus strand of OZ022501.1, from coordinate 5,151,827 downwards.
GAAGACTCTGATCAGACTAGGAGGATGCCCAGGCTAATCTGAGTCGTCGCTGGGCGCACATGCCGCTTTGTTTTGTCGTGTCGCGGCTCTTATTTCCTTTGTAAAATGGCAGGTTACACTGAAGAGTACATCCTAAAGTTGCTGCAACTGCAATAGATAGGTCGATTTTTCTGGTCCATTCATAAAAAAGCAAAGTTCCGGTAACAGTTGACACCATCGTTTTAGTTTTCAAACAATATCAAACTTGTCTATTTTATCATTGGTGCGACACTTAAAAATAATATATGGATATTGAGAGGTGAGGGTGTATGTCTTGGCGGGGGAGGGGTGGGGGAGGGAGAGAGAGAAAGAGATCAAAGATTGAGTGCACCCTCTCGCTCTCTGTGAGGTTTATCGACAATAAGCACGCCACTGTCTATTGGTCCATCACGGTAGTGCAGATGGCCTTTATCATAAATTAAAGGCCCTATCGCTCTATCAGCATGAAAATTTTATCATGTGGTATCGCTGCAAGCTTCTCGCTGTAGTTTCGTCATTGTTAATGACCGTGATTAGCCAGCTTTAAAAAATGAAACATGCTTGAGTTTCACATAAAAACGGTTTGAAAACTTATTTGGGTCATTTTGTTGGCAACTAAAATGACCTACTTTCGATTTCATTAAATGGTAAAAATACAATGTACAGGCCTGGAGTCCCATTTACTATCTCGCCTATGTTTATATAGCATTGCAAGACGGGAAACCAGAACAGTAAATTGTATTTTGTGAAGCGATTTGTCATTTTTCAAAAACTTGTTTTCTCTACTTTTTGCCAGTTGTATGACTCAATATATGCATACCACCCCTCATTTTATTACCATACGGGAAGGCTGAACCGCTTTTTACAATGATCTGAGTTTAGGCCTTTTTTACCGCTGATAGGACTATGGAGACTTTAATTAATCCTGGTCTAATGATACAGATGAAAAGGTTATTAACTTTCGCTATGATTGGGAATGATTACGAACACCTACACGGTCTTCGACTGCATTTTTACAACTGTCGGAACGGTACATAAGTGCCTTATACCGCCCTTGCCAGAGAACGTCAACTTTAGCACGAAATATTTTGCAATGAGCAAACTCTACAGTGATACGGGTGGTATGAGATAGTAGAAGCACCGTTTGTCCGCCTGTACGAGAGATAATCCACGAGCTGCAGCTCGTGGATTATATCCTCGTACAGGCGGACAAACAATGAAATGATTATTACATATACAGCCCATGGTGATCTGGCCATAAGCCTTAGTGCAGTAATTTGGCAGAATCAGTTTTCCTCACACATTTTAGTGCAGTACAATTCAACCTTTTAATTTGACAGAACCAGTTTCCTCACCATAAGGCCTTAAAGTGCCAAATAATTTTGTGTTTAAGGGACAATCAATCGTAGCCTATTTTCGGTTACCCTTGTCTCTAGAAATCTGTTCATACCCAGCGGGCACACAATGTCATCAATGACGTCATTTCGATGTCATGTGCCTGCTGGGTAGATAACTGAAACAATAACAGCTTCGATGGTAGAAGACAGTGAATCAGGCCTCAAGTGAGATGACGGTAGGGGCTGAATGCAAAAGTCCTTGGTCGGTCTCACCATGATCAAGCCAAAAGTAACCTTTTAATCTGGCACTGGATTTTCTTTGACTCCCGTGTATATCCTATCAAACGATCAGGGAGGAAGGACGTGATGCAGGGCCTTAACCACTCCCCGGAGTGCCGGGGTGTTTCCAATAAACAGGAATTTTACAAGATTATAACTGCACTTTGTCACCTTTGAAAAGACTGATAATTCGGAGAAACGCTTCGGACAGTGAAGAATATTTCTCCGATGAATTATGTTAAAAAAAAAAGACTATGTGCCTGGTGGTTTATAAAGACAATTTTCAGTTAAATATGGCAACAAAAGGCATGAGGTAATTAAGTTACGCCTTCCCGCCTTCCCCACTTTTTAACGCCTTAAAATAGGAACAGTGGCGAATTCTAAGCTTCCACAGACAGTCTGTAACCACATATCCTTGAACTCTGATGACAGCCTTGTAAGGTAAATAGATACAATTCCACAAAAATTACCCGAGTTCCTCCCGCGCACAATTATGACAAAGAGCAGAAATGTAATAAACAATCGGTATCAAATCTCATTCTTTCAATACTTTCAATATCTTTTATGTATTTTCTCGCTCTCAGTTTTTGAAAAGTTACCCGCTTAGATATGTCAAATTTCCCCCACTGAAACAATTCGTTTTTGCAGTATCTCTTTGCGATTTCTGTAGTTGTAAAAATGTTATTTTGTTTCACAATTATATGTCTGGTGTTTCTGTTTACTGTTATTGATTTGGCTGTACATAACGTGACCAAGAACTTTTCAACAATCCCTTTTCCGATAGGCTTTATCGTCAAAGAAAAAAAAAAAAAAAAAAAAAAAAAAAAAACGCTGTTGTAATATACGGCACAGAAATGCGCTAACCTTTGGGCCTTCGGTTTTTATCAACCCGCATACTGTATGGCTTCATGATTTGGAGAAGGCACAGAATTAGCAAACAAACTGAATTTATGAAGAAGGCGTCTGTGCGGGTTTAACGCAATTATAAGCAAAATGCTCTAATTAAGTTAACATTACGAGTAGAACGAAGGCGTAACTTCTATATAAGCTCTGCAATTAGACTATATGAAAGTATGAACTGCTACAGCCTTTTTTCTTTTTGTTTCTCTTGCTTTTTGCTTCAAATTAAAATTTAAAGGCTGATTTGTTTCATCCAGCGATGAAGCCTACTTCTTCCCAAGCACACACTTCCTCTGTTTGTGGACCGTCTTAAATAAACATTGCAAAGTGACTGACGAGGCTGGGTGTTCTTATTCCGTCATTATCCTTATTACCCTTTATGTTCATATATGGGCACCGGGAACCAATTCCTATAGGAAACCGCGAAATTCAAAAACGTGCAGGGACTATTCTTTGATTTGTTAATACTGCTGATGAGGTTGAAAGTCATGTTTTAGTGACATGTAGAAATCAGTTTTGTTTGATATTACGGATATTGTAAAGAAATAAGTATTTTTGATTTGGTCTGTGGAGCCAAAATTAATGACAGGTGATTTTTAACAAATCTTCTGCGCTTGTCTGTGGGATAGGTGGTTGCTGGCTATCAACATCCTGTAGAGGTAGAAAGTGCTGGGTAAGGTGGTGTTTCTCTTATTTCATCTTCTTGATCAACATTTTAGCTTGAAATTAGAGCAAATCTGGATAGTGAAGTAACAGTGTATAAAAGGAGGCACACTGTCACAGGCAGTAGGGGTCACTATAGAAGTCTATGGGAGAAACAATTAGTTCACGCTGCCCATATCAACTGCACTCCTACAGTTGGCCCCGTACGTTTCCTGTTTAACCCATTGCATTCTGGGTATTTTTGTCGTCTGCTGAAATTGTCGTCTGCATAAAAAAACAAGAATATTTTGACAATATTGGTCTAACTATTTCTTGTAGAAATGATGTCTTGGCAGCAAACAGTTTGAATCTCAGATCAGGCCCCACAAACAGCAGCAAACAGTTTGGATCTCAGATCAGGCCCCACGTTTGTGGGGCCTGATCTGGACCCAAACTGTTTGCCCAGATACCCCTTAAGGGTAATACCGAATAGAATGGGTTAATGCCCTGTTTCTGTCAGGTTTGTGGCTCGTGGCTTCTTGCTCCGAGGTTTCAGAATCTCACTGCCTGTTACTAACAATGGAAACTATTGGGTCAATTTCCATTTCGCCCCGTCCCGGCTTCGAATGCTGAAAAGTTTTCGTCGGGGTTCATCAGGGCAAATGAATAATATAATGGCAACTTGAAAACTAAACTCATATGATGGGAAACTGGTTGGTTCAGCCGCTCTAGGTGAGACAAGGTAAATCACTGTCACTTTCTGTTTCACTTTTGTGGAAGTTCTAAAAGTAAGGAGGGAAATTCCCAGGAACTGACACAATTCAATCCCAGATCCAACCAAAGACACCATGTGGGAAAGAGAAAACACAAAATTAGTCACCACCAAAGACAACACCAGCGGCAGCCATGTAATTGTCATTTCCCATGTAGGTGGTCACCGGGCTAGCCCAAGCCTTCACGAACAAGGTGTAATCAGTCAGGTCATGATAGTTGTGTAGATGGCTTGTTTGAGCGTTTTGGTTTAAGGGGTGGGGAGGAGAGATTATTATGGACATCAGAAGTTACCGTAGGTGTCAGACTCGACGAGCTTTATTGCAGGACCGGGTGATGGTGCTGCTTATAACTTCCATTTCCGGGGCGTCCTATGTATTTGGATAAAAGTAGGCGCTTGCAGTAGGTGCGGGTGGGGTCGTTTGGATATTGTTTCTCGTATCTATCATTTCTCTCTTCTTTCTGCCTCTCTCTCTGGGAGACGGTCCGACATAGACTGAAATACTGTCTAAAAGGGCCGTTAAACCCAAAACAACCAACCCAACCAGCTGTAACTAGCAACTGAGGTACTTTAAGAGTAAGCTTAATCATTTTGCAATATCCGTAATACATGTAATTAAAAAAGCAAAAGTGGCAAAATTCCGTTTGATTCACATGATCTCAAACTAGGCCATCTGCACTTTTTTCCATTACAGCTAATTTATTCACCAAAAACATAAACAAAAAACATCTGCATAATCAAGTTAACGCCTTCAAACCATCATTATCATATCAAATCATCTCAACTTATCTCACATGCAAAGCGTGACATCAGGTTTAAAGCGAAACATACGTAGTGAATGAGCTTATTGAAGTCGTGACAAACGTAATAAATGCACTCATAGAAATAAAATATGAAATTCTCATCACGTTTCAAATAACTCGAGTGATTATGCCCGTCGATACTTCAAATTATTTAACATGTATTTTAAACACGCCGTCATGGTTTGCCTGCTTTCTCAATGAGGGTCAAATCTTAAAGGAAAGAATTTGCTCCTCAAGGAGCAAATTCTTTCCTGTAAGATTAGACCCCTTTCTGGAAGAATTTAGTTGCTCAATAGCAAAAAGGAATTTGCAAAAGTTATCTCTCCTTGTCAAAATGACGGAAAACATGAAAGTGTATCCATTCATCTCAACGATGGAACGGAACAGAACGATGGCAAAAAACAGGCACATTTCTTTCAGTCTAACAAATAGGTATTGCAACAGTGCAACAGAAGCACCGCCTTTGAACGGTCAGTAGGAGTTGGTTGGCTGGTTGTTTTGGGTTTAACGGCCCTTTGAGACAGTATTTCAGTCTATATCGGGCCGTCTCCAAAGAGAGGGAGAAAGAAGAGAGAAATGATAGAAGAGAGAAAAAATGTCCAAACAACCCCCACCCGCACCTACTGCAAGCACAGTAAGCCCTTGCCCTACTACTATTCAAATAAGTAGGACGCCCCGGCACTGGAAGTTACACGCAGCACCTTTGCACCACCCAACCGCCCCACCCCCCCCCCCCCCCCCCCCCCCCGTCAGTAGGAGTAGTAACTAAAATGGATCAAAATGGATCATACAGAGTTACTTCCTAGATTTTCATTATTTATTTAGAGCGTAGATAAATGAAAAGTAAAATTAGGATAAGAACTGAATAAGCTTTAGCTTCCGATATGATTCTTTGAATGTTTCCATGTTATGTATTATGTATGTTTGTAATGTAATAAAATAGAAAATATGCTCAAACCAAATGAAAAGTACAGTCTTGCCTATCAGCCGCCCTCTGCAGCTGTAAGACATTCTTGCTGCATAAAGTAAATATACATGCAAACAACAACAATAAAATGCATCGGAAAAAGTCAGACATAAAGAATCCGCAGATTAGGTGAATTTGTGGCCAAAAACAAAGGACCTGTTAGTCTACTCGTACTTTATCAATGAATATTATTAAAGTACCGATACAATGTATCAGACAAAATTGAATAATAGGTCACTGAGCTGATCAAGCTATTTGTACTTTCAAATGTATATCTGAGCCGATGAAAGTAGGTACACCTGTTTTTTGTTCCTAAAGTCGATATACAATTTGATTATAGCTTGCTCAGTCTGCGCATGTCTAATTACTATCAGAGAAAAAACTGTGCATATATGCAGCGTGCTTAGGCATCGTTCCTTGAATAACATATATTATATGGTTATTTTCTTACCACTGACTTGTCATAAAAGACAGCGTTAGGCTGTCCAAAAGCATGCAGAAAAGTGCAAAAGGACAATGATTCGTAACTAATTTTTAATACAATCAAAGTTCCATTAAACCTATTTCACAGATAGAACACAGGGTATAATCGATTCCGCTAATTTTCGCTTCCTGCAGAGACTGTACATCATATTTGGCTTCCGCCGAGACTGTCCGCGAACTCTTGCTTCCTGCAGGGACTACTGTCCTCGAGAAATGGCTTCCTGCCGAGACTGTCCGCGTGAATCTGCTTCCTGCCGAGGCTCTCGGCAGGAAGCAGAATCACGCGGACAGTCTCTGCAGGAAGCCATTTATCATGTACAGAAGTCTCGGCAGGACGCAAGAGTTCGCGGACAGTCTCGGCGGAAGCCAAATATGATGTACAGTCTCTGCAGGAAGCGAAAATTAGCGGAATCGATTATACCCTGTGTAGAAGAATACTTCAAGCAGCTTGACCACATTGTTTACTGTATATATCCACTCGTGTATCTTTGCAGCAATACTAATGTTCTCCCATCAAAACGGCTGAGATTCCTATTTATTGAAGAGTGGTATTACGAAATCGAAAAAGAGACATTACGTATACACTTGTACTGATGTGTTCATCGTTTTGGGTGCCTTCTGGTATAGTCTAGCCAAGTCATGTTTCCCGATACGCAAATGTACCACACCTAACAAGTCTTATGCAGGGGCGTAACTAGGGGCAATTTCATAATACGCACAACCATGTTTTATTCTCTACTTCTTGAAGGGAAAGCTAGTATTTCAGCCACTTTGGTAATTGGTGTTGAAATCTTGTCTAATTTATAAATATTCAGCATGTAAATATGCAGGTGCGTTTTGAAATTTTGTCAATTTTGACAAAATTTCAATACGCACTTGCGTATTTGCCGTATAGGTAGCTACGCCATTGTTATGAATAAGCGACAAAGCATACCAGCTGCCATCTCAAGGGCAAAAAAGATACAGAACTTACAAACAGTGCCATGAAATGGTTTCATTGGGTTTCCTGTTTGGTTATTTGGTGGGCCAGATACTGTATAAAATCTCAATATTGGGACTGTTCCCAGCGGGCACATGACGTCGAAATGACGTCGATGCGACGTGATGTCATCACGTCGCATCGACTCCAGTACGCCGTCATTACTACGTCATGTACCTGCTGGGTTAGGTCTAAGCAAAGAGTATAGACCCAAAATCAGACGAAGCGGTCTGATCAGGGTCAGCACTTTTTGCCAGTCCATCTACATCTTTTAGACACGTAAATGCACTGCATAACAAACCGTTTCCATTTTAGGGCAAATACAGTCATTCGGGTCTATAGAAACTTTGCGGAACGCATTTCTGTATTGGACTGAAGGGCCGTATACACCTGAACACTATCATTTTTCTTGTACAACTTTATTGTGCAATAAAAAATGACCACCAAAAAGAAACAATGATGAGGTGTATACACGATACAATAAAAGTACATTTTTTTATTGTTCAATGAAGTTGAACAAGAAAAAATGATAGTTTATACGTCCCTTTAGTCAAGTGGTTTTGTTTACATGTACAATGCTGCTGCTACAAATTGTCTTGATTCTGATTGGCTATTTGATGGCAAGTTTGATAAGTTATCATTGAAAAATAGGATGAGTTTCTCTTGTACAATACGAGAAGTGATCATTTTTGCTGTATACACGATCAAATAAAATGACATTGTTTGTTGTTCAGTAAAGTTGTACAAGAAAAAATGGTAGTGAATACGGCCCCGAGAATAATCTTGGTTATCTGACCATGGTCTTGTTTCATTATCTGGCTTTAAGAATCAGGTTTAATGACAACATAAGAGATGGCGGGTTAATTAACCTTGCCGAGATTAGTATCGCCTACACAGTCTTATGCTACTTAATCAGCAATTGTTGGTATGGTGAGGAAAACATTAATGCCATGGAAGGCTTTGCAAGTAACCCATAAAGTCACAGCAGTGTTTAATGTGTCTGTACATTTAAGCCGCGACGCGACAAAACCGACAATGTGGCAGGTGCGCCCAACAAAGACTCTGATCAGCCTGGGCATTCGCCCAGTCTGATCAGTGTCTTCGCTGTGAGCTTCAAGCGTAGCTAAGGGTCTAAGCTACCTCCATGCCAGCAGCGAAGACTGATCAGACTGGGTGGATGGCCAGACTGAACTGAGTCTTACCTGGGCGCAGATGCGACTTTGTTGGTTTTATCGTGTTGCGGGTAATTTAATTTAAGAGAGTTACCTAACCTGCATCCAAAAACTAATCAAGTGCCTTTACGTCGCATGTAATTATATGTGACAGTGCCTGACAATTTGAGCCTTGTGGAAGTGCGACGCTGGCGTCATGAAACGTGAAATGAAAGTGGCATCATAAAATATGCACGTAAAGTTCATTGGATCTCCGTGAACTGACAAATAAATTTCAAAGCTTCACCTGAAAAGTTCTAACGGCCTCTGTAAACACTATTTTAAGAATGCCCGCTTTTTTAGATCATATATAAAAGTTTATCCAGCTAGTATGTAAATTGTATCCAATCAGTGAAATGCGAACAAAAATCGGGTTGATGTGAATTGTGTTTGCTTTTGCAGTAATCCTTAGCGCTATTTCTTTGTGCTTCTCGAATTCTGCCAACTGGACTTGTTTAAAGGTCGGCGGCAAAATCCGCAATACGCGTACTCCAGCCTATCGACTTTTTTCACTATGATATAACTGAAACAGCTCGTTACACCATAGTCTGGTATTGTGTATGTTTTATAGTCTAACGAGCTGTTTTATAGTGTACCATTTTTACCGCCTTTGGTATAGTGCTTCGGGATTCGAACCCATGACCTCCCGTCCCCGAAACGGACGCTATACCACTTGAGCTATCGAAGCCTATTTTATTCGGGCTCAACTCAAAAAAGGAAACAAAATCTTCGTCAAACTCTTTCCAGTTTGGAAGTTGATCCCTTTCACTTAAAAAAAGTAAAAAGTATGCAAAGACCAGGAACTGAAACAATCAAAATCCAAATCCAGCCCTCAAACCATAGTTGGAAACAACTAAGATTACAAATAATCAAGATACAGAGAACATATGGCCAACCGAGTGAGCAGCTTGTTCCCAAAAGGTGGCCACTCAGCAACCCAAACCGAACCAAAAATAATAACATACATAAGGTAAAACATCACAGAAACTCTGACACCAAAAACAGGCAACAGAGAACCACAACAGAACTACCGCCTTGGAACGGTCAGTAATGAATTACTGGGGGGCTTAAATCGATTTTACAGGCCCAACCTCACCAAATCTCAGGAGTAAAGCGCGGATGGTTACTATCTTACTTCATCTGTCTAGCTGACAGTAAATAGAACGGTTTCTTCTCTATAAATTATTATTTTCTTCCTAAATGAATTAACCACCAATTAATTTCTGACCTGGGAACGGTTTCATTTGACATTTCTGTTCTTGGCCAAGGTTATTGAATAGAAGGTTTGCTTAACATTTAGATATATGTCACAGTCGCAGTAATTATCCAGGCAGGGAATAAGCACACTATCATACAGACTCTAAGTATGTGATAGGCATATTTGAGCAAATGAGCCGCGACACGACAAAACCAACAATGTGGTTGTGCGACCAGCACAGACTCAGATTAGCCTGGGCGGCAAAGAAAACCTAAGTCAGTGCGTGGGTCATGAAAAAATATGTGATCTCCTGAAAATTCCTCCAACAGCCCCAGCTAATTAATAATGACCGTTACCTTAGCATAGTGCATATCTTTATTTCTTAATTCTGCTGTAGATCTAAGTAACTTGTGTTTTGTCTGTTTAGGGCCTTCGAAGCCATCAGTGAGATTATGCAGGAAGTATCTTAAAAAAAGAAATATTACAACAAACAAAAAGGAAAACATTTCGATACAAAGTTGACAACTAATTTACAACCTGAAACCTCAGCAGCCTGATAATGCTCATTGTTGATTATTTTATATAATGAGCCGCGACACGAGAAAACCAACAATGTGGTTTTGCGCCCAGCGCAAACTAAGATCAGCCTGGGCATCAGCCAAGTTTGACCAGACTCTTTATTAAGTGTTCAAAGGGTAGCTAAGGGTTTAAGCTACCTCCATGCGGACAGCGAAGACTCTGATCAGACTGGGCGGATGCCCAGGCTGATCTGAGTCTGCGCTGGGCGCACAACCACTTTGTTGGTTTTCTCGTGTCGCGGCTCATATAATAAAACGATAGGTCTGAACATCGTTTTGAAAAAAGACCAAAAAAATAATAACTTTAGACCACAAAAAATGAAGGGACTATAATGAAATGGCATGTATTGTTTTATATAAAGACAACAATGTCACCTGGCAAAACATTTCAAGAAGTTTATACATGTGATGAAATTAAAAGTAAGTTCTTTTGCTAATATGCCCTTTATCAAGATAACTAAAAACGTATCCGTATTTAAATATTCAGTCACAATTGATGTCAGGCACTTTCATCGTAAATCATAGAAAGAGTGACAAATCCGAAATATTTAGATACACAGATATGGTCCGTATGCAGAGTATGTACTGGAGGGATATTTTCCCGAAGTCAGTAACTGCACTAAAACACGCGGAACACGTGCTAAATCCTGATCGACTAGGTTATCCACATTCGTGTTTATGATATGGACATTAACAACATATAAAATAATATATAATGAATTTTATCCTCGTGGCGTTCTAAGATATATGCGTAGTGAAATTTGGTGGACGTAGCTGTGTATGTTTATTTAGACATTCGAAGTGTAACAGTAGAAATTTTTTTTATAATTCTTTTCAATATCAACAACACTAGCAACAGCTAAATTACACAAAATTTCACTCAACGTCACCCTACTGCTTCCAGTTCAAGGGGCCGTATTCATAAAGCCACTTAAGTCGTTGCTATGCGGTTGCTAAGGCTAAATATCTATAAAGGAGATTCCCTACAACTATGAAATTTGCTCTGGAGGAACAGTCTTTTTAAGACTGTTCCTCAAGAGCAAATTTCATAGTTGTAGGGAATCTCCTTCAAAGAAATTTAGCCTTAGCAACAGCATAGCAACCACTTAAGTCGGTTTATGAATACGGCCCCAGGTACTTTACGAGCGAGTATAGAAATCTGTACCATTCTAGTATCGGCATTACCATTTTAGCATGGCCATTAATAAAAAAATTGAGATGAATATGAAAGCAATAGTATTACTTCACCCCAGTCTCAATACAGCAGAATACCTACATTTCGCACTTGACTTGAATTAGCTTGCAACGGGGGTGCCTTCTTTAAATTATTGTTCTGCTTGGTTGAAAAGGTCATGTACCTTGTACGGTTTGAAACTTTGATGAGGAATAAACATATATAAATATTGATATAAATATTTTATTTGCTCAATGACCGATATGTATTTGAATGAAATAATTTCTCTTTGCGTGAGAATGTACTTTTGTTTTTGTATAAGCAAAACAAAATTAGAGCGTGTGCTAGCTAGCTGAACCAATTTGGAGAGATACGAGGGATGATCAAAAAGTTCCCGGAAAAGTGCTGTATTCTCTTTACTATTTTACTTTCTTCAATAAAATTTCATCCTAGGCAACCTTAATGTAATGGTTATTCATATCATACAAAATTTAATAACTTACGTCTAAACAGTTTATTGCACGCACCACCAACGTAACGACCGGTGACATGACCCGGCCCAGGTAACGTTACGTTGCATTTTCATCAATTCTAAAAGCAAAATTTAAACGTTGCTAAATCACAAATTATTTATATAATCATGAATTACTGTACATAAACTTAAAAGTATGCATCTTATCTTGATTGTCATTACAAACTTTTTTTTTATTTGTTTTGATTCCTTTTACGAAATGATGGCTAAGTCTAACGTGGCCTTTAATCAATAAATATGTGGGGATGGGGTAATTCAAGGGCAGATAATTTACATTACCTTATGAAACGGAAGTTGTATGCTAAGGTTTCATAAACTAGAGATGATGGCAACTCGATAGAGATATGATTTATACCTTTCAGTCAAACCATTCCAGCAATACGGCAAAATAACCTGAAATCGGCAGCATGATAAGCTTCTAGCAAATGTCCAACTAACCCAGCAACAATGATGTATCGGCCATCTTTGTAAAAATTAAGGTCATATTTAAAATTCATTACTATGTGTAGCATTTAGGAGAGTGTGATACTTGAAACTCCTTAGACAAAAGGTCTCATCTTAAGAATATGGCTGAATTATGACAAAGCTTGCCGATGTGGCCTCGCTGCTAGTTGATTTAAGACTGTTGATAGACAGCTAATGCTGCTGCAGATATCAGGTTTTGTCGTCGTGTTGCTGGAATAGTTCGACTGAAAGCGTACATCACATATCTAACGAATTGCTATCATCTAAAGTTTACGAAACTTGATCACAAACAATTCCATCTAAAAAGCGTAACGCAAATTATCTGGCATTGAATTACCCCACCCCCACACATTTCATCATGAAAGTGCACGTTGGACTTGGACATCATTTCGTAGAAAAGATCAAAACCGCTTATAAAATTCGTTATGAAAATCAAGATAAGATATATGTTTCTAGGTTCAGGTGAATTAATTAACGTTTCTGTACACTATTCATAGCTAAACAACGTTCAGAAATTGCTTTTAGAAACGATGAAAATGCAATTTGACGTTAGCTGGGCCGGGTCACATTACCGGTCGTTACGATGTTAGCGCGTGCATGAAACTGGTAAGACGTAAGTCAGTTGTTTTGTATGATATGAATCACAAATACATCAAAGTCGAATAGTGTGAAATTTCATCGAAGAAAGCAAAATGGTAAAAAGAATACAACACTTTTCCGGGAACTTTTTGATCATCCCTCGTATATCTTTTACGCACATTGAACTTAGTAGCTTATGAGGATGATCGGTGTATTTGCTTAACTTAATATTGTACTGGTTATATAAGAATATTAGAATAACAGGCACGTAAATGAGTCCTTATCAAACCACGTGTCGACGACTGTATATAAGTTGTACTCGTCATTGTACAAGATCTCATAGGAGACATGCTAACAAAGACCACCGTAACAAAGGTAGTCTAGTTGTAAAACTATAAATGAATAAACTGAAAAAAAAAAAAAAAATAAGAGAGAAGCAACGCTAAAGACAAACCGAAACAGTACATCTTCGAAAAGCAGAGCGGTCAAAGTACCAAAATCATAAGTCTGAACTCATATATAAGCCATTATAAATATCGACAAATCCCAAATATTTAGATACACAGACATGGACCCCCAAAAAGGAAGTGTGATCAGGTGCTCGCGAGTGGTAAACATCACCTTCCTTTCATAATACACCTGTCATGACCATAATTGAGCCGCGACGCGAGAAAACCAACAATGTGGTTGTGCGCCCAGTGCAGACTCAGATCAGCCTTGGCATCAAACCAGTCAGATCAGACTCTTCGCCAAGCGCTTAAGGGGTAGCTTAGGATCTAAGCCACCTCCATGCGGACAGCGAAGGCTCTGATCAGACTGGGCGGATGCCCAGGCTGATCTGAGTCTGCGCTGGGCGCACAACCACTTTATTGGTTTTCTCGCGTCGCGGCCATATATATCTGATGGAAAAGTCAGAGAAATCGAAAGTCCGTTAACTGAAGGCCATACAATGTTCGGTCGTGGCCATCGGGTCGGAAATAAGTTTAGAAACGGCCACATTGTAGGGATCAATGATGTCATGGTGTCTCCAATACAACTCTTACATTTAAGAGTTTTGACACAAGCTTAGCTATATGCGATAACCCTGTGACAATTTGCTGATGAGTAGCTTCCCTCTATCAACAAAGTTTTGATAGTTGAAACAGGCTCTAGCATAGCGGACTAACATAGAAAGTTTCCGTTTGAAGGTGCCGAAGGAATATTGCTACTCGGAAAGGAAAAATTAACTATGGAAAAATTGAAGTCGTCCCTCTTGCCATGAAGCCTGGTAACAGGCTTTCAATCGTCAATACATGTATAGGGATTACAAATCTAGGTATGAGGCTGATGAACTGGACTCTGTAGTATCCTTAATTTCAAGTTCACTTGGGTAGATGATATAAATAAACTCCAAAATCTTTGAATTATGCAGCGATAGAACATCATCAATTACCTGCCTGTGAAACTGAATTGCTGTGCAATACGTTTTACCTGCTTTTAAGAGCCCCTATATAACCTCCGCCCCATACCTGTAAAGAAATAAGTCGGCAAATAAGGGGGTGCAGTTAGTGCCCATTGGAATGCATACTGCCTGTTGAAAAAGTTGCCCGCTGAAGTCCACGTAAATATTGTCGATAAGAAATTCCACCATTTTAATGACATCAACTTCAGAATATTTTGTATGAACATCAGAATGGTCCTCAACAAAGTATATGTGTTCACAGAGCCAATAGCAACGTATTTATACCGACAATTCCCGTTTCAGAGATAGAAACGATTGTTTATCTTTTAATTTTGATTTCAATTTGTCATGTGGTATTGTAGTATAAAGCGTAGAGAAATAGAAGGTTTTGATGTTGTCTTCTTCAAAACGTGCTAGAGCTATTAAACTTTCAAAAAGTTCTTAAGAATGTTTGAGGATCCACATCTGATTTACGCCACTTCTGGCATATAATAAATCACAATATTTCTGAGACCCATCCTTAACTGCCGCAGTCATTGAATCGACTGCCTTATTGAAATTAAGAAATTACAGCATGCTTTTCTCTGGTTTCGTCACCAGATATTGTCAGGGTCACTGATGAGGCTTTATTAGCCTAAACTACGTAGTCTGGCCCATGTTACTTCTTCTGAATGTGTTCTCTGCTCTTAAAGGAACTCTTTAATATTTTAATTTTACCTCACTGCAGCTTGTGTTGTGCCGTGTGGCGGCCGTAATAGAACGTCTCCCCGTACATAATCTATAGTGCAGATTATATTTTATTTTGGTCCTTTGAGATCAGAGGCTATATTCTGAGAAATCAGAAAATAACGGTTGGTTTAGACTCTTATTCTAGATCATCGCCTTTTATATTATTTGGACCCTTTTTGATACTAAGCAGTCATTGAATCGACTGCCCTATTAAAAATAAGAAATTACAGTATGCTTTTCTCTGATTTCGTCACCAGATATTGTCAGGGTCACTGTTGCGGCTTAGTTAGCCGAAACTATGTAGTCTGGCCCATGTAACTTCTTCTGATTGTGTTCTCTGCTCTTTAAGGAACTATTTGAGATTTTAATTTTACCTCAGTGCAGCTAGTGTTGAGCCGTGTGGCGGCCGTAATACGTCTCCCCGTACATCATCTGTAATGCAGATTATATTTTATTTTCGTCCTTTGAGATCAGAGGTTATATTCTGAGAAATCAGAACATTTAGATTCGTTTAGACTCTTATTCTAGATCATCGCCTTTTATATTATTTGGACCCTTTTTGATACTAAGCAGTCATTGAATCGCCTGCTCTGTTAAACTTAAGCAATTACAGTATGCTTTTTTCTGGTTTTGTCACCAGATATTGTCAGGGTCACTGATGAGGCTTTATTAGCCAAAACTACGTAGTCTGGCCCATGTAACAGCTTCTGAATGTGCTCTCTGCTCTTGAAGGAACTCTTTAAGATTTTAATTCTTGTAAGATCCGAGTGCGAGACTTGGTGGAACACTTAGCAGATCCGCAACATAGCGTTGCCAGTGTGAATCTTTATGGAACTTTGGGATCAAATACAGTTTCTGTCCGCAGAATTCTAATCAAGCTCCTCTCTCAAGCAGCTCATGCAGTTTGTTTTGCAAACAAACACAATTTTGTTAGACGCTTTGTCAGCTGGAACAAAAACAAATTTATCATTGGGATCAGCTAGCTCAGCAACGACCACAGGAGTTACATCGGACAAAGGACATTAGTTTAAAGTGTGTGTCCTCATTTAGTGGGTGGCCCGACTCACCATCTTGCAGTTAAAGATGAAAGAATTGTGATGCCCTTTAGCCTATGAAGCAGGTGGTACTATTTGGACTGACATAAAAGTTTGCGTTTCCTGTATTAAATTGGAATGCTTTTCTTTGGGTTGCGTAGAACTATATCTGAGCAAGAGTATTTAACATGTAGGCCGCGTCATGGTGGCAATTTCTTTTGAAAGCAAATACTGACTGCACTGTGTTCATTCTCAGATCAGCATGCAAAGGCTGCGCTGTCACTATTCTTATATATTAAGTCCTTGGTATTAATTACATTTAACAGTGACATTTAAAGTGTTGTTTTGATCAAAATTTGTAAACAATTTTTTATAGAAGTATCTGCTTCTTAACAAACGCTACTGAAAAAGTTTAATCCAAAAATACTCTCATTAAAAACTGACGAAAATTCAAGTCACGTTTGTCAAGAGAATGAAATTGTAATTATAGACCCAAACTATTTTCAATGTTTTATAAATAACTAGACCTTTAATCCCTAGAAAAGAATTAATAAAAGACATATGAGAAGCTGGGTTTCGCCTTCCTTTTTTAATTTTTCTTTATCAGTTTTACAGCTTCCTCGTTCCTGAGTGTCCAATTCACATCAATGAATAAAACCATTTGGTACTAGATAAATATAAAAAACACCATATAATAACCGCGAAAAAAATGGATAACCGATTACCTTCGGTCCAACCAGAAACAACAACATATAATGTGCGCAAAAACATGACTCAGATAAACTTTTGCATGGGCACTCATTCTTGTGAAAGGTTCTGGTGGCCAGAGTTGAACCTTATGAAGAATGTGCTCTTATGCATGTAAGAGCTTTAATAAGCTCTAGAGCATAGTGAAGTAACTCACACAAAAGGGTCGTTCCATAAACCCAAAAATAAAAATAACAACCCCTTGATTTCGAAGAATGCAGACCGTTTAAGTGTTGAAAAATTTGCTCGTGTAAACGAAAGCATAATGATATGTCATAGTTTCTATGCCAAATTCATAAGTAAAGTTTATATTTGACAAAAAAAAAAAAGAAAAGAAAAACACACACGTGTGAAAAGAAACTTTGCCATAAATATTGTAACAAAGAAAGTAGCATGCATGACTACAGATCAAATAGTTTTGATATTGAATAAAGCATTTGACATGGCATGGTTCGCCGTTTACAAGGATAAACTTTATTTGTCCTGCCAAGTTTGACGAGGGGCCTTTGATGATCTGAAGTAAATATTTCACACCACAGCAAATATTTCTTTGCCAAAAGGGGGGGGGGGGGGGTATCAATAAGGTGGGTTTTCTGCATCCTACCAAAGTTTTATTTTTTTAACTGATGGTATACTCCAGTGTGTCTAGTTTATTGAACCATATGTGACTTTGCGCGGAAAGCCCTACTTACTGAGCTATGGGTCCACAGAAGTGGGTGGGGTAATCCAACATGGTTTTAGCCTGTCTTGTAAAAACATTCTCATTTGGTAGAAGAGTACAGCAGACAGACAGGATTTGATAAAATGATTAACAGAACATCTAAACTATATTTCCATATCATTTTATTTGGTTTAATTTGAACATATGTTGTCAAAAAAGACTTCCTTTGACATTCAACATTTTTTGATATTTTTGTCCTCAATTTTCAATATTTCTTGGCCTTATGGTTAAATAAACAGACCAGTTGTCATCAAACTAACGTCAAGGAAGTACCCTGACCAGGACATTCGGATGATGTGACCAGAATTTTACAATGACCTAGTTTTCATGGTCGACTGAACACATAAACTTGCTCAGAAGATGTTTTTTCATTTAATTTTGACCTAGAATTACGAACCTTTGGCCAAATTACTATTTTAACTGCTATATTATGCCCTACACCCCCGTCACTAAAGGTGAAAGAATACATATTGGCTTCAGAGCGGATCTCCTTGGCGTCTGCATCTGTGATTGGGTCACATACTTTGACCTTGGAAACAAGGTCAAGGTCAGATTTTGATGACCTTGACCTTGTTTCCAAGGTCACAGAAGGACTTAATATGTGACACATACACAATTGCAGATGCCAACGAGATCCGCACTGAAGCCAATATGTATTCCCTCACCTTTAGTGGCAGGGGTGTGGGGCATAATATAGCAGTTAAAATAGTAATTTGACCAAAGGTTCGTAATTCTAGGTCAAAATAGAAAGAAAACCATCTTCCAAGCAAGTTTATGTGTTCAGTCGACCATGAAAACTATGCTATTGTGATATTCTGGTCACATCATCTGAATGTCCTTCTCAAGGTACTTCCTTGACATGAGTTTGATGATAACATGTCTGTTCATTTAACAATAAGTCCAAGAAATATTGAAAATTGAGGTCAAAAATATCAAAAAATGCTAAATGTCAAAGGAAGTCTTTTTTGACAACATATGTTCAAATTAGACCAAATAAAATGATATGGAAATATAGTTTAGATGTTCTGTTAATCATTTTATCAAATCCTGTCTGTCTGTTGTACTCTTCTACCAAATGAGAATGTTTTTACAAGACAGGCTAAAACCATGGTGGATTACCCCACCCACTTCTGTGGACCCATAGCTCAGTAACTAGGGCTTTCCGCGCAAAGTCGCATATGGTTCAATAAACTAGACACACTAGAGTATAATATCAGTCAAAAAAATAAAACTTTGGTAGGATGCAGAAAACCCACCTTATTGATACCCCCCCTTTGCAAAATTTCTTCGACACTTTTCTCGCATATGATTTGCTTCTTGTTAAAGCAAAATTGTGTAAGTGACAAAGCAACTTTGCTCGTGTGAACGAAGCTTTAGGATCTCTTTTGTCTCCCTGTACTGTTGTCGTATCGCAGTATTTGTCTTGATTACCTTTCAAAGTAGACCAATATGTTTTTTACTGAAACTGACTGATTAACCAACTTTCTTGAAAATCGATTTCACAGTAAATTGTTTATTTTCTTGTGATTACAGTAATAACACTTTAAGTATCGGAGACGAAAATAGCAGAATTCGCAAACAGCGTAGATCCTGATGAGGCTGCTCATCACGAGCCGCATCATCTAGATCTACACTGTTTGCGCTCTAGTATTTGAAATCTTAATATGAAATATCTTCAACAAGAAATTTTGCAGACGTTAATATTGTCAACTGCTTTTTCGCGCTTTAAGAGTCAATAAAGGTTAACGTTACCCAAGATGCACTTGGGACATCCTGGTTGACTTAATAAGGTTTATTAGTCGTTGGCCCATGGAAATCGAAACCGGACCTTCTGTGCCAAAACCAAATGCTGCAAATATTTGACCACGGCAGGGAAAGGAGAGGGTTGGACTTCGTCTTTCATAGGCTGTGATAAAGTGGGCCTATAAAATCCCAGTACCTACGGGAAATCCTCACCGTTTACTGATGCAATGGTGACCATGTGGTACATGCCTTGATTGACAGGTAAACTAGTCAGTCATTCGATACAGAAGCTATTCGTGTTGTGCAGAGACCGTTGCTAGGCTGTCATTTTATAACATACAGTCAAACCTGTCTACAGCAAGCGCCCAAGGGAAGGACAAGAACTGATTGCTTAAAGCAGGTGCTTACTTAACACAGGTCAATTTACTCTGAAAATGCTTGTTTTGGATATGCGATTTTTTCTTTTAAGACAGTTTTATGGTTAATAGAGGTGACCTTTAAGACAGGTCTGACTGTAGCCAGTATAACATAAAATTACCTCCTTGAAGCATCTCAACTCATGCATGTGGTAAACTAAAACATGGAGACAGTTTGCGGTCGTACATTTGCCGACTGGCTTTATACAAACCAGGTTGGACAAGACTAAGTTAATTTATACTCATACAAGAATGACAACTATGAGCTGTAAGTATTGTTTTGCCCCCTGACAGCGACGCTACGCATAGCTGGAAAAAGCTTCACAGAAAAAAAAAAGAAAAACTTCCCTTTAAGAGTAGTTACAGCGCTCCAAATGAGGGGTAACAAGAAAAATCAGAGAATTTATTGTTAAAACCTTTAAAATGGCAGCTTATCTATCAGATACTATATACCTTTAATAAAGAGTACTCCGACAGAGTGCAGAAATAGCTTTTAATCAATCTTAGTGCGAAGCACGGCTGGAATCATTCTAGGAAAATCAATATCGAACGTGATTTTACATTTTGTCTTTTGTCACGGTTTGTGAGGGAGTTCTTTGACGAAATTAGAGATGACATTTTAGAAAATGTCGTTGTGCCACCAGAAAGTTCCAATGTCCAGTGGGGATAAAGCCCACTATCTATAGTAGTTTTGCATTAGAACTATGCTGGCAGTATTTAGAGATAACAGACAAATACAAGAAAACTCCTGTCTCAAACAAATACGTGGGGTGATCATTAAATAATGGAAACACCTTTGTAGATTAGTTATAAGTATCCTTCGTGTATCAGCAAAGAGTGTCTTTTGAGCTTTCGAATTCATGTTTGAAATTGAAATTTTAACGTGTTACCATAGCAACATATGACGTCACGTTCATGCTGGGTAACGGCGTGTGAATTTTTTCGACGTCATTTTGGTAAGAAGGTGCTTGTATTATGCTTATTTTGTGCGATATGTAAAGAGAAATTGAAAATTTTGGAACACCTTCCGTTTAATCTAGGTTTTGGCTTTAGAAACGCACATATAATGATTCTTTATGAAAACGTTCTTAAATTTTGCATGAATTAAAGCTGAAGCAGGGGCTAAAATAATTGATTTTTGGAAGGTTTGACATTTTATTCCGTTATTTCAGGTATTATGCTAAAGTTAATGGATCGGTTATCAAGTACAGGATGGTTTTGGTTCTTTCTGCTATACGATTTTCCTAATACTCGGTTTGTGAAATTGCAATGACGTCACCATTTTGGTACCTCCGGCTTAAAATAAGCAAAAAACGTCAAATTTTGCTCGATCAAATGTCTTTCACGGTCTGTATTTCTGCCAGGTGTGGGAGCAAGTCATGAATAACTATATATTTCTTTTAGTATCTGAGCCTTGCATGAAGCAATCACACTATCACAAACTTTTATCCATTCTTTGTTACTAATCAGCAGCAAACATACATGGAAATAAGCAAAAATTTAGAGACTAAACCCTTATAAGTTTAAGGCATCGTTGCCATGGCAACGATATTCTTAAACAGTATGTTGGGACTTAATTATATGTAATATGCTTGCTTCTTAGGTATTATATAACTGCAATACTGTTCTGACACATAGCTTATGAGATAAATGCTAGTTTCCATTATTTAATGATCACCCCTCGTACTAATTTAGTTTTCTCCCTTAACCAGATGCAACTATTTTACAATGAGTCGCGGCACTAGAAAATAAACAAAGTGGCGTGATCGCCATGCAAAGACTCAGATCAGTCTGGACATCCACTCAGTCCGATCAGAGTCTTTATTGTATGCTTAAAGGGAGTTAAGGATCTAAGCTACCTCCATGCCGACAGCGAAGACTCAGCTCAAACTGGGCGGATTCCCAGGCTGATCTGAGTTTTCGCTGGGCGCACATGACACTTTTTTGTCGTGTCGCGGCTAATAAAAGGAAGATATCGGGCCCATTTCTAGAATACAGTAAAACAAACAAATATAAAACAGATATGAATACAATGCCAAGATAATATGAAGTTGTGTGCAAAAGCATAAAAATAATGGTTTCTCGATTGAATCTTTCATTCTACCCAGTTCTTTTCGGGTGATACGTAGGTGTTCAAATACATAAACCGCATTAAGTCGTATATCGGTATATAGTGCAGCCCAGTTATAAATTTATTGAAGCTCGTACCAATCGGCAAAAGCCCAAACAAACTGTCAACCTTCATAAGGACTTTTTCTGAGAAACGTTTTCCTTGACAGTTTTGGCAAGAAAGATATAATCAGCCCCCCTCTGGAAGTCTGCGATCTGTGAAAAGGATTTGAGTTTCACCATTGTTTGTCACGACCAGCAGTAAATCTATGCCTCTAACTGGTACATGAAGTAAGGTGTCTCAATAGTATATTTAAGGGAACAGAATATGATTGCAATGAATTAAAGGATACAAAAACAAGTAAAAAGTAAGGAAAATGAATATAATGCATAAGGAATTTAGTAGTTATTCTTGAAAAGGTTGAAACTACGAGCCGCGACACGACAAAACCAACAAAGTGGTTGTGCGCTATGCGCAGACTCAGATCAGTCTGAGTATCCGCGCAGTCTGATCAGACTCTTTGCTAAGCGCTTAAAGGGTAGCTAAGGGTCTAAGCTACCTCCATGCGGACAGCAAAGACTCTGATCAGACTAGGCGGATGCCCAGGTTGATTTAGGTCTGCGCTAGGCGCACAACCACTTTGTTGGTTTTCTCGTGTCGCGGCTCAGTGAAAGTAAATATTTTTTACATTGCCTCCGTTTGCTGAATATTTACTTCATCTATGTTGGTAAGAAAGGAAATTCAGTTATTTCCCTGATAACCGTGAAAATTATAAAAAAAAACTGGGTCACTTAAACATATTACCGCAGTTGACCGAAAAATTGAACGATTTGGTTTTTGTAGTTATACACAGAAGCAGTCTGATATTGGTCTGCACTGTTTGCTCGGACCTTACTGTTCCGGTCCATTGAACTTTTACGTTAATTCGCAAAACGCCACTTTGTATACGCCGGTTAGGTTTGATACTAAGAAAAAAATCAGTGACTGGAACGTACATAATGCCATGTTTGTTAGTTCAATTTTAATTTCAATCATTTAAACATGACAAATGTACCGTGGCTATCAGAATAACTGTTTATTGACAAGACCGTCTATTTCGAAAATTGCTGATATTTTTATTGCTTAATTTACGCACATAAATGCTCTTAAATTATTTTGTTTGAGGCTTGAATATTTTTGCATTAAATTTCATTTAATACGTATTTAAGCCACCACACAGAAAACCTGAGCAGTTACAGGTAATTGGTAACTATTCAATATTTCCAGCTACTGACGAATTTGGAGAGAGAGAGAGAGAGAGAGAGAGAGAGAGAGAGAGAGAGAGAGAGAGAGGGAGATAAATTCTGGACTTAAACATTTTTGATTTTGGTTTAATAAGACTTGGTATGCTATTTAGATATAACAGAAAAAGAAACTTTCTGCGAGGTCACGGTCAAGAGTAAAAGGATTTTAACTCTTTCGGCGCCAAAGTCGCAAAAATGCGACTTTGCAAACAGCGTATATCCAGATCAGCCGGCTCTTAAAAGAGCCGTCTGATCAGGATATACACTGTTTGCCATTCAAATATGAACTTAAAAAGCTTGATTTTATGAAAAATGTCTTTAGATTGTTAAAATTTCCAATTACAAATCTGTCGTCTGATGATTTGAGCAGACGAAAATTTGTCGTCTGAAAAATTTGGCACCGAAAGAGTTAAAACCGTGACACTGAATGTTATTGCCATTACAACCTAACTAAAGCAAAGCTTCAAATACCTCAGAGCCATTGTCTCAGATGATGGCTCTAAACCGGAGGTTCTTAAGGAAGTTCTTAAGGATTGCACAAGCCACTTCAGCGCTTACAAAGCTGAAGGCAGTTTGGAAAGGTAACACGTCTCTTGAATCAAAGGACTTATGCACTTCCTTGTCATTTCCATATTTCTGTATGCCTGTGAATCGTCGACCTTGACAACAGAGTTAAAGAAAAGAATGCAGGCCTTTGAGATGATATGCTACCAAGGTTACTGAACAGTTCGTGCAAGAATCGTATCACCAATGAATGGGTTCTCGAAAAGATCCAAACAGCCATTGGAGAATATGATGAACTCCTGACACTGGTGAAGGAACGGAAACTAAGGTTGTTTGGTGCCACTTCTCAATGTCTTCTGGTGTAGCAAAGACGATTCTACGGGACACAGTGAAATAAAAAAGAAGAGGAAGTAGACAGAAGAAGAGGTGGGAAGACAACATTAAAATGTGGACAGGGATGGACTTTGCAAGCTCAGTTAGGGCAGCTGAAAACAGGAGAAGGTGGACAGAATCTTTCCAAAGTCATCTTTTGTGTCCCAAAGACCTTGTAAGGTGTTTGGATGGACTAGAATAGAATAGAACCTAAACAAAATGCTATAAAGTCTCCGTGGTGTAAATATAACTGACCTTGAATTTTATTTAATATCCGTACACCAGCCAGCGAACGAAGAAAATGATCATTTATTATTATGTCAACGTTTAACATCGAGATACACCCATTTCTAGGAAACAGACAATTAATTGTGGTTTTCTTCCATTTGACACCTTGAAACCGAAGCTTTATTTGGTGGTTTATTTTTATAATAAATATACTAGGGTGAAAATTCTACTCCGGGTCATTTATAAATAAATAAGTAAATTTATGGTAAAAAAATCGGCACAGCAAAAATTGGTAACGAACTCTTCCGTAGTGAAGTCTTGTCCTTTACAGTGTTTTTTTTCTTCAAAATGTTAGTAACCTGTTGGGTAGTGTGATCCTAGTCAACCTTGTTTGCGTGTAGGTCCTTTCAGTCCAAATCTAGTAAAAGTACTATGTACCGTTGAATACTGCTACCCGGAAGTTTATGTTTGAGTACATTGGTATCACATATCCAAGGCAGAGTTTTTGCTTCTGTTGAAAAAATATGATTTTGACTGTATTTTGACTGTAAACAAATATTTGAAGCAAATGAATCAGAGAAAAAAAGAAAGAAAAAAAGAAAAGTAAAGTAAAAAAAGCACGAAAAGTCTCGTTTTGTGCCTGAGCTCACTAGAGAGAGAGAGAGAGAGAGAGAGAGAGAGAGAGAGAGAGAGAGAGAGAGATACCCAACCGCGACTGTAAGTTCACTAGACCTTGATCTATTATCCATCATGTACTACATAACCTACATAGCTGGCTCAACAACCCGGCAATCCTTAGGGAACGTCTGAGATTGTCCAATATGTCTAGACTCTTTGGTATAGGCAGACACATAAAGCTGCCATAAATGTCCATAATCATAGTGGTGGTCGAGCAAAAAAGTATAGCTTATTGTTTACTTATATGAAAAGATAAAAAAAAATAAATTACAAGTATAATGCTGTAAAGTGCAGAATGTAACAAATTAATTCGAAAATTTTCAAATGCGCAATAGTCCTCACTCGCCGGGAAGGGGCAATTGACAGTGTCTCAACGTCACCCATTTGGATTTATTGCATGAGATTCATTAGCTCAGTTAACAACAGTTCCTTGCAGTGCTGAAGTGTTGCTAAACACATAATAATTGAGCCGCGACGCGAGAAAACCAACAAAGTGGTTGTGCGCCCAGAGTAGACTCAGATCTGCCTTGGCATCCGCCCAGTCTGATCAGATTCTTCGCTGATCCTTAGCTACCCATTAAGCGCTTAGCGAAAAGTCTGATTAAACTTGTCGGATGCCCAGGCTGATCTGAGTCTCCGCGCGGCGCACGACCACTTTGTAGGTTTTCTCTTGTCGCGGCTCAATTATTAGCTCAATGCCATACAAGTAGTTGCGGTCGGACGATGGTGCTGGGTAACTTTCAGTGCCGGGGCGTCCTACTAATTTTGGTAATGGTAGAGCAAGGGCCTTCCATGCTCGCAGAAGGTGTGGGTGGGAGTTGTTGGATTTTTTTCTCATGCCTAACATATCTCTATTCGTTAGCCCTCTCTCTGGGAGACGGCTCGATATAGACCATAGGGAACTTAATGCTTCAATATGGCGGAAACTACCGATAGCGACTTACGGGTTTATCCGAGAGCTTACCTGTTCAAATAATGTCGAGTGTTATATGCAATTACATAGAAATATAATATAAAATGTGAAATTAAATACATATATGATACTACGACAATTTTTTATAAGTTATGATCATAAACTTCAGTCTTTGTCCGTTAATATGGTATAAAAATATACAAATTAACTTCATGTTTTGATACTTCCATCGGCTTTTGAAGTTTGAAGCTTCAGTCACATGAAATTATATAAGAATAATGTCGAAAATGCCTAAGAAGCTATGTTCAGCCTAAAATTTGAAAATGATCGGATTTTCTATAAAACTTTTATAAGTTATCACCACTGAGAGATTTTTATAAGGTTTACATTGATGTAATTCATTATAAAATAAGTATACTATAAGTTTCTTCCATCGATCTCTAAACATACAGAAAATCGCGTTTCGAAACAACCTCGCTCATAATAGTTTCAAATAGTTTAAGACCAAATCCGCCTATATTGCTCAAAGGCTTAACACTTCATTTCTTGGTATTCGTGTTTTGTTTATGTATTTATATATGTGCTTTTATGGTCTAACTAAGATAGGAAGAATATTCATATTGTCTAATTAAGAAAGAAAGAAGGAAAGAAATAATAAACGAATGAACACAAGAAAGGAAAAAAGAGAAAGAAGTCACGTAACTTTTACACGTGACCATCAAAAATGAACAAACAGTTAATCGACTACTTGTAGTTTTAAAAATCCCTTTATAAGCTAAAACCAAAAAACTTTGCAAACCAATTACATATTTTTTCGTAATGTTCGATCAGTCTATTAATTATCATCATAATTGCTAATGTTTGTTCTAACATTTTTGATTGAAATTTATTTGAGTGTGGTGGGGCGTTTTTATCAAAGAAACCGAAATATGTTTTGTGTATCCCAGGGTAGAATCTTAGAATCCATAGAATTATATTTTTTGACTGGCAGATTTGCTCATTCATAATCAGGAGACACGAAGATACATACACTGTATTGCTCTCTTAAGATAGTACTGTCGAAAAAAAATGTAAGAAACTAAATCATGGTGAAGATTTTCGCGTAACCGTGGTAGTGTAAGGATTAATCGCTATGGGAAAAAATTGCTATGAAACATTTTTCTTGCAAGGCTAAAAATTAACTTTATTAGTAAAATTTCTGTTCATAATGCAAGTTTGTCACTTTAATTTTATGACTGTTTTAGTGAAGCTAGCAAGGAATATTGAAAGACATTTTTGTGATTTTTTTTTTTGTATTTTTGCTATAATATGAGTACTTACGATAATAAACCTGTGCACCTGCGGACACTTATCAGCCTCTGATATGTGCAAACTGATAAGACTGAACAATGTCTGATCAGTTTGCGCAAGCTGATCGGAATTTGTTGACAATATACAGTACAATTAACATACTTATAATTACACGAGGATTAATCGATTATCGATCATAAAATCCGATATTACCTCTAAACTGTTTTCGTAATTTGTCAAACCGTTAAAGTTTGTTAAAGTCATCATGACTTGAACAAAAATAAATGCAAAAAATATAAAGCTGCAATAGTCAATTTATGGAATTAATTATGTATGCAAACTGACTCAGACCAACTTATGCACTTGCAAAACACTGGTCTGAGTTTATGATCAGTTAATAATTTGTCAGTTTTAGTTGAATATGAGTTTGTACATAATCTTACCCGTGTTTCTGCACAAACCAAACTGATCCGAATTTCTGTTCAAAATATTTTGAACATTTGTTATCAAATCAGGCTGTGACTGTGCGAAAACCATTTAAAATTATCATGTGGAAATTAAATTGAGATAGAATTATATGCAGTAAGAAATACGGAAAGAACAGTTGAAAGCTGCAAGGCACTGGTCAGCGTTCCGCCCATGGACAGGTCACTTTCTTTTCTGCTCAATGTTCAAAAGTTTCCTCATATGAGCCGCAATACGATAAGACGAACAAATTGGAATGTGCGCCCAGCGAAGACGCAGATCAGCCTGGACAGCCACCCGGTCTGAGCAGAGTCTGAACTTGCGTTTAAAGGGTAGCTAAGACTCTAAGCTACCTCCATGCCGATAGCGAAGCCTGTGATCGGATCAGGCGGATGCCCAGGCTGATCTAAGACTTCGCTGGGCGTACGTGCACCTTTGTCGCGGCTCATTTGATTGTTTGCTAAAGACATCATTTGAGTAGTCGCTGTCGGTCGGAAGGTGTGAAAATACAGTTGGTCTCACGTCTTGTCAAAACAATGCAATTTCAAAATTAACACCTGCTAACGGCAATGAAGGTCAGAAATGGATATTTAATCCGAACGTCATTCTTGTGATTATTTTTGTATGAAACAGTAATTTCAGTCGCGTCGCAACAAAATCAACGCAGTGCCATAGCGCCCTGCCAAGACTCAGATCAGCCTTGGCAGCCGCCCAGACTAATCAGAATCTTCGCTGTGCGCTTACAGGACAGGCAATGGTCTAAGCTACCTCTATGCGGACAGCGAAGGCCCAGATCAGATGGGCGAACGCACACGCTATTCTTAGTGTTCGCAGGGCGCACATGCCATTTTGTTTTTTGTCGTGGTAAAGCTCATTAGTTTATTTACTTTGCTTCGCAGAAAAACAGAGAAAGTCAGACTAATCTTAAATTTCTATCTTATTGTTTTAAATAGCGCAGCTTAGTTACATGCCGAAAAACAGTTTACATAAAACTTTTAAACAGTTTTGTCAAAACAGAAAATCAAGAGAAAACGTTATCGTTCCTGTTGAGTAGTGTTTTAACGTCTCAGTAAAAAAATTTAGTCGTCAAGATGTTGCCTCTGAATTTGTGGGACTGCAAGTATTGCTCGGCCAGCGATAAATGACACCCAGGACTAGCAGCTCTGTCGCAGAAGCACCAGGCAGTCAGTCTATTTCGCGAGCCCCGATGGGCGGGGTAAAAGGAAAAAAAAAAGAAATTAGAAAAACTATGTGGGTGGATGGGTATCTGTATCAGGCTTAATCTTTCCATAAAGATGAGACCGTCAAAGGGATAGAAATATCATAATTTCATTATTATAAGTAATTTTATGTTTTTGTTGTCAGAAACTAAAACAAACCACTGTCAAAAACTGACCAATAATCAGATTTATTTTCTCGCCAATTCTTACGAAATTTGACCTAAATATCAGAGAGAGGGGAAAAACGAGACTTATTAAAACGAGAAGGAGCAACTGAAAAAGTAAATTGATTTGATCTGAGAAAAAGAAAATGAAAATCCACATTGTTAAAAATTAAAAATGTTTCCATCCAGCGCATTCGTATTGTTAACACGGTGATGACAAAACCGGCTTCAGAGAAGTTCAACACCTGTCCTGGGATATGGACATCGATATGACATTCCAAATATCGATTAATGCCTATCGCTCCCCGGGTCTAAGGGAAATAACTGCATTCACATTAATACTCTCTCCAGGTAACAGGTAACCGATTACACTACTCAGCCCGAATTGAAGACATAAGCTCCAGTTGCTGAAATAATGTCTGAAAAACCCAAAACAGCCATTCAGCCAACATCTACAAAAATTGTATACGAGAGCTTGATTCAACTACAAAGAAAACTAAAATGTTTCCGATGTTTTCCTATAATTAACGCCTTAAAAGTATACCATTTTGTATTTTCCGAATCAGAAATAGATTCAGATCCAAAAATAAAGGGTTTTATTACTATTCTCGCTGTAAGAGGTGATTTTGCTTCATCAGTAATTGAGTCTAATCACAAATAAAGGTTTTTAAAGGCATGTCCAAACTGCCCGGACTCAGATCGACCTGCGCATCCGGTCGGAATCCTTTTCGTTCTTAACTATGATTAACGGAACCTGTGGACCCTGTACAGCGCAATCGAAGACTCTTGCTAGTCTGATGTGTACGTTGATCTCAAGTTTGGTTGTTTGCAGCATCGTACGGTACATATATTCGCAACAAGACATAATTAAGGCTAGCGCTGAAAGAGAAAAAATGGCGCTTAGTCCATTAAAAGCTCTTCACTGCCGTTATTAAGGATATATTCGTTGAGTGTATTCCTGAATGGAATAAAAGTGTATAATATTTTGCTCCGGCATTTGGCCTTAATCCACAGCCGTTGTAGCACGAAGACTATAACAATCCATCATGAGTGTCCATGTAGCATAGGGAAATCTCACCCGAGGGGTCGGAATTTCAACCAGGGAAAAGGCTTCCCTAGGGTGAGAGTTCCCTATCCTACATGGACTGGCTCATGATGGATTATTTTTCTCCCACTTTTAGTGGATTTTAAACCTCAAGTCGGATAAGGCTTCAGAACAGGAAAATTTTTACTTTTTAACCAGTGATCTGAAGTAAATTTTGAGCAGCCCAGTGTATTTATTGGGTCCTAAAAAGGGTGGGAAAAGGGAGTTTGCACCTTGAAAATAGACGGAAAACACGATGCGTTGACTATTTTTATCTTCCAGAGGGCAAAACAAAATGCAACTTAGCCTCTCAAGTCACGCGCGTCAAGTTTGCTGGCGACGTTTCATAACCGGTTTAAGTGCCGTCATTACAATTAAGTGAGGTCACAAACCTATGATCCGTTTTCAAACGTCGTCCGAGATACTTGCGTGTCCATTTTGTTCATTTAAAATTAAGATTTGAGTCGAAAATTGAAAAAGTCTGGTTGCTAATATAAGAAAGGTGTTGCCAGGTGTAAGATAGAAGCTTCTTATAAGCTGAGGGCCTATCGGTGGGAGAAAAAGTCTGCTTGCACACCGGATAGAAAATGCCATTCTTTTCGCCTGGGATAGAAAATCTGATCTTACCCTTTTATTCTGACCCAGGACCGCAAAAAATCACGAGCTGTCAATGCATTGGTTGTATAGGAGCTTACGTACCTGCATCGTCAAGTGACGCTGGTATTTTAGATGATGACGTCACGAAGACAGTAAAAATGACGTCAGTTTATGCACGCCAGTCGTTGACGTTAAGAACCGAATGGCGGTCGTTAAATGCGGCGCCTTCTTTCAAAATTAAATTGAAACCTCTCAAGCACTAGAATTACGCATTAAATTAAACAAGTTCTGAAGTTAAAACAAAACATGGTGTGCAAGAAAAAGTATCTATCATGGGTGTGCGGTGTGGATAGAAAAATCGTCACTCGGGATCACTGATCGGCACCACTCGGCAAGCCTCGTGATGCCAAACAGTGACCCTCGTGATGGATTTTTCTATCCACACCTCACATCCATGAAAGATACTTATAATCTTCTTGTACGATGAAATCCAGAAAATCTATGTTTACTTCTCCCCTACTTTTGGTGATGTAAATTTCCTCCTTGTCAATTCCACGTCATTGTCCTTCAATCCCTTCTTCTGTCTATCTCGCCTTCTTTAGGATGATTAATGCGCAATTCCATTTAAAAAAAGTTGTAAGTGCTGATGAAAATACTCCTATTTATTATGAAATTAGCACGACAAACAAGGAAAACCCTGATTACCCATGCGTAGAAAAGTTAAATTTAGTTTAAAACTACTCTAGCTTCTTGCTTTTTTATTTCTTTTTTTTTTCAATTTATATTTGAGCCGTTACACAAGAAAATGTTCCCGAGAATGGGCGAACTTAATAAGAGAAGGTTGATACGAATATCAACAACAATGAATTCTAGGGAATTCATTTTCAGAAAAAAGATAGAATGTAATCAACATGCGCTTCACTGAACAAAGTGCACTTATGTGCAGGCAGATCTACGTCTTCATAGTTCGAATATTGTGTAAGATTTTTTCTTGTGATGCGGCTTATTTATTTTCAAGGGGTAAAAAGTAGAGGAAATTTTGCAACTGCACTGAGAAAGACCAGATTTTGCCCACGCAACTGTAATTCAAGCAAAATATGGGTGTTGCAATTAAAACACCCCCGCTCTTTGGTAAATTTCTATTCCCCCTTTTTTGCTTCATTTTATCAGGCCCTGAGGTTATAAAACTTGAGTACATTCTCAAACTCAAAATAAAGCACACTGACTGGCTGCTTCCGAGCACATGCTCGGAAGCAGCCAATCAGTGTGCTTTGTTTTGTGTTTGAGATTATACTCAAGTTTAATAACCTCGGACACAGGTCTTAGACTATTTCAGTTATTAGATCCATGATCATCCTGGATACTGGGGTAACTTAAGGGCAATGGCTACACCGCCATGTTTTTCGCCCTTTCCTTCAAAGGGAAACAACTCTTGTATCTTCCTGTTTGCTTCTTATGCAGATGCAACTCTTTCAAACTGAAGTCTACTCTTAAAGAAAAAATTTGCTCCTAGAGGAGCAAATTCTTTTCTTTAAGAGTTGACACCAATTGAAGATGAGGCGAAAATGAAAATGCTAGAGTTGCTCCCCCGGAAAGCGTTTCCATTTAGCTTAATCAAAACTTTAATTATCTGAAAATCGAACCAAGGCGACGTGTCAAATATGTATGGCGGAATGGCGAACTCGGCAGACCCTGGTGCGAGTGCTACTGAAGGCATAACTTTACAAATGTAGTATTTCAACGGCATTGCCGGCTTGCTCGGAAATATTTCTTAAGCAAGGTTTTCTCGTGGCGTTAAGAAATCTTGGAAAGCAAATTCACACAAGTTAAGCGCAAGAGAGGAAAGCAGTTGAATTTGCAAACAGCGTAGATCTTGATAAAGCGGCTCATAATGAGCCGTCTCATCTAGATCTACCCTGTTTGTCCTCTAGTCTTTGAACTCTCAATAAGATATAATTTTTAAAGATTTAATATAAGAATGTCATCATTACCACTATGTTTACATGACGAGTATGACAGTTACTGTGAATCAGGTTACAAATCTTCCAAAGAAAAATGCTGCCAAATTCATACAGTTTTCTGACAATTTTCGTTTCAGAAATGGACATGGAACCAAAAATAACTTCTAGATTTATTTAATTATGCCTTAGAAGACAAAAAGCCTGTTATGGGAACATTGTATATTATGTTTTTGTGCTATCTATAATTACTCTGTATAGCTGAAACTGAAAGAAACAATAGCACTTCGTCCATTAGAAGCAGAGCATTAAACTTCAGTGGCTTTATGAATGAAAGTAGTGTCTTATGGGAAATTATCACGATATTTGGCTATTAGTCTAACATGTTCATCCGTTAAGATGAGTTGGTACATTTTCAGGGGGAGCAAATCTACCGTTTTCATCTTTGCCTCCCTTCTCAATATGCCCAGCGGACATATGACGTCGAAACGATGTCGTACTCTCGTAGATGGGACGTCATTACGTCGTATCGACGTAGGCGCGACGTTATTGTGATTGCATGTGGCTGCTGGGTGTGTAAACAGCCGTATCCAAAAGAGAGTCGAAAAAAATCTTAAATCAATCATACCCCATACCCAATGCCAACACTGATCTACCTTAAGCCATTATCAAGATTACGCGCTACCACGATTATTCTATGGTATCTTTAATACGCCGAGTTTTTCAAACATGGTCGGGGTAACTGACGGCAGCTTGTCAGTATTCAATTAAACATACACACTTTATGGGTTATTTCAGTTAAGCAAATGAAAACTAAATCCCAGCGGACACAAGACGTCTAAATGACAGCGTACTGACGTCGATATGACGTCTTTACGTTGCATCGACGTCATTTCGACGGCATGTTCCAGCTGTTCCGCCCCCACTTTTTTTAATTGCTTTTTCTTTATCATGGTAACAAATCTTGCATTCTATTATGAATTAGGCTCCCGCACATGGTTAAACATGTCTGTCACGTTCGTTGGCCTAGAAAAAATGACATCGCTTTAGATAAGACGCCGAGGTTGCTATGATTCACATTTAACAACAGAAATACTTTCTCAAAAGACTGACGCTTGCATCTTATGCATTTTACCCCCAAAAAAGCCGGTGTTTGTATGAGAGCCAGTCCCAAAGAAACATTGCTGTATTTATTTTGCATAGTAGATATACTCTGGTCAGGCTGTGCAGGTGCACACGCTGTAAGATCTGGCTCATTGCTACCAAATGGCTTTCTTTCTATCTTTTTCATTCATCGGAGGTTAACGAAATAAACCAGCATCCGTACAAGTACCAACAGCATGCCAATTAGTACAATGACAAATGTCAGAGTCTTAATCAATGCAGTATGATCCAGAGTGAGTAGGCTGCTGCTTTATAGAACAGCCAAATATAGAATTTCAAATAAGGCAGTTTTCTTGGGGCTTCAGAGAGGCGTGAAAAGGTTACAAGAAACAACGATGTAGAAGTGAAGATTGAGGATGAACTGGCTGACATTAAAGGTGTCTGCCCAGCAGGCACACGATGTTAAAACATTGAATCAACCTTGATTCAATGTTGAATCAAGGTTGATTCAATGTTGAATCAACGTTGAATCAAGGTTAAGTCAATGTTAATTGCCAGGCAAATGGGATATGGGTACACCGCATTTCTCCGCCATTTTTTCAAAAGGGGATAACTTTTGGGACTTCCGGTTTGCCTTTTTATCTTACAAAACATTTCCCACGGGGTCTAATCTTAAATGAAAGAATTTGCTCCTGGATCATTGAGAAGGGACATAAAAAGGAAATGAAAGAGTGCATATGGATTTCCCTGAATGTGTAGCCTTTTACCTTAAACTACACATGCTTTGTTACAGAAATTTCTGCATCATATTGCTCTTTTTCTACAATATTACGGTTGAAAAAACATATTTCATTATTCCATTTCGAGAAAACAGTCCCTGAATTCTGTGAAAAACTGTGCTCAAGACGTTCCTAAGTATAAAGTATGTCGCAATCTGTGAATGATTACAGACTATTAAGCATTTGAGCCGCGACATGAGAAAACCAACAATGTGGTTGTGCGCCCAGCGCAGACTCACATCAGTCTGGGCATCCGCCCAAGCTCATCAGAGTCTTCGCCGTCCGCATGGAGGTAGCTTAGACCCTTAGCTACCCTTTAAGCCCTTAGCGAAGAGTCTGATCGGACTGGGCAGTTGCCCAGGCTGATCTGAAGCTGCACTGGGCGCACAACCACTTTGTTGGTTTATTCGTGTCGCGGCTGATTTATGATAGTTCGAAATTACCGTGAATAATTTGTGGAACTTGTGGAAGACTTAATTGTTCCCGAGTATATCCCTGCAAGGTCTCGGCGTCCAAGGAAGTGAATAGAAGTAACAAAAGTTGTCTCCCATTGAAAAAATTATGGTGTATCGGCTCACTTAATTATTGTTGTTGCAAGCAATGATACAGAACTTAAAAAAATACGTAAGCTAACCCATAGAAATCCCATTTGAAACAGGTGCACATAAAATTATCATTGATACTGTATAGCGGCATTTTCGCAAGCCAAGGGTGTTATTAAGTTCACTTTTTTCCTTACATATACGTAAGGAACAAATTGGACTTATACCCTTGGTTTGCGAAGATGCTGTAGCGGTAACATGTTCATCCCTTTCACCCGCAAACATATCTTTATTACAATTACAGTATACACTTTTGGGTAATTGGGTTAAAAAAACTAAAGTATTGTTAACATTGCATCAGGATTTCAAATGTTTCGGAAAAAAAAGACCACTTAAAATATTACTTGTCTCCGTTTTATACCGTCTGATAATATATATGCGCAATGCCATTCCCACTTAGAGCAAACACAGTTGCAAACTCTACGTACAGCAAACATTATTTCAGCCTTTAAAAGGTATTCTTATCTGATGGATCTGGGAGTGTCTAAACCGATTTTTTTATTTTTCTATTTTCAGTAGTTCTGTGGTAATAGCATCAGGGGCCGTTTTCATAAAACGACTTAAGTCGTTGCTATGCTGTTGCTAAGGCTAAATTTCTTTGAAGGAGATTCCCTACAACTATGAAATTTGCTCTGGAGGAACAGTCTTATAAAGAATGTTCCTCCAGACCAAATTTCATAGTTGTAGAGAATCTCTTTTATAGATATTCAGCCTTAGCAACAGCATAGCAACGACTTAAGTGGTTTTATGAATACGGCCCCTGTTCTTTTACTTCTACAGAATTTACGCCTTTCATTCAAACAAGTCGAATAGCATTGTTATATCTTTAATTTACAGGTAGGAATGGAATTGCGTGCCTACCAGGCATGTACCTATCTATTCGGCTATAAGACGGGAGTTAATCCTTTCAAAAGTATCGCAACTAAGTGAATCAGTCTTGTGTGATTCAGCTATAAAATGTTTTATTTTTATCTTCCAAAACAATCCCAAAGATCTAGATCCGTCTTGCAAGACGGATCTAGATCTTTGAGATTTGTCTTTGAAGGGAATATTCCGTCTTATAACTGAATAAATACGGAATACACAAAGACTGTGGTTATGGAACTTCGAAATGTTGAGGAAAATGCCCGGATACTGAAGGAACTTGGTTTTATATCATCCACTATCTTATGTTTCATTGAAGGCGTGATCAGCCTTTTTTGTTCTTTATGAGATCTAATATATCGCTTTTCCATCTTTATTAAGTTTTGCTTACACGACAGCGAGTGCATTTGTATTATATATGACATAGCCTACTTCATTTTTTTCTCTCAATTTGTTCTACTTATTATTGTATGGTATTCTTTTGTTTCTCATTTCGTATACGCAGGTGGGATCAGATTGAGAGACAAGTCTGACGACATCACTGGTATTTTAGCTTTTTTCTTCGATTAAAAAGTGCAGCGATCTTAAGGTGTATGGCTATGCCACCATTTTCCGCCATTTTTAAAAAAAGGAGACTAACTTATGTGACTTCCTGTTTATGTCGTAGCCCTTTTAAAAATGGGTCTTTTATTAAAGGCAAGAATTTGCTCCTACAGGAGCAAACTCTTTCCTTTAAGATAAAACCTTTATTTAAAAGGAAGAGTTGCTTCCCCTAAAAGTGTTTCCAATTACCTTAAACGAAGGTGCATAATGGCGTTCGGTGGTCTTATGTGGCGGATCCGAAGAAAACCACCGACCTTGGATGTACGACCACTACTAACTTCACAATAAATTCTAAAAAATAGAATGGCTCCATACAGTATAATAAGCCTTTTAAACGCACCAGTGACGTAGCATCCACAAAATAGGGCGTTATTTCAGAAGAGCCCGATTTTGGGCATTCGTAAATTTTCTCCCTACAATAAGTATACCTAGTGATTATAACCGTCACACACTGCTATCACTAAAGTGCTGAAAGTTGCATAAAGCACATGCACTGCAAAAATAAACGGTAGGTTTTACGGTAAAATAAATGGCAACCAGCTGCCAGCCCTTTTACCGTTATTTTTACGGGTGCCCGTAAAATTGCAGGAATCATCAAGCAGAGTGGGACAGAAAAGAGCAGATGTCATTTCGGTTAGATAGCCCCTCATCAATACAAAGCTATTTTCGAGTGCGCCAAGTTAACATAAAACTTCCATTTCGTGACCTCGTACAATGTCTTACAGGCAAAAACCCGTAAAAATAACGGGAAAAGGACTGGCAGCCGGTTTCCAGTTATTCTACCGTAAAATTTACAGTATTTTTTTTACAGTGTGGATCATGACCAATTGAACCATGCTACGAACATGTGTACTTGGGATTTTGCAATTTTAGCGAGACTGTATATAGTTATGTCTTCAATAAAAGGCGTGGGAGGATGGGTACTGGAGCGGGGATTGACACGATATCATTATTCAGTTTCTGTAGAGTTTTCCCAGCAGGCACATGACGTTGAAATGACGTCGTACTGACGTTGATGCGACGTAATGACGTCGCATCGACGTTTGTGCGACGTCATTTTGACGTCATGTGCCCGCTGGGTTGATTCCTGCCACCGGAAAGCTCACGGAAACATAAAGGGTGCTATGCACATTTAAAGCATGTATTTAGGTATGAAGGCGAAGATCGGAAACGACACAATCAGGCAACGAGGTTATAAAACTTTTGTCGTGCTCAACTCAGCTGAGCATGAAATTTTCTCTGCTGATAAATATGAAAATGCCAACAAATGTTGACATGAAGTTTTCTCTGCTTATGAATATGAAAATGCCAACATTTAATTTTCTCTGCTGATAAATACGAAAATGCCAACACATGTTGGCATTTTCATATTCATATGCAGAGAAAATTTCATACTCAGCTAAATTGAGCAAGAAAGCAACTCTATACTTACGTGTATCAGTAATTTGCTATTTATTAACAGGTAAAATTTCGTGCTTAGCTGAGTTGTGCATGAAAAAAGTTTTATAACCTTGGGGTCAGTTTCCACACCCTGTCCCAAACACCAAACGGGAAACGAGACACAAAGCAAACCGAGATAAAATATCTTGTTTTAATTCGTCAATAACTTATGTTGTGTCAAGTTCCAAGTATCCCAGTGGAGGTTCACAGACCAACCCCGTAGCAGAGTTACATATTGGCCTTACTTTGACTTTATTATATATTTTCGCACCAAACTCTCTGTTGTGTGGCTGTCTCATGTGACAATCGATCAGTGAGCCGCTTTAGATCCAAAGTTAGAAAACAACGCTAAATATTTCCAAGGATGAGAGCAGGAGTTACTACGCTTTCATCAATATCAAATACAGCAGTTCTAAGTACATGTATTATCCTAATGATCCTTATCCAGGGGTCGCAGGTTCCATTCCCGGCCCCTCCTGTCTGTTGGGTCAAACTTGAAACCGATGTTCCGTGTCAGTATTACCTATATTCTAGTGGGACGTTAAACCTGAGTAAACTAACTCACTCCTGTTTGGAACAACTAGACAGTTAACTCAAATAGGAGTTAGTAGCCACTGGGCACACACCGTTGATTCAATGCAGAATCAACGTTGTGTGCCTGCTGGGTAAGTTTACTCTGTCGCTCACATGTCGTAACGTCAAACTGCTCGATTTTATTTGACGCCATAACGTTCGACTGACGTCTTAGTCAAAAGACAAAACGCGTCCATTATACTTTTCCAGTACTAATAGAAAATTGCATATTTTTCAAATTACTAGTTGTAATGAGAAGTAAATAGATCCTTACAGTTTGAAATGAAATATAACTTTTTGACGCTGACCGTTGTCGCTAGATTCTTTATGAAGCGATAAAGTGCGTTTTGTAGCATTTTAGCACCATCAACTACTAAATCCAATTCTTAATTTAGGCCAGTAACGACACTTTGCGCTTGCGTTATTCTTCGTTTTTGCAAAATGAAAGAGAGCATATGAGAAAACCGTTCACGTTAAACATTTACTTCTTGCAGAAGGGTATTTACAATATTTCAAAAATTCTATTTGTTCATATATCAGCGACTTTGAGATTCCGGTCAGTGCTTGATACCACAGGCGACTGCATGCTGATCAGAGCACTGTTTTATTTTTACTTCTATATAATCGTAGAAAATGTGCATGTATAAATATTCAATAGCTTTGTACCACCCGCTTCAACAATGGCACAGCACATGCCTATTTAGATCTCTTGAGCCTTTATAGAAATACAGTCAAACCTGTCTTAAGGGGTCAGCCTAGGGAAGGACAAAAAGTGGCTGCTTAAGACAGGTGACCCCTTAATACAGGTTCATTTGCTAGATGTATTTTGGTTTAAGGGACCCAGGCGATCCCTTAATAGAGGTGACCACCTAAGCAGGTTTGACTGTACCCTCACTCTATTTAAAAAACGAGACCAACTTACGGTGAATGAATATACTTTCAGGGGAAGCAACTTTTCCATTTTTTTCTGTTAGGCGCTTCCATCTCCATATGGGGCTTAACTGCTATAAAGGGTATTTGCTTCTCTTGTATTCGCTTCTCTTGGGGTTAACTTTTATAAGAGAGTATTTGCTTCTCGAGAAGCAACTATTTCTTTAAGAGAAGGGTTTTATGTCTTTGGAAGGCTATTGTCAACCAGGGAAGCAGACAGGAAGTCACGACAGTGGGTTTCCTTCGTAAAAATAGCGAAAAATCATGAATGTGAATCAATAATGGTTGGGATAGGGATGCTTGGCCAAACAGTACGCACTCAGATCAGACAGGACCTTAAGACGAATCTATTCAGTATCCGCACTATTTGCTATTAGCTAGAAATTGTTGACACGTCGCGAATGAATACATTTACTATAGTTTCTTTTTGCCTCCCTTGTCAGTGGGGTCAACTCTTAACTTAAAGAAAATAATTCGCTCCTAATTCCTTTAACTCTTTCGGCGCCAAAGTCGCAAAAATGTGACTTTGCAAACAGCGTATATCCAGATCAGCCGGCTCTTAAAAGAGCCGTCTGATCAGGATCTACACTGTTTGCCATTCAAATATGAACTTAAAAAGCCTGATTTTATGAAAAATGTCTTTAGATTGTTAAAATTTCCAATTACAAATCTGTCGTCTGATGATTTGAGCAGACGAAAATTTGTCGTCTGAAAATTTGGCGCCGAAAGAGTTAAGTGGCTCCTTTATCCAGGAATCAAACAGAAAGTCACAAAAGATGTTACGCTTCTTAAAACAATGAAAAATATGGATGTTAAAAGAACGATCCTGTAATATTCCAGAAAAATGACAGTTATTGTTCAAAGCGTCCAATATGTAAGATAATTGTGGTTTGTACTTTAAGTGCCTTTCTTGAAACTAACACAACAGCGCATTGGTAACAAACGTGACTGGGACTATAAAAACGGTCTCCGTGGGACTGAATTACACAATTAGACCACTTCAAGACTCTAAATGAAGATATGACATCCTTAACAGCTATGTTTGCTGAAATAAATGCTCGTATAAGTGCTATTTCTGCGAAGGCGTTCTTTAAATTGATCCTACCAATTCTTTAGACTGTCGTATTCTACAATAAATGTTGGAACAACGTACCATTATAAAACTTGAAAAAGTGATGGCGGATTTGTAGGGGCCTAACTAGTGTAGAGCCATATCAGACTGTTGTAGTTCTTTATTGTTGGCACTTCTCCTTCAAACTTCAACCAGCGGTCACATTATATCAAAACGACGTCGCAACAATGTCGATGTGTCGTCATAACGTCAAACGACGTCATACCGACATTTTTGCGTCATCGTATCGATTTCAGTGAGACGTCATTTCGACGTCATATTCTTCCTGGTAGGGACCACAAGTGTTTTCTTGCACACCAGATAAGGATATCCGCGTGCTTCCCCTGTACCTACAAATCTTATCTCATGCATGTTATCTCACCCAAGACCGGATAAATCTCACGAGCATTCAATGTACTGGTTGTACTGGAGGTCACGTTTCTGTGTCGTCAAGTGACGATGGCGTTTTAGATGATTACGTCACGAAGACGGCAAAATGACGTCAGTTTATGCGCTCCGGACGTTGACGTAAAGAGCCGAATGACGGTCGTTGAAAGCCGCGTCTTCCCCAAAAAACAATTAGAAACCTCTCAGGCACTAGAATTACGCATTTTAACAAGTTCTAAAGTTAAAACAAAACATGGATTGCAAGAAAAAGTATCTATCATGGGTGTGAGGTGCGGATAGAAAAATCCGCCACTCGGTATCACTGTTTGGCATCACAGCTATGCAATCGTCTGAAGTTGTACAATGTACAGTCGGGGACTAACGGGTTTCCATCACATACATGTACATTTGTGGTGGTTAACAATGCACTTCAAATTAACTGTCATAAAGGTGAACCATACCATACTCCTTTTTTTTTACCACAGTATGTCAACACGTCGAAATGATGATCCGTGAAGGAGATCCATAATATACTTAAGGACAAAAGTCCTGCACGGATGTTAATTTAACATCCGTGCAGACCTTTGGTCCTCAAGTATATTAATGTCTTCTGGTGTGATGGCTGACCATTTTAAAAGCAAAAGCTCTCAAGTACTATTCTGTTGAGAAACTGACAGAAAACATTGACTTACTCATACACTTACATGTAACACCCGCTACAAATAATGCAAGCATTGTGGACCGTTTTGATCGTAACAGGTTACACAAGATAGAAAGTAAACAAAATAAAAAAAAGTCAAGTACACAGCAATATTTACCTTACTTTGTACAAAATTCTGTAAAAATATCCAAAATATGCACTGTTTACTGTAAAGAGCCAAGTACTTATTTCAAAAGTACCAGGGTCATTATTATATGAAGGTTGCCTGCCAGTCGATTAAATTGCCGTTTTTGTGAATTGGATAAAAATATATGAGCCGCGACATGACAAAACCAACAATGTGGTTGTGCGCCCCGCGCAGACTCAGATCAGCTTTCATATTTATCAGCAGAAAAAATTTCATGCTCAGCTGAGCTGAGCACGAAAAAAGTTTTATAACCTCGGGGCCAGGACACGTTGCAGTTTGGTACACTCAGCATATTTTGTCTTAGCAAATCTGGCGTCTTTAAAAGAATTATAATGATTGAAACGACGGCAATTGGCGTCATTAAAGTTCTAAGTTTGTATCAGTAATAGTTTTAATGGTGAAATTATTCTTTCTAAAAAAATCACATATAATTTTGGAAAGGGAATGGAAAATAGACTTTATGACGTGTCTGTCATATTAAGATCCAGATCAGCCTTCTCTAAATTAGTCATGGGGTGTCGGTCGGTAATGGTGCAGTGTAACTTTCTGTTCCAGGGGATTCCCACTAATATGGATAATAGTAGGGCAAGAGCCGGCTGTGCTTCAGCAGATGCGGGGTTGGCTTTTTTTAATTTTTGGTTTAATCTATTTTCTCT
Source organism: Ctena decussata (assembly GCA_963989385.1). Classification (NCBI taxonomy): domain Eukaryota; kingdom Metazoa; phylum Mollusca; class Bivalvia; order Lucinida; family Lucinidae; genus Ctena; species Ctena decussata. The sequence goes on along the minus strand of OZ022501.1, from coordinate 5,109,316 downwards.
CTCCCTCTCTCTGGGGACGACTAGGTATAGACTGTAACACTGTCTCAAAGGGCGGTTACATAAGAAACAACCAACCAACCAACTGTTAGGATAGATGTCTGAATGGTGTGTGAACCACCATCAGTTGAGCTCTGCACAACAGTACCAAAAAGGTAAAATTAACCTTGATGAATGCAGTCCCATGGATGGACGTTTTGGAGACATGGAAAAACCTAGCTGAGTGGACATGCTCCAGTTTCTGCAGAAAGAAAGAATGTATAAGTAAAAGTAAAAAGGAAAAATTCCGGGAACTGACACAATTCACTGCCAGATCCCACCCAAACACACCATTTGAGAAAAAGACGACACAAAATTACTCACCACCAAAGACATCATCGGCCGCAGCCATGTGAACAGCCATTTCCCATGTAGGTGGTCACAGGGCTAGCCTAACCACAAACAATATATGAATAACAGACATAGCAACAACCAACACATAAAAACAAAACAACCAAGAAAATCCAAAACAGAAGTGCCGCCTTGGGAAGGCCAGTAATGAAATTACTAGGGGGCTTAACCGGTGTGCGGTCGCGACCAACCCTCGCCCTTGTTTCTACTTTGGTTCATCAGTCACCTAGTTGTTCGGTTTGCGTGGAAGATTCCTAAACTCCGTTCATTAATTCTGAAACTGGGTTTTTCGCAGCTCATACTTTTATAATCTAATCAATCCAGGTAAGACTGTGCATAGTGATAAAACTCGACTTCCGCCAATTTCTCACCAATGTGTCCTATGACTCTGTCCTTCGTAGGATGCTGGGCTAACCTGCACAAAACTGCAAAAGACAGATTTTCAACCCGAGACTAAGTCCATCGGACAGGTTGGAAACGCCTTTTAATACCATATAAAGTGGTCGCTATAAATAGTTTCGTGCACGGGTGGGGTTAGTATTCTAACACATGCTCTGCGCGTGCGAAATCAGTCAGCGTGACAACAAGCTTGTCATCCAGATCATTTGTTCTCAATTCGAAATTGATTACACCGCATAAATTCACACTGGACAAGGTTTTCAGCGTTTCATCATAGTATCACCACCGGCAAACAACGTCTTAACGACGTCATATCAGCGTCAATGCGACGTAACGATGTTCACTGGCTTTATTTTAACGCAAATGTTACAGCTTTCCGCAGTATGTAATAAAGTTCTTAAGTTCCAAAACATTTATTACCAATGTTGCGTTAAAACTGCAAAGTGAAATAAAAGGACAAAAGGACCAAACCGTGCACCTCTCAAACTTATAACAGCTCCCCTTAATCAGTCTACTCCTCCTTCTTACCCCCCCCCCCCTTAAAGAATAATAAAATAATCTCCCCCCACACAACTTTAAACCCCTCCACTCAATTAGGCTACCTTCCAGACTTCCACCCCTCCCAAACCTCCTTATTCAATCAACCTCCTTCAATAAATCACAGGAATAACAAAAAAAGTTCGGCTAATCTTTAAAGGCCCATTGCTCTTTCAATGGTAAAAAAATGTATGAAAAAAGTTTGTGGAGGGGTATCGCTGCAAGCTTATCACTACAGGTTCGTCATTGTAAATGACCGCTATTTTCCAGGTTTAATTATGTAATACTTCCTTGAGTTTCATATAAAAATGTTTTAAAATGTTTTGAGTTTCATATAAAAATGTTTTAAAAATTATTTGGGTCATTTTAGTCGGCAACTAAATTGAACTACTTTCGATTTCATAAACTTGAATTAATTGGTAAAAATACAATGTACAAGAGTGGTGTCCCGTTCACTATCCCGCTTCTGTTTATATTGAATCGCTCGACGGGAGCCAGTAAAGGAAATCGTCTTTAGTGGAAAAATACCAAGTAACTACTTGAGCTACATTTTTCAGTTTTAGGATTTTAGGATTAAAAATCAGATCCAGTTTCTTTACCTTATTTTGAATACTTGTATTTGTTTGTGTCATATTTTCTCAGGAAACTATCAAAAGTAGTATAGATCTACATATAAACAACGGGACAGTTGTATCATCCGACTCAGAAGCGAACTTCAGGCCTATAAACATCCCTGCAAATATTTATTTATTTATTCTTCCTTCTATAAAGGTCTTCTTGTATATATATATATATACTTGAAACCATTAAAAATGCAAGTTTTTACTGGTCATGTTTTCAGATCAAAAGTAATGTGACTTGGCTGTAATATATTGAATGCTATTTGCCTATCGTCCGGCAAGGATTTCGCAACAGTTTAGCTTAGGTCCAGTTGTCTAAGAAACAATTGAGTATAAAAATGCTAAAATCAACAAATTTTAATTTTAAGCATTCATGAAATTAAGGTTCCGTCTAATTTTAGAGACAAGATCTTCTGTATGATGCCTTAAATCAAAAAACAACGTAAAAATTAAAATTGCTTCTGCAGGTGCAATTTTAACAATTTTAACATAAAACAATTTTTGTAAAATTTTCACAAATTTTGAGAATCGTGTAAAACTTCAGCTGGGGTTCAAATAAAGCAGTCTCGAGAAAAAGGCGTATGAAGTCTCGCCTAACGCTTCACATTTGTGCCAATCTTTACCTAAAAAATCATACCCTTTTCAAGCACTTCCGGTTTAAAGATACAACTTTCATTGGCATTTACGCATGCGGTATTTCTTGAATTTACATCAAAACAACATGTGTGCAGAGACTTTGGATCAATATTGAAAGCATGGAGAAATTTAGCCAAAACACGTACAGATAAATGTTAATCGAAAACATTCACGAAACGTCAGTTTCGCTTTTGCCTAAGTAAAAGTAGGAGTTACGTCCCTTTATATGCAAATGCAATCCTTATTATTTTGACCATTGTCAGTAAACCGCCAATCTTGATGTTAAACACTAATTAGCTAAACACCCTGGTTTCCTTCATAAAAAGAGCATTGCTGGTATAAATCCGTAAGTGGTCCAAACCAGAAACTTGCGTTTTTACTGGCTTCAAGTGTATATGTTCGTGTCGCAGGGTAGAGGTCGAAGTGGTAGAATAATCGAGTGAATAGTTTGTTGAAAAGAAGTGGGGACAGGGTGTGTTTATCGACTAGGTTGGCGTACTGGGTACCACAGTTATTACCCAAATGACCAGCGTGAAACCCACGTGGAATGTATCTGAATATGTATGACTTTAGGCTGTCAATTTTCATCAAATGGTCTTAGTTTGCGGACAGGTTTTTGAAATTTGCTGTTTCGTGCACGTAACTGCAGCATCGGGCGCCAGGCTAAGATACATGAGACCTTAATGAGAAATCGGCGGAAGTCGAGCTTTATCACTATGCATAGTCTTACGTGGATTGATTAGATTATAAAAGTATGAGCAGCGAAAACCCCAGTTTCAGAATTAATGAACGGAGTTTAGCTCATAAGTGCAATATCTCAGAAACATAGAAATCAAAATCAATGCTGAGATAAAACAAACATGAGGACTCACAGAAATAGCCACACTGAAATTCCGGAGCAGAAGAAACCTACCAGTTAAACCACGGTTGGCCTAACCCAACATGTCCCCAAGCTAGTTCTCAAGCCAGTATATATAGATCGGTCAAGTGTGGGTGTGTATGTTGCAACTGGTATTCCCAGCCATTTATAAAACTGAGAAAGTGCAAAGACCTATCCATAGTAGAGAACATGCACAAAGATGTTTCAAAATTGCTGAGAAACAGGCATTTTCGAGGAATTTGATTACACGGTGACTGTTCACATGTACAAATGGAACAGAAATCGCCAAGTTAGTTGCAACCACAAGGGTACTTATTTTCCTCTTTCTTAAGGTGCGTGGAATATCTTCGCGGAATCAAATCAAACGAACTTCATTCAGCCATCGCACAGAACATACAGTCATGCCAGAAACACAATATGTGCACTTAGAGAAACATTTAGCTAGCTTTTCTTTTTCCGTCAAACAGAAAACTGCTGACGTTGGAATTTTAGGCGAACTGTTGTGTCTTCAAGTTAGCAGCTGCTGCAATGCGAACCTTGCAAAACATTTAAGCTACATATATTTGAGCCGCGACATGTCAAAACCAACAATGTGGCTGGGCGCCAGCGAAGACTCAGATCAGCCTGGGTATCCGCCAAGTCTGATCAGACTCTTCGCTAAGCGCTTAAAGGGTAACTAAGGGCCTGAGCTATCTCCATGCGGACAGGGAAGACTCTGATCAGACTGGGCGGAGGCCCATGCTGATCTGAGTCTGCGCTGGGCGCACAACCACTTTGTTGGTTTTGTCGTGTCGCGGCTCAATTTTAACAAATCCAAAACCAAGAAAGCGTTTGCAACAGGATACAGTTATAGAAAATGCACCTTTTTATCGTCTGCTTCCTTCAATTATCTGAATTACAAAATACCGGAAAGTATGTAACTTTCAACATGTTCAAGTTCCTGTCATAGTTTGCGAATTCTACAACATTTCAGGAGGTCACTTTCATGACGAAATATTGCCCTTTTCTGAATACATTTGATGCGTGCAGCACTTTCTTGAACAGTATCAAACATAAAGAGATTTGCTGGTATTCCAATTAAACGGTTGTCCGAAAAGGTGTTCTTGGATCAATTTGGGACGTTCCGAATGACGAAGGTCATTGTCCCTGGTTTAGTTCCCGTGTTTCTTTAACATTTAAGAGATTTTCTACAGCATTTCGTGTTGCAAAACAAGAGTCAAACCTGGAGACTGTTCACACTTACTTGTACCAGTATTGTTTATTTTACGCCGTATTTTGCAATAATTGAATTGTTAAATTCCCCTAAGCAGAAATTCTCTTTTGATGATTAAAAGGCTGAAATGTTAATTCAGTCTGTTTGTAAAGACAGACTATCTCAGGAGAGCTGATGCTATTTCACTGGTATATATGTTACGCTTTATATTGCATTTTTAAAATGGTTGTATCCATTTATCTTGTTTCCTTGGGCAGAGAGGATAATTTCTGTATGAAATATGAAAATACTTTTTTTTTGCTTTATATGTAGATTAATCGTCTGCTCCAGAATAATACATCGAAAATTCTAAATATTGGGACACTTGTAAAGACTACCATAAATGTAAAAAGAAAATGAAAGCGTTTGGTTTTACAATGCAGTAATGCGTTCAGATGAGTATTTGAGGCCGCAGGACACGACAAAACCAACAAAGTGGCATATGCGCCACGCAAAGATTCAGATCAGCCTGGGCATCCGCAGAGTCTGATGAGAGTTTTAGCTGTCTGCATGGGATTTGAAAAGGAAAGATTTTTTCACCAAAAAGAATGGTTTCGTCGTCCAGGGAAGCAAACTTGGTCACCAAAGTTGTTTCCCTTTGCAAAGAGGTGAGGGGGGGGGGGGGGGGGGGGACATGGCGGTACCGCCATATACCTTAACTGATTAAATGCAACATATAGTCGGCCTTTTGCGTTAGTGCGTATAGCCTAAGTACATATAACCAGCGCATTCATGCAGTCTGGCCAAGACGTCATTGTTCCATAATAAATTTACCAGAGTCCAGTCACTGTGTTTGCAAATAGCAAAGATTGTGACCGGACTGTACGGCTGTGCAGGCTGGTAGGAATCTTTGCTGTCTGCATATTCGCAAAGATACGTTGATTTTACGTTAGTGAACGATAGTCTTTGATAAAGATTATTAAATGTCAGATGACAATATCAGACCCCAGTCAATAACCGCAGACACGTATTCCTCTCAGACATGTTGCCTTAAAATCCATATCGAAAGTCAATAAGTAGGCTGGATCATGAATCAAAAGTCATTGCAAAAATTGGCTAGAACAGATGAAATAATTTTGTCACAAACAGACGGCAAAAAAGCATATTTTCTTTTTATATAATGTTTTTTCTGTTATTTTGTCGCAATCTTTCTGTTTTGCGTTCTATAAATGATCCGCGACATGACAAAACCAGCAAAGTGGCAAACCCGCCCAGCCAAGACACACACCAGCCATCAGAGTCTTCACTGTCTCCCCTGGTTGCAGATGCCAATTTGTTGGTGTTATCGTGTCGCAGCTGAATTAATATTTGACCCATTTAAACCTAGTGGATACCCGGTTTATTTGTATCGTAAGTTCAAAGTTGCCCAAATCACTGCTCTAAGTTATTGCAAAGTTTCAATTTAAATGCAAATTTTCCAGCTAATACTTTTGATCGATCTGTGCAGAGTTCGTAGCAATTAATCTGCAAATCAACAAATCAACTGAAGCCACAATCTCACGAAAATTCAGTTGCTTGAGAACAAGAAAAGAATATTAAAATACCACATGCAAGTGCACCGGTGACCCCACATAATAACGATCCCCGATGTGAGCCTTTTTTTTTTTTTTTATAGAATACCGACCCCGGTTAAAAAATAATGACCTACCCCCCCCCCCCCCCCCTAAATGATATCTATAAAATATTTACCCCGGCCTTTATTCTTCAAAGAACAGTGACCCCGGGTCATCACATTATGACCGGGGTGGGGGTCATAATATTATGACTCCCAGTGAAGCAATGGTGTCTTTATATTACGTTTATGACACACAGAATGTTGTGTCTGTTCTGTTCCAACTTTTTTATTGGTTGACCGAGTTCAAAAGAACTTGGCAGAAATGTCAAGAGGATATGTTTCGCGCAAGACCTAGGTACTCAACTGAAAGATCTTTCTCTGTGAAAGATCACAGAGATGTCTAATTAGTGTCTTGGTTGTTCGCGTATGCACTGAGGTATTGTTTCTCGTCACGTTACTCATTTCTATATTGCATTACCCATTTTTTAACTGAAAGAACTTAATTTTTGTTTGTATCATTAATATTGATTCTAGCAATTCACTGAAGTTTGTATCGTTCATTAAATTCCCAGCAGCAAACTGCTTTCTGTTATGATTAAAACGTAGAAATTTTATTGCACTCTGCTTGTCGTGACAAATTGTCTCATGGGTTATTGTTGTTTGCAGGCGAATGTTCACTGACAGACTGCTTGCTCTATTACATGAACCATCTATGTTGCGTAGAAATAATATGAGCCGCGACACGAGAAAACCAATAAAGTGGTTGTGCGCTCAGCGCAGATTCAGATCAGCCTGGCCGTCAGCCCAGTCCTATCAGACTCTTCGCCTAGCGCTTAAAGGGTAGCTAAGGGTCTAAGCTACCTCCATGCGGACAGCGAAGACTCTGATCAGACTGGGCGAATGCCCAGGCTGATCTGAGTCTGTGCTGGACGCACAACCACTTTGTTGGTTTTCTCGTGTCGCAGCTTATATCTGAAAAACTAGTCTACAATATGTTTAAGAGAATGTAGGCATAGAGAGGAATTCCAATTCTAACAATGATACCATGACATTTAAGAGAGGAGTTTCAATTCTAACAATAGTTCCATAACATTTTAAGCATTTTCTGCATTTTAGCTCGCCTAAACGAAGTTCAGGAAGAGCTATTCAACTGTACTACCCCGGCGTCGGCGTCGGCGGTAGCAAAATATTAAAGTTTTACGGGTTTTTTTTAAGATCGCATAGTTTCTAAACCCTTTGATCAATTTGAATTACATTTTGTATAATGATAGATAATGGTCGAAAATTTTATTCTCCCCAGAATGATAACAGATACTGTTCAAGTGGTTTACTTGGTAGCAGCATCACCTTCCTAACTGCCCTTGGAGGTCAAGTTCACATTTTTAGAACTTTGTGTTCATGATGGGCAGGCACCAGTTCAGGCGAGCTATGTTGTCTGGTGACAGCTGTTGTTTTAACTTCGAACCATGTGATTCTAACGGTATTTGACACAGACTAGAAAAGGTCTAGACGCTGTTATCAAGGCCGACAGTAATGTTCTTTGTCTGTTGCAAATGACATCGTTTATGTAATTAAGTCAGATACAAGGACACATCGAAAAAGCCAACTTAGTTGTAGACAAATTAAAATCTTAAAAAGTTCCTTCAAGAGCAGAGAATACATACAGAGGTAGGAACATGGGCCAGACTACGTAGTTTCTGCTAATAAAACCTCGTCAGTGACCCTGACAATATCTGGTGACGAAATCAGAAAAAAGCATACTGTAATTTCTTAATTTTATTTGGCCAGTCGATTCAAAGACTGATTAGTTTCAAAAGGATCCAAATAATATAAAAGACGATGATCTAGAATAATAGTCTACATCGATCTCAAATTTTAGATTTCTCAGAATCTATCCTCTGATCTCAAAGGATGTAAATAAAATATAATCTGCACTATGGATGATGTACGGGGAGACTTTTTACGGCCGCCACACGGCACAACACCAGCTGCAGTGACCTTGACCTTGCTTGACCTTGCTTGAGCCACTAGATGACAAAACAAAAAATCTCAGATCAGCCTGGGCAGCCGCATAGCCTGATCAGAGTCTTTGCTTGCTTGAGCCACTAGATGACAAAACAAAAAATCTCAGATCAGCCTGGGCAGCCGCATAGCCTGATCAGAGTCTTTGCTTTGCGCTTCAACGGTAGCTAAGGACTAAGGATCTGGGCTACTTCCATATCGACAGCGAAGACTATGATCAGACTTGGCGAATGCCCAGGCGTTATGTCACTTTGTCGGTTTTATCGTGTCGCGGCTCACTGTGTTATGGTAACAGGCCCCGAGGTTATAAAACTTTTTTTGTGCTCATCTCAACTGAGCATGAAATTTTCTCTGCTGATAAATAGGAAAATGCCAACGTATGTTGGCATTTTCATATTCATAAGCAGAGAAAATTTGATACTCGGCTGAACTGAGCAAGTAAACAACTATATTTATAAGTAATTTGCTATTTATTTGCAGGTAAAATTTCAGGCTCAGCTGAGTTGAGCATGAAAAATGTTTTATAACCTCGGGGCCAGGCTAGTGTAGTAGAACCGGATTATTTGCAACTCTTGAAAATAAATGGTATATCTTCATGTTTTCTGCCGTTTTTTAAAGGAAAACAACTTTTGTGACTTCATGTATGCCTCCCAGGGCGGCGTAGCCATTCCAAACTGGGTTCTACTTTTCAAGGAAAGGCTTTGCTCACAGGGGAGCCCATTTTCTCCATTAAAAGTTGGCCCACATTCATGAATAAGATAGAATATGACAGAGTTGCCCCTCATAAAAGAATAGGGGAGAGTCGGGTAACTTCGGACAGGCGGGTAAATTCGGACATACCATGGCAAACAGTGAAAATCCTGATGAGACGGCTCATCAGGATTTTCACTGTTTGGCCAGTTAATTTTTTTTAGTTCCAAACAACTGACATATAAAGGAAACAATGTCAGTGTCCGAATTTACCGGCTGTCCGAAGTTACCCGACTCTCCCCTACCCAGTCATCTTTCAATGAAAAGGTTGGAGTGATTAACACTGCTAGCGGTGAGTAGAGTAAAGTCGGGTAAATTTGGACAGCGGGTAAATTTGGACATTGACGTTGTTTATGTGTCAGTTGTTTGGAATTAAAACAAAATTAACTGGGCAAACAGTGAAAATCCTGACAAGATGAGACGGCTCAGCCGTCTCATATGGATTTTCACTGTTAATTATGAGCCGTCTCATGTGAATTTTCACTGTTTGCAATGGTATGTCCGAATTTACCTGCCGTCCGAACATATCTGACTTGACCCTAGTGATTAACACTGCTAGCGGTGGGCACTGACTTAACCTATAGACTTTGTATTGGCTCTATGCAACAGAAACGTATTCCACCCTTACCAGAAACATGAAATATTTCGTAATGTGCAAGGTCTATACTGATGTAGGTGGTATAAAATAATTTTACCATGGTTTGTCCACCTGTACGGGAGATAAAGGGTATTTTAAACTCCTGTGGTACAAGTTGTTTTATGCGCCGCATATACCTGTGCAATAAATGTTTAACTCCCTAGCGCTATTTTATTGCCAGACGCCAATAGGTTTTTATATATTTTAATGTGTATCATTATACTATTCTGTTGACACTGGCTTTTTTTATCTTAACCTGTGCTGTAGTTTGCTTTTATATGCTTACACAAACTCATTTTTAAATTGATATCTTTCTGTGTACATATGTAAAAAGTTGTATTTTTTTTCTTTTTTTTTTTAATGTTGTATTGTTTCTATGTTGTTGTTATAGAGGGCCAACTGGTAGACTGGCTATTGCAGCCAAAGGTGCACCCTCTTTAAATATTGTATAAATAAATAAACCAGAGGACCAATGGTCCTGTAGCTCACCTGACACTTGGTCCTGGTATATATTTTCATGCTTTTATACATGTATATAGCACCAGGGCAGGGGCCCTCTCCCTTGGGGATTAATGTTGAGTCCCAATTCTATATACCAAGCCACAAGGTCACTGGGCCTTTGTTTCTGGACAAAGATTTCTGAAGGGTTTTTATTATAAATGGGTGTGGCGGCCACCATGTTCATACGACCATGACCATCTGAACAAACTTTGATTCCTTTGACCCAGTATTAAAGCTCCATATGAAATACAGTAATCATTTGTATAAACTATGATGGGCCTGAGTGCCCAATGCTACATACCGGTACCAAGTTTCAAGGTTATAGGCCTTTCGGTTCTTGAGAAAAAGACTTTTGAAGAGTTTTTACCATATATGGGCATGGTGGCCATCTTGGTCAAGTGACCAAGACCATCTGAACAAACTATGGTTCCTTTAAACCGGTGAAGCTCCATATGAAATATGGCTTCAATTGACCTTAGTGGCCTCTGAGAAGATGTTTGAAAATGTTGACGGGTGACAGAATCTCAATGACCTTGTACAAAAGTCAAAGAATGACCTTGACCTTTAACGACAAAATATCTTCATCTGGTCATTTAGTCAACCATATATACCAAATATTGCACCTTATACTTAAATAGTTTCTGAAAAATCCACTGTTTAAGCATTTTCCCATATAAAAGACTACATAATGTACCAAAGTTGACAGTGTCATAAATTAGGTCAAGGTCAACGCACGATCAATTGTATAAACTATGATGGGCTTGAGTGCCCAAAGCTACATACCAAGTTTCAAGGTCATACACCTTTTGGTTCTGGAGAAGAAGATTTTGAAGGGTTTTTCCATATACGGGCATGGCGGCCATCTTGGTCAAGACCTTGAGAACAAACTTTTATTCCCTGATCACACTTAGACTCCATATGAAATTTTGCTTCAATCAGACCAGTGGTTTCAGAGGAGTAGATGTTTTGAAAATGTTGATGACGGACAGACCGACAAAATGACCTTGACCTTCAGTGACATAATATCTTCATCTGGTCATTTAGTTGACCATATATACCATGTATTGTACCTTAGACTTTAAAATAGGTTCTGAGAAATCCACTGTATAAGCGTTTTCCCATGTAAAAGTCTAACGTACCAAAGTTGACCATGTCGTAAATTAATTCAAGGTCAACGCATGGTCATGATTTGTATAAACTATGATGGGCCAGCATGCCCGATGCTACATACCAAGTTTTAAGGTCATAGGCCTTTTGGTTCTAGAGAAGACGATTTTTGAAGGGTTTTTACCATATATGGGCATGGTGGCCATCTTGGTCATGTTGCCCAGCCCCCCGGTATAAACTTTAGTTCCCCTATCCCACTGAGACACCATATGAAATTTGGCTTCAATCTCCCCAGTGGTTTCAGAGGAGAAGATGTTTGAAAATCTTGATGACGGACAGACCGACAAAATGACTTTGACCTTCAGTGACATAATATCATCCTCTGGTCATTTAGTTGACCATATATACGACATATTGTACCTTAGACTTAAATAGTTTCTGAGAAATCCACTATATAAGCGTTTTCCCATATAAAAGCCTAACATACCAAAGTTGACCATGTCGTAAATTAGGTCAAGGTCAACGCAAGGTCATCATTTGTATAAACTATGATGGGCCCGCATGCTCAAAGCTACATACCAAGTTTCAAGGTCATAGGCCCTTTATTTCTGGAGAAGAAGATTTTTGAAAGTTTTTTACCATATATGGGCATGGCGGCCATACTGGTCATGTGACCCAGACCTTGGGTATAAAATTTCGTTCCCCTATCCCACTGAGACTCCATATGAACTCTGGCTTCAATCGGCCCAGTGGTTTCAGAGGAGAAGATGTTCGAAAATCTTGACGATGGATGGTCTGACGGAATGACCTTGACCTGTAGTGACATAATATCTTCATCTGGTCATTTAGTCGACCATGTATACCAGGTATTGTACCTTAGACTTTAATATTTTCTGAGAAATCCACTGTTTAAGATTTTCCCATATAAAAGCCTAACGTACCAAAGTTGACCATGCCGTAAATTAGATCAAGGTCAACGCAAGATCATGAATTGCATCAACTATGATGGACCCGCATGCCCGATGCTACATAATAAGTTTCAAGGTCATAGGCCTTTTGGTTCTGGAGAAGAAGATTTTTGAAGGGTTTTTACCATATATGGGTATGGGGCCATCTTGGTCATGTGACCCAGACCCCGGGTATAAACTTTCGTTCCCCCCATCCCACTGAGACTCCATATGAAATTTGGCTTCAGTCGGCCCAGTGTTTCAGAGGAGAAGATGTTTGAAAATCTTGACGACGGATGGTCCGACGAAATGACCTTGACCTTTAGTGACATAATATCTTCATCTGGTCATTTAGTCGACCATGTATACCAAGTATTGTACCTTAGACTTAAATAGTTTCTGAGAAATCCACTGTTTAAGCCTTTTCCAATATAAAAGCCTAACTTACCAAGGTTGACCATGCCGTAAATTAGGTCAAGGTCAACGCAAGGTCATGATTTGTACAAACTATGATGGGCCGGCATGCCCGATGCAACTTACCAAGTTTCAAGGTCATAGGCCTTTTGGTTCTGGAGAAGAAGATTTTTGAAGGGTTTTTACCATATATGGGCATGGCGGCCATCTTGGTCATGTGACCCAGACCCCAGGTATAAACTTACGTTCCCCATCCCACTGAGACTCCATATGAAATTTTGCTTCAATCGGCCCTGTGGTTTCAGAGGAGAAGATGTTTGAAAATCTTGATGACGGATGGTCCGACTGAATGACCTTGACCTTTAGTGACATAATATCTTCATCTGGTCATTAAGTCGACCATGTATACCAAGTATTGTACCTTAGTTTATGAGAAATCCACTGTGTAAGCGTTTTCCAATATAAAAGCCTAACGTACCAAAGTTGACCATGCCGTAAATTAGGTCAAGGTCCACGCAAGGTTATGATTTGTATAAATTATGATGGGCCGTCATGCCCTATGCTACATACCAAGTTTCTAGGTCATAGGCTTTTTAGTTTTGGAGAAGAAGATTTTTGAAGGGTTTTTACCATATATGGGCATGGCGGCCATCTTGGTCATGTGACCCAGACCCCGGGTATAAACTTTCGTTCCCCCATCCCACTGAGACTCTATATGAAATTTTGCTTTAATCAGACCAGTGGTTTCAGAGGAGTAGATGTTTTGAAAATCTTGATGACGGACAGACCGACAAAATGACCTTGACCGTCAGTGACATAATATCTTCATCTGGTCATTTAGTTGACCATATATACCATGTATTGTACCTTAGACTTTAAAATAGGTTCTGAGAAATCCACTGTTTAAGCGTTTTCCATATAAAAGCCTAAGGTACCAAAGTTGACCATGCCGTTAATTAGGTCAAGGTCAACGGAAGGTCATGATTTGTACAAACTATGATGGGCCGGCATGCCCGATGCTACATACCAAGTTTCAAGGTCATAGGCCTTTTGGTTCTGGAGAAGAAGATTTTTGAAGTGTTTTTACCATATATGGGCGTGGCGGCCATCTTGGTCATGTGACCCAGATACCCCGAACAAACTTTCGTTCCCCAACCCATGGAGGCTCCATATAAAATTTGGCTTCGATCGGCCCAGTGGTTTCGGAGAAGAAGATGTTTGAAAATCTTGACGACGGACGACGGACGGATGCCTGGCTATACTATAAGCTCACCTTTGAGCCTAAAGGCTCAGGTGAGCTAATTAAATAAATCTACCCGCTAAAGCTCGTGGATTATCTCCGCGTACAGATGGACAAACCATGGTATAACTATTACTTGGCAGTGGGCGTCCAATGGCAATGACTTCTCGCGATAACTTGACGTGATCGAACAACTTCACAAAACAATGCATCCTGTTTATGTCAACAAGTACGACATCTAGTTAAGCGTTCATGCAGGAAATTACAAACATTTCAAAAAGAATTGTTTTCGTTAAAAGCATTGATCTCTGCGCGTGATTTAGGTATTTTCACTTTTTATCACATCAACGATCTCGGTCAACAACCGCAGATGAAACTGGCTTTCGAACAATATTTACCTTATAACAACTGTCATTCAGCTGACCAGATCAATTGATTAAAATATTGAGGCAAAATAAATATAATCATTCTTAGTCTTTTAATTCTTCAATTAGAGACCATTAGGACAAACGCATATTGAGTTCTAATTCCGATATTTTTTTTTATTGCAAACAGTATTTTATTTGAATAAGCGATGTATTATTTTAATCATTGAATAGATGTTTTATTGGCTTTATGCGACTACTATCACGTTTTCTGGTGTGAATTACGTATATGCCTACTGTTGAAAAACGATAGTTTTTAAATAATGATAACAAAAAAAAAAAAACTCCGACAAATAGAGTCCTGTATAATCTGGCTACTGCACGGTTCCATGCGATTTTCCCCTTGAAATGTTTGCATGTATTTAAGTTCTTATTGACTTGGCCGAGGAACGGATCCACTGACCAATGAAAACATGAATGCCTATCGATTCGAACTATATATGCTTAACTACTCTCGTATATGAGGTAAATAATCTGCCCGATCATCGAACACCCAAACACGGACGAATGTTTGTCAAGACTTAAACTGTTGTTGATGATTTAACAGCCATTGTATTTACAATGGACCCGGTGGGCGCATCTTGGATTGAGTACGCAAATCTGTTTCGCTGTCGGTTTTTATCACACTGAATGCATATTTTTCCGTGACCCGTAATTGGATTCTCTTAGGACAATTCATGCTGGGTGCTTCAGTGTTGACAATTAACTGATATACGTTTGCGAATCAATAGCATGCTCAAGTGATGTTTACGAAGTTACTTCTAATGCATACTTCAGTCGCGACACGCAAAAATTGTGCTCAACAGTTATGCAAAAAGCAAAGGTTAAAACCAGCCTGCACATGCGTGCAGTCTGGTCAATACCTTTACTGTTCGCTGACCTTCAGGAATCTACAGGCAAAAAAATAAAGGGTCTTGCTAAAGTGCAAAGATTTGTTAACAGATTTTCTCACGTTCTCACAGAAGGTTTGCCTACAATGTGAACACTCTCTACGAGGATCTATTTAAACAAAGCTGCGAGAAACAGGACGCTCTTTCAACCATATGTACTCTTTCTGATGCTGTATTGAAACAAAGTCGCGGGCAGAGAAAGCTATGTCTTCAAGATAAAATTGAGCCGCGACGCGACAAAACCAAAAATGTGGTTGTGCGCCCAGCGCAGACTCAGATTAGCCCGGCCATCCACCCAGTTTGACTAGACTCTTTCACAAGTGCTCAAGTGGGAGCTAAGGGTATAAGCTACCTCCATGCGCACAGCGAAGACTCTGATCAGACTGGGCGGATGCCCAGGCTGATCTGAGTCTGCGGTGTGCGCACAACCACATTGTTGGTTTTCTTGTGTCGCGGCTCATATACTCTCTCTGCGATGTTGTATTCAAACAAAGTTGCAAGAAACAGAAAACTCTTTCTTCAATATGTGCCCTCTCTTTGGTGACATTTTGAATCAAAGTCGCGGGAACAGAATGCTATACATGTATCTACAATATATACACTCAGCGATCTTTCACTGAAACAAAGTCATCCTACACAAAAAGTTCTGTCTACAATATATGAGTCGCGACACGAAAAAACCAACAATGCGGTTGTGCGCCCAGCGCAGACTCAGATCAGCCTGGGCATCCGCTCAGTCTGATCAGAGTCTTCGCATTGCGCTTAAAGGATAGCTAGGGGTCTAAGCTACCTCCATGCGGGCAGCGAAGATTCTAATCAGACTGGGCGGATGCCCAGGCTGATCTGAGTCTGCGCCAGGCGCAAAACCACTTTGTTGGTTTTCTCGTGTCGCGGCTCAATATTATACACTCTCTCTGATGTTATACAGAAACAACGTTATTTGAAACAGGAAGCTCTGTCTAAAATATGTGCACTCTCTGCGAGCACAGTAACTAGAAACAAAAAACTCCGTTAATTATATGTACACGCTCGGTAATGATGAAATGAAACAAAAGAACTGGGGCCGTATTCATAAAGCCACTTAAGTCTTTGCTATGCTGTTGCTAAGGCTAAATATCTATAAAGGAGATTCCATACAACTATGAAATTTGTTCTGGGGGAACAGTCTTTGTAAGACTGTTCCTCCAGAGCAAATTTCATAGTTGCAGGGAATCTCTTTCTAAGAAATTTAACCTTAGCGACTTAAGTGGTTTTATGAATACGGCCCCTGGAAACACAAAGCTCTGCTTTAAATATGTGCACTCTCTGCGATGTTGTGTTGAAAGCAAGTAACAAGAAACAGAACTCATGAAGCTACCTTGCTAAATAAAAATAGTGATAGTGTAATAGTTTTAGTTCATGTTTTTGCATTTACTGGTCCTAAACTTTGTGACAGAATATTCAGTAACAAGTAGAAGTTTCTGTTTTCTGCAAAAAGGGGTGTGCGAAGCCATGTCCTCTTGTACGCAAAATATCATGTCAAACGGCAGTACAATTAACGGCACGTGTTACATATGATGTCACAACCTGAAATGAAATACCGTTCTCTTTAATATCCCTAAAAAGACAAGTATTCCAAAATAAAAACAAACAAACAGGCATTAGGTGACAAGCTTCGTCTGCAAAAGTCCCAAAACTGGAAGCCAGGTCCGCTTACTCTATATTCTTAAAAAGAACGAATTTCTTACCGGGAAGCATATGCAGCCACCAAGTGACATTCGCTACCGACCTCCCTTAGATGAACAGTTTTGCATTCATTCGTTCATTCGGTGTACCGTGAGCTGTTCATTCGGCTTACCGTGTCTTTCGTGAACCTCTGTCAATTTATGTATATATTTCTTGCCCTTTGGGGCTTTATGGGCGGGAGGTGCGATCAGGCTGCAAGGGCGTAACTGCTTATACGCAGATACTAGTGACGTTTCGGTCTTTTTGGTTTGCTTGTTCTGTGTGAAATTACAACTTGTCAATCTGCTGCGTTTACTTTAATATTGATTCTGTTAACAATGTTTAGAACAGTCTGTATTATTCCCAGTTGCAGAATTGTTCTTTAAATATTAAACTGTCTAAGCGTTATCACAGTCTGAAATGAAGGACTGTCCCTGGGTGAGAAGCTGTTTAAAGAACAATCTGACACTATGATAAAATCCGGAATATTTACCGTGTTGCACTGTTGTCAATGGAAAATTGAATTTCCAGGCAGTCTTACAGTCTTACTACCAGCCGTATCGTAAAGAGGGTAGTAAATGGTAAAAATGGGACCTATAAAGAGACACAAGTACTTTCCTTCTATGCAAGAAGATATCGACATTTCTGTAAATATTGTTATTTTTTTTATCAGTCCTGCTAGACATCAATAAACGCAACCCAATTTTGCGTCTAGAACACCAATGTATAGGACAGAAAACATAAGATTTTATAAACATACAGGTCAGTGAGTTTAAACAAGTAAAATTGGCCAAACTACCAAGATTATTATAAGTTTTAACTTGTACAGTGTAGAAACCTTGACAATTCTGAAAACTTTTGATAAACCTGAGCCATGGTGTGTCCTTATGTGCCCGAGTAGGACGCGCCGCCTGACTTTATAAGACATACACCATGTCTATGCAGCTGAGAAAATAGTAAATACACTGAGTCTGATAACGGAAAGCCTGACTGATTTTCGGCCTTGTCCATCAAATCGGGAATAAGCACCTGCCACACTGTTGGAACCATGGTGGTCATTACGTCTCTCACTAAATTCTGTAAGTGATGACGCAAGTTTCGCTCTGAGATAACCCTGTCACAACTATCTGTTGGTGTGTACCCATTGGGCACACAACGTTCAATAAACATTGACTCAACGTCATGACGTTGAATCAATGTTGATTCAATATTGTGTGTCTGCTAGGTAGCTTCTCTCTTGATAACTTCAAACAGGTTCTAGCATAACGGAATATCTGAGACAAGTTAAGCTATATGCTACAAATATTTGAATTAATAGAATTTCTAAAGAAGCAATCATATTAGCTCAGCAACACGAACTTTCCATAAAGGTTATTGACATATTAGATAAACATCAACTACTGAGGATATGTGCTGTCATTCGGTTGTCGGCATTCCTTTCAATGAAATTAATTAAATTCTGTTAAGATAAGCACCATTACATGTTACAGGAAAACTCAAGGCTAATGGAATACTTAATTAAGATTTGGCTTTAAAATGTGAATTTGTGTTTCCATGATGTCTTCGTGAAATAAACTACGAAGAATATAGTGAAAAGATTTCCAGAGAATGCAACAGAACAAACATAAAATTAAACTGAGCAACAAAACCATGAAATACAAGACAGGACTCTGCGGCTTGTCGCTTCAAAGCCGATAAACATCAGAATCATTGTCTTTAAACAGCCAGTAGAAAAAAATCGGTCATCGATCTGGATGAACTCAGAAACTGACGAAAGGGTGTTTGTTGTCTAATACAAGAACTAAGATTTAAATATATTTCAAGTCATAAGTTTTTTTTTCCGAGAACCTGTTGTAAATACTGGCAACAAACGATTAACTCTTTCGGTGCCAAAGTCGCAAAAATACGACTTTGCAAACAGCGTATATCCAGATCAGCCGGCTCTTAAAAGAGCCGTCTGATCAGGATCTACACTGTTTGCCATTCAAATATGAACTTAAAAAGCCTGATTTTATGTAAAATGTCTTTAGATTGTTAAAATTTCCAATTACAAATCTGTCGTCTGATGATTTGAGCAGACGAAAATTTGCCGTCTGAAAAATTTGGCACCGAAAGAGTTAAAGCAGACAAAGCTGGAATTAACAACATCAATTGCAAATGAATTGGCAATGCAACCAAATACTTTCTGTTGTACTCGTATTACGCAATACCAGAAAACATATTTTCGTTTAATACATGTTACATGTAATATAGGCTTCTTCCAATTGTATTGATATTTATATAATAATATGGCAATGACATATATTTTTGCCTGATTCACCCATTTCATGTCCTGTCAAAAGCATGCACATTGTAATTAACAGAAGGTATTGATGAACTTGCAGGAGATGTGCTAGAGCTGAGCAGTGAATTGATCCCTCGATCATAATATTTTAAGATGTGTGGGTAAAATCCCATGTTTTCCGCCATTTCACAAAGTAGAACAACGTTTGTAACATCCTCTTTCCTTCCCTGGACAAAAAGAAAAACCTTCCAGCATGGAATCTATTTCTAAAGAAAAGGATTTGCTCCTAGGGCAGAGAAAATGGTAGAGTTGATTTGAGCTGCGACACGAGAAAACCAACAAAGTGGTTGTGCGTCCAGCGCAGAGTCAGATCAGCCTGGGCATCCGCCCAGTCTGATCAGAGTCCTCGCTGTCCGCATGAAGGTAGCTTAGATCCTCAGCTACCCTTTAAGCGCTTATGGAAGACTCTGATCAGACTGGGCGGACGCACAGGCTGATCTGAGTCTTCGCTGGGCGCACAACCACTTTGTTGGTTTTCTCGTGTCGCGGCTCATTTTCTTACAGGTGTACCCATTGACCTTACACGAAAGATCATTGTCGAGAAAACGAAACTGATTAGTAATGAATGGCATACATAAACATACAGAGATAAGGAACAGTCCCTTAAAAATGGCAAGAAAATACGGAGGTATAAGCCATACGCCGTAAAAACTCTTTTAAACAGAACTCATCTCGACTGTGACAAATTTAATACGAAGCTAGTGGTTTGGATAGCATCGATTTTTGTCACACAAGACGGGAAGAAAATGAGACAAACACCTTATTAACCACGCAGCAAGTGTTTTTGAGATATTTTATACAGTATTCTGTCTATAAATATTCACAGAATAACTTTAACCGAGAAATGAGTTATACGAACTAGGACTGAAAGAGATAAAACAGTGATATTTAAGGCTGATGATTTTTTAGTCCTATTTACATAAACTGTTAATTGTTGCTCCTATGCCTTTACTTACAGTTAACGTGCTAGTACTAATAAACCGTTTAAGCAAACACGTACTGTTGCAGAGAAAAAGCCAGCATACGATAAAGCATTTCATGCTCAAGCATTATTGCCGGGTTTGGCAAAAATAGATCCTTACATGCACATTTGTTTGGCATTATTATTAAAGTCAGATGTTCCTTGTGCTTCGAAAAAAAAAAAGAAAAAAAAAGCAAAAAAAAAAAAAAAAAGAAATAAGGTTAGAATATTACAGGCTGAAAACCGTTGATACAGATACCCAAACAAAAGTAAAAAGTATGCAAAGACCAGGAACTGAAACAATCAAAATCCAAATCCAGCCCTCAAACCATAGTTGGAAACAACTAAGATTACAAATAATCAAGATACAGAGAACATATGGCCAACCAAGTGAGCAGCTTGTTCCCGAAAGGTGGCCACTCAGCAACCCAAACCGAACCAAAAATAATAAGAACATACATAAGGTAAAACATCACAGAAACTCTGACACCAAAAACAGGCAACAGAGAACCACAACAGAACTACCGCCTTGGAACGGTCAGTAATGAATTACTGGGGGGCTTAAATCGATTTTACAGGCCCAACCTCACCCTCAGTTTCTGAAGTGGTACAAAACATTTAGTTGGTTGTTCGGTTCGCATAATAACCCTCTAACTCGTCAATGAATCATCACGGTAAACACATAAATCAAATTTCAACACCATGAAGAAGCAAAAAAGCTAGAATCACAAAGCACAGCCCACACAAGACATCGGAAGAAAAAGAAGGGAGAAATGTAAACAATAAAACGGAATTGTTCATTTTAAGGGTCGTCATTTGATACATTTTTAGGTTTCCCAAGAACCATAGAATGTATATGCGAAAAGGGAATCAGCCTGTGCAGATGCTGTAAGATACAGTTTCACGCAACGTCAATCATTAACCCTTTCTGCATATCAATTCTTGTAAGCAAACAATGGAACCCCCTTTGCGGCGTCTGAACTGGGTCTGCACTGTTTGCATATGAGCCGCGACACGAGAAAACCAACAAAGTGGTTGTGCGGCCAGCGCAGACTCAGATCAGCCTGGGCATCCGCCCAG
The DNA here is from genome assembly GCA_963989385.1 of Ctena decussata. Classification (NCBI taxonomy): domain Eukaryota; kingdom Metazoa; phylum Mollusca; class Bivalvia; order Lucinida; family Lucinidae; genus Ctena; species Ctena decussata. The sequence goes on along the minus strand of OZ022501.1, from coordinate 5,088,028 downwards.
TCTGACCAGAGTCTTCGCTGTCCGCGTGTAGGTAGCTGAGACCCTTAGCTACCCTTTAAGCGCTAAGCAAAGAGTCTGGTCAGACTGGGTGGATGCCCAGGCTGATCTGAGTCTGCGCTGTGCGCACAACCACTTTGTTGGTTTTCTCGTGTCGCGACTCAATTATGTATCCCAAACACAAGTGATCCCAAACGGGTTTCAAGTCTTGAAAGGGTTAATAAACTGACCGACTGCTTTTCTCTAGACCTCATTTTCTTGACTTCATTAAGATTTGTCCTTGGAATCCTCAGCTATTACGTGATTGCAAAGAGACAAATCTTGATCAAGGACAGACGTTAGGTCAATTAATTTTCAGCTTTATTTAGGAGAAAGTATATCATAAACAATAATACAAACACCTTATTTGCTATACAGCTACATGATACGTTTGCCATACAGGTTTTACGTAGCTACATGTAGACTGTTCAAAGCAAACTGGCAACGATGGATGGATGGATGAATTGCGATTTTACGTTCTTTTTAAACACTATTTCAGTCATATCAGTCATATCATAAACAACAGCAACGCCTAACTTACTTCCTAATGGCGCGTTTATATATATAAGTTATTTCAAAATACAGATAATTAGTTAAATATTCGACTATCACACTTGTTTGAAATTCGTGTGTTGCAATGATGGGATACAGATTCAAACAAGTCAATTCGACTTTCTTCTGAATCCCTTTTGTATATTCATTTTATTTGTAGTATTTGTGTTTGTTGTATCATGCATATAGTATACGAATAAAATACTGTTTAAACCAACTGCAACACCGCTTTCAGATGTTACTCATTTCAATGGCAGCCACACCTATACTCAACGATAAACTCTGGGTAATGTTGATTCATAATAAACAAGGGATGTGGCAAGTGGGTCAGGTGCATACAGAGCGGGTACATAACAACAAAATGACGTACAACAAAATGACGTTATTACGACGTCATGTATCTGTTGGGTATTGTTTTTCCTTCCTTTCTTTATTTTCTTTTCAGTGTTAATTTGCCTTTGGCACATTCCAGTTTGTTTTATGTCTTGGTATTCAGTTACATATATCTGTCACTGTGGTTCACTACGACTTGACTGTCAGTACTCGAGGACCACACCATCAGAAATCTTTTTCTCGTCTTTGTGTCATCCTTAGTATTGATCAGCCTACGGCTTATAAGGTATGTAAGCTTAACGTCAATATGTTTCATAACAGTTCTGAATAGTTAGATCCTTTGGGAGCAAGGAATACACAAATGAAACGAAAACAGCAGTCTTTTCATGACCAGTAATCAATGTGCGACATTGGCCACGCCCCCTGGCAGAAGCCTCAGAAGAACTCTGTTTTCAGGATGACTAAAAATAAATACATTGATGTCAAAGGACCAGAAAATAAATATATTGCCTATCAGTGAAACCGAAATCAATCAATCAATCAATCGATCAATGCAGTAGCTTTTAGGTCCATGCTCATCAACTTCCAGCTGCAGCTAGACCTGAAGATTATGCGAAAAGCAAACGCTCAGACCAGCCTGCACGTCCACGCCTTGACTATTCGAGCGCAACACCAACCTAATACTGTAGATTGAAAGCATCCATGGATTCATCTATGCTGCTTTGCGTTTTTGCCTGTTCGCATATCTGTTCCAACAAATGTACTACTGTAGCGTCAGTCCAACATTGTGCTTTTATGATTCATTTTCCGATTTCCATTATCAAATTAGATCATAGATGATCCATAACTAGAACCCAGCACCAAAAGACCATTAGAGTAAATGATAATAGAATTATATAACTCGGGCAACCATTATTATGATCGTAGTTGGGGAAACCTTAAAAAACCTAAAACAAGTACCTTGAAAAGTACTAATTTTCATAATGGACGTTAACCCATTTATGCCTAGTGTCCCTTTAGAGGTACATCGGCAAACAGTGCAACCCCAGATCAGACGCCACAGAACGCGGCGTCTGATCAGAGTTTATGCAGTTTGCATGAGAAAAACGGGTACTTCTCTTTAAAATGAATTATTGCATAAATATCGGTGTCACACGCTATTAATAGGCATGTTTTAACGAACTCAAACCCATGTATTAACATGGGTTTTCACGCGCCGTTAATTACCACCTTAGCGACTTTTCGTATGCAAGTTGCAGGGCAATACTCCGTCAGTACAGAAACAATGGCAAGACTGCAGTGGAAGATATCCATTAAAGACTTTAACGGAAGAGTTATACAAATTCGGATATTGTAAAAAATGAAAGTGCAGACGACATGAGTGAAAACTTTGATAAAAATGATTATGACTTGTGAAATGCTGCTTAAGGTTGCACAAACATTCACGGTAGCTGACCATTGCCGGAAACGAGGATGTTTATAAATAGACATGCATAGTGCCTTTAGGAATCAGCAAGGTAATGGAGATGAGCCCGAAAAATAGTGCGCCAACATTTTCGTTATGTTTGTAGCATTATGCCTATATTTGAATTTATGCAATGATAGCGATCAAACAATTTTTCCCAACGCATTGACGTTCGGCCACGGTATTCAACGTCTCCCAAGGGACCTTGCAAATGTTAATGCATGAAAAACCATGTTTGATCCTTATAATAAAAAATAAGAAAAATAAACTAAAACAGACACCCCTTAAAGATTTATTCCCTTGATAATAATAACAAACAATGATTTGATGAAATATTTCATGCAATACCTCCGACTTGGTCTAACTATACATTTGAAATGGAGTTTAGATAATAACAATTGATAAATATGACTTTAAACACAAATTAAGTTAATTTTTTAAACAATGGCGGATCGCGGTCGAAATCGCATTATTGGACAAAAATAATTTATTCATACATCATTATCACGTGCGCGAATAAGAAAAATACTTGTACATGATCACATGACACACGTGGTCAAAATCGATATTCTTACAGGCCGTGAGGAAACAGGTAATTTGCATTTTAATTTGAAGGTTATTTTTCATTCCACATTTATCTAAAAGACATGTATTTTCTCAAAACATGTATGATTAATTATAATACTATTACATATTGTCTAACGAAATATTGTTAAAATATTTGTTTCTGAAAACATTAAACCAGAGGACCATTGGTGCTGTAGCTCACCTGAGTCCATTCATCCTCAGCACTCAGGGGTAAGTAACTCTAAGGCAAATTGTACAATATGACAGAATTTTGAAGTCTGCTTCTTGAGAACATTTCTGTAAGACTTTTGTCAAAATATCAGCTGTAACACAGAAATAAATGCTAATTTACATTTTTCCCATTATAAGTCTATGGAAACTTTAAGTTGCCATCGCAACAAACCACATGGGCAACAATAATAAAAAATAGTAATTCAATAGAGGCTATTACTAAGATCCTTTCAGAAAAGTTTCAGGTTTATCGTCCAATTAGTTTCTGAGTATGTTTACTGTTTTTGAATATTTGGTTGCCATGGCAACCAGCCAAATTGTGCCATTTGCATAAATTTCATGCGGTTGCTAGAGGACTACTCCAGGAACAATTCTGTGAAAGTTTTGTCAAAATATCTGCAGCGATATTGCTATGAATGAAAAGAACCTGGTATGATAAGGCCCATATTTGGCCCCCAGAAAACTCATTTTTCAAAAGTTCTATTTCGATAACTAAAATGCATTCATAGGAAAGTTCTAACCCTAAATGTACCCGAAAATACAAAATCAACCAGTTCTTGCATAAAATATTTGTGTTTTTAATCATGAACATACCCATACCCCCAGCGGATTCCGACGAAAATGACGAATTTGGTAGCCTTTGCGGTTTTCAAAATCAGAATCAGAATCAGAATCAGAATTGTTTACTGGTGATACGTCCAAAGACAATCATTCACCAGGACCTGTGAATCAGGGAAGCTAGTCCCTAGCCCTTATAAGAGAAGTAAACTTAGTAACTGAATCCTCTGCACACTCAGCAGCAGAAATAAGTGAATCTTCCAGGGAATTCCAATCTCTAATAGTCTGGGGGAAGAAACTGGACTTGTAAATGTCAGTCCCAGCCAATGGGGTTTGAAATGTCAGGGAATGATGATTCCTCGTACGCCTATTTGGGGGAACAAGGTCACTTATGGGTATACTGACTGCACCCCTTAGACCTTTGTAAAGCATTATAAGTCTACTATCTTTCCTTCTCTTTTTTAGGCATTCCCACTTAAGTTTCTCCAGAATGCCAGTCATACTCCCAGTTTCATATGTGTAATTTCCCGTTACAAATCTAGCTGCCCTTTTCTGCATCTTCTCAAGTTCATCTTGAAGAAGTATACTTTGAGGGTCCCAAACTGAACTGCCATACTCCAGGACTGGACGCACCAGTCCCTTGTATGCTGACTCCTTAACATCTTGTGGACATGCTGCCAAGTTACGTCTGAGGAAGCCGAGGGTCCTATTAGCCTTTGTGCAAATATTACTGACATGTGTGTTCCATTTCAAATCATTGGCAATGGTTATGCCGAGATACTTGATAGTTTCTACATTACTGAGGACCGTTCCCTCTAAGGTATAGGAAGCATTGATCTTCTTGATCCGTTTCCTTGTAATTTGCATTATATTGCATTTAACAGGTTGAAATCTCATGCCCCAACTCCTTGCCCAACAACCTAACTGATCTATATCCTCCTGAAGTTTCACAGTGTCTTCAATATCTCTGATTTCACGATAGCAAACACAGTCGTCAGCAAAAAGTCTTAATTCCGAGTCAATACTTTCTGTTATATCGTTAATGTATAACGAGAACAACAATGGTCCAAGCACAGTGCCCTGGGGGACACCTGACAAAACCGGGGCCCAATCCGACTTTACTCCATTTACCACCACACGCTGCTGCCTGTAACAGAGAAAAGAATCTATCCATTTCAGAGTCTTCCCACTAATACCATAGCCGTATAGCTTACATTTAAGTAATTCATGAGGGGGAGTGTCAAAAGCTTTCTCGAAGTCCAAGATAAAAGTGTCAACCTGACCGCCCTTATCCAAGATTTTAGCCCAGTCATGTATAACCGTGATCAGTTGAGTTTCACAGCTATGTTTCTTACGGAAAGCATGTTGTCTGTCTGACAAAAGTTTATGTTCATCCAAATGTGCCATAATATTAGAGCAGACAATGTGTTCGAGTAACTTGCATGGTACACAAGTTAGAGAAACCGGTCGGTAATTGCAAGCCAAAGACCTATCTCCTTTTTTGAAGAGTGGGCATATATTTGCAAGAGACCATTCCTTGGGGATTTCACCCGAGTCAATAGATTGTTGGAAGAGATGAGCGAACATTGGGCCTAATTCAGATGCTAGTTCTTTTAAGACTCTGGGATGCAATTCATCAGGTCCTAAAGCTTTCGATGGGTTCAAGCCCTTAAGAAGTTTCGTTACACCTTCTGCCGAAACATGAATGTCCTCCATGAAAGGAGCCGAGCGATTAGGAAGGGGGACTTGGGTGTGCTCACTTTTGTTAAACACATCCGAAAACTGACCGTTAAGTTCATCAGCCTGTTCCAACTCTGACTCGGCAACACCACCACCATTTCTCTTCTTTAGGGGTGGGATGCCTTGAGTATCTTTCTTTTGACTATTAATGTACCTGTAGAAGTCTCTGGGATTAGCCTTTATGTCACCAACCAAGTTATTGACATACAAATCATGTTGCTCTTTCACATCAGCTTTAATTTCCCTTCTCAAAGATTCAAATTTTGACCTAAGTTTGCTACTGCCAGTCTTTTTGGCCTTCGCATGTGTCTTATTTCTTCTACGAATCTTCCTTCTTATCTCAGGGGTTATCCAAGGAACAGAAGAGGTTGACCTACTGGTATATATATATAAAATATATGAGCCCGGCCTCCAGCACATTTTGTATTTTATATGCAGACATAATTTTGATATATTTAGATGCCATGAAAATATTAAATGTGCTGGAGGCCGGGCTCTATGTTTATTTTTAAGTTTTTGTTACCAAACTGGCAGCGTTTGGAACATTTTCCCTGTTTTCTCAACACAAAAACGCCCATATCTCCGCTCATACACAAAATAAACATACAGTCCAACCTGTATTAAGCAAGCACCCAAGGGATAATAAAAATCTGCTTGCTTAAGACAGGTGCTTGCTAAATACAGGTACATTTCAATGTATTTGCCTATTCTGGGAACTGAATACATGCTTGCTAAATACAGGTTGCTTGCTTAATAGAGGTGGCCACTAAGACAGGTTTTACTGTATGTTGTGGGTATTCATTTTCTTAGTTAGAACACAAGGAATAATTTGGTATACATTTCATTTTGATCTGTTGGAATTTTTTGGTTAGCGTCTCTGGACGTGCAAACTTGAGTGGGTGGGGTACCTTGACAGGCCTTGTGCAGTGCCCAGGTAATTAGCCGTGGTACCCAACGTACAAGCATTTCATCAAAAGCCTATTATAAAGAGCTTTCAAAACCCATTGTAAATGACTTATTTCTTTGATGGAAAAATTATTAAACTCAGTTTTTCTTGCAATTTTCTTTCATTTTATGGAACCAACATAGGCATGTCAGAAATCATGTTATTCTGAGAATCAACAAAAAGGAAACATATCATTTCTGTTTGTTCCCACACGCACAAATGATAAGCAATAGAAACCATGCAATTTTAAAATAATTTAAATGGGGGCGAAATATGGCCCTTATCATACCAGGTCCTTTTCAACTTTACTATTATAAGTCAATGGCAAATTAAAGTTCCAACAGAAACAAAACTACTGAAGCAACTGCCATGAGAATCAGTAGTTTTATAGAGGCTAGTATTAAGATCGTTTCTGTAAAGTCTGAGCTGTATCAGTCGAATAGTTTTTGAGACGATTTGTTAACAGTTTTTCTATATATTTCCGCTGCCATGGCAAACAGCCAAATTCTGCAATTTGCATAAATTTAATAAGGCTGCTTGAGGACTACTCAAGGAACATTTCTATGAAAGTTTTGACAAAAAATCTGCACCGACATAGCAATTAATGCAAATTTTCTATTTTGCCATTATAAGTCAATGGCAACTTTAAGTTCCCATAGCAACCAAACTGCTAGAGCAATTGCCAAGAAAAACAGTACTTTTATAGAAGTTAGTACTAAAATCCTTTCTGTGACGTTTGGGCTTTATTGGTTGCATAGTTTCTGAGGAGATGATTTTTGAATATTTTTTTTCTATTTTTAATCATTCGGTTGCCATGGCAACCAGCCAAATTGTGCAATTGACATAAATTTCATGTGGTTGATAGAGGACTACTCAAGGAACAGTTCTGTAAAAGTTTTGTCAAAATATCTGCAGTGACATAGCAATAAATGCAAATTTTCAATTTTTCCCATACAAGTCAATGGAAACTTTAAGTTGCCATAGCAATCAAAGTTCTGAAGCGATTTGGATAAAAAAAACAGTATTATTGGTTCCCTCTGCCTATGGATGCTATATATGAAATTTGGTTACAATGGGCCTTGTATTTTCCGAGAAGATGTCGTTTGAAAATGTTGACGGACGGACGGACGGACGGAGGATGCCTGCCTATACTATAAGCTCACCTGTGAGCCTTCGGCTCAGGTGAGCTAATAAACGTGGGTGACAATCTTTAACTAACAAATGGACTCATCGAATCATAACAACTGAAGAGTTTACTAGGCATAAATGGGTTGAGGTGAATAGTACACATACGGGGGAAGCGACTCTGATAATTTATCGGTAAGGAAAAATTATTTCGATCATAACATCATATACGATCAAATTGCATGGATATTGCGACGTTTTCTAATGGACTTGTTTGGGGCGGACGTCGCTAGAAGTAAAAATGTTTACACCCGACGTCATCAAGGCGCTAAATGTGCACGCCGGGTGTTAACAACGTGATTTATCACAAATTTTCTCATGGCGCCCTCCCTATAAGTTCAATGGGGAAAACGTTCACGCCATGTTAGAATCAATATTGATTCAGCGTTGAGGGCCTAGTGTGCAAGAACCGCATATTTAAACAAATAGGTAAGCCTATGCACAAAATTTTAATTTGATCGATAAAATGCTATATAATAATGATAAGTGAATTAATTCATTAAACGTTCTAACTGTTTTGTTGCATTGACATTGAAGATTTCACAAAGTTTCAGCGGTCTAAGTTGCAGAAATTCTCCTTTGAATGATTAATCGCCCTAAATGTTATCGCAGTCTGTTTGTAATGAAATACAGTCCCATGGGGTAACGGCATTTACATACGACTTTTAGAAAATCCTTGTTATACTTGGTAATGCATTATAGGTTTTCTTTTCTTACATCATCTAAGCCTGCTTCTGAATGATTTTTTTTCTTTTCAGGACTTTTCAGGCTAAAGTCAGAGTCCAGCTATATATCGGCTTTTAAATTCACACAAGTATTATTTGGAGACCACGGAAATATGTTTTAAAAGTCAAGATTTCTGGTATAGTGTATGCCATAACCTTAATGCTGTTGGCGGACCATAGATGACTCTGCATTAGTCTATTTCCATTTGTCCCTGATTTCAAATGTCCTTTTTTGCCGGCAGAGTTTATCACTGCCTACTCCTCCAGTTATCTTCCACTCACCTCTCTTTCCATCTCTTCTTCTGTCTGCCTCTATTTTTCCTTTCAATGTACATCATTTCACTTTCATCTCATGCACATAATTGAGCCGCAACACGACAAAACCAACAATGTGGTTGTGCGCCCAGCGCAGACTCAGATCAGCCTAGGCATCCGCCCAGTCTGATCAGAGTCTTCGCCGTCCGCATGGAGATAGCTTAGTAACTTAGCTACCTTTTGAGCTCTTAACGAAGAGTCTGATCAAATTGGGCGGATGTTCAGGCTGATCTGAGTCTACGCTGGGCGCACAACCACTTTATTGGTTTTCTCATGTCGCGGCTCATATCTGAATTATCATGGATGCAAAGCACGAGTGAAAATTTTGGACAAGCTGTTTATGGTATACATTGCAATTTAGGGATCAAACTTGGTTTTTAATGCTTTGATGTTCGCCAGGTCCCGAGGAAGATATTGAAAACCGAGGACGAAACCCTCGGTTTTCAACGAAGGCATTACTGCATACACTCTACCACTACGTTCAAAGAATCTTTGTTTGAATTTGCGAAAAATATGGCACTATATTTTGTCACCATTTGATCGATAACGCACGAGTTCATTCTTTTATTATTATTATTATTATTGATAACATGTCATATATTAGAGCGGTTAACAGATCAGTTGTGCGTGGCGAAATAGTTATACTGTCCCAACAACGTATTCATTGAAAGTCGCTAGAGCACGTGAATTGCCTTGTTAATACATGGATTCGTATCCGTTGAAACATACCTGTCATGACGGGTGCAACTGATAATTATGCAATAATAGGTGTTTCAATGATGTGCTCTATACCTGATTAGGCGTGGAAATATTAGTCACATTCGGACTAAAATAAGCTTATTAGCCAAGCTGACTGATGGCTGAAACAGTCTTGGAACTTCAGAGGTCTTAAAAGTGTTCGAGCGTGTTAGGAACATGAAATTGCAATGAAGTAAGCATCGCGTTAACTTTTTGAAGTACTTTTTTTTTCAAAATGACACAATTGTGATTTAACTAATCACCTAAACAGCATCAAAGTTCTTTAAATACCCCATTGCTCCATTAATATTAAATATTTCAGTGAGGGGTATCGCTGCACGCCTCTCACCATAGTTTCGTCATTGTAAAAAGACAGTGATAATAATAAGCTTTAAAAAAATTAAACTTCATTGAGTTTCACTAAAAAAAGGTTAGAGAAATGATTTAGGTCATTTTAGTTGGCAACTGAAATGACCTACCTGAGATATTGTAAATTTGAATAAAATGGAAAAAAATACATCGTATATACAGCGATTTCATTCGATTTGATTTCATTGGCTTTGTCGTTTTTTTAAAAAAAACATTTGCTCCCTACTTTCGGCCGGTTATATGACAATATATGCTCGCCAACCCTCATTTTATAACCAAGAGTGAGTGTGAAAGCTCTTTTAAGGAGTAATTTCTGTTCAGACGATGACTATGGATCCTTTAATGCGCTTGTGTTTTATGATTTGAAGGGGAGATTTCCACTGCATCGTCATTTTGAATAAAAAAAACCCCCAAGAACATTTTCCCCCAAGACGAATGAAATTGTCGGTTTAAACCACTTTAATGGAGTTTTCAGAAAATCAAGAAGTCAGTAACCTCAGTACGTTGGTCTGTAAAATGACAAAGTGCTTTATTTACGTTTGCTGCCTCGCTTAGTATAATGACTATGTCATTGCCTCTCATAGCCATTTGTCACTTAAATTGATTCGAACTTGCAGTCAATAAATTTTGAAAGAAATATGTGTACCAAAGAGACAAATACCACGTCAAAAGAATAATAAATAAATGAATAAGAAATAAATAAAAAATACATATAGATAAAATAAGATAAAAATACATGTAATCTATAAATATATCAATAAAATAATTACAACGTATGATAAAGCGAAAGCAAGAGACTGAGTTACACTGAAAAAAGGGAGCAAAAGTTCCAAGCATTTTGCTTGTCAATATATTTTATGGACGTCAAGAAATCTACAGATCCACAATTATAGGATAGATAAAAAGATGGATGACTAACGATTTTATATCCCTTTTTAACAGTGATTCAGTCTTCTTATATTAACAAGGAAAAGGTAATAACAAAAGGTGTGCGCAACAGAACCCCGTTTACGGTGGAAAGATCCCCGCCTCTAATTGGAATCGAGACCAGGGCCTCTATATCAGCAGGCCAGCGCTTAACCCGCACAGAGTTTTGAAGATAATTGCTTTTTTGCATCAAGATCGACAAGACTTTGGAATCACATCGCAAGTATTAAAAGTCATAATTTGTTCGTAAAATTTCAGACATTAGTGTACCTACCCACTCAAGTCGAGCCCACTGGTAATGGCGTTGAATCAACATTGAAACAAAATTGTTTCACATAGAATTTCTGCTGGGGTGGTCACGTAGAATGCCCGCTGGGTCTACTGGTGTCCATGGGATCATTGGTCATTCTAGCAAAGGTAATTTCGATCCTTATTAGTTAAGGCCTTCGGGATATGCCTGTGCAATGTATGTTGAACAGAGACTGAAAGAGGTTTATACTGTTTATCATGCAGCCAATAAGTTTTGATCCGCATTTGTACAGGTAAAACACTTTACTGTAAGGAATATTGTAAGATTCAAACAAAAATCATCATGGGTAGATAGGTATGACAAAAGTATCATACTGTGGTCGATAATTAACTAACGACCGCGATTTTTTTTCAATCTTTGCTGCCCTTCATCAGTTTACGATTCGCTTATCTTGTAGATTAGGGGCCCGGCAGCTCAATGCGTTAGGCGCTAGCCTGCTGATCTAGCGGTCCCGGGTTCAAATCGGAGGCCTAATACTTTTCAAACCAAACCGTGGTTCCATTGCACACAACCTTTCATTGTCACTGTCCCATCGTCCTGATATAACTGAAATACAGTAAAAAATGAAGACAAAATCGCAAGTCATCCATCCATGTATCTTTTGTAAGTTATGAAGAAACATGAAACTGTATAAAGATTCCAGTCATTTAGATAGCTGCTAAGGAACTATTGATCTTTATTTGTATTAAGTAACAATTACTTATATCTTCAATATCATTCTAAATTACGGTGTCTGATCTCGATCAATAACCGCAGACACACACAGCATCCACTGTAATTGTTATACATGTAACAGCCAGATTTATAAAGTGAAAGACGCTGTTGCAATACTGAAGACTCAAAAGGAATTAAAGCTCCGTTGGCTTGTTTGTATGTTCAGTTTCTGCTGCTAGGTTATCTACTAAAGATATATCCGCCCAGTCCGTTCATATTCTTTACTAAGCGCTTTGAAGGTAGCTAAGGGTCTAAGCTACCTGCATGCGGCAGCGAAGACTCTGATCAGACTGTGCGGATGCCCAGGCTGACATTGAGTCTGCGCTGGGCGCACAACCACATTGTTGGTTTTCTCGTGCCGCGGCTCATTTAAATTTAATATTTTAACAAAATTTCGTTAAACAATATGTAAAAGTCTCATAATTAACCGTACCGTGCTTTGGGAAAATGCACGTTTTTTCGACAAATGTGGAATGAAAAATAATCTTCAAATTAAAATGCAAATAACCTACTTCCCCACGGCCTGTAAGAGTATCGATTTTGACCACAAGTGTCATGTGATCTTGTACAGGTATTTTTCTTATTTGTGCATATGATTGTGGCGTATGAATAAATTATTTTGTCCAATAATGCGATTTCGAGTGCGGTCCGCGAGAGTTTAAATAATTATCTTATTTTTTGTTTAAAGTCACTTATTATTATATATTATTATCTAAACTCTATTTTGAAATGTATAGTTAGACCATGTCGGAGGTATTGCATGAAACATTTCATCAAATAGTTTTTGCTATTATTATCAAGGGAGTAAATCTTTAAAATAAAAAAAAATGTAGCGGAATTAGGTCACAGTGACCTAATTTCTGTTTACAAGCCTTATTTTGCTAAACTTCCAATATCTCAAGTAAACATGAACGGATTTTGGTCAGATTTGGTCAGAATTGTCCATTAATGAAGTTCTTTCAAATTAAGTGATTGGAAATTATCTAAGATGGCCGCCAGCCACCGTTATTAATAATAGAAAAACATGAAAATGACATTTTTTCTAGAACCTCTGAATGAAATTGCATCAAATTTGTTCCAGAATGATCCTTGCATGAAGCTACTTCAAGATGTTTCAAACTGACCATCCAAAACAGCCGCCATCCACCGCTACTGAAAATAGCGAAAAAAACCCTGTTAAGCTATCTCATAAACTACTGAAGGGATTTGACCAAATTTGCATGTGTGACAAAATGATGCTTTAATTGAGTTTTTAATGTGAAGGTGCAAAGCAGGTGCGATATAGTGTTTCGCGGAACTCTTGTTTTACATATGGGCCCTAGTACCCTATTTTGCATGTCATGCTGTTCTAAAACTGATACATGTAAGCAAGGCACTGTTATTCTTGTTTAAACTACACCATAAAACTTTTAAAGCTTCAAGGCCCCATTGCTGTATCATGGTAAACATTCATGAAATATTTTATCATGAGGTATCGCTGCAAGGTTCTCACTGCCAACTTTAAACAAATAAAACAAGCTTGAGTTCCACATAGAACGGATTTGAAAATTGATTTTGGTCTTACTTTCGATATAATGAGCCCGATGTAAATGATAAAAATACAATGTACAGGCATGGGACCCACCGCTTTTGCATCTGTCGAAGGGGAATCAGGTTGGTTGGTTTGCTTTGGGTTTATTGGCTCTTTGAGACATTATTTCAGACTATCTATTTCGAGCCTTCTTCTCCCACAGAGAGGACGATAGAAAATAGAGATAGACGAGAGAACAAAATAGTCAAACAACCCCGACCCGCAGCTACTGCAAGCACAGTAGGGCTATCCAAATAAGTAGTGCGCCCATGCACTGAGAGTTACCCAATAGTCATTGCTTTTTTCTTTCCGTCGATGATCCGATACTGTCGAGTCCACTGTACCGCTGCAAGCTTCTCAGTATAGTTCCGTCATTGTAAATAACCGTGATAAGCCAGCCTCAAACAAATAAAACGTCCCTGAGTTTCACATAGATAGGGTTTGACCTGACCTACTTTCGATTTCAATATGTTGAATAAAATGGTAAAAATACAATGTACAGGCGCGGGGCCCTAATCACTATCCCGCCTATGTTCATATAGAATTGATAGACAGGAAACCAGACCAGAAAATTGTATTTTGTGAAGCGAATTGTTGTTTTTTAAAAACTTGTTTTCTCTCCTTTTTGCCAGTTATATGACTCAATATATGCACATCAGCCCACATTTTATTACCAAACGCGAAAGTTGAACCGTATTTTACAATTATTTGAGTTTAGACGTTTTTACCACTTATAGGACTATGGAGACTTTCAAAACTCCAAACGGTAAAAAAGAAATCATTGGTAAACTGGCTTAAAGCGGGACAAGGTCTACCATGCTTGCAGTAGGTGCGGGTGAGGACTGTTTTGGCTGTTTTTTCTCTCGTCTGTCCTGTCCCCTATCTCTAGCAGGCAACTCGTTATAGACTAAAATACTACCTCAAATACCCTTTACATCCAAAAGCAACCAACCAGCCGACGAAATACTAAACTAAACATTAGGACATTGCCTGTTGAAGCTTTTCAATATAACTGAGAACAAGGGAGGATATTATTGTTGACATGGGAGGATAGCATTGTTCGCCAAATTTGGGCTTATTACAATCACTTCAAAGAGTATGGGAACGAAAGTATGACAGTCGAACGGAAAGACGGACGGATAGCACTATTTTCAAAATCACCAAATTATTAAGCGGCTGAGGACAATGAAGTACTGGGCAGACATACACCAGAACTCTTTAACAAAAACTAAAAGCCATAATCGTATGTAAAACAAATTAATCTATCTTCTGCAAACTAACATTTGACGGTATTATATAGATGTGTTTCAAAATTGCATTAATGATTTCTCCCTCTCCGATGCGTCCCGATACAGCTACTTATACAGCTGCAACTCTACTAGAGTTCTTTCGGATAAGACGCATCTGTAAACGTAGCCGTATCTGAATGTATCGGGACGTATCGGAAAGGGATCGATTAGTTGTCTCAAATTCTTTTTCCATTCGAGGATTTTTAAGGTAGCTGGGCACCAGAGGCACATGGGGGCTACTCAGGACAATCCAGATTAGCTGTTTAACTCACAGGTGGCTATATCAGGATGAAGAACTGACCTGAATTCCAGGCCAATCTTCAAGCCCGGACGAAATAGTTCAGTAAGTTGTTGTAAGCTAGAACAACGGCATAAAGTGAACTGCCGATGGTCTATAGTTTAAGTTAATTCCGACTCTATTGCACAATGTCCCAGGCACCAGTGCTCGGCTGGAAGGCCCTGAAAAGGGCCAGGAGTCAAAGGCAAAGGGCCTGCCTCCTGACCACTGTCTGTCTGCTGGTTGGTTTGGTGGACTGCTGATGACGTAGTTTCGGCGGTCCTCTTCAGAGCCACAGGTGCCTCAGTCCCCCACCATGCCGATGGTCCATCTTCCAAGGTTCCCAGGGGGTACTGATGGTTGACGTGTAATTGAGCATGGTGGTCCGCGGCCTCTTAATTTCTTCCCCGTCCGACCTTGGGTAGCCATCCCGAGTGGTGCAACGATTCCTATTACGTCATAGCTAACACATGGGTCGTCGATGCGCCAGTGGATCCGTTGGTACTCGGGCCCACCTGTATCGTTGCAAAGGAATTCTTCTACCGTCTCAGCCGTTGGTTGATTTATTCTTTGGGAATTTATTCCGTTTTGCAGTAACTTCTCTGTTCTTTTTTTTTCCCCCTTTTTTTTTAGAATTCTCATACGAATGTTCCCCAGGAGGCTCAGCGGAACAAATCCCTAAAGGCACACTCCTGGCACCGAGTCTGTCTGTCTGTCCTCGTTCCAATTCGAGGAGAATTGTTGTTGTTGCAATTCTGTAACCAAGCTGCTCGACTATGTTTTTTATGTTTGTTTTTTTGTTTGTTTGTTTGTTCTCAATTCTCTGAGTTTCCGTTCCAATAATAAATCAATTTCATAGACAGCTGACTAACTGAGTTTGCATAATTATGAAATTTATTGATAAAGAGAAACTATTTTAGAAACCTTCCGATTACAAATTATTTTCTAACAATACCCCATATGTTTTACAATACATGTATATATATTTTTGATAATTTCAGCTAATAGGAAGAATAGGCAGATGAAATAATGCTTTCTTGACTCATTACAACACTTACATATTATTGATTCAAGGGAAGTAATACTGTTCATGGTGTGCTCTTACAAGAAGTAGCTTGAACAAAATACTTTTTTTGGTATTTTTGGGAATGACCCGGGGCCATGGGGGTGATAGGTGGCTATTTTGGGTGGGTGAGGGATCACGGGGATAATTGTCGCACCTGCTTTAGCAAGGTGCGATATAGGCGTCCGAATTTCCGTCCGTCCGTCAACCCTCGACCCTAGCATTTAAGTCCATACAAATGATTTTTTTCTCCAAAACCAATGAATCCATGGTTCTCTCATGCTGCATGACCAGACTGCAGGGCTTCAGCACGGTAAAAATCAGCTTTATCCAATTTCCAAGTTGGCTGCTGTTACTAAAAATAGCAAAAACAATAAAACCAACTTTTTATCCAGAACCACTTGGTATATTTGGCTGAAATTTTGCAGGCAGCATCAGCTGGGCCTTGGCTTTATTTAAGAACGTTTCCCTCGTTTATTTCATGTTTAACTTTTCAGAAACAACAGAGCCGCGACACGAGAAAACCAACAATGTGGTTGTGCAGCGCAGACTCAGATCAGTCTGGGCTGGGCATCCGTCCATTCCATTCAGATACTTTGCTAAGCGCTTTAAAGGTAGCTAAGGGTCTAAGCTGCCAGCATGCGGACAGCAAAGACTCTGATCAGACTGGGCGCACAACCACATTGTTGGTTTTCTCATGTCGCGGCTCAAAATTTAATATTTTAACAAAATTTCGTTAAACAATATGTAATAGTCTCATAATTAACCGTACCAGCTTTGGGAAAATGCATGTTTTTTCCGACAAATGTGGAATGAAAAATAATCTTCAAATTAAAATGCAAATAACCTACTTCCCCACGGCCTGTAAAAGTATCGATTTAGACCACGTGTGTCATGTGATCATGTACAGGTATTGTTCTTATTTGTGCACGTGATTGTGACGTATGAATAAATTATTTTTTCCCCAATAATGCGATTTCGAGCGCGGTCCGCGATAGTTTAAAAAATTATCTTATTTTTTGTTTAAAGTCACTTTTAGCATATATTATTATCTAAACTCTATTTCAAATGTATAGTTAGACCATGTCGGAGGTATTGCATGAAACATTTCATCAAATATTTTTTTGTTATTATTATCAAGGGAGTACATCTTTAAAATAAAAAATATAGCGGAATTAGGTCACAATGACCTACTTTCTGTTTACAAGCCTTACTTTGCTAAACTTCCAACATCTCAAGTAAACATGAACGGATTTTGGTCAGATTTGGTCAGAATTGTTCATTAATGGAGTTCTTTCAAATTAAGTGATTGGAAACCATCTAAGACGGCCGCCAGCCACCGTTACTAATGTAGAAAAACATGAAAATGACAATTTTTCTAGAACCCCTGAATGAAATTGCATCAAATTTGTTCCAGAATGATCCTTGCATGAAGCTACTTCAAGATGTTTCAAACTGACCATCCAAAACAGCCGCCATCCACCGCTACTAAAAATGAAAACGATATCTCATAAACTACTGAATGGATTTTGACCAAATTTGCATGTGCGACAAAATGATGGTTTAATTGAGTTTTTAATGTAAAGGTGCAAAGCAGGTGCGACATAGTGTTTCGCGGAACTCTTGTTTTACATATGGACTCTAGTAACCTATTTTGCATGTCATGCTGTTCTAAAAGGGATAAGCAAGGCACTGTTATTCTTGTTTAAACTACACCATGAAACTCTTAATAGTACGGCAGATAGGCAGCCTATGAGAAGGTCCTACTGGTAAGGTTCTGCAAACATCTCGAGTTATATATCAGATTAATCGTTAGAATCTCTAGTTTACAAGACCGGCTGATGACACCTCTGATTCTGAGTACTAAGCGAGTTATCTCCCCTTGAATTACCCCACCCATTTAATTAGGTAAAATGATACTTAAATGAAAAAGAGTAAAAAAAAATCATTTATGAGATGGTACTTTGTACGATTTTTTATTTGTATTCAGTTTGTAGCTTATTTACCCTATATGCGGTACTTATTATTTATTTTAGTTTTCATTTTGTGGTGTTGTGATATCGCGTTTACGTTGAAATTTGTTTTGAAAATAATTTTTTAAATTTCAGGTTTACAATTTTTAATGTTGACTCCATCAGTCAAGATTTTGTAACAATATTTGCAATTAAATAGCAAGTCTAGAACCGTTGCTTTATGTATAGATTATCAGAACTCAAGATTTCAGTACAGAGACAAAGAAACTCTGAGAAACATGAGTAAATACCCCACCCATCTAAATATGCATTGCAAAACTGGAAATCTTTCAGGCTCTTGCGGTTCAAAAAAGTAAGGTTAGGTTATATTGTAACATAATATTTGTGACATTATAGGGCTGCACATCTATGCTAGAGCAAATGAAATTACTTCTAGCAATCCTTCACGCTTCAGTGAGCAACGATTAATTTACTTGAAACAATATTATACAGACAGTACTTCTACAAACCTACTTACACAGAGGACATGTTCACAATATTTTATCACACACCATTTTTTTCGCAACACTTCTAACTAGCAATGGAAATGCAAAATATATCTCCAGATGTTCGAAATAAGTGATTGTTTACCTTATAACTTATTTATTTGTTATTTACATTTCAAGTGACCGTACTGTATGCAACACTTTGTTACTTTGTTCTTTTTCTTTGCAAGCGTATACATATTCATTGATGTTTTGATGAACTACTGGCATAGTTTTGACATCTTCAAGATTCAAGACATTGGAAAAGAACAGTTTGTCTTAAAACAGAATAAAAAGAAAAATTACCCACTCACTAAAATGCATTAGAACCTGTATCCTAGTTATAACAGCCGCTAAACAAATGTAGGCCAGGCCAGTAGGATGTTGCCCGGCCACCCGACGAAGTTGTGTAGACCTCATTTTTCTAAGTGTCCTATATATGCAGAATATTTGCCTCTTTCTTGCTGCCTACTTAGTGGGGCGATTGAGAGTTCAGACTGTTAAATACGTTACCAATAGAAAGTTTACAAAAATTACTGTGTTTTTAAATAAAAATGAAAGTCAGTAATCTATGTATAAATCGATATAAATTATTTATTTTTATATTAAGTGATGTAAAAACATTTTTAGATTCTAAACTTTTATTATTATGCTTAATTTTTCTACAGTTTATAAAGCTGTAATCTATGGTACCATTAGATACGAATTTCAGACAAATAAAACTATACAAGACAAAATTAAAATTGATAAATTGCATTAGTATTAGTATATTACTATTTAGGTCTAGAGGCACATTTTATAGTGGAAAAAAGTGGTTTCATTAAATTTTATAGTTTACCATACAGAAACTGTTTAATACGTGTAATATAATTTTTAATGCAATATTCAAAACCATTATAATGATTTGAAATGGCGCTTACATGTTGATATTAAAAAAATTCTCAAAGTATGACACTCTAAGAGTATCTTACGAAATTGATATTAATCAAATTGATGTAACTAATGTAAATAGTAACATGTAGCTTATGAGACTGTGATTTATGTTATTATAGAGAACAAGATTTACAACACATAAAACAATAACTAACAAGTCAGAATTGGAAAATGAAATATACTTTCAACCCTTTTATGGTATGATTCTAGCACAGTTTTATAAAGAAAAAGGTAGGTGTGATTTATCTTGTGAACACTACGAGACAGAAACTTTTTAGAGTTGTTGCATGAATTCTAATGCAGTTTCGTTGTCACCTTAATGTGCGAAATAATTTTGACACATAAATAGGGAAATATGTTAAAATAATGACAAAAAACATGAAACAGAAAACAGATAACTCGGGTGTATCTAGTTTGCTCACTAAAGCTGCGATTATTCAGATTTATGTAGTTTGCTCACTAAAGCTGTATATGCGCCCGGGATTTTTTTCACTGTTACATTTATAGAAAAAATAGTATCGTTTGATAACCATACAACCTAAATGTATATGATAATATTTTTCTCTAGCCTTTTTTAAAATGTAGAATAAACTGGAGATAATGTCAAGATTATGACATCAACACTTTTAAAATGTGTTTCACGCATAAAATATTTATGAGCATGGTGTGAGTTGCTTTTCTTGTTTCTTCTTGTAATATTAAATCTATACACTCAAGTCATGAAGCTGAAAACTGTCTGGCGACAGTTTTAAGTAACTGATGTGCCTTTTACTCAAAAATGGCATTGGTATAATTCAGAGTTCAAACACGACAGTAACACATTATATCATTATATATGTATCAGTCTTACAATATTTGATGTAATATACGTTAAGCGAGACTAGTATAGGGGAGAGTATGTGGTAACACATTCTGAAAATAGTTATCCTGATTGCTCATAAAAACTGGTATATCATTTTATGGAGAATTGAGAGAGAGAGAGAGAGAGAGAGAGAGAGAGAGAGAGAGAGAGAGAGAGAGAGAGAGAGAGAGCAAATCCCAAATTATTCTTAGAGAGAGAGAGAGAGAGAGAGAGAGAGAGAGAGAGAGCAAAATCCCAAATTATTCTTAAATTAGCTTCTATCCCTTCATCCATATATAAATAGTGTACACACACTTTAAAAGTCTTCTGATCAGTAACTCCTTGTGTGACAGTGATACAGTTTCAGACTACTCCAAGTCCTCTAGGCAACCATTTAATTACTTTCTTTATAATATAGTTCCACCATAGAATGCTAAAAACCACTTTAGCATTAGCAGTTTCTGTAGCGCAAAATACCAGTTTGGATGCATTTCATTGTTACTCATATTCGGTAACGTATTTGACTGTGCAAAGTTTTGCAAGTTTGATAGCATTTGTTTTTATTTAACGATATATAAGTGCATTAGTGTTCTTCATTGATTGAACTTACATGCTCATTCTACTCAGATTAAGTAGTTTGTCCATTCTTGGTAACGTAGACAACAGTACGGTTTCTAACGCTTCAGAAGACAATATTGATTTAATTCAGAGGCTTCCAAGCATATTTTCTACAACACTAAGATCTATGTCTGTTATTGTGTTTATTTGGATAAGAATATGCAAATGTCATTAAAATGATACGGTCACGTATATAACATGGGAGAAAGCCAAACTGCCCAATACTCAGACAGCAGAAAGCAGGAAAATACTTTGTAGACGTTGGGCTTTCAGAAAAAAGACCATGTTGAAAAAGTATCTCATAAAAGGAGAGGGAGATATTGGAGCTTAAAAATCAACTAGCTTTTATTAATGTAATTCGATCAATTTCAACCAACAGGTGGACGGACGGACGAACAAATGGATGAACTGACAAGGATAGACGGCCCGAAGACAATCTTAAAGTACCGGATTGGACTGAAAATGACACCAGAGTATGCAACTACAACGCTTGTATAATCAGCGGCTAGTTTTGACCACTGTTAAGCTTGTCATTTTTGAGAAGTTGACTGCCAAAACAGTGGTGAACACATGCTATTGACAAACCGACGTACGGACGGATGGAAAAATAAATGTATAGAGCACATATTATCTAAATGAGTGCGAGTTAATAGAAGTTACACATATTTACTGTTTTACAAGCATTTAGCCCATTTAGCTGGTCTTAAAGTAGTAATTTAAGTAGATTTTCATCATTTATGTACGTTTTCTGTTTGACCGTGACCTTGACCTTTTGTACATGTTGAAATATATCTAGATAGTTAATTCAACAATGAAATACCTTGTATATTAGTTTCTGCGTAAGACTTGACATATTTATTGTCATGGTAATAAAACAGACAAATTCTAATATTAATGTCGAAAATTGTCAACCTTTGGTAATCAACGGTAATTAACAAACAGACGCGCGCACAAACACTGTTCAAAAGCCATATTCGTTAATAGCTTCTATGTTTAGCTCATTCCATTTGTTTTCCGTACGTACTACTGGAAAATGTCAAACACTTGTCGTTAGTTGAAATAAATGGACATTTTTGACGTACACCGACAAAAATTGTGTAATTTTGCTGTTTATGAGTACGTAAGTTTCAAGGGCAATAACCCTGTTAGTACTCAGCTGCGGCGATGTCATCAGCCGGATCCATACACTAGACATGCTCACAAACAATTTGGTATATAACACTTGATGTTTGCAGAACCTTACCAGTAAAGTCCTTAAGGAGAGCACTTTTGGGGCTCCGTCTGCTCTACTATAAAGCTTAAACGCCCCATGGCTGTATCATGTAAACATTCATGAAATATTTTATCATGAGGTATCGCCGCAAGGTTCTCACTGCCAACTTTAAACAAATAAAACAAGCTTGAGTTCCACATAGAACGGATTTGAAAATTGATTTTGGTCACACTTTCGATAGCACAAGCCTGATTTAAATGATAAAAATACAGTGTACAGGCATGGGGCCTATTAATTGTCCCGCTTTTGCATCTGTCGAAGGGGAATCAGGTTGGTTGGTTTGGATTTGGTTTAATGGCTCTTTGAGACATTATTTCAGACTATGTCGAGCCTTCTTCCCCCACGTGCAAAGTGAATGAACCCCGAAGGGGTTCATGTAAATTTGCTAGTGACCCAATGCAGTTTACACTTCGATAAACCTCAGAAAAATTAAGTTCATTGCTTATATTTACATTCGTTTCAATCAAATCTTTCATGAAAAATCTTATAAAAGCGCTAAAATTGAAGCACTAAAACATGTACACGCACTTTTTTTCTGCTAACAGCAGAACGGCATGCATGACGTCATGACGTTGCTGAAGTCCAATCAGTTTGTAGAGAGACATTGTTTATTTTGACGCCATTGACGTCTCGAGTCTCAATGTAATTATTGGAATGTAAACTACATTACGTTCTAATGGTTTACTATAGGGCTTTTCAGTAAATACACCAAGAATGTAAATATATAAATATAAAAAAAAGAACCGCATCAGTCTTTACTAGTCCCAACAACAACCTAAGGGTGTAATCAACCAATGGAGACAGAGCATTCAATTATTTGAGAATGAAGTGTAGTTTGAGAAATTCACACTTTTCAATTGTATAAATTTCAGGTAGCATCTCACTTATAAGTTATAATTCCAGAGGAGTATGCCATGCTCCTCTCGAACTGTAAGTGAGATGACGCCATAAATCTGTTACCATAGAAACTATGGAATCACCAACTTTTGTGCTTAGTACCTTGGTAGAATGCCGTCTGATGACGTCACTTAAACATCAATATGAACTATTTGTTGCTATGGTAACAGATCCTTAACGTCATTGGTACTGGAACATGGCAAACAGTGTATGCCATATAGTGCATGCCATTCATGCTCCATCAATTTTTAGTGAAATTTCAAACTAAAATTCTTTCAATAGAAACTTCAGACTTCTCAAACAAATACTTATTCTCAAGTCATTTAATTCCGCGTTTAAAGTGAAAAGGGACGCTCTGATCAGTCTCTCAATGATGCAGTTCTATTAACCCTATGCCGTTGTTTTAATCTAATCCATATATTTTAAAACCGTGCACTTTTAGGCCAGCAAGGCTACAATTTCTATGTCTGTTCCGTAAACAAAATTAATAACTAGATAGAAATTGAGAATTCCAAACCATAGACTCAACAGACAACACGTATCTTCCATAAAGGTCATTGGTATCTCAGATAAATATCAAACATTGAAGATATTTATTGTTACCGTAAAAGTTCTAAAAGTATGGACACCTAAAATAAACATTGCAATAGTCCTAAATTGAACAGTTTGCATTTTAAATGCCGTAATCCGCCTAAAAAGTGCTGATGGAATGACAAACAGTGTAGACCTTGATCAGACTGCTCCTTGGAGCAGTCTGATCTGGGTCTGCACTGTTTGCTCAGACCTATCTGTCCCAAATATTTAGTGTAATAACGGTATTCAATCGGCGGCAATACTTTCAAGGAAATCAATTGGAGTTGGTTTTGAAAATGTCAGAATGAAACAGGAAATTTCAAGGCTAGAGGAGACGTTATTTTAATCAAGTACACTTTTTTTTTCAAAGACACAAATGACGTGTCTTTAGGATTTGAAAACCTACATAAACATTAAGTAAGACCATAGTAATCTTTGTGGTCGGGAGAAGTGTCTTCGGTTGTTGTTGATTCAATTAGTTATAACCGAGAGCCCACAGAGGCTCAGTGGAACAGACCCATGACCGCACCTCCCGGCATCCGAATTCTGTTCGTCGTCAATCGTCCGTTAGCATGGTTAGGTTTTCTCATCGTCTGTCTTTTATCTTGCGTTTGTGTTTATAGCTTTTGAGCTCCTCTGTCTTCAAGTGGGCCCAGGTAGCTCAGTAAGTTAAGCGCTGGCCTACTGATCTAGCTGTCTCGGGTTCGAGCCCCGCTCGAGGCGGAACCCTTTGGAACCGTAAAAGGGGTTCCATTGCACAAAGCCTTTCATTATCACCTTCCCGTCGTCCTGTTATGACTGAAATACTGTTCAAAAGGACGTAACGTCGAAAGTCATCATCCATCCTCTGTCTAAAAGCATATAATACCTCATCAAGCTACACACTCAAGACTAATAGACAATCACAGCATTCAACTAACTTTCTTGCTACGCAATTAAGCTTTTATGGTGAAATGGTACGCAGCTGTGTTTTCGCCATTTAACAATATCGACCTCTTTTGTGAATCCCTAATCGCTTTCCTGAAAGAAGCGACCTTTTCAGAAAAAGATCCATTTTTAGAGGTAAGAATTTGCTGCCGTAAGAGTTGATCCCAGTTGAAAATGAGGCAAAATAAAATGATTTGTAGGTGTTTCCCCTGAAAGTGTATCCATCCGTTCTCCTTTATTCCTTATTGATTTTACAATAGCCAGAAAGCCACAGAGTAGGTGCATTCAACTATGATGCCAAGAAAGGTTTAGATTTAGTATGGTTGATCTGTAACAATGTTACGACATTCAGTGACGTATCCATTAAATGGGCAAGCACTGATCATTTTGTCCAAAAGCTAAATGCCCCGCACCCGTCTTCATTAAACGAGCCAGCAAATCTTATTCCTGATCACTTTAACGCAGCTCTCTTCCTGCGTTCAATCACCATCAATTATTTCTGAAGTCATTTAGGTTCGACCTTGAATTTTCAGCACTCATTTAAGTGCAGTGAATATTAATGTCAGGAAAAAATATTGGAATGATTAAGACTAATGAGTCGAGTCGTGAGAAAGAATTTTTAAGGGAATATGCCACTTCCAAGTTCAAATAGTTACTGTATCTGTTCAGTTATAAGACGTTTGTCTCCTTTCCAAAACAATCTCAAAGATCTAGATCCGTCTTATAAGACGGATCTAGATTTTTGAGGTTGTTTTGAGAGAGAGAGAGAGAGAGAGAGAGAGAGAGAGAGAGAGAGAGAGAGATTTTATTGCTGAATTCACAAGACTGATTTATATATTTGCAGAAATTTTGGAAGGATAAATTCAAGTCTTGTAAGACGGATCTAGATCTTTGAGGTTGTTTTGAGAGAGAGAGAGAGAGAGAGAGAGAGAGAGAGAGAGAGAGAGAGAGAGAGATTTTATTGCTGAATTCACAAGACTGATTTATATATTTGCAGAAATGTTGGAAGGATAAATTCACATCTTTGCGATAGGGCGTGCGCAACTGGCCTCTTTTTTTTCTTTTCTATTTTTTTTTTTTTTTTGAATTTTTAAAATCGAGAGATTCAGCTTCAATGTGCAGCTGAGCTGGGCATACCGAGACCAGACCATATTGATGAGTAAGGGGGCTCGTTCCGGCATTTGCAGCACACATAGACCTAACATTCATAATGTTATCGTGGCAAAATTTTAAGAAAGAATGAACTTATTAAAGTTGATTTGTAATTAAAATTATAGAAAATTGGTAAAAAATAGATGTTACTGTTGTTTTGATAGGTGTGGCTGAATGAACACCTGTTGGGAGAGAGCTGTTCATTCGGTTTACCGTGCGTGTCTTTTGTGACCCTCAGTCAATTTATATACGAGTACGTGTATTTCTTTCCATTTGGTTTTGACGTCGCGATGTCGGATTTGATTGTATAAATTCCTGTCCATTGCCTGTCTTTGGTTCTGTCCAAGTTCTAAAACAGTAACAGTGTTTGGTTATGGTGTCTTTATATTACAGACAAAAAAGGTAATCATCGCAAAGTTGTAGAAAAGCATTTCATGGCGGAATGGCTATTGAAATTATCATGTTCAAACGATCATCTGATTTGGAAGCTGGACACATTCTGGCATGAGAATTTCAGGAAATTCTCTCTAGCTTGAACGTGTGACTTGCGGAAAGCCGACGGTATAAGCGTATGGCATTTGAGCCTCGAAACAAGAAAACCAACAAAGTGGTTGTGTGCCCAGCGCAAGCTCAAATCAGCCTGGGCATCCGCCAAGTCTGATCAGAGTTTTCGCTGTGCGCTTATAGGGTAGCTAAGTGCCTAAGCTAGCTCTATGCGGACAGCGAATACTCTGATTAGACTGGGCGGATTCCCAGGCTGATCTGAGTCTTCGCTGGGCGCACGTGCCACTTTGTTGGTTTTGTCGTGTAGCATCTGACATTTAAATTTGCCTGGAAATGTTTAGCTTTGTAATAAAGATGTGCAAAAAAATACAATTTAAATGCAAATTCGGTTTAAAAGCATTTCCGGTTTGGCGGCTGTGGCAATATCGTTTTGCTAATTTTAATCAACCCAGTGACATTTTCTTCAGAAGTTTAACCAGGTGCTCTGAATTGGAGAATTAAAACAACATAAATGTATTAAAGCCAAACCAGAAAGCGAGAGTTTGGATCCAGTACAACTAGTTTAAACCCCTCAGTAGTCAAGTTCTGACCGTTCCAAGGCGTTACTTTTGTTGTGGTTCCCCAATGTTTATTGTTGTTATAGTCCGTTTGCTCCCATGTGCAAACGGGGTTTTGCTTATTTTCTCGAAAACGATGAAAGTTCCATCAAATGTTCCAATGTCCTAATGATTCCTATAACTATACATAACAGAATACGGAAATTCCAAATTTTTGGATGTTTTTGTATAATATTTTCCATTGACCTTAATGCAAAAACTGAGCAGTTTCACTAAAGGGCGCCGTATACTTGTTAGAACAGCCATAATATTGTTGATAGGCAATAGCGTAAACTCGTTGTTTACTACAGCTGTGGGCGTATATGAATGAAATAGTAAAATGTATTCACCTATCCGCACGCGTAATGCATGGCATCACTTGTCAGGTGATACTATGTTGTAAATAAATATTGAACTATTATATTTATTTAGCGAATAAAAATTGCATGTTTTAAAATTTGATAATATATGGGTGAAACGAAAAGTAGACTAGAAAATTGTGTCTGTAAGACACTAATGATGCCCCCGTGCAACGCCTGCCACATGACATGTATATCCATAAAGCACCTACAAAGAATCCATTGAAAACATACCCTACCATGTGAAAAATTGCCCAAAATGACTAAGTTAAAAAGGCTGTGATTCTGTCAAAATTAATTCTAGATCTATCAAAATGCCTCATGCATATCTTAAAATATGTCCACAATATGTAGACAAGGTTTGAAAAAGATCCATTGAAAACTGTGGAGCAAGTTGATAACACAAACTCCATACTCTACAATGCAAAAATTTCCCTAGAATGACTAAGTTCAAAAGGCTGTAATTCTGTCAAAATTAATTCTAGGTCCAACAAAAACCCACATGCACAACTTCAATATACTCACAGCATGTATGCAAGGTTTGAAAAAGACACATTGAAAACTGAGAGAGGAGTTGATTACACAAACTCTATACCCTACAATGCAAAAATTTGCCTAAAATGACTAAGTTCAAAAGGCCGTAATTTTGTCAAAATTAATTCTAGGGCCAACAAAAACCCACATGCACAGCTTCAATATGTCCCAAACATGTATGCAAAGTTTGAAAAAGATCCAAAGAAAACTGTGGGAGGAGTTGATTACACAATCTCTATACCCTACAATACAAAAATTTGCCTAAAATGACTAAGTTCAAAAGGCCGTAATTCTGTCAAAATTAATTTTAGCTCCATCAAAAATCCACATGCACATCTTCAATATGTCCACAACATGTATGCAAAGTTTGAAAAAGATCCATTGAAAACTGTGGGAGGAGTTGATTACACAAACTCTATACTATAAAGCGTGACGAACAGACAGACAGACAGGGGCAAATCTTAATGCCCCCTAACTATCGTCACGGGGGCATAAAAAAATGGATTTAGAATAAAATTTCATTTAATTATGCAAATTTCAATCTAGGGATAGCATACATTGGTCACATGCTCTAACACGTAAAACTAAACGGGAATTCCAACAGCCAACTTTTACTCCCTTGTAATTAAGAGGTGAAAATGACATATTTAGGTCCTATTTTTGTATAGAAACTTTTTTATGCAAAACCTCACATTTCTGCAAAATTATGATTTTGTTATGTATAGGATGAAAATTAAGAATGAGCGATTCGAAAATCTTTTACCTCTCACCAATTTTGAGAAAATATTAGGGATGCCGTTTGCATTTGGGAGCAAACTGACTATACGTCCGCTTGTCAATGTTTATCTATCAGTATGGTCACCTGAATAGCTGCCCATTCTGCTTTCTGTTTTGTTTTGCAATTTGAAATTGAAAATAAGTTAAAATAGATGTTGCTGCTGTTTTCAATTAGGGTAGCTGAATGAGCAAATGTTTAGGAAAGCGCAGTTCATTCGATTTACCTTGCGTGTTTTTCGTCTTGGGTGTATGTTGTGTGCTTCATATCTTTTGATTTTGAGGGCGGGATGTGGGATTTGATTGTATTAATTCCTGATCATTGCCTGTCTGTTAACTTTACTCAGATGGATTAACTAATATCAAAAACAGATATCCTTCGCACAAAACACAGAATCTACACTTAACGAGCAGAGACGTGACTGATAGAACCATGAAACCAGACACAACGTGCTGTCAATAAACCAAATTATAAACAATAAACCCTAGATGGTTTTTATTGTGTTTTATCGCGAGAACAAAAGCTTTATACAAAACTGTTAGTCAGCCAAGGCAAGAAACAGTTTGTCCACTATCCTAGTGAAAATCTGAAGCAATGTTTTGCTATTGATTTTCTTTCCGGGATAGATTCACCGTGTTGACCTGATATTGGGACAGACGTGCGTGAGCAAACAGTGTTGATCCTGATCAGACTGGTCCCCAAGCAGTCTGATCTGGGTCTACACTGTTGGCTATCTGGTACAGCACCAGATAGTAAAATGGACTTGTTCTGTTCAACTTCTCTGACAATAATAGTATTAGGCAACGTTGTCCATATATTTAGAATAATTCTGGGAGTCTAATATAAGGCCGGAGATGATATATAACCTGTCATAAATAGAGATGAACACAGGGCCAGATAAGTTTATCACAGACCAAAGACAATATACTTGGTCTGGACCGATAATTAGTAGACAATGTGTCTATAATTTCCTGACAGTTTTTGAGACAATTTTTGAGGTGACTAGCAACATGTTATTTTCTGTTACTGCAAGTGGTTTTTAGTCTCATGCTTGAAACCGGCAAAGCAATGATCTCTCTCTCTCTCCCTCTCTCTCTCTCTCTCTCTCTCTCTCTCTTGTTTTCTTTCTCAAAGGTCCATTTATAAATTTTATAATGGCTCGTGCTTAAAACCGGCAAAGCAATGCTTTCTCTCTCTCTCTCTCTCTCTCTCTCTCTCTCTCTCTCGTTTTCTTTCTCAAAGGTCCATTTATAAATTTTATAATGGCTCAATTGCTGAGTTTTTGTTATTCTTATTTCGTGCTCTCGTGGGATGATAACCGTTGCCTTAGGAGACCGGCCCGGCCAATCCGTATTTCTTCTCAGACGTTTTGAATTAAGCGACTCTGAAGAAACTTTAGTAAAGAAATAGGTAATGATCAGGAATGAATACAATCTGGCCCAGAGGTTGTAAAACTTAAGTACATTCTCAATCAAAATAAAGGACAATGATTGGCTGTTTCCGAGCATGTGCTCGGAAGCAGCCAATCAGTGTGCTTTATTCTGAGTTTGAGAATGTACTCAAGTTTTATAACCTCGGGGCCAGATCCCTTACCCTGCCCTCAAAACCAAAAGGGAAAGAAGTATATGCATGTAGGCCTACATCAATTGACACAGTTCACGACAGGACGTGCGTTAAACCGAATGAACAACTCTTTCCCAGACTGGTGGTCATTGCTACCCCAACTGAAACCACACAACAGGTGAACCAAAGCACTAATATGGACACCAAGAAAAAAGGTAACTGTAAGAACCAAAATAGAAATATATTTTGGAAGGGAGTGGGAGAGGGCGAGGGGGAGGGGATTGGGGCTTTATCTGGTTTAAACTTATAAACACTCAAGTTTCTTTAAGTTTCACTAGTGACCTAATTATATAGTCTAAGCTGTATAAGTTTCTACGACCATTTTCATAAACTTAGATTAACATAAACGTTCATCATCTAGCTTTACGTTTCATCAAACTTCTGTCAGGTTGGCGCCAATAAACGTTCATTTGAAACATCAACCCTTAAAGCGCCAAAAATTAAAATTGTTGGATTGGCAAACATTGTAGATCCAGATGAGGTGGCTCATAATGAGCCACCTCACCTGAATCTACACTGTTTGCCCTCTAGTGTTTAAATTCTCAATATGATATCGCTTGGACGAACCATTTTTTAAAATTCTGCAGACGTAAATTTTGTCGTCTGCTTTTTGGCGCATTAAGGGTTAATATTGACTATTTCATCAATTTTACAACATCCACAGACTCATTTAAAGAGTAGAACTCGTTCTATTAGAGGAAAAGGCAAAAATGTTAAAGCATCGTGTTGGTAAAAAAAAATTCCCCATGGATAAGGTTGTTCGCGACTTGCCTGTGATAAGATGGTCGGCATTCATTTACGCTGGACAGAAGCCTGGCGCACCATTTTGGCGTTACTTTGCTATAATGAGATGCCCTTCATGTCATTTATATAGTTACTGGAAGGTTTCGTCAGAATCCATTAAAACTGTAAGAGGAGTTAAAGAGGCAAATTTTACTGTTGAAACAGTGACGAAGAGCCATTATTCTTATAACCATCAGCAGAGTATTAGTAAAATGGCAATGAAACATTAGGCAGTACTAATTTTATTGAACATAAACAATGGAGTTAGACACAAATTATAACAAAATATTACTGGCTTCGTAAATCTGAGCCGAAGATTTGCTTTCAGTATCATATCAATGTACAATTACTTCTGCGGTGAATGCCTACAGGCAGGTCTGCAACCCTGTTATCATTGCCAACATCAGATAAAACTAACATACGAGGATCAAGTAATATTTTGATCTCTTAAAACATTTCTTGAATTTCCTCCTCGTTTTCTTACAATTACATGTATATACAATAACTGAAAGTTGCTTTAAGTTTAAACCCCCCAGTAGTTATTATTGACCGTCCCAAGGCGGTTGCGGTTGCATTTGTGTTATGTTCGGTGCAGTTTAATTTACTGTGTTCTCATTTTAACCCTAATAAAAATAGAAAATAGGTAAAAAATAGTTGTTAAATGTTTTTCGTATAATTTGCTTAGTCTCTTGTAACCCTTCTGTTGGTCTAAATTATTTAGTTCAGTAAAGATAGCTGAGTTGCCACCTATTTGGGAAAGAGCTGCTGACTCGGCTTATCATTTGTAATTTATTGTTTGTTGGGATGTCTTTGTCAATCTTCCCCTTTGATGTTGGAGATAGGGTTTGGGATCTGATTCAGTCAGTTCCTGAAGTGTAGTTACTCTTTAAATCTAAGTACCCGGTATGATATTTCACGTCATTTTGTCACCCTTGTATGACCCACATACCATATTTTACGTTGCTTATGCAAGCATAACAGTGGTTGACCTCAATAATTCTTTGACAGTGAAGAGCGGAAACTGTCAGAGAGTGGTTTTTCCCCCTTTCCCCCCGGAAAAATGGCTATAGGAAGGACGGCTATATAGTGGATTGTCCGGACCTCATAGAGCCACTTTTCCCCCATAGTAGTTTTTCCCCCACCGGGAAATTGGCTATTATCGAATATGGTATGGCTATTTGCATTTTGCGGACCGGAACGGAATGTAACAGACACATTTTACGGAATGAATTGCATAAGAAATGTGTAGGTACTTCAAGGGAGGTAATAAACGTGATTAATTCCAAAAAATCAATATGCAAATTTAACAACCATATTTTTATAATAATCAATAATTACTAATTTAAGGAACGAATACGATGTGATTTCTTCTCATCGAAGAAATTTTTATACATAAACATACGCATGTAAGCTACAGGAAGATGTACGAATGGGTGCTTTGTCTAGTCATGTTTGATTTAGTAGGGAGTTTTTTACATTGAAAACCATAATCGGACATGTGTCCCAATGGGAGTCGAGCCCACGACTTCTGCATGAAAGGCGAACACTAGTCCAGGCTCTCTGCTGCACGCACGCACAGATGAACGCCTGTACAAACACAAAATTAAACAAATTTATGCACACAACCACGTACACTCATATCCTTTTTTGACTAACACGGAAAAGCAAAATGTCTACCTGTTTTCCCCCAAAACAAAATAAGACAGACTGATGGAAACATGCAGGTGGTTCTAGCATCTGTTATCCATTAATATTTTAGGGACAGGTACTCATATTTCTGCTTCAGTTATGAACCGCATTATTATAATCGGAGAAGGAGCAAATTCCAATATGCAGCGTGTTTTTCCGCAATCATATTACCAGGGGGAAAATCCACTATGGAGGGGAAAAACGGCTATGCAAAAACACCTATAGTAGATTTTCCCCGGGGAAAATTGGCTATATAGTCATATTTCCGGGGGGAAATTCTACTATATAGCCATTTTTCCGGTGGGAAATTCTACTATGGAAAAATCATAGTCTTTTTTCCGGGGGGAAAAACTACTAGGGGGGGAAAGCTACTCTCTGACAGAAACCATTACAAAATAGCATTCCAGATTCCAAGGACTCTACTCTGCCACAAATATTATACATAGCCAAAGATAAAATAAAGAATTCGAGAAAATGTGGCAATTTTTACCATGCTCCGCAGTACCGTCATAAGGTTACTACATTGTATGACGACACATATAGACTACTCGTCTAAGTTTGACCGGTAAATTAAATACATCATCTGATAAACGAAAGACGAATTTGTATATACTGAAAATTTAATGGGTTTACTATAAAAATTAAAATTTCTACAGCATAAGTCCACGTACTTTTGATCATCGCTCGTATAACAATTTTGCAGACTAATCTACAAATATATGTCCAACTGATTTATGCAAATAGGTACTAAGTGCCATTTGTTACATTATTGCTCCAAAGAAGCTAATTAAGTTTCTGATGGTTAAATCGAATGTATAGGCCACTTGTTACCTTTTGCACCGGACATGTATGACATAATCATGCAGTTGTGACATTTAGTTATGATTAAGATTTAAAGATTTATACCCTCATTAATCCTATTAACTTTTAATTTTCTCACAAAACATTATATCCTAGGCATGATAATGATTGCTATTAAAAGGACATTTATCTGCCAAATTTATGATTTGTGATTGTCACAGAAAATAGGAGAATTTAAGAAAATACATAAAAGAGCGGCAATAGCGGGTCACCATTCCCGCCAAAATGAAGACTAGATACGCCCAGCAATCATAGTTAAGCAGGTTAAAGTTATATCATGAATAATTTAAGCCCTTTCTTTAATCGACTTCAGACAGTTATTGGCTGAAAAGAACTCACGTGTGCAGATTAGAGGTTAATGCTATTGTAAAGTGTTTTACTCCACCAATCATAAAATTCAAAACATGCTTGCAGAAACGCCTGTGGGAGTCAATCAATTTATGACGACAAAATATTCGTGAATATTCAAGAAGGGTATGCATTGATATATCGTCTCTGCCTCCGTAACAAAGATATTTTCGCTGAAGATTTTTTGAACAAATCTTAATTATGTTGCATACAACTAACCAGTTTCATAATTTTGTGATTATTTCGTAATGAAATGCAAGGGAGTATACCTTTAAAATAAAAAAATCAAAAACAATAACCGTTTTTGTGACATGACAAATTCTTCAATTTCAGACATTTAGGACCCCCACTCGCGCCACCCCGCCTCCCCCTCCAAACAAAAATAAATAAATAAATAAATAGATAAATAAATAAATAAATAATAAGTAATACTTATTATTATAATTTTTCCCAAAAGTGTACTTATGACTTTCTTTCACAAAACCCTCGAAATAAAGTTTTTGTCGAGCAATGTTTCGTGTCAGCAAGACCTAACTTGATTCTCACAGGAGCCAGAACAAGTCTAAAACAATATTTTGTGATTGATTTTTCATCTCTTGTGTAGTGGATCCGTTCTGTGATTAGACCTAAGATGATGTATAACTTGTCATAAAGACGATATAAATTGAGCCACGACACGACAAAACCAACAAAGTTGCATGTCCGCCCAGCGACAACTCAGATCAGCCTGGGCAGACGCCCAGTTTGATCAAAGTCTTTGTTGTGCGCCTAAAGGGTAGCTAAGGGCCTAAGCTAGCTCCATGCGGACAGCGAAGACACTGATAAGGTTCGGCGGATGCCCAGGCTGATCTTAGTCTTCGCTGGGTGCACATGACATATTTTTGGTTTTGTGATGTCGCGGCTCAATTTATATTGGAGAGCCGGATCGGCTTGTTAGGCTTCAAAGATAACCTTTATTCGGTTAATAATTATAAATTTTTCATGCTGGTTCCTATGAAAATACTTACAGCATGTACAACACAACTTAATATGTACATTCTTGGTATATTTACTGAAAAGCCCTATAATAAACCATTGGGACGTAATGTAATTTACATTTAAATAATACCATTTAGCCACTCGATGCCACATGACTTTAAATTACGTCAAACCCCCAATGGCTCTCTACAATCTGATAGGACGTCGGCGACGTCATGACCTCATTGACGCTTTTCCGCTGTAAGCAGAAAAAGTGCGTGTAAATATTTTACTGCTTCAATTTTAGCGCTTATATAAGATTTTACATCCTCAGAAAAATGAAATTCATTCCTTAAATACACTAAACATGTTCGATCCAAACTCCTTTTAAAGATGTCAAAATGTCTTCTTTTTTAATTAAGGGTATGGGTATACCTCATTTCTTCCTCTTTTTTACAAAGGGGGGAAACTTTCGTAAGTTCCTGTTTGTTTGTCTGGACGACGTAGTCCTTCAAAAGGGGTCAACTCTTAAAGCAGGGGCGTAACTAGGGGCAATTTCATAATACGCACAACTATGTTTTATTCTCTACTTCTTGAAGGGAAAATACATATTTCAGCCTCTTTGGGAGTTGGTTTTGAAATCTTGTATAATTTATAAAATTTCAGCATGCAAATATGCAGGTGCGTTTTGAAATTTAGTCAATTTTGACAAAATTTCAATACGCACTTGCGTATTTGCCGTATACGTAGCTACGCCCTTGTAAAGGAAACAATTTGCACCTACGGGAGGAAATTCTTCCCTTAAAGCTTAAACCCCGTTGAGAAGGGAAGCAAAAACGAGAATTGTAGACTTGCCCCCCCCCCCCCCCCCCCCCTGTAAATGTACCCATTCACCTTAAATTGCTAAAAAGTTTAGACGGTGACGAGTGTCGGAATGACACAGAAAACATTAAAACAGAGTGGGTGTATTTACGTTCCTTTTATAAAGCTTTCAAATAACACAGTTTTGAAAAATGAACTAAGATTCCTTCGCGACATGCGGTGATTTTGAGGCATATTCAATGTCAACAGAATACTCCTGTGATGAGGCAATTTCCATGTGACAGGGTCAGAACCGAAGGCAGCGATCACTCCTTATGTTGACAATCAACTGATTAACGCTTGTCAATCAATAATCCCCGAGAGAAATTAATCGAGGAATATATTCAATCTGGCTACAATAATGTTAGAAACTTTATATAAGTAGTGAAAAACATTTCTTGGTGTGACTTTAAATAGGATATCCAGAATCTCGCAAATATAGCAGAATATTCCCAGTAAAGGGTCTATCAAGACGCCGAAAGAAAAATAAATGAAATTATATAATATTTTGAGCCACATCATGTGATTTCCAACAATGTGACATTGGTGACAAGCATAGACTCTGATCAGACTGCACATAAGTGCAGTTTGATCAGAGCCTTCGCTTGTCACATCGGTTATCTATGGAAGTGACCCAAGCTACAGAGCCAACATCACAGGGTATAATCGATTCCGCTAAATTTCGCTTCCTGCAGAGACTGTACTTCATATTTGGCCTCCGCCGAGACTGTCCGCAAACTCTTGCTTCCTGCAGAGGATACTGTCCTCGAGAAATGGCTTCCTGCCGAGACTGTCCGCGTGATTCTGCTTCCTGCCGAGGCTCTCGGCAGGAAGCAGAATCACACGGACAGTCTCTGCAGGAAGCCATTTATCATGTACAGAAGTCTCGGCAGGAAGCAAGAGTTCGTGGACAGTCTCGGCGGAAGCCAAATATGATGTACAGTCTCTGCAGGAAGCGAAATTTAGCGGAATCGATTATACCCTGTGAACATTGAGATCTCTGACTACCCTGTATAAATGAGAAGGATGATCTGAATATCACATGACAAATATGCCACAATGCTGGAGGTCACATGATGTGGCTCAATTATAAAGACATCCAAGAAATGCCACAGCCACGAACCACACCGAAAGAAGAGGCGAAAAACGCAAAGGACCAATCTGAACAGTAAGGTAGAGTCGGGTAACTTCGGACAGCAGGTAAATTCGGACAGTGACATTGTTTCCGTTTGGAATTAAAACAAAATTTACTGGACAGACAGTGAAAATCCCGATGAGAAGGCTCATTATGAGCCGTCTCATCTAGATTTTCACTGTTTGCAATGAGAATGAGCCGTCTCATCTGGATTTTCACTGTTTGCAATGGTATGTCCGAATTTACGCTCTGTCCGAAGTTACCCGAGTCGACTCTACATCTTCAGCAACAGACACACTCAGTCCAACACAGAGGAACTGTAGGGTCAAGTCAGGTATCTTCGGACTGCGGGTAAATTCGGACAAACCGAAAATCCTGATGAGCCGTCTCATTAGGATTTTTACTGTTTGCCCAGTTAATTTTGTTTTAATTCCAAACCACGGACATATAAAGGAAGCAATGTCACTGTCCAAATTTACCTGCAGTCCGAATTTACCCGACTAGATCCTACTGCCTGTTCCAAACTGGAAACTTCTGATGTTGATGCTGATTTCAAAGACATGTATGTCCACCCTGCTTCTTGTATTGTTTTGTACAGGTAGTTTAACAAGAGCTGTCGCCTGACAGCATAGCTCGCCTGAATAGGTGCTTGCCCATCACACAGTCGCTACGGTGGTGTGGACTCTATGCATAAAACTTCAGGCAATCATGTCCATAATGACAACACATTTATAAACAAAAGCTATCTCAGAAATAAGTCTTAAAATAAAATTAAAATAAAAAAAATCCACATGAAATTTCAAAGTCCATGGGCTTATATCAAAGAACTAAGGGGTTAGGGGGTGGGGGAGGAGTGAGGGGTGGGGGCTAGGATGTATCAAACCTTGAACCATTATCTTACATCAGTCCAAGTTTAAGTATCAACTGAGTCCATCGTGGCACTGTGAAATTATGTCTTCATAAATATAAAACTTTAACCAAAATTCAAAGTCAATGTCATCCAGTAGGGTAGTGGGGTAAGTATATAGTGTTTTGTAAAAACTCAAAAAGGTTCTAACATCAGTTCAAGTGTAAACTAAATCTCTGCCAAGCATTATGAATCAGTATGCTATTAGAAAACTTTAATAAAGACCAAATTTCCTAAGTCCCTGACCTTGACATCAAGGTCACAGAGCAGAGCTGGGGTAGTACGCTGTTAAACTTTGGGCTAATATCTAACTACAGTGAAAATATAAAAAGAATTCATCTATGGGTTCAGGAGATATGTGTCTTTAAAAAACTTTAACCAAAACATCCAATCAATAAAAAGACAATTTTCTAAGTCCATGACCTTGACATCAAGGTCACTGAGGGGGGTGGGGGTAGTACTTGGAAAACTTTTGGACCAATATCTAACTACAGTGTAAGTATCAAAGGCATCCATCCATGGGTTAAGGAGACATTAGGCTTTATAAAACTTTAACCAAAACATCCAGTTAAAAAAACTCCCAATTTTCTAAGTCCATGACCTTGACATCAAGGTCACTAACAGGGGTGGGGGTGGTACCCTGTTGAACTTTGGACCAATATCTAACTACAGTGCAAGTATCAAATGAATCCATCCATGGGTTAAGGAGATATATGTCTTTAAAAAACTTTAACCAAAACATCCAATCCGGACGCCGACGCGGACGCGGACGCTGACGCGGACGCCGACGCCAGGGTGACAACAATAGCTCTTCCTGAACTTTCGTTCAGGCGAGCTAAAAATGAAAAAAAAAAATCCAAGTCCATGAGCTTGAGGTAAAAAAAAACTGAGGGGTGGGGGGTGGGTGGGGGGAGGGGGGGGGAGTTGGGGTTGGGGGGGAAGGGGGAGGCTAAGCTGTACCAGCAACCATTATCTAACATCAGTCCAAGTATTAGTATCAACTGAGTCCATCATCGCGGCACTGTGAATTATGTCTTCATAAATATAAAACTTTAACCAAAATCTTTAAGACAAAATTCTAAGTCGATGACCTTGACTTCAAGGTCATCCAGTGGGGTAAGTATAAGGTGTTATGTAAAAACTCAAAAAAGTGTCTAACATCAGTTCAAGTATAAACTAAATCTCTGCAAAGCATTATGAATCAGTATGCAATTACAAAACTTTAATAAAGACCAAAATTTCCCAAGTCCCTGACCTTGACATCAAGGTCACTGAGCGGGGTTGGGGTAGTATTCTGTAGCTCTAGCTACAGGGCAAATATAAAAAGAATTCATCAATGGGTTCAGGAGATATGTGTCTTTAAAAGACTTTAACCAAAACATCCAATCAATAAAAAGACAATTTTCTAAGTCCATGACCTTGACATCAAGGTCACTGAGGGGGGTGGGGGTAGTACCTTCAAAAACTTTAGACCAATATCTAACTTCAGTGCAAATATCAAAGGAATCCATCCACGGGTTAAGGAGATATTGGGCTTTATAAAACTTTAACCAAAACATCCAGTCCAAAAAAACTCCCAATTTTCTAAGTCCATGACCTTGACATCAAGGTCACTGAGTGGGGTGGGGGTGGTACCCTGATAAACTTTGGACCAATATCTAACTACAGTGGAAGTATCAAAAGAATCCATCCATGGGTTAAGGAGATATAGGTCTTTAAAAAACTTTAACCAAAACATCCAATTCGAACGCCGACGCGGACGCGGACGCTGACGCGGACGCGGACGCGGACGCCGACGCCGTGGTGACAACAATAGCTCTTCCTGAACTTTCGTTCAGGCGAGCTAAAAATTAGATGTTAGTGTATTTTACGTATTTTGTACAGCCTTCGATCTTTGTAAATAATCGGTGTCCTGAGTGGGTTGTTCTTTGTGATTGTAGCCTTTTTAAGGGTATCTTCATTTATATTTTCAACATTGCATTGCAGCTCTCAGTTTTTATTATTTTGATATTATCTTTTGTTACCAAAAGAGAGGTTTCTTTACTTTGTGCTTGCATGTTTGAGTTTGTTGGCGATATAAAAAGCATACATTTCCTTGGAAAAACGTCTTCTGTGAAGATGAGTACAAGTATATGGAAGCATAAAAATTTATTGCCCCCCCCCCCCCCCCCCCCCAAAAAAAAAAAAAACAAAAAAATCAGAGTCCGAAATCGTAAATGATACATAGAAAAAAATCACAAAATTTAGATGCACAGACATGTATAAGGACGTCAGCATGGCGAAAATGTTAAAGGCAGGTGTGTGTGTGTGTGTGTGTGTGTGTGTGGGGGGGGTCATGATTGTTTTCTTAACAGAAAGAATAGTAATTCCATTCAAAATTTTGGTTTGGAAGGGGAGTGAATTACATGTAGTTTTTTGCGTATAGGTAAAGGTAAAGGTTTCCCATAGCCTAGTAGCCGTAGGGACAGTAGGAGCTAGAGGCCCGGTGTGTTACGGGCACAGCAAATAAAAGGCGGTACTCATCCCTCTCCTTTCGCTGCCTCATCTTTCCTTCCCTGATTCGAAGCAGGTACCCATTTACTGCTGGGTTGACAGAGAGAGTTTTCCAGTCGTCGTCTGGCGAAACCAGGGCGCGATCTCACGACCTTGCTGGGACTTTCTGCACCATAATTGAGCGTCTCTAACCACTCGACCACGGCGCCTCTCTAATTGCGGATGGACGGGCATCGATGGCGAATCCAAATACCGCGGAATTAAATAGCCATCGGAATAATGAGGCTTCAGTATACTTTCCGAAGTTTTTGTGTGTTTCTTTTCCCAAAGGATTCATTGTTTCTGAATTTATTTCCAGCGCTACTTATATTCAGATTTATCATACAACCAGCGCACCTAATGAATTTTCAGATATAAACATGAAGCATTGAAGTGATGTACTGTCATTCCGCTGGAAACTTTAATATAAGAAGCTTGCCAGCAGAATCAATTTACTCTTTTTCACAGAAATTCATCATGAAGAGGAAATTTGAAGATCAATGGCGATATTTCTTCATTATTGGGCTTGAAAAATCTACAGCTTTCAGCAAGAGGCTCTGTGACGGATTCTCATAAAAAGATAAAATCATATAAGACCACGAAAGGACTTCTATGATTAAGGCGAGGAATTTCCCCATTAGACCGGCGCGACAGGTCCGAATTTTCAAAGGTATAAAGTGTGCATTTTTTTCTTAGCAGAGCTTCCACAAATATGTAAACCGTATAAAATCAGATCATTTGTGATTCAGACCAAAAGACATGGGGAGATAATCCATTCTGACCCTACCTACCCTAAATTCAAGGTTTTCGCATACCTCATCTTTTGAGGTAATAAAAGTATTGAAACCAGTCATTCATTCCATACATTTTTGTCATAAATGCATGCTAAATACACGCATATCACAATACAAAGCAATGATTTTCTTCTTGTTACGCCTGACTGGCATTTAAACATGCAAAACCATAGTTACACTTCCGGTCAAACTAGCCAAAATAGAACGCTTCACTATAATTAAAGTACAAGTACTTCCCCCCCCCCCCCCCCCCCGTGACCCAGCATTTCCTTCATGCAGCAGACTTATGCTATGCAAGTACGTAATATATATGAGTGGGAACCAGGGTCACGGGGGGGAACGATACTCAGTAAGCCAAAGAAGAAGAATGGTCAACAGTAGCACTGTGATCTTCAAGGATTATATTGTGTACCATGACCTTGAAATGAGGTCAAGGTCACATACATATAGTCAAAACTATCCAGTGATGTCTGTTATGTAAGTAATGTAAGTCAAAAAAGGGTGAAATGTATACAATAAATCATCATTTCAACGATCAGTTTAAGGATAATTTACAATTTATCTCAACAATGACGTCAACGTCAACGTTTGTTTAACGTACTTTACATAGACACAAACAGTTGAAAATTCATTTGTCATGCAAGTTACATGTCATAGTCATAAATGCAAAGCAGAAGTCAGTGATCCGTATAATTTTTATCCCCCGACCGAAAGGTTCGGGGGATATAGCGATGAGCCTGGCGTCCGTCCGTCCGTCCGTCCGTAAACACTTTCTTGTCCGCTCTATATCTTGAATACCCTTTGGAATATTTTCATGATACTTCACAGTTATGTAGAACAGGTCATGACGATGTGTCGCGTACAAGAATGGTAACTCTTGCTATTGTACTTTCTGAATTATCTCCCCTTTGGTGATTTTTTGGCAGGTTCGTGTCCGCTCTGTAACTTGAATACCCTTTGGAATATTTTCATGATACTTCACAGAAATGTAGAACAGGTCATGACGATGTGTCGCGAACAAGAATGACAACTCTTGCTTTCTTACTTTTTGAGTTATTTCCCCTTGATAGTTTTAGGTGTGATTTTTTGGCAGATTCGTGTCCGCTCTATAACTAGAATACCCTTTGGAATATTCTCATGATACTTCACAGATATGTATAACAGGTCATGACGATGTGTCGCGAACAAGAATGACAACTCTTGCTTTCTTACTTTTTGAGTTATTTCCCCTTGATCATTTTAGGTATGATTTCGTGCCCGCTCTATAACTTGAATACCTTTTGGAATATTTTCATGATACTTCACAGATATGTAGAACAGGCCATGACGATGTGTAGCGAACAAGAAAGACAACTCCTGCTTTCTTACTTTTTATTTAATAATTTCCCCTTGATGGTTTTAGGTGTGATTTCGTGTCCGCTCTATAACTTGAATACCTTTTGGAATATTTTCATGATACTTCACAGATATGTAGAACAGGTCATGATGATGTGTCGCGAACAAGAATGACAACTCTTGCTTTCTTACTTTTGGAGTTATTTCCCTTTGATGATTTTAAGTGTCCGCTCCATAGCTTGAATACCTTTTGAAATATTTTCATGATACTTCACAGATATGCAGAACAGGTCATGACAATTTGTCTCATACATGAATGATAACTCTTGCTTTTAGACCTAGTGAATTATTTCCCTTTGGTAGTTTGAGCTGCTGTTTGAGTCTCTGCTCCATATCTGTATAACCCTGGCCAGCTCCAGAATTTGAATAACCGTGAACCTTTTAGAATATTGATGATCATGCTGTGATATCTTATCAGTGTTCCTAACTCTCTCTTACCCCTCCACATTCCTGTGCCCCTTCCCGCACCCCCTCCCCCCCCCCCCCATTTTTTTTTGCCAGATTTGGATTCTTTGTCCAAATTCACTTACTAGAGAGCTCAAAATTAGGTTTGTAGGGCTTGTAATTTAGAAGTTATTCACACATTTTGAAAGTTGAATGTATCGTATGCTATACATTTGTGTATATGGTGGCTGTTTGAGATTTTACCTCTTTTTAGCAGTCAAGCATACTGTTTTAGTCTGAGTGTTAGATAATCATGCATCTGTTAACAGTTAATGTCAATCAGAAGCATAAAAGAACGACAATATATTACTAATATGTGTTTTGAAGTGCACCCTTTTTACCAAGGCCCATGGGGGTCTTCGGTCGGGGGATTTGCCATCTCCTCTGATGGCTATTTTTTAATCATGGGGAAAATTCACGCCTTAAACATAGAAGTCCTTAATTATTTGCACTTGCACTTTTCAGTCCTACTGGGCAGACAAGGTTGAATCAACATTGAATCAACCTTGATTCAACGTCGTGGTGTTGAATCAAGGTTGATTCAGGTTGAGTCAACCTTGTGTGCCTGCTGGGATAGGTTTCTCATGAACAGGTGCATTAATAGAAAATCTGCTACCTTCAAAATACAGATTTCACTTTACATTCGAAACATCATTCCCTATTAGATTAATATCCATCCTTCCATCGATAGTCACAAGGGGCAGTAACTCTATTGCTATTTATGTTGTTATAACACTAAACCCAGAGGCAAGATCTCATAAGGAATCAAGTAATTCACTAAGAAGTGGTATCTCCAGGTTCATATTTTGGAAAGTTTGATATTTTGGAAGCAAGATAAACTGACATATAAATGATAATTAAAACAAAAATCGAAAATAGTTGACTTGGATTTATTGAGTCCTTCATGAAAAGTAGTGTAATGCGTAACACTTCAACAGCCCTTAAAACGTGTTTCGGCGAAAATAACTCCAAATGATGAGCTCAATTATAACAAACGGACCAGGAAATATTAAATTTAATGGCCGTAAAATTGTAAATAGATGCCAAATATGTCTCTATATAGAAAATCAGGACGCACTATCTTAGAACAATACGGACTAATTATCAGGCAAAATAATTCAGGCGCCAGTGGTGTGGCATTCGTGACAGATTCGTCTCTGTATTTTGTTTATAGATCG
This sequence comes from Ctena decussata, assembly GCA_963989385.1. NCBI lineage: Eukaryota > Metazoa > Mollusca > Bivalvia > Lucinida > Lucinidae > Ctena > Ctena decussata. The sequence continues at coordinate 5,044,132 of OZ022501.1, read as the reverse complement.
ATCCACAAGTCTGATTTTGCATATAAGCAGAGCTATTATGTATCGACCTCCAGAGACAAAGTGACATAAAAAGAAATATCCTACAAAGACGATTTGTAAGCAGTTTATATAGCAGAAATGGTGCCTTTTTATGACAATGGATTCATAGATTTCCTCTCTCACTTCTCCAGCTATTTTTGGATGAGACTTGAAATAGAGATGCTACACGTGGGGCTTGATTATTAGTCCATGATGCATAAGACAACCTCGTCATATAGGAGAAACAAACACCAAACAAGTAGTCGCAAAAGTTGTTCCCCTTTAAAAATGGTGGAAAAGCATGGGGGTATACCCATACACCTTAATGTATTTGGAAATACCTCCGTGCTTTTCCAATTTACCAATTTGAAAGCCAGACAGGCAGACACCTTTCGGGGACAAACTTTGTAAAACAAGAATTAACTTCCCGCTAAAAGTGGTCTGCTCTAATTGGAAATAATTGGCTCATATGGGAGTAAATTCTTTCGTTTAAGGGTTGACATCTTTTAGAAAGAAGACGCAAATAAAAATGACAGAGTTCCATTCATCTTAATCTTCGAAACATGGGAAGATGTCTTGTATAGCAGGTAAAAATAATGTTGTTTTATTGTTTTACGTCGACGGGAAACAGCTATGGTCATATCGAGACGGACAGTTGCCCTAACCACACTATTCCTGGGCAGGCTTAGACATCCTAAACGCTAAGCGGTTGATCAGTAATAAGTGCACATACTTTCGCCAGTAACTGACAACTGCCCTTCTTGAATCAGTGGAAGGAGAAACGAAAGAAAGTGGCCGGAATGGGTATCGAACCTTGTTCGATACCCATTCCGGCCACATACTTTCGTTAAATGATCAGAATACTGGCAACAGATCCTGCGGCAGCGGATTCAGAGGCAAAAGTAAAGCCTTTATTTATCATAGTGCTGGTTATCGTATTTTCTGGTCGTTTGGGATCATTGAGTGCATTTAGGCCCGATTTCACGTCGCATTTAAAACGCATATTAAGACTTATTTGACTGTTTTCCCACAGGTAAAATACAAAATGCATTTCACGTGAGTCAACTAATTTAAAATACACATTAAACAGTGTTCTAACTTAGTACACCGTTATCGGAGGACTAACTTTTTGTAAACACATTTCAGTCAAAATATGAAGTCTATGACTATACAAAAAATTCTATACAAATTCCAATAAAACCTATTTAATCAACACCAGTCATAATACGATCCTTACCAGTCAGTTTGAATATAATCATTTGAACTGCCCATACCCGACCGCTGATCGGACTGGCATTGAGTGTAGAAAGGATTGTGTTTAAAGCTTACTGGCATGGATCGTACCAGACCGTTTAAGATCAATTATTTGAACACGCAGGCCAGTACTCTGATCGAACTGACATTGAGCGTATAAAGAATTGCTCTAAAATATAATTGGCATGGATCGTATCGCTACTGATGAGTGGACCTGTTATCTATTTATCATTTATTGTTTGACTGGGGTGATGGGAGGTGCGGAGGTAGGGCGTCAATGATGCTACATATTTTGATTCTTTAACGGTCAATAGATAAACAGACACAGCTGACAGAGGTCATAATGCAACCCTGCTCAAGCAACTGTTGGTAACCATGAGTAGGTTTTCTTTGGCTATGGGGTAGTTTCATCCTGACAGGCATTAGTGCCTCAACAGCAAAAATTATTTGTCTAGAAAACGGGCTTATAAAACCATTTAAAAAATCTAAGCGGTTTCACAGATATTTTGTTTAGGGCCCAGTCTCACTGTCACGTTTTGAGGGCTAGGTTGTACTACGTTTCCCTCTCTACGTTTGGCAAAGAAATGTACCCCGTTTTTTAGGTATATAGGTCGTACTGCGTTTTAAGTACGTTTCCAATACGTTTCACTACCATTTACTTCGTATTACCCGGTTATCAAACGGCTTAGTATCACGCTTTCAGAACGGATGAAAACAATTTACTTACCTACTACGATTCCGTACGTTTTACTAGGGACTACTAGGTAGTGACCGGGATTACAATCTAGTCAAAGTGACGTTTAAAGTAAGTAGGTTTCGCAAAACATACCAAATCGTAATAAACGCAGAATTAAACGTCACAAACCGTACTAAAACGGCGGTAAAGCGTATATAATGCGTACTAGTACGTGGAAGACCTTCACGTATGGCTACGTATTCAAAACCTTTCATCTACGTTCTAGTACGTTTAGACTACGCTTCAATACGCTTTTACTACGCATACAGTAAGTATTTCGAAATGCTACGTTTAAGCTGATGTTTCAAATCAAACGTAGCTCGGCCACGTATGTAGCTGTTTATATCCATATATAATACGTATTCACTACGTTTTAACAAGCATATTCCCGTTTTGGTACGTTTAAAATACGTAGAAAACCCTAGTCCTTAATACATGACAGTGAGACTGAGACTTAGGGGACCTCTAGGTTATTTGTGTTACGTTTTTGTACGTATTTAATGCGTGTCGGTACGTTTTGACCACGTTTACTACATGTTGGTAGGTTTTACTACGTATACGCTACGCATACGAAAATGCCATGGTTTATTTAAAAATTCTGAATCAAACGTAATTAGGCCACATATTTAGCTATATCTACATACGTATTCACTACGTTTTACAACGTATACTGCCATTTTGTCACGTTTAAAAACGTAGTAAAACATAGCCCTCAATACGTGACAGTGAGACTGTGGCTTTACAAGATTTCTCAGATCGGAAAGGGGACATAACTCAACCCAGTAAGACATAACTCAAAAACTAATTTGGAAACTTACAATTTGAACTGTTAACGTGTACCAAAACGTCCAAACCTGAGGGGTTCTTCAAATATTTTGTTCACAATGTGGTTCCTGAAGTTGGAAGATAGAGAATAACTCAGCCAAATAGTTAAAATACACTCAAATAAGTCAGATCATCTGTATCTTGATTTGTATTTGTATGTCAAATGTATGATATACTGAGGAAGTGCTTATGTCAGAATCTGAATAACAAACCCGGCGCAGGAACCCTGGTCTGCTGATTTTAATTCCATTCAAAAATCAAAATCCTAGCATCAGGCGTTTATAAGTTTCACAGCTGTCCATCAAACATTGTGGACGGACAGACAGACAGATGGACAGACGGTCGGGCCCAAACCATTTCGCTCTCTCAACTTGTTTTTCAAAATAAATCCATTTTTTTTTTCCATTTTCTGCTAACATACGTTTTACCTTTATCATTGACTAATTCAGCATGTGAAATGGGAATAAAATAGTACATGAACTAAGTTAGTATACATATTAGTTAGGTGGTGACTAGCGTTAGTCATTGACTAAATTAACTCGTTGACGTGAAATCGGGCCTTAGAGTCATTTTGAAAATAGAGTTCTGCTTAATAAGCCGGTGTAAGTCAGCATGGCTGGTGTTGCACATTCCACTACTGGACATGAACATACTTAATTAAGCCGAGTTTGCTATTTTCATTTCTTTGGTGCATTCATCTTTGCAAAGAATCTTACTATTCAGAACATATTCGTCTTGCTGTGCAAAGTAGCTTTGTTCCTGCCCGTTATCAAACAAAACTACTGACACGTATTTCCAGGAAATAGAAAGCAAGCTGATTTCAGTTTACGTGATTTGTTTAGAATTGGCGATTGCTGAGTTATCAAAACGTGTTTGCAGCATGACGTTATTGATAGCTATGGTGTCTGGTTTAGCAGCTCCTGTTATGGTTATACAAGGACACTTTGTGAAGGCGTTTAGCAAATTGATTTTGACTGGTCTTTATAAGAGAATCGATAGCATTACAGAGACACGGAAGGATCTGTCTGAAACAGACTGTACGGTTGTCTTTTCATACTGTTTGATCAGGCATTCACATCAATAGATATTGTATCTTGTTCTTTCAAAATTGTATAGGCCTACAGGGTTTCAAGTGTTTTCTGTTTGTAAGATATTCAACGGCCTTTCCAGAAGCTCAGCACACACATAGCGTCGTAATGAAGTCGCGCTGACGTCGATGCGACGAAATAACGACGCATAAAAGTAAGAGCGACGTCATTTTGACGTCATGTACCCGCTTAGAGATATATCATCAGATTTTAACTAACTTCACACCTGTATACAGTTTTGCAAGCCATTTCCTTGTTTGGCTTAGACAACTGTTTAGAAGACTTTTTTTTAGTAATTTGATCACTTTTCGATTATTGTCTTACCATTCTTGTAGTTATGAGAAACAGCAGAGCAAGTAATAACTGGCACTGCATTTAAATAAATTTGTTAATTCAAGTGAGTACACACGATTAGCAGCAAAGAATTTATGAACACCAACAAAACAGAGGTCTGAGGGGTGCAGCCAGTAGATCCATAAATGACCTTGTTCCCCTTAGTAGGCTACCAGGAATCATCATTCCCTGTCATTCCAAACCCCATTGGCTGGGACTAACATTTACAAGTCCAGTTTCTCCCTCCAGACTATTAGAGATTGGAATTCCCTGGAAGATTCCCTTATTTTTGCTGCTGAGTGTGCAGAGGATTCAGTTACTAAGTTTAATTCTCTTGTAAGGGCTTGGGACTAGCTTCCCTGATTCACAGGTCCTGGTGAATGATTGTCCTTGGATGTATCACCAGTAAACAATTCTGATTCTGATTCTGATGTGACCATTACCTTGGTATGCGACATAGAGTTAGAATTAATGACGACATTTCGGTCTTCCCGAATTTCTTCTATCAATCTTTTTAGCATTTACTAATTATTTGCTTCGAGAGACAAATGGTATAATTAAACTAACGGCATTCGAAATAATTCAGAACTTTACAGATTGGTAAAACAAGGCGTAGCTAGGGGCAATTACATGGTACGCACAATTATAATGTTTCATATGAGAGGGCATCAGGGGTTTATCCTTAATATGCTGGCGGTCGATACTAAAATCTTTTCCAGTTTACAAAATTTCAGTTTGCAAATAAGCAGGTGCGTGTTGAAATTTTGTCAATTTGACAAAATTTCAAAACGCGCCTGCGTATTTGCGTATTTGCATATAGGTAGCTACGCCCTTGCTGCACGACAGTCTTGTTTCCACGCCCGCTCTGAAAAGGTTTACATTCACAGAAACTTTGAAGCATTCTTGACTATTCATTTACATAATAATAGAATTTTCTTGAGTTACCTGTATCATACTAAAATTCTCCCCCACAAGCAATAGGTATTTTTAAGGTTTGGCTTTTACTAAGGTCATCTTGCATGGTTGTTAGCTTTTGTTGCCGCATTGTCTATACACAAATGTTATACAGAGATCTCGTCCAGTATGATAGAAATCAAACATGGTTTTTAATGCATCAAAGTTCGCCAGGTCCCGAGGAAAATGTTGAAAACCGAGGACTGGCTTCGCCAACCGTATTCAACATCTCCCTCGGGACCTGGCAAATATTAACAGGACATAAAACCATGAACGAAAATGGCAATTCACGTGATAAACATGTTTTATCGCTGTTATTGCATGGGTTCTACGAAACATTCGTTAGCATTTGCGAAAATATGGCACTATATTTATTTTCACCGTTTCACAGTCAAAGCGTGAGTAAATCTTTCATAATATCTGCCTTACGGCCATAGCAATGTAATAGAGCGATTATCGAATCAGCTGTGAATAATTTAAATTAGTGTTCCCGAAACGAGAATATTGAAAGTCGCAATGCAGGTAAGTAACAGCACGTGAATTGCCATGTCAATACATGGTTTTGTGTCTGTTAAAAAAACTATATTCAAGCAATAATGGGTATTAAAGTCTTAAGTATATTACAGCAAACAAAGCTAGAAAATCATTTATTACAAAGTTTCCTATATATTATTTTCAATAAACGTATTATTTCTTGTAAACGAACACACGTATGTACATTATTTAGCTGAGTCACGAATTGTTAAATGTCATATGCGTCACGATTTTTCTAATTCAAGACTGCTTGATATACACAAACGTTCGCGACTGATGTTTCTAATATCATTTTGTAGATTTATATATTATTTCTTTACTCAGCAAGATTATTTACGATACATGCAAAAATTTAAAGCCAGAAACTGTTTATATTTTCAGGAAGCGTGCACGTAGTTTATAATAAATATGTTGTCAAATTCTTGATCATCTGATGATAGTTAGAGCCCCGGTATCTTAGTAGGTTAAGCGCTGGCCTGCTGATCTAGCGGTCCCGGGTTCGATTCCCGCTTGATATCAGAATCTTTTCAAACATAAATGGGTTTCCATTGCTCACAGCCTTTCATTATCAAACTGATTTTGTACATGATAAACGCTGTACTAAAATCATAAAAAAGAATAATAAATGAATAAATAAGATTTGATCACGCGGATGTGCGGCATTATTACGAGCAATGGCCTATAATCTGCATTAGGAAGAAAATACTTTTTCAAAAGGTTGCATAGATGAATAGAATAAATAAGATTTGATCACGCGGATGTGCGGCATTATTACGAGCAACGCCTATAATCTGCACTAGGAAGGAAATACTGTTTCAAAAATTTGCATAGATGAATAGAATAAATAAGATTTGATCATGCGGATGTGCGGCATTATTACGAGCAATGCCTATAATCTGCACTAGGAAGGAAATACAGTTTCAAAAGGTTGCATAGATGAATAACTCTTTTTCTTCATCGAAAGGTAACAATATTCAGGCCAGCTATGGCGCCTAGGAATTTACAATAGTCTCAACTGGCTTACTTTACATTGAGAGTATTCGACTCTGGGTTTCGTGCTTCAATATTCTTAGAATGAAGCACTTTTTTCTATAGAACAAGTGCTTCAAGCTAAGAATCGAGAAGCACAAAACACCAAGTCGAATACGCCCAGTGCCGTAAACAGTCGGCCCTTTCCGCACCAATCTGTCGTTTTTCTCAAAGGAAACCTGAGAAACCGTTCAGATTCCCGTTTGGCGGCTATTCTTTCAAGCTTTGCCCTGCCATCATTTTCCAAATCCAGATAGTACTCAAAAAAAAAAAAAAAAAAAAAAAAAAAAAACAAGCGCCAAATACGAGCGATCACAACGAGATATCTTGGCCTCTCGTGAGAAATGCTTACTTTAGACTTGCTCTCTAAATTCTGTGACATACAGATCATTTCCATCTCTACTGCATCATGTCTGAGAGCGAGGCAGCCCCGGATCCAGGGGTGGGCTTTGGGGCTTCAGCCCCGCCACTTGGGCCTCTGTGTTCTGTTTAATATGTAGGACCCCAGAGAATAAGGTGTATCTGCTGACAGATTGAGATAATTTGTGTTAAGATTGAAATATAGATTGTGACATCTCATTAGAATCGCCTCGGCGAGGCGATTCTGATGAGATCTCACAACATATATTTCAAGGCAAAAAAGTCATTATCAAAATTCGCTATGGTCTGGATCCGGGCCTGCGAGGTACATCAGAGTAGTATTATAACCACCCTCAGCTCCACTATTTGTTGCTGTTGCTCGCCGCCATCTTGGATGACGTCATTTCCGGCCGCCATCTTGGATGATGTCACTACCGGTCGGCCATGTTGGATGACGCACCATCCGGTCGGCCATGTTGGATGACGCACCATCCGGTCGGCCATGTTGGATGGTCTATATATCCCGTCCGCCATCTTGAATGACGCAACATCCGGACATCCATCTTGGATGATGACATAGCGCGTGACTCTTACGAAATAGGGCTCGCCCTATTGTCTTTTCATAACCCTCCTCTTGTGGGTTTAAGAATGTGTTATTCGATATTGTCTTATTGTTTTCGGGTGTCTATTTTTATCCCAGTTGAGACATCTCGGCGCCTGAAGACGTCTTTTCCCGCAAAAAATACTTTTCCTGACTAGGTCGTCATGTGGGTTAACAATGCAATATTCGATAGCTCTTGTTTTGATCGAAATCTTTCGTCTTTATTATCGGTTACTAATTTTACACCAAGGTCGGCGGAGGGCTTGGTATGAAAAGTGGTGCAATCTGTCCTATTTATTTTTTTCCCGCAAAAACAGTTTTCCCGACAAGGTCACCATGTGGTTTCACAATGCGATATTCGATAGCTCTTGTTTTGTTCGAAATCTTTTATCTTTATTCTCGGTTACTATTTTTACACCAAGGTCGGAGGAGGGTTTAGTATGAAAGTGGTGCAATCTGTCCTATTTATTTTTTCCCCGCCAAACACGACGAGAGGGTGAAATTTATTCAAATTTCCATAAACTGCTAAAATGTGTCTGTATTACAAAAGGTTCGAAATATTCATATCATTGGTCTATATATAGGATTTTGCTATAGTGACTAGAACAAACCAATCGAAATAACATATATATTTATAAACATTGCATCAGTTGTTTTTCAATCCTCTTGTAGTACACTTTATTATATTTAGTTCTTAATATATGCTGAAAGTGACCACATGGCTATCACGCGGAGACTATCTGGTTCTTATTGCGGTAAACACGTGTATGTTTTCGACGGAGTAAAGTATCTCAAGAGAAAAGATGCAGTTAAGAGTATTTGTAGTTTCCTGAAACAGAGAAATGGGAGATATTACGTATCGTTAGAAAATTACCACTTAGGGCGAAAACTGTTTTGGAAAAGAAAGTTTATCTGGAGTGTGCATCGACTTATGATGCAAAAGAAAGAAAACATGATTGCTTGGAGAAACGCTATTGCTGGCGCAAAGCACAGGCAACGCTGTGAACAGTTAATATCACAATTACGAGGACGTTTGCGAGTAAAGCAATCTAAGTTATACACTGACATCAGACTTAAACTAACATGCCCACACTGCAATATTCTGTCATTGAAATATGCCAGTGGCCCTTGTGAATGTCATCTCTGCGAGGATTGGTTTGGATGCGGAGGTCAAACAAAATGCAGGGACTTACTGAAGTGTTCATCCTGTTTCTTCTCAAAGGACATTACTAGACGGCGCTATCGGCACTTACCTTACCGATACCAATAGGAGTAATATTAATGTTCAAAACTGGTGATAACTGGTTTTAAATAGTGTATCAGTTATATATCAAAGTGAGCTGTTAAAAGTAGTCATTTAGTATGGCTCAAGCGCAGTTGGATGTTGTCGGTTTTCGTTTGTGTGAAGATGGGATTTTAAACTGTCATGTACGAAAGAATCAGATCGTTAGTTTCATCGGAGAAACACTGTCGTTAGTCGTGAGAAGGCGAGACAACGCGAATGAAGTCGTCTTAAAAGAAGGAAAGAAAACATTTTCTATGTCATTGGATACATTCGAGATGCTGTGCGACTTAAAAGTCGCCGTACAATTTCTGGATTCTTTTTTAAGAGGCAACTGTTGTGGAGGACGACAGTGATGAATCGTGAGTTCGAAAACGCTGGAGTCTGCTATCAGTGTAAGGCCCCCTGTTACCTGGAGTGTGGAAAATGTTTTTGCCTTTTGAGATATTTGGGAGAAAAACACGATTGTTTCGATCCTGACGAAGGTTTTTTCGAACAGGAAACATCTAATCTGCCTCTATGCGATGCCTGTGAAAATGAACTATCTGAGAGCCAATGGAAGTTCTGATGTTTCGTAGGAAGTTATATAAAGACACGACAGACAGGGTTTGAAATCATTTTCTCAGCAGACATGTTTTTGACTCTGATGTATCTCTTCCACGAATATATAGCTAAGAGTATTGTTCCTTACTACAAACTTCGATACGAGGCTAGAGAAGCAGCCCATCGGTTGATAGAGACATTCGAAAACCATCCAGATACATTTTTTTTTCACTTTTGAATGACACCAGCGTATTCATCTTGCTTTAAATACAGTCTTGAACTATAAGAAATGGGAAGATACGTAACTTTATATTTCGAGGGAAGTCGGACACCTCATCTGGAGATGAACTGGAACTTTAACCACAAAGGATTGATTAACTGGGCTAGTGACAACTATAAATATTACCACAGCGGCGCGGAACCGGAACCGACATTATACCAAGTAACATCCGACAGCAAATATACAAGGCAACAATTTCACGATACGGTCATGCATTACTGGAAAGAACTAAAACCTAAGCTCAGAAGCGGCAATACACATTTCTTTCCTCTGGATGGAGAAATGATGTGTATGAACTTACACGACAGCCAGTATTACGAAAAGTGGTTCAAGAAACTCGTTCATTTCGCCAGAGAATATTACGATGATGGATCTGACCCTGTATTATATTTGGAAGTATGGTGAAACCAAGTACACTTAAAATGATTTCTTTTTTTACAAACTGAACCTATAAAAACCATCGTTGTTTGATTCGCTGGTTATTACTTTGGTGAGTGTATAAGAAAGTACAGATGTCAATAGTGTCATCAGTTTGAATAAGCAAAAGGATAGCCTGACTAACAACAAAATAAAAACATCGCCATGGACGTATTACCGGAGACTTGCTTATTCGGTATGAAGCTGTATCAAGACAGGCTACTAACTTTCCACCACTGGCCTAAACAGATCATTCCCGATAAATACTCTTTGGCGCAGGCTGGATTCTACTACACGGGACAAAGCGATTTTACCATATGTTTTGCGTGCAGTTTGAAAGTGAACCAATGGGAGAGGCAGGATAAACCGTGGGACGAGCACAAACGTCTTTCTCCAGACTGTATATATTTGAAGATGATTGGTTACGGGGAACCTTGTCAGGATGAAAAGTCTTGCGATGAGAATAAAAAACTCGCATTTGGCTTTGCTTCAACCTGTGACACATCCGGAAGGCTTGAACAACCATTTTATTCCAATCCATTTTCGAGCAAGTGATGGAAACAAAGACAAACTCAACCGATTGTTTATCCATAGGTGTACTGGAAGATGAGTTTACAATTCTGTATGCTCAAGCAGTGCGAGATAACTTACAAAAAATGGCTAAATATTTTTGCTACGGATGTCGAGTTGGACATTTATCACAGACTAAGCACAGTTGTATTCAGTTGTTACCGGAACAAAAATTGGAATTATATTTCGAAGTCGCAATTCGTAATCTCAGTGACCTAGAGATAATCCATCAGTGGCATGGTGACAGATTGGATATACTGCCTTTGTTGCAAGTGTATAGAAACTGCACAGACTGAAGAAAGAAGGTGTTTCAAACTGTATTGAGGATCATTCATTTTGCGACGTAATGATTATTGAATATGCGTTTCACTTATTGTGTATGTTTTGTGGGATTACTTGTAAATGATAAATTAAATAAATTCATTCGCATGAGAACTTTTTTTTTGTTTATCGTATATTCTGTGAAATATTTTCATCATTTGTATGGGCTTTTATGTTTGATCAACAGTTGTGTTTCAGTCATATCCAGTCTTAAGTGTAACCTTTTCGAAACACCACCCCATCTTCACTGACTAGATGCTATATGTTATATGTTTATTTTTCATAACGGAGAGAAGTTTTAACTCTCTTTTTTTTCCATCCACACGCATACAGACTACCTGTAATCACTGATCTCAAGTTTTCAAAGTGTTGATATAGCCTGGTTTAGTGACTGAAGCAATGCCCGCGATAACAGTATAGGCAGATTCTCGTTATCTCAAAGTCTGAAGAGACCACACTTTTTTTGGCAAAACCATCCCAAGATTGATATTGAGATATTTAGAGTCGACTTGTACTGTGTTGAAGTCTTGTAGGCCACTTTATTCAGCATCCTTTGTTGTTCTTTGCGATTTATAAATTAGAATAAGAAAGGGTTATTTTTTTTTTTATAATGAATTTTATTTACATAAACACACACACACACATGGTTATCAGAGTAGACATTCGAACAGAATTTACATGAACAAATAATACCAAGTGTTTGGAGATTCTTTATACAGAAAGAAACAAAATATAGGAAATAAAAAAGCATTCACACACATACTCACAACTACATACTGATTTCATAAACATTTCCACGAACATATCTGGTTATCAGCCTGTACACAGCAAGAATAAGCGTTTGAAATGAAATTGTACACATATTCATCATTCGCGCATGCATTCGTGGAATCAAACACACTCACAATGTCTTGCATGGTGTGTCCATGAAATCTTTGACGAAGAAATAAAATACAGTACAGTCCGCATAAGGTCGAATTATCACTCTGTAACTGTTTGTCATTAATCTCTATGGTTTTGGCATTAGTTTCCAACCAGCGCACAAAATAAACACTGTTTGAATTGGGTGATCTACCGTAACTGTCAAAGAACTCCATATGACCACCTCCGTCATCATAAAAGGCGCACCAATGTTGACCCACTCGAGAATGAATGTCGGTATTGGCGATGAACCCGTATGAATAACTGAGAGGTACTTTAGGAAGTCGATCTGCTGCGAAAACTCCAATCACTTGTCCATTTAAAACCGGGTCGCATTGTATCATACACTTCAGCTGTGACGTATCCATTAGGACAGAATGACGTCTCTTTCTTTGTTGATTTCCAAATTGCCAGGGCTACTGCTATAAACCAGACAGCTCATTGGTTCTGAAATAAAAAAGAGAATAAAACAAATGAGTCATCTTGTCTTTTTTGATACATGTTTGATTATTTATATTATTTTGTCGGATTAAAAAAAAAAATTGTCGTTTTAGCAAGAAATAACCATTAGAATATTTATTTTCAAATAATAATAAATGTGTTTAATCTTGTAACAAGGAATCAACAAAGAAAAGGGTACCTGTTAATCCCGTCTTGAATTGCACTTCCAAGCGAACGTTTCCATTCTTGACTAACGTCAGGTAGTCTCCGTGATGCGAGAAGTTGGGTTCCAACTGGAAGGCAAACAGTGTTGATCCGTCTATAAAATGTTGCCTGTCCAAAGCATTGCCTTCGTCTTCCCTCCATTTTCCGGCGCACAGGAGCAAATTGGTATATGCCCTCATGGTTGCCGTACCGTCGCTCTTGGTAAAATCGAGTTTTAAGGGATTTCCTCCTACCGGTAATCCATCCGAGTATACGGCAATGTGTTGAATGCCACAGTTCTCGAAGTTGAAGGGATTCGTCGTGTAGTCTCCGTTCAAGGCTTTACTCTTGACGAACCCAATAATCACCTTTTCCGGTTTCCTTCCTTGAAACATATTTTCCCAGTTGAAAGAGGTGCTGCCCGTAGCGATGCTCTGAGATCGACATTCCGTTCTGGTAAACGGATACAATGCATTCTGTTTCTCCAGCATTTGTGCGTGACCGTATATGACGGCGGGGTTGACTCTGATCTTCTTGACGAGAATATAGATATCCTCGATGTCGATTTTAAAGTCAACGCTGGCATCCTTCGCTAGTAAGGCGAAATTAACTGGACTCTTGTACATTTTCACTTTTACGTCCACTTGATTGAGAAGAAAACGAGACATGGCAAACAAATCGTGGAAAATTGGCCCTTGAAGGTCTAAAAATTTAGATTGTGCAATATACTTTGATCGCAAGAACAGGCCATTATTACTTCCAGAAGGGTCTGTGACTTCCGGACTATCGCTGTCATCTTGTATCCACAGCTGGGTCTGCAACTGAGAGGCGTGAGCGTCTCCACCATAATTCAGTAATGTCTGAATGTAGGCCCGGTACTGGTTATAGTTGCAAGTAATACTGGCTTTATTCTGGAGCGTGACTTCTGTGGTCGAAAATAAGGCTTGTAGAAATAAATTCGCCGGTCCCACATGTTCCGTCGTCAAGGCGGCTCCGTCGGATTTTCGTACCTTTAGTCTGACATAGATCTGAGAATTCTTCAGATCTAGATAGTCCATTGAATTTTGACCGGAAATTTTAAATTCGAATGGACCATCCGAGGATACTTGGGATAAAGGTCGAATTTCTTCGTAGTAAATGTCAGTGACGCTGGTCTGGGTACTAGGTAAATCGAATACAGCTAGCTCGGACACCAGTCCTTCTTTAAACTGTTCTTCGTTAAAGATCGACATTGTTCTTTTTTGTGATTTTTACTTGATTTCGAAAATATCTGGTTTACGTTTCTTTCCGACACTTCTAGCTGTTGTAGATTTTTTTCTTTTAGTTCCTTTGGATTTTTCTCTCTGGTATTTTCGTTTCAACCCTCTCCGACGATTTTTGTCTTTAGACTGAATCGCTTTGACCACATCAGCCGGGTTTATAGCTTCACGTTCCAACTCCGATTTAGCTTGGGCCGTCGTCTGTTCCGCGGGTAAAACGGCTTTAATTGGGTATTTCCTGTTGTCTGTAGACGTTGATTGGTCCACCGCAATCACGTGAGGCCGTCTTCCACCTCCAGATTGGTTTAGTGATGTTCTTTCAGTGGCCAGTCTTTGGAAAAAATCTACCCACATTTGGGTGTTAGGCACGTATAGCTTCATAATGAGTTTTCAATAAAATGGATAACGTTTCAAGTGCAGTGTTAAGCGCACTGGCTTTACTAATACTGAGGCGCCAGTATCGTCGTCCTGCTTTATATGGATTTCGAATTCGCGCAGTTCTTTCTTCTTGACAGGCAGGTAGTAAGGTGTGTCCAAGTTATAGTCCCATTCGTTTTTCTTATTTTTCTCTAATCGTCTCAGCAGAGGACGTTCTTCCCCTTTCACGATACTTTCTCCGCAAAGGTCTGAATAGATGTAAAGTCCTGCGCTGGCTCTCGTCGTTTTGTTTTCCTTCGCGTGAAAATCAACTAAGGCTACTTTCCAGAATCCCTCTAAATATAAGGGCAATTGCAAATGTATTTTGAATCTGAAGGTTTTATTATCGTCAAAATAATCGTCACTTTCGTCGCTTTGCACGTAAATATATCTTTCGTTTGTCATCTTGTTTTATCTGAACATATCTACAACGGGTTTCAATAACAGCGGCAATAAGCGGCGGTATTTGTTGAGTAATCGTTGTTGCTGCGGACGAGTGAGTTCCTTAGAAACCATTCGTCGAATGATCGCACCGTAACGGTTTAATTTCTTTTTATCTCTGTCCCGGATGGGACAGGTTCCTCTTAAGACGTTGTAAATACCTTCCAGTATGGCTTGCAGCTGCTTGGTAGACAATGTTTTCAATATTGCTTGGCGTTGATTGTCTGTTGAGTGTACGAGTAATTCAAACAAAGGCAAATGTTTCTGTGCCATCTTGAAGATCCACTATGACGATGAAGAGCTGGATACAGAACTATTTAAACTTTTCAAGTCTTGTCCGCTCACCCAAGAGTCAAATTTGGGTGCCCATCCTTTCCATCTCACTAAGTATTCTTTTTTGTTACCTTTTCCTCTCGATCTTATTACTTTTTCTACCATATATGTCTCCTGCTCGTAAGCTTTAATCAACTGGTTCTGATAAAATGTCCCACTAACAATTTCTCCGGAATAATCCTTCAACTGATACTGTGGTATATTTTCGCGCATAAATCGATTATTAACCACAAACAACTCGCGTGACCAGCGTTCGTCGTACTCTCGCTGAAACTGTCGCCGGATGAAAGACACTCTCACCAGGTCACCCACTTTGAATCTGTATGAAGCAATGTGTGTCAATTTCTGGAAAATTGTTTTCGAAGTTTTGGGCGTTGATTGATATTGAAGTTTCCATAGCTCTACCGAATCTTTTTTTCTGACACTCGCTGGAGAGCGTTTGATGGAGCGGTGATACGTCTTGTTATAGCTGTCTGTGATGGCTGGGAGAATGTCTATCCATCGATGGATTTGCTTGTGAGTCATATACCGAACAATACGCGATTTGATGGTCTTGATTGCCCTTTCGGCATATGACGCTTTAACGATATTCTGCGTGACGAAATAATGGATACCCTCTTTCTTTAAAACCCTCTTTACGTCTTTGTTAGCAAATTCTGTCCCTTTATCGCTTCGAATATTGGTAGCTTTTCTCCCTTTGTCAAATATTTGCTGGAATGCGTGCACCATTTCCTTACCAGTTCTCGTGCGCAGAGCCACTGTCCATACAAACTTGGACAAGATGTCTACAGCTAATAAGAAATAAGCGTAGCCGTCATTTTCTTTTTTGTAATATTCCATGTTGGCAGTATCCACGTCCCACTGATAGTCTACATAAGGGGCCACCACTCTACGGCGTTTAAACAGGCCGCGTTCTCCTCGATGCACGGCGTAGTCTTCCTGTTTCAGCAACCAGTTTCGTATTTTAGTTCTTCCTAATACAAACTTTCCTTCTTTTCTCACGGCTCTATATAACTTGTCAACCCCACCATAAGCTGCAGCGTGTTTAGGGTCGTAATAGATGCTGGCAAGGTAATCTTCGTACTTCAAAGCTTGAGCCATTTCACTTTAAATTTTTTCGTACCTTCGTCTTTTCTTTTAACCGGGGTGCCTGGAGGTGGTGGAAGTTTTCCTTCGCCGTTTTGCTCTCTTCTAGAAATCGTCAGTAAACTGAGGGGAACGTTAACGCCTTTCAACAAAATGTTAAATTTCTCCACTCCGGGAGGACGAAAATCTTTGTAATCTTTCAGTTGCACTTTTATCAGATCGACTATGTTCGAGTTTGGTATTTCCTCTCCGGATATAATTACCTCTCCTTTCTGATTCCAAGTAATGTAAGGAAGTATGTAGGTTAATAATGCCCTTGCCCGGCCTTGCAATACCTTTGGAAACAACTTTATTACTCTCTCAATGTCTTCGTTTTGAGAAAGCTGTTTCTTTGATGAATCTTCGGTTGGCTCAAGACAAAACGATGTAACTTCTTCTGAAGATTCCTCTTGCTGTTTTACCGTGTCGTCTACCGTTGATGTACTAGGAATTTCCTGCTTAGCTAACAGAAGTCTTTGATATCTGTCATACGGCAGTAAGATCATTTTTTGCATGATGACAAGTTTATGTCATTGAGTCTAAGCTAATTATGATGAGTTTGTGAGCGAGACATATCTTTTTATTTTGGTTGATAAACGACGGTGTCTTCACCCGGAAACACTTTGGTTCTCACTCGATATTCTTCCTCGCCAGATGGCGAAAAATCTAAGACCAAATATCCATACGCTTGTGAAGTCGCGTCCTTATAAGCATCGAGTAAAAATCCACTTCTTCCCAAGAACGCTTGACGTGCCAAACACTGTAGTTGAGAAACGTCTCTCGGGTTTTTCATCAACACCAAAATATGCGTGTTTAAGTTGATTGTGCGACAGTGCTTTCCTTTACAGTACAGATTCTGGTTGAGGAAAAGTATACTCAAATGACGATGGTGCATTCCTTTTACAAATAAATTCGCCATTTCACCTGATGACGTCACACTTTCCATGAGGTCATCCAGTACGACTAAATTGTATATCGTCTCATCGGAGAGACTGTTAAGGTCTTCTTCGCTGGGTAACCCGTGATGGAAACAAATAAAGGGAAGCTCTCTTTCCATGACTTCGAATAATGGTTGATAGATTCCATAACAGTACAGGACTTTTTCTGGTGGGCTGATAAACATCTCATCTTTATGACGTAGCAGACGAAATAGCCATGTTGTCTTTCCACTAAGAGTAGCTCCAGATACGGATATAGACGTACATTCCGGGAAGGGATACATGCTGAAAAATGATGAAAACAACTGAGATAGATACGTTTTATACCACACACTTTAGTCATTAGCTTCCAAGAGGTCCACTAAAACATCCACCAGTTCCTGGTCCTCGACTTCAGTGTCTTTTTTCGGGCAAGGACACAAAGTAATATCGAGAGGTTCGGTATGGATGCCGTCTTCCAAAACTTTTCTCTTACAATACAAATAAGAAAATCCTCTTCTTTCCTGTACGTACGTATAAATACTGTTATTTCTTACTCTGAAACCACGGTTTTGACCACTCTGAGCTTTGCGCGATTTCAATACATGACGAAACTTTGACATTGGAGCTTTTACTGTTCTTTTGCTGACACCTTTCGAACTAAACTTGTATTCATTAAAAACCGTTGATCTAAAAGGGCATCTCTTTCTTTTGATTTGTAAGCTTCGCTGCAACAACTTGAATGCCACAATTCTCGAGGAAGAAGGTCTCTTCGTCGTTGACTTTCGGACGATGTAGGTCTTGCTACACAGACCAATCATTTCGTCTCCTTGATATTCCAGTTTAAAGAGCCCGGGCGTTCGCTTGTCGTATTTCGCGTGTTTAGTACAACAGCTGCGGGGAAACCAGTGATATTGCGCATCAGCTTCAACTTCATTGTCATTGCAAAACCCTGTCAACCCTCGCTGGTACTTCTCCTGCATCTCGGGTTTGATTACCTCCTCCAGACTGGACCCGGAAATGGCCATGTACGCGCTGTCGGTGTCCATTTCGCAATATTCGAAATCCGCTCGGTCCACATACTGATCCATAAAATCGTAATAAAACTCAAGCATACGGTGCTTGGCATATTGGAGAACGAAATAGCCAAGTTGGATGGGTAAATCCAGCTTGATCTTGCGCTTAGCCATCTCCACTTCGTAATATTGTTCTTCTTCATCCAAACACTCGAGTTTCTGGAACAACGGATCGTTTACCTTGAGGCAGGTCTCGTTTTCGCCCTGGATATATTTGATTGCGCGGTGTTTGGTTTTATCCATGATGAGAGAGCCGTACGCCGAGCAACCAATGACTTTCATTGTGTCGGCGATGATGGCAGTATCGGGGTCAACGTCCCCTTGACGCCGAGCGTCGCTAACTTCTTGAACAAAGTTACGAAAGCAAGGTTGTTGCTGGAACTCAATGATCTGGTAGATTTTAGTGACGACAAGCCCGTGCTTGAGGTACCATTGCAGAAGCGGGGTAGCCAGTAGAATCTGTTGGGCTTTCATGCCGCCCACGAGTAGTCTTCTGGGTTTGTCCGAGAGTTGATATTCCCAGATGTGAGCCTGCATGTGCTCCCCTATGGCGTCGAAAGGAATATCCGTCGTACAAAACAAGGGCGACATTTCTCGGAAGTAGTCGTAAGGGGTCAGGGTTGGATGCTGAAAATAACTTGGCCATTGTTGGGGCACCTCGATGTCCACTTCCACCATCCCAAACAAGGCTCCCTCGACCACTCCCTCTAAAATAGTATTTTCCGTAACTTTTTCCTTGTGGTTGCGAAAGAAGCCTGGGCGCTTTGAGTCGATAAAGTCATAGATCTGAGGCTGCTGACGACAGTACTGGTGAAACTCGCACTCCCACATTTCGATGACCTGATGTTCCCTTTTCAAGTAGGCCGTGGTGTCCTGGGTCTTGCGATACTTTTGCACCCGGCTGGCTAGCCACGACTCATCTCGGATCCCTCGGGTGACCTCGCACAGATGCCCGTGCCAATAGCACCCGTGAAATTGAAAGATGGTCCCTTTGTCTCCCGTGTTGATGGCAGGCACGAAACCATCCACGGGGTACTTTCCCACTTTGACTTCTCGTCCCGTGTTTAATTTGTGTTGAATTGAAATGTTATGGATGTAGGCCAGCCAGTCCATCCAGTAATACGCCAACATATACTTGTCACGCAGCTCGGGTCGGAAGTCATTGTCAGCTCGACGACGCACAAAAGGTCCCACGGGCATAGGCTGACCGATAGCTTGGAGATAGAGGGCATTGGCATCGAATCCAAGAATTGCACCGCATGACTTTTTGCCTCGGATCCGGGTTTGTCCGGCACAATGGTGACGCGTAAATATGATGCTGGGACCCCCTACAATGTTCCGTTTGATGGTCTGATAGAGATCCTTGTTGTATTCATCAAACAAGGCAAAGTTGGCATTTTCCTTCCTGGCCGTCTTGAACAGGAGTTGTCGGGCGATGCCGGGAACCGAAATGGCCGTCTTGAACACGTCGACTTCTTCCTCGAAATAAAACTGCTGGAACTTTTCTACAGCTTCGACAAATGGTTTGACGTCCAAATTATTGTACCAGATGAGGAAGTCCCGAAATGTGGTCATCTGATCATTTTGCCAGAGTTTCTGGCAATACATGTATTCCTCATTCGAAATGTTGATTCTCTTCAAATGGCTGTAAAAGGCCTGATGAGGGGGTAAAGACGTTGCCTCGAGCTTGCATATGTCGTCGAACCATTCGTAGGGGAAGTAACCCTTCTGTTCGGTGACATGGTAGGCCTTAAGGAAGCCTGCATAAGACGAACCGGCAGCTAGGAACTGGCTCATGTCCAGAAACTTCAACGACTCCGTGGCGATGCACATGTACGCGTTGTTTTTCTTCACTACGAATGCACTGGAGTCCTCGTGCATGTTCAGGTGTTTAGCCAAGCAGCGTTTGATGAGGTTCAGATCATACTTGGCGGAATTGAACCCGATTACGGGGACCTGCGACATGTAGGACTTCGTCTGGTCTTAGATTTTCATGAGCGGGTGTGATTTCTGGCGTGCTTCCTCGGATTCTTCGTCTGCACTGCTCTCTTCCATGTTGTCTTCAAGAGCTTGATCGGCTTCACAGAGTTTTTCATCGATAGCCTCCAAAACCCACCTCCATTTGTCTTGGGCCAGTTGAAAAACACTTTGCGCTATTTGGTTCATTTGGGACATCATTTTTGCCACAAGCTGATCCTGGTCTGGTTCCACGATACATAGGGGCTCGGTATGCCCTGCCACATTGCTGCAGATAGACACGCTTACGGGAACGTGTCTTTGGGTCCACTGAAGAAACAGGGTAGGCTGGTCCTGAACCTTTTGTAATAAAGCCTCCAAATCAAAACAGATGAACCAAGGAAAGGCCCGATCTTTCTCTGGCACGTGGATGTCGTATTGTTGGAGTCTGTCAAACACGGTGTCTTTGACCTGATGAAATCCTCCCGGATACACGAATTTGGTCTTGTTGGTACAGACGTTTTGGTGTCTGTGAAGATTTCCAGCATGATGGAAATGTCGGTCGCAGGTCTGGCACTGGTACTTTTGTGCGTACATGGCGAAGTCCCGAATGTATGACAAATGGTTGTCGTACAGATTCACGTACATACTGGTCTCGTGCTTACTCCGAGATTTGTAGATGGATCTGGCGAAACCGTCTTCTGACAAGCTGTACACTTCGAGGTTCACGCCGAAACGGGCTTCAAAGGCTGGAAAGTCTTCAAACGTCAAGCCTTCAAAATCTTCTCTGGGCTGTTCAGTCCATTGCCGAAACAATTGCTTGGCTGGGCCATCTATGCATCTGATTTCGTGACCACGATGGAGAGCGAGACAACGAAAAGCGCAGATATTGTCCTTATAGAGCTTCCCATTGTGTTGATTTTTCACCAGTGGATAGAGGCTGTTCTTTTTCAGCAGGAAGTCGGGTAGCTTTCCTTGACCCAAAGGATAGTAGGTCTCAGTGATTAAAAAGTGTACATTGGTGACGAGCACAGGGATCCATTTAGTGTCTGGTCGGTTCCTCAGCAGTTCGGTCATGATGTCCTTCCTCTCCATGTCACGACGAAAGCGTTGCAGGTCGACTCTTCTGGAAATGTAGAGAGGTCTCTCGAATATTCCGTTGTTGCTGTAAGGCACAAAATACCTATATCGGCCTGTTTCTCTATTTTGAAGAATCACCCCGAACACGAGATTGAGACGAAAAGCCCTCTGTTGCTGACGGTAGATGTCTTCTGCCATTCTCATCAGTTGGTTGAGGTCGACATCATTGGTTAGGGGAAAGTTGTAGACTGAGCGCAGAGGGCCTAGATTGTGATTTTCCAAAATATGAGGGGCGTTGGCCTCATAGACTTCTCGCAAAGCGTCGTTACCATCCCAGGGAGGAAGTTCATCACGACCCCATGGTCGAGGCTGTAAGGCTCCACCCACTTGATTGTAGTGCTGATGCCTGCCATGCAAGTACAAGTCATGCCGATTGTAGAATATCTCGGAGCAGCGCCGGCATCTGAATTGGAGAGGCCGAGCTTCTGTGACGGACGTCAGTTTGGCTGCTGGTGGTGTAGAGCGTGTCTTTATAGCTAGCTTAGGTCTCGTTTGGTCCTTTGCTTTTGTCTGAGGTGTTTTTGCCTGAGGGGCTTTCCCGTGCGACTGAAGATGACGCCTAAGGCCATGGGCGGTGGAACACCGTTTGTTACACTTGTGGCACACATGTTCAGTCCCAGCACACGTTTTCTCGTGACGTCTTCTAGCGCTTTCGTACCTGAAAGTCTTGGTACACTTTGAACAAGGAAACGTCTCATCAGTGTGGTCTGCTTTTCTGTGACGTTCCAGAGAAAGTTTGGAAGAGTAGCTCTTACTGCATGCGTTGCAGTAGTAAATGGGAGAACCATGGTTAGATCTCTGACAGTTCTCTGATTCCTGAAGATATATAAAAAAAGCTATTTTAACCTTTTGTGGTAGGTATAAATTAAACGTTATTGTTTTCATGGCAAAGAATTTCATAACACGCACACGCACGCAGGCACACAAAATATTTGATGGATAACTACTTACATTGATATCTTGATCTGATAATGAAGGTTCAAGTCTGTTTTCTTCTGGTTCCTATAAGAAGAGAGAATAATAATAATTTTATTGTCTCATCTTCACAAACAGCAATATCATTAAATTACAACATGTAATTATAAAATGACTTTCTTCTGTTTTGTATTAAAACAATTTATGATTAATCTTAAAGGGGTCCCTACCTGAACATAATCCTTAAAACAGAAATATATATGGTCCACATAATTTTAAGTAGAATTAGTTTAATTGTGTATCCTATATCTGTTGGGTTTCCAAAGATTAAGCATTCAGAGGAAAACGGACCAATTTAAGTGGAACAAGAGTGTGACTGATAAGTGAAAACCTTTTAAAAGACAAGAAAATTCTTTATTTACTTACAAGGACTGTTCCGTTAAGGAAATCAAGATTTCTGTGTATGCTCTCGTGTAACTTTAAACTTTCCTCGTCAGCAATAAAGACTCCGCACCATTTACAAGGTCTGCCCATCTGAAATGTGATAGATGCTTTGTGAGGCATGCATATATAGATAGATAGATACATACATACATACATACATACATACAGGTCAGACTCACAGACATTATTTATCATACGGAAAGAAAGTTGCACACAAAGAAATACATACCTACATACATACATACATACATACAGACTGAAAGATAAACAGGTTGTTTGGACAGGCAGACAAACAGATAGATATATATATACATTTTTATGAGCCAGATAGACAGACAGCAAGCAAATACATTTTTTTTTTTCTGATATAGACAGAGCTAGGCAGATACAAGGTTTAGACAGACAAATAAACAGATACATTGTTTCTGATACAGACAGACGGGTATATAGAGACATTGTTTTTTTTATACGGACAGGCAGACAGCTTAGACTAATACGCAGTCGATAAAAATTAGTTCCCTTTGACAAGGAATACAAAAGCACTCTAGCATTTTATTTTTTAAAGTGTGTAATTTGAGCAGCTACTGAATAACTTACCACAGATAATTATCTGTAGTAAAAATGTTTTAAAACTTGAACTTACAATACAATCAAAATTTTAGTATCAGATATCGTATTTCTATGACTCTTGTGTGTAAACATAAATTCGTTTATATTTGGAATAGCGCTGAAACAGATTACTTTAAAGATCTTTCGAAAGAAAGAAAAAACTTAATGCAATGAAATTTTGGTGTTTCGCATTCATTCATGTCAGAATTGGATAATTCAGGAACTTAAGCTTTCAGAGTCTTGTTGTGTTACAATTTTGTTTTCCTGACTGAAATTCTGTATACTGAATAAAAATTTCAGCAGGAAATGAACGCGACAAGATGTCTCATACGTCATTTCACACAGGTTTGATTTAAAAGCATGGAATTAATATATATTTTTTCAAATAAACACGGATTTAAGAAGGAAGTGTATGAGGTAATTTTTATTTCCTTATTTTATTTATTTATCGTTTGAGTTAATTGCAACAAGATAAAATCTTTCGGGGCCCCCGTGGTTTAGAGCGCTGAATTCAAATAAACTAAGCCTTTCACCACGGTGGTTAGAGTCCCGGCTCGGCCAGATGTGAAAAAGCCAAATTCTGCTTACGGAAGTTTAAGTGGTTTTTTCCTCCACCTTTCAGATTGACTGGGCCCGATATAAGTGAAATATTCTTGAAAGGGTAGTAAAAAAACCTTAACCAAACCAAAATCACATTCTTTGTTTACCTGCAAGATTTGGGAGCAAAACAAAATAGTGTGTGCTTACCTTTATATTTGTTGACTGTACCAAACATATATTCGAGAAAAACACGACACTGTGCTATTAAAATCATATACAAATCGCATGTAACAAAAAACAAAAAAAATAAATCCAAAGTTCAAATTCAGAGAACTACATTCTTTCTAGTTCAAAACAAAAATGATAGTGATCCTGCAGCTCAAACTTGGCAGTTCTTATAAGAGCTACTAAACGGCCCATGCACACATGATCTAGTCTGTTGGTCTAAAAATCTGCCGCAGTATTTGAAATAAGACAATTTGAATAAATTTCACCCTCTCGTCGTGTTTGGCGGGGAAAAAATAAATTGGACAGATTGCACCACTTTCATACTAAACCCTCCTCCGACCTTGGTGTAAAAATAGTAACCGAGAATAAAGATAAAAGATTTCGAACAAAACAAGAGCTATCGAATATCGCATTGTGAAACCACATGGTGACCTTGTCGGGAAAACTGTTTTTGCGGGGGAAAAAAAAAATAAATAAATAGGACAGATTGCACCACTTTTCATACCAAGCCCTCCGCCGACCTTGGTGTAAAATTAGTAACCGATAATAAAGACGAAAGATTTCGAACAAAACAAGAGCTATCGAATATCGCATTGTTAACCCACATGACGACCTAGTCAGGAAAAGTATTTTTTGCGGGAAAAGACGTCTTCAGGCGCCGAGATGTCTCAACTGGGATAAAAATAGACACCCGAAAACAATAAGACAATATCGAATAACACATTCTTAAACCCACGAGAGGAGGGTTATGAAAAGACAATAGGGCGAGCCCTATTTCGTAAGAGTCACGCGCTATGTCATCATCCAAGATGGATGTCCGGATGTTGCGTCATTCAAGATGGCGGACAGGATATATAGACCATCCAACATGGCCGACCGGATGGTGCGTCATCCAACATGGCGACCGGATGGTGCGTCATCCAACATGGCCGACCGGATGGTGCGTCATCCAACATGGCCGACCGGCAGTGACATCATCCAAGATGGCGGTCGGAAATGACGTCATCCAAGATGGCGGCGAGCAACAGCAACAAATAGTGGAGCTGAGGGTGGTTATAATACTACTCATCAGTTTTGGCATGGTTTGGGTTATCCAGTTTTTGGGAAAGCATGTCGGACAAATCTTGAAGAGATATCTACCGAGAATATCCGAATGAAAACTTCTCCGCGAAAAAAAAAATGCGACACATTAGTACACACAGTGCCGACTGTCGGAGACAATGGTTTGCAAAGTCGATAACTAGGAACTGACAGACATTTTCTCTGTCTATACCTGTCAAACCTGTCTTAAGGGGTCATCCCATGGGACCCACAAAATTGGCTGCTTAAGACAGGTGACCCCTTAATACAGGTTCATTTGCACTGTATTTTGGTCTAAGGGACCCCAAAAAGTGGCTGCTAAAGACAGGTGACCCCTTAATACAGTGACCCCTTAAGACAGGTTAAACTGTACTTGGATTGCCTGCTATAACTTCATAACCTTTGGCCCCTGGTTTTGACTAATTGGAAGAACAACAACGAAAGATAATGCACGATGCTGTAAAATTAAAATCTTAAAAAGTTCCTTCAAGAGCAGAGAATACATACAGAAATAGGAACATGGGCCAGACTACGCAGTTTCGGCTAATAAAGCCTCGTCAGTGACCCTGACAATATCTGGTACGAAACCAGAAAAAAACAAACTGTAATTTCTTAATTTTAATTTGGCAGTCGATTCAAAGACTGATTAGTTTCAAAAGGATCCAAATAATATAAAAGACGATGATCTAGAATAATAGTAAGCCCATTTTAGGATTGAGTATGTTAACCAACCATTCTGATGTTCAAGTTAAAGGTTCACCTCTTTCTTTACCGTCTTTTTTCACAAAAGGAAAGAACTTTTGTGATGTCCTATTTACTTCCCTGCACGATGTACCACTCCAAAAATTGGGTCGACTCTTTAAGGAAAGAATTTTCTCCTATTCTCCTAGAGGAAAGATGTCTTTCTTTACTTTGACAGTTGACCCCTTTTCAGAAAAGGAGCAAAAACGGAAGTGGCAGAGTTGCTTTTCCCTAAAAGTATACCCATTTACCTTACAGGAATTAATTAGAAAAAAAAAAACTTCTACTGGAAAACTTGTTGCTTGAGCACCTTGCAAACAAAATAATAAAAAAACCTACGTCGTCAGCTTTATCCATCTTAAGACAAAATTATTGGCATAGAATAGTATGCAGCTCTCAAGTTTGGTCACGACATGGCTTTTACTCTTTACAAACTATTCCTTCTGCAAGTAATAATTTCCTGAAGTGACATTTGTAAGTGTATACGTTGCTATTAAATGATCGTAAAACAGGAACGCACTGATTAAAAGTCAAGAAAGATAAAGTGCATGTTGTCAGTAGATTCTAATACGGAAAAACTTAACGCAATATAAGCCACGACATGACAAAACCAACAAAGTGGCATGTGCGCCCAGCGAAGACTCAGAACAGCCTGGGCATCCGCCCAGTCTGATCAGAGTCTTCGCTGCCCGCATGGAGCTGGCTTAGACGCTTAGCTACCCTATAAGCGCACAACAAAGACTCTGGGGCCGTATTTATAAAACGACTTAAGTCATTGCTATGCGGTTGCTAAGGCTAAATATCTATAAAGGAGATTCCCTACAACTATGAAATTTTGTCTGGAGGAACAGTCTTGTAAGACTGTTCCTCCAGACCAAATTTCATAGTTGTAGGGAATCTCCTTCAAAGAAATGTAGCCTTAGCAACAGCATAGCAACCACTTAAGTCGTTTTATGAATACGGCCCCTGATCAGACTGGGCGAACTGAGACTTCGCTAGGCGCAGGTGCCACTTTGTTGGTTTTGTCGTGTTGCGGCTCAATTATGTCCCGTGGCCTTTATTTCGATAATGGTTGTCTTCTTATTGCCACCGATTAATTTTTTTCTCATGTACATCTTGTTTGCAGAGCTGCCCATGACCACTATGCTATGAATATGTATACGTTTGGGCAATCCAAACAAGACGAAGGGAAAGAAAGAAAGAAAAAAAGAAAGAAAAAAAGAAAGAAAGAAATATTGCACTTTCAGGTGTCACGATTTTCACTTCTGTTCGGTGAACTCATGCCTGATAAACGCGCAATTCCATTCCTACCTCAAATGAAAGTGGTCAGAGTACCCAAATCATAAGTTCGAACTCGTAAGTCATTTAAACATTGACAATTCCGGAATATTCTAGATACACAGACATGGACCCAAAATAGAGGTGTGACAATTCCGGAATATTCTAGATACACAGACATGGACCCCAAAATAGAGGTGTGACAATTCCGGAATATTCTAGATACACAGACATGGACCCAAAATAGAGGTGTGACAATTCCGGAATATTCTAGATACACAGACATGGACCCAAAAATAGAGGTGTGACAATTCCGGAATATTCTAGATACACAGACATGGACCCAAAATAGAGGTGTGACAATTCCGGAATATTCTAGATACACAGACATGGACCCCAAAATAGAGGTGTGACAATTCCGGAATATTCTAGATACACAGACATGGACCCCAAAATAGAGGTGTGACAATTCCGGAATATTCTAGATACACAGACATGGACCCCAAAATAGAGGTGTGACAATTCCGGAATATTCTAGATACACAGACATGGACCCAAAATAGAGGTGTGACAATTCCGGAATATTCTAGATACACAGACATGGACCCAAAATAGAGGTGTGACAATTCCGGAATATTCTAGATACACAGACATGGACCCCAAAATAGAGGTGTGACAATTCCGGAATATTCTAGATACACAGACATGGACCCCAACATAGAGGTGTGACAATTCCGGAATATTCTAGATACACAGACATGGACCCCAAAATAGAGGTGTGATCAGTAAGCATCACCTGCCTATTGGAATACACCATCAGTGGAAAAAGTCAGTGAAAATGAAAGTCCGGTATTTGAAAGCTTAACTAAGCTTCGGCTGAGGCCATCTAATCGGAAATTAGTTTAGAAACGGCCACATTGTAGGGATCAACGAGGTCATGGTGTCTCACATAAAACTTTTTAAATGTCGACACAAGCTTTACTTTATGATAATCCTGTGTCAACAGTTTACGGGTGAGAAGCTTCCCTCTTTCAACAAAGTCTTGATATTTGCAACAGGCTCTAGCATAGCGGACTAGCTGAGAAACATAAACTCCGTATGCAGGTGCCGAAGGGATATTACTGTTCAAAAATGGAAAGCTAACTATGGGAAAATTGAAGTCGCACCTTTTATAAAGCTAAATAAGAAGAATGTTAGACTTGTTTATACATGTGTATAATGCATATTAGTACAAAATTCCGGCTTTGTAAAAGATTAAACCACAATGTCGCTTACGCCATTTTTCTGAAGTTTTGTGAGTTATCACAAAACGACTGAAAGTGGCCAAACGAAAATGTCGGTTTGCCAATTTTCTGGAGGTTTGTGATACATTGTATTCCACCAGTTCTTTATCACCACAGCAAAAATCTTGCACAAATACAGTCAACTCTCGATATCTCAAAGTCGAAGTTCATACCAAACTGCTGATATCTCAAAGTAAATTTTCTGGTCCCAGAAAATTTACTTTGAGATATCAGCAGTTTGAGATAAGAGGAGTTGAAAAATAAATAAAAATAGGAAATTGTCCTAACTACATGTATGTTCTTCGATATAAAAGGGTACTTTGAGATATCAGTGTTCGAGATATTGAGAGTTGACTGTATGCGTTACATGAATCGAATAGCATTGATATACATTGCTTACTCTTTGCTGAAGCAGGTTTTAGTAGTAGTAGTAGCAGCGGTACATGTAGTAGTAGTAGTAATAATTACAAGAAGAAATTATTTATTAGGCATTTACCGGGCGTGAAAGCGTCCACTTCTTTACTCGATAATTTTCTTGCGGAAAAGAATAACAAACTTCTGACAAAGACGAGAGAACCACGCAATAAAATCTAATTAATTAGATTAGTTTTTGCTTGTTGTCAATAAAGCTTATCTTCTTAAGCTAACTTGAGATTGATTTTATATTAATTCTGCTATACTGGATTTTGATCTTTCTCAGAACAAAATTGAGCCGCGACACGACAAAACAAATACGGTGGCATTTGCGCCAAGCGAAGACTCAGATCAGCCTGGGCATCCGCCCAGTCTGATCAGAGTATTCGCTGTCCGCATGGCGGTAGTTTAGACCCTTCGCTACCCTTTAAGCACAAGCAAAGATTCTGATCAGACCTGGCGGCTGCCGAAGCTGCTCTGAATCTTCGCTGGGTGTTCATGCCACTTTGTTGGTTTTGTCGTGTCGCGGCTCAAATGAAATGGATAGCATCATCATCATGTTTGTTTGTAAAAGAAGAAAATTGTAAGCGAAATGAGGTCATTTGTACTTTTCTTAGAAAGATGTGAAAATGGTTTATTGATGGCTTTTGTTCAGGAAATCATGATTAAGCTACCGCCGTCAAAAAGATTGAGCAAATCCTATTCTTCCTAAAATTACCTCGTAAATCCATGGGCACCAAGGAACATAGCATATAGTTCATTTAATGAACTAGCAGACAGGGTTGGCTGGGTCTGTTCATGATCAGCTAGGAAATGAGCAACTCACGTCCATATGATTCAGAAGCTATGGCAAGGAAAAGGATTTTAGGAATATAACTCAAAAACTTCAAAAGCTGGGGTTGTGTTCCTTGCTTACGATATTTCTGTTTGATAAAACATACCCATCTCGGAAAGTTTGTGACCAAATTCCATCTGGTTCAGGAGTTATGGCCCAGACACGGATTTTTGGCACGAGCATAAAAATCTTGATACTTGTCTTCCTTGTTCGATACGCAATATCTCGCATAGATAAACCCATCTGAGAATTGTCATGAAATTCTATGCGTTAGAGTACTTGTGGCCTGGACAAGCATTTTAGGCAAGGGTAGATAACTAAAGTACCAACACAAAATACCAAGAGTTTTTTTCCATGCTTACAAAATTTTGTCCTAATAAGGAGCTCGGACAACGATAATTAATACAGAAAACAACTCAAAAAGTAAAACAGCGACGGATGTCTGCTTTGTTCGCGACACATGGTCTCAATATGATAGACAAATCTGCGAAGCTTCATGAATAAATTCCATACAGTTCAAGAGTCAGGCCCAGACACGACTAATAGACAGATCCACGGATACATACACTGACGGACATGGGTAACATTAAATGCCCTTCCGCCATTTTACGAATGTCGAGGTTTTCTGGATTGAGAAGCGACTTTGTGTATTGCTAATGACTTGATCAGGTAATTTTCAATGTCTGTAATTGGTGAAAATAGCGCCGACGAAGTTAAAAAAGCCGGATAACTACGACTAACTGTCTCCTAGGCCTTAATTGAATGCCATTCCGGTTCATCAACCTCTGTTTTGCACAGTCTTGAGAAACTCTTCTTTTATTCTAGTAGGCACAAGCGTTAAAACTTTTGTATCAACGTCGATGACGTTGCTATAAAGTTTCTTCAACACTGTTGGCTATTTGACTGCTACCGGACAAGTGATGACGCTGAATAGTTCCTGCTGCTATGATGTCAGCTCAGTTAATATGAATTGTTTCCTTATTGTTATTCACTGATAAAACTAAACAGATTGGTCAAAGCCATTAGGTCAATGCTCGGTCATTATTTCCGTTACCGATGTCAATTACAAAGACTTATAGGCTATAAACTCTTAAAGTAGGTGCACTGCTGTGCTCTTCTGCAATCTATACAACGGATCACAACTTTCGTGGCCTCTTGTTTGCTTTTCAGGAAGACGAAATACATCCGAAGTTGGATCAACCCAAAAGGAAAGAATTTGTCCACTAAAGGCAAGTCATTTTTAGGACTCGGTCCCCGTTGGGAATGGCGTCAAAACAGAAGAGTACAGTTGCTTCCCTTGAAAGTGTACCCATTCCTCTCAAGTCGTAGGAAGTATGTTTCTCATTTACTAATGGACATATAAGCGAGCACTGACAGCTGTATCTAATGAAGCGCATGCAATGTATAACCATTAAGGCCGATGGATGTATACCTGCATGTTCATTTATGATTGCAAAACTACTTTCTAATAAATGAAAATGGAACGTTGTTATTTTATATGTGCCTCTGCTCTTGAATAAACTTTTAAGATTTTGATTTCTTTATATTGATAGTTTTCCATACCAATCCGAGTTCCAGTGTCCCTCTGCGTGCGTGCTATCCTCATTGTCTTTACTGAACTCTCTTACATTTCTCTACTTCATTCAATCACTCCGATTGTTGGCCTTTTAAGGGACATCTGCATTTCTAGTTTTCATTTCATACAGTCAATTTTAATATGGAGCCGGGTGTATTTCAAGAGAATTCCCTTTTATACAGTTTAAATAGTTCCATTTTCTTAATCGGACAGACATGCCAAGCTAAATGCAAACATATGGTTCCACCAACGTTTATCATACACAAATCAATATTAGCATTTAAGAAATGACATAATTCAGTATTCTGTCTTCGAAAGAAGAATTAAATGTCATATGAATATCATTTACAAGCATTTGCATAAGCGTTGTGTACCAGTATCCTTGTACTCTAGGGCTGGATTTCAAAACAGAGTTTGGCTTGACTCGCTCGACAAAAGAGAAGGAACAAACGTTAAGGTGGTAAATGTAAAAATCTGCATAAAACCATAAAAAAGTGATGTATCTCCCTGAAAGTTAGCAGACTTCTTATTTTTGTTGTTCTTTACAGTTTAGAATACAAAACAGACGTACATGCTGCTTAAAAAAGTGTTTTTATAAGGAAAGATCAAAGGGTAATTTTCTGCGAATAAATCTGAAAAAATAATATCGTTATTGAAAATTTTAAAGTGGTGTTTTAGTTGGGGTAGCTGATTCATCACCTGTCTGGGAAAGAGTTGTTCATTTTGGTTTACCGAGCGTATTATGAGAACTGGACGGAAAAAATATTTGCAAAAGTAGCATGTTCAGAATCAGAACAACAACAACAGCAACAACATTCACTCATTATCATTAGTTGTGATTTATTCGATCATAGCAGTTCCGTACTTCAGCAGTCAACTTTGGTGACATAGTTCTGTATCAAAATTTTAGAAGAAAGTTTATGCGTCGTTAAACCAGTGCCAGGATGGAACCGAATGTTGTCTGATATTCACAGTGCCACTGATTATTTCAACAAAATTTCCATGTTCATTGAATCATTAAATCCCTAAAGCAGCAGCCTTCATCAATGATTAAATGGCAATAATTACCAGACAATATGTTATTGTAGCAAATGCTTCACTGGTTACAGAGGTTGTTTACAAATGCGACTACAGCGGCAGCCCTTCTTTTTGCGTTTTAAAATTATGTCTGTTTCTGTTTCCATTCTCGTAACGACGTTTCCTAAGTGGCTCAGCGGTACGTTACCATTGTAACACACACCTGGCGCCGTGTGTCCGTCCATATATCAAAGGTCGCAACAGTTTTACTAATATGTACGAAAGTACTTGAATAAAGGATGAAAATGGTGCTAAGTGCTGAGAAGAACAAACTGATGACAAAGATGCCCATAAGTTGTAAAGCTTGTTATCAAATCCAGCTGCAAAATTGTGTGTGTGTGTGTGTG
Source organism: Ctena decussata (assembly GCA_963989385.1). NCBI lineage: Eukaryota > Metazoa > Mollusca > Bivalvia > Lucinida > Lucinidae > Ctena > Ctena decussata. Next base: position 5,011,390 of record OZ022501.1, on the reverse strand, counting down.
TGTGTGTGTGTGTGTGTGTGTGTGTGTGTGTTATTATATTTGTATTGATTTATTTGATTGAAATATGAATATAAAGCTTACAGCTCCAACGGCTTTCAACAAGAGATTCATCCAGCCATTGGAGAAAACGACGAGCTCCTGCCCACAGTAAAACAACTGAAAATAAGCTGGTATGGCAACATCTCATGATACCCTGCCATTAGCATACACGAGGACATTTTGAAAGAAAAAAAAAGTGGAGGCAGTCCGAAAAAGAAGTTAGAAGACAATTTAAGAGTGAAAAGGGATGGACTTTGCCTGCACTACTAGGGCAGCTGAAGGCAGGACTAGGTAGAAAGAGGTTGTTGCAATCGTATCAGCCATTGGAGAAAACGACGAGCTCCTGCCCACAGTAAAACAACTGAAAATAAGCTGGTATGGCAACATCTCATGATACCCTGAGTAGTGATATATTGGTGGTTTTACAATATACTATTAATAATTAAGCCAGTACAAACCAAGACCAGGCTTAATTTCACAATATATGGTAAATATGTTTTAGAATTAAGCCAGTACAAACCAAGACCAGGCTTAATTTCGCAATATATGGTAAATATGTTTTAGAATTAATCCAGTACAAGCCAAGACCAGGCCTTACTTCATAATATATCTTTTCACTAACCTTCAAATCTGGATATCCAAATTCGCTAAGGTCACAATCAGACCACATGTGTTTATAATTAATCCAGTACAAACCAAGACCAGGCCTTATTTCCATAGTATATCGTAATTTCCAAGGTTCGCGAATATGGATATCAAAATTTGAAGTCAAATATATTCCATAGTGGTATAATTAATCCAGTACAAACCATGACCAGGTCTTATTTCCATAATATACGGTATCCAGATTTGAAACGCATAAACGGGAAATTGATATAATACATAGTTTATGTAGTGGATGAGATAAACTGAAATGATTTATCTTAATAGTTTTTGGGGTAAATAAACTTTGATAGTGATTATCAGTTTACCCACTAAAGATATGAAGTCAGCTGATTATCTGTGTGCGCGCGCACAATTGATCATTTCCGTTTTTGGTAACAGGGCCTGTTACTTTTTATCTCATTATTAATTTTGAAAAGGTATTTATCGAATGATCCGTCAATTTATCTAATCAGTCCAAGGGAAGATACATACATTGATTTTCTTCAAAATATAAATCACTAGTTGTCAATCTTGACTATGCTAAAACAAGTAAAAAGCTTACGGCCTATTTAGACAACTATTTTATATTTTAAAAGATGAGACAATGCAGACTTTGCGAACTTTTGAAAGACGAAGAATTGTTTACAAAAGGTAAAGCCGTATGCAAAAAATGTCGATCAAATCAGCAGAATATCAAAAACAAGAGGGCGCGTGCAGAGAAAAGGTTACTCAGACAAATACAAGATAATTGTGAACCAGCTGGTGTTGGCCTGTTTTGATAGAATTTTTTGTTTTGGATTTTCTAGGTAAAAACATAGACAACTATCCTATTAGACAACTGATTAGTATTAGAAAAAGAAATGTCAGAACACGTTCAAAAACTTCTTATGCTTTATGACAATGGAATTATTGACGGTGATGCCTTAAACAATGCATTGAAAGCATTGAACAATGCACCACAGGCGTCGCAGCCTCAAGAAAAACCCCAAGAAAAAACTCTCATAGACAAGGTGAGAGAAAAACGACGTAGAAAGAAGAAATTAAGAAAACAAAGAAAGGCAATTGCTGAGAAACAGAAAAATGTTATAAATGAACTTAAAGAAAAAAATTAAAGCTATAGAATCGCCATTTCGGCTTGTGGACAAAACCAAATGTGGCTATCTCAGAGCGCATGAAATTTCCGTTACACGATACAAAGACCCCATGAAAATGTTTCAAGATAAGAAAACTATTATAAAAAAACAAGCTCACCGCTGAATTGCAAGAACTATCCGGTCTGAAATGGCAATTTGGGCTTATTGTTGACTTTTTCAAGGATAAAAAGAATATACAGGGAACATTTTACAGCAATCAGTATGCCACATTGTCTCCTCAAGAAATTCTAGCTTTTTACGACGAGGCAGTCTCGGCAATTGAGCAGAAAATCGAAAAATTCACTAAGGAAGGCTCAGGCTGGATGATTGATAGATGCAATACATTGTACCTTAACATCGCAAAATATGAGCCACTCAAGGGCTCATCATATTTTCCACTTCCTGAGGTCTTGGCTAATAAAAAGGCAATAATCAATGTGAAAAATCAAGATCAAGAATGCCTTAGATGGGCCTTAAGGTCAGCTTTATTTCCAGCTAAAAATAATCTCAACAACCCATACAGCTATCCAAAACAAGACAATTTAAACATGGAAGGAATTGATTTTCCTACACCAGTATCACAAATTTACAAAGTAGAGAAACAAAACAACCTCGCCATCAATGTATATGGCTATGAGCAGACAGTTGTCCCATATCATATTTCTAGGCAGCCGAGTGAAATGTCACGGATCAACCTGCTGTTGCTCCATGACAAGAAAGACAATTACCATTATTGTTGGGTAAAATACCTTTCCAGGCTGCTATTTGACAAAAACAAACAAGGAGGTAAAACATACTTCTGCGACCGCTGTCTCTACGGGTTTTCCCGTGAAGACCTACTAATCAGCCACAAAGATGAATGTTACGGCATCAACGGCAGAGCAACTAAGATTGTAATGCCAGCCCCAGGGGAAAAAATAAAGTTTAAAAATTATCATAAACAGATGCAGGTGCCTTTTGTCATATATGCCGATTTTGAAAGCATAATAAAACCGCATCAAGTGGCAGCTGGGGATAAATCTGAAATCAAAAGCAAACACCAAGCATGCGGTTACGGATATCAGGTTGTTAGATATGATGGTGTATCATCCGGTGTAAGAATTTACAGAGGTAAAGATGTCGTGGAGCAGTTCTTGAAATCCCTGAAACGGGAAGTAGTCAATATAAATAATAATGTATTTGCAAAGCCGAAGCCCCTACACATGTCGGAGAAAAATGAGATGGATTTCCAGTCTGCAACGCAATGCTGGATCTGCCAGAAAGAATTCAACGATGAAAAAAATCCCAAAGTACGTGATCATTGTAGGATCCTAGGCCACTTTAGAGGTCCGGCCCACAAACTCTGCAACCTTAAACTTGCTATAAAACCGTGGGTAACACCCATCCCTGTTGTTTTGCACAATCTCAAAGGATATGACAGCCATTTAATCATGCAAGAGATTGATAAAATTTCGGGCAGATTATCGTGCATTCCAAACAACACAGAAAAATACATCTCTTTCAGCGTTGGTCAACTTAAATTTCTGGACAGCTTTCAGTTTATGGCATCATCTTTGGCAAAGTTAGTTGATGCAACTGACAAAAATGACTTTAAAATCACCCAGAAGACATTTAATCCCCAGCCAATCAAGAAAAGACTTTACGGCAGCTTTAGTTCTGAAGATAGTCGACCCATCGTTCTGCGGGAGTGTGTCGACAGGCGTAAGCTAGCCTACATATTAGATCACAGCAACCAGTTTGACCTCGGCAGCAGTTTCCAGGATGGACAAAATACTGACAAGGAAACTCAGCTGAGCTTGCTTCGTAATTATCTCTCCATGTTAAACCAGAATGGAGAACGACCAATGTCATACCGGCAGCGACATGGGTTTGGTCGATACTGGACAGCTGAAAAGCTAGGCATTCAAAATATGAGCCGGAAAATCCGTCATACAATATGCAAGGACAGCATGTTTGACATCGACATGAAAAATGCGCACCCAACGCTACTTTCCTGATACTGTCACAAACACGGGATAAACTGCGCAGCCCTGGATGCTTACATCAAGCACCGTGATCCCATGTTGCAGGATATCATGAAGAACCGCGGCATCACCCGGGATGAAGCAAAAGAAATTCTCTTAGCAATAATGAATGGCAAGCAAGAAAATCTGCAGCCAGATGATCCACGGTGGTTCATCGATTATTATACTGGAATGCGCAGTATCATTAACGCTGTTGTCCAGCTTAATCCGGAGATGTATGAACATGCACAGAAAACAAAACATACAAATTACAATCTGGAAGGATCCACGATTAACCACATACTGTGCCGGTTGGAAAACAAAGCGTTGATGGCTGCTTTCGATTACTTAAATGGAAAAGGCATCGAGGTTGCTTCTCTTGTTTTTGATGGACTTATGATTTACAAGACTAATGTGTCCGATATTGCCGGTATTCTTAAAGGTTGCTCATCAAGTGTTGGCCATGTGTTAGAAGGTTGCGGCATCGAGTTCACCTTAAAAGAAATGGATGAAGGTTATGATATTCCCGGCCCAACCGGAAACCACCAGTCAACAGACATTGATATATTATTACAAAAGGGCGTTTACCCATACGAATATATGGATTCATTTGACCGGTTCCTGGAGACTCAGCTGCCGCCTATTGAGAAATTCCACAGCAGCCTAACAGATGAGAGTATATCCGAGAAAGATTACGAACATGCCCAGAAAGTATGGGAAACTTTCAGCTGCGAGACGCTGGGAGATTACCATGATCTCTATCTAAAAACAGATGTGACTCTGCTGGCAGACGTATTCCAAACATTCCGTAGAACTTGTATAAATGCATACAAACTGGATCCGCTGCATTATTATACAGCCCCCGGCTTATCCTGGGACGCTTTACTCAAATACACCGGTACTGAACTGGAGCTCCTGACTGACTACGATCAGCATCTATTCATAGAAAAAGGGATGCGTGGCGGTGTCAGCATGACTTCAAAAAGACACGCTAAGGCTAACAACCCTAGCGTGCCTGGCTATAATCCTAACGAACAGCACAACCACATCATGTATTACGATGCAAATAATCTCTATGGCTGGGCTATGAGTCAGCCCCTACCTTATTCTGGTTTTAAATGGGTTGATAAACCGCCGGATGAACCAGGCAAGGGCTGCATCTTAGAAGTAGACCTAGAATATCCAGCCGAGCTCCATGACTTGCATAATGACTACCCACTTGCCCCGGAGCGATTAAAAGTAAAAAAAGAATGGTTGTCTGACTACCAGTCAAACCTTCTTGAAAATAACAGTATGCTCAACACCGAGAAGCTGGTCCCGAATCTCAGAGACAAAAATAAATATGTTTTGCATTACAGAAATCTGCAGCTATACCTGTCCCTCGGAATGAAACTCAAGAAAATCCACAGAATATTAGAATTCAACGAGGCGCCGTGGATGGAACCATATATTCGCATGAACACAGAATTCAGAAAAAAAGCGAAAACACCCTTTGAGAAAGACTTCTATAAACTCATGAACAACTCGGTATTTGGCAAAACTTGCGAAAACCTCCGGAAGCGAGTTGATATAAAAATTGTCCGCACAAATGGCGGTGATAAAGAAAAAGAGCAGATAAGAAAAATAATCGCTAAACCCAATTACAACCGGGCTGCCATATTTTCTGATGAATTATCAGCCCTGCATACACACAAGACTCGCTTGAAACTAAACAAGCCAGTATATGTTGGTATGTGTGTCTTGGACTTATCCAAGCATCTGATGTATGACTGGTATTACAATACACTAAAACAGAAGTACGGCAGAAGCTGTACTTTGCTTTACACCGACACAGACAGCCTGCTGGTCGACCTAAAAACGCCAGATGTATATGCTGATATGGCAACCATGAGGACCCAGTATGACTTCTCAGATTACCCCAAGGATCACCCGCTCTATAGTGAGCAAAACAAAAAACTAATTGGAAAGTGGAAGGATGAATGTCAAAGTACCCCCATAGCTGAGTATATCGGGCTGCGTCCCAAGATGTACTCCATTCTGCTGGCTGTTGAGCAGCTGATAAAAAAAGCAAAAGGTGTCAAGAAATATGTCATCAATAAACAAATCAACTTTGCAAACTACAAAGATGCACTACTCAACCGGAAAACATACAGCCACGAAATGAATATGCTGAGAAGCAAAAAGCACCAGATCTACGGCCTTACAATTAACAAAACAACACTCTCACCGCTAGACACGAAACGCTGGATAGCCCCAGACGGCATCACGACATACGCGTTTGGGTATCAGCAGGAACAATAAGCAGTTCTTCTGTTACGAAACCTCTCTGCGGAGCTGGCGGCATTAAATAATAAACCCTGATGCCCTGCAGAACAATGTGATGACTTATCTTATGAATACTGACACTCCATATTGGGTCCGTGGCACGGCGTACGCCCCCTTCTTGTTCTCCAGGTTGATATAAATATCTTACAGTGGCATCAGGACAAATAGGGTTCCCTACAGTCCGTTTCTGTTTCACTGGAGGGGTTTTTTTCGTCTCCGCATTTATGGCTTTGATCACTTCCGGTAATTTTTTTACCCATTCTCTGTTGCGTTTGTGCGGATTTTCCAATTCCTTCGCATACTGATAACCAAAAAGCCTTTCAGCCAGTGTCCTGTTGAACCTCTCAACCAAAGCTTGGTCTCTGTGGATCTCTTTCCTGCCACGTCTGATACTTACGTTGTGTTTCGCCATCAGCTGTGTCACAGAGCCCATGAACTCCCTGCCCGGATCTACATGTACCTGTAGAAGCTTGGGAAAGTTCAGCTTTCGCTTGTAAATATTTTCAAACGCCTTCGCAACTTCTTTGCTGTCTTTTGAAGTCAGAGGCTCCGCCTCTTTATATCTGCTTTCAATATCAACGACTGTCAGCGCATATTTGTATGTCTTGCGGTTGACTGTATCATGCGGCAAAAACAACAAATCTGCCTGATGAATTTCATTTGGGGTGGACGCATCAAACCTGGGCCGTATTATTTTCTTTGGTGCGGGTAAATATATTTGCCACACCGCCTGCTTTTTTAAAAATTCAAGCGCCTGCTTTTTACTGACTTTTGCTTCTTTTGCTAGTTTCTCTACTGCGGGGAGCCCTTTCCAGAACCCCTTTGGGCTGTAGTAAATCTTTTCCATTATTTTTTTATTCCAATTTTAAGACTAAAAAAAATAATAAATTTATATCAACTTATAAGCCAAAAACCCGGTTGCTGCCATCCCCGCAACAATAAACAACAATTCACGGTTTTGCTGATCTGGGGATGGTGCATAATAATCACTCAACTTTGGCTCCTGAGGAAGTGGGTCAAGTTTTTTGCCAGTAATGTATTAGTATTGTTTCATAGCCTGATCAACATTGTCAAACGTCTGCTCAGCATGATGTTCTTTTTGTATTTCCTCATTGATAAAATCCAATCTCTGGGTTCTTTTTTTTGCTCCAAGCTGCTTGAGCCGCTTCTAATTGTTCGACTGCTTTATCATGCCTTTCTCTTTCCGCCTCAGCATCGTTGTTTTTCCCAATTTTGAGAATAAAAAATTACTTCCTGTGAACGCCAAGGCATTGACCACGGCACCTCCTAACATCATCGCTACTGCACTAGCCATTTTGTTTATCGTGATAAAAAAGTTTAAAACAGAAATTATTTCATAATATCCGCTGGAATAATACCCTGCTTAATCAACATATCGCGTGTGGCCATCGCCAGCAGTATATCAATAGAAAGCATTCCAATATCACCCATATTAAAATCCACTTTTGGTGCAGGTCTTCTCAAGAGTTTCTTGCCAAGTTCTGAGTACCCAACAGTGAGAAGAGTTTCTACTCCGGCATGATAAAGCATGTTTGCAATTTGTTTACCGTCAATGGCTGCCATTTTTTTGTGAAAATATAGTTTTTTTAATTTTAATTATCTCATTTCAAAAGGGTCTATCGACGTTTGTATCTCATGTATTTTAGGTTGTGATTTAGGTTGTGATTGAGGTTGTTTTATTTCAGTTTTACTGTAAATCATGTAAATACCAACGCCTACAGCTCCGATCATCACACAGAGCGGAATATAGTTCTTATAAACAGTCACTGTTGGTTGCCGCTCTGGTAGCTGTGGCTCTCTTGTTATTTTGATTGGTTCAGCTTCCAGGGTTTGCTGGGCTTGCAGTTTTTGTTTCCATCTGGCTTCAGCGCCTTTTTTACCAGCCGCGACACGTTTTTGGTTTTTTTCTTTTTTGGGGGGTTCTTCACTTTTCTGGGGTTCTTGAGTTTTCTGAGTTTCTTGAGCTTCCTGAATTTCCTGGTTCTCCATCATTTTTTTTCTATGGCATTTTTATTTTTGTTAAAATTAATATGCTTTGCGGTTGTTAGCATTGCCGTAAATGGAGCCAGGTACATCCCATACCTATAATACAGCTCACAGCAAACGCTCGTCAGAGCATGATTGATAAATGGGTCTTCTTCTAGATCTTCTAATAGCTTAGGTGGGTTGATCACATTGAAATACTTTGACACCCCCATAACATATAAATTAATAAAAGAATTGCCCAACGTCTTAGTCATACTTGCACCAAGCCTGGCTTCATATCTGCAGTAAAGCTTATCAACTTCTTGGGGCGTCATTTCATCTATGTCTGAGAGTTGCAACTCACGCCCTAAATATTGCCGACTTCCACCTCCGGCTATAATGGCTGAAAGTCTCTCTCGTTTTGGCACATCTTGGCGTTCAGCTGGTGTATCTAGTGAAATATTTTCTAATAGATCTTCAGCGTTCATTTTTATATTTTGGAAAATATATTTTAACTTAAAATAAATGAAAAAAATCAAACATCCGACTGAGATATTAACAGCGGCAGAAGCAATTGTTATTAGTTCGAGTATCATTTTTAGTATTGCTATTTTTGTTTTAAGCATTGCGTTTTGCTTAAAACATTGCTATTTTTGCGCTATGTTTTGCTTTAAGCATTGTTATATTTGCTTTTAGCTAATCCATTAACCAATACCCAGTTGGTTGGTCAGTTTTTAATATTAATTTACGGTGTTTAACCTCAGATAATTCTTTTTTTATTTTCTGCCTTTCATCCGCAGGAACAACATCATTTTCCCTCAAGCAATGTTCAAAACTATCTCTGTCCTTGGTGTAAAACATACAGACCCATTTTGCCTGCTCTCGAAGGTCTTTCAAGACAGAAATATATCTTTGAGAAATGACCCAGACGCTTTGCTCTGCGTGTCTGCCGGAAAATGCTAGCTGTGAGAGCATGTCTTTTTTCTGTGTAAGTTCTTTTGTTGCAGAGCAGTCATCGATGATGTACAATGTGGGTCGGCCAGCAAATTTATCAAAAAAATATCGCAGCAGTTCTTGGAGTCTTTCTGTTCCATCTCGCATCACAGGGTTTACTATAATTGTGTTTTTGTCTTTTGGACGCCGCACGTCACCAATCCAGCTCCTGGTTTTGTAGGCCTTGTTCCACTCCACGGTGGGACAAAGTATGACTATTTTTTCAAAGACACCTTTGTATTCTTTTTCAAGTAAATCTAGGACAAAGTCTTACCACATCCGGTTTGACCCGAGATGACAGCTGAGTGTGGATATTTTGGAAACTCAATATTTGACTTCACTAAATCTTCCATCTTCAAAATTGATTTGCGCATCTTGTATTATAAAAAGATAGATATTTAAATTTTCATCTGCTCCTTGTTCTTTTTCAATTTGTATTGTTATCCCTTCACTGGCATTTTCAATCCTTCTGCCGCTGCCGTGCAAGGTGTTGTCATCCGTGGAACGCAAGTCAAGCCATAAAGCGAATCTTTTGGTGAGATATTTTTCAATGTTAGTGTCGCTGAAGTATAAGTCTTTTGCAACTTTATCGGTTTCTTTGTCGCGTTTGGATGTCAGCGCAAAGTATTTATTGATTTCGTCCCACTGTTGGTACTGCCGCATGCCTTGACTATACAACTGATTCGGTATGCCTTCTATTGTCATTTCAACTTTTGTGATTTTTGGATTGTAAAAATCTTCAGTGGTTGTCCTGTCCGGGTCTTCAAACAGCATTAAAATCCCCTTCATGCTTCTTGCTGGGACATTCAAGTTGATATTCCACAGAGTATCAGACTTTTTCTTTGTGATTTTTCTGTGCCGCAAAATACGGTCATACAATATCGCCATTCTGCCACTGACCTGTTGTCTGATTGTTCGTGCAAGTTCTGAGTCGGTTACCATGTCGAATTCTAAACAGATATTGCTGATGGCATAACTGCTGTCGGCATCCGTTGAGCTGATTACTTTGTAATAGTCATTAAATGTTAATTCATACTCTAGCCTATCACCGAGCCCGGCCTGGTAAAAAGGCATATGCGTCTCTAGCAGTTCAAAGTCCAGTGGGATGCAAAACCTGTTCTTGAAGGCGCCAGCGACGGCCTGGTCTTCAATGTCAGCTGATGCGTTTCCTGCCCCGACTCTGTGTTTTAACATGTTTGATTTACCGATGCCTTGGTAGGCCATGTTTAGCCGCTCAGATGGTGATTTCCATAAGTCAACATAACAGTGAAATATGTCGCTGTCATCTATTGACATGACTTCATTGCCGCTTATTTTAATGGTTGTTTTTTTCACGATGGCTCTACCAATATTTTGATAGACTGTCGCATTGGGATCTTTGCTGGTCAGTTCAATAGTGAAAGCGAGACGTGCAGTTCGTGGGACGATGACATCATTATTACTTAGATTTGGAAATCTCACAAGCAACTGCTGGTTTTGGTCTATAGTGCTGGGGTTGTTAGTGATTACTACGCTTTGTCGAATTCCTTTTTCGCCTAGCGGTTCTCGTAGTTTTCTATAGGGGTCCAGTTTACTTCCGTAGGCGGACATTTTTATTTGATAAAAATATATTTTTATTCAATAAATAAATAATGGACGAAGGTTACGATTTTGAGAATCCTACATTCGACGATGATTATGATGATGACATAGATGACAGATTACCGATGGTGCCGGATGAAGACGATCAGCGAATTATTTTGAATCAAAGTGGGGCAATTGATGATTTAAGGGGTGAACTCCGAAAGTCTGCAGTTGAAGAACAGAAAAAACGACTTGTTAAAACATTTTATGATGAAATAGGAAAGCGATACAAAATGGTCCCGGGCAAGATAGATTACAACCAGTTTAGGATATCAAATGATGGCAAGACACTGTTATGGAGTGTTGGTGACAAAGAAATCAGAATTACTGCAAAACAAGGTGGTGCAGAGTTTCTTTCTCTTGGTACTCTGGCAAATGAGTATAATAGGGTTGTTGGCTCAGGAGGCACATTAGCAGTGCGGCAGTATTTGAATTTACCAGATTACAGGAGTAAAACACAGCTATCTCAGCAAGTACGGCAGGCTTTGGAAAGCACACGAAATGACATGGATCTAGAGATGTCAGGTGGCACTGAACTGCAAGATTTAACAAATACGGTAATTGGTGCAGAGACGGCCGTTAAGTCACTGGAAACATCTCTTACTGATTGGGTACACACTGGCACACAAACAGAGGGTCTAACACGGCGGGAACTTCAAGGATTAGATAAGGCATTGCAACGCAATCGCGGTGAGCTTACAAATAATTTAGCAAAACTAACCGAGCTTGATAAAGACATTGCAAAAGAAAAAAGGAAATTACAAGAGGCTGAGGATGAAATCAGTAAAAATGATATAAAGGCTCGTTTAAAAAACTTAGAAGATGAAAGAGCCGCAAGACTGGAGGCTGCCAGTGCAAACAAAGAAGAGTTGCGGGGTCAAATAAACAGGATAAAAGAAACTATTGACAAAGTCTTGAAAAAAGATACGACATTGCGTGAGCGGTTGAAAACATTGTTCAAAGAGCAAGGTATAACGATAGTTAGTATTTTGACGGCTCTTGGCATGATTATTGGTGTTATAGTTGAAGCTGTAATTCCAACTTCTGGAGGCGGTGGTACAACACCCAAACCATCGCAAGGTGGAGCGAAAGAATGGGTTAAAAAACAACTTCATAATCTTGCTAGACTACTAGCAAATCTTGCTGGAAAAGCGGCTGCTGCGTTGCCGGGTATAATTGGATCAATTGTGTCTTGGCTGCTGTCTGCAACCGGTAAGGTTGTAAACTGGTTTGGTAATAATCTGTGGGCTGTTGTTGTGCTTGTTGCTGGGTTGGTATATGCGGCAGCTAAAGAATGGATTTTGAAAAAAAATAAGTAGGTAAACCGGAAGTGTTTAATTTTGATATTTTGGTGGTGGATCATTCACAAACACAAATTTGTTGAACAAAATTATGTGGCGCTTATCTTTTTTTTTTGATTAGCTCTAGCGCTTTGGCTTCTCCTTTGTCTATCAAAGCTTGTTTTTCTTGCTCACTCAGACCAGACTGTTTGGTGTGTGTTTTATCTTTTAAATCATTATATCTGTCCAGCTCATCAAGAACAATCTTAAATTCTTGTTCTGATATCTGTCCATCATTTAAGGCTTTGGAAATCAAATTTTTGACAGAATTCAACTTACTTTCTCCAATAGTTTTAATCTCATAGTGCTTTTGTGCCTTTGACATTAATTTACGTCTCACCAATTTCACACAGGCGCCCATGCATCCGCAGACAATTGCAACAATTTCTAAAGGCAGCATCACTGGCACTGCCAGGCCTATCCCAGCCATAACGACACTTGCAGAAATCAATGCAGTATCAACGCCGTCTGTGAGGTTGACTCCGCGTTTATATTTTTTATATAAAGCCTTTCTAACATCTTTTTCTCTTATTAATTGCTTTTCTATTTCTGATATTTTTTGTAAGCGATAGTTTTGACAGTCTTTAGACAAATCCGGATAAATTTTCTCATCTCCCAAATCCTGATAAGGAGCCGTTGGCGGTTTCATTTTTTATTGTTTTATAATTTTTTTCCAAATTATTAATACGTTTATTAAACTCGTTTAGTAAATTCGTTATGGTCTGCAACCTCGATGTAATATAGGCTTGATTTACTGCATCATCAGGATTAACAGGACTCGCAAGACCAGAAATTCGATGCTGGGTCATATCTAATCTACCATTCATAACATTATCAGTATGACGTTGTAACACTTCGTGTAGCAAATGTTTCCTTAAATCATTTAAAGCCTTTGCTGTTACCACGTCACCGTTAAACGCCGCATTTTCATCTGGATCTCGAGGGTAAGCTACATTGATTATGCGTTTACCATCCATATTTAGAGTTGTTTCTAAAACATCTTCTCTCAGTTTCGCACCAAAAATTCTCATTATTATATGAAATGAAAATTAAATTATTTCTAAAACACAACTCATGGGCAAACCATGATTGTCTACCATGTTTTTATTTTCATCTTTAACAACTAGTTTCAATTCAGATAAGGCCCCTGTATTTAACGGCTTGAGTTCTGGATGTTCAAAGCGTACAGTCAAAATATCACCAAAGCTTTTATTTTGAATGGGAATGACTGCTAATACATCACTCGGTGAGCCATTAAAGTAATTATATGATGAATTAATTTCTGACAAATGAACATACAAAGATTTTATGGGGGCAAAGTCTAGTGGTCTTTCACCTTGATAAATGTTTTTTGGAAAAAAACGGCCTTTAATCTGGAGTCCAAGCATTGTCTTGAGTCTTTTGCTTATTTTTAACTCAATAGGTGTACTCAAAGTCACTATTCCGTTGGTTTCATCTACAGACATACTGATTTTATTGCTGCGAAATATATCTGCTAACTGCTGAAAACTATAATACCCAGGCGGTATGCGAACAGGAGCCTCGTCTTGTTTTTGAATGACTTCATTTTTAACATTATACCAACCCAAACAGTATGTAAAACTGTTTAATCCCACCCGCTTGAATCCATCTCTGTTGTCAATATACTGTTGCAAGTTTACAGGATTGCTTATATCAGAAATTATGAGATGCATTTTTTATTTGATAATATAAAAAATCATTGTTATAAAAATGGTGCAAATCAAAGCATTTTCATACAACCCCAACGCACAATATCAACCATCCGGGGTTTACAACACTAAAGATCTGAACATCATTAACCTAACAATAGAAGTCAAACAGGCCTCAGACAGTCCAAGCGGCTTCAAGGTGAAATTTCCTGACATCTTCGCAAAATACGTGCTGCCCTACGTTGAAAGTGATGCCATCGTCCAAAATTGGCGTTCACGCCAAATGCAGTTTTGGCAAAACCAGATAAATTTTGCTTTGTGGTGCGCAACTACAGGATGTGGTGTTTCTATGCAAGACCACCTGACAGGCACTATTCCACTGTTTGCACGTTCATTGTTTTTGTTTCATGTGTATTATCAAACGCGAAGAATATTATTCGAAATGAAAGTGGCATTACCAACAGATGACAGCTGGAATGCGTTTGACAACAGTTATGACAAGAAGGCCTATGAGAGGATCTGTGACGAGTTTGGAGTCTCAGTTCATACCGACTGGAGGCAAAACCAAGATGACAATGGCGGATTAGGGACTATATACTGGTATGTAACAAACACTGGGTACCAGGCGGTCAAAGGTGTAGGTGAATATGATAATAAAATATATTCATTCTCAAGGAATCATCCTGATAACGTTTATCACATTGACTACATTGCACAAAGTTTTCCCAAGGCCTGGACTACATTTATTCTCGACAAATCAGATGGCTTTACAAGACCCGGCGTTGAACGAATAAATGACTCAATAAGGACTTACTGTTGGGCCATTCTAGGCTCTCAGTCTCAGATTAAATCTGACATACTAGGGATAGGCTCAGCTTTTGATGCCCAGAAGGAATTCCTTGCAAACGTTGAAGATGGAGTCCAAAGGCCAATAGACTTACCAAGTCAAATTACCCGTTATCAAAATACTTTGAAGTACGCCCGGAGCAAGGTTGACTATGTTTTTGGCTATGGCCTTTACATGGCTCCAAGCAATATGGAATTGCAAATCGGGACAATAAAAAATTACAACAACGAGATTGTACTCTCTACTCATAATCAAAAGTTATGGTGGAACAAAACCGTTAACCTTCCAGCCAATGCCACATCTTACACTGATGTGAGTGGGACCCCAACACACAAAGCAAAGGTTGATGTAGTAGAACCTGGACCAAAAATCCCTTTAGCTGCCCAGGGTAAAACCATAATAGGAGCACTTGGAATGCCAATAACGATACCCACCGAGAAACAGGCACAGAAGATATATAAAACAAAACATGAGGCTATCACAAAAAATGTCATGACTGACTCACAAAAGTCATTGAAAATACCAAAACCTGACACCCATCCAGTACTGAGTTCCACACCAAAAACTGTTGCTGAAGAACATGAAAACCAAAAAACAGCACTGGTAGTCGGGGGCGTCATTGTAGGACTAGTTGCTCTACTTATTTACGAGATTTATTAATCCATTACACTAAAACCGTTCATATGACGATTATCTCATCCACTACATAATGATAAAAGTTTAGATCCTTTAAGAGCAAACAAAACATTCATAAGTAAGAAGTTGGGCCATACCGCGGTTTCGGCTATTCAAGCCTCATCAGTGACCCTTTAAATCTGGCACAAGGAGCCAGAGGAAAAAAACAGTAAATTTGCAGGTTTAACATGGCAGTCGTCTCAAAGACTGATATAAGTCGAAAAATACCAAAATATTTCAAATTTGTTTAGAAAATGAATCTAAACGTATGATCATTTCTGACTTCTCAGAATATATTCCATGATCTCAAAGGACCAAAGGGAAAGTATAATCTGCACTATAGATGAGTGCGGGGAGACTTTTTACGGCCGCCACACGGCACAACATCCAGCTGCAGTGATAGTAAATAATGATAAAAGTTTAGATCCTTTAAGAGCAAAGAAAACATTCATAAGTAAGAAGTTGGGCCATACCGCGGTTTCGGCTATTCAAGCCTCATCAATACCAAATGTGATATAACTATGTGTTATATCAATTTCCCGTTTATGCGTTTCAAATCTGGATACCGTATATTATGGAAATAAGACCTAGTCTTGGTTTGTACTGGATTAATTATAAACACATGTACGATATACTATTGAAATAAGGCCTGGTCTTGGCTTGTACTGGATTAATTCTAAAACATATTTACCATATATTGCGAAATTAAGCCTGGTCTTGGTTTGTACTGGCTTAATTCTAAAACATATTTACCATATATTGTGAAATTAAGCCTGGTCTTGGTTTGTACTGGCTTAATTATTAATAGTATATTGTAAAACCACCAATATATCACTACTCCCTGCCTTTAGCATACACGAGGACATTGTGAAAGAAAAAAAAAGTGGAGGCAGTCCGAAAAAGAAGTTAGAAGACAATTTAAGAGTGAAAAGGGATGGACTTTGCCTGCACTACTAGGGCAGCTGAAGACAGGACTAGGTAGAAAGAGGTTGTTGCAATCGTATCTGTGCTGCCTCAACGACCATAAAACAGAATAATTATTATCAGCGGCTCCAAATTTAATAACAAAATTATGATAAGACAGAAAGTAAGATACACGGTTATATCATACTGTCAACTCTCAAAGTATCTCAAAGTCAAAGTTCATCTCAAACTGATTCCAGAAAATTTACATTGAGATACGAGTAGTTTCAGATATCCGGAGCTGAAATATAAAGAAATATAAAGAAAATAGGAAATGCGTAGAAACTATATTCTTTGGTATATGAGGTTTCTTTGAGATATCATAGACTCAACTGTATATAGACAGTCGCTGTTACTGTGGCAACTCTACTGTCCATATACAGGTGACTCACGCTGTTACTGCGGCAATTCGACTTTCCATATACAGTTGATCAAAAATAGACCTGTGCAATGATTAAGTGTAGGTCAAGCATGTGGTTCTTCTTCTAGCTATCCTCCATGATATTCATATACTGAAATGTCAGTAGCCAGAATATGGGTGACATAATCCTTTATCCTTTAGTAGAAAAAATACATTTGAATATCAATGACAAACATTTGCATAAGCGTTTTATATGCATGCATGCTTTAAAGCTTAAACTCGGAGGAAATGTTTTAATCGGTTCTAGATTTAATTGATAAAATACAGGAGGAAATATTTTAATCGGTTCTAGATTTAATTGATAAAATACAAAACACACGTTTTGCAGGCTGCAGATATAAAGAAAACGTCTCTTTATGTTAATCTTCTGGAATTAGTCTGCACAGGATGGACTTAGCAACCTGTTTCTTATTCTGCTGGCTATTTTAGTTTGTATATTGGAAATACTTGCTTGTAATATTTAATTACAAAAAATGACAAATAGTTGATCCAGGCTACAAATTGATATGGTAGTCACAGCTCGCCAGCCCCTGGAGAAACGCAGAGGAAAATGTCAAAAGCAGAACGCCGACCTCTTCCTAACCTTTGACAACCGTATTTCTTTGGTAATAGGACGGGGTTTTCCCTTCCGAAACAATCCCAACATTATAGAGCCGTCTTATAAGATGGATCTAGACATTTGGTATTGTTTTAGATGGGAAAAACATCGCATAGCGAAATTTCATGATTCTGATTTAAATATTTGGGCTTATTGCGGTACACCGTTTTATAGCTGATTAACTACGATATCTTACTGGTGTGGTGCAGTGACACAGAATAGAACATCTCTGCGGGCAAATTTAAAGAGCAACTACACTTCAGGAACTGACTGAATCAGATCCCAAACCCTATCCCCAACATCAAAGGGAAAGATTGACAAAGACATCCCAACAAACAATAAATTACAATTGATAAGCCGAGTCAGCAGCTCTTTCCCAATTAGGTGGCAACTCAGCTATCTTTATTGAACTAAATAATTTAGACCAACATAAGGGTTACAACAGACTAAGAAAATTATACGAAAAACATTTAACAACTATTTTTACCTATTTTCTATTTTTATTATAGAATTATAGAAGACTGAATGGAGTTCTTGTAAATTTATTTATAAGTTATAGTCTCAAGACGGGATTCCGGACTCAGTGGTCAACTATCTGGAAAATCGTTGTTAGCGCCAAAACTAGAAATACATGTAGCTGCGTTTTCAAAGAGCGTAGAGCTAGATCCCGATGCGGGGGCTCATAATGAAGAAAAGAGTGCTGCTTTGAGAATTAAAAGCCACTTACAATGCAAAACGGGGAGACTTTTTATGGTGGCCACACGGCACAAAAGACACAGAAAGTAATCTAAGAACCGCAATCTTCTGCATTCTCTTTGAGAGACAAGGTTCTATGTCAAATGACTCAATCGTTTACATTAATATTGATTATTTCAACTAAGTTTACATATTCAATGGATCACTTAATTCCCCAAAGCAGCATTCTTCATTAATAATTAATTGGCAATAACTCCGAA
Source organism: Ctena decussata (assembly GCA_963989385.1). Taxonomy (NCBI): domain Eukaryota; kingdom Metazoa; phylum Mollusca; class Bivalvia; order Lucinida; family Lucinidae; genus Ctena; species Ctena decussata. The sequence continues at coordinate 4,993,173 of OZ022501.1, read as the reverse complement.
GCAAACTGTTTTGTGACAAACTGTGCCACGGGTAAATGTTGTTTACAAACATCAACTGCTCTTTTCTTCTTCTTCTTCTACTTCTTCTTCTTCTTCTTCTTCTTCTTCTTCTTCTTCTTTTTCTCTCATTGGTACATTAATTTATGAGGCAGCAGTCTGACTTGAAAGTAAAAATATTTATACGTATTTATGGTACAAAGCCATTTCACTAAACACTGCATAGCCATATCACAAAACTAAGCCTAAGCTTGTCTTTAGTTCCACAGACTTTGTATAAATTTTAGTTTGTACGACACTTAAGAAATCTTAGGCTTAAGATGAAACGGGCACCTGTTCTCTCAGTGTATCAATACAGAAAACATAACCCATGTGACACCATTTAGACGAGGGCTAAGAGCTAGAATTTAATTTTGATCGCCAGAGCCAAAGAAAACCTGTTAACGCACGGACGCCTGGACCAAAGACACCAATTGATTGAAGCTTTAGTCCGGGGCCTTAATCGAATCTGAGGCCCGACCCACCGTCATTAATTGATTGATTTCTTGCTTTACGTCCACGGTAAACAAATATGGTCATGTCGGGGCGGTCAGTTAACCTAACCACACTATTCCTGGACAGGCTTAGACCTACTAAGCGGTTAACCAGTTCTAAGTGCAAATACTTTCGCCAGTAACTGACAACTGCCCTTCTTGAATCAGCAGAAGGAGAAACGAAAGTATGTGGCCAGACCAGGTATCGAACCCAGGACCCCTGACTTATGAGTCAGGTGCCTTACCGATTGCGGCCCGGCCCCACCGTCATTAACCGTGTAGGCATGCAAAAGTATGTTATAGCGATTTTGTCTACGTTATGCAGATTCATATAAGGGCATACACATGATATGCAGAGTGCTGCTCTTTTGAGTTTATACTATTCCAATGTTGAAATGTCAACAGCCAATACATTAGTATTCGGGATTGCAATAATCCTGTCTTCATCAGAGGAAAAATATTCCATATGAATATCAATAACAAACATTTGCATTTATACTGTAAAGCTTGAACGACAGCTTGGTCTGATTCTAGATCTACTTGACAAAGGACAGAAAAGTCAAGCCACTTCTAAGAATATTTTATATTTTTATTAGCAAAGTCTGTCAATTCGAATAGCGTTTAGTGTCGGAGCACAAACCAATGGAATGGTTTCGGTAAGTTTTACATGTTTTAGATGAGTAAGGTGGCCGCAACGCAGGCAGAAGGCTTACAATTTTAGAGCCTGATCAGAAGGGAGTAAGATTAAAATCTTAAAGAGTTTCTACAAAAGCAGAGAACACATTCAGAAGCATGAACATGGGCCAGACTACGTTGTTTCGTCACCAGATATTGTCAGGGTCACTGAGGAGGCTTTATTAGCCGAAGCTACGTAGTCTGGCCCATGGTTCTACTTCTGAATGTGTTATCTGCTCTTGAAGGAATTCTTTAAGTTTTTAATTCACATGTATGAAATATTTTCAGATAATAGTTTAATGAATAATAATCATTCTTAGAACCATACCCTAACAATCAGAAACGACGTATTTTATGACGTTATTTAGATTCGTTGAAGGGAGATGTCGCATACGATATCTTGAACATGTTAAGCATTGCACATTCTCTTACCTACTGACATTTTATCATTTTCGCTTGCTTCAATTTTAAATGTTTTACTGTGCTTGTTTCAGAAGAAAGAATTTTCTGTGGCGCGCTTCTGAATGATAGAGAAAGGTAGATATCGTAATATAGAGCGAAATATGAGGTTATGTCATTTTGTAACATGCATATGATAGAAAGTGAATTCCACCTTTTTACTTGTATGTCCTGCTTTTAGAACTCTGCAGACAGCATGCTTACCAGCTTATTACTGCAGATGGCAAACAGTCACTAAATTCATACAGCTATTGAACGATTCACGTAGCCGTATTATCATATATCTTGCAAAATATGTTTCTGGCTTTTGAACACAGAAAAATCTTTTCTATAATATTAGTTATCTTATGGCAGGAAGTTACGTTCAGAAATATCGACGCCTTCCTCTTCTGAAGTGTCTTTGTGGTTACACCAAGGCAATCAACATGATTTGGTATTAACTACTTCAGAAACTTTGGATCTCAAGGTCGCTTAACAGTATGTCTCATTGCAATAACATCACGTCATATTTGTATGTTTTGCATACTCTCAATTTTGTACATACGTTTATATTTGTCATGCTCTTCTCACTACTTTGTGCTTGCACTCAGTTAAAAAGCTAAACCCGCATATTTCCAACAGAAAGTACAACTGAACTCATTTTTTTTCTGACAATATTGTGTCATTATAAAGAGATTGTACTTGTGACAATGGCATTCGTTTTATTAGTTATTATATGACATTAAAATGCAATATAGTGCTATATTATCATTTTTCCTGCTTGAAATTTGACTATTAACTCTTTAAGCCCCAGTGACGCAATTAGCAAAATTTGCAACCAGCGTAGATCCTGATGAGGCGGCCCATAATGAGCCGCCTCATCTAGATCTACACTGTTTGCCCTCTAGTCTTTGAATTCTCAATATAAAAAGTCTTGGACAAGGCATTTTTTTAATTTTTGCAGACGTAAATTTTGTCGTCTACTTTTTGGTAGTGAAAGAGTTAAAATGCCATTGCCAATACGAATAAGGAAAGTATCTCCGAACGAGTATGCTCATTAAATGACAACTATTAGCGTTGCCAGGAAAGCAAACGGGAAGACACAAAAGTTGCTCCCCGTTTTGAAAATAGCGGGAAAAAACACGGTGGAAAACATGGAGACTAGCCCATACACTTTAAGATATAGGGCACATTTACTTGTTTTCCATCGAGAATATTCTCTCATCTTACTTACGTAGACAATTAACTGATTAACGCTATCTGGTCAACGGCCCTCGAGAGAAATTAACAAAGTTGTTTCTCAGCCAGAATGTTTATGGGAGAAAATATCTATTTTTGTTAATTGTGGAAATTTAGCTTAACTCTGTTTTTTTGGACAACTGGAGCCGGTTCAAAATTAACGATGTCGTTAGTTAACGAGACGTTAAATGTTCGAATAATTTGTACGCAAAAACACACATTATTTTGCTGAAAGAAAATGTGAGGAACTTTTGCAGTGCAAAAGCTCCTCACATTTTTACAGCAAAAAATGTGAGCATACTTGATTTTATGCGTACTAGAAGACTGGCCGAATTCTTGACTTACGATATGCTTTGACGAACTGGTCCCTTCAAGATGGTGATCCCCGACTTGATTCGGATTCTCAGAAAGTAATAAGTACAAACCGAAACGTATAATAACTTTAACAGAAGACTAAAGCTGACACAATGACAATATTAGTGAATACCAGCAGAAGCATCGCCTTGGAACGGTCAGTGATAACTTACTGGGCGCCTATATATATAACCCATTCTTCTTCTGTCCATTTCCAAGGATATGAGCAGCGACATGACAAAACCAACAAGGTGGCATGTGCGCCCAGCAAAGTGTCAGATCAGCCTGGGCATTCGCCCAGTCTGATTTGAGTCTTCGCTGTCCGCATGGAGCTAGCTACGACCCTTAGCAACCATTTGAGTGCACACCGAAGACTCTGATCAGGCTGGGGGACGCTTAGGCTGATCTGAGTCTTCGCTAGGCGAACATGCCACTTTATTGGTTTTGTCCTGTCGCGGCTCATATCACCGGCACCCCTAGAGGTTCCAGCTTCATTACCCACCATGTTCCAGTTACATATACGTATTTCTAATAAAGAGTACATTTGAACTTTACTTCATGACAATGAGTCAAACATGTGTTGATGGTATCCATTTAATTAGTTCTGGACAAAGATCAAACAGCATGCCCAGCGGGCACACAACTTCAAAATGACGTCGAACTAACGTCATTGCGATGCCTGGTAGGCTTATACATCACACTGACAATGCCTTTGCTCTGAAGATTAATTAGCAGAACCCTCACCCAACTGCTGAATATTCTGTTTCCGCTAACAGTGCATGGACTTTGATCCAAAACAATCTGATGTTTGAGCCGCGACACGACAAAACCAACAAAGTAGCATGTGTGCCAGGGAAGATTCAGATCTGCCTGGACATGCGTCCAGCCTTCGCCACTGTCCGCTTAAAGGGTAGCTTAGGGTCTAAGCTAGCTCCATGCGGACAGCGAAGACTCTGATCAGACTGGGCGGATGCCCAGGCTGACCGGAGTCTACACTGGGCGCACATGCCACATTGTTGGTTTTGTCGTGTCGCGGCTCATTAACTGTTTTCATTCAGAGTCTGTGACATGCGAGTGGCAGTATCCAATCCTGTCCGAGTTTCGGGGTTAAATACAGTAAGGACAAAGCATTTACTTACAACTGTCAAGCAGAAATTGATAAAAGAACTGATGAAGATTAATTATTTTGTATGCTCAGCATATATTGTATACCAGCCTAAGGAGAAATGTCAGGAACAGTCGCCTTTGAACTCTTGTCACCGTAAGAAATGATTGGCGCAGCATGAACCTCAAGGTAGGTGCTAAAAGGAAAGACTCAAATCAGCCTGCGCATCCGCGCAGTCTGATCAGAGTCTTTCCTTTTCGCATTTACAATCTATGATCCCTGGGGTGTCTGAAAATGGAAATCTGAAGATTCTGGTCAGTTCGTGCCGCTGCACAGTCTGATTTGAATAGACATTTTGCGCACATAGTTTAAGGTCCCGTTTCACGCAACACCAATCAAATGTAACTGTCAGAAGTTCATCATGGAGGCTTGTTCAAGGTTGCTAGAAGAAAGGAACTAGCAATGTGTGTGGGCTTGTTGGTATGCTATTTCGCGGTTCTGTACATATATTTGTTGCATTAAAATAGAAGACTTTCTAGGCAAAAATAAAATTTATGGAGAAAATGTCATTTGCACACAAATAGCATTTTACTATGAAATGTATCACGGACCCTAGTTCTTCAAGAACTCTAGACGACTGGATCATTTCATCAAGCGTAGCGCATAGGAAGGCAACCAATTGTGGCCGTGGAAAGCATACCCAAAAGCAAACTTGGCGGTGAAAAATGCTAATAAACGGAAAAGACATATGAGCCGCGACACGACAAAACCAACAATGTGGTTGTGCGCCCAGCGCAGACTCAGATCAGCATGGGCATCTGTCCAGTCTGATCAGAGTCTTCGCTGTCCGCATGGAGGTAGCTTAGACCCTAAGCTACCCTTTGAGCACTTAACGAAGAGTCTGATCAAGCTTGACGGATGCCCAGGCTGATCTGAGTCTGCGCTGGGCGCACAACCACATTGTTGGTTTTGTCGTGTCGCGGCTCAATTATGTGTACCTATCATTTTTTTCACTAAAATAAGCAAATTCATTCAAGCCACGTCAGTACTTCAGTGTCTATATAAATATCAAACCCAAAATAAAATGGCATCTGAAATGTTTTCTTTGACAACCTTCACGTTTTGAAAATAGTCAGCAGATATGATCTGATTTCACTAGTTATAGAGACAAATCAGACTCCAATATCAAATAAACTCAGTTTTCGAGAAAGCAATTAGAATCTATTGACAGCAGACTTAGAATATCCTAATTAATTGGATTCTAAGCCTTGCTTTACATCTTCAATACATACGTGTATTATCATGTTCTCTCAGAAAAGTGCAACAACAAAAATGAACTGTAGATTTTATCCAAAAGGAATACCATAACAGCTTATATGTGGGCTGAAATAGCGAAGAAATTTTTCTTTAAACAGAAACCTTTCTTGTAAGTCTTTATCAAAACTGTGACACGTCAGAGCATCTTTCTTACTTATTAGGGTAATCAGACCTCACTGTTGGCTCCATGGCTTGGGTAACTGCCATAGATAGCTGATGTGACATGCGTAGGCTCTGATCAAACTGCACATAAGTGCAGTCTGATCAGAGCCTTTGCATGTCATCAATGCCACATTGTTGGAAATTATAGTCCGTTAGGACGCAAATGCAAACGGGGTTTTGAGTATTTTCTCGAAAACCATGAAAGTTTCATTAAAAGGATTCCTGTAACTATGCATAACTGAATATGAAAAATTCAAATTTTTGGATGCTTTTATGAAATATTTTCCATTGACAGTAATGCAGAAACTGAGCAGTATCGCTGAAGGGCGTCGTATGCTTGTTAGAGCAGCCAAAATATTATTGATATGCAATGGCTTAAACACGTTGTTTACAACAGTTGTGGTATTCAGCTATTACATATGAATGCAATAGTAAAATGTATTTTCACTTGTTTACGTGAGACGTTCTCAGTTAAGCTGGGCCATTAGCTATTAATTTTGTCCTTCGTATTTCCTTTCTTTAAATTACAAAATAATGGTTCTGCTTACCCTCTGAAAAGTAGCCCTCTGTCTAAAGAAGTAGTTAAAAGTACCAAGACATAAATGCGTTTTGTTAGACATTTTTAACACTGGTTCGAATAATGATACCCTGGTTAAAAAGGCGACGTTTTCAAATGTCGCAATATTGCCGTTGCATAGATATAAACGCCGCATGGCTAAAAAAGATAAATCACTGCTTAAAATCGAGTTCCATTATTAAATTCAGGTGATTTTTTACATACTTCCCCGCTTAAACAATATCTAAAGGGTGGTTTTTGCTACGAAATGAGATTGGGAACTAATGTCGCAGAGGACCTCTGACAGTATCAATGCATATTTGCCCATTTTTCGACAAATTACTGCACCTTCCTCAGACAGCAAAAGTTGAAATATTTGGCATTATTATGTAGCCTTGTGTACTATAAAGACATTTTAACAGTGATTTTGAAAAATTATCATGCCTCTAGACTAACATAGACCAATTTTATCAAGAGGGGTATGTGAATTTTTCAGTCTCTGAAAAAATGTCCATTTATTTGTTTTCCTAAGATATCGAAATCTTAATTGATAACTATGCTAAAACTGACGTACACACTACTGTGACTGATATTATGCAATATTTTTTCAGTACTAAGGACTTTAGCCTATTTTTAGATATAAAGGGTGTAAGTACCCCACCCACTTTTTCAGTTTTTCAGCTGTAGACTATCTTTTCCCCCCGTGCCTCAGCAAGCCACTCACATGTAATGTGTATTATGATAGTACACACATACATGCAAAGTGGCTAGCTGAGGCACGGGGGGAAAAGTATCTTTAAAAAACTTTTTCTGTTTCCATTACGTTTAATTACAAAATTTGGCTTTTTCCACCAAAAATTGAAGTCTATATGCAAAATAATCAGAAATTAAATTCATGACCAGTTAGGGGAAGTTGAGAGCAACAAATTTCAAAAGAAATTCTTGGGTATATCAAAAATTTAATTTTGACTATTTTTATAGGCAAATTAAGGTGGTGATAATCACTGATTTGGGACAAAGACAAAAATCTGCATAAAATACTCAAAATAACACTGATCTTTCCAAAACTTAGCAGATGCCTTCTTTATGTTGTTTCTAATAATTTAGAATCCCAAAATGCAGCATTTGTTAATGTTAAAAAGTGTTTTTATAAGAGAAGATCAAAGGGTAATTTTCTGCGAATAAATCTGAAAAAATAATATCGTTATTGAAAATATACTTGGTGCTTAGAGTACCTTGTTGCATAATGGAGAGCGTCCTAGCAATTATTTTTTCAAACTCGTTCACACATTATCAGGCTGAGCAGATGAAAAAAAGATGCAGTCTGTGTCCAAATTTTTTTGTCAAAACACACAGGTGAGACAGATGATACTATTTTAACAAGGTTGAACAATTTCATCTTCACACCACTGACCATGTCAGTAATGTATTATTTATATTGTAGGTGTAACATAGGTATGCTTGCCTACCCTATATTTAATAAATGCGTCCAGTGTACATTTACTTTGTACATGGTTGAACATTGAGAAAAAGCTACCGTTTTCATCTGGTCTACATTACAATTTGAGAAAGAGTTGGAATAAATAATTGCTAGGACGCTCTTCATTATGCAACAATGCACCTTCAGCACTACGTAAATTTTCAATAACGATATTATTTTTTCAGATTTATTTGCAGAAAATTACCCTTTGATCTTTCCTTACAAAAACACTTTTTTAACCAGCATGTACGTCTATTTTGGATTCTAAACTGTAAAGAACAACGAAAATAAGAAGTCTGCTAACTTTCAGGGAGATACGTTACTTTTTTATGGTTTTATGCAGATTTTTACATTTACCATAAATCACCACCTTAACATTACAACCGTCAGAGGTCCTTTTATGTAACCTACGTCACAGCGGTAAATTCATGATACATGTGTTAACAAAAATGGCCAGGCATCATAAAACTTACAAGATCACACGAAGAAATATACGTTCGTCAATGTTTTATATCATTTGTGCAAATTTGCTCCATTTTGTATAATTTACTCGACTTCAAAATTCATTACCCCAGCATTTTTCTGTAAGAATGTAACCTTACGTCACGGGCTTTATTTAAAACTGAGCAAAGCAATCGCTATGAAAATCATGTGCAAAATCCTGCCTCGTAACAGCTTCAAGATTTCATGCACTGAAACATTAAGTGGTATAAAAACGTTAAAAAGTGTGTACTGTAACCTACGTCATACGTAACCTACGTCACAACGTCACTAAGACCACGCTTTGAAAGCGTTGACGTCATTTGATTAAGCAGTGCTTCATAGAAAATCCCTTTCTTCCAAAAAAGCAAAGAAAACCATTTTAAATTGAAACCAGCCAAACTAATCAAATGTCAGTATATTAGTAAATGTGCAATGCTACGCATGTCAAAGAAATCGTATGCGACATCGTCCTTCAACGTATCTAAATAACGTCATAAAACACGCCATTTCTAATTGTTAGGGTATGTCTCTAAACATGGTTTGTATTCCATAATCTAAAACTATTATCTGAAAATATTTTAAAGCTTTGAAGCAGATATAATGAGCATTATGGTCGTGATTTTTTCTTAAATTCTGGCATGGTTGGATATATGGCCATTTTTGTCCGCGAATGGCCCAGCTTAACTGAGAACGTCTCACATGCGTCATGCATGGTGTCACTGGTCAGATGATACTATGTTGTAAATGGATCCGTGACGTTTCGTCGAAAACCATTTCACTGACTGACCATTTTGCCGACTGACCATTTCGTCTACTGACCATTTCGACGATTGATCATTTCGTCGACCGACCATTTCGCCGAATTTGGTCGAAATTCGTCGAAAGACGTTGAAAATTCGACCAAAATTCGACCAAAATCGGTGATGGAAAATTTTGTTAAAAATAAGCAAAAGTTGTGAAAGGGAAGTCACTACATTACCACCCTACCCTTACATGTTCGATCTTCACATCTCCAGTACACCTTATTTTCAACAGTTTTGTCTTTAATAGTATACGAAACCATTTAATTCCAGTTTGGTTCCACCTCTGTTATTTGAATAATATACATGTACAGGTTCACAAGGAGAATTTGCCTCAGCCGTTTTCAACAACGACGCACACTACGAGAATGAACAAATGAAATGAAAACCTGGGGCCAGTTTCACAAACGATCTAAGCAAGAACTTTTGACTTAAGTTATAACGTAAGTCAAAAGTGTATACTTACGTGGTTTCACAAAAAATCTTAGTTGAAACTCTTTGCTTAGATTTTGCTATAAATTTAAATCAACCAGAGAGGTGACTTAAGTTCTAACTTATAATGTGTAAGGTAGATATGCTGATGATAGGCTGTCATAATTCAGGATATAACACAAAATGCGTTTATAAATGAAGACTGGTTTGTTCATTCGTTAGGCGCTTCGAATTCTTACTTGTATTTTATGTTGTATTGTAACCTACAAGCGGTTCGGAACACAAGCAATTTTGCTACTGCACGTCTAATATGTGGTTTCTGTTCCGATTCCTCTTTGTTCATTTAGTAGACACTGTACATGATAGGGTTTGATTATGTCCTCCTTCAGTCTTCTACTGTTCGTGCTCCGAAAACCCTTTGTTCTGTGATTGTGGCCATTTCTGGGTGAATTCACAGCTCTGCCAAAGCTGAACCAAAGCTACTTAAACTGTTTACATTAGTCATATAGACGAGTACTTCTTAAGGTGGTGAAGACAGGGCTCGGACAGGACCCATTCCCTGCGGCATTGAGTGCTTACCAGGTAAAACGGTATGTACATTGCAGCCCAGCTATGGTGGCTGGTTTGTGCCATTTCGTCTTTTCGTCTTTTCGCCGCGAAAAGACGCCACGCGAAAAGACGAAAAGACGAAAAGACGCCATGCGAAAAGACGAAAAGACGAAAAAACGCCAGGCGAAAAGACGAAAAGACGAAATAACGCCATGCGAAAAGACGAAAAGACGAAACCCGCCACGCGAAAAGACGAAATTTCAGCGCGAAAAGACGAAAAAACGCCATGCGAAAAGACGCCATTTGAAACTCTTAATTGTCGTCTTTTCGCGTGGCGTCTTTTCGTCTTTTCGTCTTTTCGCCTGGCGTCTTTTCGTCTTTTCGTCTTTTCGCATGGCGTTATTTCGTCTTTTCGCATGGCGTTATTTCGTCTTTTCGTCTTTTCGCGTGGCGTTATTTCGTCTTTTCGTCTTTTCGCGTGGCGTTATTTCGTCTTTTCGTCTTTTCGCATGGCGTCTTTTCGGCGCGAAAAACGAAATAACGAAATGCGAAAAGACGAAAAGACGAAATAACGCCACGCGAAAAGACGAAATAACGCCATGCGAAAAGACGAAAAGACGAAAAGACGCCAGGCGAAAAGACGAAAAGACGAAATAACGACACGCAAATACCCTTCTATTGATAACTGTATTGATTCCTGTATTGATTCCTAATACTAAGACAGTTTGTCTGAGTAACCAATATAAACTCATATCAGACTACTGCAAACGCAGCTACAGAAGCAGTCTGATCACAGAATTTGCCACTGAAATGCTTTTTTTAATATATAAAATATATCTTTTTGACAGCTAAAAATTGTAAGGATAGACTATAAAATTAACGTGCACTGGGGTCGGCAACATTTTCGGTCAGTATGGTACCGTTTAGATTGAATAACGAATTTGTGCCTTGTTGACTGAGATCAAACACAGATATAATCAAGATAATCAGTCAAGTCAAGCAGCAGTCTTATGAAAATTAGAAGGGATTTGCCACTGAAACTCTATTTTATCCGACAGAAAAATAAAACTTGTTAAAAGTGAAAAGGATAGCTATAAGTATTAGTATGGGGTCGGCAATAATTACGGTTATTGATTAAAAAAATCTGGGCCATCATGACTTAAAAATTAGCAGACGCAAATTTGCGCATTGAGGAGCATAGGCAGACCTAGTACATTGTTGTCGCAAGCATTTTTGAGAAATACCATCAAACCTGTCTTAAGGGGTCACCCAAGGGAAGGACAAAAAGTGGCTACTTAAGACAGTTGACCCCTTAATACATTTCATTTGCAATGTATTTTGGTTCAAAGGACCAAGAAAAGGTGGCTGCTTAAGCGAGGTGATCCCTTAATAGAGGTGACCACATAAGCAGGTTTGACTGTATAGCTGACCATAAGCAGGTTTGACTGTATAGCTGAATGTATGCCGGGCCGCGTAGAGCAATCGGTAGGGCGCCTGACTCATATGTCAGAGGTTCTGGGTTCGTTCTGGGTTCGATACCTGGTCTTGCCACATACTTTCGTTTCTCCTTCCGCTGATTCAAGAAGGGCAGTTGTCAGTTACTGGCGAAAGTATGTGCACTTAGTACTGGTTAACCGCTTAGGAGGTCTAAGCCTGCCCAGGAATAGTGTGGTTAGGTTAACTGACCGTCCCGACATGACCATATATGTTTACTGCGGACGTTAAGCAATAAATCAATCAATCAATCAATAGCTGAATGTATACACCTCCAAGAAAGATCTCTCTAATATTGAACATTTTGTCCCCTTCTGTCATATTTACAAAGAGGAACAACTTTTGTGACATTCTCTTTGCTTCCCAAGATAGGAAAGTGAAGCAAACAGAAAGTTAGATTCTTAAATAGGTCTACTCTTCAAGGAAAGAATTTGCTCCTAGAGGACCAAATTCTACTTTCAAGTGGCAATTTTCATTTATATGTGTGTACATGTATGTGCGTTTGAAAATGCATAAATACTAGTTATGGCGAAAGGGAGAATTTCCACCGAAAAGTTCATGCTTCATATTCATATTTCCAGTCAAAAGTAAGGCTAGTTCATATTGTGTGTGTCTCTTTTGTATGCTTGTCCCTCTTTCTATCGATACGAAGAAATTATAAACTAAACCTACACGCAGGTTCCATGTAGAGTGACGCCTAACCTGCGACAAGTTGATTGTTTTTACCTTAATGACCCCGTTAAGACAGATTTTACTCAAATACTGCACCTACTGCAAAAGTAGCAGGTCCTTGGGACGTCCAATTGTCGAAAGTTTCGTGGTATCTTTGTCATACTTATGTGCGAGTTTGTGGATGGTCTCCATGATCATTCGTGCGTAAATGTTTTTGTACGTGCGTGCCTACATAAAGGTGCATATTTTAGATTGAGGAATTCAGCTATGATGAGAGTGGGAAATGCCAAAGTCCCACAAAATTCTCCTGTAGCCATGTTTCGGTGGAATACAAGAGTTAGATGAAGTGAGGAAGTGCCTATCCGATGTAGGTATATTCACTAAATAGTCGACTTTTATTTAGAAGCAAGAGCAGTGCTCCAGATAAGAAGGGATAACAGAGATGATGCTGAGATATTTTTCATTATTTATGAATGCAAACATATGCTGTGACCCTTATTAGAACCGTCTCGGTAACACGGTTCTAATGAGGGGTCAAAACGTATGTTATTTTATGGAGAAATATTAAAAATTATCCCTAAATTACCCGTGCTTCCCCTTCTTATCTGATGAACTGAAAGAGGGACCCTACTTTTTGGCACTGACCATTGTACACACTGCTGATAACGGCTAAAGACCTCAGCAGTTTCCATTGATCAAGTTTTCGCCCAGACAACTCTATCACTTGCGCGCTTACTGTGTCTGCCGCAACTGAACGAGGCACAAACGATTTGGAGATTTAGTTGGTTGATCGTTTTTGGTTTAACGGCTCTTAGGGACAGTATTTAAGAGAGTGAGAAGGAAAGAGATAGGAGAGAGAAAAAATGTCCAAACAATGCCCGCCCGCACCTACTGCAAACACAGTTGGCCCTTGTCCCACTATTATCCATATCAGTAGGACGCCCCAGCACTGAAAGTTACCCAGCAACATCTTCCGACCACGACCATTTTCCAAAAGGTTGGAGAAACTGGAAACATAGTTTTCGATACCGACATGCGTGTCAGGAAACTTTTATACTAGCTTTAACTTTAGGATGCATAAAATTTAGGGAACACATTCAAAGCAGTACCATATTAAATTAAAGAACCGAAAATAAATTAAAAAAATAAATAAAAATAAAACAAACTGTCAAAAAATGATAGGGGTAAATGGAGATTCGAACCCGTAACTGTCTGTGCTAGAGCGCAAAACGCTAGCCACCACACCACCGCCTCAGGTACGTCATCGTGTTGTTTGGTACATAGAAATATATTGCAGACTTTTAACACAGCTAAAAATAGACTCCTAAAAATAGACAAGACTTAAGTCAAAACAGATTAAGCGTTTGCTTAGACGAATTTGTGAAACGGCATAAGTTCGAACTTAAGTCATTCTTACTTTTTTACTTAAGTTATAACTTAAGTTGTAACTTAAGCACAAATCTAAGATATGTTCATGAAACTGGCCCCTGAACTTTATAACGGCTCAAAAATGATCACAAATAAAACTTACCTTAAATTGAACTCACTGTCGATCAAAATGCTCACCATATTACACCGACGTATTGTATAGATTTTCAATCAAACACCCCCATAACAAATTGCAGAATTAACGGTCAATTTGTGTCGATCGGCAGAAGATTAAAAAGCTTCTCGTAAAAAGTGATTTCCAGTGGGAACGCAGACTCGTCACATTTGAGTAAATCATTTTCTGAGCGGTCGTCTACGCACAAAGAAATAATCCCTTTTTTCGCCGGAAAAAAATGGCGGGAAATTTTGAACAGAAACAGTCCCAAAATAATGCTCGTTTGATAAGATATGCAGTCATAATTTTCCAACGGACCAGATCAGAATGAAATTTGATGTTTTATTATTGAAATCAGACGCATATCGGTACCTCAATGCAGTTTGCACACCCAAAACAACGATCACAGTTTGACAACCGTTTTTCAGAAAAGTAAAACCCTACGACAGTACCCCAAAGTTATTTTGCAAAGAAAATTGTCCCAAAAATCAAATTAGATGCCATTATAACTGAACCGTAGTTCATACATTCGACCGTCTTTTAGCGTGGTATATCTTCGGGAGAAAGTCTATTTAGTTTGAAAATCGATAATGAAGTTGGTCATTTTTACGTATACATGGCACGTGCGTTCGTCAACACACAGACATTTTTTCAGCTGGATCGACTTGAGGAGACCAACTGTTTCTTCATTTATGGTATAGTAAAGCTTGTAATCATTTGGCATACTGTGAATTTATTAAGATTTTGCGTTAGTCTGTCTGCCTGCGATTTTTTGGGCTTCTGAATTTAGGCTACACGCCAAGAACGAGAGAAAGCAAAACAAACACACTGGTCAACCACAAAGTTTGACAAACGAAAAAGCCACAAGACATGTCGCCCCATCTTCAGGTGACAACTTGACCCAGATTCTAAGAAAACTCCCCCAGACAACTTCCCCCAAGATAATGCGCCCCACAGTCTGAGACCACTCGCTCTTCTAAAGAATTCTGTCCCGAACGACGCCCCCCCCCCCCCCCCCCTACCCCCTCAACACACACGTACCATTTAAGAAGTCATCCAACAAAAAGTACAAGAGACAGCTTATCCTTCCTCATAAATCTGCCAAAACCCTGTCCCGCTAGGCGCTAAGGGACCGACCATTTGATATTCTTGGGGGGGGGGGGGGGGGGGGGGGGGCTGGTATATTTTTCGAAAAACATCCCTGTCTTTGGAAGAAAAAGTATGCAAGTAAAAAATAAATCAGCTCATAAGGGGATTTCAAAAAATAATCCGGCCTCAAAAATCAGTGAAAAAAAAAAATAACCTGGCTCCACCCAAAATTTCCAAAAAAAGAGTCTGGGCCCTGCACTTTTGGTGGGAAGATAGCAACTGCCTACCTACCCACCAAAATTCACCTTACCCCTGAGTCTGGACCCTGCACTTTTGGTGGGTAGATAGCAACTGCTTACCTACACACCAAAATTCACCTTACCCCGCCCTCCCCCCCCCCCCAAAAAAAAAAAAAAGAAAAAAAAAGATGGCCTCTTGAGACACCCTAGATCTATTTTTTTTTATTTAACGGCACATTTACCGTGATCAACCTGCATAGTAAGACAAACAGGTCTGAGCAAGCAGTGTAGACCCAGGAGCAGTCTGATCTGGGTCAGCAATTTTTCCTTAATACCTGCACATTTTGGGTACTCCATTTGTGGGTGATATAGATATGTTCAAAATGTAGGATGCTGTTATTTTAGTATTATGGGTAATTACTGTAACTGTGTGTGACATTTTTTGTAGAACTATTATTTGTTTTTGTTGTTTTCATAGTTTGCAGGGATTAAAAAGAAAGCCTACCTACCTAAGTACTCTCCAAAAATCCTAGTTAATAGGCAACTGCAAACAAAATACTTTTTATGATTGGCCTGTGGCTGAGATGGGAGGAGGGGAAAGGGGCATGAAGAAATACATATTCTATAGAATTAAATGCCAAAAGTTATGTTTTAGCTTAAATCTCATAAAGAAAATTAAAAGGCTCATATTGAAGTTATATTAATAGAAATGATACCATAAACTGAAAACTAAAAAAAAATTATATTTCCTGATTAATTCAATCCATCTTAAATGTTTGCAGCTTCTGACCAAAGCGAAGAAACTTGTAATTACTAATCAGTTATTAAGTTACTAGAGAGAAAAGCTTGATGGCAGACATTAAATGATGAGTCATGACTGTAAAGGAATGCAGTTTAGTGCAGTTGAATGAGAGGTAGCCCCTTCCTGTCTATCCCCACCCCCCAAACACACACACACACCAACCTATTAAAAAGCATTTTCACAGAGGATTTTATTGGCCAAATATTTAGGACTTTATTATGCTAGCAAGCTTTTTTATATCATTATAAGTGCACAAAATAATGAATGGGGCATGCCCTGCTAACTGATGAACCCTGCACTTTATGTGGAATGTTGCATAATGCTGTTTGTCCTTCTACAAGTCAAGACTATGTTAGAATGAAAACAATTACACAGTTCCACCATAATTGTTGCACCAGCATCAATGGGCTTCATATTAACACCTGTTGTGCCCTCTCATTAGAAGCACTTCAGCAAGAGCATAGATGGTTCTGTTAATGGATCACAACAAATGTTTTTATGGCTGAATAAGACAGAATTCCCAGAATTTCTATCGTGCTCCAGCTGAGTCTTTGTATAATTATTATCACAAAACCATCACTTGTGGAACTGTCTCCAGAATTTTTTTCTTATTATGTACATATGTTATAATTTATTTTGGCTATTTATTTATTTATACTTATAGGGAAAACACTGAAGGGCAATGTCAGACTGCATGTGAATATAATAATTTGATCAGAGCTTTATACATTTAGAATACCTATATAGTACTAATTTGTTCATTTGAAAATTGTGTTAAATTTTAATTTATGATCAAAAGCAACTGTGATGAGACACCACAACATACTGTACATTTTACTTGAAGAGAAATGATAAAGAATAACTCCACTTTGGCTCACTAGATATTGGCCTATTATTTTTCTTGTTTAATCATGTTTATATCTTACCATTATTCAATTTAGAGAATAGATTACCAAGTCCTGAGCCTTTGCCACATATTTAATCAAGTTTTCTGGTTTGCTGGACAGCTGTGCTTTTTATTTGTTTTTTTTTTTTTTTTTGTGAGTGTGACTCAGAATCATATTAGAGAACACATCACATTGAACTAAAATTTTGAAAAATTCTCCATTTTCAATGAAAAGTTATGGTACCATTCATTATAAATTATATAATTTTTGAATGAGATTTGCCCCTACTGATAGATTTCCATGAGAATTTTGGCAACAGTTAGAGCAAATCCCTCAAAAGATCAATGAGTATATAAACACACTGTGGCATTTTAATTTATGAACCAAGGGCATTGCAGAGCTGACAGCCCCACCCCCACCTGATGAGCTAGTATTTGACACACCTGGCATTTCATAATAAATATGTATTTTATTAAATCCCTGGTTTCTTCTTAGGAAGAATCAATAAATTCTTGTTAGTTGTTTACACTCTTAAAAAGGGGATAAACAACTAACAAGTAAATATATATGTTGTAACCCCTCATTAGAACTCCTCATTAAGGTAGTTCCACAGAGGGCCAAAACCTATGTTATAAAAATGCATACTGCAATTTTTATGCTCAAAAGCTCATTTAACAGTACATATGCTGCTTCTCAATGTTGGCTGAAATTATATGGAGTGTAAAGGAGTGTATAAGTATTTATGGCCAAGTTATTTTCTAAGCTTAAAGTTGAAACAAAATCATTACTGCAATTGTTCTACCACTTTCACCATCTAACAGTGTGTCGAAATTGCTGGGAAAATCAAATAGTACTGACCCTGATTAGACTGCTGTTTTGATAGTACAGTCTAACCCAGGTCTACACTGCACTTTTTAATCAAGGATTTTAGTCAATGAAGTTTTGCTAGTATTTGTTATGGCTGAACATGGCTAAACATCTATTATATTTTGCTTAGTTTTTCATGTAAAAGAAAGGTTAAAAGTTGTGTGCGTGTGTGTGTGTGTAGGGGTGGGGGTTGGGGATGGAGGAAGGGGGGGGGGGGGGTAGAGGGGCCTTAGTTGGGTAGGGTGATCGTGTGAGTTGCAGGAGAGGCTTTGAAATATTGGCACATGCAGGATTAATTGGATGGCAAAATTATTTTTTTCTAGCAGTCCCTCTGATTGTGACCACAATGTACCGGTCTTAATAACTTATAAGCAAGTAAATGCGAAGTTTGAAACAGTTGACGCAGTTCTGTAATTGCGTCACAACTGTTATAAATCGATCGATTTGTTTACAGTATGGTGTAGGCTACTGATCAGAATTCTTTTCCCAATCATTCTGAAGAAAGTACAGAAAAAAATATTGTTGTATGTTGAATTACTAGATGCGTTCCTCTTCGTGTGTCGGATTTCAGGATTCAAGAACATTTCGGTAATGTTTAAATTTATTACAGATTATTTTGCTGTCTATCGATCAGGTAAAAAATCCGCCATTAATTTGAGAAAATGAAATAGGGTACCTAAACATTATTTTGCAAAGGAAATTGTCCCAAACACCGAATTACTTAATTTTTATAATGGAGAAAGGGCAGACACCATGGTTTTTCATGGCATATGTCCGCCGACGGGAGAAAGTCGATTTATTTTGAAAATTGCTGTTGAAGTTGGCGGATAAGAGTCGTCTTTACATGATCACGTAAAACGTTCGATTGCAGAATATCTCGGTGTTTAGCTCTGCTCTTAAAAGCAGAGAATTAAATTAAGATGTAAGGAATAAAACCATATCTTATTTTCGGCTTTGTGTAGCTTGATTCGCCGACAAAGCATCACTGAAACTGCGACACGTTCGTCGATTGAATCTGAGTCTGAGAAATTTCGAACGTTACTTCGTTGCTATCTGTATAAAAATATCACTCCGCCATGGATACGCGTTCCCACTGTTCAGGTGTGACAGTTGGTCGAAAAAAAGCTCAAAAGATTAATGGTTCTATTTTAGACCAAGTGTCGCACCTGAAGCACTTTTTAGACGAAGTGACGCTTCGACGATATTGCAAGTAGGCGAAATGGTCCTTCAGCGAAATTGTCAGTCGGCGAAATGGTTTTCGACGAAACGTCAGACACCCGTTGTAAATTAACATTGAACATTGTAATTTTGCGAGTAAAAACTGTATATTTCAAAATCTGACAATATATGAGTGAAACAAAATGTAGAAATATGGATTCAGAATAAAATTTCAATTAATTATGCAAATTTTGTTCTAGGGATAGCATTTATTGGTCACATGCTATAATACGTAAGACTAAACGGAAATTCCAACAGCCAAGTTTCACTTCCTTGTAATTAAGAGGCGAAAATGGCAGATCCATTTTTTGTAAAGAAACTTTTTATGCAAAGCCTCACATTTCTACAAAATTGTGATTTTGATATGCATAGGATAAAATTAGGAATGAGCAATTCAAAAATCCTCTACCTCACATCAATTTTGAGAAAATATTGGGAATGCCGTTTGCATTTGGGAGCAAACGGACTATACATGATGTGGCTCAAATAGGCTCTAGAAAATGTGTACTTTTAGCGAATTGACATGTTACTTAGCAAATTTTTGTAAAACAAAAGTGTTACTGATTCTAGCATATACATTTTCTTACAAACAAATACGTAGTCTCAAACGTGAAAAAGACCCAATACGTTCAATCCTTCACCTAGACGTTTGTTTCTGAAACAAAAACAGATGTCTCCCCACGCCACACACACACACGCACACTACCATTACCACTCTCCCCATCCCCTCATCAAAATTTTAGATGGCGTTATGGTTCTTATTCTCCGAACATCAACTCACCATGCTCTTATATTTGTACCAACTTTTAAAGCTATAGAGAGGACAAGCTTCCAAACAAAAAATTACAAAGGGACATACTTATTTGTAACAAGAGGACCAATGGTCCTGTAGCTCACCTGAGATCATACTGTCAAGAGAAACATTTTGTCACTCCACTCATTTGTTACAAACCTTAAACCAGTGGTTTTAGAAGAGTGCAGATTTTGGTGTCAAACAAACCCAGTACAGCTGTGAAGTTATACTGGTCACAAAACTGGTTAATAAAGGAGGTCACTAGAGCAACTTGTCCTAAATTACATAGAAATAAACATTCTGAACAAAGATTGGATCAAAACTGTGCACTCTAGAGTGTACTCAAGGTTTTTCTCATATCTGATTTAGTGACCTACTTTTTGATCTGACATGACCCACTTACAAACCTGCCCTAGATTTCATAAAAAATAAACAGTCTGACTAAGTGTCATGAATTTGATAAAAAAAAAGTGCCCTCTTGAGTGTACACAAGATTTTCTAAGATTTTCTAAGATTTGACGTAGTGACCTAATCTTTGACCTGCACCGCTTTCATCTGAATAGCACCACTAAGGATTCTACGTGTACATGGATAAAGGGTAACGGTTCGTGTATATGTGGTAAACATTTGCAAAATTTACATATCGTTTAACCGAACTTGATCACATGGTAGACCACCAACATAGTGAAATACCTTTGAGTCGTCAGTAGTAGTCTATTTTAATGTACTTGAGGGCGTCTTTGGAAACATCTAAATCTTTATACTCTAAATTCTGCGTATTCTTATGCAAACCAATATCAAGTATATATTATATGAGAATATTGTTTCATCATAATCGGCAACTAGTTTTAGATCAAAGACAAAAGAAACTTTGCAGACAGCACATGCGATGTAACTGAAAAATTCCGCCTACCTGTATTGTCACAGAATAAGCTTACCGGGAAGGTGAGATAATTGCATTGACAGTAAAAATAGCCATTGTGACCTTGACCTTAGCCCTAGAATGCTGAAATGAAAACTTGTCAAAGATAATGTAATACTAAACATTTGTGCGAAGTTAAATAAAAATTGGTCCATAAATAAGGCGCTAGAGCGATGACAAAGTTTTTCTGAAAATAGCACTTTGACCTTGACCTTGACCTTAGAATGCTGAAAAGCGAACTTGTTCAAGATATTGTCATACCAAACATTTGTGTGAAGTTAAATCAAAATCAGTTCATAAATGAAGTCGCCAGAGCGATGACAAAGGTTTTCTAAAAATAGCAACTGTGACATTGACCTTAGGACGCTGAAACCCGAGCTTGTTCAGGATATTGTCATACTAAATATTTGTTTGAAGTTTTAATCAATATCGTTCCATAAATGAAGGAGCTAGAGGGATGACAAAGTTTTCTAAAAAAAAAGCCACTGTGACCATGACCTTGACTCCAAAACACTGAAATGCAAACTTATGCAAGATATTGTCATACTAATCACTTGTGTGAACTTAAATTGAATTCGGTCTACAAATGAAGGTGCTAGAGCGATGATACAGTTTTTCTAAAAACAGCCACTGTGACCTTGACCTTGACCTTGACCTTAGGACGTTGAAATGCAAACTTATTCAAGATATTGTCATACTAAACATTTGTGTGAAGTTTCAATTAAAATCAGTCCATAAATGAAGGTGCTAGAGCGATGACAAAGTTTCTCTAAAAATAGTCGCTGTGACCTTGACCTTGACCCCAGAACGCTGAAATCGTGTCCAAGATATTGTCATACTAATCATTTGTGTGAAATGAAATCGAATTTGGTCCACAAATCAATGCGCTAGAGCAATGACAAAGTCTATGGGAAAATATTTTATTGCTCAGGGGCAAGTAACTCTGAAAAGAATTATCCAACCTGGCCCAAATTCGAACTGGTCCGAGATGTTTAGGCTGTCCTGAATACCTGCAAGTTACAAGAAGTTGCGATCAAAAATGAAGAAGCTAGGGCCCGGACAACATTTTCCCCATTATAAGTCTATGGGAAAATATTTTATCGCTCAAGGGCAAGTAACTCTGAAAAGAATGATCCAACCTGGCCCAAATTCGAACTGGTCCGAGATGTTTTGACTGTCCTGGATGCCTGCAAGCAACAAGAAGTAGCGATCAAAAATGATGAAGCTAGGGCCCGGACAACATTTTCCCCATTATATATTTCATCGCTAAAGGGCAAGTAACTCTGAAAAGAATGATCCAACCTGGCCCAAATTCGAACTGGTCCGAGATGTTTTGACTGTCCTGGATGCCTGCAAGTGAAAAGAAGTTGCGATCAAAAATGAAGAAGCTAGGGCCCAGACAACATTTTCCCCATTATATATTTCATCGCTCAAGGGCAAGTAACTCTGAAAAGAATGATCAAACCTGGCCCAAATTCGAACTGGTCCGAGATGTTTTGGCTGTCCTGGATACCTGCAAGTTACAAGAAGTTGCAATCAAAAATGATGAAGCTAGGGCCCAGACGACATTTTCTCCATTATAAGTCTATGGGAAAATATTTCATCGATCAAGGGCATGTAACGCTGAAAAGAATGATCCAACCTGGCCCAAATTCGAACTGGTCCGAGATGTTTTGACTGTCCTGGATACCTGCAAGTTACAAGAAGTTGCGCTCAAAAATGAAAAAGATAGGGCCCGGACAACATATTTCATCGCTCAAGGGCAATTAACTCTGAAAAGAATGATCCAACCTGACTCAAATTCGAACTGGTCCGAGATGTTTTGGCTGTCCTGGATACCTGCAAGTTACAAGAAGTTGCATTCAAAAAAAGATGAAGCTAGGGCCCGGACAACATTTTCCCCATTATAAGTCAATGGAGAAATATTTTATCGCTCAAGGGCAAGTAACTCTCAAAAGAATGATCCAGCCTGGCCCAAATTCGAACTGGTCCAAGATGCTGTCCTGGATACCTGCAACTTACAAGAAGGTGCGATCAAAAATGAAGAAGCTAGGGCCCGGACAACGTTTTCCCCATTATATGTTTATGGGACTTTTTGTTGCCATGGTAACCACAGTTTTAAACCAATCCGTCCCAAACTATATGCAATCAATCCCCCTCCACAACTATGCTACACATAAAATTTGATTAAGATTGGCCTGCTACTTTAGCAGATATTAATGCTTAAAAGTGTGAATGGACGACGGACGACGTACGACGGACGACGGACGACGTACGACGGACGACGGACCAAGCCTATACTATAAGCTCACCTTGAAGGCCTTCGGCTCAGGTGAGCTAAAAATGGAGCTATAGCCTGGACAACATTTTCCCCATTTTAAAGCTATGGTAAAATATTTCATCGCTCAAGGGCAAGTAACTCTAGAAGAATGATCCAACCTGGTCAAATTCGAACTGGTTCGAGATGTTTTAGCTGTCCTGATTACCTGCAAGTTACAAGAACTTGCGATCAAAAATGATGAAGCTAGGGCCCGTACAACAGTTTCGCCATAATATGTCTACGGGAAAATATTTTATCGCTCAAGGGCAAGTAACTCTGAAAAGAATGATCCAACCTGGCCCAAATTCGAACGGGTCCGAGCTGGATACCTGCAAGTTACAAGAAGTTGTGATCAAAAATGAAGAAGCTAGGGCCCTGGCAACATTTTCCCTATTATTTTTTTATCGCTCAAGGGCAAGTAACTCTGAAAAGAATGATTCAACCTGGCTCAAATTCGAACTGGTCTGAGATGTTTTGGCTGTTCTGGATACCTGCAAGTGGCAAGAAGTTGCAATCAAAAATGATGAAGGTAGGGTCCGGACAACATTTTCCCCATTATAAGTCTATGGGAAAATATTTTATCGCTTAAGGGCAAGTAACTCTGTAAAGAATCGTCCAATCTGGCTCAAATTCGAACTGGTCCGAGATGTTTTGACTGTCCTGGATATCTGCAAGTTACAAGAAGTTGCGATCAAAAATGAAGAAGCTAGGGCCCTGACAACAGTTTCTCCATTATAAGTCTATGGGACCTTTTTGTTGCCATGGTAACCACAGTTTTAAACCAATCTGTACCAAAACTATATGCAATCAATCCCCCACCCCAACCATGCTACACATAAAATTTGATCAAGATTGGCCAGCTACTTTAGCAGATATTAATGCTTAAAAGTGTGAACGGACGACGGACGACGGACCAACCCTATACTATAAGCTCACCTTGTGAGCCTTCGGTTGAATGTCGGACGTTTCGGACCCAAGACGTTTCGGACCCTGCGTATTTTTCGGACCCAAGACGTTTCGGACCCTGGCCTGGGACTATTCGGACCCTGTTTTAAGACGTTTCGGACCCAACATTTCGTCCTCGTCCCCAGTCCTATTTCGTCCTTTTCTGTAGAATTCACAACGTCAAAAGATAAGTCCTTTGTCTCTACACATTCAATGTAAGTAATCTGTTCATAAAATAAACAAAATAGGCCCAAAATAAATCTCCTCTCAGAGCAGTTGGAAACAATAGTTTGGAATCAAAATTTTCATGTCACAGAACCATTGTCTGTTCGGGATAATATGGTCCACCCACAATTACAATGTTAAAACTCCTTTTGGGTTGATATGGTCCACCATGGGATCACAGTTAAAACTTATAATGTGACCCGGTATTGTATTGTTTGTTGAGAATATTTACAATCGTTTGTTTTCTCCTACTATATTAACTAGCCTAAATAAAATTTCAAGGAGAGGATTTTATTTGAATGTGAAATAAATGCGCAGAATGGCCAATTTCCTTAAACAATAAGAAATGGTTGTTTTATGGGTTGCGTTTATGGTCCAATATTTCGTCAGACAGATTTTACGAATATAATGTTTAAGCATTTAGATGAAAATATATTAACCATGCAAAGAAATTTAGATTTTTTGCTTCACTAATCAATGTTTTGACGTTTTAGTTGTGAATTTGTTAGCCAATTAGGTGGACCATTTTACCCCGGAGGTTTAGGGTAATAGTCCACCCCTAGGTGTATATTAGCCATTTTATCTCAGAAAATTAAGGATAAAAGGATATATTTTGTATATCATAATGCTTGTTAGACGTATGCCTTTCTGTAAATAAACAACAAAATAACCCGATTTCGAAACGGGTGTCAGAATAAGCAAGGTAATGCTTAAGCGGTCCATATTCCCCCAAATTACCCTACATCTATCTATAAAACCGAGAAAAAAAAACAATGGTTGAAAATATTGCTGGCTGGCATCTACTGCGAGGCTTCTCATCTGGATCTACACTGTCTACAGTCTTTCGTGTTTAAGGTTGAAAGCACTAAAGATAAATGGAAAATACCATTAACATACTATACAGTTTCCATTGATGTAAATTAACGCTCTACTTTTCCGTGATAGTGTTGGTTGGTTGGTTGTTTTGGGTTTAACGGCCCTTTGAGACAGTATTTCGGTCTATATCGAGCTGTCTCCCAGAGAGAGGGAGAAGGACGAGAAAGAACAGACGAGAGGAAAAATGTCCAAACAACCCCCACCCGCACCTACTGCAAGCACAGTAGGCGCTTGTCCTTCTGTTTCCAAATCAGTAGGACGCCCCGGCACTGGAAGTTAAACCCAGCACCATCGCATCACCCAACCACCCCTCATTTTAGTGTCCGGGATAGTTAGTGCCTTAATTTCTGGGTTAATTAATTAAGACGTTTTCCGGGATAAGAGCACAACATACGTTCTTTAGACTTAACTTCAAAGGGAAAGATCGTTGATGCACGTAATTGCAATGTTTTCATAAGCTGAGACGGATAAGAAAATTATGATACACTACTACATTCGTATCATCATCTTCAGGTTTGCTAATTTTCGCAAAAAAATCTCGCCAGCGTTGGACAAATTAACTTCCAAACTGACAATGATACCTTGAAAGCCATATTACTGCAAATAGTAATAATAGTAATAATAATAGTAATAATAATAAAACGCGAAACTAAATAGCGAGTTACAGTGTAACTAAAGTTTAAATTAAAGCTGAGCTTCTAATCTTCAGATTCATTATTGAAATTTTAGTTTTGACAATCTATCTATCTATCTATCAATCTACTAGTATCTATTTTTTCGCCCGATCGTCCCTGTCTATCTATCTGAAAGTCCAGGTAAGCAGCGGTATCGATTAATCGTGACACGCGACATCGATTAGTGAATATACACGATAACTTAGGTGTGATATTTATCGATGAGTAAAAAACAAATGCACATGTGCAAGACAAGGCGTCTTTAATTATGTGCATGACAAGGCGTCTTTAATTATGTTGGTTGGTTTTTCTTAAAGATAGTGTTTATATTTGAGATTTTCAAGATGTAAGTATATATTGAAATTAAAATACGAAACCAAAAGAATGGTAATAATTTTATACAGATTATAAATTAAGACAACCAATGTCTCT
Source organism: Ctena decussata (assembly GCA_963989385.1). Classification (NCBI taxonomy): domain Eukaryota; kingdom Metazoa; phylum Mollusca; class Bivalvia; order Lucinida; family Lucinidae; genus Ctena; species Ctena decussata. The sequence continues at coordinate 4,967,055 of OZ022501.1, read as the reverse complement.
CTCTCTCTCTCTCTCTCTCCCTCTCTCTCTCTCTCTCTCTCTCTCTCTCTCTCTCATAGTTCAAACTGAATATTAGCCATCGGTTTAGGGCATACTATTGCGACAGAATATGTAAAAAAAAGGGAAAAAAAGAAATAAAGCATCTGGAAGAAATCGTGTGACTGGTTCAACTGCGATGATAATCAAGTGCGCGAATGAGAATATTATGTTGGTATCATCGCATGATTAAGGAATCTCATTAATTTCCTTACTGGCTGATGATTTTGTAATTGCGAAATTTACAAATGAACTTTTACCCAGAATTTAATTATGATGATATAATGTCTAACAAAATTTAGTATAAGAAAAATGTTTGGAAATTGTTAAATTAAAAGGGAGTTTATCTTTTGACTTTTATCCACCAGTCATTTGCAACCACGGCCCCTATGGGGCCGGGAATAGCGGAGGGGCATAGCGGGGCTTCAGTACCGTGTTTTTACCTAAGAGGTGTCCCTGCAGTGTCGTGGATACGCCGGGCTTTTGATTTCCACCAAAACAGCGGGAAAATAGTGGAGTGTTTTAGACAAAATTTACCGCCACACATTCTCAGAAAATGGATTTCTACAGCGCCTTTGCGAATGCAAAGGAGAGCTTATGCTATATACCTCCGGCGTCGTAATCCAAGTACGCGTCAGCGTTTGCGTGAGCGTCAGCGTCCTTGTCAGCCTCTATGATCAGGTTAACCAATGCTAAGAATTGCGTTAACCTGTCGCATGTACAAATTGCGAACCCAGATAGGCCTTTGCAGCCATGCAATCTTGGATAGACCCTCCATCTTCGCAAAATCAGTCTTTGATATGGTCAGTCTGAATTGATGCGCAAAATAATTCAAACGAATACCTTAAGCATGTCCATGAAACATACGTATGTTATGGGTGCTAAAGCAAAGTATCTAACTAGCATCCTAAACATGTGCCCTATGGCTTTAAAAATACATAAAATTATTGTCAATTTATTTTCTAAAAAGGATCACATTTAATGTCATAGCGGCTGATAGATAGATAGATAGATAGATAGATAGATAGATAGATAGATTCAGCCCAACAATGCGATTGCGATATAGTCAATGCTAGAACTTGTGGCCCGACCTATTTGCTTGTATTTGGCTTTATGAGCAATATAATGTGTTTAAACCTACTAAACGTGCGGCAGACTATATGTTTTTGAGACCGAATAAAAATAAAACGTATGCCGTGGAATTCTGCGGTGATAGCCATTACTAGTAGCACGTGGTTTGTAGACTTTTGATACCTAACCAATTCGTTTATTTATTTGTTTATTTATTTATTTTTTGTTTCAAAAAAATTAATTCATCAGGCAGCCGAATAGGATTTCAAAACCTGTGCAATTTACTGATCAAACAGGTAAACTGGCAGTGGGTAGCACAGGAAGTGTGACCGATTCCTTATAAGACTAGTCAGTTGCATTATTATCCAGGTGTTGTTGATAAGAAAGATAACTGGTTGTCGCAGACTATTTCAGTTTATGGTCGTACGCTTACCAGGGTCCGAAATGTCTTGGGGCCGAATCTTCTCTGGGTCCGAAACGTCTTGGGTCCGAAAAGGTCTGGGTCCGAAACGTCCAAAATATTTGGGTCCGAAACGTCTTGGGTCCGAAACGTCCGGCTACCCTTCGGTTCAGGTGAGCTCAAAATGGAGATGGAATTATGTTCTTGTTCTCTGCAGATTGTCAGATGATGCTTTATATTTGTTCAAAGTTTCATGAAAATACTGTTGACAGTTTTAATGTTTATAGCAGAGGGGACAAGATAGTCATACTGAAAAGTTACAAGAGTGGATACAATTGCCAACTTAAAATTACAAAGGGAAATAATTCTGTAAAAAACTGCAGATGGAGGTATGGATCTTGTCCTCTGCACATCGTCTGATGATGGTTAATATTTGTACCACGTTTTGTAAAAAAAATATCTACAACGGTTTTAAAGTTTCAGAGGGACACGATTTCTATACTGAAATCATAAAGGGACATAATTCCATAAAAGTGTGGGTGAGTTACCGTTCTTGTTTTTCTGCACATTATTTGATGATGCTTTATATTTGTACATTTCACGAAAGTGTCTTTCATACTTATAAAGTTATGGAATAGATACAGTAATTAAAAAGGAGCATAATTCTGTAAAAAAATGTTGGTAGGGTTACAATTCTTGTTCTCCATCGCCGGATGCTGCTTTATATTTGTACCATGTTTTTATGAAAATATTTTGAATAGTTTTATAGAGCGGACATGGTATACATACTAGTAATCACAAAGAGACATAATTCTGTAAAAAATAATAGGTTGAATTGCAGTTCTTAATCTCTGCACATTTTCTGATAATGCGTACTAAGTTTCTTGAACGGTTTAAAAGTTATAGAGCGGAAACAATTTCCACAGTTATAGTTACAAAGGGGCATAATTCCATAAATATTATAGATGGAGTTACAGTTCTTCATATCTGCACATTGTCTGATGATGCTTTATGTTTGTACCAAGTTTCATGAAAATAGCTTGAAAGCTTTTTTAAAGTTATGTAGCGGACACGATTTCCATACTTATTATTACACAGGGGAATAATTTCGTCAAAATGTTAGTAGAGTTACAGTTCTTAATCTCTGCACATCGTCTGATTTTGCTTTATAGTTGTACCAAGTTTCTTGAAAATATCTTGAACGGTTTCAGATATGTGGAGCGGACACGATTTGTGAAGGCCAGACAGACCCACAGACATACAGACGGACAGACAGACAACTATGGGAAATACAATATGTCTCCCCCGAAGAGGGAGAGACATAATAATAATGATTCTTTTGTCTAACTAGTTTTGTTGACTTCATTCCGTCATTTGAGCAAAGAAACTGCACCAGCTCTACGTAGACCAGGCTAAATGATAATACTCATTTCAATCACAAAACTTCGGGCCTGCTACAAAACTATAGAAGAAAGTACTTCCTATACACCATGCATGACAAGATAGTAATATTAATGATAAGCCATTAGAAATGTACCTGACGTAACGTCAGATGTTGGTGACAATTTCATTTTCAAACCATCTTTATAATTTTCCCCTGATACAGTATTTCTAACGGACGATCAAACGTAATAAATTCTATACCATTTAAAAGGTTATCCATTGAGTATTTCGAAGATGAAAAGAAAATCTTCATTTATGAGAAATAAAATAAATACACAGTCTTATAATACCAAACAACGTCAGTTTTTACGCGGTAAGACGTTGCAATGCACTCGCAATGCAAATTAGTTATTTCAGCTTAAATTGAAAACCGGAGCTCTAAAATCAACAAAATTTTCACCGTCGATGCGAGTGAAGTAATGTAAACTGACGTCGGAACACCAGCAAGTTAAGCCATTTCGTCTAGAAGAAAACTTAATATTCAGCAATTCAAGGAAAGGGTAAACTTCAGATTTTTGGCACTAAAAGCGACATCCGACGAAGATCAAGGTGCCACTTTAAGAACAATACGAAGCCGACGAAGAGAAGAAAATTTATTGACATACAATACCTTCTTTGAATTTTTGAACTGTGAAATCAGACTTCGAAATGTATGATCCGATGTAAAGAAACACCAAATTTTCCAAATCTAGCGGTTTTGTCCGCAACGCCAGATTTCTTTATTTTGCATACTGGGTGGTATTTTCTGAGTATAAAAATCATATCAAACTTGAATATAAATAAAATTTAAATCAGACGGACATGAAATACCTGTTCCGAATAGTTCTTTACCAGAAATGTTTTTGGAATTTATTTCTGAGAGCCGATGTAAAATACGAATAAGCAAATCTAGCGGTTTTGTCCGCAGTTGTATTTGTACGTTAGTAACGTTTAATTGAAATCAATGAATGCATGAATGACTTGCGATTTTACATCCTTTTCAACAGTATTTCAGTCATATCCGGACGATGAGAGTTTGATGATGAAAGGTTGTTTGCAATGGAACCCGGTTTACATTTGAAAAGATTCTCGCCTCAAGCGGGAATGGAACCCGGGACGGCTAGGTCAGCAGCCCAACGCTTAACCTACTGAGCTACCAGCTCCTTATTGAAATCAAGCAAAATCGTAAGTTGTCCCAAAATTATTGTCTTCCGAATATATTCTGCTAGCAGTTGCAGTTGGCAATTCAATTCATGAGTATTTAGTTAGGAAAATATTGGGAGAAATGCGCTGTGGCCGTTGCTGTGAACTGGCAACAGAGCTCAAAATCTATCGTTTTCTGACGTTACGCTTATTAGCACCAACATCTGACGTTACATCACCTAGGACCAATCGCAAAGACTCGAATAAGCCAGCATGTTCTCGAAGTCAGTTAAATCTTGTTGGTACCAGTCAAAGAACATTCTTGTAAACAGCGGGGTGCTACAGTGGTGACTGATCAGAGCACGCATATGGGAAGGTTGGTCTGAGATGTAGCTGTTTTCTCACAACGAAAGCCCACCTTTTTCTGAAAGAGGCTTTATATTAATGCCGCCGAAGAAGACCAGCGATTCCGAGATTAATTTATTGACAAATCTGAATTACCGTTATATATATGAATATTGTGACATAAAGTCTGTGCAAAAAGTGTAGACCCTGATCAGACTGCTCAAAGGAGCAGTCTGATCAGGGTCTGCACTTCTTGCTATTCAGTAACAGTTTTATAAAAGTTCATCAGATAAGAAGACAAACAGCCTTGTACAGTCATAAATTATAGAGTAGCAGGCCAACAAATAAAGTGTCCAAATAAACAGCATTGACTCTCCGTAGACTGATCCACTTAGATCTACCATGAAAGAATGTATATGAAAATACAGATGGAGAAGCAAAGTCTAGTAGATATCTGTCTTCTCACACTTATTCAAGCTAAAGCAATCTGAAGACAAATCTTTAACATGGATCAGACGATTTACTGAAGCTAAAACCAAAATAAATAGATAAATAAACAAATATATATGCAGATACATATATACATGTTGTTTTCAGAACTACAGTTTTAGTCATATCCCATAAGCCAGTCGAAGTGTCGTCAATTTCTGTGTAAAGTGTCATTTTGAGTAATGATTACAGCAACACTTGCACAAGATTATACAAATGAGCCGCGACACGAGAAAACCCACAAAGTGGTTGTGCGCCCAGCGCAGACTCAGGTCAGCCTGGGCATCCGCCCAGTCTGATCAGAGCCTTCGCTGTCCGCATGAAGTTAGCTCAGACGCTTAGCTACCTTTTAAGCGCTTAGGGAAGACTCTGATCAGACCGGGCTAATGTCCAGGCTGATCTAAGTCTACAATGGGCGCACAACCACATTGTTGGGTTTCTCGTGTCGCGGCTCAAATAAGTTGAAAGCGCGTAAAAGACTCTAAGGCGTTGTTGTCGCTGTCGTTTTCACTTTTGTCATAAAGGAACATGGACATGGGAAACAAACCCAAATCAGGCATCACCTGGCGTCCGCAGTCAGTTCGTCTGTGGGCCAGTTTGTCAATACAGATTCCAGGGCCATGTGATCACACTAAAGCGGACAAGTTATATTTGAGCCGCGACATGACAAAACCAACAAAGTGGTATTTGCGCCCAGCGAAGACTCAGATCCGCATAGGCATCCGCCCATCTGATCAGACTCTTCGCTGTGCGCTAAAAGGGTAGATAAGGGTCTAGGCTAGCTCTATGCGTACAGCGAAGACTCAGATCAGGCTGGGCGGAAACAGAATCAGGTTCAGAATTGTTAACTGGTGATACGTCCAAAGACAATCATTCACCAGGACCTGTGGTCAGGGAAGCTAGTCCCTAGCCCTTTCATGAGAAGTAAACTTAGTAACTGAATCCTCTGGACACTCAGCAGCAGAAATAAGTGAATCTTCCAGGGAATGCCAATTTCTAAAAGTCTGGGGGAAGAAAATGGACTTGTAAATGTCAGTCCCAGCAAATGGGGTTTGAAATGGCAGGGAGTGGTGATTCCTGGTACGCCTACTTGGGGGAACAAGGTCATTTATGGGTATACTAGCTGCACCGTTCAGACCTATGTAAAGCATATGAGTCTACTATCGATCTTTCCTTCTCTTTTTCAGGAAAGATAGTAGACTCATATGCTTTACAAAGGTTGGGCGGAATGGCCAGGCTCATCTGAATCTTCGCTTGGCGCACATGCCACTTTGTTGGATTTGTCGTGCCGCGGCTCATATATGAGCCGCGACACCACAAAACCAACAATGTGGTTTGTGCCCAAGACAGACTCAAATCCGCCTGGGCATCAGCCCAGTTGGATCAGACTCTTCGTTAAGTGCACAAAGGGTAGCTAAGGGTCTCAGCTGCTCCCATGCGGACAGCGGAGACTCTGATCAGACTGGGCGAATGCCCAGGCTGATCTGAGTTTGCGCTGGGCGCACAACCACATTGTTGGTTTTGTATGCTTGACGTCTTTCATCGTAAGCTAACGACAAAGGTTTGATTTTTTGTTATAATACAGACGTACAAACTTATGTTTCTATACCGTTCTTTTATAAAGCATGGGTCCCAGTGCTTTTTAACTCCAATGTAACACTTCTGGTATATAGAACTGAAAGATTTTGCAAGTCAGCAAGTCATACACGTGATACAGAGAACAAAACATTTCTGAAACATGAAAAAAAGTGTCGTATATCACACACAAACCTGCGTCATACATGTATATACAATATTAGCCGAAGTTTCCCTGGTTATATTGTTCCATAACAGGCAGGAAATGTGTTGGGTGGACAGAAAACCAAACAGATTCTGATAGTGCATTATTACAAAACATTTATTCTTAGCTAAGGTGAATGGGTACCCTCTATTGTTTTTCATCATTTTTTTTACAAAAAGAGACATCTTTTGTGACGTCATATTTGCTTCCCTGAGCAACACATTCTTTGTTAGTGGGGATCAACTATTAAAGTAAAGCAAATTCTTTTCTTTAAGAGTAGACCCTTGTTGCAAGAAGACAATCACGAAACTGAAAGAGTTGCCTCTCCTGATAGTGTATTCATTCACCTTAAACTAGTAGCAGGTAATACTGGTTCCCAGAGAGTAGGGCAACAGCCATGCTACGTCATGCTGGTTCAACGTTGCGTGCCTACTGCTTGTCTGCAACGTAAAACATATCACTCACCTTATCCCTCGGCTGCCAAACGTCTGCGTCGGCATTCATTCCTGTCGTTTTGGAGTTAGACCGTATAGCTCTTCCGGTGGCGGCCATGGCTGGCCGTTCAACAGCAACTTATACACAGGTTATCGCAACTAACACACAAGAAATTGAAACTAATACACGGCAGAAAAGTATTGCTTATCCGATGATACGAAGAAACACAGTTGTGAGACTTTTTTTTTCTTTACTTGACCACTCCAATTCCAATTTTCAGCTTCAAATGTTATATTTGGAGCACTCGAACAAAGTTCTACTAGCTAAAGTCCTTTTAAGCCTTACTGAGGTGGATAGAAACTGTTTAATATTTTATATAGTCGCAGGCTGTCTAAGATGTTTATTTAGTAATTGTACAATAGTTCTGATTCCAAATAGTTTAGAATGCTGTAAAGAACTTAGATTAGAAATATGCATCGTATCATATATACTATCATTTCTACCATGTAACCAGCGCTAATGCTGAATCGACTCATTCGGCAGATCGCGAGTGATTTTTTTTTTGAAACGGGATTGCCTAAAGGATTCTGCAAGGTGAAAGAGAACGCAGGTGTGAGGTTTTATAAAAAAAACTGCAGATACAAAAGTCACAGAAAATTACCTCCATGTACTAAAACACAAGTCATATAACCTAATCCCCCCACGCAGCAGTACGCATTATGCAGCTCTGGTTTCAAATAGGCTTGAGATAAAATACCGAGAATCGTTGGCTGCAGGTGTTAAGCTTTAATCTGAAACGAGTTTTAAACAGACGACATTTGTTCAACTGCAAACGAATTTTTGTTGCATGTAAAAGAGGCATTTCGTGTTGTAAAATAGAGGCACAATTGAAACGACTTAGTCCTTTAAAAAGTTCTTCCTGTTTTACTAGAGCCTAGATAACGTCCGCACTCACTGTATCATATCAATTTAATAGCGACCTATGGGTTAGTCGTAAATGGAATTCCATAGATTTAAACCTTTCTGACCTAAAGTTAGTATTCGTACAAAAATACGTCACAATAAGGATGTATCAATTATTTCACCACAGTTGCTCTAACTGCAATTAACAGTTACAGCACCAGAAATGAAAATATGTGTACTTGACTCTATGATGAGCAAACAGCGTAGATCCAGATGAGGCGGCTCAACATGAGCCGCCTCATCTGGATCTACACTGTTTGCCCTCTTGTCTTTGAATTCTCAATTTGATATAGCCTGGTCGAAACATTTTTCTTAAAATTTTGCAGACGTAAATTTTGTCGTCTGCTTTTTGGCGCTTTTAGAAATTAGTTTAACAGGAGCTGACACGCTGTCGATGGTTCAAAGTGCTAATTAAAAGCTGTATTTCTCGGCGAAAACGATCTGCTTCAGTTTAAAACCGTCACGAAATACGAAAATTAGAGAATGTGCAAACAGGAAACTAATGCGCACTCGATATCTTTGAAAATGTGAAACAAGTTAGTTAGCATGATGCATGTCACATGTACATATGTCTGGCTGCAAATGCAGATGGCAAGCTGGCTGGCTGGCTGGCCGAATGAATTGATGAATAAATGGATGGATGGATGGATGGATGGAAATTATATTCGCAGATTATATTCGGCGAATATTGTACCAAAATTCGGTTGGACTTGAGAATCAGGAAACATTAACGCTTTTACAACTTATTTAACGTCTGCAAGAAAAATACGAGGTTAACATATTAAAATAGAATTTGCAATAAATCCTATTCACCGCAAACTTTGCACGACTGCATTTGGACAACTGAATTTTATTGCTAATATTACTTATCATTACCAATGTGTAGCTTATTTTCCAATTTTAAGCAAAACTATTATAAGTATGATTGAAAATGAGTTGCTTCTACTTATATCCGTCACTGTAGTCTTAGGAAGCTTATTCCAACTTCAATTTTCCATATAGAAACTAGTCTAGTCACAAACAAGCAGAAGCGAACAGCCACTTAATTTCCAAGCAAACCTGTGGCACACAGACTTTAGAAATTGGTTAGATTCCAAATTGAAATATCATGCCACTTAAGGCGACGCATTGCTCCCTGTTGCAGCGAAGTTGAAGTTTCATATCGAATAAACACAACTGCCGCGAACTAAATTCAATTGTTCGTACGGATCTATATTCCGTAAAAGCTATTGGGTCGCGGCATGGGCAAATACTGCTTAATCTCACAGCGCAAGCTAAGGGCAGCCTGCTCCAATGCACAGGCTGACCTAAGCTTGTTAGCTTCATGTCTAGCTAATTATATACGAATATAAATTTGGAAACAAACAGCTCCAACCTTGTACACAAACAGTGTCAACGCGCAGAATGGTCGGAATTTCGGCGGAATGGTAAGATTGCTGAGGCTGTTAAAAGTATTGGTTTTGTCATTGTTGGCTAGGAGTCCGTTTTCAGTATTGACAAAGCTTTCAGCAGAAGCTGAATATTGTGTGCTCAGCATTAATCGCTTAAAATCAATTTTCGCAGATATTAATGAATGCCACTTAGCAGAAATAAAGTGGTCAATCCTTCAGAGAAGCAAAAACATGGGCCCATTAGGTTTACTTCAAATCTGCCTGCAAACACTACTCCTTAGGGCAAGATCAGCTATAAAATCCCAGTTCTAACTCTGAGCAAATACAATCCGGCCCCCCCCCCCCCCCCCCCCCCCCCCCCCCGAGGTTATAAAACTTGAGTACATTCTCAAACTCAAAATAAATCACACTGATTGGCTGCTTCCGAGCACATGCTCGGAAGCGGCCAATCGGTGTGCTTTATTTTGAGTTTGAGATTATACTCAAATTTTATAACCTCGAACCAACCCTGGACCCAATAAAAATGTGTTGCGTGACACCGTGAGAACCAAGACAATTCTGGTAAGACCCCATAACGAGTAAATATTTACGTTCTCAGTGTATTTATTGAAAAAAAAACCGTATGGTAAGCCATTAGAACGTAATGTAGTTTATACTTCAATAAATACATCGGTTCACGCGACGTTACATGAGGTTAAGTGACGTCAAAATAAACCATGGTTCTCTCCAATCTGACTGGACGTAGGCGACGTTACGACGTCGTTGACGCTGTTCCGCTGTTAGTCGAAAAACTGCGTATAAATGTTTTTCTGCTTCATCTGTAGCCCCTAACGTAAATTTGTGGTCAATTAATAGGTAGAGAAGAATGTAAATATAAGCAATGAACTTAATTTTTCCGGAGTTTATCGAAGTATAAACTACATTAGGTCGCTAGCAAAGTTTACATGAACCCCTTCGGGGTTCACTTACTTTGCACGCGACCCCATATATACTAGCCAAAAGTTCTAACAGGCCACTTACCTTTTATCAATTTTCTTCAAAGCCCAAAACAATCTTGCAGTTCTATTTACATCCCCAAATAAGCAGATGTGTCAGTCAACTTAGCCATCAAAAAAGTTGACAAAATTCAAAACATTACATCCAGGATGCGCCGATGAACACAAGTATCCCCATTTTTAAAATTCACAAAATTTAGCATTTTGTCACAATTTGTGAAAAATCACTTTTTGAAATATCCAATTTATGTCAGCAAAACCACTTCATTACTAAAGCAAAGGACTGAAGAAACAGTTTTATGCAAAAATGAACAATCATCCTGCATGACAGGGTCGCTTTGGGTCAAAATATTAAACCTTACCCCACCACTCAATGCAAATTCTTGTTAGTTTTGAAAATGGAGGTACCTGTATTTATCTGTGCCTCCTGGATACAATGTACTGAATATTGCTCAATTTTAGTGGTATAATGTACGGACATATTTGCCTATCTGTGGCTGTAAACTGACCTGTGAAATTGCTAATAGCACTAAGGAAAAATGATAAAAACTAAGTGGCCGGTTAGAACTTTTGACTAGTATAGTTTTTACTTCGATAAATACCAGAAAAATGACATTCATTCCTTAAATGTATATTATCTTCTCTTTCCAAGTTTTTCTATACTACAGTCCAACCTGTATTAAGCAAGGACCTAAGGGATAACCGAAATCTGCTTGCTTAAGACACACTGGGTGGTTGCTTAGTCCCGGTGAGCGATGATTTTTTCTGACAATCGTCAACGATTTTTTCTGACAATTAGTGTCTCGTAAGCGTGGCGAAGCAAAAGGGTAAGTGAACAAACTTATTTTCAATTTTTCTCCTGATCTTTTGCGAAAAGGCTGTTTTCTGAAGCATTTTATGAGCGCATTTAGTTGTTTGTCAAATTTTTTCTGTGAAACAACCTCTGCAAACCAAGGACGAAAATTACAGCAAATATCAAGGATTTGCTCCTACAACGAATTTAATGTCCCGGATTTTTTCCTACAGTGTCCCGGATTTTTTCCTACCACATATATTGCATTTCAGAGACCCAAAACTCGGATTATAGACTCAGCAATTAGATTTTTTAGTGTGTGATCTAATTTTATTTCGCCGATTGAACATCAGAAGCATTACTGACATGTATGCCGTGGTATGCCTCAAGGAAAACTATCACTACAGGTGTTCATAAGTGAAAAAATTCATTACACGACAGAAAGAGAGGTTTTTTTTTTTATCTTTTATGCTTAATAACTACAGTGCCTTATACTTTATAATTACAGTGATCAGATTGTTCCAAGTTGATATTGCTGGCGCCAGAGAATTAACCTTTCTCCTTGCCATTTCGCTTCAGTGTGGTGTTGCTAAGCGTTGATGGATGAATGACTCCTTTTCAAAAGTATTTCAGTCAGATAAAGACGACGGTAGGGGGATAATGAAAAGCTATGTGCAGTGGAATCCCGTTTACGATGTATAGATTTCCGCCTTTAGCAGGTATCGAACCAGAGACCGCTATATCAGCAGGCCAGCGCTTAACCTACTGAGTTACCTGGGCTGCTGTTGCTCAGCGTGTTAAGTGGTATGATATCGGGTGTAAACGCTGTTTGCCCCTAGAGGATGGTGTGGAAGTGTCTAACAAAAGCAAAACCAAAGAGATCAAATCATAAAAAGTTTGGAGTGGAGGCCTTATTTGCAAATTCATTGATTTAGTAGGCCCTACATCCTTAAATACGGCCATAGGCCTACTCATACTTGTGCATCCATTATATAACCTAATTGCTGTTTGAATAAACTACATTGACTGAAATGCCAGAATAGATAGTCTGACGTCACTGTGACCTTGGACGTCACGAGATCTCTGATGTGGCGTCATAAACTACGTAAAATCCGTCAGGAGATATACTCCCACACACGTGTTTCCACCATCTTCTTCGATTTGCCAGATAATTTCCAGGTAAAATTTTGTTTGCGCACATTTATACAGTTGATTACTTTTCGAGTATACACGGGGGTAATACCAATTTGCTTACCTGTGCTGTCGACCGAACCGTACAAAGACGCCATTTGAAGATGCCAAAAGGAAGTGGATCGCGACAGAGAAGGAGGTAGTAAGCAGTACCAGTTGTGGTAGATGACACATGTATATTATAATGAGGTGGTTGTCGACCGAATGATACTTCTGTCGACTGTCTCGGTCGACAACCACTTTAGCATGTATAGAAACTGACTGGCTCTGTTGACAGCACAGGCGTGGGCAATTGGTGTTAGCCCCTTGCTTCACTATGTATTTAATTGTAGTGCTCAGTAAATAACTGTTTATGAACAGATTTTGTAGGTGTGTTAATTCTTCGAATTTTTTGGACAGGACTTTGTGTGATTGTTCTTGTGTGTATTGACACCTTGTTGTTTGCAAACTGGATATTTTGTATGTCACGAACTGCCTAACACATCAAATACTCTTGCTTTATATTTTATTAGGTTCCCTTCTGCATTAGAAAGCGGCCACAGAAGACAAAGTTTTTCGTTTGGATGTTTTTCAACACAATGTCGAAGGGTCGTAGTGGCATCAGGAAATGACTTGAGACAGTATTTGCATTTACTGTTTTTGCCTTCATCATGCAAATGATGACAAAATCGAAACTATGAACCCTTCGGAAGCAAGGGAATACGTAAAAGACATTACAACAGAAGTCATTTTTTTCAAACTTGAATCTTCTCTTCAAGTGCAGATTACACCGAGTCTGCTATTTTCATTTTTTGGAAGTGTTCCATTTTTCTAAACAAATCTAACATTTCAAATCTTATTTAACTTCACATGAAGCTGGAGGTGCCGTGCGACTATTAAAAGTTCCCCCGTACTCCATCATAGTGCAATAAGTGCTGTGTGGCGGCCGAAAAACGTCTCGCCAAACTTCACCATAGGGCAGATAAAAAAAATTTCTGGTCATTTTGGAAACATTTGTTTCATTTTGAGTCATTCTGAAAATAGAGTGGCCGAGCCGCTGCTAGGGGCATGGCTGGTGTTGCACATTACATGTATAACACGGAACGGAATACCGGTAACTTGATAATAATTATTTGTCTGAGAAAATCTGAAGTCTGTTGAAATAATTTCAGTATGCAATGTCATTGAAAAATTGATGGATCATGGCAAACAGTTTATAACAATGACGTCATATATCTGTTACCATAGTAACTAGGAGTTCAAAATCATGCCAGAGTGACGTCATCTAGACGTCATTCTGCCAAGAGTTTGTAATTCCGCAATAGCTAGTATCATTTGTATGGGAGTATGGCAAACAGTGTTTACTACGCTCCATCAATTTTTCAATGGCATTACATACTGAAATTCTTAAAACAGAAACTTCAGATTTTCTAAAACAAATAGAAACGTCACTGAAACAGGCGTTAGAAGGCGTGAAATGGCCATTAAATATCTCACCGTGCCCAATCATTGTGCAGATTATATAATTTCTGGTCCTTTGGAATCATTGATTTCATTTCGACAAATTTTAAAAGAGATTATTAGCTCCTGGTAGGGACATGGCTGCAATTGATTTGATTGATTGATTGAGGTGATGCTTAACGTCCACGGTAAACAGCTATGGTCATGTCGGGACGGTCAGTTAACCTAACCACACTATTCCTGGGCAGGCTTAGACCTCCTAAGCGGTTAACAAGTACTAAGTGCACATACTTTCGCCAGAAACTGACAACTGCCCTTCTTGAATCAGCGGAGGGAGAAACGAAAGTATGTGGCAAGACCGGGTTTCGAACCCAGGACCTCTGACTTATAAGTCAGGTACCCTACCGATTGCGCTACGCAGCCCGGCGGCTGCAACTGAACCGAGTATGTTATTTTCATTTATTCCTTTTATGTACCCCTTGCTTTCAAAGGATTGACTTTCAGAACATTTTGGTATAAACATTTCTGTTCTGGTGTTGATGTGTAATATGTAAAAATGTTCAGTCCCTCAAGCGTAGAACCGGCTGGACCTGTGCATTTTCAAGCCTCACATACACTATGCTATGGTGAGGATTGTGAGGAACAGGCAAGCACTGTACACAAAAGATAGTACAAAAGGAAATATTGATGCTTTGGAATCACACACATACACACGTACGCACGCATGCATGCACGCACAAGTCTGGAGAAACAATGTAAAGGACCTCTGACAGTTGTAATGTAAATTTGCCTATAAAAATGGGGGAAAATGAACTTTCTGTATACATGTACTTCAAAATTTTTATTGAAATGTGTTGCTCTAAACTCCCTACAGTTGGCACAAAAATAATTTTTCAATTATATCATACGTAGACATAGTTTTTTTTGGTGTAAAAAGCAAGTTTTTACCATTGAATGTATGGAAAATAGGAAAAGTTTTATAGAGATGCTTTTCCCCCCGTGCCTCAGCAAGCCACTTTGCATGCACATGTGTACTGTCAATATACACATTATATATGAGTGGCGAGCTGAGGCACGGGGGGAAAAGATAGTCTACAGCTGAAAAACTGAAAAGTGGGTGGGGTAATTAGACCCTCTGTGTCTAAAAATAAGGCTAGCATACGTTTTATTTACATATAATTGCATACTATAAGCGGCTATAGTGTTTTACTTCATTTTAAGCATATTTAACAAATAAGATTCATTAAATAAGAAAAAGCGAAAAATATATGTATTTAGGATGACTGAAAATTTCTCTTACCCCTCTTGCGAGAATCGGTGAGAGCTAGTATGCAGATGTAATAGTTGTTCAAAAGCAATATCAAAAGCTCTTTATAATGAATAAGTCTACCCGTAAATGCTAAAATTTTCATTTCTGGCTTCCCAAGAAAGCGGCAGTAATTTGTCAAAACATAGGCAAATTTGCATGGAAACCGTCAGAGGTCCTTTACTATGCCTCATAAGAGAAAAAAATAGCCTGACCGTGGCGGCACTCAAATTTACAACAAAATTTGAAGCAATAGAATGGGCTACATAGTGCATACAATGGAAAGGCTGGTCTTTTGATGACCAACAAATATTTTGTCATCCATTTATGCACCAAAATTAAGTTTGAAGCATTTTTTGATCTTGCTGTTCAATATATGCGCAATAACGTATCATAACAACTACTCGTTTTGTGGTTTGCGTTGTCAGAAAAAATCAGGCGCTTTAAATCTATTGTAGGAGCAAATCCGGGACTTGTAGGAAAAAATCCGGGACCTATGAAAAATGAAAATGGGCTTACAGACCTATTAATATTATTGTAAAGTGTCAAAAAATAATGAGACATTTTTCCCAACACCGATTTATGATTAAAACTAACGTTACCCTATGGTAAACTTCGCAGATATAGACATAGAGGACAGTTCTTCAAGATGTACCCTATACGAAAATTTCCAGGTATCTTTTATCTGTTGACCACGTTAAACATGTGTATTTTATTTAATTTTTTTACCTAATCTCTACCAAGAATAAGCATAGGATTTGTAAATAAATGTTTTAATCGACTAAACTCGCCATTTTGTCGCACCAGTTTTCTGTAATGACGTCACGGAGAAAAAATCATTGACGATTTGGAAAAAATCCGGGACCGTTGTCAGAAAAAAATCGTTGACGATTGTCAGAAAAAATCATCGCCCACCGGGACTAAGCAACCACCCAGTGAGACAGGTGCTTGCTTAGTACAGGTTATTTAAATTTGAATTTATTTGCCTGATTGGGGAACTGAATACATGCTTGCTGAATACATGTTGCGTGCTATAAAGAGGTGACCACTAAGACAGGTTTTACTGTATATTCAATTTTGAACTGTGCTCCAACACGAAATTCTATTGGCGAAATTTTCTAGAGGTACATGTCAGTATCAGCACTGAAAGGAGTCATTATTTTCCTTGAAATGAAAAGGTAGCTTGGGTGAATATGACAAGCACAAAGCAATGAGCATAATATTCTCTCTTTGTCGCTCGTTTTTGTTCGTTGTATGTAAGCACTCTTGTTTATTAACTGAAATAATTCTACTATGCAAAGGTTATAACAGAAAATTAAATATTTGAGAATGAATATTAGGTTTGAGAAAATCTGTATGACTTCCAGGTAGCATCTCGCGTAAAATTCTAGAGGAGCATGCCATACACTGATGCCATCCTCCTCTCGAATTATAAGTGAGATGATGCCAAAATCTGTTTCCATAGCAGGTATGGAATAACTAACTGTTGTGCTTAGAACCTTGGCAGAATGACGTATCTATGGCGCCACTTTGACATCAATATGAACTCTTAGTTGCTATGGCAAAAGATCTATGACGCCATTGGTATTGGATCATGGCAAACAGTGTATGCTATGCACCGCCAATATTTCAATGACATTGCAGCCTGAAATTCTCTGAATATAAACTTTAGATTTTCTCAAACAAATAATTATTCTCAAGTCATTTGATTCCATGTGTTAAGTGAAAATGCTATTTTATCAAAGAAAACACACCCGAAATTTATTCCTTGCCTACAGTTTAGCCTAAACATCATCTATAGGCCTAATATCTAACAAATGCATAATCTTGCAAATTTGACCTCAACCTAGGACCATCATTTGAACAAACTTAATAGTACATAAGACCAAAGTGAACGTAACTGGCTTCATTGTTCTGAAACAAGAAAATCGGTGGTACCGATGGATGCTCCCCTAAGGCTTGGAATAGAAGAATGGGTATCCTGGTGAAGGAGTGATTTTCAGCAATTTGAAATGGGAAAAAATAATTTTCTTCAATACTTTTAGAGCAATGCTCTGGACAAGCATACAACTGACAGAAATAAGAAGGGACGTAACTCCAAAATAACTTGGGGAACAGTTATGGTTCTTCTGCTCCGCACTTGTCATTGCCCTCTATAATCAATATGTGAAGCTTCATTCATGTTCTCTTAAATATGTACAGGGATATACTCCAGACAAGCTAAATAACTGAAAAAATTAGGTAGGGAGCTAACTCTGTAATTACTAAAGGTAGGGTTATAGTTTTTAAGCTCTGCACTTCCTTTCATTACCCTCTATCATTGTGTAAAATTCCATTTACTTTCCTTCAATACTTCCTATGATATGCTCCATACAAGCAAAATATAGCAAAACTTAAGAAGGAAGCTAACTCTGTAATTACTTATGACAGGGTTACGGTTCTTGTGTTCTAAACTTTCACTCATTGCCTTCTAACGGTGTGTGAAGTTTCATTAAGTTCCCTTTTCTACCTCTAGAGATATGCTCTGGACATGCAATATACTGGAAAAAAAATAGGAAGGGAGCTAACTTTGTAAATACTTGTAAAGACAGGGTTATGGTTCTTGTGCTCTGCACTTTCTCTTATTGCTCTCTTTCAATGTATGAAGTTTCATTAAGTTCCCTTTAATACATTTGGAGATATGCACTGGACAAGCTTAAAATTGAAAAAAAAAAAAAAAAAAAAAAAAATGGAACGAGGCGTACTTCGTATATACTTGTGATAGGGTTATGGTTCTAGTGCACTGCACTTCCTCTCATTGTCCTCTATCAATGTGTGAAGTTTCATTTACTTCCCCTTTATAGTTTCAGAGATATGCTCAGGACAAGCAAAATATTGAAAAAAAACTGGAAAGGGAGCTAACTTCTTAAATACGTGTGACAGGGTTATGGTTCTTGTGCATTGCACTTCCTCTCATTATCCTCTATGTATGTGTGAAGTTTCATTTAGTTCCCCCCTTATACTTCCAGAGATATGCTCCAGACAAGCAAAATATTGAAACAAGAGGGCCATGATGGCCCTGAATCGCTCACCTGAGTATCCTGTGAACTTAACCTCAGAGACATCCATACGTACCACAGAGTTCACAAAAATTCAACGGAAAAATGAACCATTTATTTGTACCTAAGGTTTTTCTAAAATTTAACCTAATGACCTAGTTTTTGACCTCACATGACCCAGTTTCAAACCTTGTCTAAATTTCTTGGATATAAACATTCTGACAAAGTTTCATCATTGGGATCAAAACTGTGCCCTCTAGAGTATACACAATGTTTTTCTAAGGTGTGGCCTAATGACCTAGTTTTTGATCCAACATGACTCTGTTGCACCCTTGGTCTAGATTTATTGGAGATAAACATTTTGACATAGTTTCATGAAGTTTGGAACAAAACTGTGCCCTCTAGAGTGTTCACATGGTTTTTCTAAGATCTGACCTAGTGACCTAGCTTTTGTAGTCTGGACCATGTTCCTACTTCTGTATGTATTCTCTGCTCTTGAAGGAACTTTTTAAGATTTTAATTTGACCTGACATGGCCCAGTTTCAAACTTGATCTAGATTTTATAAAGATAAACATTCTGACAAAGTTTCATGAAGATTGGGTCATAACTGTGCCCTCTAGAGTGTACACAAGGTTTTTCTAAGATTTGACCTAGTAACCTAGTTTTTGACTCCACATGACTAATTTTCAATCAAGGTCTAGATTGTATAAGGATAAACATTCTGACAAAGTTTCATGAAGATTGGATTAAAACTGTGCCCTCTAGAGTGTACACAGAACTTTTCTAAGATTTGACCTAGTGACCTAGTTTTTGACCCCACATGACCCAGTTTCAAACTTGGTCTAGACTTTATTAAGATAAACATTCTTAAAAAAGTTTCATGATGACTGGATCAAAACTGTGCCCTCTGTGTCATTCTAAGATTCATTTCTATTTTTACCTCTGGCAGCCATTTAGTTCAGCGGAGTGGAACCGTTTCAGCAATTTTGGTTCAGGGCCATGAGTCAAACATTTCTGTAAAATAATTTTGAAATCAACCCATTGGCTTCAGAGGAGATGTCGTTTAAAGGTTTTTCTAATTTTAGCTCTGGCGGCAATTTTGTTCAGCGGAGCGGAACCATTTTAGCAATTTTGGTTCAGGGCTATAACAGAAACATCTGTGTGAAATTATATTGAAATTGGCTTACTGGTCTAGGAGGAGATGTCGTTTGAAGAAATTGTTGACGACGGACAAATATCGATCACAATAGCTCAACTTGAGCACTTTGTGCTCAGGTGAGCTAAAAACTGGAAAGGGAGCTAACTTCATAAATACTTGTGACAGGTTACGGTTCTTGTGCACTGCATTTTCCCTTGTTGTCCTCTATCAATGTATGAAGTTTCATTTAGTTCCCCCTTATACTTTCACAGATATGCTCCGGACAAGCAAAATATTGAGAAAAGAAAACTGGAAAGGGAGCTAACTTCGTAAATACTTGTGACAGGGTTATGGTTCTTAAGCACTGCACTTCCCCTTGTTGTCCTCTATCAATGTGTGAAGTTTCATTTAGTTCCCCCTTGCACTTTCAGAGATATTCTCCGGACAAAAGTGTGACGGACGGACGGAAGGACAAAGCGGCAACTATATGCTCACCCTTCGGGGAGCATAAAAAGGCTAATAAGTGCGTTTATCGTGTATGGGAATAACAGCTATTTTGGTTATACCACCACCATGCAAATAAACTTTCCTTCCCCTGCACCTTTATAATCAATCCAGCGGCTTCGAAGGAACAGTTGTTTGAAGATGCTGACGGACGACTGACAACGGACGATGTACGACGATGAAACATTTTGTTGCACGTGTGCATGCATCTATGTTCCACTTCTTACTTTGATGAAGAGTGAACTTGATGAAAACAGTAATGGTTTCAGAACTGTAAGACGACTTATGGTGTCATGGCCCTTTCAACAGTATTTCTGTCATATCGATGGGTGATAATGAGCTACTATATGTGAAGGAACCTCATTTACTGTTTAAAAGATTTTTGCCTTCAGCAGGTAGCAAACCCGAGCAACTAGCCTAGCAAACCAGCTCTTAACCAGAGCTACAGGGTCTCCCCATACGAGCAAATGTAAATAGAATAGAAAATACGGCAAACATTGACAAACATTCTACACGCACTCTACCGTTGTAAGTTAGCTTCAAACAGCGACACATGCACAGACATCATATTTAGCCATCAGCAAGCCTGTCTTATACGAAGCTCTTAACAGAGAATATGCTGTGTGTTCATGTTTGACAATGTTTGGCAGTATCGTAAAGTCTGAAGATTAGGAAACCAACAAGCCTCTGAATGCTATGTCTCTCCTAACAGCGCATTGTCAGAGGTGGACCAGAAAACTTGATGCAAAGTTTATGCCGCGCTAACACCAGAAAAGTTAAATACCTGTCTCGCTTCCTCTAGACACAGCAAGACAAATTTTCACTATCCCTGCTCTAAAATATAACAGATTGTTTTTACAATCCAATACCACATTTCTTCGGATCTAGACGTCTTTTTCCCCCCTTTCAAAAAGAATCCTAGAGATCTAGATCCATCTTACAAGATGGATCTAGATCTTTGGGATTGTTTTAGAAGAGAAAAGCCTATTTTACAACAAAAATTTGCGTCAAATTTGGAAGTATAAAGTCTAATATCCGAAAAAATACAGTAATGCTTCTAGAGGATGAAGATGAAATGAGCCGCGACACGAGAAAACCAACAATGTGGTCGTGCGCCCAGTGCAGACTCAGATCAGCCTGTGCATTCGCCCAGTCTGATCAGAATCTTTGCTAAGCGCTTAAAGGGTAGCCAAGGGACTAAGCTTCCTTCATGCGGACAGCGAAGACTCTGATCAGACTGGGCGGATGCCCAGGCTGATCTGAGTCTGTGCTGGGCGCACAACCACATTGTTGGTTTTCTCACGTCGTGGCTCAAATAGAAAACACTGGAGACTCTAATCAAACTGCAGTCTGGCCTGGGTCTGTACTGATCTGGGTATGCACTGTTTTCTCTGACCTAGCTGTCCAATATTCAAGTTTTACAGGTTTGCCTTAATTTGCTATTATAGGATGGATGACTTCGACTTTACGTCCTTTTTCTGTCCCCGCCATGAAATATTAGGGCATATAGAGTTTACCCCGTCTGTGAGTGCATATGTGTTTGTGCATGTGTGTTCCCAGAAAAGTGTCTCGCCCCTTAACTTGCTCCGAAATTGATAAGTATTTGGCACAAATGATCATTATAACAACATAATGTATTGCATGCAAGAATCATGTCGCTTACTTGAAGGTCAAGATCAAATTGTGCATGTATACTTTGTGCATGGGCTGTAGTGAAACATGTTCATGTCTGGCCCATTACTTGGGCTGCATGGGGGAATTTCAAAATGCTCATGTCTGGCCCATTACTTGTCCTGCATGGTGGAATTTCAAAATGCTCATGTCTGGCCCATTGCTTGTCCTGCATGGGGGAATTTCAAAACGCTCATGTCTGGCCCATTACTTGTCCTGCATGGGGGAATTTCAAAATGTTCATGTCTGGCCCATTACTTGTCCTGCATGGTGGAATTTCAAAATGCTCATGTCTGGCCCATTACTTGTCCTGCATGGGGGAATTTCAAAATGTTCATGTCTGGCCCATTACTTGTCCTGCATGGTGGGATTTCAAAATGCTTATGTCTGGCCCATTACTTGTCCTGCATGGTAGGATTTCAAAATGCTCATGTCTGGCCCATTACTTGTCCTGCATGGAGGGATTTCAAAATGCTCATGTCTGGCCCATTACTTGTCCTGCATAGGGGAATTTCAAAATGCTCATGTCTGGCCCATTACTTGTCCTGCATAGGGGAATTTCAAAATGTTCATGTCTGGCCCATTACTTGTCCTGCATGGTGGGATTTCAAAATGCTCATGTCTGGCCCACTACTTGTCCTGCAAGGGGGAATTTCAAAATGCTCATGTCTGGCCCACAAGGTGGTATTTCAAAATTGTGGTATAAATAATTATAATGATAAGACAATGTGTCACGTGCAAGAACCGTGTTGCTAGTTCAAGGGTTGTCACAGTGCCAATTTAGCATTGTGCATCATTTCTTGTCCGGGCCATAATTTTGTTCTGCATGGTAGGCCTTCAAAATTAATTGGCACAAATGATCATCCTGACAAGATGATGTGTCACATGCAAGAACCATGTGGCTTGCTTCAAGTTCAAGGTCACACTACAAACCTTGTGTATAGGCTATGGTGAAAACATTTTGTCTTGCCCAAAATTTTGTTCTGCAAGGTGGGATTTCAAAATCATTTTGCGTAAATATTTTGACAAGACCATTTGTCACGTGCAAGAGTCATATTCATAGCTCAAAGTTTGCATTTTGAACTTTGTTGTTAGACTTAGTATCCAGCCTATAACCGGCCCTGCATGGTGGGATTTCAGAATTATTTGGCAAGAGATTCATTGCACGGACGGACCATGTTTCTACCTTAAAAGTCAAGGTCACAGTGCACATGTAAGCTATGTGAATAGGCTATAATGATAACATGTTTGTGTCATATTCATGTCCGGTTTGTCTGTAAAATAAAAGTCTTTTTGACCTATATTTCTCGGTCCTCCATTTTCCGTTTTAAATTGTACAAGTCTCCTCTATGAAGCTAGTTAATCTAAAAGTGCCAGTACCTTTATTGAGGCACCATCTTACTCAAGGCACAAGGCAGGGGCATCCGTGTCCGATGGACACATCTCTAGTTAAACATTATTCCAGCTATATCAGGACAAAGGCAGCAATAGGAGAGAGATGGGCTCTTCTTCAGCTGTGCCCAAGATACAGTGGGTCTCTATAGCCCCCACTGCCCCTACGGCTATGGGAAACCTTTACCTTTTTACCTTATCAGTACAATGGGAGGGTGATAATGAAAGGCTGTGAAATGGAAACTGCTTGCGGGCAATGGAATCCTGTTTAATGTTGGAAAGATATCTGTCCCCAGAGTGAATCAAATTCTGGACCACTAGATCAGCAGGCCAGCACTTAACCAACTGACCTCCTAGGCTCTAGGTTTGGTTTTGCCTAATCTCTTATCACAAAACTATAGATGTATCTTCCATGAATTTCTTTCATGATGATTATTCATTAAGCTTCATTCTACAGCAAGTCACAGTTCAGGGGCCGTATTCATAAAACGACTTAAGTCGTTGCTATGCTGTTGCTAAGGCTAGATTTCTTTGAAGGAGATACCCTACAACTATGAAATTTGGTCTGGAGGAACAGTCTTTGTAAGAAAACGACTTAAGTGGTTGCTATGCTGTTGCTAAGGCTAAGTTTCTTTGAAGGAGATTCCCTACAACTATGAAATTTGCTCTGGAGGAACAGTCTTACAAAGACTGTTCCTCCAGACCAAATTTCATAGTTGTAGGGAATCTCCTTTATAGATATTTAGCCTTAGCAACCGCATAGCAATGACTTAAGTGGCTTTATGAATAATGCCCCTGGGCTATGAAGATATATTAAGACGCTATCAGGATAGTATACTTTTATTCGACCTATGAGGAACCAGATATCCATATGGCGCTCTACATAAACTCAGACAATAAATAACAGAACAACATATATAGGATATAAAAACATTCAGCCTCTATTTGAGCCGCAACATGACAAAACCAACGAAGTGGCATGTGTGCCCAGGGAAGAATCAAATCAGCCTGGGCATCCACCCACTCTTTCAGAGCCTTAGCTGTTGGCATGGAAGTAGCTTACACCTGAATCTTCGCTAGACGCAAACGCCACTTTATTGGTCTTTCATGTCCCGGATCATTCATGAATCTTCCTGAAAACAAAAACTGGGCTCTTTTTTTCCAATACATGTCCATTAAGGAAATATACCACTCAAAAAAAAAAAAAGAAATGCCACATTTGCAATTTTTCAAAACCTATCAGAATATTTCCAGTGAACATAAAATATTTCCAGTGAACATAAAATGCTGAGACAACTTTGTATTAACCCTTACTGCACCAAAAAGCAGACGACAAAATTTACGTCTGCAGAATTTAAAAAATGTTTTGTCCAAGCGATATCATATTGAGAATTCGAACACTAGAGGGCAAACAGTGTAGATTCAGATGAGGTGGCTCATAATAGGTGGCTCATTATGAGCCACCTCATCTGAATCTACACTGTTTGCCAGTTCAACAATTTTAATTTTTGGCGCTTTAAGGGTTAACATTCATTCAACATCGTAATGATGTGTGGGCATTGATAAAACTTGTCTGCCATAATTTTGCAATTGCTTCAGTTTTTTGTGTCCACTATGAATATTCAAATGCAAAGTTATTTTTTTTCTTTTCCTTCCCATCCCTCCCCTCCCGTCCCCGTCCTCTATTCAGTATATATTGGGATCACATCAGAAGCATCTAGATACAAGTATTTTAATAAGACCCCAATACATCTAAACGAGAATAAAATGGGTATACTTTTTCCCAGAGGACACAACTCTGTCACTTTCCTTTTTGCCTACCTTCACAAAATGATCAACTCTAAAAAGAAAATAATAGCTCCTCTAAGAGCAATTTCTTTCCTTAAATCTAGGACCCCATTTTGGAAGAGCTTTGCTTTTCAAAGTAAGCAAACAGTTAGTCACAAAAGTTGTCTCCCATAGCAAAAATGGCAGAAAAAAACACACAAAAAAACATATGCAAATATACCGATACGTTCAATAAGTGTGGTATGTTGTTTTATTTGAAAAGTTACGTGGCCATCATTATTTATATTACACTATCACAAGACCATGCATGCATGAAGAGTATAACAGCTATTACCATGAATATATCACCAGATCTCTAGATAAGAGGGAGCATTTGGTCAAAATAAGGGATAGTTTTTGTCAGTTCTCCATAAAACTTTATTTTGTGACCACTCATCTGAACCGTCTCGACGAGACGGTTCTGATGAGGGGTCACAACATGTGGTTTGAAGGAGAAATAAAAAAAAAAAATTATCCCTAATTATCATCTAATATTCCTTCTTATCTAGAGCTCTGTATCACTTGTACACTTTTAGCTTTGGCTGGGCAAAGCTGAATTGTTTTAATCTTTCCCCTTTATTTTTTGTTTATTTTATTTTTCCATTTTGAAGGCTTTGTAAGGAAAAACAGAAGTCAAAATATATAGAAAAACTTGACTTCTGACTGTGGGATACAAATAATGTTGTCTGCAGGGATTAACAGAAATTTTGCTGTTGAAACTGAAAAGGAATCAAAAAAATGTTTAATCTATACTAAATATCTCAAATATTATTATCATCTTTTATACAAAAAGTCTCCCTGCTCATCAGCTCATTTTGACTCTATATAGGGGAGAGTCGGGTAACTTCGGACAGCAGGTAAATTCGGACACTGACATTGTTTCCTTTATATGTCAGTTGTTTGTACTAAAACAAAAATTAACTGGCCAAACAGAGAAAATCCTGATGAGACGGCTTGCAATTGTATGTCCGAATTTACCCGCCTGTCCGAAGTTACCCAACTCTCCCCTATAACTGAAGAGTATTCAGCTGGCTATTTGCTGAACAATGTATGGATGTTCAGATTTTTTAGTGAAAATTGCTAAACCAAGCAGCAATTTAAGCATTCTCAAAGCTTCTTGTTTTTAAAAAGAAATCGGGGCCGTATTCATAAAACGACTTAAGTGGTTGCTATGCTGTTGCTAAGGCTAAGTTTCTTTGAAGGAGATTCCCTACAACTATGAAACTTGCTCTGGAGAAACAGTCTTACAAAGACTGTTCCTCCAGAGCAAATTTCATAGTTGTAGGGAATCTCCTTTATAGATATTCAGCCTTAGCAACAGCATAGCAACGACTTAAGTGGCTTTATGAATACGGCCACAGGACCCAGTTGTTCATAACTAACAATGTCATTAGATAATGTTATATTTTCAAATGTATTGTACTAATTACAAAAACATTGCAGTTTTTTGTTAAAAAAACTTTATGGAGGTTTTTGCACTACAAAGGCTTCTCACATTTTTTGGCCAAAAGGATTAGCACACTGGATTTTATGGGTTCTAAAAACTTAACAAATCCTTGACTAAAGATGACTTTGTTAAACTAATGATGCTTTGAACAACCAGGTCCATGACTAACACAGATATACACATATACATGCAACAAAAATTAAGGGATCAGAGCTCCAAATTAGCCTGAATCTTTTGCCACTGACAGAGCTCCAGATAAGGCAGGATTTTGAAGGTAATATATTAATTCTGGGATATTTCTCTTTTTCTTATTTTTCAGTAAAACTATGTTAAGAGGCCTCATTAGAACCATCTAAGTTCTAATGAGGGGCCACTATGTGGATTTTTACTAAATTATGATTTTATTCTAGAATATCTATAAAAACCCAACCTTATCTGGACCTTGAAGCAAGAGCCCTTTTAGCTTTATTCCCTTTCCCCCATTTCCCTTTTGGCTCTTCTGAAGCTCTGACATATTAAGGACTAGTGATCAGTTACTCAATTCACAATATTACCAAGACCTCTTTAATATCAAACACACCAGATTGGAAAAAAACTTTATCTAAAAAGATGTTAACAAAACTTTTCTAAAAGATCCAAATTAAAAACTAATCAACACACAAAAGAAAGCATCATTCACTTCATTATCTATAAAAAACCTTTTAAAATCTAAATGAACATGTAGTCAAGTACCCTTTGTGGTAGAGATGCCATTCTCACTAGTATTGAACACATTAAAATTATTACAGTCCTTCTTTTACTATTACTTTATTTAAGCCTGGCCGATCCGAAATTTCGTTCCTACCTGGAAATTTAAACTTCAAGATTCTGCAAATGGATAGCTGAACTATAACTATGCAATTCAGCCCATATGTGTGTGAACCAAATCAATACAAAATTTCAGCAATGTTAAAGATAAACTAATGGATTTCTCACAAATGTCCTCGAAATGGCTCAACGGAAGTTTCTGTTTCATCACTTTCAGGTGTTTTGTAGTTAACTCCACCTGTTCTTTTACTTAGCAGGAATTTAAACTATGCATAAAAAATCTATACAGACCTACCAGTCAAATAGCATTGTTATAGTTAACTTATGCTAACTATTTGCGATAAGCTTGAATTTTTTTTCTATCTTGCAGGAATGGACTTGCAGGTTTGCCAGGCATGTTTACAAAGCACAGCTCAAGATTAAGGTGACGGCTGGAAGAGAACTCTGAGAATTTCTGTTTCCAGTGCTCCAGATAAGAAGGGGTGACAGGGATAATTTAGGGATAAGTTTCCATATTTCTCCATATAAACATATGTTGCAACCCCTCATTAGAACCAGATCAGTGAGGGGTCACATGTTTTTGTTGTGAAATATGAAAAATTATCTTGAAATTATTCTAAATACCCCCTCTTATCTGGAGCTCTCGTCTCTTCTTCGTAAAACATCTGTGGTGGCTCCTCATTTAAACCTCCTCAGTGAGATATTCTGGAGAGTGGCACAACACTTTTGGCATACTGCAAAGTTTTTTTGCCATTTTTATAAAGGTACACAACTTTTGTGACTCCTTGTTTGCTTCCCTGGACAAAATCCTTTCTAAAGGGGTCCACTCTGAAAGGAAAGAATTTGCTCCTTCGTTGCTTTAAGTGTTGACTCTCATAGAGACAAAAACAAAAATGGCAAAGTTGCTTCCCTTGAAAGTGTACCCATTCACTTTAAAGTCTCCTATGAGAGGTGATTTTGATGAGTGTCCACCATATCAGCCGCGACACGAGAAAACAAACGTGGTTGTGTGCCCAGCGCAGACTCGGATCAGCCTGGGCATCCGCCCAGTCTGATCAGACTCTTCGCTTAGCACTTAAAGGGTAGCTAAGAGTCTAAGCTACCTCCATGCGGACAGTGAAGACTCTGATCAGACTGGGCAGATGCCCAGGCTGATCTGAGTCTGCGCTGGGAGCACAACCACTTTGTTAGTTTTCTCGTGTCGCAGCTCATATTGTTTTTATGAAGAAATAATAGGGTTGCCACTTATCCTCCACTTCAATTTTTTACAGTTTTCCGTATTTAAAGTTAATTCATCTTTACTTCAACACTGCTAACTGTATCACTTGGAAATTGGGATAAGTCTTAAAGGAAAGAGTTTGCTCCCCCAGGGAGTAACCCCCTATCAGGGGGAGCTGTGCCTGAACTTTATCTCTAGAAAGTAAAGTACACGAGTCCGTTCCCCTTGAACAGAATAAGTATATTTTCTGAAGACTGCCATAGCCACTAAGTTTTAAATTTCCTGATTTTCCATTTCAAGTCTTCCAGACCAACCAAAAAAATCCCTGACTTTTCCCTGACCTGGAAATTCATTTTGCAGATGTTTTCCCTGGCAGTGGCAACCCTGATATTGTTTTAATAAGAAATACACCTTATCTCATGCTCTGCTATCAAGTCACTTATCTTTCCATAATATCTTCTGGTCACTGAGCTGCTTGCTAAGATTTATCTACTAATTTGTTATGACATTAACTTTCAGACAGAAATTTTTCAGTTCTAAGTTTTGACAAAATTCTTATACATATGAGCTGTGACATGACAATGCCAACAAAGTGGCATGTTCACCCAGCAAAGACTCAGATCAGCCTGGGCATCTGCCCAGTCTGATCAGACTCCTTGCTGTGCCCTTCAGGGTAGCTACAGGCTTAAGCTACCTCCATGCGGACAGGGAAGACTCTGATTAGACTGGGCAGATACCCAGGCTGATCTGAGTTTTTGCTGGGCACACATGCCACTTTGTTGGTTTTGTTGTGTTGCGGCTCATTTCCTTGTTTGTAAACTTGTAGAAAATAAATAAGCCACATCAAAAGAAAAGGTGACTTTGGACATGTTTTGCACACCTTAGACCCAGATAACCTGCAGATTTGCTATGACTGATCCAAATCCTCTTTTTTCACTTTAAGTTTCTGAGGATCAGCCTATTATTAAGGAGAATGGGTATATTTTCAGAGGAAGCAACTCTACCATTTCCTACTTTGCCATCCATTTCAATGGATTTAAAGACTTAAAGAAAAGAACTTGCTCCCTTCTATCCTTTAAGAGTAGACCCCGCCTGGAAAAGCTCTGTTGTCAAAGGAAGCAAACAAGAAGTCACGGAAGCTGTCGCTGTTTGTAAAAAACGGCATATAAGAATGACGGTGTAGCCATTTACCTCAATGCAAACAGGGAAGAACCTGAATAGCAAAGTTCCAGAGATAAGATGGGGTAACAGAGATAATTTTTCTTATTTCTTAATGAAATCATACGTTGTGACCCATCATCAGAACTGGCTCGACGAGACAATTCTAATGATGGGTCATAACATATAATTTTATGGAAAAATAAAACTATCCCTAAATTATTCCTGTTACCCTGTCTTATCTGAAGCAATTTTATTAGACTGTGCCGATGTGCAAGCTGATCTGAGAATTAACTTTCTACAAATCCAAAGGCACATTTTCTCCTGGAAAGGCTTGAATGAAATTTTGGCTTAATGGTTGCAAGATAATGTAAAGGATCTGGTGACTTTCTGTGTTGTCTATCGTATTCTTGTGAACAAGTTCAGAACAGATTTGGACTCCTGAAATGAGATGACAATACTTTATTTCAGCAATCTGACTTTGACCTACATGTATACCATAGTGTGCTTAAATATTAGGAAACCTAAAAACCATTTAATGTTATAACTATCAATATGAATTAATAATGCGACATAAAATTTTTCATTGCCATTCAGTTTTTGTGCCTTAATGTATTTAGCCAGCAATAGACCTTTCTAAGCCACACCCAGAATGTCACACAAAAGTCACCTGATAGTGTATAACTGACCAATGGAACAACAGCTTAGCACATGACATAGTCCCACAAACAAAATTGCATGTTTTCAGTGTCTCACAATAAGTCCCTAATTTACCTTACACTTAATGAAGACAGCTGCGACACGACAAAACCAACAATGTGGTTGTGCGCCCAGCGCAGACTCAGATCAGCCTGGGCATCCGCCCAGTCTGATCAGAGTCTTTGCTGTCCGCAAGAAGGTAGCTTAGACCCTGAGCTATCGTTTGGGCACTTAACGAAGAGTCTGATCAAACTGGGCAACTGTCCAGGCTGAGCTGAGTCTGCGCTGGGCGCACGACCACATTGTTGGTTTTGTCGCGTCGCGGCTCAGAGATGTATACCTGTTTAAAGACTAGTTTAAAGTAGGTGTGGCTTTGGAAAGGTGAATAACATTACCATCCTCAGCCAGAGCTCTAGATAAGAGGGAGTATTTGGTGATAATTAGGGATAATTTTTGTTAATTCTGCATAAAAACATATGTTGTGACCCCTCATCTGAACCGTCTCGATGAGACGATTCAGATGAGGGGTCACAACGTATGGTTTCGATGAGAAATAAAAAAAATTATCCTTAATTATCATCAAATACTCCCTCTTATCTAGAGCTCTGACATTACCATCCTCAGCAATGTATGTTCTAACACAACACATCTATAGAGGCAAACGAAAATTCTCCGGTTTTATTCTGCAACAGGGTGTGATTCTACATGTAACTGCTGACATAACTTGCAATTAGTGATGATTTTCGTGACATTTCTATGACATTCCTTGACAATAGCCAGTGTAACATATCTTGTTTATAGTCAAATGGTCAGAAAAAATGTGCATTAATCCATGTTGGAATGTAGAGTATTGGTAGGCTCATGCGCCCCCAAAGGGAAAGGTTGGGAGAATTAGAGGGACAAGAATATTCTCTTAAGTGTTTATCAGTATTAGAATCAAAACAGTTCTGTCCTGGAAGTGAAGAGTTATAATTCAGTCAGTCAGCTGTAAGCTGATATATCACTCCTGTCCAAAGCTGGTTTTAGAATCTAATTAACAACTCAACAACATTACTAAACAATTCACTGCTAGAGCTGATCTTTTTCTAAAATATTAAGGTAATTTAAGGAACAACACAATATTTGTAGATCCTGTCTGTAATAATCCTACCTTTGTAGACCTAGTTTTGCTGAAGACATTCCAAAATCTCAATGTTTCATCTCCCGCCCCTGTGACTATTGCCTCACCATCAGGTGACATTGCGAGATATAATACTCTGTATGAGTGTCCAGTGAGTTTTGCGATCTGTACTAGTGATGGGTATTTCCACACCAGAATCTGATTCTGAGAGTAACCATGAGTGCTCACCTGAAAAATAAGACAAGCATTGAAAATAGCTGAGGTGTGAAATATATGAAAAGCAGACTTACTAGTATGCTGTTTTGCCCATATGTGCTTAAGTAATGGGACACCTAAGAAACATTAATTTTCCATACCAGCTGGTAAACCCTTGAAGTGTCTCTCTGCCATCCCTCTTCCAACATTTCACTCATCAGCATTCATGCTCTACAATATAGGCTGACTAGGCTGCAGGGATTTAGGGGATAACTGTGTTGAAAAATGTCATTTGGGTAGGCAAATCATCGGTTTTATGGTCAGAAATTTCGTTTTACAGCGACGTGCTAGCGGAGCCATAAAACGCAATTTGCGACCATAAAACCGATGATTTACCTCCCCAAATGACAATTTTCATTACAGTTATCCCCATTTTAATGCACTTTTCTACAATTGCACCTTTCACAATGTACTAGTTTGCACCCATTTCAAGCGCTGTCAGCAACGTTAAACCAAACTTCATTCAATGAGAAGCGATGTTACTTAATGACGTCGGGTTTGCTACAGTTTATCACAGAAAATATTGTCGCAAATTTTTGACATCCAATCAGACGTGGCGTTTTATTCGTAAGTACATTAGAAAAGCAGGATGCAACTGTATAGATACAGTGACTTTTTACATCTGGCTATGGTTCAACTATATACACCAGATACATTAGGAGGAAAACCAGCAGCTCTAATACAGATGAATTTCTTTATATTTCCAGAAGGTGCAATTAATATGAGCTGTCCGATCTCAACATAGCATTCCAAATATGATGCCAAAGATCCACATCCATAAATACTGCTACAGTGAATTTCAGCCTGATCTTTAAGTGTAACTATCCACTGATGAGTTTTACCATTAGATAAGCATTAAATTTCAAATGTGGACAAGTCCATAAACTTTGTTTCCATTGTTTTTGTGTGTCCAAAATATGGCTGGCATTTTGAAAGCCCATTATCTGTGCACACGGCAAAATTACTTTTATACACGCCTGGTAAACTATCACAGGTACCTCCGCGGAGGTACCGATAAAATGTTGTGACAGGCATCCTGAGCTACCTGTGACGGACCAAAAATAAACAAAAAACGGTAGGTATTCGTCTTTTTTGATAAACTACATTATAACCAGGGAGTTTATTGAAAATCAAAGAATGCTATTCGACCCTTATATACATTAAGTTTTGTCACACAGTATATCCCCGGGAACTTTACATATATGCAGAAGATATGACTTTTGAAGTGGCTTTAAGGTCAGGCGAAAGTACTCAAAACAAGAACATATCGGTTGTTTTAGGTCCTAAATGCACTTTTCTTGCATAAGAATTTGTTGATCTGGATACACTGACGTAAAGTAAACCTCCTTGCCCAAATATAAATGCCGACAAACTCCAAATAAGGCTGGATCGGTAAAAAAAACAACTGGAGGTGCCTGTGACGGAATGGAGGTGCCTGTGATGTAAGAAAATATAGCGAAAATCTGAAGATTTATAGCGGTTGCAAATATTGATATTCTTCATCTCTAGACCACTGCCTTGAAAGAATCGTTCATTCAACGTCGCAATTTAATCTATCATAATGCGAATATCAAGCATAGTTTTGTTAAAACGACAGACAATGATCATGAACTTGTCAATCAGATTCTACATCCTGCTCTCAAAACCAAGATGGAAGTAAGTATACGTTGACAATAGTTCATAAAAGACACGCATGGTAAACCGAATAAAGAGCTCTTTCCCAGACAGGTGGAAATTCACCTACCCCAAATGAAAACAACGCTAACTTCTGTTTTACCTATTTTATATTTCAAATTACAAAAGTAACCAGAAAGCAAAGTAGGCAGCTGTACAGGACCTTACTGCCAGAAGACTACAGACAAGCGGACATAAGAACACGTATCATTGATGCTTCACAACAGAAATCCAAAATCCAAAGCAGATCATCTCAAAGAGTTATTGTCCGTTTAGTTTCCGTATCTGTTAGACAACCATTGACGAGTTGTACCTAGCTGTTGAAAATTTACTGCCTAATTCAGTGTTAGAATAGCTATGAAATGCGCTTAAATAAGAGGCAGCGTTTTTGTGAATGGTGATGACTGCCTGTTAGTCATATCAAATCGTTAGAAATTGTCGAGGTCACACGCCACGCTAGCTACACGAAACGTTTGCAAAAACAACGTATCAGAAGAAGAATTTTATGTAGTAAAAGTGCTCTTTTGTTACCAAATTTGATGCAGTGGCTGTTAGGAGACTTTGAATTACACGTTATTTACAGTAAGATTCCGATCACTTCAATATACTAAACGGTATAATATTGAGAACATGTCACCTGCCGATGATGTAATCTGTAGGCCTTACGGATGTTTTTGGATTCTAGCGCCAACAATTCAAAACTACCCAGACTGAATCACTTGTAGCACCTATCACTCCAGTTACCACAAAGTTAACACATACAGCGAGCGTCATACAACACATGCGAGCGGCACATGTGAGGTACCAAAAGGATCAACACTATAGATACCTGTACGTGTATGCCTGTTGACGGGTATCGGCAATTTTGACAATTTGACACACCATACGTGTAGCTGGCATGACGTGTGACCTCGACAATTACTGACAAGTTGGAACGACTCATAGCCAGCACATCCCGATCACAGTTATCACCTGTCACAAAATGTTGACTCTTATTTAAGCGCACATTTCATAACGATTCTAACACTGAATTAGGCAGTTAATTTTCAGCAACTATGTGAAATTCGTCCATGTTTGACTAACAGAAGCGGAAACAAATTGGGCAATAACTCATTGAGATGGTGTTTTAGAAATTTTAACATGGAATTTCATGTTATACGCATTATGATAGCTTAATGGGACGTTGGATGAATGATTCTTTCCAGGCAGTGGTTTAGAGAAGATGTCAATATTTCCAGCTGCAATAACTATTCAGATTTTCACTATATTTGCTTACATCACAGGCACCTCCACACCATTGCAGGCACCTCCAGCTGTTGTTTTGAAAAAATCAAGCCTTATTTGTAGTCAGTCGACATTTACATTTGAGCAAGGAGGTTACCTTAACACCAGTGTGCCGAGAAATACAGATTCGTATGCAAGATCACTGCATTTAAGACCAAAAACGGCCGAATTCTTTATGTTTTGAGTACTGTGGGCTGACATCAAAGCCACTTCAAAAGTCGTATCTTTGGTTAATATGGAAAGTTCAGGGGGATATAATGTGTGACAAAACTTTATGTCTATAAGGGTCGAATAGCACTTTGATTTTTAATGAACTCCCTGGTTATTTTATATTTTCTCAAAAAAGAGGAAAACCTACCGTTTGTTGTCATTTTTTGGACAGTCACAGGCAGCTCCAGGTGCCTGTCACAACTTTTTATCGGTACCTCCGCCGGAGGTACCTGTGATAGTTTACCAGGCGTGTTATAGGAGAGAGATGACAAGGAAACATATGAGGGTGATGCCTATAAAATTTCAGTTTTCTATTAATTTCAAGTTTTACAAAAAGGAACATGAATTCATAACGTATACCATAATGACCCTAAATATTCGGACAGACACGTCTAAGCAAACATTGTAGACCCAGATCAAACTGCTCCTTAAGGAGCAGTTTGATCAGGGTCTACAATGTTTGTTATTCACTAAGCATCATTTGGATGCCGTAACATATGTTAAATCCACTTTCTTAGAATTTTGGAACAATTACAATCCAGTTTCCGCATGTCCAAAATTTTATGGCCATCACAGTATGTAACAATACTTACAAGTTCATTAGAATGTTTGGACCAAGCCAGATTACACACTTGTGAACCTGTGTCTACACACTGTAATGGCTGACCAGTGAGTGTATTCCAAAACCTAATACATCTATCTGCTGTGCCCCCTCCACTCGCTAGCAGTCCATGCTGATGCGGGGACCAGGATATTGCCTTCACGGCAGCTGAATGTTCTGTATAAGTTTGCACCGGGCTTAAACTTGTCATATTCCACACAAATAGTTTATTATCATTTCCTCCTGAAGCTAAGTGTTGATGGTCCGGCGACCATTTAAGTCCACACACTTCCTGCCTGTGCCCCGTCAACCTACGTTCAGGGACAACAGAGGGTGTTCTAATGTCTCTCTGAAATATAAGTCTATCTCTACTGCCCGAGGACAACATGTCAGTGTTCCAGGCTAAAGCACCAACTCTAGCATTGTGGCCTTCTAGTGTGTTGATTTTCTTACTGGCGGCTACATCCCAGATCTGTACATAACCTTTGTGGGTTCCTACTGCAACTAGGTGGCCCTGAAATATTTAACTGCAATGAGTACTACATCAGAGCCCTAGATAAGAAGGGTATTTGATGATAATTGAGGGATAATTTTTTTTATTTCTCATTGAAACCATATGTTGTGACCCCTCATCTGAACCGTCTCGTCGAGACGGTTCAGATGAGGGGTCACAACATATGCTTTTATGTAGAACTAGCAAAAATTATCCTGAATTATCACCAAATACTCCCTCTTATCTAGAGCTCTGCTACATACCAAACCATTTGTCAGGGCCCGGTTGTTCAACACTAACAACCTCATTAGTTAACCAGACGTTAAAATTTCAAATGTTAATATCTCAAATACCACAATATTTTTGTTGAAAAAATGTGAGAAGCTTTTGCATTGCAAAGCTTCATGCAAAAGCTTCTCACATATTGTCCACAAAAATATTGATGTATTTGGCTATAAAGTGGTAAAACACTTAATGAGTTGACCTCTGAACAAGCCTGTTAGCCTAACGATGGTTTGATCAACTAGGCCCTAGTCTGCTAATTTTCAGCATAAAGCTACTAGGAAAATTCTGATATTTCCTTTTTTGTTCATAAGACAAAAACATAAAGTAATAACTTCAAGTTGCCCTTTCAGTTTAGTGTTAACAGGATTTTACCTCAAACTTCACCTGACTGTCTATAAGAAGAATAAACAAAGGATGTTATACTATAGCTTGGTCGAGCTAAGTTGGCAAGCCATGTGATCTTTGTTTATATAAATATTTTTGTTTATAGTGCCTAAATATAGACAAGTTTATAATTAGAAGCGTTTGGTGATACCGAAGGTCTATCTATCTATGTTTACTGCGTCACCCTCTACTGAGTGTTATGCGCAGGGTTAGTAAGAATAAAAGTAAAAAAGTGATAGTGAGATCTAAAAGAATGATAGTGAGATTAGAAAAAAAGATGAAAGTGTTAGTATTGTTAACAAAGTAATGAGATAAAAGCAGGGTAAAAACAGATCTTATTTTCTATGGCCTTTGATGATTTATCTTGCTCACTTCTAGCTTGAAGGAGTCAAGATCTTTTAAGAGAACTATACCTGTAGGGAGCCGATTCCACAAAACAACAGTCATTGGAAAAAAGGACCGGTAATAATCTGTAGTAGCATGTACCTGGCGGAAACTTAGTGGATGCATGTGACGAGATAATCTGATGAGACGCTCAAAATATGAAGGCATTGGCACGGCAACAAGACCATACGTGATCTTATAGAACATCGCGAGGCGAGCATCATATCGGCGATTTTTTAAGGAGCGCCAACCGAGGTTACTCAGCATCTCAGTTACACTATCATACGAGGAATATCTACTTGTCACCCATCTGGCAGCCCTTCTTTGCAACATTTCTACTTTTTGGATATTCTGTTTTGTGAAAGGGCTCCAGACGGTGGAGGCATACTCAACCTGGGGTCGGACTAAAGTTTTATAGGCTAATTCTTTTACAGACTGATTTTTTGTTCTAATATTTCTTTTGACAAAACCTAAAGTTCTATTAGCCTTATTTGTAATTTCATTTATGTGGGTGTTCCAGCTAAGATCTTTGGATATGTTTACCCCAAGGTACTTATATTGGTAAGTGTAAAGAATAATACCTGTCTTGTGACCCAAAAATTTAAAGTGCTCCGTGGCCGAGGGGTCAGATCGAAGACAGACAAAAATTCTTTTCAAGACTTGTGTATACTATACGTTCGAATCCGGGTCAAGTTTTTTTTTCTTCATTTGTATTTCATTATATTTTTATATCATATCCTTTTTTCTTTTCTTTTTATTTATTTATTTTTTTGTATTTTTAATATATATTCTTATCTTTTCTTTTTCTTTCTGTCCTTTTGCCATATAATTCCTTTTTTTTTGTTCTTTTCATTTTTTTCATTTCATTTTTTTTTTTGTCTTTTCTCTTTTTCTTTCATTTTTAATGCACATTTTGTCCAATCCATTTAGCAAATATTGAGACCTAACAAGAACAACAATTTATCCTGTAAGAGTGTCTGTCAAAGGTAGTTTCATTAGCAGTCACTGTCAGCAACGTCTTCAGGAGTCAGCATGTCCTCAGCAGTCAGTGTGCCATCAGCAGTTTTGCTATCAGTCATTGTGTCGTCAGCAGTAAGCGCATTTTATCCTCACTTTTTCGGCTTTAGCTGTATAACTTAACTATTGACCTACATTTTAAGTATTTCATTGGCCAATATAAATGCACCCGGGATTTTGATATAAGTAGCTTACTTTCGCTTTCTCTTTCTACTTTCAGTTTCATTTGACTGTTGGCCTATAAACCGTGTCGTGATGAATCAAGATATTTCGGTCCAAATTGCTTTTTGCGAAAGAATTCGTCTAATATGTCGCTCATGTAAAATATAAAATCAAGAAAATAATTTGACACAGAAATCGAAGACGAAATGAAGTAATTGTTGCTGGCTTAGTTGTTGTGTTGTGTTGGAACTGCGGCACCTTTAAGGCATATGTGGGGCGGTCAGCCAACCAATCCTAATTGTTATGGGCAACACAGACCGATCAAACTTCAGCAGCATTTCCGAAATCATTTCCCCAACACCAACAATAAATTATGCATATCAACATGCGCATTCTTACAATCTGATCAGGACTTTCAATATCTTACATGTACTTGACTCATACATATTACAATACATACTTCTTTTTAATCTAAGTCGATTATCCTTTTTAAAGGCATTTCTTGTTAAACTTATCTTCAGCTCTGTATACATACCTGGAAAACACCTGTGTACTTCTAAAATAAAACTTCCTATATATAGGTATATAAACAATAATATTTACCCCAAACAATTACGATAACAGTGATCTCCCCAGACCATTAAGGCATGTCGCTTGCAACATGCCTTCCTCTTAAAACTGCCTTTGCAACATGCCTTAATTTCCGTTGAAAATTGATAAAAATGCTGATATTTTCAATCCTTAGCCAGTAAAGCTGTTTTAAATGCATTAAGGAACATCAATGAACTATGTATAATGTATATTTATGCTAATTTTGACAAAGTATCGCCATATTAAGGATTTTAAAAATTGATCAACAAGTCAAAATCCGGTTTTTGTATTAAAAGCGACATGCCTTCTGAAATTTCTGGGGAGAACACTGGATAAACACGGCCAACTTAGCGCGACCGAGCTATAAATGTTTAAAAGTATAAAAAGTTGAACCTCACTTCTGTATGCACAGTACAAAGTGTTCAATAACACTGATTTTTAAAAAAAAAAAAAAAAAAAGTCCACCATTTTGAACCTTTGACAGTTTTCCTTTGTATCAATACAACATAAGGGAGGTAATCATCTAAATGAGCATGGTTGTTATGGTGTTCATTCAGCTATTAGATGTTTTTTTCGCCCTCCAAAAAATCTAGATCCATCCGCACAGTATCACAGCAGTAAAACAATGAATTTACATATTTGGGGTCATTTTGGATGGGAAAAGACCTGTGACTTCAGAGTTGCTTCTAGGATTTTTTCAAAGTGGGCCAACTCCCCCCTAGACTCCAAAAAAGGGGCCAATGCCTAAAGAGAATAGGAAACCATAGGCATTGCGAAAATACAACAGATATTCTCAAATAAACATTGTTTTTGAACATAAAAGACAACTACAACTTTCAACACAGTTCAATTGAAAAAGTTGAATAACCCTTGGCTGAAATTGTGACTAGCTTTAAAGTTTTGACCAGTAGATTGTATAGAGGCCAATGTAGGAACCTTCTCTGAATCAGATTTGTCCGATTTATCCGTTTGTTCGATCACAACCCAAGACCGAATCGACTTCTGCGACATTTTTCTATCTCCGAGACGAAATGAAAGTACAAAGGTATGCGCGCGCAGTGGGAAAAATCCAATTTTTATACGCTCGTTTTGAAAACAAGAGGGCCAAGAGGCCCTGAATCGCTGACCTGAGCAAAAACGTTAAAGGTCAGACTAGGGTCATAATTTGAACAAACCTGATAGTTTGTAACCATGTCCAAATGGTTCTGAAGAAGAAGATTTTTGAATATTTTTCTATATAGTTCTATGGTTCAAACCCAGGACCCCCTGGGGCCGGGCCATTTTGGACCCTGGGCCATCATTTGAACAAACTTGGTAAAAGACTACTAGGCAAAGCTACATACCAAAGTTCAAGCATCTGCGCCAAGTGGTTCTGAAGAAGAAGATTTTTGAACATTTTACTATATATTTCTATGGTTCAAACCTAGGACTCCCTGTTGCGGGGCCATTTTGGACCCTGGGGCCACCATTTGAACAAGCTTGGTAAAGGACTACTAGGCAATGCTACATACCAAATTTCAAGCACCTGAGCCATGCCGTTTTGAAGGAGAAGATTTTTAAATATTTTTCTGTGTATTTCCATGGTTCAAACCTAGGACTCCCTGCCCTGGGGCCATTTTAGACCCTGGGGTCACCATTTGAACAAACGTGGTTGAGGACCACTAGGCAATGCTACATACCAAATTTCAAGCATCTGAGGCAAGCAGTTCTGGTGAAGAAGATTTTTAAGTATTTTTTAGTTTCGAGCCCAAGACTCCTTGCCCCAGGGCCATTTTGGAACCTGGGGCCACCATTTGAACAAACTTGGTAGCGGACTACTAGGCAATGCTACAAATCAAATTTCAAGCATCTGAGCTATGCAGTTCTGGAGCAGAAGATTTTTAAGTATTTTTTAGTTTTGAACCCATGACCACCTGCCCCAGGGCCATTTTAGACCCTGGGGCCAACATTTGAACAAACTTGGTAGAGGACCACTAGGCAATGTTACATACCAAATAACAAGCATCTGAGCCAAGTAGTTCTGGTGAAGATGATTTTTAAGTATTTTTTCAGTTTCAAACCCAAGACCCCTTGCCCCAGGGCCATTTTAGACCCTGGGGCCAACATTTGAACAAACTTGGTAGAGGACCACTAGGCAATGCTACATACCAAATTTCAAGCATCTAAGCCAAGCAGTTCTGGAGAAGAAGATTTTTAAGTATCTTCTAGTTTCGAACCCAAGACTCCCCACCCCGGGGCCATTTTGGACCCTGGGGCCACCATTTGAGCAAACTTGGTATAAGACCACTAGGCAATGCTACATACCAAATTTCAAGCATCTGAGCCAAGCAGTTATGGAGAAGATTTTTAAGTATTTTTTAGTTTCGAACCCAAGACCCCCTGCCCCAGGGCCATTTTGGACCCTGGGGCCAACATTCGAACAAACTTGGTAGAGGACCACTAGGCAATGCTACATACCAAATTTCTAGCATCTGAGCCATGCAGTTCTGGAGAAGAAGATTTTTAAGTATTTTTTAGTTTCAAACCCATGACCCCCTGCCCCAGGGCCAATTTGGACCCTGGGGCCACCATTTGAACAAACTTGGTAGAGGACCACTAGACAATGCTTCATACCAAATATCAAAGCCCTAGGCCTAGCGGTTTCAGAGAAGATGTCATTTAAAGCAAATTGTTGACGATGCACGACGGACGACGCACGACAGACACTGGGTGATCACAGAAGCTCACCATGAGCCTATGGCTCAGGTGAGCTAAAAAGGACGTATTATGTTGTGGCGCTGTCCGTCCATCCGTAAACATTCTTGTACACGCCATAACTCAGTAACCATTTGGGATATCTTCATGAAATTTGGTAGGCATATGTATTAGGGTGGGGGAACGTGTAGCGTACAAGAATAGTTGCTCCCCCTTTCTTACTTTTGAAGTTATGCCCCTTTGATTATTTTTTTCCCTGTAAGTCTTGTACGCGCCATAACTAGATAACCGTTTGGCATATCTTTAAAAAACTTCATAGCAATGTGTATGAAGTCCTAATGATGTGTCGCGTACAACAATGGTTGCTCTATCTTTCTTGGTTTTAGAGTTAATCCCTTTCATTAGTTCTTATAGGCTATTTTTGTGAATATTTTTCTTGTACAATATATTGTCAAGGGAAAAAAGTAGAGCTAAAAATGGTATATCTAGTGTATTTAGGTTATCTCCCTTGTTCAAAGATTGTATCAAACATTTCTTCACAACCATACAAGCTAGACTGGTCATATTTGGCATACAGGTTGATGACGATATGTTGTATTGTGGGATTGAGAACCAGCCTTCTCCTGCTTATTCTTCCCTGTATTTGTCCGATTTTCTTTCTTCCCCTACTTGAATAATGAAATTTTTTGTCAAAGATTTCTCCACAACCATGCAAGCTAGAGTAGTCATATTTGGTATGCAGGTTGATGACAATATGTTGTATTGTTGGATTGAGAACCAGCCTTTTTCTGCTTATTCTTCCCTGTATTTGTCCAATATTCTTTCTTTCCATACTTTGAATAATAAAATATTTCGTCAAAGATTTCACCACAACCAAGCAAGCTGGAGTAGTCCCATTTGGTTTGCAGGTTGATGACGATATGTTGTATTGTTGGATTGAGAACCAGCCTTTTTCTGCTTATTCTTCCCTGTATTTGTCCAATATTCTTTCTTTCCACACTTTGAATAATGAACTTTTTCATCAAAGTTTTCTCCACAACCATGCAAGCTAGATTAGCCATATTTGGTATGCAGGTTAATGATGACTTACTGTATTGTGGGATTGAGAACCAGACTTCTCTTTTTATTCCCTGTATTTGTCCAATTTTCTTTTTCTCTTTACTTTGAAAAATGCATTTTTTTCGCAAAAGATTTCTATGCATCTGTAAGTTAGAGTAGGGATTTTTGTATGCAGGTTCATGATAACTTTTTGCATTGTGGGATTGAGAACCAGTCTTCTCCTGCTTATTCTTCCCTATATTTTTCCAATTTTCTTTCTCTCCTGACTTTGAATAATGTAATTTTTTGTAACAGATTTCACAGCAACCATTCATATTTGGTATACATGGTAACAATGATTTCTCTCCCTCTTTATGCTTTTTGTTATGAAAATAACACCATTTGATTTAAGCAATTAAGCGGGGGTATAGTCGGATTCGCTGACAATTCTAGTTAATTATAGAGTGGTTGCCCCTGTTTGTCTGCCTGTCTATCCTTTTGTAAACAATCTTGTTCATTCTGTAACTCCTTTAGGACATTGAAACGGGCGTATTATGCGCCGCTTGCGAAGCCCTTGTTCATTATGTGATCCGTCTGGGCCAATAGAATTATAGTCTCAGGCAAATCTCAGAAGACGAGATCTGTGGAAATTAGCAGGAAAAAACGGAAATAGACGATGATTTAAAGGAACCAAATGTTCCATGAAAGAACCCCATGACGCACCGAAATCCCAAAACTGCGCCGCACCTCGGCACTTTGCAGGATTTACTACGCAGCCAATTAAAAATTTCTGGCCAATAATGTAAAATAAGCGGGATTATCACACTCCCGCGCCCTAGAAGCAACTCTGTGACTTATACCCGGATCAATAAAGAAAAAGGTTTACCCTCTCAGCCCATGAAACTGATGTTACTGTGTCACCATCTCCAGACAAATCACATAGACGTGTCACCTTCAAAGAAAAGAAGTTATCACATTATGCAGATGCATTTTTTCAAGAGTTTGTACAAAATGAAGGATAATAAATACAATAGTCCTATAGAGTTAGAGGCTTTTTCAGTGTAGATCATGGTCTTAACAAATGCTTTTTGCTTCAATAAGGTTTTAATATTCAGAATTATCTAAAGCAGTACCTAATGCCCCAGATACTGAGAGTATTTAAAGTCAAGTCTGGTACAAATGTTGA
The DNA here is from genome assembly GCA_963989385.1 of Ctena decussata. Lineage (NCBI taxonomy): Eukaryota > Metazoa > Mollusca > Bivalvia > Lucinida > Lucinidae > Ctena > Ctena decussata. Next base: position 4,923,576 of record OZ022501.1, on the reverse strand, counting down.
TATGGTATCTTCTGTGAACTCTTCAGAAAAACTGATGTGATTTCTCTTTCAAACAGTTCTAATGGTTCCAAAGTGTTGAGATGCAGAACTAAAAAGCACAATCCGAGAAATACTGTCAAATACTCCTCCTTTCTGGGGCTCTGATTTAATGAAATACTCCATTTATCTAAATAGTGTCTTCATCCTGGCCCTGAGGTTATAAAACTTGAGTACATTCTAAAACTCAAAATAAAGCACAGTCAGTGTGCTTTATTTTGAGTTTGAGATTATACTCAAGTTTTATAACCTTAGATCCTGGTGACTTCCATTCTGCATTCAATGTGCATGTGGGTATATCTTCCTGTTTTTTCAACATCTCTTTCAAGGGAGGCAACATTTGAAACTTGTTGTTTGCTTCACTAGAAAACAAAGGCCTTCAAAACGGGGGTCTACTCTTAAAGGAAAGAATTTGCTTATAGTGGAGCAAGTTCTTTTCTTTTAAGAGTTGACCCTCATTGAGAAAGGAAGCAAAACTGAAAATAGCAAAGCTGCTTCTACTGAAAGTCTACCTATTTACACCTCCAGGGAGATCACTTTGATCTGGATGTAATTATATCCAGTCAGACCTCTAGATAAGAGGGAGTAATTGGTGATAATAAGGGATAATTCTTGGTAACTCTGCATAAAAACATACATTGTGACCCCTCATCTGAACCATCTCTATACGGTTCAGATGAGGCATCACAACATATAGTTTTGACGAGAAGTAAAAATTATCCCTCAATTACCATCAGATACTCCCTCTCATCTGGAGGTCTGTATCATAATCTTTAGACATAAAGGAAAGAATCTGCTCCCAGAATGCAAATCTTTCATTTGATTCTCTTAATTGAAAAGGGGTCATTCAAACTACATGTTCAGGGTTCAATCTAGGCTGCGTTTTTGCGCCAATGTCACACTTAGAAAGTCCTTGGTCCGTTTTTGAAAAGCCTGTGCACTGGACTGATGTGAAATCCAATGCATGGGCGCTTTTCCATTTTTTGTTGTGGGCCGGCAAAACTTATTTTCACCAGTATAGCTTTTAGCGAGTCAGTGTTAGAAGACGCTTTCTGTGGTATTGAAATTTGAGCGCAAAGCATTCTGATAACTTGGGAGAGCGTGACAAGTAACCGATTATCGATTTATTTACAGTGCATTAATAAATGCGAGGGAAACCAGCCATTCTAAACATGTCGCCATTATGAACTGGTGATTTCTTTTCTATTGGCGGAAATTACGCTAATAAGCGAGAACGAAGAAATCGGAAGAGACCACTGAAAAACAATCAAATTATGAAAAAGCTAAGAAATCCTATGCAAATAAAAACGAATGGCAACAAAAACAAGAGGGCCATGAGGCCCTGAGCCGCTCACCTGAGTAAAAAGGTCAAAGGTAAAATGAGGATCATCAACTGAACAAACCTGATAGTTTGAAACTGTCAAATATGTCCACAACATGCATGCAAAGTTAGAAAAAGATCCATTGAAAACTGTAGAAGTTGATTACACAAACTCTATACCACAAAGTGTGTCGAACGGACAGACAGATGGTCAGACGGCAGACAGGGGCAAATCTTAATGCCCCCTGACTATCGTCACTGGGGCATAAAAAAAATCTGTCCATAAATGAAGGCGCTTGAGCAATGACAATTTTTTCTAAAAATAGCAGCTGTGACCTTGGAACTTGACCCCAGAATGCTGAAACGTAAACTTGTCCAAGATATTGCCATACTTATCACTTGTGTGAAGTTAAATCGAAAATGGTCCATAAATGAAAGCGCTAGAGCGATGAAAAAGTTTTTCTATAAATAGCCACTGTGACCTTGACATTGATCTTAGGACGCTGAAATGCAAGCTTGTTCTAGATATTGTCATACTAAACATTTGTGTGAAGTTTTAATCAAAATCGGTCCATAAATGAAGGAGCTAGAGGGATGACAGAGTTTTTCTAAAAATAGCCACTGTGACCTTGACCTCAGAATGCTGAAACGCGAACTTGTCCAAGATATTGTAATACCAATCACTTGTGTGAAATTAAATCAAATTTGGTCCTTAAATGAAGACCCTACAGCGATGACAAAGTTTTTCTAAAAATAGCCCCTATGTCCTTCACCTTGACCCCAAAATGCTAAAACGCGTTCTTGTCCAAGATATTATCATACTTATCACTTTTGTGAAGTACAATCGAAATCATTCCATAAATGAAGGCACTAGAATGATGACAAAGTTTTTCTAAAAATAGCCACTGTGACCTTGACATTGACCTTAGGATGCTGAAACGCAAACTAATTCAAGATATTGTCATACTAAACATTTTTGTGAAGTTTTAATCAAAATCGGCCCATACATGAAGGCGCTAGAGCAATGACAAAGTTTTTCTTAAAATAGCCACTGTGACCTTGACCTTGACCTCAGAACGCTGAACTGCGAACTTGTCTAAGATATTGCCATACTTATCACTTGTGTGAAGTTAAATCGAAATCGGTCCACCTAATGCAGCCTTTCCCCCACCCAAATGATGCTTCAGATAAAATTTGATTGCGATCGGCCCACTGGTCTCTGACATATTTATGAAGTTGTTTTCACCATTATAAGTCAATGGGAATTTTTTCCAATGCTCAAGGGCAGCTAACTTTGTAGTGATTGGCCTGATCTGGCCAAAATTTGAACTTGTTTAAGATATAATGCATTTCCTCATACCTGCAAGTTTGAAAAGGATCAGATCAGTAGAAACCAAGAAAAATATTTCATCGCTCAAGAGTAAGTAACTCTGAAAAGAATGATCAAACCTGGCCCACATTGGAACTGGTCCGAGATGTTTTGGCTGTCCTGGATACCTGCAAGTTACAAGAAGTTGCGATCAAAAATGATGAAGCTAGGACCTGGACAACATTTTCTCCATTATAAGCCTATGGGAAAATATTTTATCGCTCAAGGGCAAGTAACTCTGAATAGAATCACCCAACCTGGCCCAACTTCGATCTCGTCCGAGATGTTTTAGCTGTCCTGAATACCTGCAAGTTACAAGAAGCTGCGATCAAAAATGAAGAAGCTAGGGCCTGGACAACATTTTCTCCATTATAAGCCTATGGGAAAATATTTTATCGCTCAAGGTCAAGTAACTCTAAAAAAGAATGATCCAACCTGGCCCAACTTCGAACTCGTCCGAGATGTTTTTGCTGTACTGGATACCTGCAAGTTACAAGAAGTTGTGATCAAAAATGAAGAAGCTAGGGCCCGGACAACATTTTCTCCATTAAAAGTCTATGGGAAAATATTTTATCGCTCAAGGGCAAGTAACTCTGAACAGAATGATCCAACCTGGCCCAACTTCGAACTCGTCTGAGATGTTTTGGCTGTCCTGGATACCTGCAAGTTACAAGAAGTTGTGATCAAAAATGAAGAAGCTAGGGCCCGGACAACATTTTCTCCATTATAAGCCTATGGGAAAATATTTTATCGCTCAAGGGCAAGTAACTCTGAACAGAATGATCCAACCTGGCCCAACTTCGAACTCGTCTGAGATGTTTTGGCTGTCCTGGATACCTGCAAGTTACAAGAAGTTGCGATCAAAACTGAAGAAGATAGGGCCCGGACAACATTTTCTCCATTAAAAGTCTATGGGAAAATATTTTATCGCTCAAGGTCAAGTAACTCTAAAAAAGAATGATCCAACCTGGCCCAACTTCGAACTCGTCTGAGATGTTTTGGCTGTCCTGGATACCTGCAAGTTACAAGAAGTTGCGATCAAAAATGAAGAAGCTAGGGCCCGGACAACATTTTCTCCATTATAATTCTATGGGAAAATATTTTATAGCTCAAGGGCAAGTAACTCTGAACAGAATGATCCAACCTGGCCCAACTTCAAACTCATCCGAGATGTTTTGGCTGTCCTGGATACCTGCAAGTTACAAGAAGTTGTGATCAAAAATGAAGAAGCTAGGGCCCGGACAACATTTTCTCCATTATAAGTCTATGGGAAAATATTTTATCGCTCAAGGGCAAGTAACTCTGAACAGAATAATCCAACCTGGCCCACCTTCGAACTCGTCAGAGATGTTTTGGCTGTCCTGGATACCTGCAAGTTACAAGAAGTTGCGATCAAAAATGAAGAAGCTAGGGCCCGGACAACATTTTCTCCATTATAAGTCTATGGGAAAATATTTTATTGCTCAAGGGCAAGTAACTCTGAACAGAATGAGCCAACCTGGCCCAACTTCGAACTCGTCTGAGATGTTTTGGCTGTCCTGGATACCTGCAAGTTACAAGAAGTTGCGATCAAAAATGAAGAAGCTAGGGCCCGGACAACATTTTCTCCATTATAAGTATATGGGATCATTTTGTTGCCATGGTAACCACAGTTTTAAACCAATCTGTCCCAAAACTACAGGCAATCAATCCCCCATCCCAACAATGCTACACATGAAATTTGATCAAGATTGGCTAGCTACTTTAGCAGATATTAATGTTTAAAAGTGTGGACGTACGACGTACGACATACGATGTACGACGGACCAAGCCTATACTATAAGCTCACCTTGTGAGCCTTCGGCTCAGGTGAGCTAAAAAGCCTCAGTTTCACTGGCTATGTCAAGATGTTGCGAAACATGACAACTTATCTGTATGCAGCAAAACAAAATAACACTATTTACTGCTGTTCTGTGGTACATAGTATTTGGGTTTTCAAAATGCCAAAATCCTGATTATCTGGTCGTAAAAAAGTGCTGGCTCTTCTGAAAAAAACTGGTGGTCCCTTTTCAAAATACTGATGGGCCACTGGCCCATCCCGACAGATTTCTAGATTGAACCCTGCATGTCATTTCAACCACAGATGTCTGCATTTCAAAATGGAGAATTTTTTTTTTCAGTTTTACAGAGCTAAATCTTTGAGATGTATCCGGAGTTTTTATACATACCTGACTAGTACAAGCACTCCAGAGATAAACACACGTACTGAGACCAACACTAAGAACATTCTGAGATGACCAGTCAACCAGATTAAGGTAGAAATCATCCTGTAGCTCTGGGGCGTCCAGCACCTTGAACGGGATCTTAGATATCTTTCTTATTGCCTGTAATAAGAAACATCAAATGTTACATAATACAGCCAATTAAAGCACTATATAAAAAGAGCAACAATCCTGATGTAAAATTCTGTGATTAAGTTTTCTTCATTCTCCTTACTTATATTAACAGATATCATGGAACCACTTTCCTCTGCTTCACATTGGCAATTCTAATGGAGGGCCAAAGCAAGTTTTTATGGACTGTGTGCAGTTGTCCCTCGCTAGAACTGCCTATGCATAATGTATGTTCACATGACCATAGAAGAAAAGTATCCCTTATGTTTAAGCAAGATTTTCAGCATCAGAAACATAATGAAAGATACAGCAAATTCTATACAACTTAAACATGCAATATGTGCAGAAAAAGAAATGAAGTGCCAGCAACTAATGCAGCAAGCAGCATCCGCCAGATTTTGTGGGTTCTCTCATGCCACTAGGAGTAAAATTTCACTCAGGAAGCAAGTAAACAGACTCTGGACAAGTAAAATATCATCAGTTTTCCCCATCCTATACGGGATGTGCATGTGCAGACTTGTGCATTTATTTTCTTTTCTTTTTGGTCCCATAAAATATCTTATTGGACTGTCAGAAATATTCTTTGACAAGTTTATCATTAAATATCCATTCTTTACTAACTAATGGCCTGCACAAAAACATAATAAAACTTGGTTCTGGAATGGAATAAGCATATATTTGAATAGCACCTCACCTTTCTAGGGGATCTTAACAGTTTTTGACTCTTACTGCCCACAGGTGATAATGAATAAGGTGATGATTCACTGGAGTCATAACTCCTCCTGGGTACATGGTACTGAAATAACAGTGTATTAGGTTAGTCTACAACAATACAAACATTGAATTCCTGGGCCCCGTTTTTCAAAATTAACGACATTTAAGTTAATGAGACGTTAAGATTTCAAACATTATTATGACAACATTTTCTGTTGATAAAATGTGAGAAGCTTTTGCACTGCAAAAGCCTCTCACATTTATTCAACAAAAAATATCAGTGCAACAGAAAGTCACCTAAGTTGTTTCCCTATAAAATAAAAGCATCGCAAACGACTGAGACATCACTGGAGGCTTTCATCACTCTGATCATTTGCTGAAAGTTTCAGAAAAATTGCTTCAAACTCTGATTTTAGATGGAATTTTCATGATTTTAAACATGTATGTAGCCCCAGGGCAGGGACAGATAACCCCCAAATGATAATAATTTCTGTGCTCATACGAAGCTTTTGTTTCTTCGATCATGTCTGTGAAGTTTCATCATGATACTCCAAAAAGTAGAGGAACGAGAGGCCAGAAACCATTTTTTGTGCATTGACAAGTGCGACAACTCTGTCAGAAATTATCAAAATTTGCCCATTAACAATTCCAAGTGACACATTCTTGGTACAAATGCATATGCAAAAGGTCAACCCAAGGTCATAATTTGTATAATCTTGATAGTACTCGAGTACCCAATGCAACATACCAAGTTTCAAGGCCATCAGTCAATTGGTTCCGGAGAACAAGATTTTTAAAAGTTTTTACCATATATGGGCGTGGCGGCCATGTTGGTCATGTGACCTAGACCATATGAATAAATTTTTGTTCCCTCAATCCCTGGAGGCTCTATATGAAATTTGGTTACAAATGGTCCAGTGGCTTTAGAGGAGATTGTTTGAAATTGTCAAAATATGACAGTTCTGAGTCAAAGGTCAAAGAATGACCTTGACCTCTAGTACTCATAAATCTTCATGTACTCATTAAGATGACTGTACCAATTTTTAGCCCAAAATCTTCAACAGTTTCCAAGATATCTATGTTCTAGCATTTTGCCATATAAAAGCACAAGGAAGCAAATTTGACCTTACCGTAAAAAGGAAAAGGTCAACTCAAGGTCATAAGTTGAACAATCTTGGTAGTATTTGCATACCTGATGCTACATACCAAGTTCAAGGACATTGGCCTATTGGTTCTGAATAAGAAGATTTTTAAAGGTTTTTACCATATATGAGCATGTTGGTCATGTGACCCAAGACCATTTGAACAACTTTTCATTCCCCCTTCCTCTGGAGGCCACATATGAAATTTGGTTACAATTGGCCCAGCGGTTTCAGAGGAGAAGTCGTTTGAAATTGTGGACGGACGACGGACGGAGCCTTACCATCCTTTAAGCTCCCCCGGAGCCGCTGGCTCAGGTGAGCTAAAAAGGCAAATATGGGGTGAAAAATTTCTGAAAATTGGTCGAAATTTTCTGACTTTAAAACAGAGTAATTTCAGTTCTAGTGTAGTTTTTTTTAAACAAGAGGGCCATGAGGCCCTGATCCGCTCACCTGAGCAATTGGCAAAGTCGCTTTTTCTTATGTCTGAAATTGTCAAAATATGAGTCTAGGGTCAAAAGTCAAAGACTGACCATGACCTCTTGTACTCATAAATCTTCATGTGCTAATACGCATTAAGACAACCATATATACCATTTTTTAGACCAAAATCTTCAAAACTTTCCATGAAATCTTATGTTCTAGCATTTTCCCATATTTGACCATGCTGCAAAAAAAGGTCAAGGTGAACCCAAGGTTATCATTTGAACAGTCTTGGAAGTACTCTAGTACTCCATGCTACTTACCAAGTTTCAAGGCCATAGGCATATTGGTTCTGGAGAAGAAAAATATTAAATGTTTATACCATAAATGGGTATGGCGGCCATGTTGGTCATATGACCTGGACCATTTGACCACATTTTTGTTCCCTCAACCCCTGAAGGCTCTATATGAAATGTGACTACAATTGGCCCTTTGGCTTTTGAGGAAATGTTTGAAAATGTCAAAATATGAGAGATCTGGGTCAAAGGTCAAAGAATGACCTTGACCTCTTGTACTCATAATTCTTCATGACCTCATTAAGATGACTGTATTCCAATTTTTAGGCCAAAATCTTCAAAAATTCCCATGAAAGCTTATGTTGTAGCATTTTGCCATATTTGACCTTGTCATAAAAAGGTCAAGGTCAAGCAAAGGTCATAATTTGAACAATCTTGATAATACTGGAGTACCCAATGCCACATACCAAGTTTCAAGGCCATCGGTCAACTGGTTCTGGAGAAGAAGATTTTCAAAGGTTTTTACCATATATGGTCATGGCGGCCATGCTGGTCATGTGACCCAGACCATTTGAAGAAATTTTCGTGTCCTCAACCCCTGAAGGCTCTATATGATATTTGGTTACAATTGGCTTTTAAAAAGAAGTTTGAAATTGTCAAACTATGAGAATTCAGGGTCAAAGGTCAAAGAATGACCTTGACCTCTTGTACTTATGAATCTTGATGTACTCATTAAGATGACTGCATTTTCCAATTTTTAGGGCTAAATCTTCAAAACTTTCCATGAAATCTTATGTTCTAGCATTTTCCCTTATTTGACCTTCCCGTAAAATGGTCAAGGTCTACCCAAGGTTATCATTTTGAACACTCTTGATAGAACTGGATTACCCAATGCTTCATACCAAGTTTCAAGGCCATCGGTCAACTGGTTCTGGAGAAAAAGATTTTTAAAAGTTTTTACCATATATGGGCGTGGCGGCCATGTTGGTCATGTGACCAGGACAGTATGAATAAATTTTCATTCCCTCAACCCCTGGAGGCTCTATATGAAATTTGGTTACAATTGGCCCAGTGGCTTTGGAGAAGATTGTTTGAAAATGTCAAAATATGAGAGTTCTGGGTCAAAGGTCAAAGAATGACCTTGACCTCTTATACTCATAAATCTTCATGTACTCAACTGCATTAACCAATTTTAGGCCTTACTCTTCAAAACTTTCCATGAAATCATATGTTATAGCATTTTCCCATATTTGACCTTGCAGTAAAATGGTCAAGGTCAACCCAAGGTCATAATTTGAACAATCTTGATAGTACTCGAGTACCCAATGCTACATACCAAGTTTCAAGGCCATCATTCAATTGGTTCTGGAGAAGAAGATTTTTAAAGGTTTTTACCATATATGGGCGTGGCGGCCATGTTGGTCATGTGACCAGGACAGTATGAATAAATTTTTGTTCCCTCAACCCCTGGAGGCTCTATATGAAATTTGGTTTCAATTGGCTCAGTGGCTGTTGAGGAGATTGTTCGAAATTGTCAAAATATGAGAGTTCTGGGTCAAAGGTCAAAGAATGACCTTGACCTCTTAAAGTCATAAATCTTCACGTACTCATTAAGATGATCGTAGATACTGGTTTTTAGCCCAAAATCTGCAACAGTTTCCAAGATATCTTATGTTCTGGCATTTTGCCATATAAAAGCACAAGGAAGCAAATTTGACCTTGCCGTAAAAAAGGTCAAGGTCAACCCAAGGTCATAATTTGAACAATCTTGGTAGTACTCGCGTACCCGATGCTACATACCAAGTTTCAAGGCCATCGGCCTATTGGTTCTGGAGAAGAAGATTTTTTTAGGTTTTTACCATATATGGGCGTGGCGGCCATGTTGGTCATGTGACCAGGACCGTTTGAACAACTTTTCGTTCCTAAGGTCCCAGGAGGCTCTATATGAAATTTGATTACAATTGGCCCAGCGGTTTCAGAGGAGAAGTCGTTTGAAATTGTGGACGGACGACAGACGGACGACGACGGACGACGGAGCCTTACCATCCTATAAGCTCCCCCGGAGCCGCTGGCTCAGGTGAGCTAAAAATAAACTGCACTATGCTGCTTTCAGCTAGCTCTATAAGCTGATATGAATTGTTTTTCATTTACCAAACTTACAAAATTTCACCTGTGGTTGGATTCACTAGATGCATAATAAATCTAGTTCTGATAACAGTTGTAGCTGCCCTATATGTGACATATAGGGCAGCTGAAAAAAGAATGATGTTCTAATACATACCCTAAAGAGATTCTTGCTCTCTCTTGGCACAAGAATTCTTCTCTCATCTGGCTGCTGATCCTAAAACAGAAACAAAATCATAATGAAATATAGAGAATGTTCATACATTTTTAACACAGTATTACCTAGAAGATTCCAAACATTTGGAACACTGAATTACCCCCATTGTCCTTATATGGATGAGTTTGTTTTGCAATTGAATTCAGTAATGCTACTTAAAGATTCTTGTTAGGTATTAAAGCTTCTTACCTTTAGATCCTCTATACCAGCTGACAACAGTTCATTCTTCAGTAGACAGTTATATGCCAGCCCATCCTTCCCACTGTCAGTAGATGGCTCCTTTGCTTTTCTTGTCTGAATTGGAGATGTACTAGGACTTTCCTGCAGTACAAAGAATTGAAAGATGAATCACGATACAATTCACTGGCTCAAATCATTTAAGATAATAACACCAGACCTGCAACTATTTAGAATTTGAACATACTGAATCCTTTGCACCAAACTGATGTGTATGAATGGATGACTTGCTGTATTACTGCTCTTTGAACAATATTTCAGTCATATCGAGCCAATGGAAAGGTGATATTAAAAAGACTTGAACAAGGGAAAGCCCCTTTCAAACTGATTTGTTTAACTGTCTTTACTAACACTACATCAGACAAGGGCAAGTAACGGGGGAAATTAAGGCAATAATTTCCATATTTCTTCATAAAAACAGCCCTGTGAAAGTCGTTCTAGGGAGTATCCATATTGTGTGTTTTCAAGACGAACTGAAATAAATTATGACCAAATAATTCCCAATTCTGTTCCACTGAAAGCTAAAGGCTATAATAATATTTTTAAGTAATGAAAACTTCCCATACAAAAATTCCTCCGGCACTGTGTCTTGCTTATCTGGGCATTGTTACAGTGAGTTAACACATTTTGATCATCTCAGCTGTCACCCTTTAGTTTAGACAATGGTTATTCTATCTTGGACTTACTATGGAATTTGCAAAAGTGACCAAACCCAACACCTGTTTACTGGTTATGTGAAGCTAATAAAATGGAGGTGTTGGGTTTACTGGTTATGTGATGCTAATAAAATGGATATATCTTCGAATATATCAACAAGTTACAAGAAATGAGATACCCTATATGCGGTAATTTTCGCGGTTAATGGTCACAATCATAAATATTAATTTTCGCGTTTTTTAATTTTTGGGGTTAACAACATGCTCAACAAGGGCTTCGCAAGCGGCGCATAATACGCCCGTTTTAATGTCATGAAGGAGTATGGAATGAACAAGATTGTTTACAAAAGGACAGATAGGCAGACAAACAGGGGCAACCACTTTATAACTAATGACGGCAACATTATTCAAATATTTAACACATCAAATACTATGAGTATACCAAAAATCAGCTTCAAAGTTATTGTGGCTCAAAAGTTGAGTAATGCCATAGTTGAACAAGGGAGATAATTCATAAACTAAATATACTAGATTCTTGGCTCTACTACATTCCCCTGACAAAATCACATATAGGGTTAAGGAATCACGAGGAAACAGGAAATTTATGCAAGGGCAGATAATTCAGTAAGCCAGAGTTGTGGTTCTTGCTCGGGATACATTGCCCCATTATTATACATATTCCTACAAAGTTCCATTCTAATATTTCAAAAGGTTAAGGAGATATGGAGTGACTGAGAAATGCCTAAAATTACTTATCAAAGGGAAGTAACTCCAAAATGAAGAAAGGGGGAGCAACCATTCTTGTATGCCACGCATCGTCTTGTGATCATGAACATTGCTATAAAGTTTCATCATGATATTCCAAACGGTTACAAAGTTATGGTATGCACAAGATATGTATACACAAAAATAACCATAATCAACTAATGAAAGGGATGTAACTCTCAAATGAAGAAAGGGAGAGCAGCCATTTTTGTACGCGACACATCGTTGAGACTTCATACACATTGCTATGAAGTTTCATGAAGATATCCCAAACGGCTATCTAGTTATGGCGCGCACAAGACTGGCAGGGAAAAAATTAATCAAAGGGGCATAACTTGGAAACTAAGGAAGGGGGAGCAACCACTTCTGTACCCGACACGTTCCCCCAACCTAATACATATTCCTACCAAATATCATGAATATATCCCAAACGGTTAATGAGTTATGGAGCGCACAAGAATGTTTACGGACGGACGGACAGACGGACGGACGGACAGCGCCATGACATAATATGTCCGTTTTTTCAAAACGGGCGTATAAAAAGCAAAACTATTTCTTTTTCACTTGAGTCAGTTCTTTCACTAACCTGCGGCAGGACCGCCGCAGGTTAATGAACGAACTGGTTCAAGTGAAAAGTACCACCAACTACCGAAGCAAACACACACAAAATATATAAACACTGTGTCTTCATAAGACACTTTGCAAGAAACAGAAAATTATTCGCAATTTTAATATTTGCGGTTTCTAAGTGACCGGTAAATACCGCGAAAAATGGAACACCGCGAAAATTACCATGTATACGGTAGATTAATTTTGTTTGTGCAGTACTAGTGCTATAGTCACATGACTGTATGGCTAGCAGCCAGAATAACTGTATGTCTAGCTGTGCTTTTATATGTTATCATCTGGGATGACCCACGAAGTTAACCCACTGTGATCATCACAACAGAGCTCTAGATAAGAGGGGTATTTGATGATAACTGAGGGATAATTTTCTTTATTTCTCATTGAAACCATATGTTGTGACCCCTCATCTGAACCGTCTCGTCAAGACGGTTCAGATGAGGGGTCACAACATATGTTTTTATTCAGAATTAACAAAAATTGTCCTTAATTATCACCAAATACGCCCTCTTATCTAGGGCTCTGTCACAAACACAGCTAAACCAGTAAACTCGATGAAATTTTAGCTCCTGGTGCCAGAAAAGCAATAGTTGAGCCGCAACACAACAAAGCCAACAAAGTGGCATGTGCACCAAGCGCAGACTCAGATCAGCCTGGGCATCCGCCAGTCTGATCAGAGCCTTCGCTGTGGGTTAAATGGTAGCCAAGGGTCTAAGCTACTGTACTTCCATGCCGACAGTGAAGACTCTGATCAGACTGGGCAGCTGATCGGAGTCTTCGCTCAGCGCACATGCCACTCCGTCGGTTTTGTCAAGTTGTGGCTCACTTGTCTTGCAATCTGCAAGTCATAGACAAGACAAAAACATACCATAATAATAGTATGCCTAATAAAATCTGACACAGAGTTGGCAAATGACAAAAGCATATATTTCTAGCAGTTTTCATACACCAGCGTACGTTTGTCAGCCAACTTACCGGGTTTAAATTGAAGTTGATATGCCATGCTGCTCCGGCACGAGCTGGAATAAACCTGTCACCATATTTGTCTTTACTTGGAGATGAAAGAGGACTACCAGGGCTTAGAGTCAATGGCTGAAATAAACAACAATTTACACAGTTCCAAATATAATAAAGATATTACAGATTTTGTTTCTCCTTTCAGCACGTAACCAGAGCTCTAGATAAGAGGGCGTATTTGGTGATAATTAGGGATAATTTTTGTTAATTCTGCATAAAAACATATGTTGTGACCCCTCATCTGAACCGTCTCAACGAGACGGTTCAGATGAGGGGTCACAACATATGGTTTCGATGAGAAATAAGAAAAATTATCCTCAATTATCATCAAATACGCCGTCTTATCTAGAGCTCTGCCGTAACTGTATGCAGTGATTTGGACCCCATAACTTTAGATCTCATAGATGTATGGATGACTTGCAATTTTACACCTAATCCAGTGCTGGAAACGGCCAGTGGCCCGGTGGCCAAATGCTCCTAATTTTAGTCTCGGGCCACCAGAAATCTCCAAAATATTACCTTATGTGGCCCAAATTTATCTTTCTGGCAATACTAAATGAATGGGAACTTAAGCTGGTGGATAATTTGGGCCACTGAAAGTTAGGACTGTTAAGCTTTTGGGCCACCACATAAATTTTGCGAGTTTCCAGCACTGCTAATCAACAGTATTTCAGTTATATCGGGCCAATGGAAGAGTGATTTGAAAGGCTGTGTGCAATGGTACCCTATTTATGGTTGGAAAGAATTCTGTCTGCACCACCAGCTTAGCAGCCCAGGGCTGAACTCACTGAACTACTGGGGCTCAGATAAGAGGGAGTATCGATGCCTGTGGCCCTAAATTTGTAGGTGAATACATAGCATTTTCATGTGCCAAATTCAATTTACATGAAAACAAGAGGCCCAAATGGGCCTGATATTGCTCATCTGGCTATTGTGCAATAGGAACATTAGGATACAAAATTGGTCCAATTCCACTGAGATTTTCTCATTTTCACATTTTGCTACTTTTAGTAACAGAGGCCAACTTGCCTGGTCTTTATATATTTTCTTTTGAAACACCTCAATGCAAGAATAATTTTGCCACAAATTTCATCACAATCCATTCACGGGTTACTGAGATATTGTCAGTTTCATGTTTTGTGCTATTTTTAGTAACAGCACATGGCTGCCCTCTTGGAATGCCAAAATGCAAACAAGAGCTCCGCAACGCAGTGCAAAATACGCCAGTGACACTTTTGCAGTCATGGGCGTATTTTGCACTTTTTCTCATTAGAACCATGTCAGTGAGATGGGTCTAACGAAGGGTCACATCATGTTTCATGAGAATGAACTCAATGAAGAAATCTTAAAAATCATCTCTTAAATCATCCCTGCTACCCCTTATCTGTACCACTGTATATGGCTTCTGAATATGAATCATCTCATCATTATCACCAAAAACTAAAGGCGAGCTGCGATACAACAAAACCAACAAAGAGACATGAATAACCAGCAAAGTCACAGATCAGCCTGGGCATCCACCCAGTGGCTGCTGCCCTGGCTGATCTGAGTCTTCAGTGGGAGCATGTGCCACTTTGTTGGTTTTCTCATGTTGCGGCTTATGTTTATCTGGACGTGAAAACTCACAGAAGCATAAGGAGAACCATTCTGTTGCCGTAGTAACCTCTTCTCATACTCTGGATCCATCCTGATCTGTTACTAACACATGGCTGCAGTATCTGTCCTTTACCAGTTAACACATTCTGACTGGAAAATTCTGCAGAAAATGTGGAATTTTACTAATCAGCAGTTCTCACAAAAGAATTGAAATGGCATGCTCAAGTTGGAAAGTAGAAGGCTCAGCATGATTACCAGAGGTCTGAAGCAAGTGCCGAAGTCACAAGTGTGGGGAGAATATGCTATTTTGGGATTTTGGGGGTGGAGGGTGGGGGACTTCCCCCATAAAATTTTGAAAATCTTGAATGCACCAAAAGCAATCTGAGGAAATTTTTAAAATTTCAACACTGAAGGAGGAGTATCAAGAAGATGTTTTTTTTGCATCCTACCAAAGTCCTTTTTTTGATTGATGGTATACTCCAGTGGGTCTAGTTTATTCAACCATACCATATTATATCAGACAATAGATCAAGGGCTACTTGGTCTGGTTTGTTCCATCATAGAGTTGAATTTAACACCAAGAAGAATTCTTGTTGTTACACATGTAGTTCTTTTTCTTAGAACATCTAAACCAACTCTGCAGATCGAAGCTCGGTGCAGCCAAAATGAATGACTACATTTTACCTTGGCATTCCCTTTTGTGCTTTATAGCTAAACAAAATACCATATTACCACCAATCCTCTTCTCCAATGAGACGGTGTATAAATAAATATACTAGTAGAGTGGGGAAGGGTAGGGTAGAGTAGAGTATGATATGAGGGTTTGTGAAGGTTGGGGAGGGGGGGGGGGGGGGTATGACTACAGGCAATGTCGCTTATTAGTTATATGTTACCCCTAACTGCTGAAAAACCCCTAAACCACCCGCATGGGTAATGGCGCCTGCGTCTGTCAGTGACACACTCTACCTTCACTTACCCTCCCATACAACACCCATCCAACATTGCCACTTCTTTACGTACTTTCTTGTATGTATTCCGTCCTACCCCATGGTGGTGGTTGTAAAGCACTAAAGGGTGTTGTGATAGTAATTAATGGCAAGTCTTATGCTGTGGCCATACTCCCATCCTGAACCCTACCCTACTATATCCTTGAACCCCTCCCCCCACCCCCAAAGTAACTTGGTTGTTTTTTTGGGTGTTTCTAGGGACTGCATTTATTTCGGTGTTTTGTTGAGCCTAACATAAAATTGTTTTCATTTAAAACAGAAATCCGGCCATTCAGACATGCGCAGTAAGCACACGCGACAGTCACGTGATAACCCTATTTTTGAAATGGTAAACAAACGAAAGAATTTAGGGAGGGTAAATCGAAATGGAAATAAATATCTCAATCTGAAGGTAAGATGCAACTTTCATATTATTGCAGACATGTAGTTTAGTGTTTCATGTTTCTGGACAATTAATGCTGGTATATAAATTTCACGATTTGACCAGTTTCTGCAAGCGATTTATCTCGCCACTGAGAACTTTTGCGATATGGGCTTATCCTTACCAAGGGCCATCCGACAAAACCTAGTTTTTCTCAACATATATATCCGAAGAAAACGACAAAAAAACTGAGGTTTTGGTACAGAACTAATAATGGTGGACTGTTGTTGATAGTTTTAAGCAAAGTTTATATCTTTTTTTGTTTTACTTCATACTCCTATTCGATCACATCTGATCATTACATCAGAGGATTGTTCTGTAGTGGAAGAAAGCCAGAAGTAGTTGTCAGCTGTATAGGGGCTGGGAAATACTCTGTGAAACCGCCGCAACCCTGAAGGGAACAGCCAACCATTCATTCTTGCCAGCGCAGGTTTTAAACCTACGCGGCAGAGCTATGTAGCCAGTCTATAGTTTATAGGTAAACCTCGCTACCCACTGAGCTATCGGGGCTCTTTCTAAGCCTTTAAGCTGTAGAAACTCTCTGGTAAAATTCTTCAGTGGTAAATAGACCTCAGTTTGGCTCAGACCTCGGTAGCGATAACACAGTATCGGCAAATTTACAGCTTCCCTTCTGGCAAAGGTGCAAAATCGGTCATTTACAAATTAACATTTTCTCATGAAATTTTGTTATTTTCAAAAAAAGAAAATTATTTTGATGTAAATATAACCTTTGTCCTTCATTATTCCATATTTGTTAAATGAAGTATAATCGAACAACGGAGAAACAAATATTCAAAGCGAGTACCTATAGGAGATAAAAGCGTGACGTCACTGATAAGACACCTGGGGGATTCCCCGAGTATGGTTGGCAGAAAGATTGATACAGTACTATGGTATACAGCTAATCCGCATGATTGTTTGTGTAAAATATGAATTTAAAACAGCAAAATTTTAATGTTTTAGACAGATAATATGTAAGGCTTACATTTTCTTTAATAAAATTGAATTTCATGATTTTTTGAGTGGTAAGATGCTTCAAAAATCTATACTTTTTCCTTTCTATCACACATGTTCATAGTGCAAATTTATAAAAGTCCAGATGATGGAGCGTGTAAAAAGAGAAACGGACAAACAAACCATTAAATGAATGAATGACTGAATAAATGGCAGCAAATCGTCGATGAATGACTCGAATGCATATCTTTTTCTTTTATATTTCTCAGCTCATGCGTTTGAACTTCATGTAACTTTCAATAAGTACTGTTGGCTTAGCTCTAATATAGAATTTTATAAACTTTTTTAAAATAAATATTTTAGGAGGCATTTAATTGGTTTAGGATATAGCTAAAAGCTTACACTGAAACAAGATTAAATGTGAAATTCAGTTTTATCATTGAATTATAGTTAGCTTTAAACTGGTCTTAACTTGTTAGATCTCGCATTCACGAAATATAATAAATACTTTTTATCATAGATACTCTAATAAAAAGTATCTGAGTCTGTGTTAATTTTCTGAATTAAAAATGTTTGTTTCCTGTTGTATAATTGTATCTTCGCTGTCTTCAGTGGATCCTTTAATCAAAGACGTCTTATCATAGTTCAAAAAACGCCGCTGATGCCCCGTGGTGACAATTTGAAATAAACATGTATCTAAAATAAACTGTTTGTGCGCCGAGTGTGGCTATTTATCCATTAACACAAACATATGGCTGCCTCGATTTTATTTATTTTTCTTTCTTTCTTTATTTAAATATTCATTTTTATTACTTTTCTACTTTATTTTTTTTTTAAACCGAATCCTCAAACAAAATGCCAGAAAAACAGTCCGGTAAAGTTGATGGGTATACCCAAATATGCGTTATTAATTAAATGATTTCTTTTTCGAACTCGGTTAGTGCCTGGATGGTTTCTCTTTATTACCAAAATGACAGCTTAAATGTTAAATACAATAAATTTATTTAAAAAAAATCTAACATATCATACAATTTATCACAAAATGTAGGAATTTCTAAATAAGCAGGTAGTTTTTCACCCCACCCACTTTATATCAGGGCTTCAGCACAGCAAATTCAACAAGAATATGCAGGTGTGTGAACGCATAATGTTAAATTATGTTTGACCAATATATGTGCTATTGTTTTCAGAATGGTCTGGATATGATTTTATATACCGGAGCCCCAAAAATATTGTTTTGTCTTGGGACGAGTCTGTGCTTTGTTTTCAAAATGGCGTTCGTTGCATTGTGGGTAGTGAGCTGGTTCCCTGGAACGGTTACCCTAAAGTGCGAAAAGGACCGCTTTTTGCGAAAAGGACTCCTTTTCGCGAAAAGGACCTTAATTTCACGAAAAGGAGTTCCGTTATCATCAGTATGGGGAATGATGATATAATTTTACTCAAATGGTTAGAAAAATATTCATAAAAGATTGTTTGCGATGTTGTTATTGATTTATTTCAAGGATAAAAAGGATACATGTTTTCTAGTTCTTCTTCTTCTTTTCCTTAATGATATGAAATAGGTGTTACCTAAATGCGTGCAAAAGCAGATTTTTTTTTCTTTTACGAAGCTGAGGGCTTATAGGAGGTTTTAAGGATTTCCATTATGACGTAAATCTGGCGCATGCGCACAGAGCTGGCCGTCAATTCATCGGCCAGTACAATGTTTCACAGCGTAAAAAGGCAGATTTTTATTATGCAAAACTCAGTTTTTCAGTGTTAGTAAATCGTAGTTTTCGAAAAAATAATGTGTGCCCGATTTGTAGGCTCCCAGAATGGAATTTCATCCATACACAGAGGTACATACCATGTCTGCACACAACTTTTATTCAACCTTTTGTGTCCGATGTGTAGGCCCCCAGAATGGAGGTGTCATCTTACAAAGAGTACATATCTTGCAGGAACACAACGGTAATTCAACGTTATGTACCCGATGTGTAGGCTCCTAGAATGGAAGTGTCATGCATGCAAAGAGATAATTATCCTGTAGGCAGATAACGTTGATTCAACGTTGAGTGTCCATGAATGTTTCGTCCAACAGATTGTCAAATCGGGCCACAAGTTTTATGAAAAGTCCTTAGATGATGGTGCGTTGCCCGCGTTGTCTTATGACGTCATCATGTCGTGACACACATCAAAACAATAGCCAATGCTGTGTTTGTAAACATACTTTGACGAAGCCAACGGGAAAGTGAAGCAAGTTTTTTAAAGGAAAATGTAGAAGTCCCTAGCTTTAGATAATTTACAACTACTGGATGACATTTGAATGGCTAAAGGTTCTTGCTCTGCATGGAAGGATTGCACATCGAGGTATTCGGTTCTATTCACGCATTTCCGTGTCCTTCGCATTCTACATCGACCATGTTGTCTTTAAAATAGTCGCTTTTCGAAATATCGAGGTCAATTCTAATAGATGGCGGCCATCATATTCAGTCGAATCGACGCACGAGATTAATGGCATGTGATTTATGACGTAGTGTCCCCTATTGTTTGTTTATTTATCCTTTTCACTGATACACAGCTAAATCAGTTATCGTTTACTTATTTGGACTTCTAAGCTGGATTGACCGCCTTTAAAAATAAAACAAAAAGAAATAGATGTTGAAGAAAACTTCTTTTCATCACTCTCTCAGAAGCGGGACTTCGTCAAGGAAGGGCATGTGATCGAGGATGGCTCTCAGCTCAGTGTTACCTTGCATTACAGAAACGGGACAAATCCAATGTAAACAGCCTAAGAGCGCAGCCATATTTGTCCAAAAGTTTTAAGCTGGAAGGTGTTGGATTTGCTCTTTTTGGAAGTAGCTTTTTTTAATGATGCATGTTATCTATAGGCGTGCAGCAGCACGGACGCGCTTCGCGCGTCCGCGCGCGTGAGCTTTGCTCACGCGCGTTGCTTTTGCACGTATAAATGATTTTTCTGATTGATTTATGCACTCATATACTTACATGACACAATTTTTTTTATTTTGTCTAACCAATAAGCTCAAAGTCAAAATAAAATTCAACTTTAGCATATTTGTTCAAACTATTAGAAGCCGGTATGAAAACTGCCTGAGAAGTCCTTTTCGCTAAATGCCTGATAAACGAAAAAAGGACTCAAATATTTTTCTTCAACTGACTGTTTTCTGCTGTAATATGCTTACGTTGGACAAAGTGGTTTCCGTAATGTGATTCACAAAATAAAATTGCTCTATGCTAAAACCCGGGACGACGGGACGGGACGAGCAAAAAGTAAGTGAAAATACGGGACAGACAAGTCCCGTCCCGGCTGTCCCGTGTTTTCCCGATGAAAATACGGGACAAACAAGTCTCGTCCCGGCTGTCCCGTGTTTTTTCCGATGAAAAGACATTTTTGTCCCGTCCCGGCTGTAAAAAGTAAGTGTCCCGTCCCGGCTGTCCCGTGTTTTCTCGATGAAAATACGGGACCGACAAGTCCCGTCCCGGCTGTCCCGTGTTTTCCCGATGAAAAGACATGTTTGTCCCGTCCCGGCTGTAAAAAGTAAGTGTCCCGTCCCGGCTGTCCCGTGTTTTCTAGATGAAAATACGGAACAGACAAGTCCCGTCCCGGCTGTCCCGTGTTTTCCCGATGAAAATACAAGACAGACAAGTCCCGTCCCGGCTGTCCCGTATTTTCCCTTCGAAAATACAGAACAAAGAAGACCCGTCCCAGCTGTCCCGTGCTCTCCCGTCGTGTGCATGGAAACAGAGAAACCAAATAAATATTTAAACATTTTTTAATTTGTTATAGTAAAGTTTTCATAATACTATTTATCTTCGCCTGGATGTTTTTGATTTTTTTTTTGCACATTAAGCATTTAACGACCCTTTTGGACAGTTCATCTTCTGATACAGACTCAACATGTTCCCGCTTGCACCATCGATTACCAAAATCAGTTAAAGAACAGGCTATATCTTCCCTACATTTTTTGAAATCAATACGGTTAGGAAATCTATATTTTGGTCCCTTCGAAATAATGTTACGAATTCTTGAAAGCCTGAAATGGCATTATATTCGGGCTCAAACTCTAAAATTTCATCATGAGGAAATGGCTTGAAGCGACCTTGAACCATGCAATGAAGCAAGTGATTTTTCATGGATCAAGTCCGAACAGAATGCTAACAGACCTCCATTCCAAGACTTGTTTTAAGTGCAACTATATGCTGGCAATCCTTCTTTAATAGACAGATGCAGGATTCGTTAGGAAATAATCTGACTACATGCGTGGACATATTAGAGCCCATTATTGTAAATACGCCGAGCTTGGCACTGTATGATAAGGCATCCAAATTAATGATCTCGCTGGCTTTCAGCATTTTTGTATTGCCAGCGATCCTTCTTCGTTTCTCATGAAAACTTCTTTTCTAAACCGTTTGTCATATCCGTGTTCTGATGCTATATAAAAGTAAGTATGATTAATTTTGTTGACCTTGGAAGCTTGGTTGTCCATTGATTCACCCATTTATGGCCATCGGCTCTCCAGTCATCCGGTTTTGAAGGATTGAAAAATAAATACATCATTCCAGGCTTTGGTCTAAATGGTAGTCTTATCGTAGTTGTTTCTTGATTAAAGCGTAAAAGAGCCTGCTCCACTGACAGGCTCCGGTGAAAGTATTGTTCCAATTCATTAAATGCCTCTCTTTCTATCGTCAGTTGTTTTTGTGCAATTTTGTCAGTGATAGTATTGGTAGAGCGTCTTCGTTACGAACGTTATAACGTTAACGCCACGACGTCATGTCCGTCCCGTCCCGTGTTTTAGAACAATCCGACGGCTCGTCCTGTGTTTTAGTAAGTTTATTCAGTCGTCCCGTCCCGTCTCGTTGTCCCGTGTTTTAGTAACGACCAATAAAAGTAAAAAGTATGCAAAGACCAGGAACTGAAACAATCAAAATCCAAATCCAGCCCTCAAACCATAGTTGGAAACAACTAAGATTACAAATAATCAAGATACAGAGAACATATGGCCAACCGAGTGAGCAGCTTGTTCCCAAAAGGTGGCCACTCAGCAACCCAAACCGAACCAAAAATAATAATAACATACATAAGGTAAAACATCACAGAAACTCAGACACCAAAAACAGGCAACAAAGAACCACAACAGAACTACCGCCTTGGAACGGTCAGTAATGAATACTGGGGGGCTTAAATAGATTTTACAGGCCCAACCTCACCCTCAGTTTCTGAAGTGGTACAAAACATTTAGTTGGTTGTTCGGTTCGGATGATAACCCTCTAACTCGTCAATGAATCATCACGGTAAACACATAAATCAACTTTCAACACCATGAAGAAGCAAAGACGAGGACTCAACAGATACAACGGGCCGTCTGACAGGTGGAGATAAAATTAAATTTACGCATATTTGCTTGTTGTTTTAGTAACCCGTATAGAACCATTGAGAAGTCTTTTTCGCTTTAAATGCCTCTGAAACGAAAAGGACTCAAATATAAACTTTTTTTCTCTAAATATTTATGCTTTAACTGATTGGTTTGTGATCTAATATGCTTACCTTACATAAAATTATTTCCTAAATCAAGTCAAATCATAGTAAGCGTATTTGCTTCAAGTTTTAGTAACCCGCACGAAAAGCTAGAAGTCCTTTTCGATTAACGCCTCAGAAACGAAATGGACTTGAACTGCTTTAATTTCTCAAGTTTTATTTATATTTTCTACTACATGTATATCGAAAAGTAAAAAGTATGCAAAGACCAGGAACTGAAACAATCAAAATCCAAATCCAGCCCTCAAACCATAGTTGGAAACAACTAAGATTACAAATAATCAAGATACAGAGAACATATGGCCAACCGAGTGAGCAGCTTGTTCCCAAAAGGTGGCCACTCAGCAACCCAAACCGAACCAAAAATAATAAGAACATACATAAGGTAAAACATCACAGAAACTCTGACACCAAAAACAGGCAACAGAGAACCACAACAGAACTACCGCCTTGGAACGGTCAGTAATGAATTACTGGGGGGCTTAAATCGATTTTACAGAACCAACCTCACCCTCAGTTTCTGAAGTGGTACAAAACATTTAGTTGGTTGTTCGGTTCGCATGATAACCCTCTAACTCGTCAATGAATCATCACGGTAAACACATAAATCAAATTTCAACACCATGAAGAAGCAAAGACGAGGACTCAACAGATACAACGGGCCGTCTGACAGGTGGAGATCCCTGTCCTGCCAAACGACCCCACTGGAAATCTGAAGCAAAAGAAGGTCACCAGTTGAGCCCCGGTGGACCAAGCAACAGACAAAAAGGCTCCGGTCCCAACCAACTAAAATATATAGCTTTAGGTCGGGGCCATCATAGAGTCTGACGACCGATCCCCCGGTGTGCAATTAAAGAGTGCAGCAAAGTTATCAACCGTGATTGGGTTAATCACTAAGCATGCAGACTGTCGCATAACATTTAAATTATAGCCAATACGTTTGTGACGTATTATTATTTTTCGGAATTGATCAGAAAAATCAGTCCTACCCTTAATCTTTTTGAATTTGTATACTAAGTCACCATAAAATTCTGGTTCCGATAGGCCTTGGTGTAAAAGAAATTTTAATCCGACATCAAATTTTGAAACCAGTTCATGGTGTCTGCGATAGAATTTAGAAAAAGCCTTTCTAAGCTTATGATACCGATAGCCCTGTTGAAGAAGTTTAGCAGTTAAACATTTATTACGAGCATTAAAGTCATCTACATGACTACAGACTCTAGCAAATCTTATAAGTTGAGAAATATACACTCCATAAGAGGGACGACGTGGAACGTCACCATCCAAAAATGGAAAATTAACTATATCAAAGTCAAAGTCATCACGTTTATCATAAATTTAAGAAGATACAAAACCGTTAGAAATAGATAGATGTAAATCCAAAAAGGGGACCTCGAAAGTTTGTATAATTATGTTTTCTTTTAAGCTACAATGGGTGAGCTATAATAGTGTGGATTTCACTAAAAAATTTAAGCTCTTTAGTGGAAAGGAATTCTTTTTGACGAAAAAAAGCTCGGTATATACAAGTAATTTATTTTATTTCAAGTATTTATTTATTTATTTTTATGTTAAACTGATAATATGTCATTTGGACCTGATATCGAAAACAAAGATTGTCGTATCAATATACTATACAAATACCTTCGTGCGTTCAGAAGAAATAATAAAAAAAAAGATAAATTACTAAATAGATGAAATAATTCCATGTAATCTGCATCCTAGCCGCAAAGTGGCTTACTTGAAATGGAATAGATAAGTCACTGAAAATAAACTTTTCCTATATACATGTTCAAATCTTGAACAAATTAAGATTATTGGGGCAAATATTAGAGATTCGAAATCGTTAATATAAGACCACCCATTTAAAGAAATATACATTAAAATGTTTTTCTGCTTTATTAACACTTACGCTGGTGACTATATGGTCTGTGTGAGTTATTACATTTATATTATATTTCAATTCATCAATATTTCAAGTCAAATCGGTTGAAAATACACATAAAAAATAATAATAATAATATCATGTCAAAATCATATGATTATCTAGTCTGTATTAACAAACTGTTGATTGAATTATCGGCACACTTCTATGGAGTGATTAAGGTACATTGGTAGCTGGCATTAATTGGATTATCACACCTTCACTCATGGCTTTACAGGCGTCATTAACAGCAATTCAATAGACATGTATACATAGGATTACCGTTTCAATTGTAAGTATTGGTGTAATGATAAAATTTTCTGCGGAAATATATGTCTCTCAGAATCTCATCATTTCAGACAGTGACCTATATATGTATTTATAGGTCACTGTTTCAGAACAAAAAAAGAATCTGAATTAAATATTAGTATCTTGACATCGGCCCTTTTCAACCAAAAACAAGCACGTTAACCATTAATTTTGGCAATTTTCTTTAAATCAATTTTACACCTACCCCCTTCCTCACCCCCCCTCCTCCCCACACCACCACCACTGACCCGCAACCAGTTTCACAAAAAATAAATTAAAAACTCGTCTGCGCCCCCTACCCTCCCCCGGCCCCCAACCACTCCAAAATGTTATAGCCAACACGATATTTTGTGCGCATCAAGTCCTAGTCACACCTCCACGATTCGCAGACGTAAAGCATAATATCTAGAGCAGAACTTCGTGGTGCCAGCTGGAAACTTAGGATGAAATTTTATCCTTTGGCTAACGTGGCATGGCGAATTATTTATCATTATTAAGTAATCAATAGAATTTATTAAAACAGCAACTATAAAGTTTTTACAATCCCATTAAAGACAGACCCTCGCATCACAATAGGCGGACTTCACGTTTGTCTGAATTATCTCTGCAAACAATAGCTCCAAGGTAATTACCTGACCTTAAAACACTATTTCAGCTTTAACACAATAAAGTAATAATCACACTGGTCTGGCATTCATCACAGGCAACGAAGGCAACGTACTATAAAACTTGATTTTTTTCGCATACCTCTTAGATTAATTTCAAACTACTATTCTTACGGACCCGGCAGTTTGTCATACCTCTTAGTCTGACCAGATTTTTGAAGAAATTCCGTCTAGTATAAATGCAGTGCTTGAATAAGTTTATTTACCGATTCGTTACCTAGACGTTGTAGGCCAAAAATTGTTTTCAAGCATTTCTTGAATATGCATACGAATTCAATAAAACTTTTGATTCCTATTTCAAGAGCCGGGGATCGGATGGTCCGTGAGACTATACTTCTGAAACAAACTTATCCTGATGAGCGGAACAAGCAAGATTCATGTACGTTGTCTTCGTTACCTGTGTTGAATGCCAGACCAGTGTGATAATAAGTTAAGCTTAAAGACAATAAAGAAATAATAATTAAAGCGAAAAAGTGATAAATACCAGCCCAATACCTGTTTTCTGGGTCCTTTTCGTGAAATTTAGGTCCTTTTCGCGAAAAGGAGTCCTTTTCGCATTTTAGGGTAACCCGTACTCGAGTAGGCCTTTCACCACTTTCTGTCTTGAAAATGCCTCCTTTTGTGGTTTACCTACTTCAAGAAAGCAACTTTTTCAAGAAAAACTAGTAAATTTATTAATTTCAACATAAAATAAAGAAAAGGCAAACATATTGCTGCAAATAAAATGTTTTCACTCCGTTCTTCTATTCCGTGATTTCTACAGACGTTTTGCTCGGGACAACTCTTGTCGTCAAATATATATGCAAATGCAATCTTGGTGAATGGACCTATTTCATAGATCTAGAAAGGTCATGGTGAGCATTGTTGACAGTAATCTAATTCTTTTAAAGATACTATATTTTATTTTGAAAGCTCATGGATACTACTTGTAGTGGCCGCACATTTGTAATCGTCAAGGGAGGTAAGATAATCCCAGATTGACTTAATCCCTTGCTACTATTTTACAACATTGACACATTTCAAAGATGAATAAAATTTGAAACTTTGCGAGTTTACACCTAACTTTTTTACATTCTTAAACTTCGAACCTTGCTTTATCATGTAAATATGGCCTTAAATTCAAACGTAGCTGCCATTTTTAGATATCAGGCGAATAAAACCCCTATTTTTCACTCAAAATTGGGTCGATTTTTTCCAGTAAAAGCTCTTGCGTTGATAGTATGGGACAGAAAACATTAATATTATGTAATCTTATTACACAGCTATGTATTTTCAAACTACACAAGCAAAAAAGAATAGGATAATATTTGTTGTTCAATTTTTAGCGAGGGAATATTACATTCAGGTCTTAAGATTGACATTTTCAAAATGGACTCCTGGTTACCATGGAAACGGCCGAGCGCTGACCGCTAAAAACTTGTAAAACACAAACAAGTATGGTATATACCAATTTCCCAAAATATGAGCTAAATCCGTAATTTTCGACTTTCCACGTTATAATGGGCTAATGCTCGATGCTTACAGTCAGCCTCTCTTATGAATACGGCCCCTGGTCTACATTGTAACTTTAGGGCCAAGGCATGCAATTTGTATGTGTATCTTCATATACTCTCGCACACACCGCAGACTAGCTAGACATGTGCAAATTACCATGCAGAAAAAAAATCAGAAATGTCAAAGTAAATGTTAGAAATGATAAAAGTAGATATAAATCCAGTCTCGTCTAGTCTATCCTATGAACATATAAATGGTGAAGTAGAAAAATGTGACAGGTCAGTATAGTGAAGTTAAGCAGAAATCAGTTTTAGAATAAATAACAGAGTCATTCAAGAGTCAGCAAGACTGAGGCGGTTGAAGCACTTAATAGCAATTGATTTTCAGAGGTACTTTTTTCTCTTAAAAAGATATGCAATGATCAGGAACTTAGATAATCACATCCCACACTCAAAACCCAAAAGGAAAGCAGTATATACCTAAATTTAAAAAAATGACGAAAGGCTCACACAGTATTCAGATAAGAAGGAGTATTTGATGATAATTAAGGATATTTTTTTTTATTTCTCATCGAAACCATACGTTGTGATCCTTCATCTGAACCGTCTCGTCGAGACGGTTCAGATGAGGGGTCAGAACATATGTTTTTATGTAGGATTAACAAAAATTATCCCTAATTATCACCAAATACTCTCTCTTATCTAGAGCTCTGGGTATTATTAAACCAAATGAACAGCTTTATGCTATACAGGTGATCATTCAGCTACCACAAACCAAAATATCACCTAGGCAACAGATGAACGAAAGCATCGACGTGGACAACAATAACAAGTTATAATAAGGAACTAGGACAGAAATACCGCCTTGGAATGGAAATTGGGATAGATAGATAAATTGGATCAGACTTGATTTATAAAGTTTCCTTTAAAAAGGAAAGGCTTGCCAAGTTAGCATTTTGTTTCCGAAATACATGTAGTTCAATGTTTATGGTCTTTTGTGGTTTATATTTTGTGGTCTTGGGAGATGGTATCTTACTTGGAGACACTTTATGATTGCTATATTCCCTGGACTGTTCGGTCTGGGACAAAGTGATGTTTACTATCAGATCGTCATGTCTTGATGTTGAAAAAAAAATACATCTTACATTTGAACAGTAATTTTACAAGTTCCTTTCCTGTAAGATGATATGTGATTCTTGACTCCTGAAGGAAACAGTGGCAGTAGTTCGTCCTACTAGCCTCATGTGTGACAGATTGGTATGGAAAAAATCTTACTGTTCGCAACAATGGCTATTATTACAAGGGGAAAAAACTTTTGTGAACTTTTACAAGTTCCTAACATGTAAGATGATATGTGTATGGTAATGTCAGGACAGTCAGTTAACCTAACCACACTATTCCTGGGCAGGCTTAGCCATCCTAAGCGGTTACCCAGTACTAATTGTATTTATTTTCGCCAGTAACTGACAACTGCCCTTCTTGAATCAGCAGAAGGGAAAACGAAAGTAACCGGCCGGACCATGTATCGAACCCGGGACCTCAGGTTTTTAAGTCATACGCGCCACCGACTGCACTATGCGGCCCGGCCCGGCAAGACTGTGGTATAGAGTATAACAATTAATTGGTAATGATTACAAGTCAATGAAGGAATTAGTGTTTTTTTGTTGCTCCCAAAGGATGTTTGTTTTCAGAATCACTTGTGTATTGTGCTTGGTCATCATATATTTGGTCATTTTATATATAGATTTAATGCAAAAGAAAAAAGAAGTCTTCTATGATTTAGTAAGTTTTATTCAAAAAGGAAGGTAAATGTTGTCATTGCACAGCCCTAGAAAATGATGGTTTGATGGCAATTGTAAGATACTGATATTTTTCCATATAACACATGTTGTGTTTTCCTGAATTTAATTTTTTCAATAAGACACTTTCATGAAACTGAATTTCAATGCACGTTTATGAAAAAAAAAAAGAAATAGTATCTAGTAAATACCATCAAACACCTTGTCTTTAAAACAAGTAAATGCTTTTAAATAAAACTGTTGGCACAGACCCTGATCAGACTGTTCCAACCAGCAGTCTAATTTGGATCTACACTCTACACTGATTGTTCAGCCGGGCCGCATAGTGCAGTCGGTAGGGCATCTGACTTGTAAGCCAGAGGTCCTGGGTTCTATACCCGGTCCGGCCACTTAATTTCATTTCCCCTTCCGCTGATTCAAGAAGGGCAGTTGTCAGTTGCTGGTAAAAGTAAGTGCACTTAGTACTAGTTAACTGCTTAGGAGTTCTTAAGCCTGCCCAGAAATAGTGTGGTTTTGTTAACTGGCCGTCCCGACATGACCATAGCTGTTTACCGTGGACATTAGACAATAACACAACAACTGTTTGTGCAGGCATAGCAACTATTGTTGGAATATTTAAGTCCAGGTCTTACAAAGACCAGAGTCCAAGGTCCAGGTCTTACATAGTCCAAAATCCAGAGTCCAGATTTTACACAGTCCAAAGTCCAGAGTCCAAAGTCCAGAGTCCAAGTCCAGTCCACGTTTTACATAATGCCCGCGAATTGCGCATGTCGTTATTTGGCAGTTTGACAGTAGACAATTAAGATACATTCAAATACACCCAATAAATAATGATAATAAAAAAAACTTGAGTTTTTAGCATGGCAAAGAAAGCTAGACATGTTCGATTATTTTGGTGTGCCAGATTGTGGCGTGTCGTTATTTTTGGCTTGCCGTTTCGGCGGCAAGCCAGTTTTCAAGTGGTTTAGTGATACCGAGTTATTTTCGGAAGAAACGATACGTCATACTTAGTCGGAAAATACCTGGAGAGTGTGTACTGCAACGATTCGTTCTAAACTTTTTTAAGGCCGCAATTTTCCATAAATCATGCAGCGGCGTCGCGAAAAATAGGCCTTAGGGCATCGCATAATCTGACTGGTCAGAGCAGCCGGCACACTGTCCAGCGCCGGTGCATTCATGGGATCTGATCAGTCTTTTTCGGCATATATAATCTTCATGATGATCCATGATGAAGACATCTTTTATGCTGAGGATAGACTGATAAGACTGCGCTCATGCCGGAGTGGGCTGATCTGTGTACAATATCTGTAAAATCTGAAAGAGCAGAGTTCAAATTTATTGTTTAGATTTAGAAACAAGCGCTTTTGACGATTTTCTTCCCCTACTGTGCTTGCAGTAGGTGCGGGTTGGGGTGTGTGGACATTTTTCTTGCTTATATAACACTCTCTAATGTTGCCTTCTTAGTTCAGCTGTACAAATGTACAGAGAAACATTTACACTCGTCGACGATTTCCTTAGATGACTCTATACTGGGCTGACGATGTTCATACATCCACGAACAACACACATTCATGCAATCTTACGCGTAAGCAACGTCACGGATAATTCAAATAGATGATTGGCCGACATAACGTTTGATATACGTGACGTCATGTCATAGTGACGGCTGCTGTACCTCATTACCAAACACATTGGTTAATAACTATTCTTCGTCATTTGCTTGGCGTTAAATTAGTCAGAACTTCACGAATGAGTAAACAAAATTGATGTAAAAACATAGCATAAATATAAAAGATAAATTTATTTGTCGGGAGTTCATGGAAATACGAACGCAATAGGTTCCGTGCTTTGTTGTTCCAAACAATAACAGCATGCATTTTCTTCTCAGAGTGTCAAAATTTTGTTCCAGTCACTGCCACTGATGCCACTTAAACCAAAAATAAACTTCAGTAAATATTAATTTATTTCTAATTTTCTAATTTATCTTTTGATGCCAAGTTCAGATGTGCCAAGATTTCATAGACATGGGTTTGAGACAGTCTGTCCTTAAATTTTGATTCAGACTAAATGTGACTCAGCAGCCGTAAAGAAAAGACTTGAAATAGGTCCATATAGTTATTTTCCTTGAGACATGGCTAACGGCCGGCCAAAATGTTTGAAAACTGTTTTTTTTTGCTGTTGTTGTTGTTGTTGTTGTTGTTTGTGTGTGTGTGTGTGTGTGTGTGTGTGTGTGTGTGTATTTCCTCAATTTGTTTTTCAAATAAATTCTACACTTGTTTTTACCTTACACCCGTGGATAATGCCATTCTCGAAGCTGGGAACAAACCAGCGTCTTCCGCTTGAGTGCGCATGACAGGTAGTCGTATTCGGTCTGAATACTGATAAGCAGGTGAACTTACCTGATAAATGACGCCCAGGCCCCAGCAGTCGGTGGACGTGCTTCTGAAGGTTGTTACTTCGTCTGGGGCTAGAATCGGAATGCCAGATTGTCGGGTGTCACATGATGTGGCTCATGCCAGCACGAGGATCCTCTTGAATATTCATCAGATGAGTGACGTATCTGCGATGATGCGGTGGTATTCAGATACTACTCGAGTGTCAACTGTTGTTCTGACCACTGTTCCGGCACAACACTCACCCCCCTTTCACAAAAGGCGTTTAAACATTTAAATTTCATAGCAAGTTTCTAAATTTTTTAATTAACTGAGGCTCTGAGAATCATCATTATGCAAAAATATGACATTTCGAAAATGTCCCTACTCATTTCAGTCTGAATACTTGATATGTCCCTAACTCATCATGAAAACCCTTATAGAAATATTCATGTAATTAATACGTTCAATAATAGAAACGCGTACGTTATATCTACGGACTGAAATGGTTATGTAGTTGAAAGGATGACGAATTGACCAAGACTGTAATGGCTATGGAACAGTGATGCCCAGGACATTATTATATCATAAAAGAATTATTTTCTATCACGGATTTTTTTAAATGCTTCCATTTAGTACTGGAAGGACATATATAAGCTGATGCTAATCAATTTCAAAGGAATACTTGTTTTATAGAAAAAATACTTCTGCTAGTAAGAGAGGTAAAGAAAAATCAGAAGAACAGGCAGGAAGTGAAAGTAATTAACGTGAATGTATACATACATGAATCACTGTGCTTGCAACCTGCAGACGACTGTAATACATTTATTTACATATGTACAAAATTCAAAGGTACTTACATCATTCAAGACAATATCTAACAGTACATCACATAGCCACTGCACACTAGCTGTCAGGAGTTCAGAAATCAAAGAACAGGGGTAACATAAACCAAAGTAAGCTCTGGATACTCGATGAGCTTGAGGATAAACTACTTCTACAACTAAAATGCAACTGAATGCAAAACTAAATAAAATTGAGTGTAAAACTAAAACTGAAAGTGAAGAAATTCCAAACATCACTGCAATGTGTATGCTTTACAAAATAAGGTAGAACAAGTACTTCGTAGTTTACATTTATATATTTTTCTCTAGGTTTTTACTTGGTCTACCGTTTCAAGTATCACAATTATTTTCGATCCCATAAATGTGCACTTCCATAATTGTGTCAGTAACAAGCAAACTATCAAAATATTACCAGATTTGAAGACTGTATAATTATACAGAATCCACCATAGGTTGTACAACATATGCGCACCACATATCATGGTAATCAGGTCTGACTGGTAAAAACATACATGTACATAGCATAATATAAGTGAAATACAAAATCATAAATAATCATCCCTGACTAACATGATTGAATGATGCAAAAACAAATATCACACATGTGCATCCATTTGTTATGCACAAGTATGAAAAATATGCATTATACAAGATACATGGCATTGAAAAATAAAGAACATACTTAGCATTTGTCTATGGTAGAATCTGTAAAAATACATGTACATGGTGAAATTGCCCAAAGGAATAAATATACAAGACAATCAAAATTAAGAAGAATTGTGCACTGTTTTCATTTACGTGATTTTATGCTAGTGCTCCATGATTGTTTCCTCTTGTTTGTTTTGTTTATTACATGTATGTTTGTAGTCTTTTCTTACTATTTTTCTTATATTTTCAATTTATTTTTTCTCTTTGTTCTTCCCCTTTCATAAATTTATATTAAAATATACATAGTTTCCATTTCAGCATACACATTTTAGTAATGTCTGGATATTCAAAAACCTTGATAAACAAATCTTTTCTTTAAAATATCATACTTACTTGTTTTGCGGTGTCTTCTGAAAATAAGTAGAATATGCATCCGTATAAATTTACACGTTTTATACTCAAATTCTTATTTACGGAGAAAGGATAGTTTAAAGTTTTTGATTAATTTTATGAGTTTTAATGACGATCACCGAGGTCTCCAGATCTGACAATGTTATGCTAGATATACAGAACTGAGAGCATTATAACCATGATAAACCACAGACATATTTTAATGAACTGATAAGAAGTGTTTGAGAGGGATTACAGAAAGGAGCAGCCAATTACAACAATCCTGGTTTAAACATAGAGCATAGTGGGTTTGCATGTTAGAATGCCATCCAGGTGTCAAACTCCTAACTGCGCTCTTGTTCTGACATCTGGTGTGTTTTGACAGGGTAAGTATGCAGTGGAAAAGGCTCAGAATTGAACCTTGAAATGCACACAAGGAATTTCTATATACAAATAGGAAATACAGAACTCAGCATGTACACTTGATCCACAAGCACAAACGCAGCATACTTGATAGGATCCAGTGTACACTACTGTTCTATACTACATGGTGATTTATAATCACAAACCAACATGCATTTTTTTCTGTTTTTATTTCATTTTTTTTTAATTTTTATGAATTATTGAGAGCAGCACCAGACTGGAGATCTGACAATCCAAGGGACTAGTCAAAGAGTTCCAGAGGTACTCCGAACAACAAGACATACATGAAGGTGATGCAGATATCTACAGTCCTTGTTGATTTTACAGGACTCAGACCAATAAATTATGTCTTATAAATTTTTATTGTAATTTTGTTGTCGAAATTGTAGAACTGCACAAGATCAGTTCAGCCACTACAGATAGCTGCATAAATGTGTATATGAATAATGGCATATGAATTCCTATGAGGTCAGAGTTGTCGATGTTCCTGCAGCGACAAAGAACTAGCACTGAACATCAACAACACTCACATCAAGTACACTGATGGACATGGGATAAACTTGGTGCTAAGCAAGCAGAGTTTTAGCATGAATGACCACCAAGTCAAACAAAAAAGATCATGACAAAAATGATGTCATGGCAACAAAGTTAACGTTGGTTCCGCAGCTTCAAAGGACTAGCAAGAACCAACATCAAAATTGGTGTCAACGTTATTTATGAATAATATGGAAAAATATGATCACAGGATAAGCCTGGTCCAAGGAATCATCCACTTTTATAACACAAAGTACGCTTAATTTGCAAAGGGAGATAATATACTTCTGTCAAAATAAGATTGGAGCTAGATGCAAAGGAAATATAATTTCTGAAATTTAGATACCTAACTTTTCACAAAATTTCTTTTAAATAGGGACCAGACTTGGTACAAATTTACAATCTCATGCTCAAATTCTGATTCTTCAAAATAAAGAATGAGAAGTTTGATTTTACCGAATGAGCACTATTAATTGCAGGTTAAAAAGACTTTGTTCTTACAAACAGGAAGCCTGAGAAATTCAGCCACTATATTATTGTAGCGCACGGACGGAAGTTCAATTTTGACAGTCACATGACTATCACAAATACATGAATACAATTACATGTAGCAACCGGAATTACTAAGGATACCATCCGAATAATTTCGGAAACTACAACCGTACATACTCCACACAGCATTCGGAAAACACAAAGGCTAGTCCGACTACTGCGGTGGAGCATAATGTAATTAATACGCAGAATGCAGTGGCGATGAGAAAGGAAATACGATGCAGAGCCACTGCAACCAAACACACACCATATCGTGGATTCAGCCATAACTACCAATTACCGAAGTTGCAAACCAGAAAGTAAAGATTTACCACTTTTGAAAATGCTAAATGCGTTTAAGCTTCAAACGCAATGGTGTTCAAAGTGTCAGCTATACAAATTTACACAACCAAGTTAACGGCCAGAAAAGTCCAAAATCTATTCAAATAATTTTCCACGCTAAATATGTCACAGACTTGGTCTGACAGGAACCAAAGGAATGTTATAAATTTTCAGAAGTCAAATCTTTAAAATTATAAAACTAGAAGGAGACAGACGTACGGAAAGATACCAGCAGCGTGAAACACTATTCACAAATGCCAATCGTGAAGATTATTAGAAAGCCGAGGTGTTTAGCCCAAAATAGAAAAGTAGTATTCATATGTAATAACATTATAAGCTGCATAATGCTAAGTTGACAGATTCTATCATAACTGAAAACACATATACATGAGCATAAAAATACATAAGAACGCAAATATCACACGTGCGCATGTTTCATGCACAGCATGACAAATTTAATTGTCAATCCTGGACCATTTAATCCAGGCCTGACTAAATATCATCCGGCGCAAATACGCCGGCCTGACAAAGAAATAAGTTGTGATAGAAACTGTCAAAATCCCATAGTTGTGAAATATTCTATTAAGTTACAAATATTTATATTAAAAGTAATGGTGAAACGAACTTTTAGAGGAATTTTCAAAGCTAAGTTTCATTTAGTCAAATTACGAAATATAAATGCTATAGTCCAGCTCCATATACAAATACAAAGTTTCAAAAGCTTAATTCCCATATTTCTTCCCCTTTTATCAATAAGAAATTTAATTTATATGAGCAGAAAACCGCTCCTCTAGGAGAGAGTGAAAATATTCTATCAATTTCTCTACTAATAGCCTTTGAAAAATAACATGTAAAATTTTAACTTTAAATTTTAACTTTTAATCCATTGGGGTTTCCCCGCGTGGGTTCGAATCCCATCCTCGTCGCCATTTGATAAGCAGGTGAACTTACCTGATAAATGACGCCCCAGGCCCCAGCAGTCGGTGGACGTGCTTCTGAAGGTTGTTACTTCGTCTGGGGCTAGAATCGGAATGCCAGATTGTCGGGTGTCACATGATGTGGTTCATGCCAGCACGAGGATCCTCTTGAATATTCATCAGATGAGTGACGTATCTGCGATGATGCGGTGGTATTCGGATACTACTCGAGTGTCAACTGTTGTTCTGACCACTGTTCCGGCACAACAATACATAGGCTCGCCCGCCGAAGCGGGCAAGCCAAAAAATCGCAAAAATCAATCGAACTTTACGAAACGGGCCATACCGCAAGGTAACACAAGGTACCGCAAGGAATGCACAAGGTACCTTAAGGTAGGCTATTGGGTGCCAAATTAAGAAGCTTGTTTAATCTATACTGCAGAGGTTCTTTAGCCCTGAATTCAAATTATGTGCCCATCATGCCAAGCAAAGGTTCAAAATAAATTTGTAGAATAAACGTATATAAACAATATCTCAGGATGGATCGGGTATGAAACCCACCACCCGCACCCGCACCCGTGCTCAAAACCCACTACCGGAAATTTTTATGGGAGCCGTAGGACTATTAAAAACAATTTTATTCTAGACTTTCTGTTTTATAGATACGAAGACTTGTATAAACAATACCTGATAAAAAAATCTTTGCTTACGACGGCATATTTTGGACAAAAAAAATATTTTTTGCATTTCAAGGGGTATGAAACCCACCACCCGTCACCGGGAAATTTTTATAGGTTATTTTCAATCTTTGATTTAGTAACAGGTTACATTTTCAAGATTTTTATGTTTTCCTAATTGTTTACCAGTAAAGTATCAGTTTTATATGACAGTCATTTGAAATCCGTAAAATATGTAGCAAAAAATAGATTTTTATCAACATTGTTTACATTCTAAAAATAGATATCCAATACGGCACTTAGCCAAAACCAATAACCCGCAACGTCCTGGAATGGAGATGAATGCATCACTGGACCGGGAGTGTAAATAGCATGCTTGTATAATCTACTGATTTTTTTAATAAACTGAGTGACCCAGTTAATTTTTCAAGTAAGGTCACTAAAATATCAGTTGTGAAACTTCAGTCGATATCTTTGTTTTCGGTATTTTTTTGTATTACAGGACGTTTCGGTTTCGTGATCTAGCTAAATGCCGCAACGCTGATTTATTTATAGAATGAAATATATTTTCAAAAAACGTTAATTATTTCTTAATATCAGTCGAATTTTCAGAAATCGTTGGGGAATACTAATGTTCTCTTAGTAAAATGTCATAAAACATTGCAATAATAAAAACTTATTCATTTTTTAATACTTAAATCTGGGAAAAATAAAAAAAAAATCCCGGTGACGGGTGGTGGGTTTCATACCCCTTGAAATGCAAAAATATCTTTTTCGTCCAAAATATGCCGTCGTTAGCAAAGATTTTTTTTATCAGGTATTGTTTTCACAAGTCTTCGTATCTATAACACAGAAAGTCCAGAAAAAAGGTTGTTATTAATAGTCCTACGGCTCCCATAAAAAATTCCGGTGGTGGGTTTTGAGCACGGGTGCGGGTGTGGGTGGTGGGTTTCATACCCGATCGTGATGTTTACTATCAGATCGTCATGTCTTGATGTTGAAAAAAAATACATCTTACATTTGAACAGTAATTTTACAAGTTCCTTTCCTGTAAGATGATATGTGATTCTTGACTCCTGAAGGAAACAGTGGCAGTAGTTCGTCCTACTAGCCTCATGTGTGACAGATTGGTATGGAAAAAATCTTACTGTTCGCAACAATGGCTATTATTACAAGGGGAAAAAACTTTTGTGAACTTTTACAAGTTCCTAACATGTAAGATGATATGTGTATGGTAATGTCAGGACAGTCAGTTAACCTAACCACACTATTCCTGGGCAGGCTTAGCC
This sequence comes from Ctena decussata, assembly GCA_963989385.1. Taxonomy (NCBI): domain Eukaryota; kingdom Metazoa; phylum Mollusca; class Bivalvia; order Lucinida; family Lucinidae; genus Ctena; species Ctena decussata. The sequence goes on along the minus strand of OZ022501.1, from coordinate 4,885,597 downwards.
ATCCTAAGCGGTTACCCAGTACTAATTGCATTTATTTTCGCCAGTAACTGACAACTGCCCTTCTTGAATCAGCAGAAGGGAAAACGAAAGTAACCGGCCGGACCATGTATCGAACCTGGGACCTCAGGTTTTTAAGTCATACGCGCCACCGACTGCACTATGCGGCCCGGCCCGGCAAGACTGTGGTATAGAGTATAACAATTAATTGGTAATGATTACAAGTCAATGAAGGAATTAGTGTTTTTTTGTTGCTCCCAAAGGATGTTTGTTTTCAGAATCACTTGTGTATTGTGCTTGGTCATCATATATTTGGTCATTTTATATATAGATTTAATGCAAAAGAAAAAAGAAGTCTTCTATGATTTAGTAAGTTTTATTCAAAAAGGAAGGTAAATGTTGTCATTGCACAGCCCTAGAAAATGATGGTTTGATGGCAATTGTAAGATACTGATATTTTTCCATATAACACATGTTGTGTTTTCCTGAATTTAATTTTTTCAATAAGACACTTTCATGAAACTGAATTTCAATGCACGTTTATGAAAAAAAAAAAGAAATAGTATCTAGTAAATACCATCAAACACCTTGTCTTTAAAACAAGTAAATGCTTTTAAATAAAACTGTTGGCACAGACCCTGATCAGACTGTTCCAACCAGCAGTCTAATTTGGATCTACACTCTACACTGATTGTTCAGCCGGGCCGCATAGTGCAGTCGGTAGGGCATCTGACTTGTAAGCCAGAGGTCCTGGGTTCTATACCCGGTCCGGCCACTTAATTTCATTTCCCCTTCCGCTGATTCAAGAAGGGCAGTTGTCAGTTGCTGGTAAAAGTAAGTGCACTTAGTACTAGTTAACTGCTTAGGAGTTCTTAAGCCTGCCCAGAAATAGTGTGGTTTTGTTCACTGGCCGTCCCGACATGACCATAGCTGTTTACCGTGGACATTAGACAATAACACAACAACTGTTTGTGCAGGCATAGCAACTATTGTTGGAATATTTAAGTCCAGGTCTTACAAAGACCAGAGTCCAAGGTCCAGGTCTTACATAGTCCAAAATCCAGAGTCCAGATTTTACACAGTCCAAAGTCCAGAGTCCAAAGTCCAGAGTCCAAGTCCAGTCCACGTTTTACATAATGCCCGCGAATTGCGCATGTCGTTATTTGGCAGTTTGACAGTAGACAATTAAGATACATTCAAATACACCCAATAAATAATGATAATAAAAAAAACTTGAGTTTTTAGCATGGCAAAGAAAGCTAGACATGTTCGATTATTTTGGTGTGCCAGATTGTGGCGTGTCGTTATTTTTGGCTTGCCGTTTCGGCGGCAAGCCAGTTTTCAAGTGGTTTAGTGATACCGAGTTATTTTCGGAAGAAACGATACGTCATACTTAGTCGGAAAATACCTGGAGAGTGTGTACTACAACGATTCGTTCTAAACTTTTTTAAGGCCGCAATTTTCCATAAATCATGCAGCGGCGTCGCGAAAAATAGGCCTTAGGGCATCGCATAATCTGACTGGTCAGAGCAGCCGGCACACTGTCCAGCGCCGGTGCATTCATGGGATCTGATCAGTCTTTTTCGGCATATATAATCTTTATGATGATCCATGATGAAGACATCTTTTATGCTGAGGATAGACTGATAAGACTGCGCTCATGCCGGAGTGGGCTGATCTGTGTACAATATCTGTAAAATCTGAAAGAGCAGAGTTCAAATTTATTGTTTAGATTTAGAAACAAGCGCTTTTGACGATTTTCTTCCCCTACTGTGCTTGCAGTAGGTGCGGGTTGGGGTGTGTGGACATTTTTCTTGCTTATATAACACTCTCTAATGTTGCCTTCTTAGTTCAGCTGTACAAATGTACAGAGAAACATTTACACTCGTCGACGATTTCCTTAGATGACTCTATACTGGGCTGACGATGTTCATACATCCACGAACAACACACATTCATGCAATCTTACGCGTAAGCAACGTCACGGATAATTCAAATAGATGATTGGCCGACATAACGTTTGATATACGTGACGTCATGTCATAGTGACGGCTGCTGTACCTCATTACCAAACACATTGGTTAATAACTATTCTTCGTCATTTGCTTGGCGTTAAATTAGTCAGAACTTCACGAATGAGTAAACAAAATTGATGTAAAAACATAGCATAAATATAAAAGATAAATTTTATTTGTCGGGAGTTCATGGAAATACGAACGCAATAGGTTCCGTGCTTTGTTGTTCCAAACAATAACAGCATGCATTTTCTTCTCAGAGTGTCAAAATTTTGTTCCAGTCACTGCCACTGATGCCACTTAAACCAAAAATAAACTTCAGTAAATATTAATTTATTTCTAATTTTCTAATTTATCTTTTGATGCCAAGTTCAGATGTGCCAAGATTTCATAGACATGGGTTTGAGACAGTCTGTCCTTAAATTTTGATTCAGACTAAATGTGACTCAGCAGCCGTAAAGAAAAGACTTGAAATAGGTCCATATAGTTATTTTCCTTGAGACATGGCTAACGGCCGGCCAAAATGTTTGAAAACTGTTTTTTTTTGCTGTTGTTGTTGTTGTTGTTGTTGTTTTTGTGTGTGTGTGTGTGTGTGTGTGTGTGTATTTCCTCAATTTGTTTTTCAAATAAATTCTACACTTGTTTTTACCTTACACCCGTGGATAATGCCATTCTCGAAGCTGGGAACAAACCAGCGTCTTCCGCTTGAGTGCGCATGACAGGTAGTCGTATTCGGTCTGAATACTGATAAGCAGGTGAACTTACCTGATAAATGACGCCCCAGGCCCCAGCAGTCGGTGGACGTGCTTCTGAAGGTTGTTACTTCGTCTGGGGCTAGAATCGGAATGCCAGATTGTCGGGTGTCACATGATGTGGTTCATGCCAGCACGAGGATCCTCTTGAATATTCATCAGATGAGTGACGTATCTGCGATGATGCGGTGGTATTCGGATACTACTCGAGTGTCAACTGTTGTTCTGACCACTGTTCCGGCACAACACTCACCCCCTTTCACAAAAGGCGTTTAAACATTTAAATTTCATAGCAAGTTTCTAAATTTTTTAATTAACTGAGGCTCTGAGAATCATCATTATGCAAAAATATGACATTAAGAAAATGTCCCTACTCATTTCAGTCTGAATACTTGATATGTCCCTAACTCATCATGAAAACCCTTATAGAAATATTCATGTAATTAATACGTTCAATAATAGAAACGCGTACGTTATATCTACGGACTGAAATGGTTATGTAGTTGAAAGGATGACGAATTGACCAAGACTGTAATGGCTATGGAACAGTGATGCCCAGGACATTATTATATCATAAAAGAATTATTTTCTATCACGGATTTTTAGCTCACCTGAGCCAGCGGCTCCGGGGGAGCTTATAGGATGGTAAGGCTCCGTCGTCCGTCGTCGTCCGTCCGTCCGTCCGTCCGTCCGTCCGTCGTCCGTCCACAATTTCAAATGACTTCTCCTCTGAAACCGCTGGGCCGATTGTAACCAAATTTCATATAGAGCCTCCTGGGACCTTAGGAACGAAAAGTTGTTCAAACAGTCCTGGTCACATGACCAACATGGCCGCCATGCCCATATATGGTAAAAACCTAAAAAAATCTTCTTCTCCAGAACCAATAGGCTGATGGCCTTGAAACTTGATATGTAGCATCGGGTACGCGAGTACTACCAAGATTGTTCAAATTATGACCTTGGGTTGACCTTGACCTTTTTTACTGTAAGGTCAAATTTGCTTCCTTATGCTTTTATATGGCAAGATGCTACAACATAAGATATCTTGGAAACTGGTGAAGATTTTGGGCTAAAAATTGGTATCTACAGTCATCTTAATGCCTACATGAAGATTTAAGAGTACAAGAGGTCAAGGTCATTCTTTGACCTTTGACCCTGAACTCTCATATTTTGATAAGTTCTAACAATCTCCTCAAAAGCCACTGGGCCATTTGAAACCAAATTTCATATAGAGCCTTCAGGGCTTGAGGGAACAAAAATTTATTTATACGGTCCAGGTCACATGACCAACATGGCCACTGGGCCCATATATGGTAAAAACCTTTGAAAATCTTCATCTCCAGAACCAGTTGACCGATGGCCTTGAGACTTGGTATGTAGCATTGGGTACTTGAGTACTATCAAGATTGTTCAAATTATGACCTTGTGTTGACCTTGACCTTTTTTACGGCATGGTCAAATATGGGAAAATGCTAGAACATGAGATTTCATGAAACGTTTGAAGATTTTGGCCTAAAAACTGGTATATACAGTCATCTTAATGGGTACAAGAAGATTTGTGAGTACAAGAGGTCAAGGTCATTCTTTGACCTTTGACCCAGAACTCTCATATTTTGACAGTTTCAAACAATCTCCTCAAAAAACCAACAGGCCAATTGTGACCAAACTTTTTATAGAGCCTCCAGGGGTCGAGGGAATGAAAAACTTTTCTAGCGGTCCTGGTCACATGACCAACATGGCCACTATGCCCATATATGGTAAAAACCTTTAGAAATCTTCTTCTCCAGAACCAATTGACCGATGGCCTTGAGACTTGGTATGTAGCATTGGGTACTTGAGTACTATCAAGATTGTTCAAATTATGACCTTGTGTTGCCCTTGACTTTTTTTTACAGCAAGGTCAAATATGGGAAAATGCTAAAACATAAGATTTCATGGAAAGTTTTGAAGATTTTGGCCTAAAAATTGGTGTATATACAGTTGTCTTAATGAGGTCATGAAGAATTATGAGTACAAGAGGTCAAGGTCATTTCTTGACCTTTGATCCAGATCGCTCATATTTTGACATGTTTAACCATTTCCTCAAAAGCCAAAGGGCCAATTGTAAACACATTTCATATAGAGCCTCCAGGGGTTGATTGAATAAAAATTTGTTCAAACGGTCCAGGTCACATGACCAACATGGCTGCCACTACCTCTTATGGTATAATTCTTTAATATTTTTCTTCTCCAGAACTAATACACCTATGGCCTTGAGACTTGGTAAGTAGCATGGAGTACTAGAGTACCACCAAGACTGTTCAAATGGTGACCTTGGGTTTACCTTGACCTTTTTTGCGGCATGGTCAAATATGGGAAAATGCTAGAACATAAAATTTCGTGGAAAGTTTTGAAGATTTTGGCCTAAAAATGGTATATATGGTTGTCTTAATGAGTACATGAAGATTTATGAGTACAAGCGGTCATGGTCATTCTTTGACTTTTGACCCAAGACTCATAGTTTGACAATTTCAGACATGATAAGAAAAAGCCACCTTGCCAATTGCCCAGGTGAGCGATTCAGGGCCTCATGGCCCTCTTGTTTTAAATGCTTCCATTTAGTACTGGAAGGACATATATAAGCTGATGCTAATCAATTTCAAAGGAATACTTGTTTTATAGAAAAAATACTTCTGCTAGTAAGAGAGGTAAAGAAAAATCAGAAGAACAGGCAGGAAGTGAAAGTAATTAACGTGAATGTATACATACATGAATCACTGTGCTTGCAACCTGCAGACGACTGTAATACATTTATTTACATATGTACAAAATTCAAAGGTACTTACATCATTCAAGACAATATCTAACAGTACATCACATAGCCACTGCACACTAGCTGTCAGGAGTTCAGAAATCAAAGAACAGGGGTAACATAAACCAAAGTAAGCTCTGGATACTCGATGAGCTTGAGGATAAACTACTTCTACAACTAAAATGCAACTGAATGCAAAACTAAATAAAATTGGGTGTAAAACTAAAACTGAAAGTGAAGAAATTCCAAACATCACTGCAATGTGTATGCTTTACAAAATAAGGTAGAACAAGTACTTCGTAGTTTACATTTATATATTTTTCTCTAGGTTTTTACTTGGTCTACCGTTTCAAGTATCACAATTATTTTCGATCCCATAAATGTGCACTTCCATAATTGTGTCAGTAACAAGCAAACTATCAAAATATTACCAGATTTGAAGACTGTATAATTATACAGAATCCACCATAGGTTGTACAACATATGCGCACCACATATCATGGTAATCAGGTCTGACTGGTAAAAAACATACATGTACATAGGATAATATAAGTGAAATACAAAATCATAAATAATCATCCCTGACTAACATGATTGAATGATGCAAAAACAAATATCACACATGTGCATCCATTTGTTATGCACAAGTATGAAAAATATGCATTATACAAGATACATGGCATTGAAAAATAAAGAACATACTTAGCATTTGTCTATGGTAGAATCTGTAAAAATACATGTACATGGTGAAATTGCCCAAAGGAATAAATATACAAGACAATCAAAATTAAGAAGAATTGTGCACTGTTTTCATTTACGTGATTTTATGCTAGTGCTCCATGATTGTTTCCTCTTGTTTGTTTTGTTTATTACATGTATGTTTGTAGTCTTTTCTTACTATTTTTCTTATATTTTCAATTTATTTTTTCTCTTTGTTCTTCCCCTTTCATAAATTTATATTAAAATATACATAGTTTCCATTTCGGCATACACATTTTAGTAATGTCTGGATATTCAAAAACCTTGATAAACAAATCTTTTCTTTAAAATATCATACTTACTTGTTTTGCGGTGTCTTCTGAAAATAAGTAGAATATGCATCCGTATAAATTTACACGTTTTATACTCAAATTCTTATTTACGGAGAAAGGATAGTTTAAAGTTTTTGATTAATTTTATGAGTTTTAATGACGATCACCGAGGTCTCCAGATCTGACAATGTTATGCTAGATATACAGAACTGAGAGCATTATAACCATGATAAACCACAGACATATTTTAATGAACTGATAAGAAGTGTTTGAGAGGGATTACAGAAAGGAGCAGCCAATTACAACAATCCTGGTTTAAACATAGAGCATAGTGGGTTTGCATGTTAGAATGCCATCCAGGTGTCAAACTCCTAACTGCGCTCTTGTTCTGACATCTGGTGTGTTTTGACAGGGTAAGTATGCAGTGGAAAAGGCTCAGAATTGAACCTTGAAATGCACACAAGGAATTTCTATATACAAATAGGAAATACAGAACTCAGCATGTACACTTGATCCACAAGCACAAACGCAGCATACTTGATAGGATCCAGTGTACACTACTGTTCTATACTACATGGGGATTTATAATCACAAACCAACATGCATTTTTTCTGTTTTTATTTCATTTTTTTTTTTAATTTTTATGAATTATTGAGAGCGGCACCAGACTGGAGATCTGACAATCCAAGGGACTAGTCAAAGAGTTCCAGAGGTACTCCGAACAACAAGACATACATGAAGGTGATGCAGATATCTACAGTCCTTGTTGATTTTACAGGACTCAGACCAATAAATTATGTCTTATAAATTTTTATTGTAATTTTGTTGTCGAAATTGTAGAACTGCACAAGATCAGTTCAGCCACTACAGATAGCTGCATAAATGTGTATATGAATAATGGCATATGAATTCCTATGAGGTCAGAGTTGTCGATGTTCCTGCAGCGACAAAGAACTAGCACTGAACATCAACAACACTCACATCAAGTACACTGATGGACATGGGATAAACTTGGTGCTAAGCAAGCAGAGTTTTAGCATGAATGACCACCAAGTCAAACAAAAAAGATCATGACAAAAATGATGTCATGGCAACAAAGTTAACGTTGGTTCCGCAGCTTCAAAGGACTAGCAAGAACCAACATCAAAATTGGTGTCAACGTTATTTATGAATAATATGGAAAAATATGATCACAGGATAAGCCTGGTCCAAGGAATCATCCACTTTTATAACACAAAGTACGCTTAATTTGCAAAGGGAGATAATATACTTCTGTCAAAATAAGATTGGAGCTAGATGCAAAGGAAATATAATTTCTGAAATTTAGATACCTAACTTTTCACAAAATTTCTTTTAAATAGGGACCAGACTTGGTACAAATTTACAATCTCATGCTCAAATTCTGATTCTTCAAAATAAAGAATGAGAAGTTTGATTTTACCGAATGAGCACTATTAATTGCAGGTTAAAAAGACTTTGTTCTTACAAACAGGAAGCCTGAGAAATTCAGCCACTATATTATTGTAGCGCACGGACGGAAGTTCAATTTTGACAGTCACATGACTATCACAAATACATGAATACAATTACATGTAGCAACCGGAATTACTAAGGATACCATCCGAATAATTTCGGAAACTACAACCGTACATACTCCACACAGCATTCGGAAAACACAAAGGCTAGTCCGACTACTGCGGTGGAGCATAATGTAATTAATGCGCAGAATGCAGTGGCGATGAGAAAGGAAATACGATGCAGAGCCACTGCAACCAAACACACACCATATCGTGGATTCAGCCATAACTACCAATTACCGAAGTTGCAAACCAGAAAGTAAAGATTTACCACTTTTGAAAATGCTAAATGCGTTTAAGCTTCAAACGCAATGGTGTTCAAAGTGTCAGCTATACAAATTTACACAACCAAGTTAACGGCCAGAAAAGTCCAAAATCTATTCAAATAATTTTCCACGCTAAATATGTCACAGACTTGGTCTGACAGGAACCAAAGGAATGTTATAAATTTTCAGAAGTCAAATCTTTAAAATTATAAAACTAGAAGGAGACAGACGTACAGAAAGATACCAGCAGCGTGAAACACTATTCACAAATGCCAATCGTGAAGATTATTAGAAAGCCGAGGTGTTTAGCCCAAAATAGAAAAGTAGTATTCATATGTAATAACATTATAAGCTGCATAATGCTAAGTTGACAGATTCTATCATAACTGAAAACACATATACATGAGCATAAAAATACATAAGAACGCAAATATCACACGTGCGCATGTTTCATGCACAGCATGACAAATTTAATTGTCAATCCTGGACCATTTAATCCAGGCCTGACTAAATATCATCCGGCGCAAATACGCCGGCCTGACAAAGAAATAAGTTGTGATAGAAACTGTCAAAATCCCAAGTTGTGAAATATTCTATTAAGTTACAAATATTTATATTAAAAGTAATGCTGAAACGAACTTTTAGAGGAATTTTCAAAGCTAAGTTTCATTTAGTCAAATTACGAAATATAAATGCTATAGTCCAGCTCCATATACAAATACAAAGTTTCAAAAGCTTAATTCCCATATTTCTTCCCCTTTTATCAATAAGAAATTTAATTTATATGAGCAGAAAACCGCTCCTCTAGGAGAGAGTGAAAATATTCTATCAATTTCTCTACTAATAGCCTTTGAAAAATAACATGTAAAATTTTAACTTTAAATTTTAACTTTTAATCCATTGGGGTTTCCCCGCGTGGGTTCGAATCCCATCCTCGTCGCCATTTGATAAGCAGGTGAACTTACCTGATAAATGACGCCCCAGGCCCCAGCAGTCGGTGGACGTGCTTCTGAAGGTTGTTACTTCGTCTGGGGCTAGAATCGGAATGCCAGATTGTCGGGTGTCACATGATGTGGTTCATGCCAGCACGAGGATCCTCTTGAATATTCATCAGATGAGTGACGTATCTGCGATGATGCGGTGGTATTCGGATACTACTCGAGTGTCAACTGTTGTTCTGACCACTGTTCCGGCACAACAATACATAGGCTCGCCCGCCGAAGCGGGCAAGCCAAAAAATCGCAAAAATCAATCGAACTTTACGAAACGGGCCATACCGCAAGGTAACACAAGGTACCGCAAGGAATGCACAAGGTACCTTAAGGTAGGCTATTGGGTGCCAAATTAAGAAGCTTGTTTATTCTATACTGCAGAGGTTCTTTAGCCCTGAATTCAAATTATGTGCCCATCATGCCAAGCAAAGGTTCAAAATAAATTTGTAGAATAAACGTATATAAACAATATCTCAGGATGTGTGCTTGATGGGCACGAAAAGATAGTATTCATTTTTTCTTCAACATGACCACCATACTTAAACAGCCATAAAGATTTCTTTTTCACAAAGGCTGGGGCACAATCTGACTTCGTCATTAACTGTTTCTAAAATAAAAGGTAAAGGTTTCCCATAGCCTAATAGCCGTAGGGGCAGTGGGGGTTAGAGACCCACTGTATCTTGGGCACAGCTGATGAAAGGCGGCGCCTATCTCTCCTTTTGCTGCCGTTTCCTTCCCTGATTCGAGAAAGGTACCTATTTACTGCTGGGTTGACAGAGTTTCCCAGTCGTCGGACGGCGACGGTGAGCCGCGAACCCAGAATCAGAATTGTTTACTGGTCATACGTCCAAGTACAATCATTCATCAAGACCTTCCGGGGACTTTCTGCACAATAACCGAGCCACTCTAACCACTCGACTACGGCGCCTCTCTGAATGTTTTGTTATTCAAAGAATTTTTATTTACCTTTGTGATGCTGTGATGTCTTAAATAAGGTATTTCTATTACGCATTACCTAACCTTCAACCTAACTTGCGGTACTTAGAGTCTACCTTGCGGTATCTTGTGCCTACCTTGTGGTGCTTCTTTGCGGGGTGGTGTGCGCGCGGCTATGTCATTGGGCTCTAGTTCATTGATTGATTGATTGATTGATTGATTTGATGCTTAACGTCCACGGTAAACAGCTATGGTCATGTCGGGACGGTCAGTTAACATAACCACACTATTCCTGGGCATGCTTAGACCTCCTAAGCGGTTAACTTGTAGTGAGTGCACATAATCTCGCCAGTAACTGACAACTGCCCTTCTTGAACCAGCGGTTCAACAGCTTATTTCTACTATTATGGTAAATAAGACTTCAACGCAACACCTAAAGCACGTGTACACATACAAGTGAGTTATATTTACTCGGAGAAGATACATTGGGAAATATACCGAGATACACTACAGTTTGGGCTTAACTACAACCATCCGGAATTTAGAATGACCGCAAGCAACTTTATCTGACCAAAAAATGGGATACTCACCTATAACGACTCACCAGGTGAAAGAAACTGTCTAAGCTTCTAAATTCTACCTTCGTGATATATCGATTCAGACAAAAAGCGATATATCAGTATTAGTTTTTACCGATACCAGGGTTATCCGGTTAGTGCCGTGTTACTCTGACTTGCTTGCCGAATGCGCTCCTAGTTACGGAGGGGTAGCGAGAAAAGGGGCTCTATTACAGGGTTTATAAATATTCATGAGAAACGCCCTGCCCTGTTTCGGATATGTTCGGATAAATGGGAAACAAGAAATATCTTTAAAAAAAAAAAAAGAAGTTGCCACAGAAATATTAAGTGATAAAGTGCCGGACACGGTACCTCGGTCGGGAGCGTGTCCACTGCGAATGCTGGCGACACCGAGTTTGACCCTCGCGTCCGGTAATTTCTTTCGTGGAGACATTTCCCTCTCTTCCGTTGATTTTTAGGAGCCCCTTTAGCTCAGTGGGTTAAGCGATGGCCTACTGATCTAGAGGACCGGATTCAAATCCTGCTTGAGGCGAGAATCTTTCCAACCGTAAACGAGGTTCCATTGCCCTTTTACAGGTTGCAGAGCACCAGTAGGGAGAAATCTTGCCTGTGGCGTATAATTGAACTGCTGAGGAGCACTTTTACAGGTTGAAGAGCACCAGTAGAAGGACATCTTGCATTTGGGCTATAATAGTAGTGCTGTGGAGCACTTTTACAGGTTGAAGAGCACCAGCAGGAGGACATCTTGCCTGTGGTGTATGATAGAACTGCTGTGGAGCACTTTTACAGGTTGAAGAGCACCAGCAGGAGGCAATTTTGCCTGTGACGTATAATAGTACTGCTGAGGTGCACTTTTACAGGTTGAAGAGCACCAGTAGGGAGAAATCTTGCCTGTGGCGTATAATTGCACTGCTTAGGAGCACTTTTACAGGTTGAAGAGCATCAGTGGGAGTACATCTTGTCTGTGGAGTATATCTGGTCTGTGGTGATGATATTACTATTGTGGAGCACTATTACAGGTTGAGGAGCACCAGTAGATGTGTATCTAGTCTGCGGTAATGATATTACTATTCTAGAGCACTATTACAGGTTCGGGAGCACCAGTAGAAGTATATCTTGTCTGCGGTAATGATATTACTATTGTGGAGCACCATTACAGGTTACGGCGCACCAGTAGAAGTATATCAGGTCTGTGGTAATGAAATTACTATTGTGGAGCACCATTAATGGTGTGGGAGCACCACTAGTAGTATATCATGTCTACCAGAATGATATTACTATTGTGGAGAACTATTACAGGTTGAGGAGCTCCAGTAGGAGTATATCTGGTCTGTGGTGATGATATTACTATTGTGGAGCACTATTACAGGTTGAGGAGCACCAGTAGAAGTACATCTTGTCTGTGGAGTATATCTGGTCTGCGGTGAACATATTACTATTGTGGAGCACTATTACAGGTTGAGGAGCACCAGTAGAAGTATATCTAGTCTGCGGTAATGATATTACTATTCTAGAGCACTATTACAGGTTGGGGAGCACCAGTAGAAGTATATCTTGTCTGCGGTAATGATATTACTATTGTGGAGCACTATTACAGGTTGGGGAGCACCAGTAGAAGTATATCTTGTCTGCGGTGATGATATTACTATTGTGGAGCACTTTTACAGGTTGGGGAGCATCAGTAGAAGTATATCTGGTCTGCGGTGATGATATTACTATTGTGGAGCAGTATTACAGGTTGAGGAGCACCAGTAGAAGTATAGCTGGTCTGCGGTGATGATATTACTATTGTGGGGCACCATTACAGGTTGGGGAGCACCAGCAGAAGTATATCTTGTCTACGGTAATGATATTACTATTGTGGAGCACTATTACAGGTTGAGGAGCACCAGTAGAAGTATATCTTGTCTACGGTAATGATATTACTATTGTGGAGCACCATTACAGGTTGAGGAGCACCGGTAGAAGTATATCTTGTCTACGGTAATGATCTTACTATTGTGGAGCAACAATAGAGGTTGGGGAGCACCAGTAGAAGTATATCTAGTCTGCAGTAATGATATTACTATTGTGGAGCACTATTACAGGTTGGGGAGCACCAGTAGAAGTATATCTGGTCTGCGGTAATGATATTACTATTGTGGAGCACCATTACAGGTTGAGACGCACCAGTAGAAGTATATCATGCTGTGGTAATGAAATTACTATTGTGGAGCACCATTAATGGTGTGGGAGCACCACTAGTAGTATATCATGTCTACCAGAATGATATTACTATTGTGGAGAACTATTACAGGTTGAGGAGCTCCAGTAGGAGTATATCTGGTCTGTGGTGATGATATTACTATTGTGGAGCACTATTACAGGTTGGGGAGCACCAGTAGAAGTATATCTAGTCTGCGGTAATGATATTACTATTCTAGAGCACTATTACAGGTTGGGGAGCACCAGTAGTAGTATATCTTGTCTGCGGTAATGATATTAATATTGTGGGGCACCATTACAGGTTGGGGAGCACCAGTACAAGTATATCATGTCTGTTGTGATAATATAACTATTGTGGAGCACTATTACAGGTTTAGGAGCACCAGTAGAGTACATCTGGTCTGTGGTGATAATAATACTATTGTGGAGCACTATTACAGGTTAGGGAGCACCAGCAGAAGTATATCTTATCTGCGGTGATGATATAACTATTGTTTGGCACTATTATAAGTTGGGGAGCACCAGTAGGATTATATCTGGTCTGTGGTGATGATAATGCTATTGTGGAGCAGTATTAGAGGTTGGGGAGCACCAGCAGAAGTATATCTGGTCTGCGATGAAGATATTACTATTGTGGAGCACTACTACAGGTTGGGGAGCACCAGAAAAAAAATATCTGGTCTGTGGTGATGAAATAACTATTGTGCAGCACCATAACAGGTTGGGGTAGAAGTATATCTTGTCTGTGGGGATGATATTACTATTCAGGAGCACTATTGCAGGTGAATAGCACCAGTAGAAGTATATCCGGTCTGCAGTGAAGATACTACTCTTTCGGAGCACTGTTACAGGTTGGGGAGCACCAGTAGAAGTATATCTGGTCTGCGGTAATGATATTGCTATTGTGGGGCACTATGACAGGTTGAGGAGCACAATTAGAAGTATATCTTGTCTGCGGTAATGATATTACTATTGTGGAGCACCATTACAGGTTAAGACGCACCAGTAGAAGTATATCTAGTCTGCGATAATGATATTATTATTGTGGAGCAATAATACAGATTGACGAGCACCAGTAGAAGTATATCTGGTCTGTATTGATGATAAAACTATTGTGGAGCACCGTTACAGGTTGGGGAGCACCAGCAGAAGTATATTTTGTCTACGGTAATGATATTACTATTGTGGAGCATTATTACAGGTTGAGTCGCACCAGTAGAAGTATATATGGTCTGCGGTAATGATATTACTATTGTGGAGCACTATTACAGGTTTAGGAGCACCAGTAGAATTGATATTCCTATTGGCGAGCACTTTTACAGGTTGGGGAGCACCAGTAGAAGTATATCTTGTCTACGAGAATGATATTACTATTGTGGAGCACTATTACAGGTTGAGGAGCACCAGGAGAAGTATATCTTGTCTGTGGAGCACCAGAAAAAATATCTGGTCTGTGGTGATGAAATAACTATTGTGCAGCACCATAACAGGTTGGGGTAGAAGTATATCTTGTCTGTGGGGATGATATTACTATTCAGGAGCACTATTGCAGGTGAATAGCACCAGTAGAAGTATATCCGGTCTGCAGTGAAGATACTACTCTTTCGGAGCACTGTTACAGGTTGGGGAGCACCAGTAGAAGTATATCTGGTCTGCGGTAATGATATTGCTATTGTGGGGCACTATGACAGGTTGAGGAGCACAATTAGAAGTATATCTTGTCTGCGGTAATGATATTACTATTGTGGAGCACCATTACAGGTTGAGACGCACCAGTAGAAGTATATCTAGTCTGCGATAATGATATTATTATTGTGGAGCACTATTACAGATTGAGGAGCACCAGTAGAAGTATATCTGGTCTGTATTGATGATATAACTATTGTGGAGCACCGTTACAGGTTGGGGAGCACCAGCAGAAGTATATTTTGTCTACGGTAATGATATTACTATTGTGGAGCATTATTACAGGTTGAGTCGCACCAGTAGAAGTATATATGGTCTGCGGTAATGATATTACTATTGTGGAGCACTATTACAGGTTTAGGAGCACCAGTAGAATTGATATTCCTATTGGCGAGCACTTTTACAGGTTGGGGAGCACCAGTAGAAGTATATCTTGTCTACGAGAATGATATTACTATTGTGGAGCACTATTACAGGTTGAGGAGCACCAGTAGAAGTATATCTTGTCTGTGGTGATGATATTACTATTGTGGAGCACCATTACAGGTTGAACAGCACCAGTAGAATTATATCTGGTCTTCGGTGATGATATTACTATTGTGGAGCACTATTATAGGTTGGGGGGGGCACCAGTAGAAGTATATCTTGTCTGCGATAATGATATTACTATTCTGGAGCACCATTACACCATTACAGGTTTGGGAGCACCAGTAGAAGTATATCTGGTCTGTGTTAATGATATTACAAAATGTGGAGCACTATTACAGATTGAGGAGCACCAGTAGAAGTATATCTTGTCTATGGTGATGATATTACCATTTTCGAGCACTATTACAGGTTGAGGAGCACCAGTAGAAGTATATCTTGTCTGCGATAATGATATTACTATTGTGGAGCACTATTTCAGGTTGAGGAGCACCAGTAGAAGTATACTCAGCGTCAATGAAAACGCACCAGTCTTAAAATGTAAAATTTTTGCTCAAATTCAATGATCATACTATATCAACAGGGTATAGCTATCATATCGGATCATCTTATTACGCCCATGATGTCATTCTGCCGGAAGGTACGCTTTGAGTGTGTGACGTAACATAAGCTCTGAAATCAAGAAAAACGGAATTCTACCATAATTTCACATGGCGGCAATTCCTCAATGATGGATTTTGCTAGAGTATAGATACCCTATTAAAACGCCATAGAAAAGAAATCCAAACCACCGAATGCAACAAAGTGATTTGGATTCGAACGTCACTTTATGGTCACGTTCATTAAATAAGGGCAGACAAAAGTAACTAAATCTATATTTGATACATTTTGCAACCTAAAATGCTGAGATAAGTAGTAGTAACAAAATTTCAGAAGTTCTGTGGGGCAAACGTCAACCGTTACCCAGCCAGAGCATGACGTTACATGGATAACGTTACGCTCATTCGCCGAACCGTGTCATAATTCAACGGAGTAAAAGTGGATTTTATGTGAAGAAACCTTCCAATGAACGATTCCTTTGCAATCAAGAGTCTGGAAGAGCACGAAATACTGATTTATTACGCTTTAAATGTGTCATTTGACATCGACTGTTTTCAAATACGTCAGTATTGACGTCACGCTTGATAGCACCCACCGATGAACGAAATTTAATTTGCAAACATTCTTTCTCAATACAAGACAATAAAGATTAACCAAATTGTCTATTCTATAAAACCAAACATTAAACGAACATAATGTGCCATAAGTTCCAAACTGGTGCGTTTTCATTGACGCTGAGTATATATCTGGTCTGTGGTAATGATATTACTATTGTGGAGCACTAATACAGGTTTTTCTATATATCTTTTGCTTTGGCAAATTGGCCGTCCACGATTGCTGACATCCAGTGTAACAAAAAAAATGTTTTAAAGCTACAGGACAGACACGATTTCTATACAAAAAATTACAAAGGGCATAGCTTCGTAAACATGTAGGCGGATTTCTTATTTTCTGTACATCGTCTAAGGGTTCTTTATATTTGCACATCATGAAATTTCCCTTAAAACTTCTAATGTAAATCGAGATCTTGACCAAACGGTATAAAACGTCTTTTTATGCTAGTGTACCTTGTATGTTAATTGTGTCTAAACAAAATATAATTTTCAAAGCGCGCTCGTGCGTGTGTGTGTGGGGTGGGGTGGGGGGTGGGGGGGGGGGGGGGGTTAGTGTGTGTGATGGGACGCGGGATAGGGATGAATTATACGCCAAAAATTATAAAAAAAAGAAACATATTTTAGCTTATATAACATAATTAAAATGTCTGAGCCCCATAAACTCAAAATCTAAATTTTATGTTAAAAAACTGAAAGATTTAAGCGTCAAAACCCTTCAGGATGACTTAAGCTTTACATGCATACATGTATCTTGAAACCTTCACGGGCTGCAGGAAAAATAAAATTAACTAGAAATGTTTTGAAAAAAACCAGATGCCCCCCCCCCCCCTCCAACATGCTCTTATCAGCAGGATCATTTTCCGTAAACCCCCCCCCCCCCCCCCCCCCCCAACATGCTCTTATCAGCAGGATCATTTTCCGTAAATGTTGCCAAGTTAAGACCTCCTGTGATCTTGAAAATAGGGTTGAGGTCACCAAATTTTCCACCTCCTGGTTATATACTTGTCTATGTTTGGTCATAATACATCAATTTGTTTAGGAATTTGTTGCGAACAACCCATTTTTTTTCAACATTCTTTGACCTTTTGTCACAAAATTATCCATTTTCCAGCGATATATCTGTGCGAGTTGAGGTAAAACGCACCATCTATCCAGTCAGGAGATATGGTGCCGACAAGTTATTTTTCAACATTCTTTGACCTCCTGTGGCCTTGAAAATAGGGTCCAGATCACCTAATGATGTATCTGTGCAAGTTTGATCAAAATCTATCCATCACTTCAGGAGATGGAGTGCATATAAACTACGCACACGCCGACGGGATCCGTACTAAAACAATTTTTCCGCCATGGTGATGGTGGGAGGGAGGGGGACATAATTCTGATGGATAGACGGACGGAGGAATGGATGGATAACTTAGGGGATAACTGTATTCAAAATTGTCTTTTTAGGAGGTAAATCGTCGGTTTTATGGTCGGAAATTTCGTTTTATGGCGACGCGCCAGCGGAGCCGTAAAACGGAATTTGCAACCATAAAACCCGCGATTTACTCACCAAATGACAATTTTCAATATAGTTATCCCCATTCTAATGCACTTTTCCACATTTTCACCATTCAAAGTGTACTTCTTTGTACCCACTGCACTCGAAACTGGGGCCGATAGATCAGCAGGCATGTGCTTAACCTACTGAGCCTCCGGGGTTCCCAGTTCTGATGGAAGGTCCTGTAGAAGCAAGGAACACAGCAGAGAAACGAAAGTAGAAGGCTCGGTTTAATGAGTCTGCTCATGCGGAGTAACAAAAGTTACATTCCGAGAATGATTTAGTTTACACGTAGGTTGGGACAGATGCTTGTCCGAAGCTTCTTGCGCACTGCAAAGCACCGTACCGCCCACAGATCTCCAAGTCCAAGTCATGGCTTCATGATAGTCATTTGCCCGCCCGTTCAGAATCTACATGTGTTTGTTTTTTTAGCCCACCGGAGCCGTGTTTGTAATTTACAAACCTATGTTTGAAGTATTGTTGTGCACTTAGCAAGCATAATTTGTTTCGAACTTAGGTTAGAAGGTTATATCACTGTATTTTAGAATGTCTTTTTAAAAAACATAGGGCTAAGTTAGAACTTTAGAAACCTATGTCAGAGAATTTCAAGCCTGGGTTAGAAGTTTAAACATGGGTTTGTAATTTTCAATTTAGATTTATTGTGCAACTTGGCTTGCCATAGACCTTGACTTTTTTTTACGGCAAGGTCTAGTATGGGAAAATGCTAGAACATTAGATTTCATGGCAAATTGAGAAGAGACATATCCATAGAGTTTTGATAGATGTCCATAGAACCTTGACATTTGTTGCCAAAGTTATACCCATTAAACCTAGTAATTCCTGTGATCTATAAAAAGAATCTGTCTGCCAATATCATACATGTTGGAAGGCTTACATTCAGGTAAGGGTGGGTTTTGAGGACATTTATGATTCCTGCTGATACAACATATTGTGAACCCTCATTGAAACTAATACTGAATAAAAACATGAAATATCAATGGAAACTTTGGTAGGAGTTGAAACCAGTTTATGCATGTGTTCAATATTTTATTCAGAACGATTGCAGAAATAAGCTGTGGATATTACTTGTACAATATTGTTAATCGTTAAATAGTTTGCAGCCTTAGTTGGGGCAATTAACTAATGGAAAGAATTTGCCACTAGAAGAGCAAATTCTTACCTAGAAGGTTCAACCCCATTTGGAAGTTAGGAAAAAAATGAAAACACGAGTTCCTGCCGTCGAAAGTATATCCATTCACTTGAGGAACATCATGGTACTATAAAAATCTGTAAAATTTTTGTCAACGTGTTAGAATGTAATTATGAAGTTATATATCTGTTTAGACAACAATGAAATGGTGCTATATGTATTTAAAGCCACTTCCAATATCTTTAATGTATTTAGGTAGACCATTATTTTCCCCGTCATTTTTTTTTTGCAAAGGGAACCAAATTTTGTTTGCTTCTTGGGTGACAAAATCCCTACATAAAATGGTCTACTATTAAAGGTAAGAATTTGCTTCGGAAAAGCCAAGTTTTTTCCTTAAAGAGTTGACCCATACTGAGAAGGGAGGCAAAAGTGAAAAATGGCAGAGTTGCTTCCCTAAAAGTGTACCAACACACAATTAGCCATGCCAGAGCCTCAGATGTCTTCTCTTAAATGAATCACGTTGGCATAGCTAGGGACAGTCGCATGGTATACATAATCATGATGGGGAAGTCTAGGAATTTAACATCTGAGATATTTCATATTATCATATCTGTTAACAGTAGCCTGCATATACACTGTGATTAGAATATATTAAATATTTAAGGAATGAATTTCATTTTGCTGGTATTTATGGAAGAATAAACTACTTTGGGTCACGTGCAAAGTAAGTGAACCCCGAAGGAATTCACGTAAACTTTGCTAGCGACACAATGTAGTTTATACTTCGATAAACACCAGAAAATAAAGTTTAGGCCAACTGCTTAATGTACATTCTTTTCTATCTATTATTTGACCACAAATTTGCGTAAGGGGTTACAGTTGAATCAGAAAAACATTTTAACGCAGTTCTTTTTCTACATAAAGAGGAACAGCGTCAAAGACGTAACAACGACGTCATAACGTCGTCTATGTCCAATCAGTTGGGAGAACCATGGGTTATTTTGACGTCACTTAACGTCATGTAACGTCAAGTGAACCGATGAAGTTATTGAAATATAAACTACATTACGTTCTATTCTAACACAGTTCGCCTATAGAAGCAATGGAAAGTTTCCGTGTTTTATTCTGCAACAATTCTCTGTAAAGGAGCGCGTGAGTCTAATTGCTGACGTCACTGGCAATACTGACGTAATCCTGTGACGTTTTGAGACGTTAGACGGTGAAACGTCGTTTTTTCCTTTTAAAAACGCCATAAAAATGTACATTTATATTAGATACAGTTTCGAAAATTAGCCGGAACATGAACGCGCTGGCAAGATGGTTGGGAGAATTTGATGAAATTAATAATTTTTCAGCGTTTTTGAGTGTTAGAATCGAAATAGTTCAGCTGTAGCATTGAATTGTTGAGTACTAATTCACTGTTTGTCGGTCAGTTGTATGTAGATATATCACTCGCGCTCCGCGCTCGTGATATGATCTACTTTACAACTGACCTCCAAACAGTGTATTATAACTCAACAATTCACTGCTAGAGCTGATCTATTTCTTAAATGCAACGATTCTAATGGTTTACCATGGGGCTTTTCAATAAATGCACGGATAATGTAAATATTCCATAATATTTATATAATCCGTGAATTTATTGAAAACCCCTATGGTAAACCATAAGATCGTAATGTAGTTTATACTTCAATTCACGCGACGTTATAAGACGTTAAGTGACGTCAGAAAAAGCTATGGTTCTCCAATCTGATTGGACGTTGTCGACGTTATGACGTCGTTGTTACGTCGTTGATGCTGTTCCGCTTTTAGTAGAAAAACTGCGTATAATGTTTTTTTCTGCTTCAATTGTAGCCCCTAACGCAAATTTGTTGTCAAATAATAGACAGAAAAGAATGTAAATATAAGCAACGAACTTAATTTTTCTGGTGTTTATCGAAGTATAAACTACATTGGGTCGCTAGCAAAATTTACATGAACCCCTTCGGGGTTCACTTACTTTGCACGCGATCCAATGTAGTTTATACTTCGATAATCATCAGAAAAATGAAATTCATTCCTGAATTACATGAAGGTTGCTGATGCTAGTTCTGTAGTTAGTTTTGTTTATTCTCTATTAAGGTGAACGGATACTTGTTTAGGGGAAACAACTATCTTCTTTTTTACATCCATTCTCAATAAGGTCAACCCTTTTAGGATAAAGAATTCACTCTTACAGGTGCATATAATTCCCTTCAGGAGTATGACTCCTTCTTGGAAAAGTTTCAATGTCCAGAGAAGCATACAGGAAGTCACAAAAGTTGTCTCCTTTTGAATAGACGAGAGAGAAAAATCCAAACAATCCCCGCCCGCATCTAGGCCCTCGCTCTATTATTATCCAAATCAGTAGGACGCCCCGACAACACTGGAAGTTATATCCAGCACCATTGCACCACCCAATCACCCTCGCTGGTAGTGGTGATGCAGGACGGGAGGTGTGAAGGGGGAGGGGGATCGGATGCTTCCTTCGTTTTGGCTTCTTCGGTGGCATAGATTGGCCTTCATACTTCACAGTTTGGTCTTCTCTGTTCGTATTGTAGATACCGACTTGAATAAAGCGCCCCTGCCGGGCTTCGTTTTTTTCCACTATCTCCCTGACCGCGCCCGCCGTGTCAGATCGTAGTATAACGCAACCCTCTGTAGCACGCCGGCCTGTAAACCGTCACAAGCCGAGACGCATCGTGATTGAACGCGACGAAACGGCTACCATACACTCTAGCTTGCCGTGAAAAGCGTGACAAAACGTGGTAAAACGTGAAGCGATCGTGAAGCAACCGTGACAAAACGCGCACTAAACGCAGCAAGGCGTGACAGAACTTTAAAGGACCGTCAGGTGCCGGGGTATACATGTTTCCCGTCACACTACGGACCCCCTTAAAGTTTTATTACTGTCCGTAACGTACTGTTACGTTTTATTGCGTTCATCACGTTTTACTACGGCCTATTAGGCTTCTCCTCCACACCGGGACTGCCTTAGCAATTCTTTTGACATTTTAAAAATCTGACCCGGCATCCACGGCCTGTCACGTTTGCCCATCCCGTCCCCCTGCGTTGTCTCACGTCCATCCCGTTTTGTCCACAGTGGCCTGAAACGTGATTGCCGTTGCCGCCGGGAACATAATGTAAACACATAGATGCTAATAAACAGTCTGGGGACTTACGGTTTTCCATCACGCACATTTGTGATGGTCAGCCATCACTTTTACAGTTTTCAGTCCAACTCACTAAAATGGCAATTTAACCCACTGCCAGTGTTCAGTATGATCTGTCTACACTTAAAATTGATATTTGGTCCAGCCCTTAATTATTCTCATTATAAACTGTCTGTATTTTGGTTATTTCTGCAGAGTTATGGTCAAAATTAGGTAAATTCTGGTGTGTATTAGGCTTGTTTTATTTCCAAGAAAAAATACAAGTTTACTTTCTATTTTTTATAAAGTGTTACGATCAAAATTGTCTTCAATGCTTGCTTTTTTGTAACGGATGCTAACTGTACGAGTTACTCACGGTTTGGCACCAGTTACTCGACAAAAAAGTACCTAGGGGTCTCTGGTTTTGTTATGGTCAGCCATTACACCAGATGAAACCAACGTTATGACTTACCATCAAGTTTCATCCTTCGGACATGTCGTGACATCTGGTGGAAAAATTTTCAGTAATTGTGTTATGGTAAGCCATCATGTCAGTTTATTTAAAGTGCTTGGTTAAACATCACAAATATGCGTGATGGAAATTCATAAATCCCCAGACTGATAAATCATCAGTGAGGCCATTTTGAAGCAAATATGGCTGTGTTCTTTGTTGTTCTTATCATGTATGAGTACACAACCATAGTTTTCCACCATTTTTTAAAAAGGGTAACACGTGACTTCATGTTTAGTTTCGTAGAGGACAAAGTCCTTCCAAGACAGGAATGTACACTTAAAGGAAAGAAGAGGAGAAAATTCTTTCCTCTGAGTGTTGACCCCTATTAAGAAGGAAGGCAAAAATGAAAATGGCCCAGTTGCTTCCCTTATAAACGTACATAACGTACATGCGCTTATTAACGTATTCAATCGATGGGGCATGCTTATGCATAAAATTTTGGTAAAACTTACATTGCATGATACAGAATAAAGCAAGAAGACAAACATTTCACCGTTCATTTCCTAAAAAACAAAGTTTAAGTTCAAAAAATGCCCAAAACAGCCCAAAACAGACTGTCCAAATTCTACACCTACTGCAAGCACAGCCGGTCCTTGCCCGATTATTTATTTTCCTGTTATTCCGGTTCTACCATAGAGTAATGCCTACAACAATGCGCAGATGGAATGGAAACTGTGAAGACCTTGATCATTCTACTCCCTAAGAAACTATCTGATCTCGGTTTCCACTGTTTGTACAGACCTATATACCCCAAAACTTAAGATTTTTACAGTAGACATTGTTAATGCGTGTATATACTCCACAGTTGATTGATTTCACCATGAACAATAACTGTTTTGTTTTAACAAAGACAAAAACAGTTATTCTGTATCTGAATACCTTAAATATGGAATTGTCCTATCATATGTTAAGTAATTCTCTAGGGTGTAGGCAAAACAGTGCAGACATTGGTCTGTTCACTTTTAATGGCAGCATCATGCTTTTGCTCAAGCAACAGAAACCAATGGCTAACTGAAACGCTGACCTGATCACCGAGATTATGGCACCACCACATGGGAGTATAACTAATCAATGTTTGGAACTTTGAAGACTTAAATTTTTGTGTCTGTTAGGTCTATAAAGGTTATCCTGTAATAGTTCTCCTCGACAGTAATATCATACACAACACATATCATCCTACAGGTGCTCCTCAATACTAATACCATAAACAGATTTACTTCTACTGGTGCTCCTCAAACTGTAATAAAGTTCCTGCCTAGTAATATCATACACATCTTCTACTATTCTATTCTATTCCAGGTCTATGCTATTCTAACCAATAACCTTGCACCACAGATAACGTCAAAACAGTCCCTTTGCACCTTGTTCTGTTTTCAGCTGCTCTAATTGAGCTGGAAAAATCTAGTCTGTTATATATAAAAGTACTGTGGATGAGCGCCTCTACAGGTTTTGGAGCACCACTAGGAGTATACGTTGTCTGTTGTATATAATAGTACTGTGGAGGAGCTCTTCTACAGGTTATGGAGCACCATTAGGAGTATATGTTGTCTGTTGTATACAATAGTACTATGGAAGAGCTCTCCTACAGGTTATGGAGCACCATTAGGAGTATATGTTGTCTGTTGTATATAATAGTACTATGGAGGAGCTCTCCTACAGGTTATGGAGCACCATTAGGAGTATATGTTGTCTGTTGTATATAATAGGTCTATGTAGAGCTCTTCTACAGGTTATGGAGCACCACTATGAGTATATAATGTCTGTTGTATATAATAGTACTGTGGAGGAGCTCTCCTACAGGTTATGGAGCACCATTAGGAGTATATGTTGTCTGTTGTATATAATAGTACTATGGAGGAGATCTCCTACAGGTTATGGAGCACCATTAGGAGTATATGTTGTCTGTTGCATATGATAGTACTACGGAGGAGCTCTCCTACAGGTTATGGAGCACCATTAGGAGTATATGTTGTCTGTTGTATATAATAGTTCTATGGAGGAGCTCTCCTACAGGCTATGGAGCACCATTAGGAGTATACGTTGTCTGTTGTATATAATAGTACTGTGCAGGAGCTATTCTAAAAGTTATGGGGCACCACTAGGTATATGTGTCTGTTACATATAACAGTATTATGTAGGAGCTCTTCTACAGGTTATGGAGCACCACTTGGAGTGTATTCAGTCTGCTGTATACAATAGTACTATGGAGGAGCTCTTCTACAGGTTATGGAGCACCACTAGGAGTATATGTTGTCTGTTGTATAAAATAGGTCTATGTAGAGCTCTTCTACAGGTTATGGAGCATCACTAGGAGTATATGTTGTCTTGTATATAAAAGGTCTGTGGAGGAGCTCTTCTACAGGTTATGGAGCACCATTAGGAGTATATGTTGTCTGTTGTATATAATAGTACTGTGGAGGAGCTCTTCTACAGGTTATGGATCACCATTAGGAGTATATGTTGTCTGTTGTATATAATAGGTCTATGTAGAGCTCTTCTACTGGTTATGGAGCACCATTAGGAGTATATGTTGTCTGTTGTATATAATAGTACTATGGAGGAGCTCTCCTACAGGTTATGGAGCACCATTAGGAGTATATGTTTTCTGTTGTATATAATAGGTCTGTGTAGAGCTCTTCTACTGGTTATGGAGCATCACTAGGATTATATGTTGTCTGTTGTATACATTAGTACTATGGAGGAGCTCTTCTACAGGTTATGGAGCACCATTAGGAGTATATGTTGTCTGTTGTATATAACAGGTCTATGTAGAGCTCTTCTACAGGTTATGGAGCACCATTAGGAGTATATATGTTGTCTGTTGTATATAATAGGTCTATATAGAGCTCTTCTACAGGTTATGGAGCATCACTAGGAGTATATGTTGTCTGTTGTATATAAAAGGTCAGTGAAGGAGCTCTTCTACAGGTTATTGAGCACCACTAGGAGTATATGTTGTCTTCTGTATATAAGAGTACTGTGGTGGAGCTCTTCTACAGGTTATGGAGCACCACTAAGAGTATATTGAATCTGTTGTATAAAATAGTACTGTGGAGGAGGTCTTCTACAGGTTATGGAGCATCACTAGGAGTATATTTAGTCTGTTGCATATAACAGTATAATGTAGGAGCTCTTTTGCAGGTTATGAAGCGCACCACTATGAGTATATATTCAGTCTGCTATATATATAATAGGACTATATAAAAGCTCTTTTACAGGTTATGGAGCACCACTAGGAGTATATGTTGTATATAATAGTACTATGGAGGATCTCTTCGACAGGTTATGTCGCACCACTAGGAGTATATTTTGTCTATTGTAAATAATAGTACTATGGAAGAGCTCTTCTACAGTTTATGGAGCACCACTAGGAGTATTTGTTGTCTGTTGCATATAATAGTACTATGTAGGAGCTCTTCTACAGTTTATGGAGCACCACTGTTTTTGTAATGGTATTAAAGAGGTGTTATTCATTAGATTATGATGCAACAGTAGGAGTATATCTTGTTTGTTGTATGCAATAATACAACGGATGAGCTATTCTTCAAACATGTATTGCAGCCACAACTCCCATACAGGCCCATAACCTTCAAAAAGTAGACAAAAGATTGGTAAAACTTGAGCAAGTGAGCAGGGGCTCCTTGTTGTTGTTTTTTTTTATAAGAAAATGCATTTGTTTTGCAAAAACTGTTACTGTTCTATAAAACTGCGGCAGTTTTTTTTTTAACTTGAAATGGCTACTTTATATGCAGACTCTCATTACCGTGTTTGGTTCTCTGTCAATATATATGAAAATCTTAACACTTTTCTATTTTCAAAGAAAGCAGGATATATCTTTGTAATACTTTAGGAAAGGTACCATCAATGGATATCAAAACACCTGCCAGTTAACAAGCCTGCTTTATGTGAAAATGCTATATTTCCCATTTTTCCAGCATTGGCCAGCCCAGCCCTCATATGTAAATGGTGACATCTCTCAAGCAAAAGCTTTAACCAGTGTGATGTATGCAATCATGATTATTCAAATGTTCAATGTAGAGTACCTCTTCAGCAAATGGCGTTGATATTTTGATTAGTGGCAGAAGAAAAAGTAGGTTGCTACTTGTTTAGAGCTGTTCAGAACGAAATTGTAATAAATGCTAAGTTGCAAACTTCAACTTGTGGAGAGCGGCTCAGTAGGACAATCTTACTCATCAGACACCATAACATCCAAACACACAAAGTAAAGGCTGGAGATACCAATTACATAAGCTCTAAAAGTATTGTCTAATACTTGGGAAACGGGATGGCAGTCTCCATGTCCTTCTGGCTCCGGCAAACTGATATAAAATCTCCTTTCTTTCATAACACCTTCATTGTTATGGGCCAGACTTTGTCGTAACAGGCGACAAGTATTTTTCTGGACTGATTCTGATCCTACTTGAGCATCAGGAATCTATGAAAAAAACATGAAAGATCTTCTGGTGATGATCATGTATATATTGACGCAGTGGTCGCAAATTAAGAAATAACCATAAATGAGCCGCGACACGAGAAAACCAACAAAGTGGTTGTGCGCCCAGAGCAGACTCAGATCAGCCTGGGCATCCGCCCAGTCTGATCAGAGTCTTCGCTGTCCGCATGGAGGTAGCTTAGACCCTTAGCTACCAATAAGCGCACTGTGAAGACCCTTATCGGATTGGGCGGATACCCAGGCTAATCTGAGTCTGCGTTGTGCGCACAACCACTTTGTTCTTAACCAAAGGAGCATACTCCACAGACATGATTTACTCATACTGGCGTTCTTCACCAGTAAAAGTGCTCCTCAGCACTAGTGCAATCATACTTAACAGACATGATATACTTCGACCAGTATTCTTCAACTTGTGTAGAGCTGCTCAGAAGACTATCTTACTCATCAGACAAGATTTCTGGTGCTCTTCAATCTGAAATAGAACTCCTCAGTAGTATTTTTTTACATTTATTACAATATATGCTCTAACTGGTGTTGTCGAGATATAAAGTGCTCCTCAGCGGTACTATTATACTCCTGGGGTAAGATGTCCTCCTACTGATGCTCTTCAACTTGTAAAAGTGCTCCAAAGCAGTACTATTATACGCCACAGACAAGATGTCTTCATACTGGTGTTCTTCAACCTGTAAAAGTGCCCCTAAGCAATACTATTATACGCCACAGACAAGATGTCCTCCTACCGGTGCTCTTCAACCTGTAAAAGTGCTCCTAAGCAGTACAATCATACTCAACAGACAAGATGTCCTTCTACTGGTGCTCTTCAACCTGTAAAAGCGCTCCTAAGCAGTGCTGTTATACGCCTCAGGCAAGATGTCCTCCTACTGGTGCTCTTCAACCTGTGAAAATGCATCTAAGCAGTACAATTATATGCCACAGGCAAGATGTCCCCCTACTGGTGCTCTTCAACCTGTAAAAGTGCTCCTAAACAGTACTTTTATACGCCACAGACAAGATGTCCTCCTACTGGTGCTCTTCAACCTGTAAAAGTGCTCCTCAGCAGTACTAGTATATGCCACAGGCAAGATGTCCTACTGGTGCTCTTCAACCTGTAAAAGTGCTCCTAAGCAGTACAATCATACGCCACAGACAAGATGTCCTCCTACTGGGGCTCTTCAACCTGTAAAAGTCCTCCTTAGCAGTACTATTATACTCCACAGACAAGATGTCCTCCTACTGGTGCTCTTCTACCTGTAAAAGTGCTCCTACGCAGTACAATTATACTCCACAGACAAGATGTCCTCCTACTGGTGCTCTTCAACCTGTAAAAATGCTCCTAAGCAGTTCAATTATACGCCACAGGCAAGATGTCCTCTTACTGGTGCTCTTCAACCTGTAAAAGTGCTTCTAAGCAGTACAATTATACGCTACAGGCAAGATTTCCTCCTACTGGTGATCTTCAACCTGTAAAAGTGCTCCTAAGCAGTACTAGTATACTCCACAGGCAAGATGTCCTCCTACTGGTGCTCTTCAACCTGTAAAAATGCTCCTAAGTAGTACAATTATACGCAACAGGCAAGATGTCCTCCTACTGGTGCTCTTCAACCTGTAAAAGTGCTCCTAAGCAGTACAATTATACGCCACAGGCAAGATGTCCTCCTACTGGTGCTACTCAACCTGTAAAAGTGCTCCTAAGCAGTACTATTATACTCCACAGACAAGATGTCCTCCTACTGGTGCCCTTCTACCTGTAAAAGTGCTCCTACGCAGTACAATTATACTCGACAGACAAGATGTCCTCCTACTTGTGCTCTTCAACCTGTAGAAGTGCTCCTAAGCAGTACTATATACTTCTACTGGAGCTCCTCAAACTGTAATAGTTCTCCACAATAGTAATATCATTCTCGTAGACATGATATACTACTAGTGGTGCTCCTCAACCATTATTGGTGCTCCACAATAGTAATTTCATTACCACAGACCTGATATACTTCTACTGGTGCGCCTCAACCTGTAATGGTGCTCCACAATAGTAAAACCATTACCGCAGACCAGATATACTTCTACTGGTGCTCCCCAACCTGTAATAGTGCTCTAGAAAAGTAATATCATTACTGCAGACTAGATATACTTCTACTGGTGCTCCTCAACCTGTAATAGTGCTCTAGAAAAGTAATAACATCACCGCAGACCAGATATACTTCTACTGGTGCTCCCCAACCTGTAATAGTGCTCTAGAAAAGTAATATCATTACTGCAGACTAGATATACTTCTACTGGTGCTCCTCAACCTGTAATAGTGCTCCACAATAGTAATATCATCACCGCATACAAGATATACTTGTTCTGGTGTTCCCCAACCTGTAATGGTGCCCCACAATGGTAATATCATTACCGCAGACCAGATATACTTCTACTGGTGCTCCCCAATCTGTAATAGTGCTCTAGAATAGTAATATCATCACCGCATACAAGATATACTTCTTCTGGTTTTCCCCAACCTGTAATGGTGCTCCACAATAGTAATATCATTACCGCAGACTAGATATACATCAACTGGTGCTCCCCAACCTGTAATAGTGCTCTAGAATAGTAATATCATTACTGCAGACTAGATATACTTCTACTGGTGCTCCTCAACCTGTAATGGTGCCCCACAATGGTAATATCATTACCGCAGACCAGATATACTTCTACTGGTGCTCCCCAACCTGTAATAGTGCTCTAGAATAGTAATATCATTACTGCAGACTAGATATACATCTACTGGTGCTCCTCAACCTGTAATAGTGCTCTAGAATAGTAATATCATCACCGCAGACTAGATATACATCTACTGGCGCTCCTCAACCTGTAATAGTGCTCCACAATAGTAATATCATTACCGTAGACAAGATAAACTTCTGCTGGTGCTCCCCAATCTGTAATGGTGCCCCACAATAGTAATATCTTCATCGCAGACCAGATGTACTTCTACTGGTGCTCCTCAACCTGTAATAGTGCTCCACAATAGTAATATCTTCACCGCAGACCAGATATACTTCTACTGATGTTCCCCAACCTGTAATAGTGCTCCAAAATAGTAATATCATTACCGCAGACCAGATATACTTCTACTGGTGCTCCCCAACCTGTAATAGTGCTCCACAATAGTAATATCATCACCGCAGACAAGATTTACTTCTACTGGTGCTCCCCAACCTGTAATAGTGCTCTAGAATAGTAATATCATCACCGCAGACTAGATATACTTCTACTGGTGTTCCCCAACCTGTAATAGTGCTCCACAATAGTAATATCATCACCGCAGACTAGATATACTTCTACTGGTGCTCCCCAACCTGTAATAGTGCTCCACAATAGTAATATCATTACCGCAGACCAGATATACTTCTACTGGTGCTCCCCAACCTGTAATAGTGCTCCACAATAGTAATGTCATTACTGCAGACAAGATATACTTCAACTGGTGCTCCCCAACCTGTAATAATGCTCCACAATAGTAATATCATCACCGCAGACATGATATACTTCTGCTGGTACTCCCCATCCTGTAATAGTGCTCTAGAATAGTAATATCATCACCGCAGACTAGATATACTTCTACTGGTGCTCCCCAACCTGTAATAGTGCTCCACAATAGTAATATCATTACCGCAGACAAGATATACTTCTACTGGTGCTCCCCAACCTGTTATAATGCTCCACAATAGTAATATCATCACCGCAGACATGATATACTTCTGCTGGTGCTCCCCAACCTGTAATAGTGCTCTAGAATAGTAATATCATTACCGCAGACTAGATATACTTCTACTGGTGCTCCCCAACCTGTAATAGTGCTCCACAATAGTAATATGTTCACCGCAGACCAGATATACTTCTCCTGATACTCTCCAACCTGAAATAGAGCTCCTCAAAAGTAATACCATATACAATACACCAGATCTACTTCTTCTAAAGCTCCCCAACTTGTAATATCGCTTTTCCTCCAGTGTCGAAATACAGTATATCCTTTACCCAAACTGGCGTCTTTTTTTGATACAGGTTTCGACAAACTCTTTTCAATGGAACAGTCAGTGTAAACAACAGAACATATCCGAAACCGCAGTGGGTTGGCCATTATGAGCTCATGAATATTCACAAACCCTCTAATGGTGCCCTTTTTCATCCTACCTTACGGAGGGCTGCGGGACGTTTCGCGCCAGAGACGTTTCGTCCCAGGACGTTTCGCCCCAGACGTTTCGTCCCATTTTCCTTCTTGGGACGTTTCGTCCCATAGTTTCCGGGACGATTCGTCCCATATTTTCTTGAAGCCCCATTATATAGGGTGCCTAAAAACCCTAAAATAGTTGATATTAATTTATGTCAGTTTGATTTTTCTATTAAAAAGGCCTTTAATAGATGCAGCAATTTTGTGGCAGAAGGAAGATGCAGAGAAGAGGCAAAATAGACCCATAAGCCAAAAGAAAGTTGCATAGACACAGCACAGAGACCCATTAAGTTAGAAAAAAAAACTAACCAAATTATGTTAAAGTGAAGAAAAAGTGTTATAAATCAGTGAAATATTTACCAATTTTTATTCTTTGTGACAGCAAAAAGACACAGGGAGACGGCAAAAAGACCCTATCTTATTGAGGAAGGCTAGGGATATGGTACTGTACCTCTAGTCTCCAGATCTAGTCTACCTCCTAGTGTGCCAGAATCTAATTATATGTTTAGTCTTATCATATATGACCAACAAGATTTGAGGTCATACACCCAGTAATCAGACATTTTATAAACCCCTCGCGAAGAAAACCGAACATCACCGCGGATGGTATTTCTCCAGCTATCGCGTAACTGCCGTATTTTTAGAATCAAGTTTTATCACTACTCACTAGCATTACCGCTGAGAGATATCATATTAGGACACGAACTGAAAACATGAGAAATGTGCTTTTCTTTTATATAGCCATGGTTGATCTTGTTTCATTTTACTGAGCTGATAGAAAATTTTGGCACTTTTAACTGTTTTGTAGTTTTGATTTTAATTAATTAATGATTATAGTTTTGAATTTAATATTTCTTAACTGCCATAGAAACGTAAAATATTCATGCTATATAAGATAGCGGGGCATAGTTTAAAACATGGAATGGAATGGATGAGATAATCAACATTCCAATGGCTACAGTCCGGGGCTACAGTATGTCCCCAGAGCTTGGGGTGTTACTCGTACTGAACAGAATTTATCGCCTTGAGGGCAAACCAACTAAATGCCATCCCAAATCCATGGAATGAAGTGTAGAACATTGTCCATTCCATTCCACTTCATAAAATAGCAGTTCAAAGTTTAAACTATACCGATTAATTAGACCTCATAAATAACTTAACAACTGACATTGGCTACAAAACTCTGAAGTGTATCAACACCTGTTTGTCGGGTCGCAACGCGAAAAAGTGGCTTAACGTCATGGTATCAATGCTTTAATAATATCGTAGAGTCACCCAACCTGTGCAAACCACCACAAAATTATTACGAAAGAATGGAGGGTATGGTCACATAGTGTAACCCGTGCTAATCTGATTCTTCTAAGTTCTAACAAGACGAATATCTATTTTTCTCACAAGGCCCCTTATTGATAAACCACGGTTTTGTCTGCAGTGTTGTACTTCTAGCAGACGATTTTTATAATCTGCGCGTTGAGAATGCGCAGTAACCCGCGCAGAAAATATTGTGTGTCGGATTTACTGGGTGCCTCACCTATAAGCGTAGCCATTAGCGTAGGTTTAGGGGAGGTAACTACCACACTAATTATATGTTCCGTGTAATTGATGGAAATTTTGTATATTTCCAAAATATTTTGATCGTTAATTATTTTTCACATCTTTAATAAAATAATAATGGGACGAAACGTCCTGGGACGAATCGTCCCGGATTTTAGGCCTGTTTGGGACGAAACGTTCTGGGACGAAACGTCCATGGCGCGAAACGTCCCGATACCGTTACGGAGATTGTCGAGCATTTACGAATGAAAGCTTCCTTGACGACGTGTAAATCAATAACAGGAAGTCGTAATTTTCTGTGTTTTATTTGTAAAAAGATGGCAAAACAACAACAACAGAAATTTGAGAAAGAACCTTTGAATTTTGTGCACCAGAATGCGATTTTATGTGAAACGATTACAAAAGAACAAAGACATCAAAAACTTTACACAAATTACAGCGTAAATCCCTTCAATAAAAGTAAGGATACATGAGTTTTCTTGCATGCACTCTGCGATTTGATCGCTTTTTGTTCTTCCTCTTTGACCATTTATTATAATATGAAAATAGGCACTGCTTGTAGGCGAGCACATCGCTCTTTATAATGTGTGGGTGGTATGATAAAACCTCCCTATGGCTGCTACCGGACAATTATTTGAATGATTGTCCTTGGACGTATCACCAGTAAACAATTCTGATTCTGAAAGATGCGTGAACGAAGTATAGACCCTGATCTGACTACTCATTGTAAGGTTCTGGATTCATTTTTCACAAAGCTTTTTATACCCCGCCACATGTTGAACCCGGGTAAACAATTCTGATTCTGAAAGATGTGTGAACGAAGTATAGACCCTGATCTGACTACTCATTGTAAGGTTCTGGATTCGTTTTTCACAAAGCTTTTTATACCCCGCCACATTGAACCCGGGTAACGGCGTTTGAATTTCGGTGTCCGAACACGCTTCCTTAATGTCATTTGCAGGGATGACATTAAAAGAAGTGTGCCGTCCTTCGGACCGGGACGTTAACTGGAGGCCCCCTGTGCAGGGAGAGACATCCCCTGTGCAGGTTAAAGATCCCTATTGTAGTTACATGGCTACAAGGAGGTTCATCCTGCAAAACTGGAGTGTACATCATACACCTGCTCATAATCCTCGAGAGAGGGTGTAGCAGTATACGAAGAAAGAAAGAAAGAAAGACATGCTAGTGGCGGAGTAGTATGTTTTCACGTTGGCCGTCCGTGTGTCTGTCCGTCCATAGTACGTCCGTCTGTCAGTCTGTCCGTCCGCACTTCGTTTCCGTTCGATAACGAAAGTATTTATCAATGGATTTCCTTCAAATTTTGCATATGCCTTTGTACCAAGAATGTCTCACTTGGGATTGTTAGGGACCGACCTCTTGATATTCTAGGGGGGGGGGGGGGGGGTATCAGTGCTGGAAACTCGTAAGTTTAATGTGGTGGCCCAAAAGCTTAGCAGGCCTAACTTTCAGTGGCCCAAATTATCCACTAGCTAAAGTTTCCATTCATTTGGTATTGACAGAAAGATAAATTTGGGCCACTAAAGGCCATATTTTGGAGATTTCTGGTGGCCCGAAACAAGAATTAGGAGCATTTGGCCACCGGGCCACTGGCCATTTCCAGCACTGGGGTATATTTATCAAAAAATTCCCTGTCTTTGGATATGCAAGAAAAAAATAACCTGGCTCATAAGGGGGTTTAAAAAAAATAATCTGGCCTCAAAAGTAAGTGAAAAAAATAACCTGGCTCCACCCAAAATTTCAAAAAAAAATATTGTCTGCAGATAATTCCATTTGAATTGAGTTTTTATAAAGTCTCTGGGGGGGGGAGCCCCCCAGACCCCCCATATTTATAGTAATATATTAATATGATCTACAATTGTTTTACACCCACGCAAAATAGCCCTAATTTTTGGCCAAAATATCCCTAATTTAAGGCCTAATTTTTTGCCAAACTCATACAGGGATGTTTGTATCTGTACCTTAGATGAAGAAAAAAACATGCTCCAGTCACTGGTTTGCAAAAGCAAGCTAATCCATGCTCTTCAAGCCTGGTTAAAGACAGCACCATGTTCTTTTTGCGAGAAAAAAAGGTGTAAAAAATACTGATGTGGGTAAAATAAAAGGATGTTAAAGTCAAGTAAACAAGGATCTAGCTGATAGTTCAGCCTATAAAATTAAAAAAAAATAACCTGTTTGAGTTAGTTTGTAAAAAAAAGAAATTTGCTCCCTCAAGGTGAAAAAAAAAGTAATTGTTTCCAGAGGCCAGTGAAATAAAATGTTCTGTCTCCATCCACAACGCTCCCCCCCCCCCACACACACACACTCACACACACACAGAATATCAAATGGTCGGTCCCTTAATGGGCAAATTTCGCTGATTTCTGCCAGAGTTATGGCACTTGTCAAATACAAGAAATGGTTTCTGGCCTCTAGTTCCTTTACTACATAGAGTATCATGATGAAACTTCACAAACATGATCAAAGTAACAAAAGCATTGTATGAGCACAGAAATTTTATCATCAGGGGTTATCTGCCCCTGCCCTGGGGCTACATACCTGTATAAAATCATGAAAAATTCCATATAAAATCAAAATTTGAACAATTTTTCTGAAACTTACAGCAAATGATCAGAGTGATGAAAGCCTCAAGTGATGCTCAAATTTACCCCATGGGAGTTATCTCTCCCTGCCCCTGGGCTATATACATGCATAAAATGATGAAAAAATCTATATAAATTCATGTGAAACAGATTTTCAGAACTTTACATCTGATCATAGAAGTAATAAAAGCTTCTTGTGGTGATTAAAATTTGACCCTTAAGGGGTTATCTGCCCCTTCCCCATTGCCATGTTTAAAATCACTAAAATTGTATTTGATTAGTGTGGTAACTTGGTAAGTGATTTATCAGAAGCTTATTGTAAGTTATCAGAGTAATGAAGTGTCCTGTCATGACAAAGTCTTTTATCCGTGTCCATTGGGGTTAGGCTCCCCCTGCCCTGGGGTTATACAGAGAAACAGTATACATGTATCTGGAGAAATCGGTGTGTGAAAAAGGTATGCAGAGGCAGGGTATCATGCAGTCGTTTGCGATGCTTTTATGTTTTTTTACAATTGTTGAAATTTGAAATAAAAGCATTGCAACTCCATAGCTGCGAACTCCATCTACAAATTGATGGGAAACTGTCAAAAAACAGGTTTCCCCATAGTACTCTCTCCCCTCAAAAAACGGTCTATAATTTTTCAGTTCCTTCTCTACGGCGCTTCATTTCATTTAAATTTCACTCAACAGTCAGCTTCCGTGCAATTTATGTGATCACAGAAGCAGTTAACGTTGATGCCACTTTGTGTTTTTCTCAAAAGGAACGTTTGACATCATTACGTAACATAGCGACAGAAAGACTGTATTTCTTATTTTTTCGTTGATTTCTATTCAAACCAGTCTAATTATAACTTCCCATTTGGTGTCCTTATGAAAGAAATTCCATTGAAGGTAATGTATCTTACAGGCAAAAATATGCCTTACCAATCCTCTACCATAGAGCTCCCACTTCGGAGCTTTGAATTGCAGGCGTGTAGCTCCTGCAAGCAATAGCTAGTTATAAACGCTGACCCTAGGCCTGGAATACCGGATGCTTCTCCTTTGAACTGAAACTGATAATGTGTATTTAGGACTATATTTTATCCATATAACGTAATATGATGTATGATGGCTGCACCAGTTTTCAGGCTATTAAAGTTGCTCTCTATGTAAAAGCCGTACCATAAATAAAGAGTAAAATCTGATAGTCTTTACTTTCTTTCTATATATACTGCTACACCCTCTCTGGAGGATTATAAGCAGGTGTACTTTTGTACACTCTGGTGTTGCAGGATGAAAGCCTACATATAGCTATAGTAGGGATCTTTAACCTACACAGGGGGCCTCCAGTTAACGTCCCGATTCGAAGGACGGCACACTCAACCCTGCAAATGATGCTAGAAAAACGCATTCAGACAAGGGAAGACTTTGCCCTGGGCGGAGATTGAACCCACGACCTCTGGCTTTAGAGTCAAGTGCACTAACCACTGAGCCACCACACTTCTTTATGTGCATATCATGTCTCCATGTTTACAAACTTAGGGACCGACCATTTGATATTCTGGGGGGGGCCTGGTATTCTTGATGGAGACACAACATTTTATTTCACTGGCCTCTGGAAACAATTTCTTTTTTTTTCACCTTGTGGAAGCTAATTTATTTTTTTTACAAACTAACTCAAACAGGTTATTTTTTTTTTATAGCTGAACTATCAGATCCTTGTTTACTTGATCTTAATATCCTTTTATTTTACCCACATCAGTATTTTTTACACCTTTTTTTCTAACAAAAAGAACATGGTGCTGTCTTTAACCAGGCGAAGGGCATGGCTTAGCTTGCTTTTGCAAACCAGTGCCTGGAGCATGTTACTCTTTTCATCTAAGGTACAGATACAAACATCCATGTATGAGTTTGGCAAAAATTAGGCCTTAAATTAGGGATATTTTGGCCAAAATTTAGGGCTATTTTGGCAAAGTTTTAGTGCTAACATTAGGAATTTAAGTTTTTTTTTCTATCCCAATATATGCCCAAACATGCTTTATTCGTCCTTTAGAAAGTTTGATAAATATTTACCGATAGAGTTACATTATACATGAATGGCAATTAATAAAATGGCTGAAAGTTATGTGCTAAGAAGTTAAGAAAGGGGGTCTGGGGGGCAACGCCTCCCAGAAGCTAAAGCAATTTCCCAATTTCAATGGCAATTTTAAGACTGGAAACAAGAGAAAAACTAGGAATGATGGTAAAAATAAGGGTTTTTATATTGGGACTTTTGCCTTTTAGAGTGTTTATTTTGCCATAATGGTTTTGTCTCCCATAGGCTAGTGACTCTTTTGCAATTCAGTTTTAGTGGAAACATTTACTTAGTAATGTGGCAGATCAATGATACATGTATGTGAATGTTATATAGGATTTTTTTGTAAATGTATGCACATGGGGGCCTGCTGGTGTAAACCAATTGTAGATAATATTAAAATATAACTATAAATATGGGGGTCTGGGGGCGCAGCCCCCAGAAGCCAGAGAGATTATAAAAACTCAATTCCAATGGAATTATCTGCAGACTATATTTTTTTTTTGAAATTTTGGGTGGAGACAGGTTATTTTTTTCTCTTACTTTTGAAGCCAGATTATTTTTTTGAACCCCCTTATGAGCCAGGTTATTTTTTTCTTGCATATCCAAAGACAGGAAATTTTTTTGATAAATATACCAGGCCCCCCCCAGAATATCAAATGGTCGGTCCCTTAATTGGATTTGAATAGAAAGCTGGGCTGAATCTGCCTCCAGAAACTGCTCCAGTTTGTTGTTGTATAGATCTATATAGATCATTATAGCATTATACTGCTGCTTATGGCCTCCAGTTTTCAGGGTGTGTTAAAGAAGCTGCCTATTAATAGTATCAGTAGCAGATGCTAATGATAACATATGAGAAACCACCACAACCCATAAGGGAACTGCCAACCATTCATACATGCTGTTGCCGGTAATAAAACTTAAACATAGAAGAATGTACCCATACACCATAATATACGATCCTGTGATCACGCATAGAAGTGTGTGGGAAACCTGTGTAGACAAAATTAGATTAGAGCAGTCTAGGTCTACACTGTCATTAACCATTTCTTGACTAGTGGACTTGTCCAACCTTATCATTTGGTTGAGTCCATTTGAGCCGCGACACAAGAAAACCAACAAAGTGGTTGTGCGCCCAGTGCGCACTCAGATCAGCCTGGGCATCCGCCCAGTCTGATCAGAATCTTCGCTGTCCGCATGGAGGTAGCATAGTCCCCTAGCTACCCTTTAAGCGCTTAGCAAAGAGTCTGATTAGACTGAGCGGATGTCCAGGCTGATCTGAGTCTGCACAGGGTGCACAACCACTTTGTTGGTTTTCTCGTGTCGCAGCTCATTTCTAGTTTTGTGGGTTTCTGGTGGATGTTTTCATTTTTATTGTATTTTCCATAGAAATTCCTGTAAGCAGTGGTAACCCTGATCAGACACAGCACTCTGAGGCATCTGCTGCACTGTTTGCATAATACCCCAAAACAGGTTCCAGTCTAAAAAGTGTTAAGCATGCTGTTTATGAAGCAACCAGATAGTAACCCAAGGTATATATTGATTTTGGTGCAGAGCTGTCAATGAATACTTCCCGCTAGAGCTGTATTATGAGCACCATTGATAACATCTCACTGGTGTCAATGTTAGTGTTGGCATGACAACTTCATGTCACCACATCTCTTAGACCAGTTAGTGGGATTTCACAAAATTTTCCTGGCACAAGCAAAAGGGATATGTCGATTGGCCTAGCAAAAAATTGATTTGATTTTGGTGACCTCCAGCTTTAATCTTAGAATTTGAATTCTTCCTCAAAATAAGTTGTCAAAACCTATCGACAAGTCATAATTAGGAGAAGCCACAGAGTTGACTAGATTTTGGAGATCTTGGCCTAATTTTCAAACAGAACGGTCTAATTTTCAGAATGCAGGGTTTGGGTCTGTTTTTCTTGCTAATTTATGATTTTCCTGTTTTTGTCTTTCAGCACATGTTATTACTGGTAAACCAAATTCTCAGCATGATACAGAAGAAGGAGAAGAGGATGGTATGTTTTTATTTTCTTCATAAACTTTTTAAGGTGAATGTGTATACTTACAGGGGAAGCAATGCTGCCATTTTCATTTCTGCTTCCCTTCTAAGTAGGGGACACTGTAAACTCTTAAAGAATTTGCAAAAGCTTTCAGAGTGGACCTTTTTTGAAGATATACACATCCATTCTTTTTAAAAAGGATATTTGTCTCACAATCATAAACATGAGATCTTAACCTTAAAGCATAGTTGGAAGATTGAGCATAGCAGTAAGACTGGACTAAAACAAGAATAATAGTATATAAATCTTTTCTAGACTGCAAGCTTCCAACAGAGAAGTCTGTAGTAATTAAAGAATATAGAGTGAGTGAACTCGGGTTTAACGTCCCGCCAACAACGAGGTTATATGGAGACGGGACCTCTGTTTAAAGTCTCATCCGAAAGACCGGAGAAGCGGGGGATCGAACCTGCGACCCCTGGATCGGTAGTCTGGAGTGTTATCCACTACGCTACAGCCGCTCCTAAAGAATATAGAACATTACCAGAGGCCCATATAATGTGAATATTTGAAGATAAATCCAAGATAATTTCTGCTAATACTCCATAAAACCTGTTGCGACCCCTCATTAGAACAGTCTTGGGAATAAGAAAAGAAAGATACAGTGTGTGACAAATGCCCCTGAAAGCCCCTTAAACTAATCTTTGAGCTTGTGACTGTGACCTTGGGCATGGAACCTGAGTCTTGCACATGACATACATTCTCATTTTGCTTTACTTTTCTGGGAGATTTATATGCATTTCAGAAGTTTAAGAGGATTCACAGGGACTTAGTTCAACCACTAACCAAACTGTGTTGTGTCTTTGACATTGGGTGTGGGAACATAAATGTCACACCTGACATAACATGAGCCGCGACGCGACAAAACCAACAATGTGGTTGTGCGCCCAGCGCAGACTCAGATCAGCCTGGACATCCGCTCAGTTTGACCAGACTCTTCATTAAGCGTTCAAAGGGTAGCTAAGGGTCTAAGCTACCTCTTTGCGGACTGCGAAGACTCTGATCAGACTGGGCGGATGCCCAGGCTGATCTGAGTCTGCGCTGGGCGCATAACCACATTGTTGGTTTTTACGCGTCGCGGCTCACATCATTATACTTTACTTTTAAGTTACCATTTTATCTTGCTTTACCTTTCTATGAAATTTGATGAAGTTCAGTTCTGACAGCAAGTTTTGAGTCAGTTCAGAAACATGATTTGACCTCTGAGCCCTGACTGTGACCCTGGCCTTGGGCAACAAACCATAATTTGTTTGACATATCATCTCATTATTTTTTTACCTTTTCATGAAGTTTAATTAAGTTTGCTTCAGTAGTTTTTAAGTAATTGAAAAATAAATGAGTTGACCTTTGACCTCTAGCTATGACCTTGACCTTGATTTTGGGAACCTATGTCTTGTGAATGGCAAATCTTCTCATTAGGCTTCATCTTTCTATCAGGTTTGCTTTGATACTTGTAATTGCCGAGACATGATTTGACCTCTGACCCCAAATTGTGACCTTGACCTTGGATTTGGGATCATAAATATTGGTGTGACATACCTTCTTATTATGGTTTACCTTTCTGTGAAGTCGGACGAAATATGCCTTAGAAGGTTTTTTTTTAGTAATCAGAGACGAGATTTGACCTCTGACTCCTAATTGTGACCTTGATATTGAACATTGAAGTTTCATTAAAGTTGCTTCAGTAGTTTC
Source organism: Ctena decussata (assembly GCA_963989385.1). Taxonomy (NCBI): domain Eukaryota; kingdom Metazoa; phylum Mollusca; class Bivalvia; order Lucinida; family Lucinidae; genus Ctena; species Ctena decussata. The sequence continues at coordinate 4,844,130 of OZ022501.1, read as the reverse complement.
TAAGTTATCACTAAGACATGACTTTGAGACACAATTTGACCTCTGAACCAATTGTGGCTTTGACCTTGGGCATAGGGATCTAAGTCTTGTGCGTAACACCCCTTAGCAAAATGAAATGGATTTTTTACATTGATTTGCTATTAGTTCACCATGGTTTCACCATTTTCCATTGTTACACTCTTTATTAACAAGTTAAATTTCATACCTTTCCTTAAAACCATTGCAAATAGGCAATTATATTTTCATTTTTGCAGAAAATAGTATAAAAATGGGGACTTTATACAGCTATGCCATTTTTTTATCCATTAGTTTTCTATTTTCTAGCTCTACACAGAAATGTCTACCATGACAAAATGATATATTTTGAACCATTTATTTTCTATTGAATTTGATTGACAGGGAAATGGGCTTTAAATGGTAATTATCAAGGTTTGGGGCTAGAGAAAGAATGTGGTTTCTATAGCAATAACTATATATCAGTAATTTCCTGTCAGCCTCTCAGTACACCAGAGTTAGTTTTAAATTCTGGCGCAATTATTTAGCTAAGTTAAAGTTAAAGTTTTAAAACAGTTGTATGTTTTTAACAAAACTTTCTTGCATAAAGTTTTATTAATGTTTTGAGGTTTTGGAATACATTCTGGACAATAAATAAATGGATTTTGCACAGTATGTGAATTAATACCAAAAATTACAGCAAAGTAAGTTTCTGTAGTTAAAATTTGCATGCTTTACTTTTTGGCTAATGTCAGATTTTTTAAAAACATAATGAAAAAGTCTGAAAATTCGGACACCTAGAATAAATACAAAAATTGTCCTAAAATTTGGACATTTTGGGCTTACAAAGCAGTGATATGTGCTCAGAAGATGCAAATGGAATGGAAAGCAGTATAATTCCTGGTGAGACTGATCAGGGCCTGGACCTTCTGCTCAGCCCTGTCTGTCCCAATAGTTAGAATTCTTACCATAGGGTTCTTCCAATAAAATATAATAAACTGAAATCCCAAAGTTAAAATGGACCAGTTACTATAAGGTCTGTTTTTGTTTGTTTTTTTTTAGCGTGTATGCATAGTTATCATTTAAAAAAAATACTATGCTGGAAGAATACATATAGCAAAAGACAGTAGCTCTGATCAGTCTGCACATCTGCATTTAAGTGCAGGATGGTCTTATATGTAGTATCTGTTGTTTGCATGTGACATCAGGCTTCTTTTCTTGTGTTGTGACTCAGTTAATTAGAGCTTATCATTATTAAGGTAGATATACCATAGCAACCAGACAGCAAAGAGCAATCTGTGCAGACCCTGACCAGACTGCCAGAACAAATAATGTAGCATTGTCCCAGCAAACATTATAAACTCTGTGATCTGACTGCTGGGCAACAGAAACTGTGTAGAGCCAGATCTGACTGTCAGTATAGACCCTGATCTGACTGTCACTAGCAAACATTGTAAACCGTGCTCAGGCTGTCCCCAAGCAATTAGTGTACACCACTGCAGACCTGGATCAGACTGCCCAAGCAAAATTTTGACATGCTGGTTAGACTACTGATCTGGGCCTTATGGAAAGCAACAGATATAATTTTGGTCTGCTAGTGCTAACATAAATCAAGCTTGTTATCTATTACTAGTAACCCTGCAAATTACATCTGACATTCTTAATGCATTATTTTTATTTGTTTGTACTAGAAAGAAATAAGATATTAAGGCTGCCATGACCAAACATAATAGACTCTGAACAGACTGCTTCCCAAACAAATAGTGTAGAATCTGATCAGACTGCCAGTGCAGTGCAAAACCTGATCAGACTGCCCCAGCAAACATGATACATTTGTACAAATACTTTGTAAAGATCAGAAAAATTAAGGGCACCTTGTTTTAATATTGCTTGGTTCCTTAATTAAAAGAAGTGTCACCATAAATGATTATTACTCTGTAAAAATTATAAAAATCGGACACTTAAAATAATTACCATAGCTGTCTTAAATATGGAACAGTTTGGATTTGAAGGTGAAGATGGAATGGTAGACAGTGTAAACCCTGATCAGATTGTTCATTTTACGAGCAACCTGATCTGGGTCTGCACTATTTTCTGATCTATCTGTTCCAGATAGTTGAAATCTTTATGGAAATATACTTTATGCTGCATATAGCAAGGGTTCAAGGTCTTTGAAAGTACCTTCATGAAGGACTTTTGGAGTCTAATTTTCGCACAGAGTGCACAACAAGGACACTTTACAGATCATGCGAATTTGCAGGCTTGTCTGAGTTACTTACATAAGATATATTTCATTAGAATATAGCACATGATCATGCCATGAGAAAAGTATTATTTCATCACTATAACTGCATCATTTAAATGGTAGCAAACCATTTTAACTAATGTTCTAGCCATTTTTATGATGCCATTTCAATGTTTCCATGCAAAATGGAAATTATTGTTTCACCATTTCCATGATGTCATTTCAATAGCAGCCTAATTTGCATATTTCGTCCATTTTCAATGGTGGTCCAATGCTGCAATAAGGGTGATCCAATGAAAGTTCAATGGTTAAGACTAATTGCCTTCTATGGAAACTTTCCATTGCTAAGCCTTGCAATGAAATGATGAATGAATGAAAAATTAATGGTTAGAAAGAAATGGAAACTGAATAGATATTAAATGCATTTCTTTTTGCTAAGGGACACCTTCTCAATATGCTTTATCTTTCTGTAAAATTTCATCAAATTTGCTTCAGCAGTTTTAAAGCTATGGCTGAGACACGATTTGTAATGGACGGACAGACAGACAGATGGTGCCATTTTAATATGCCACCCGAAGTTCCTTCAGGGGCATAATAATTATTCCAGACTTATCATAAAATATTCATCTTATCTGGGCTCCTAAGTAATATAGAAGTCTTTGTAATAACTTTCCATACACGTTCATACCTGTGCTGTCATACACGTTCATGCCTGTGCTGTGTGAATAATTAATATGCTTCAAAACAAAGTCATTTTAATGTGCTTCTTCCAGAGCATTTCAAGAGGGTTATAGCCCGAGCAGGGCAAGAGCCAGTCAAAAAATACATCTATCCCCAAACAGAGGCTCAGGAAGTTGGCTGGATAACTAAACCACTGGTGAGTAACTGTCTGACTTACTGTTATAAGATGAAAACCAGAGGACCCATGGTCCTATATCGCTCACCTGAGCACTGAGGTTGTTGGTTGGTTGATTTGATGCTTAACGTCCACGGTAAACAACTAAGGTCATGTCGGGACGGTCAGTTAACCTAACCACACTATTCCTGGGCAGGCTTAGACCTCCTAAGCGGTTAACCAGTACTAAGTGCACATACTTTCGCCAGTAACTGACAACTGCCCTTCTTGAATCAGCGGAAGGAGAAACGAAAGTATGTGGCCAGACCGGGATTCGAACCCAGGACCTCTGACTTACGAGTCAGGTGCCCTACCGATTGCGCTATCCGGCCCGGCCGAGCACTGAGGTTATGTTGAAAAAAACTTTAAGTTGTCACAACAACAAAACCACAAGCACAACAGCAATAAAACACACCATTTATGTAGGAGATAATATCATAAACATTTATGCAAATAAGATTCAGCTTTATCCCCCTTTATGGCTTCTGAGAAGAAGAGTTTTGGCAAAAAAAAAAAAAAAATGAAAATGAAAATCTGGCCTTTCTGTTGCAATGGCAACCAATCAAAATCAGGGATTTAGGCAAAATTCATATGGCTAGTAGAGGACTACTCCAGGAACATTTTGTAAAGCTTTTGTCAAAATATCTGCAGTAACACAGAAACAAATGCAATATTTCCAATTTCCCCATTGTCAGTCTATGGAAACTCTAAGTTGCCATAGCAACAAATTCACATGAGCAAAGGTAAAATAAAACACAATTTAGGTAGAGGCTAATGTCATTAACATGTATGCAAAGTATCAGCTTCATCCCTCTTTTAAGGCTTCTGAGGAGAAGATTTTGTAATATTGTTTAAAAAAATTTTCCCTTTATTTTGCCATGGCAACCAATCAAATTCAGCAATTTGGACAAAACTCATAGGAATCATAGAGGACTACTCAAGGAACATTTTCATAGAAAAAAATTCTAAATAACTGGTGTGAGACAGCAAAAAAAAAAAAATTGCCAATTTCACTTTCCCCATTATAAGTCAATGGAAACTATAAGTTGCCATAGCAACCAAAGTTCTGATGGGATTCGAAGAAAAAACATAATTTATGTAGAGGCTAATGTCATTTACATGTATGCAAAGTATCAGCTTCAGACCCCTTATGCCTTCTGAGGAGAAGATTTTTGAATATGTTTTTCTAAAATTTAGTCTATACATTGTCATGGCAACCAATCAAATTCAGCGATTTGGTCAAAATTCAAACGAATCGTAGAGGACTACTCAAGAAACATTTCTGTAGAAAAAAAATCCAAATAACTGCAGTGAGATAGCAAAAAATTGCCAATTTCCATTTTTTCCCATCATAAGTCAATGGAAATATTATGTTGCCATAGCAACCAAACTGCTAAAGCAATTGCCATGACAAACAGTTATTATATAGAGGCTAGTACTTAGATCATTTCTGTAAAGTTTGGGCTTTATTGGCCGTAGAGTTTCTGCGGAGATGAGTTTTTAATATTTTTCTATTTTTAACTATTCGGTTGCAATGGCAACCAGCCTAATTGTGCAATTTGCCGTAATCTAATACAGCTGGTTGGGGACTACTCAAGGGACATTTCTATGAAAGTTTTGTTAAAATATCTGTAGTGACATAGCAATAAATGTAAATTTTCCATTTTGCCATTATAAGTCAATGGCAACTTTAATTTCCCATAGCAACCAAACTGCTAAAGCAATTGCCAAGAAAAATAGTACTTTTATAGAGGCTAGTACCAAGATCCTTTGTGTGAAGTTTGAGCTTTATTGGCTGCATAGTTTCTGAGGAGATGATTTTTTAATATTTTTTCTATTTTTAACCTTTCGGTTGCCATGGCAACCAGCCAAATTGTGCAATTTATATAAATTTCATGTGGTTGATGGAGGACTACTCAAGGAACATTTCTATAAAGGTTTTGTCAAAATATCTGCAGTGACATGGCAATAAATGCAAATTTTCTATTTTGCCATTATAAGTCAATGGCAACTTTAAGTTGCCATAGCAGCCAAACTGCTAAAGCAATTGCCAAGAAAAACAGTACTTTTATAAAGGCTAGTACCAAGATCCTTTCTGTGAAGTTTGAGCTTTATTGGTTACATAGTTTCTGAGGAGATGATTTTTGAATATTTTTTCTATTTTTAACCTTTCGGTTGCCATGGCAACCAGCCAAATTGTGCAATTTATATAAATTTCATGTGGTTGATGGAGGACTACTCAAGCAACATTTCTATAAAAGTTTTGTCAAAATATCTGCAGTGACATGGCAATAAATGCAAATTTTCTATTTTGCCATTATAAGTCAATGGCAACTTTAAGTTCCCATAGCAACCAAACTGCTAAAGCAATTGCCAAGAAAAACAGTAATTTTATAGAGGCTAGTACCAAGATCCTGTCTGTGAAGTTTGAGCTTTATTGGTTGCATAGTTTCTGAGGAGATGATTTTTGAATATTTTTTCTATTTTTAACCTTTCGGTTGCCATGACAACCAGCCAAATTGTGCAATTTATATAAATTTCATGTGCTTGATGGAGGACTACTCAAAGAACATTTCTATAAAAGTTTTGTCAAAATATCTGCAGTGACATAGCAATAAATGCAAATTTTCAATTTTTCCCATACAAGTCAATGGCAACTTTAAGTTGCCATAGCAACCAAAGTTCCAAAGCGATTTGGATAAAAAACAGTATTATTGGTTCCCCCTGCCTATAGATGCTACATATGAAATTTGGTAACAATGGGCCTTGTAGTTTCAGAGGAGATGTCATTTGAAAATGTTGACGGACGGACGGACGGACGGACGGACGACGGACGACGTACGACGGACGACGGATGCCTGCCTATACTATAAGCTCACCTGTGAGCCTTCGGCTCAGGTGAGCTAAAAATAACAATGTGGTTGTGCGCCCAGCGCAGACTCAGGTCAGCCTGGGCATCCGCTCAGTTTGACCAGACTCCTCATGAAACGCTCAAAGGGTAGCTAAGGGTCTAAGCTACCTCTCTGCGGACAGCAAAGACTCTGATCAGACTGGGCAGATGCCCAGGCTGATCGGAGTCTGTGCTGGGCGCACAACCACATTGTTGGTTTTGTCACGTCACGGCTAAAATCATCCTAAGGAATCTAAATACTTCAAAGTGAAACTCATATGTTTGCCAACAGCACAGGCTGACCTCGAAACATTTATTTATCATATGACGTCGTATCTGAGAGTGTAATAAAGCCATGCATTAACAAGAGCTGTCGCCTGACAGCATAGCTCGCCTGAATAGGTGCTTGCCCATCACACAGTCCCTATGGTGGTGTGGACTGCTATGTATAAAACATCAGGCAAGCATGACCATAATGACAACACATTTATAAACAAAAGCTATCTCAGAAATGTCTTAAAATAAAAATAAAAATCCACATGAAATTTCAAAGTCCATGAGCTTGAGGTCAAAGAACTAAGGGGTAGGGGGGAGGAGGGCAGGGCTAGGATGTATCAAAGCCTTTAACCGTTATCTAATATCAGTCCAAGTATTAGTATCAACTGAGTCCATTGTGGCACTGTGAAATTATGTCTTCATTAATATAAAACTAATCAAAATCTTTAAGACAAAACTCAAAGTCCATGACCTTGACATCAAGGTCATCCAGTCGGGTAAGTATATAGTGTTTTGTAAAAACTCAAAAAAGTGTCTAACATCAGTTCAGGTGTAAACTAAATCTGTGCCAAGCATTATGAATCAGTACGCAATTAGAAAACTTTAATAAAGACCAAATTTCCTAAGTCCCTGACCTTGACATCAAGGTCACCGAGCAGGGCTGGGGTAGTACTCTGTAAAACTTTGGACTAATATCTAACTACAGTGCAAATATAAAAAGAATTCATCTATGGGTTCATGAGATATGTGTCATTAAAAAACTTTAACCAAAACATCCAATCAATAAAAAGACAATTTTCTAAGTCCATGACCTTGACATCAAGGTCACTGAGGGGGGTGGGGGTAGTACCTTGAAAAACTTCGGACCAATATCTAACTACAGTGTAAGTATCAAAGGAATCCATCCATGGGTTAAGGAGATACTGGGCTTTAGAAAACTTTAACCAAAACATCCAGTCCCAAAAAACTCCCAATTTTCTAAGTCCATGACCTTGACATCAAGGTCAAGGAGTGGGGTGGGGGTGTTACCATGTTAAACTTTGGACCTATATCTAACTACAGTGCAAGTATCAAAAGAATCCATCCATGGGTTAGGGAGATATAGGTCTTTAAAAAACTTTAACCAAAACATCCAATCCGGACGCCGACGCCGACGCCGACGCGGACGCAGACCCCGTGGTGACAACAATAGCTCTTCCTGAACTTTCGTTCAGGCGAGCTAAAAACGATAAAACACTAGTGGATTAAATATGCAAATTACGTCGTAACGTTATACGTTGACGTCCATTAAAACGTCGCGTTTTCTGATGGCGAAATCGTGACCTTTTAGTGCAAATTTTGCTGATAAAATGCGATTTTAGTGTCATATGAATCTTGCATTTGTGCTCCTGTAGAGCCTCGCATCTTATCTTTTTCCCCAACTCGTTTAATAAATTTAATAATACATGAGCACTCATGTAAGATCCTCTATCTATACTTTCAGATTGATATTGACAGATCAGATGCGAGATTACATCATGGTCGACAAAATTCAGCTATAACAAAATATATGGATGCTTATTGGAGGATCAAAGAACAAACTGAAAATCTCAATTAAATAAAGCCCCGACTGGTTACTGAAAATGTTAACGAAAATAATTTGATGTTTTACAAAACTATGTAGACCTTGAGCAGACTGTTCTACTGAAACTGTCTGACCTGGGTCTGCACTGGCATTCTTTGTTCAAATTTCAAATATTTATGCGTGTATGGTGGTTACGACTGTATGTTTATTACTATGTATGTATCCATACTGTATTTGATATTAGCAAAATAACTGAGTGTTAGGCAGAGAGGGCTTACATTTAGGAGATGCAACACTGCCATTTTCTTTTTTCACTTCCCTTCTCAGGAGGAGACTTTGCTCCTCAAGGAGCCAATTCTTTTAAGTATAGACTCCATTTTGGAAGGGCTTCTTTGTCCAGGCAAGCAAACAGGAAGTCTCAAAAGTTGTTCCCCTTTATAAAATGGTGGTAAAACATGGAAGTATCCACCTCTCAATAGACATGCCTGCCTGCAAGGAGTCTCAGAGCTCTAGATAAGAGGGAGTATTTGGTGATAATTAGGGATAATTTTTGTTAATTCTGCATAAAAACCTATGTTGTGACCCCTCTTCTGAACCGTCTTGACAAGACGGTTCAGATGAGGGGTCACAACATATGGTTTCAATGAGTAATTAGAAAAATTATCCTTTATTATCATCAAATACTCCCTCTTAACTAGAGCTCCGAGTCTATTGAGATCCACACTGTTTACTTTAAAAGAGACAAAAAAGAAATCATCAAACTTCCACCCATGCAATTTTGGTGTACCTCAAGCCTTGTTTAAAACATTTATAACACATATACAGGAATAAACCTCCATTCCTGTATGTTCTTCAATAAATCAATTCTGCCCGAAACTTTTGTTCGAATCAGTGTTGTAATTTGGTTTTGACACTCCCTGTTGAATCTGAGAATGTTGTTGATACAGATGCATAAAAGCTGATGTACATTTACTAAAGAGGATGATAGAGGAACTGCCAAAGTTTTTTTTCAGCATTTAACATGCATGGCCCCGCACCAGATTAAATATTTATATACAGCAAAGGCCTGGATCAGTCTACAAATCCTCACAGTTTGATAAGTCATAGCTCAAGTGGTCAGTGCACAATATATTTTATATACTGTCTTAAATATCTGCAATTTTCTTCTCAAACTGTGTGGCTGTACATGCTGATGTGGGCCTTGCTGTTTGTAGGGCCTGACATTAGAGACTGTTTTGTCAGTGAAAATAACGATAAAAGCGTTGATAAAATGAACGGTATGCTGTCTTTATTTAAACTTATCAATATCTGTATGCTCTGAAAATGCAGCAACAAACTAGAATGTGAAACAAAAAACTGTTTCAAAGTCCCCCATTCATTTAACTACCAAGAACTGACCTGCCCGTACCCTAGTCTGACAAAAAGATGATTAAAACAGTAATAGGAAATAGTTCAGGATTTAAAAACACTAACTTGCTAACATATATTGTTGAAGTTTCAAGTGAAAATTGATCGATTGATTTGATGCTTAACATCCTCGGTAAACAGCTATGGTCATGTCGGGACGGTCAGTTAACATAACCACACTATTCCTGGGCAGGCTTAGACCTCCTAAGCGGTTAACTTGTAGTGAGTGCACATAATCTCGCCAGTAACTGACAACTGCCCTTCTTGAATCAGCGGAAGGAGAAACAAAAGTATGTGGCCAGACCAGGTTTCGAACCAGTCAGGTGTCCTACCGATTGCGCTACGCGGTCCGGCAAGTGAAAAGCATCATGCTTGTCAACAAGAGATTCGCAAGAGGCGCATAATACGCCGGTTTCAGTGTCATGAAGGAGTTACAGAATGCACAAGATTGTGTATAGAAGGATGGACAGGCAGACAAACGGGGGAAACAACTATGTTGACTGCGATGTTATCAAAACATCTAACACATTAAATACTATTGGTATACCATAAATCAGCTTCCAGGGTGAAGCAGCCCAGAAGTTGAGAAATGCCAAAGTCAAACATGAGAGATAATTCATAAATTCTTGGTCACAATACTTCCCCTTGACAATATACACATCACCATAAAGTTTTGTTAAAATATTATCAACAGTTCAGGAGTTATAGAGTAAAATGGAAATTGATGCAAGGGCATATAATTCAGGAAGTAAGCCAGAGTTGTGATACATTACCCCATTATTATACACATTCCTGCAAAGTTTCATTAAAATATTTCAAAGGGTTAAGGGGGAATGGGTCAGCCTAAAAAGCTAATCAAAGATAGGTTACTCCAAAATTAAGGGGGAACAATCATTCTTATATGTGACACACGGTCTTGTGATCATGCACATTGCCATAAAGTTTCATCAAGATATTCCAAATGGTTACTAAATTATTGAATGCACAAGATTAGTATACACAAAATTAGCCTAAAAATCTAATCAAAGGGATGCAACTCCAAAACAAAGAAAGGGAGAGCAACCATTGTTATACGCGACATATCAGTGGACCCTCATACATATTGCTATGAAGTTTCATCAAGATATCCCAAACGGTTATCTAGTTATGGCACGCACAAGACTAGTAGGGTAAAAAATAATCAAAATCAAAAGGGCATTAACTTCAAAACTAAGAAAGGAGGCGCAACCATAACATGACACTTTGCCCCACCCTAAAATATATACCTATAAAATTTCATGAAGATATCTCAAACGATTTCTGAGATATGGTGCGCAAAAGAATGTTGATGGACAGACAGATGGACAGACAGCACCATGCCATAATACATCCGTTTTTTCAAACTGGGTGTATAAAAAAATGTCTTGTGGTTTCACATATCATATATTTCTATAACACCTGTTACCTTTCTAACTGACTAGTGAAAACGCAGAAGCACGATAGCAACTGGAACAGAAATTCATTAAAGCTTTTCCTCTTTTTAATATCATTTTTTGTAGATCTGTAGTAACTGCATAACTGCAAAGTTTCAAATCACTGAAAACTTGGAGGGGATGGGAAAGGGGAGGGGGGTTCATAACACAAGCATTCATTTTGCAGCATTAAGGACAGATGGACTGAATGCTGGGTGAACAAGAGCTGTCGCCTGACAGCATAGCTCGCCTGAATAGGTGCTTGCCCATCACACAGTCGCTATGGTGGTGTGGACTGCTATGTATAAAACTTCAGGCAAGCATGTCCATAATGACAACACATTTATAAACAAAAGCTATCTCAGAAATGTCTTAAAATAAAAAATAAAAATCCACATGAAATTTCAAAGTCCATGAGCTTGAGGTCAAAGAACTAAGGGGTAGGGGGGAGGAGGGCAGGGCTAGGATGTATCAAAGCCTTTAACCGTTATCTAACATCAGTCCAAGTATTAGTATCAACTGAGTCCATTGTGGCACTGTGAAATTATGTCTTCATTAATATAAAACTAATCAAAATCTTTAAGACAAAACTCAAAGTCCATGACCTTGACATCAAGGTCATCCAGTCGGGTAAGTATATAGTGTTTTGTAAAAACTCAAAAAAGTGTCTAACATCAGTTCAAGCGTAAACTAAATCTCTGCCAAGCATTATGAATCAGTACGCAATTAGAAAACTTTAATAAAGACCAAATTTCCTAAGTCCCTGACCTTGACATCAAGGTCACCGAGCAGGGCTGGGGTAGTACTCTGTAAAACTTTGGACTAATATCTAACTACACTGCAAATATAAAAAGAATTCATCTATGGGTTCAGGAGATATGTGTCATTAAAAAACTTTAACCAAAACATCCAATCAATAAAAAGACAATTTTCTAAGTCCATGACCTTGACATCAAGGTCACTGAGGGGGGTGGGGGTAGTACCTTGGAAAACTTCGGACCAATATCTAACTACAGTGCAAGTATCAAAGGAATCCATCCATGGGTTAAGGAGATACTGGGCTTTAGAAAACTTTAACCAAAACATCCAGTCCCAAAAACTCCAAATTTTCTAAGTCCATGACCTTGACATCAAGGTCAAGGAGTGGGGTGGGGTGGTACCATGTTAAACTTTGGACCAATATCTAACTACAGTGCAAGTATCAAAAGAATCCATCCATGGGTTAGGGAGATATAGGTCTTTAAAATACTTTAACCAAAACATCCAATCCGGACGCCGACGCTGACGCGGACGCTGATGCGGACGCCGTGGTGACAACAATAGCTCTTCCTGAACTTTCGTTCAGGCGAGCTAAAAACTGTTATGCTGACTTATGAATATGTTTGGGGAAAAACACAGCTTACAAGAAAATACTATTTTACATTTTATTTTATCAGCTACAACAAATATCATTTTCTTCTGGCTTTATTTTTAGCTCTTATAGCCTTCCCTGGTCTCTTTGGTTTGCCTTTACTCTGGAAAACAATGAAACAGATTCTGTATCACACAGAGCTCCAGATAAGAGGGGGTAATGAGGATTATTTGAAGACAATTTTTCTTTTTTCTCAACAAAAACTTATATTGTGACCCCTCATTAGAACCGTCTCGACGAGACGATTCTAATGATGGGTCAAAAAATATGTTATGGAGAAATATGCAAAATTATCCCTAAATTATCCCTGTTACCCCTTCTTATCTGGAGCACTGTTACATGTACCATAATGATTCCAAATACATGTATTGGGATAGCAGGGCCTGGGCAAACATCATAGTCCCCAAATCATACTTCTCCAGTGTTCCAGGCAAGAAGTGGTAACTGGGATTAATTAGAGATAAATTTCCTTATTTTTTGTTAAAATAATATGTTGTGATCCCTCATCAGAATTGTCTCCCTGAGACGTTCTCATTAGGGGTTGCAACGTTTTTTCACTGAGAAATAAGAAAAATTATCTCTGAATTATCTCAGTTACCCCTTCTTATCTGGAGCTCGGTTCTCCAAAAGGGGCAGTCTGATCAGGCTATGCTTATCAACATATGTACTGTTTGGCACAGTCAACTCTGTATATCTAGAACACTGATATCTCAAAATCAAAGAAAACAATTTGGACACAATCCCTAGTTTTATTTACATTTCAACTCCTGTTATCTCAAACGATTGATATCTCAAAGAAAATGTTCTGGTTCCAGAAAATTTACTTTGAGATATCAGTAGTTAGGAATAAATTTAGACTGATATATCGAGAGCTGACTGTATTTCTATTTTGTCAGCATTTTTTTTCATATTTTTTTATTCCACATAAAAATGAATGATATCTGCTCTAGTCTCCCATCTTATAGCTATTTGATTGCCACAATCAAAATGTGAATAGGTTCAACAGGTCTCAATATAAAATACCCTCTGTTTCAGACTTTACCAAGGCCTTTCATCAATATAGAATCATACATTAAAACAAACAACAGTACTGGCTCTGGTAAGATTATATTACTGAAATAAAATATCATTCAAGCCCTCCATAACTTCTACTTTGAAGGATAAAATTATGACATAAACATAATCATACCTTCTTTTTATTGAAACCCGGTCTGCTCTGATGAACTTTTGAGGTAAAGCCGGACATATCTCCAGCACTCTCAGCAGTGTTTAACTTGCTCCTCTTTTTCTGCCCTCCATGCCCATACTTCGTGTTTTTATACTGTCGCTTTTTGTTAGCACTATATAAAAACAAAATCCAGACATCAGAAGGAAATAGAACTCCAAATCGATTATATATGAGCTGGGACGCAAGAAAACCAACAAAGTGGCATGTCCATCCAGGGTAGACTTGGATCAGCCTGGGCATCCGCTTCACTGTCTGCATAGAGGTAGGTAGCTTAGACCATTAGCTACCATTTAAGTGCCTACCGAAGAGTCTGATCAGATTGGTCGGATGCCTAGGCTGATCTGAGTCTGCCCTGGACACACAACACTTTGTTGGTTTTCTCGTGCCGCGACTCGTTTGTAAATTCTATGAGTAAATTTATTGTGGTCATTGTGTGTCATGTAGAAAGCTTATTCCTACATGAGAAAATGCAATCCCTTCCAATCTGCCTCATATATACAGTTCAGATATGGAAGTTGAACTCAGATTCTCACTTTTGTCCAATTATTTAAGATATGTTTTTTTCTTCTCTGTGTCCTCAAACAAACCTTCCATACAAGGCTTATGCTATACAAATTTTCACAGGCAGATCAGTATCTTTACTGTTTGCTCACTGGAAATGAAGAAATTCACACAAAAAAAATATTTTTGATAATTACATTCAAGACTGTATTTAAGAAGTTTTGATACATTAGCATTTCGTAGTATTTTTATTTTTTCCAAAAATTTGCATTCACAAAGTTTCAAAATATAAATAAAAACTTTTATGAATCAATGCCAATTTGAGCATTATAAAAACATTTTCCTGTGGTACATAGAAGACAGCTGTCCTTTGTTGTTCAATGAACTTATTAAGAAACGGGCTTGTTAAATCTTCTATTAAATACAATATCAATTCAAATACACTGAACTGCTTGCTCACTGGAAATGAAGAAATTCACACAAAAAAAATATTTTTGATAATTACATTCAAGACTGTATTTAAGAAGTTTTGATACATTAGCATTTTGTAGTATTTTTATTTTTACAAAAATCTGCATTCACAAAGTTTCTCAATATAAATAAAAACTTTTATGAATTAATGCCAATTTAAGCATTATAAAACACATTTTCCTGTGGTACATAGAAGATAGCTGTCCTTTGTTGTTCAATGAACTTATTAAGAAATGAGATGGTTAAATCTTCTAATACAATATGAATTCAAATACACTGAACTGCTTTTGCTGTAAAAATGTCAATAGCTTCTGCACTGCAAAAGCTGTTCACATTCTTTTAGCACAACATTTCAGTGTATATGTGATAATTATTGTTAAAATGATTGTCATGTAATATCACACATTAATAATAATGTGGAAAATAGGCTTGTAAAATTGGGCCCTGATTTCTTACAAGTGTGGTTTGTCTTTAGCTGGAGCTGCCTTCTTATGTTTCTTTTCATTATCCTCTAAGAAATCCAGTTTCTCCTTCTGACCTGCAATGTAAATATTTGCTGTAAAAGTTACACCATGAAATCAGTTGTCACATACAAAATGCAGAGCTCTAGATAAGAGGGAGTATTTGGTGATAATTAGGGATAATGTTTGTTAATTCTGCTTAAAAACATATGTTGTGACCCCTCATCTGAACCGTCTCATCGAGACGGTTCAGATGAGGGGTCACAACATATAGTTTCGAAGAGAAATAAAAAAAATTATCCTTAATTATCATCAAATTCTCCCTCTTATCTAGAGCTCTGAAAATGGGTAAGTAGTCTATATGCAAACTAAAAATGAGCCACACCATGTGATTTCCAACTTCATGTATGTGACATTAGTAACTAGCAAAGGCTCTGATCAGACTGCACATAAGTGCAGTCTGATCAGAGTTTTGCTTGTCACATTAGCCATCAATGGAAGTGACCAAAAGCATAATGCCAACAGTGAGGTCTCTGATTACCCTATTACATACATGAAATGGATGATCTGAATATCACATGACAAAACTGTCACATTGCTGAAACTCTCAAATATTTAAGGTAAAGGGTATACTTCAACTATTTGTCTCCCTTCCTGAAAGTGGCAGAAAATAAAGAGGAGTACTCATGCACCTTAAAACAGTCTGCATATCAGCAAAGTCTGATATTCGGCTTTGCTGTACACATACACCATGTCTGGATTCTGAGGAATCTACAGGCATAAAAACTATAGTAAAACACTCATTTTTGACGGTTATTGGATGTTAGCGATATTTGCAGTTAAGGCAAAGAGCGCTAAAATATAAGTCTGCCAATATTACATAGATTTATATACATACGGTGCTGTCTGGTAACATTGCGTACTTAAGACATATGATGGATTAATTTGTTTTCAGCAAACAATACACAAATAAAACTTACCGTCAGTTATTAGCTATGACTTAACCATTCAAACATAAAAAAAAACAATATGTCCCCCCACCCCCTCCCATGGTGGGGGGACATAAATAATCAAATGGCTCAATTTCTAAGCTCATTTCACAGAAGCTGAGCTAAAAGATTGACACCCTAGTGAAAAATGAAGAGCAAATTTGTCGCCTAACATTGCCCAGACCTATTAGAATCAAATATTTTATCCCTTTGAAGATGTTTATCAACACACTAATAATTATGTCAATAACGTTACATCACCTCGAGTACACGTCTTTAATCTGCCACATGCAAGTCACATGCGGTGGCAAGGAAATTTCATTAGCTAGGTTAATTCTTTTAAGAATTTCAATCTGCAATATATTATACAGCTGAATATAAACTTCTCTTATCTAAAATTATTTAAAGATAAACACCAAGAAATTGGTTTACATAATTCTCTGATCATTATTTGCTGCCAAAACAAAATTATTTTGTGAGTGACACAGTTTCCCGCCAAAAATATGATGTCGTTTTTGGAAACGTTCCTCTGCAAGTAGTCTTAATATGCAATAATTGCAACAAATTAACTGCAAACAAGGTTGAACTAGAGCAAGTGAGCAGGGGCTCACGTATACCCCCGGCCAGCGCCACCCCCTAATAACACATTTAATACAAAGCTTCAAAGCAAATGTTAACAATCAGAGAGGTGGACAATTTATAACAAACCCAGTGAAAGTCTTAGACCTGAAGGTTCCATTTAAAATTTGCATAAGCAAAAAAACATACAAAATTAACACAAAGTTTCAACACAAATTTCCCAAAAATTTCTCTGTGGCCTTGACCTTAAATCAGCAGCAGCATCCAGATGATGTCAATGAATCAGTTTCAATCTAGAAGTAAACCTAGAAGCATATGGTTTCCTTGAAGTATATTCAAACTATAAGCCAAAAAATGATAAAAATATGAATTAATATAAGACTTAAATGCAAAGAGTATACAAATTTCGAAGTATGTGACTTGACATTAGGTCAGCAGCAGCATCCAGATGATGTCAATTAATCTGTTTCAACCTAGAAGTAAACCTAGTAGCATTGCAAAAGGTCCAATTCAAGTATGTTTGAAATATAAGCATAAAATACAACTTAACACAAAACTTTAACGCAAATGGTATACAAATTTCTAAGTCAGTGACCTTGACCTTATGCCAGCAGCAGCATCCAGATGATGCAAATTAATATGTATCTATCCTGTACTAACACTGAGCACACATGAACAAGTTACAATTAATTATTTCAGAAAAACAGAGCAAAAGCAGAAACTTAACACAAAACTTTAACGCAGCTGTTGTACAAATTTCAAAGTCTGTGACCTTGACCTTAGGCCAGCAGCAGCATCTAGATGATGCAAATTCATCAGCTTCCATCCTGTACTAAAATAATAAGCATCTATGAACAAGTTCCTGTTAACAGAAGCAAAATAAAAAACTTAACGCAAAACTTTAACGCAAATGTTAACTAACGTACGGACGGACGGACAGACGGACGGACGGACGGAAAGACGGACGAACGGACGGAAAGACGAAAACTATATACCCCTCGACATACTTCGTATGCCGGGGGTATAATTATGGATATTATATACAAAGTTTGTAAAACAAGAGGCCCAAATGGGCCTGATATCGCTCACCTGGCTATTGTGCAACGGAACCATTCTGATACAAAATTGGTCCAATTCCACTGAGAATTTCTCATTTTCACATTTTGCTACCTTTAGTAACAGAGGCCAACTTGCCTGGTCTTTATATATTTACTTTTGAAACACCCCAATGCAAGAATCATTTTGCCACAAATTTCATCAAAATCCATTCAGGGGTTACTGAGATATTGCCAGTTTCATGTTTTGTGCTATTTTTAGTAACGGCAGATGGCGGCCATCTTGGATTGCTAAAATGCAAAAAATCGAAAAACCTTCATGCAAGGACCATTTTGACACAAATTTGGTCCAATTCCATTGAGATTTTCTGATTTTCACATTTTTCTATTTTTAGTAACAGAGGCCAATATGACTGGTCTTACAGTTAGATATTTTTGAAACATCTCAATGCAAGAATCATTTTGACACAAATTTCGTCAAAATCCATTCAGCTGTTACTGAGATATTGTCATTTTTATGTTTTGTGCTATTTTTAGTAACGGCAAATGGCGGCCATCTTGGAATGCCAAAATGCAAAAAATCGAAAAAGCTTAATGAAAGGACCATTCTGACACAAAATTAATCCAACTCCATTGAGATTTTCTAATTTTCACATTTTTCTATTTTTAGTAACAGAGGCCAATATGACTGGTCTTACAGTTAGATATTTTTTGAAACATCTCAATGCAAGAATCATTTTGACACAAATTTCGTCAAAATCCATTCAGCGGTTACTGAGATATTGTCATTTTCATGTTTTGTGCTATTTTTAGTAACGGCAGATGGCGGCCATCTTGGATGCCAAATTGCAATTAATCAAAACGACTTCATGCAAGGAACATTCTGACACAAAATTGGTCCAATTCCATTCAAGGGTTCTTGAGTAATTGTCATTTTTATGGTTGTTCTATTTTTAGTAACACCAGATGGTGGCAATCTTGGAATGCCAAATTGCAATTAATCGAAACGGCTTCATGCAAGGAACATTCTGACACAAAATTGGTCCAATTCCATTCAAGGGTTCTTGAGTAATTGTCATTTTTATGTTTGTGCTATTTTTAGTAACGGCCCCCATGGTGGCCATCTTGGATAGTCAACTGGCACAAAATTGAAATAATTCCATTCAAGAACCATTTCTGACCAAATCTGGTCAGAATTGGTTGCATTTTCTTTAGATATTGACATTTGAGCAAAATCGGCCTTGTAAACGCTAAGTAGGTCACTGTGACCTAATTCCGCTATAGATTTTTTTTATTTTTACAATTTTCAATACCAAGGTCCCACTTATGTTCCATGCAAACTTTCAACCAAATATACCAAATGGTTCTGGAGAAGAAGTTGATTTTGTTGTTTTTGCTATTTTTAGTAACGGCAGCCATCTTGGATTCTTGACCTGACCAAATTTTACAATTTTGAAACCCTGCAGTCTGGTCATGCTCCATGTGAAATTTGAGATCCATGGGTTCAGTGGTTTTAGAGAAGAAGTTGTTTGAAGTTGTTTAGATAGGTCATTTTTTGACATTGGCATTTGAGCAAAATTACACACGTAAACAGAAAGTAGGTCACTGTGACAAAACTCCGCTACAGATTTTTTTCATTTTTACAATTTTGAATACCAAGGTTTCACTGATGTTCCATGCCAAAATTCAGACAAATATACCCAGTGGTTCTGGAGAAGAAGTTTATTTTGTCGTTTTTGCTATTTTTAGTAACGGCGGCCATCTTGGATTTTCAACCTGACCCAATTTTACAATTCTGAGACCCTGGAGTCAGGTCATGCTCCATGTGAAATTTGAGAACCATGGGATCAGTAGTTTTACAGAAGAAGATGTTTGAATATTTGTTTTTAGGTGGTGACGGACGACGCACGGATGCACGACGCACGCCGGACGCATTGGTATGACAATAGCTCACTATGGCCCTTCGGGCCAGGTGAGCTAAAAATCAGTAGCACGTGAAATATATATCAAGGGCTGAAACAAGTGCATTAATCCTTGAGTTCATTCTACGATGAAACTTTATACCAGCCAGCAGGTTAGATGATTCTAGCTCTCATAGATTGTCAGAGAGAAATGGTTTTCAATGATAGGGTCAATTTAATTTTGTAAGAAAAATTTTACGAAGTCAGCAGAGCATGAAATATGGGTCAAAATAAGTGCAACAATCCTCTAGATCAACCTAAATTGAAACTTTATACCAGGTTTGATGACCCTAGGTCCAGTATGCTAGGGTTGACATAATTTTTGACGTAAAATTTTACTAAGTCAGCAGAGCATAAAATATAGGTCAAAGGTCAAAATAAAGGCAACACTCCTCTAGACCATCCTAAGAAAAAACTTTATACCATGTTTGAAGATTGCAGGTATCATAGATGGAGAGAAATAGACTTAAACACTATGGTTGACGTAATTTTTGGCACAGAATTTTATGAAGTCATCGGAGCATGAAAAATAGGTCATAGGTCAAAATAAGTGCAAGGTTCCTTGAGACAATTCTAAGAAGAAACTTTATACAAGGTTTGATGAACGTAGGTATCATAGATTGAGAATAATGGACCCGAACGCTAGGGTCGACGTAATTGTGGATGGACGGACGGCACAGAATTTTACTAAGTCATTACAGCATGAATAATAGGTAAAAGGTCAAAATAAGTTCAAGGTTCCTCGAGACCATTCTAAGTAGAAACTTTATACCAGGTTTGATGAATGTAGGTATCATAGATTGAGAATAATGGACCCGAACGCTAGGGTCGACGTAATTGTGGACGGACAGACGGACTGACGGACGGACTGACGGAAAAGTGAACTCCTATATCGCACCTTGCTAAAGCAGGTGCGACAAAAACATTTGAGCCGCGACACGAGAAAACCAACAATGTGGTTGTGTGCCCGGTGCAGACTCAGATCAGCCTGGGCATTCGCCCAGTCTGACAAGACTCTTCGTTAAGTGCTCAAATGGTAGCTAAGGGACTAAGCTACATCCATGCGGACAGCGAAGACTCTGATCAGACTGGGCGGATGCCCAGGCTGATCTGAGTGCGCTGGGCGCACAACCACATTGTTGGTTTTGTCATGTCGCGGCTCATTTTTCACCAAAGGGCCCAGCCTGTTTACCACTAGGTGTATAGAAATTTTCTGCTAGAAACTAGAGGTACAGTCCAAAATTTAGTGGCCAAAGGCCCCTTCTAGTCTTTTCCCTATATAAGTTAGGGCTTACCTTTTCTAAACTTTTTAACAGCATCTAACATTTCTCTTTTTTCTTTTTGTCTTTTCTGTAATACTTCTTGTTGAACCTGTAGAAAACAATACACAGAGATTCAGGTGAGCTTGAATTTTTACAGTAACTTCTCTTCACTTTTCATCAAACCATAATATAGTGTAGCCCCTCATTCATGAAGAAGTAGGAAACTACATGTTTACTCTAAAACAAGAGTTGTCAGAAGACAACGAAGGGCACCTAATGGTGCCTGACTCTCAAGGTTACAAAGTATCCTGACTCAAAACATTGTTAACATAGTTAACCAGGGGTGAATGTGGTAGCTACAGCACAAATGAAGTTTGCATCAGAAGCTAGACTAAGTTAGTTGTTCCCTTTGGCATATAGGGCCGACTTGTATGCCACTATCTGGACACTTTGCAGACATTGAGGGTCGGGTCCTCGTGCACCAGACGGAGAGATACCAACTCCAGTCTAACTTATAATGCCTCATGGTGACAAAGGGTGGTTCCTAGTATGGGTTTTCACACCACCTTTATATCATTTATTAAATAGTGTTAAAAGTATAAGGCTTGAGATTGTAAATTATATAATGTGAATTGATTAATAAAATATTGTTTAAACCAAGTATAAGGCAAAATCACTCAACCATGAATAAAGGTCATGGACACAAGAGTGCATGAATGCTTTGCTGCTACTGCAACCCAATGATCCAGGGAAAGTCCTCGCCAAATACGAAGCAGGTAGTGATCTATAAATATTATGAGGTCATTCGCAATGTCAGGCTGATCCACTAGGCCACGAATAATGTTAATTCATCAAATAGTGTTAGAGATATAAGGCAAAATCAGTAGACCGTGAATAAAGGTCAAGGGAACAGGAGTTAGCATGGATGCTTTGCAGCAGCTGTAATTGAAGGGATATGTTTTTTGTCCAATTATCAAGTCTCTTGTGTCAAAGGTATCATCAAAACTGAAAATTTTGCCTTAAAAACAGTGCCATACAGCAAAGTCAGTCAACCGTAACATATAGACAAGGACATATAATTATGTGATGCAGCTGCTGCAGTCATATGGATGTATGTATGTACCAAGTATGATGATTGTAGCTCCTGTAGTTTGTAAGATGTATAGTTGAACATCGAGTTAAACGCATTGTTAACATTGGGTAACCTGATCACGGAGGCCGACGAGGACGCTGACGCTAACGCTTACTCGGACTACGACGCCAGGGGAATAGCATAAGCTCTCCTTTGCTTCGCAAAGGCACGCTAATAATCACCACAGTGTTAAAACCCATTCCCTACCTGTGTTGTCGACCGTGCCAGCGAATTACCATACAAGTAAAAGTGGCTGTTGCCTGAATCAATCGTCAACAATATCAGCTTGGTTGACAGCCATTACCAATAGTATCATTTACCGTTACTGGTGATGCTCATGACCGAATTCTCCTCACAGTTACTTTGTATAGTACTGTCTCGGTCAACAGCATAGGTGGCAAAAATGGTATTACCACCACGATCACTAAACCATTACCTTTTCTGGATCAATAAAGTTCAAAAACACTCAATCAGATAAACAAAGGAATACACTTTCTGTACGGCAAGAATCATTTGAGCCGTCATGAGACTTCCAACAATGTGGCAATTTTGTCATTTGATATTCAGATTCTAGGTAAGCAGAAACTTCCTCCATAGAATGCGAAGGTGACAAGTGAAGGCTCTATCAGACTACACTTTAGTGCAGTCTGATTAGAACCTGTGTTTGTCACCAACGCCACATTATTGGAAATACCATGATGTGACTCATTTATAGTGAAAGGGCAGGTTAATAGTAGTAAAAACTGTAACTGCACTGTGCTGAGCCCAGTTGTTCAAAACTAAAGACATTGTTAGTTAACGAGATGTAACACTGTATTTAAAAGCATGGCTATTTTTTCCCGACGAAATGTGAGGAGCTTTTACAGTACAAAAACACCTCATATCTTTTAAGTTTAGAATATTAGCACACTTCACTTTTTGTGTACTGTAAGTCTTAAATCCTTGACAAACAACTTCTTGAAAGACGCTTTGAACACCAGGCCCTGAAGGACAAACTTAACCAGCTTCTCATTGTTTGAAAATACAACTGTAATGACCCTAGATATAGACAAGGTGAGCTAATTAAAAAGTGTTTAAGTGAACAGTGTATACCCAGATCAGACTGCTCCTCTGATCAGGGTCTGCTCTGATTGCTATTTAGCTAGCACTTGTTTGACACATTACAAGAAATGACAGAAAAACAAGTTTACCTATACACCTCAAAATGTACATTTCCCTCTTATTTTAATCAAATTCCAGAGCTCCTGATAAGAGAGGGTACTGAGGCTAATTCTGTCAGAGACAATTTTTCTTATTTGTCAATGAAAACATATATATACTAGAAACAACTTCTAACTGACCGCTTAATCATATTAAAAAAAGTACTATTGAAAATATATGTTTCTATCTTTAATTACTTGATGTTTTAGTAACATGAATCAGATAACACTTCAATAAAAATCTTAACAATATATCATTAAATAAGAGAAAGATACAGCTACCCCCTGTTTCAGAAAATCACAATATTTCAGCAGTTTGTCATGATTTGGACAAAACCCCATTTCGGAATCTAATCACCATGTGCTTATCACTTTTGCGAATACTTAGAAAATGATTTATTGAACTTGAGAAGGCATCATAAAGCATCCTGATACAGAATTGGAAATTTCAGTCACAATTTCAAAAGCTTCCCCAATAGAGCCCTAAGCCTTGTGAAGTTTGAAAATGAGGGTACATAATTATGTATCCCCTGCTGCCAAGAAAAAGCTAATAACGGCATTGATCTCAAATCTTTAAAAATGTTTACATGGCTAATTGGGTGTAATGAATATAAGAATATTATGTCCGGATACCATCTGCTTATGAAAGTGTGCAAGACCAAGCAAGTGGTTGGTTTGAAGTTGTGTTTAGTATATAATGTGACCCCTCATTCCAACCATCTCATTGAGATGGTTCTAATAATGGGTCAAAACGTATGTTTATATAGAGTACTATGGAAAACTGTCTCTTATTTATCTCTGTTACTCCATCTTGTCTGAACCACTGAGCATATGAGCCGCGACGCGAGAAAACCAACAATGTGGTTGTGCGCCCACCGCAGACTCAGATCAGCCTGGGCATCCGCCCAGTCTGATCAGAGTCTTCGCTGTCCGCATGAAGGTAACTTAGACCCTTAGTTACCCTTTGAGCACTTAACAAAGGGTCTGATCAAACTTGGCGGAAACCTAGACTGATCTGAGTCTGCGCAGTGCGCACGACCACATTGTTGGTTTTGTCGTGTCGCGGCTCATATAATGCTTACCTTCTTCCCATATTTCCTGAGATCTCTTAATTTTCTAGCCTTTTCACGACGATCAATAGAAGTCTGCTTTTCTAATAATTTTTCTCGTATCTGGAAGAAATAACCATGTTAAAAATATACCTAGTATAAAGCAATTAGTACATGCATGTATAATCCTTATCCTTTTCTTTTAAAAGCCTCATTGCTCTATATTATCAACGGTATAAATACATGTAATATTTTATTGTGATATGTCCTGCAAGTTTCTCACTTCAGGTTCTTCATTCTTCTCACTTTTTCTACATTACCAATCGTATCAAATACTATAATCAGAGCTCTAGATAAGAGGGGTATTTGATGATAATTGAGGGGTAATTTTTTTATTTCTCATTGAAACCATATATTGAGACCCCTCATCTGAACTATCTCGTCGAGACGGTTCAGGTGAGGGGTCACAACATGTTTTTTGTAGCATTAACAAAAATTATCCCTAATTATCACTAAATACCCCCTCTTATCTAGAGCTCTGTATAATGAATTTGATATGAAGCACAGTCAAAACTCATAATTTTTACTCATCCTTCAGCATGAGGCATGAGGCAAGCCTACAAGTAGGTTTTTCTAGCTTGATGGAGGGCTGCCGATATACCCAGTATATCTCTCCTCTACAGAGCTCCAGATAAGAGGGGGTAGTGAGGATAATTCAAAGATAATTTTTCTTATTTCTCAACAAAAACATACGTTGTGACCCCTCATTAGAACCGTCTCGATGAGACGGTTCTAATGATGGGTCACAACATATGTTTTTGTGGAGAAATTTGGATAATTATCCCTAAATTATCACTGTTACCCCTTCTTATCTGGAGAACTGCCCTCTATCATAACACTGGCTCAAGATGAATGGGTACACTATCAAGGGAAGCAACTCTTCCATTTTCATTTTTTTATCCCTTTTTAATTGGGTGTCAACTCTAAAAGGAGCGAATTCTTTCCTTCAAAAGCAGACTCCATTTTGAAAGAGCCTCATCATCTGAAGAAGCAAACAGGAAATTGATAAAGTTGTTACCCTTGCCCAGGTTCTAATGATGGGTAACAAACATATGTTTTGGTGGAGAAATTTGGATAATTATCCCTAAATTATCACTGTTACCCCTTCTTATCTGGAGAACTGCCCTCTATCATAACACTGGCTCAAGATGAATGGGTACACTATCAAGGGAAGCAACTCTTCCATTTTCATTTTTTTATCCCTTTTTAATTGGGTGTCAACTCTAAAAGGAGCGAATTCTTTCCTTCAAAAGCAGACTCCATTTTGAAAGAGCCTCATCGTCTGAAGAAGCAAACAGGAAATTGATAAAGTTGTTACCCTTGCCCAAACATGGAGGTGAATCCATTTAACTTAAATACACTTCAATAATAAGTCGCTTACCTTTTTCATATGATCATCTGATTTAGCCATTTCTGCAAAATAATCTTCCGGTCTTTTTGTTTTGACCCCTAATTTGTGTAGTTTTTTGACACCTTGTAAAACTGTGGCCTGTGCTTGTCTGTAGCTGAAAAACATATAGATATTAATAAACAGTTGTTCTGGAACATCAGAAAAATACCTAGTTCTTGATATCCTCCAAGTACATGTAAATGTAAACAAACTAAGTTCTGAGTAGTACTAGTATGAGCCTTTGAAAGCAAGGAATACACCAAGTAAATGAAAATAGCAGACTCTGTTTTACTGAGTGTTCATGATCAGCAATGAAATGAGCAACACTGAGCATGCAAAGAAAATACGGTAAATGCTGTAACAGAGTAGCTCCCAATGAGGAGGAAGATACTTCTGCGCATAAATTATCTATTATGAATGTATATCTTTGCCCCTCCAGCAGAATGTGTGATTTCTGAGGACCACCTTAGCCATTAATTGTCAAATTCTCTGAGTTCTTATGTCCTTTCCAATCACTATTAAAATGCCCTTGACATTTCCCTGACCTGGCAAAAAAACACTTCCTTTTCCCTTACTGTGACAACCCTGCAGTATGTTTTACAATGACTAAAGGGCCATTACAATGAACTCTGAATAAATATCAATATTCGTTCTTATCCAGTGCTCTGTAAATGCTCTTAATATTTGATTCTTACAGTTAACTTAGTAACTTACAACAATAATTCTCTCTTGAAGTCATCATGTACACTGTCTGTTGAGCTGTTTGTCTGTTCTGTTACTTCAGTTCCTCTGGGAGCAGGGGCCGGATCATTGGTTAGATCTAGTCTTTCTATCCAGTCTAGGTTCTGTTTCAACTCTTCAAGTTTCTGTCTCAAGCCAGACTAAAAAAATTACCAGCCACATGACAAAACCAACAAAGTGGCATGTGTGCCTCACAAACTCCGATCAGCCTGGGCATTAACTCAGTATGAACAGAGTCTTTCCTGTGCATTTAAAAGGCAGCCAAGGCTCTAAGCTACCTCAAATCCAACAGCAAAGACTCTGATCAGGCTGGGCGGTGAACATGCCACTTTGATGGTTTTGTTGTATCATGGCTCAAATAGTGATGTAAAACTGTAACTCTAGGTAAGGGAGCATTTTGGTTCAGTTTCATTTTTTTACTGCCATTTTTGTGACGGGGAAAAATTTTGGAAACTTCCGCTTTCTTTCCTGGACAACGAAATCCTTCCAAACAAAATGCTCCGAATAAGGAGAAACAGGGATAATTACCAGATAATTTTCCATATTTCTCCATCAAAACATATGAGCCGCGACACGACAAAACCAACAATGTGGTTGTGCGCCCAGCGCAGACTCAGATCAGCCTGGGCATCCGCCCAGTCTGATCAGAGTCTTCGCTGTCCGCATGAGGGTAGCTCAGGCCCTCAACTACCCTTTAAGCGCTTAGCAAAAAGTCTGATCACACTGGGCGGATCCCCAGGCTGATCAGAGTCTGCGCTGGGCGCACAACCACATTGTTGGTTTTGTCGTGTCGCGGCTCATATGTTGTGCTTCATTAGACCAGTCTCGCTGACCAAATATCATGATTCTAACCCTTATGGTTACTTTGAAACGGACTTAATCACAAATGCTAAACATAACTAAACCTTAATTCTTTCAAAGTCAAAAGACCATGACAAATAGGTCAAGGTTATACATGGTGCATACATTCAGGTGATCATAAGCTGATGTAAGTGCGTACCAAGTTTCATTATTCTAGCCCTTATACACTTTAAGAAAAAGACCTAAACGCAAATGGTTAACATAGGTAGAACCCCTATTATGTCAGTCAGCAAACCATGGCAAGTAGGTCACAGTCAGAAAAGATGCTGCCATTCAGGTGGTCTTGTGTAGACGTAAGTGTGCATCAAGTTTCATTTTTCTAGCCCTTATACATTGTGGGAAAAAGACCTACATGCATATGGTGAACATAGGTTAATACTCAATTTTGGGAAAAAAGTCAGCCAACCATGACAAGTATGTCAAGGTAAACTAGAAAATGTGTTTATGAAACACTATGCCCCCAACCATATGCTTGCCTCTAAAGAAGGTTCATCCCATAATACTTGTACCTTTGTACCATAGGCGTCAATGCACTTAGTCGAAAAAGGGGTTTACTAAGTCAAAACTTTAAAAAAAAAATTCGGAAGTTAATCAGGTGATCTACACCTTGGGCAATATCTTCATGCAAAAAAAAATTATGATCCTACATGTAGCATCAGGAGTTCTCGAGATATTTTGTTAACATAGGCTAACAATGCACTAAGTTGAAAAGGGGCATAACTCGGTCAAAAATTCACAATTTCTTTTCAAAAGTTAATCAGGTCATCTACACCTTGAGCAATGTCATCCTGCAAAAAGCCATGACCCTAGCATCAGGGATTCTTGAGATATTTTGTTCACAAGGTTCCACAGGCTAAGTCGAAAAAGGGGCATAACTCTGGAAATACTTGACCGGCGGAAAAAAGAAAAAATACGTGTTCGCTTATTTTCCATACTGATCATGTGTAGAAAGTTTCAAGTTCCTATCTTTTACCATTCTTGACCATAAGTTAAGGTACCTTTGTACCATGGGCTTCAATGCACTAAGTCGAAAAAGAGCTAAACTTGGTAAAAAATTTACGATTTTTTTCAAAAGTTAATCAGGTCATCTACACCTTAGGCAATATCTTCCTGCAAAAAATCATGATCCTAGCATCAGGGGTTCTCAAGATATTTTGTTCACAAAGTTTCATAGGCTTACAATGCACTAAGTCAAAAAAGGGGCATAACTCGGTCAAAAATTCATGAATTTTTTTCAAAAGTTAATCAGGTCATCTACACCTTGGGCAATATCTTCCTGCAAAATTACACAATCCTAGCATCAGGGGTTCTCAAGATATTTTGTTCACAAGGTTCCATAGGCTTACAATGCACTAAGTCGAAAAAGGGGCATAACTTGGTAAAAAATTAATGAATTTTTTTCAAAAGTTAATCAGGTCATCTACACCTTGGGCAATGTCTTCCTGCAAAATTAAACGGTCCTAGCATCAGGGGTTCTCAAGATATTTTGTTCACAAGGTTCCATATACTAAGTCGAAAAAGGGGCATAACTCTGGAAATATGTGACCTGCGGAAAAAAGAAAAAAAATGGGTTCGCTTATTTTTCATGTACATGCCACATATAAAATTTCAAGATCGTAGCATATGTGGTTCTTGAGTTTCCCAGCTGCCAAAAGCGTTACGGACGGACACACGGACAGACGGACAGACGGACGGACGGACAGACGGACGGACGGACAGGCCCAAACCAATATGCCCCCTCAACTTCTCCGAAGTTGGGGGCATAAAAATTATGCTGCTATTCAAGTGGTCTTGTGTAGACGTAGGTGTGTATCAAGTTTCATTACTCTAGCCCTTATACATTGTGAGAAAAAGACCTAAACGCAAATTGTTAACATGGTTCAACTGGTCACAGACATGGATGCAGATGCGAATGCATACTCTGACTACGACCTCAGGATTATAGGATAAGCTCTCCTTTTCTTCACAAAGGAGCGCTAAAATGAATACTTTTTCTGCAATTTGGTATCAATATATAGATCAGCTCAAGCAGAAAACTGTTGAGCACTAATTCACTGTTTGTCGGTCAGTTGTAAGTAGATATATCACTTAGTAGATACAGTCAACTCTCGATATCTCGAAGTCAAATTTCAGCCCAAACTACTGATAACTCAAAGGAAATTTCCTGGTACCAGAAAATTTACTTTGAGATATCAGTAGTTTGAGATAACAGGAATTGAAATGTAAATAAAAATAGGTAACATATTCTTTGATATAAGAAGATATTTAGAGATATCAGTGTTCGAGATATCGGGAGTTGACTGTATATCACTCCTGCTCTGCACTTGTGATATGATCAACTAAACAACTGACCTCCAAACAGTGAATCATTCCTCAACAATTCACTGCTAGAGCTTAATCTTTTCCAGCACACAATGTTTCTTCCAAGCTCATTATGAGCTGCCTCTTCTGGGTCTTAACAGTTTTATTTTTGACACTTTACGTGCTAATTCTTTTTATTTATTTTTTCTATTCCATTCTTTCCCACAACCTTCAATTAACCCTAAAAGCACAAAAAATGTATGTCTGCAAAATTTAAAACATGTTTTATCCAAACTATATTGCATTGACAATTCAAACACAAAAGCAGACAGGGTGACTCCTGATGAGGCAGCTCATGATGAGTTGCCTCATTAGGATCTACCCTGTTTGCAAATTCAACTGTTTTTTTTCCTGGTGTTTTAAGGGTTTATACCATACAATAATTTACCACATTGTTGATGATCTGTTTAGGTGCTGCTGTTTCTATGTGAAGACTTCCTCTCAGCTCTCCTCTTGAGAATGCCTGCTGTAACTGAAAATTTAATTAAGGAATGAATTTCATTTTTCTGCGGTTTATCGAAGTGTAAACTACATTGGGTCACGTGCAAAGTGAATGTAAACTTTGCTAGTGACCCAATGTAGTTTACACTTCGATAAACGTCAGAAAAATTAAGTTCATTGCTTATATTTACATTCGTTTCAATCAAGTCTTTCATGAAAAATCTTGTATAAGCGCTAAAATTGAAGCAGTAAAACATGTACACGCAGTTTCTTCTGCTAACAGCAGAACGGCATGCATGACATCATGACGTTGCTGACGTCCAATCAGGTTGTAGAGAGCCATTGTTTATTTTACGTCATTGACGTCGCGTGTCTCAATGTAATTATTGGAATGTAAACTACATTACGTTCCAATGGTTTACTATAGGGCTTTTCAGTAAATGCACCAAGAATGTAAATATTACCATATGAATAGCGACACGAGAAAACCAACAAAGTGGTTGTGCGCCCAGCACAGACTAAGATCAGCCTCAGCATCTGCCCAGTCTGATCAGACTCTTCGCTAAGCGCTTATAGTGTAGCTAAGGGTCTAAGCTACCTCCATGCGGACAGCTAAGACTCTGATCAGACAAGGGGATGCTCAGGCTGATCTGAGTCTGAGCACTCTGCGGTTTTCTTGTGTCGCAGCTCATATTTAATATCTATTTAGTTATAAGACTGGGCCCGAGGTTATAAAACTTTTTTCGTGCTCAACTCAGCTGAGCATGAAATTTTCTCTGCTGATATATATGAAAATGCCAACTAATGTTGGCATTTTCATATTCATAAGCAGAGAAAATTTCATGCTCAGCCAAACTGAGCAAGAAAACAACCGTACTTATCAGTAATTTGCTATTTATTAGCAGGTAAAATTTCATGCTCAACTCAGCTGAGCATGAAAAAAGTTTTATAACCGCGGGCCCAGGTTTATTTCCCTTCCAGAATCACTAAAAAATCTATATCCATCTTACAAGACAGATCTAGATTTTGCAATTTTTTAGGATGGGAAGAAGACATCGTATAGCAGATTTGATACAAGGCTGATTTGCATATGAGCCACGGCATGATAAAACCAACAAAGTGGCATGACTTGTGCACCCAGCAAAGATGCAGATCAGCCCGGGCGTCCACCCATTCTGATCAGTCTTCTAGCTTAAGACCCCTAGCTACCCTTTAATCACACATCAAAGACTTTGACCAGACTGGGCAGATGCCCAAGCTGATCTGAGTCTTTGCTGGGCGCATATGCCACTTTGTTGGTTTTGTCCTGTCTTGGCTCATATTTGGGGGCATTTTAGAGGAGAAATGCGCCATATTGTAACTGAATGAATATGGTACCATAATTACTACAAACTAGTCTAGCTATCTCCATCTGACGATTTGGTCATTTCTGTAGAAACAGCACTGGCTAAAGGTTCGGTCAAATAGCTTCAGTCTATGAGTTATTGATTCCTGGAATGCACCAGTATGTTTTCTTCCTTTTCTAGGTGCAGTGTTAACTGTAGCTGTTAGAGATAATAGCATTTAAAATCTCATACATGCATCTATGATTTTCCGCTGATTTGTCTTCAGGCCAAAAAAAATCATAGAATCGTGCTTTCCTATTTATAGTCTTCAATCTACTTACCGGTATTTACTGTCCATCATTCTATTTCTATGGCGCTCTGGTAGGAGGCACTGCAGTTGCATGTGCTCTTCTTTTGGTCATTTTGATCCTGTTTATATATTGCTTTGTGTAGGTTGTCCAAACTGTGGATGCTTATTCACCTTGGGGACAGACTAGTATCTTATAGGCCATTTCTTTTATATCTTCATTCTATGTCTTAATATTCCCCTTAACTGAACAAAACCTAAGGTCTTGTTTGTTTTAGAGATAGATCTACTGATAAGTCATACCCCAGCGTTTTTATTTTCACATGGGGAATAAACAGTCTGAAATGTATTGAAGGAACTGCACCTTTTATTTTTGAGCAGAGATTTCCCTTACAATGAATGGTAAAATCGAACTTAAATGTCTGTTTTACATAAGCAGTCACACAGGGTATAATATAAACCAGTCCGCCAATTTTTGCTTCCTGCAGAGACTGTCCGTCATATTTGGCTTCTGCCGAGACTGTCCCCTATCTCTTGCTTCCTGCAGGGACTACTGTCCTCGAAAAATGGCTTCCTGCCGAGATGGCAGGAAGCAGAATCACGCGGACAGTCTCAGCAAGAAGCCATTTATCCTGTACAGAAGTCTTAGCAGGAAGCAAGAGATCGTGGCCAGTCTCGGCGGAAGCCAAATATGATGGACAGTCTCTGCAGGAAGCAAAAATTGGCCGACTGGTTTATACCCTGTGAATCATATGACATGGAAATTCACATGCAAATCTTGCAACCTCATATCTTCGAAAACCTTGCTAGAAGACGTGTTTCCAGGCCAATCACTTTGTTTCATTTTATTGCCCTAAGTGGCTATGCTAACTCACAAGTATAGTCAGTTATTGGTAAAGTCAAGATATGGTCAATCACCCAGTTATCGGCGGTTATCAGTTATCGGTGCAATCAGAAATAATCTGAATTTCTTGAGCGCAGTTTGGTTTTCTTCCACTATAATAGACATAAACATGAACGAGAAACTCCTGCTCTATTTCAAACTAAAAACTTGTTGAAAGTAAGGTCATGGTGATTGATGTTTCAGATTAAGAACATAAATATTTGCCATTCTAAACAAATCCAAGCATACATAAATTTCATGTAACTACAAAGAAATGTGAAATTAGCATTGCTACCATAAAGTTTTAGCATGGATAATTATTCAGTATTTACTATTGCACCGATAACTGGTACATCAGTCATCCAGAGTCGGATGTGCCCCAGAACATAATGTCTTCTCTGTTTATGTATTATGCCCTATACTCCTATTTCCGTAGCACTAAATGGAAGTTGGTGAAATAGTATTTTCACTAGCGCGTTGTAATAGTTTTATAGTGTGAAATAAAATGTCTGGATATTGAGGACTTACAGGTCAAAAATGAAGTCACATTATATAAATGCTAATTAAATCTTTTTTTAAAATCACTGCCTACTGTAAGGGACTTTCTCCTGAGATCCGTTGGTCAAACGGAAGTTTTGGCTCATGAGGTCAAAAGGAGGGACAATTTTGTAAACTAGAGTGCAGTTCAAAGAAGTGGATTTGCTTAATTCAAATGTGTAAAAAAAATTCTATTTCAGTGAAACTTTTAGTTTTCAAATATCATTTTGAACTCAGGCCTTACAGTTTATTAACACATACTTCCAGTTATCTCTTTAGTGAATTTTATTGTGGAATGAAGATACAAGCTCTTTATTACGAATTTTCGGCCCTCACAGGAGCACACATAGTGGTACAGAATGAACGACGAAACAAATCAAGGAAAGAATTCCAAATGACAGAATGTGAACAAAATAAGAGATACAAAATAATAAAGCATATCTCCTAACAGATGATACTAGTGGTTTTATTAACCACAAGTCCACTGGTCCTGGACCAGTGAATTTTGGGCATGACCAGTTGATGTCTTTGGTAGCTGGTCCTGCAGACCAACTGATTTTGAAATTTAATGTAAACACATGATAATAAAGAATAGCCGAAACATCGGGAGGACCACTTAAATTGTGGATAAGTTGATCCTGTGGACCACCAGTCATTCAGTCCTTAGCGAAATCCCTGTGATACAAGTGCCATATATATGTTACAAATAGGATAAACACATACTAGCCCTAAAGCAGTCTAAATAATATGCTATATTAACTACATTAACAATTTCCCAAAATGAAGATCATTCACTGCCTAGTCATGTCAGTGCAGTGGTACCATCACAGAGTGAGTGAGTGAGTGAACTCGGGTTTAACGTCCCACCAACAACGAGGTCATACGGAGACGGGACCTCGGTTTAAAGTCTCATCCGAAAGACCGGAGAAGCGGGGGATCGATCTTGCGACCCCTGGATTGGTAGTCCGGAGTGTTATCCACTACGCTACAGCCGCTCCTACCATCATAGAGACCAATAGCAGGAAGACTGGTGCATGCCCCACCTATATGGTGCCTACCAAACGCAAAGAAATGAAGCAATCCAGGGCATACTGCATGTACCCCCTAGAGTCACCCCACAAAATGCATCAAGTGCACACCATCTCAAAATAGCAGCCCGAATAAAAAAGTAACATTGCAATTTAAAACAGAAAATTTCAATATCTGCTGATCTGAACTGGGCTATAGATATTTTACTAGCAACGGGAGGTCACATGACCAGCTGTTGACATTCTCGAAGTCGGATGTCACGTGACGCGTCACAACAACCGGTCTGCCATCTTTGTTTGGGGGAAAGCCACATGTTGTGCTGAATAGTAGAAATGGTAAAAAGTTGCTGTATCACCGTTTGCTTCGGGTCATTTATCCAGCGATCGGCAGGAAATCTGTATGTGCAATCTTATTAACCAAGCAATCTGATCTTCATATTGCAACGACTTTTATCCTCCAGTGGTAGTTTGTCAACATACTACTGACACACATTGACCTGTCTCTTTGACCCCTAATTTGAATATTGGGGGACCTCCCCCGAGAAAATGTTTAAACTCAAGATGTCTCTAGAAGCGATTTTAATGCATTTTGAGACCAATTTCGTTTGTGAAACTCAATTGATCTTATGAGTATTAACCTCCCATGAGAATATTTTTAAGTTCAGGAGGTTTCTAGAAGCAATTTTAATACATTTTGAGACCAAATTTGCCTGTGAAACTCAATTTTTTGAGTATTTGCTGTATTTCAAATGCTTGTCCCAGCTTTTAAAGGCTGCCTTTCCATGCCCTTTCCCATCACCCCGTCCCCACTGTCACCACTGAAATATGTAAAGCACAACTATCTATTTCGACCCCTTGGTGAAATCTAAGATCCATAGACGTCGGTCTCATTGTGACATAATTAATTTAAGAACACTTAGATGCACCCATACTTTATATGTTTTTTTTTTTTTTATTATGATTATTGTCCTTAAATGAGTTGTTAGTTTCATAATCATGTTTTCATAACGAGCGTGACTGAACTTTTTACACCCCGTGACAGACGAATTACTGACCACGGCACGCTTTAATTATCACTTATTCATCGACCTTTGGTCACCGCAATAATGAGTGAAAAAAGCAAAAGAAGAAATAACGAAAAACAAGAGGGCCATGATGGCCCTGGATCGCTACCTGAGTATCCTGTGAACTTAACCTCAGAGACATCCATATGACCGACAGACAGACCTTCACAAAGATTAAATGGAAAATGAACCCTTTATTGTGTACCTAAGGTTTTTATAAGATTTAACCTAATGACCTAGATTTTGACCCCACATGACACAGTTTCAAACCTGGTCTAGATTTCTTGGATATGAACATTCTGACAAAGTTATCAAAACTGTGCCCTCTAGAGTTTACACAATGTTTTTCTAAGGTTTAACCTAGTGACCTACTTTTTGACCCAACATGACCAAGTTGCACCCTTGGTCCAGATTTGTTGGAGACAAACATTCTGACAAAGTCTCATGAAGATTAGAACAAAACTGTGTCCTCTAAAGCGTTCACACTGTTTTTCTAAGAACTGACCTAGTGACCTAGTTTTTGACCTGACATGGCCCAGTTTCAAATCTGGTATAGATTTCATGAAAATAAACATTCTGACAATGTTTCACATAGATTGGATCATAACTGTGCCCTCTAGAGTGTACACAAGATTTTTCTAAGATTAGACCTAGTGACCTAGTTTTTGACCCCACAAGACTCAGATTCAAATTTGGCCTAGATTTTATATAAATAAACATTCTGACAAAGTTTCATGAAGATTGGATCAGAACTGTGCCCTTTAGAGTGTGCACAAGGTTTTTCTCAGATTTGACCCAGTGACCTAGTTTTTGACCCCACATGACCCAGTTTCAAAGATGGTCTAGATTTCATTTTGATAAACATTCTGACAAAGTTTCATGATGATTGGATCATAACTGTGCCCTCTGTGTCATTCTAAGATTTATTTCTATTTTTAGCTCTGGCGGCCATTTTGTTAAGCGGAGTGGAACCGTTTGAGCAACTTTTGTTCAGGGCCATGAGTAAAACATTTCTGTGAAATTTTTTTGAAATCAAGCCACTGGCTTCAGAGACGATGATGTTTAAAGCTTATTTTTATTTTTAGCTCTGGTGGCCATATTGTTCAGCGGAGCGGAACCGTTTGAGCAATTTTGGTAGAGGGTCTCCTAAGGAACATTTCTGTGATATTATTTCAAAATCGGCCCAGCAGTTTTGGAGGAGAAGTCGTTTAAAGGTTTTTCTATTTTCAGCTCTGGCGGCCATATTGTTCAGCGGAGCGGAACCGCTTGAGCAATTTTGGTAGAGGGTCTCCTAAGGAACATTTCTGTTAAATTATTTCAAAATCGGCCCAGCAGTTTTGGAGAAGTCGTTAAAAGGTTTTTCTATTTTTAGCTCTGGCGGCCATTTTGTTCAGCTGAGCGGAACCGTTTGAGCAACTTTTGTTCAGGGCCATCCCCCAAGGAACATTTCTGTGATATTATTTCAAAATCGGCCCAGCAGTTTTGGAGGAGAAGTCGTTTAAAGGTTTTTCTATTTTTAGCTCTGGCGGCCATATTGTTCAGCGGAGGGGAACTGTTTGAGCAATTTTGTTAGAGGGTCTCCTAAGGAACATTTCTGTAAAATTATTTCAAAATCGGCCCAGCAGTTTTGGAGGAGGAGTCGTTTAAAGGTTTTTCTATTTTTAGCTCTGGCGGCCATTTTGTTCAGCAGAGCGGAACCTTTTGAGCAATTTTGGTAGAGAGTCCCCCAAGGAACATTTCTGTGAAATTATTTCGAAATCCGTCCAGCAGTTTTGGAGAAGAAGTCATTTAAAGCAAAAGTTGACGCTGGACGACGGACAAAGACTGATCACAATACCTCACCTTGAGCACTTCGTGCTCAGGTGAGCTAAAAAGTTGTACGGCCAATACCATAATCGGCCGGATGAAAAACAGTGGTATATGTATGTCATGGGACCTTCTTCTGCTTCTCAACTAGAGCGAATCTCTCTCTCTTACCACCCAAGTACCTAAAACATCCATTTCACCAAAAACTGAACCTAAGATGCATAAAAACCTGGCCTTTACAAAGATGATGAAAATGTATGCGATTCATATAACGTAGTAAGGCACCGAAACTCCTTTGCATTTCATGTAGGAAACGACGCCTACAAAACATGCGCCAAAAAATGTATACACACCAACAGCTATAAAGCAATTTCCACTAATAAGCGTATTTTGTGACGAGTTCGGCGCCAAAGCAGACATATTGTAAATGCATGACAAAATTACCGCGGATAAGGTGCTTCGACACCGAAACCACTGCAACCATCACCTTAGAATATGGAAGTCATATGCGTAGGTGTGATTCTCCAAGAAAGCTGTGTCTTCTATTTCGCAATGGATTGCGCTATTTTTCATCTTCATGAATAAAGGTCAGGAAGACAGGTCAATTGTCTTATGACATTATTGATTTTAAGCTGACATTAATTTTCTCACTTCAGTGTTAGAAATAAGCTATTGCCCACTTGCCCGGCACGGGTTAAATTTGCTGGGGGCAAGCTGATAGTCTTGGAAGGTTGCCCCCTGGACAACCTGAAATTCTGGGAGATAAAATTCTGGAAAAAAAATTGTTTCCTGTCTTTTTTAAAGTTTTGCATGAGAAGTTTGAAACCCACCAATATTGTGTTTTGAAGGAGAAAAATATAAAGAATCTCAGTCAAAGTAGCGCTGTGAAAATGATTAGGCAGCTGTGATCAAAACTGTTGGTCAGTTATCTCTGAAGTTCATGAATTCATGCTTTATTAAGTGTCTTAGAAAGGGACAGCATTTTTGGACTAAGTTTATTATGTGACTTCGGAAGAAAATGACATGTATACAGTTTAATTGCAATGAAATACAGGGGGGGGCAAGCTGAAATCTTGGTGGGCAAGCTGAAATTCATTTTGGGTTGCCCCCCGGGCAAGTTGCTGTCTAGGCCTTATTTCTAACACTGCACTTGTTATGAAAGAATTTCCCCCAAACAAATACGGCGGACTGGTCGGTATGTATGTCACGAGACCCAATGACGTCACCCCGACTTTAAGAATAGAAGCCGGCAAACTTCAAAAATAGCGGAACTACGGAAGTAGTTAAATTGGATAAGTCATCGGCCGCTAAAATTTAGTCGATAAATTTACAGACAACACCCAACTAATTTTCTTGAGGCTCATCTTTATACTTTGTTATTATTCAAAAGTTAAATTGCAAGACCACCCTTATAGAATCGGACGGGATGATGTCACAGCCCATAGCAACGAGCATCGGAGGTGAAAACAATATCTTAGCAACCGCTATTTGTGCTACATTTTCCAACATTTTCTGTATTTATAGTTCGGAATAATCTCTGATATCCCAGATTAAAATATTTCTCATGACAAATAATTTGCCAGATGAAATTTTGTCACACATTGGATTTTCAATATCCGTGGAATACATTATTTGACTCGACCATCAAGGTCCTATCTAACATTTCGTTTTATTATAATTCTTATTTTTATTCTGACATTTTCTTTTTCATTTTTACTCCAGCTTCATTTATTCGGTGAAAGTAATAATGAAAATTTCAGCATAAAAAATAAAATACCCGATATCTCGTACTATGAGAGTATGGAATACACAAGATGTCACTTGTCAAAAACAGACAATCTCATAGCAATGGCGGACGTTTTTTGGAATATATCCAGATTATTTTTTTTTTTAAATCTATATATTTTGAATCCAAGACAGAGCAAACAGTTTTTGGAAAGAACTGATTTAATGGTTTTAACAAATTTAAATTCTGGTACTCTTTAGAGGTAAAAGCAGACTGCGAGAGTGCGCTAAAATAAATGCTTATCGGACACTGTCAATAAAATTAATATCAGATATGAAAGGTTGAATTATCTGCCTTCTTACAAATTAAATGAAAAAATGTTTTATGAGCTTGTTTCTTATAAGATGCCATTTATTTAAGCATTGTTGTATGGTGGTAAATCAGTGATTTTTTTACAAATCTCCTTCTTTGAGTCCCAGGACTCACAAGACCTAAAATCTTTGCATCCCAAGCTCAAGGGTTTGCATCTTTACTGGGATGCAAAAGCAATATTTTCTCTGCATCCCAAACTTAAAGGGCTTCAAATGACAAGCCCCATAAGTAAAAAATAAACAACCTCAAGCTCCTGTGGTCACAGGAATAAAATAAATCACCCGTTGTCTTATTGTCAGACAGCGTATTGGATTTGGAGACATCCGTTGTCATTTCGGATTCGGAAATTTGATCGGTCGCATCATGATCTGCAACATCTGGCCTTGCGTGTTTGTCTTGCCCAAGAAGACCAAATAATGTTTACTGCTTTGAATCAAGTTTGATCTTTTTCTTTTTTTTCGGAGGCATGATTACTTATTGACCCGCAATCGGAACACCGCTCGGCCAATTCCGAATGATTGACCCGGTGTATTGATAAAAGTTTGCACTTAGGTAAAAGACATCACCGTGGTCTAATACTATGTTCCTCCGGTACTGGACAACTACTATTGATTATTGGTATTACAGGTAGACTTCGGTATTTAGCGGGAGTAGGAAAGACTATGGTACTGTTTTTTACCAGTAATATAACAATCTG
The DNA here is from genome assembly GCA_963989385.1 of Ctena decussata. NCBI lineage: Eukaryota > Metazoa > Mollusca > Bivalvia > Lucinida > Lucinidae > Ctena > Ctena decussata. The sequence continues at coordinate 4,804,511 of OZ022501.1, read as the reverse complement.
CTAATGCACCGTTGCAATATTCTTAAAACGAAAGTAGCTTTGTAAACGAAGCCGAAATCGGAAGTTGGACTACCGATCGGCTATTTTTATGCATCCCGGAACGCAGCCAAGGAAATATTTTGCATCCTCTGGGAAAATTATGCGTCTAGGACGCAGGACGCAGGGGTAAAAAAATCACTGGTAAATAGGAAATGCTGTAAACAAAATGGCGGATTATCGATTGCTTTCACCTCCGGCTTTGGTTGTGTAGTGAATGGGCATATATACCTCTACTAGCGCCTTGCTGTAGAAGCATGCTTTTATGGCGACGTGGTTAGAGTGGTGGACTGTTGTTGCTAGTTAAGCAACGTTTGGCTCGGTTAGTGCCTGGATGGGTGAGCCAGGTGATTTGGGTGGTTCCAGGTGTCCTGCAATGGTGTCAGAAGTGTAGGAATGAGCACACGGAGCGCTACTTCCTGCCGATTGAGATAGCCATCCGGTATTTAAGAAAAAGGAGGGAGTAGTGTAGTGAATGGGTATAAATACCTCTACTAGCGCCTTGCTGTAGAAGCATGCTTTTATGGCGACGTGGTTAGAGTGGTGTGCTGTTGTTGCTAGTTAAGCAACGTTTGGCTCGGTTAGTGCCTGGATGGGTGACCCAGGTGATTTTGGGTGGTTCCAGGTGTCCTGCAATGGTGTCAGAAGTGGGATTAGGGATAGCCATCTGGTTTCCCCAAAACAAAGGTCTGATTAGCAAACTGTATAAGAAAGGTCCGATTAGCAAGCTGTTAGATTTTGAGTTAGCCAACCGGTTTCTCAAAAGGTCTGATTAATCTTGGGACAGCCAACTGGTTTCCCATTGATGTTCAAAAACAAAAAGAATGTAAGGTTTTTGGGATAGCCAACTGGTTTCCCATTAGTTTTTAATGTTTTAAAGTTTTGGGACAGCCAACTGGTTTCCCATTAGTTTTTATGCCAAAATGCTGACTAGGATGGCTTTAAAGTTCAACAACAGCCTGTGGGTGTCACGGTTAACTACAAGACCTACTACTTCAAAATATGGTGGGGAGGAGTGTAGTGGAAGTTGGGTGACATTTGGTGCATTTGGGTTAGCCAGGTCCGGTGAGTAGAGTGACCTAGTGCAGGGCCTGATGGGAAAAATCATCTGTTTCCTGAGCACTCGCCATCTTAGTCGGTGTTTGATAGCAGGGCTCTCGATCACCAAAATTTGGGGCCGAAATTCGGCCCCATTCCCAATGCCAAAATTTGTTTTTTTCCCAATTCCAGATGACAAATTCCCAATCTGACCAAGCCTTTTGGTCCAAGAATACTGCAGTTGTATCAATGCAAAGTGTATTAAAAACCACCTAAAACTAAAAATGTTAACAATTAATAACTTTAAAAAATCAGGAAGCAATTACATTTTCAATCACGATTGTCATGTTTTGTTACTGGAAACCGGTACCGGGTTTTATCATGTACTGTTAGAGTTACTTCCCTTTCATTAGAAGGCGAATAGCCTAGCGATTTTGACTGCAATATGTTAATATTTTCTTTGCTACAAGGGCCAATATTGTTGTGGTGAACAATATTTTGACTTAATCTTTAATTTAAAGCCTTCCAATGCTAAAATTTGATCGGAGTTTTCACCTATGGTGGTTGATTCGGCTGTTTTCGTGTTTCGTACCTGAATCGATTTTCACAGACATTTTCTGCCATATCCGAAATCATAAACAGGATTACTAAGACATCCAAGACTTAGTTTAGTGATAGTGACATACGGTGGATGTTTTGTACTGGCAGGACTGAAAGTTTTGACATGTTCTGCATTGTGACAGTCCACTTTCTCTCAGCTTGGCATAACTATGGTACTTTGTTCTACATAGCCAGTCATGGCAGTAGAAAAGATTCCTGTTCCATAGTAACAGCAACCTAACCAGGGCTACTAAGGTGTCTGAGAGTATATGTTTTAACCTCTGGTATATTGTTTTCAGGGATATAGGGAATTCAATCTGAAGGAAGGGAGATATTTTTCTAAGTACAATTGTAATATTTTGCAACAGAAATATTGAATAAAAATTAAACAGCCAAATTGTTCTAGAAATTGCATAAAAATGATCAGTGAATGATGATATGCATACAATAAAACAATATAAATTTTCCCAATTTTAAACAAAATGACGCTATTTTTCCCAATTCTAAAGGCCCCGGTCCCATTTCCAAAAAGGGGTGTGAGAGCCCTGGATAGAAGTTCAACGTTCATCAGTAAACATCTAGTACAAGACTAAGGTATTTGTTAAAGTAAGTTATAATAATTGTTCATGAGTTATTAGTCTTTCAATAGACAGAGTTCAACAGTTGCTATGGGTTACGCTCGAAGTTCCCGGATGAGCCGTCTGACTCTATTTGGTAAATAGTGCGTACATGAATTCCGGAATCTGGTACTGTCCGAATATATCAATTGTTTATAGTTTCTTTAAAGAAAAAAAACCCCCAAATAATCGGTAAGCCGATTCAGAAACAGAACAATTGTAGTCGAAGCTTCATACTTCTTCATCTGAGTCTAAGCTTTCTGAGCCACTGGTGTTTCCAAAATCAACCATAATTTGCGTTTGTACTTGAATCTTCCTTTCCCACGTGAAATTTGCCAGTTGTCTCCCTTCCTGGTATAAAAGTCAACTCCCTATCTTTGGACTAAAACCTTGAACCGCAGTGCCACTGGGTGCCAGGGAACAGGGGAACCGAGCAGAGATACCGTCTTGCCATCGTTGACTCCGGAGGTTGATATTCTGCAGCCCCTGGCTCACTTGAACGCAGTGTTAAAGCAGGCAACATATGACAGTATTCCAAACTACAAATCAGACTTGAAAATTAAGAACCAGAGAAGAAGATGCTGGTCTCAGAAAATACAGTCAGCAATGAAGAACTGTCGTCTAGTATCGTGGGAGTGGCGAAAAGCAGGTGAATCGCGAAATCCCGAGGACCCAACCTACCAGAAGATAAATAAAGCCAAGCGGGTGCTCAGAAAAGAACAGCGTCTGGAGGCAGCTAAGCAGAGATATGCACGAGTGGAGAACATTATGAGTTCCGGAAACAACCCAAAAACATTTTATCTAAATTAATCAACAATTAGCGGAAATCCTCTAATGTACTGCTGCATAATCTGGTGGTGGATGGAAAAGAATGTGAAACAGATGAAGAAATAAGGGAGGGATGGGCTACCCATTTCCAGAATTCAGCAACCCCACTCCAGAGTGACGAGTTTGATGAAGAGTACAAGGAGTTGGTTGATGCTAATGTTGAGGCCATTTCTACCTTATGTGAGAAAGAGGATAGGCCAATTGTATGGTGTTCCGATAGGGTCAAAAGTCTATTTTTAGTGTGACACTAATATTAATTTACGTGGGACGTAAATTAATTTACGTCCCACGTAAATTAATTTACGTCCCACGTAAGTTAATTTACGTCCCACGTAAAATAATTTACGTCCCACGTAAATTAATTTACGTCCCACGTAAAATAATTTACGTCCCACGTAAAATAATATTAGCGTCACACTAAAAATACCTTTTGACCCTTAAGGGACGCCTGTATAGTTTCGGACCTGTTTACGTGACCATTGGCTCATTTGCATATAGCCAATCTATCTCTTGGCTTGTTTAGTCAAATAAAAACCCGGACTCCAGGCCGGGACTCGCCCTTCCAACGACGGAGAGGTTTGTGACGGAACAAATTAGTGAAGCTTTACAATCATAAAATATGTTGTATGTCTTGTATATATTCTGCTAAATGATTGTCGTTTCACCGGTAAAACATTCTATTTTCGAACTTATTGCCGTAACTTTAACCTACTTCTCGTGGGAAGTAAACTCCCCAAAAGGTGCACACTAATTGCCGGGAAGAGCCGGGAAGAAAAAGCCGGAAAGATGGTGGTAGTTGTCTATCGGATTCAATATCTATCTTTCTGTATAAGCTATCTAAATAAATTAGACATCATTTTAAAGAAGAGACTCTAATCTAAATATTGAATATAAATAAATAGTTTTTGATGACATTTTGGTACTTTAAAAATTCCGGGAAGAGCCGGGAAGGCAGCCGGGAAGATAGGGGTAGTTGTCTTTCGGATTCAATATCTATCTTTCTGTATAGACTATCTAAGTAAATTAGGCACTATTTTAAAGAACAGACTCTAATCTAAATATTGAATATAAAATAAATAGATTTTGTTGAGGTTTTGATGACTTTTTGGTACTTTAAAAATTCCGGGAAGACCGGGAAGGCAGCCGGGAAGATTGGGGTAGTTGTCTTTCGGATTCAATATCTATCTTTCTGTATAGGCTATCTAAGCAAAATAGGCACTATTTTAAAGAAAAGGCTCTTGTCTGAATGATGAATAAAAAAAATAGTTTTTATTGATTTTTTATGACTTTTTTGGTACTTTAAAATTTCCGGGATGAGCCAGGAACGCAGCCAGGAAGAGAGGGGTTGACCCAATATCTCCTTTTTTGCAATATTTAATGACAATATTTTTGCATCCTTTTAAAAACAGTCTCTAAGCTAAATAGCTAAATGCCGATTATAAGGTAATGATTCTCAGAACTGTACCTATCAACGTAATAGAGATTTTAGATGTTGAAGGAATATTTCTTTAAACTTCAGTTAAAATCATTTGTTTAAAGTAGACAATTTTTGAAAGGAGACACTGAAAATTAGACAGACCAATATTTCACGGTTTGTTTATTCCATTACTTAAAAGCAGAACCCCATAATAAATTCATGAACTAAACATTCATTTTATTTATTTATTTAAGTGAATGTTAGACGATATATTTACGAAAAGAGACATCCGAATCGGTCTGATTTTACTCATTCACGGGTCGTTAATTCCATAATCACTTAATTGCATTGTATCTATGATAGCTTTAAAGTACATTCGATTGATGTTAACGATGCGTTCATCGGTAAAAGAAAGAAATAAAGATAGAAACAAACAAATGGATGTTAGGCTTTTATGGGTTTAGGAAATTGCGAACAATAGTTTAAATAAGTGGAATTTGAAATACCACACACACACGCACGCGCGCGCACACACACACTCTCTCCTTCTTTCTCTCTCTCTCTCTCTTTCAAGACCTTCATATATATAAACGTAATGGCCTTTTCAGACTTTTAAATAGATTCCAAAACGATTCCCATTTAGTGTAATGGACTGAGTATGTCCTCGTGTTCCACGCGAAGTAGAAATTAACAGTAGACTATAAAATATTTTACTAGAGACTGCACCTCCATGTTTTTCCACCATTTTAACAAAAAGGGGAACAACTTTCATGACTCTCTGTTTGCCTCCCTGGAGGACATCTCGATAGGAACAAATTCTTAGAGGTTACCACGACTGGGAAGGGAGACAAAATGAGACTGGCAGGGTTGCTTCCCCTGAAAATCTATTCACCATAAATCTCCCAATATTAACCCTTTTTTATACATGAAACCCATTTGGAGGACATATGCAAAACAGTGCAGACCCAGTTCAGATGCCCCAGCATGCGGCATCTGATCAGGGTCAACACTGTTTGCTTACAGGAATTTCTATGCAAAATACAATAAAAGTGAAAGCATTCACCAAACTCCCTAAAACTATAAATGGACTCATCCAAATAAGAAGGATGGGCAAGTGCACTTTATGCCTGATAGTAAGATGAATATGTGCAGATAAATTTCCAAGATTTGTCCACCAGTTTTACAAGGGACACAACTTTAACAGAAAAGTACTTGATTCATTGGTATGAGAATAACTTCTTTAGGCGGGGTTACTTTTAAGTTTTAGAATTTTGTCTCTGGAAAGAAGATGCTCTTAATAGGTCCAATTCTTTTCTTTAAGATAAACCCCTATGAGAAGGAAGATAATTGCTTCCAGATCACAGTAATCTCCCGTGAAGACATTCAGGGGAAGCAACTCTATCATTTTCATATTACTTACCTTCGAAATGGGAGCCAACTCTTAAATCAAAGAATTTGCTCCTCTAGGGAGTAGCAAATTCTTTTATTCAAAAGTATACCCCTTTTTAAGGGTTAGCAAACAGGAAGCCATGAAAGTTTTTACCATTTGTAAAAATGGCGGAAAACCATGGAGGTGTACCCATGATAAACCTTATAACAACTAATCAACAATTCAATGCTGAACTGTTTCGATTCTAACAGTTAATGCGCTGCAAAACGTATTATGGAGGTCACCTGTACAGTAGATCATATCACTAGCGAAGAGCGCGAGTGATGCCGTTATATACTTTAATACAACTGACCGACAAGCAGCAGATTGCTAATCGACAATTCAAAGCTAGAACTGAATGTTTTTCGATTATAACAGTCAAAAACGCTGAAAAAGTATTCTTTCTTTAAATTCCTGCCAGCGCATTCATGCTCCCACCAAAATTTTTAACTTATCTAAGTTTATGGTGAGTTTAGGGGAAAAGTGACTTTATGCTGTCTTACTTCAAACGCCACAAAATACGTCAGTAATTGCCAGTAACGTCAGCAATTAGACGCATGCGCTCCGGAAACAGCGAATTGATGGAAGTTTGCCGTTGTTTCCATAGTCAGACTGTGTTAGAATGAAAAGTCATTTCTTAACCATTTTATGATATTTACCATCTGAAAAACTGAACACCTACTCTACAAACATATCAATACAGACGAAAAATTCCGTTACCTCGTCTTTACGCTTATGCTTCAACTTTCCATTTTATTATTATTTTTGATACTCTGCAGTTACCTTATAATAATAATGACAATAAGAACAATAATCATAATCAAGCATCTTTCATTCTTTAAGAAAATAATAAGTAATATAATTAATCAGAATCAATCTACTCTGATAACACTTAAAGCACACAGGTGCGCAGGTTTGGTCAACAAGTAGAAATGATCTGGATCTGTTTTCCTCAAAAACAGAATGTACAAATAGTGAAGAATCGCTTGTTAGATCAGGCTTTAGTGTCCAGACGAAGTTCTCTTGTGGCCATTGCATTTCAGGCGGCAATGTTTCATGATTTTGGTTTGTTTTCCTGATGATATATCCGGTCTGAAAGTACATGCGAACTGTGTTTGGCCAGATCAGCATGTACACATGCGCAGTCTGATTAGTGGCGATTAGTAGAACTTCACTGGCTCGAACAGGCTTGGTACCGTGAAAATTAGTTCCAGCCAAGGGTAGTTCTAGCCATCCAGGGCTAGTTTCCATATAAAGTGATCTCTAGGGACCAAGAAAAGAGTTCTAGCCAGGCAGGGTGAACGAGCCATCAGGGTTCGAGCCATTGAAGTTCTACATTGAAGTATTACATTTATCTGTTAATTAAATTGCATAGGCTTACTGGTTAGATTGGCAATGACGTTAAAGGTTTTCTCGCGACGCGACTCGAGTCAAATTGCAAAAGCAGAGACTCAACAAAATTTCCGCTTCTGTTCGTTTTATTTGTGCCTGTGAGACGCTGGTTGTATGCGATTCTGCATTTTGACACTTTTCATTTCTAGTACCTATATTAGATCGTATGCAAGTGCAAATGTTAACAAGCACGTCCCCCAGTGTTCTCATAAGAACCAAATTGGCATATGTGTTTATCTATGTAAGCCTATGGAAAAAATGTGCGTAATTTGCGGTTATTTTTATATGGATCAAACATGGTTTTCATGCATTAAAATCTACCAGTTATTTTGTGATCAGGTCGTTTGGTAACTGACTCGTTTGTTTCGTAACAGCTCTTTTTCGTTTTGTTACAAAACGCAAAAGAGTCATTTACCGTACGACCTGGTCAACAGCTCTTTTTCGCTGCGTAACAGCCCTTGTATATACATCGTTAACCAGGGGTAACTTGAGCTATCAGTTTTCGATATGTTTTTGGAATAATCTGTTTTGCTGTTCCTGTGACGCAGTTATGCTTCAAGCTGGGTAAAATGATACTTACTCCCATTGGTGCATTTAAAAACTTTGTTGCAGCAGTGCCACTGTTCTACAAAACGTTTTCTTGTGTATTATTTGTGACTTTTATCAAAGCAACTAAGTGTCACCTGAAAGTGTTAACTCACTTTCCGTAAACCCAGATATATTAGCAACATATCAATGTGTGTGCATATCCCAGACATGACCATCTACATGTCAGATTGTACCAAACTTTCAAATGTAGATTAGTTTAACTAGACTATCTGCAAAGATACGTTACAAATATACTAAGAACAACTTCTAACCGACCACTTGCTTTGTCTTGAACACTGTCGTTTGAAGATGGTATCCGGACATAATTTTCTTATATTCAGTTCTCCAAATGTGTCATGTAAACGTTGTAAAATGTTTGAGCTCAATACCTTTAATATCGTTTACCTGGCAGCAAAGGATGCACATGTAACCCCATTTCGAACTTCGCAAGGATTATGACTGTGGTGGAGAAGGTTTTTTAATTGTGACTTAAATTTTGAATTCTGTATTGAAATAATGCCTTATTATGAATTCTCATGTTCTTTTAAACATTTTCTAAATATTCGCACAAATCATAAGCATAAGCTGACAAGATTCCGAAATGTGGTTCTGTCCGAATCGTGAAAATCTGCTGAAATGTTGCGATTTTCGGAAACAGGGGTACCATAATCTTTCACTTATTCAATGGTACACGGATAAGATTTTTATTTCAGAGTTACTTGATTTACTTTACCAATACTACAACTTAATTAGAAGTGGAAACATGTGTTCGATTGTCCTTTTTATTTAGCAGAAAACAGGCTATAAATAAGTGGTCGGTTAGAAGTTGGTTCTAGTATATATCTGGTTTTAAAGTAAAATGGGGGCAGGGGGTGGCGCTTAAATTAGCTGTCTCGCCTGCACAGGAGAGGCGACACATCATTCTGTATTGCTTTTCCGTATCGTCGGCGCGGCGTCGTCAACGTAAACGTTTGTTGTGTTTATGCGTTTAGCTCGATTTCTCAAGAACTATGAGGGCTAGAGCCATAAAACTTGTGTCATATATACATTTAATATCCAGAGCGAATTATTTTATACGTAATTCATGTTCTCTTGATCAGTGTACAGTTTAAAACCTTGAATAAAAGGGAATCAGCAAAACAGCAGTGCTTTTTATTTTGGAAAATATCCAAAATAATTAATTTACGTCCGACGTAAATTATTTTACGCCGGACGTAAATTATGCAAATTGCAATTAGCACATCATGACTATTTATATGGCTTTCGTGTGTGCATCGGTATGCTTTCAATATAGGCTACTTGTTACTTGAGAGAGGATGTTGTGTTCTGAAAGCAAATTTTGAGGCAAATTGAGTTTGATTAATTGATTGTTTTGGGTTTAACGGCCCTTTGCGACAGTATTTCAGTCTATATCGGGCCGTCTCCCAGAGAGAGAGGGAGAAAGAAGAGAGAAATGATAGACGAGAGAAAAAAATGTCCAAACAACCCCCACCCGCACCTACTGCAAACACGGACGGCCCTTGCCCTACTATTATCCAAATCAGTAGGACGCCCAGGCACTGGAAGGTACACGCAGCACCATCGCACCACCCGACCACCCCCTAAAAGTTGTTGAAGATTTAACCTGAACTTGTTGTGCATCGTTCTCAAGCCCCGATATTCTCGCACGCCTTGGATTTGATGACAGTTTGACGTTATAAATTAAATTTCAAGCTTTATAATTTTATTTGTAGGTACTTTATATTGATTTGAAGAAAATAAGAAGAAGAAGAAGAAGAGGAAGAGGAGAAGAAGAAGAAGAAATAGATCCCCAAAATATCGTACAAACTATCTTGGTATGCATCTTTTCCATTCACTTGTTATGAGATAAAAAAGAGAGTATGGATCTTTAAGGTAACCGGGCACCAGAGGGGCTACCATCAGTTAACCTAACCACACTTTCCTGGGCGGACCCAGACCATCTTAGCGCTTAACCAGTACTCCTGCTTAACCAGTACTCCTGCAATACTTTCGCCAGTAACTGACAACTGCCCTACTTGAACCAGAGGTAGGGAAGGAATGGCCGTAGAAGGATTTGGTTTAAACATATTTATTTCAAACTTTGTCAATACATATAAACATTGATACAATACAAATAATGGGATTGGAACCTGGGGTTAGAAGGATTTCATTACTAAATCTCTACGAAAGATATATCCGGGCCGGACCAGGATTCGAACCCGCGTGGCGGATACAACCCTTGAATCGGTAGGCAGACGCGTTACCGATTTAGCTATCAAGCCCGGTTGATTAAAAAAAGGTGTCCTGGTACCGGGGTCCTACTAAAGACAGGAAAGGACTTTTGCCACCTAAAAGAAAAGGACCGAAAAGAACATTAGGGCAGCGAAAAGGACTTTTTAAATGCCATTTTATGCAATAAATATAAAGGGTAAAATATACTATTTCTCAACATAATTTTCTGGAACATTAAGTGAAAAATATCCTTTTCGGTGCCCGAAATTCGGCATTTGCGAAGTCCTTGTCGGTACATGACATCTCTTCACTGACCAGCAGTGGAGTTCTTTTCGGTGCTGTAATATTTTTGTGAAATTTTAGGATGAAGATACTACAATTCACAAAATTACTTTTCAGGTGCTGATTAACATAATGATGATGTTAAAATTTCTAAAACATATGTTTTTATGGCATTTAACGACAAAAAAAGTCCTGTTCGGTGCCCGGAAGTTCTTTTCGGTGGCAAAAGTCCTTTTCTGTCTTTAGTAGGACCGCTGGTACCGGCTTTTATTTCACAGAGTCACCAAGTTGTACTTTTGTAAAACCGATTTTGATTGGCTATATGCAAATGAGCTCTGGTGTCACAAAACAGGTTAGGCGCACCGATAGGGTCAAAAGTCTATTTTTAGTGTGACACTAATATTATTTTACGTGGGACGTAAATTAATTAACGTCCAACGTAAATTAATTTACGTGGGACGTAAATTATTTTACGTGGGACGTAAATTAATTAACGTGGGACGTAAATTAATTTACGTGGGACGTAAATTGATTTACGTCCCACGTAAAATAATATTAGTGTCACACTAGAAATAGACTTTTGACCCTATCGGAACACCATACAATTGCACAAATCAGTAATGAAGAAGTACAGGCAGCATTGAAGAGACTAAAAAATAACAAAGCAGCTGACGTTATGGGTTTAACTAGTGAGCATTTTAAGCTGGGGGGGGGGGGGGGGGGGGGGGATGGTCTTTGTCAGAATTCATAGCAGCATTTCTTAATTATTTAATCAGTATAAAGCGGGTGTCTGCCGTCTTGAAGGAGGGTATTTTAACACCTATCTTCAAGAAGGGAGACACCAGTGATCCAGGATATTACAGAGGAATAACAGTGACCCCTGTTCTTTCAAAGATACTAGAACACATTCTGAATGCTCGGCAAAAAGATATCTTCTACAGTACACAGTCACGTCTTCAAAGAGGATTTACTCAGGGCTGTTCTTCTCTGAATGCAGCTGTCATCCTTACAGAATGTGTGCTGGAGGCAGGGAATAACAGGCAGGGGATCCTTCTTACCACTCTGGATACACAGAAGGCGTTCGATGTGGTGGACCACAGTTCCCTACTAAGGAGGCTCTATCTTGATGGTGTCCATGGGGATGACTGGCTCCTTGTTAGAGACCAGTACTCAGACTGTTCTTCCAGAATAAAGTGGGCCGGAGGTCTATCTCATCCAATAAACACCAACCAGGGAGTACGCCAGGGTGGAGTCTTGTCTACCAGCCATTAAAAGCGATATAATAATCCAATGCTACTTCAGCTTGAGCAAAGTTGTGAGGTGGTGAAGATTGGATCTATCAGGATTCCTCATGTCACCGTCGCAGATGATTTAGCAATGCTCGCTCAAGACCAAAAGAGATGCAAGTGATGGTATGGGATGTGGAAAACAATGCCAGTAGAGAGAGATACTTTGTGAATCCAACTAAAAGTCATGCTCTTAGATATACCTCAAGAGTGAGGAAGGCTACAGATACAGACATACATGTATAACCAAAAGATAAAGAATTGTGAAAGTGCAACGCATCTGGGAATAGTCAGAGATGTTTCTGGGAAGCCTGATATTGAAGCTAAAATAAGTCTGGGTAGAAAAACAGCATATTCTTTTATGGGCGCTGGATTTCATGGGGGTGGAGGTTGAAGGCATCACAGAACGGGTATATATGGTCAACTTTTGTCGTTCCGAGATTGCTGTATGGCATGGAAGCGCTACTTCTCAGAAAGAAGGATGTCGATAGTCTTGAGGGGTTTCAGAGGCAGTGTCTAAGGCAAACCCAGGGGCTCCCCGATAAAACAGCAAAGTCTATCGCTCTAGCCTTGTTAGGCATTTTGCCATTAGATGCAGTGTTGCATAAAAACGCACTCACCACATTTGTAAACATGATAAGGCATAAATCCTTGGTTGAAAATGACATAGCTTTGAGACAAATTGTAATGAAGGATGAGTCGGATAAGAGCTGGTTTATGTCTATCAAAAAAAAAAACCCTAAAACAATATAACCTCCCATCCATATTTCAACTTTTAAGTAGTCCTCCTTCTAAAACTGAATGGAAAAAGCTCATGAATAATGCTGTGCACAGTGCAGTTGAAACATCCTGGAAAGCAGACATACAGAGCAAGCCCTCCCTAAAATATGTAAATTCAGACTCCCTGAAAATTGGTAAAAGTCACCATGTGTGGGCCACGGTCAGAAACAGCATCCATGATAGCCGAAGAGCCCAACTCAAGTGTAAAATACTAACAGGGACATATAATTTGCAAGGAAATAGGGCAGCCTTTAACCAACATCAAGTAAACGCAACCTGTAGATTGTGTTCTTCAGCTCCAGAAACAAGACAACACTTCATTAGTGAATGTTCATCTCTCCATACAGAAAGAGTGATGTATATAGATAAACTACTCAGCAATGCAGTTTTACAAAGTATCATAGCCTCAAAAGTACATAATACAGAGTTCTTGACGCAGTTCACATTGGATGCTTCAGCAGTTCTTGAAATGGAGCAGATTGACAAGGATACATGGGGGTTGCTTGAACTTTATACAAGAGAATATATAGCCAAGATTCATAATAAGAGACTCACTGTGTTAAAAATGATGTCAGAATTCTGAGCGACGATTAATATAAATATATAAAGACATCCCAGCACAGACTCAAAGAAAGGAGCAAACAAGAGTGAAGCAAGGCTACGAGGTGCAAGTGCTCACTCCAGAACCTCAGAGGGAGGGGAACCGACGGAGGTCAGCGTAGTGTCAGTGAATATCAAGAACCTTGCAACAAATCTGAACTTCCTTCAGTCCTTATTGTCTAAATATTCTTTTGTTTTTGTTCCGGAGCACTGGTTATTTAACTATCAAGCGAATTCTGTTGACCAGAATGTTAAACAGTGTCATTTTCTAAAGTGTGTGGACGATGATGACCCCATCCCCCCTTCGCAGCACTCACGTGGTTACAGTGGTACCGGTATATTTTGGCGCTCTGATGTGGGACACTGTGTGTGAACCCTGCCTGATGGCGGACATAGAATTGCTGTAATTGAGGTAATGACGGCCTTGAAACCCTTGTGTCTGCTGAATGTATATCTACCAAGTAGAGGGTCAGGGCGCAGCGAACTAGAGTTTGTAGAGGTTCTGGATGAGCTACACGAGATTCTCGAGAAGTACAGGATGTCCCACGACATATTCATCAGGGGTGATTTCAATTCTTCATTGCATCGAGTCCAACCATGTGGTCGTGATCGGATTCTTTGCGAGTTCTCATCATCATATTTCAATTCTCATATCGACGTTACCCCCGCACCTCAGCGGAACGTATCCATAGCCGCAGTAACGGGGCGCCGAGCGTCCTTGGAGGAACATTGTCTTTTATGACTGCTGACTACCCGCGGGTTCCAACTTTCTTTCACACCGCTGGTGATTCCTCATCACAGATTGATTATTTCTTTGTCCCCGAATCCTTAGTCACAGAATCATCTGTTACTGTTCATGACGTGCATCATTTGAATCTATCAGATCACACGCATATCAGCATAATTATACCTACGAGGATTTTATCCACGCAAACTAAGAGGAAGGAGGGGACTGCAGTTTCTGATAAACAAAAGATTGATGGGCGCAAATGTGACTTGCAGGAGTTTGGCTCTAGTGTTGCTGAAGAGTTGCAGTCAGAAGTGGGAATGGCTCTGGATACAAGGCTTGAGGCGGATCTTTTACTGAGGGAGGTGAACAGACTGAGTGTCCTCTATAATAGTGCATGTGCTGTGACAAAACAGCGGACCAGGAGACGCAAGTCTAAGTCCGGGCTACCTATCTGGAATAACACGATCAGAGATGCAGTCCAAGCGAGTAAGATAGCGCATGCTGAATGGAAGAGAGTGGGGCGTCCGCATAGTGAAAGTGATCCCGCAAACCTTCGGAAGAAGGAGGCAAGACGTAAACTTCGGCGGTGTATTCGGATGGAGCTGTCTGACCGAAAGGAGACATTTTTGACGACAATTATGGATGCACAGGAGTCGGATTCAAGGAGTTTTTTTAAGGCTGTGAAGAGACAGCGTTCTTCTCGGTCTGCCAATACCCAATTGCTGCATTATAATGGAGAAGTTCTTGACGGGGCAGTGGAGGTAGCTGCCGGTTTTGCAGCCCATTTTGAAGGACTGGTAGCCCCTACAGATGACCCCAGTTTGACCCTGATTATTGGAACCAGGTCTCCCTAGATACAGTCCTGATTGAGGACTTGTGTGCGAGGCAAGAACCAGCATTTCGTCAGACATCCCCAAAGGAGATCTCAAATATAGTGCAGACATTTCGGAACAACAAGGCTCAGGATAAACAGGGTTTATCGGCTGAACATTTTAAGTTTGCCCCAGATGTTGTTTTCTCTCTTCTGTCGGATCTAATAAACTATATCATGCGGACGGGATATATTCCTCACGACATGAAACAAGGAGTGATAACGCCCGTTCTAAAAAAAGATAAAGACCTCTTGCTCCCTACTAACTATAGGGGAATTACCGTGCTGTCAGTAGTTGGTAAAATCTTAGAGAAAGTACTATTGAGACGTACAGAGTCCACGTTATGTGGTCAACAGTCCAGATTCCAGCGAGGGTTTACTAAGAATTCTTCGTCTATTAATGCAGCCCTGATTGTGTCAGAAGTACAAAATGAAGCGAAGTGTAATAAGCAAAATCTTCATCTGGCAACCCTAGACGCCTGTAAAGCGTTTGACGTGGTCTGGCAGGACTCACTTCTGCGGAAAATTTACCTGGCCGGGATAGATGGATCCCTGAGGCTAACACTAGCCTGTACAATGGGGCAGCGTCTGCAGTAAAGTGGATGGGCCATCTCTCAGACCCGTTTTTGGTGCAACAAGATGTGCGTCAGGGTGGAATTCTGTCCACCCTTCATTACAAGTTATATAACAATAACCTGCTACATATGCTGGAGGACCTGAACATGGGGGCATTTATTGGCCACATAAATTGCAGTGCTCAGACATGTGCCGACGATGTTGCTCTTCTGGGTTTGTGTAAGTTCCATCTCTGGGAGCTGGCAGATGTTGTGTCTTTTTACAAGGGAAGAGAGAGGTATCTTATCAATGCACAGACGTCTGTGGAGGTGGTATTGAGTAATGGCGGTAAAACGCTAGAGGCAGAACAGGTTACACTCGAAAATATTCCTATTCCCCAGGAGCGGGAGACAGTGAATTTGGGGATTGATAGGAATTTGAAGGCATCTGGTAATATTGATTAGAAGGCGCAGCTGGGAAGAAGGACCATGTATTCTCTAATGGGTGCTGGGGCCTATGGAAACTCAGGGTTGAACCCCCTTGTCTCTTCAAAGATGTGGTAAACGTTTGCACTCCCACGAATGTTATATGGGATGGAGGTATGCAGCCTGTGGATGAAAGATGTTGAGGTCTTGGAAGCCGTGCAAAGAGGGATCCGGGGGAGGATTCAGTGTCTGCATGAACGTGTGGCAAATGTTGCTGTCCACGGTCTTCTGGGTGTACGTCCCGTAGAACAGGAGTTAGACTTTAGAAAACTTTCCCTGCTCGCATCCGTACTGTTTGATGAAGCCTCCTTGGAACATGAAATTCTTCAAAGACAGCTGGCTGTAAGGGAAGTTAATTCTGACGGCTGGTTTATGCAGTGTAATGTGCTTCTTCATAAATATGGTCTTCCAAATGTTTTCTGTGTCAGAAATGCATTTCACTCAAAGGAGTTCCTCAAGGCAGCGATTAAAGATGGGGTGGATAGATTTTTGTCGAAACAGTGGCAAATTGAAGCATCCTCTAAGTCATCCCTAAGGTACCTTAACATTGAAGTATGTGGGGTAGGTAGAGTGCACAATTCTTGGAGATTGGTTAGTAATAGTGTTAGGGACGTGCATAGGGCGCAAATAAAGGTAAAGCTGCTTACTGATACATATGTTCTGCAGTCGCATCGCTAGAAGTATAAACAACATACTGTGTCTCCTACGTGTCCGCTATGTAAGAACGCGCCTGAGGATATGATGCACTTTTTTCTTGACTGTTCCTTGTTGCATCCTGTTAGGATGGGGTATATCTCTGGGTTAGAGAGGTTGCTGGTTGGGGTAGTCCCGGAGCATGCTGACCAGTATCTAGCTGATAGTGAGATGCTGTGCAGCATTATCATGGACTGCGCAGTGTTGGATGCTTTTGTTGGTGAGGAGCTTCTGGACGGGTTCCAGAGTGAAATGGAGACCCTGAGTAAGAACCTATGCTTTGCGCTCCACTTGAAAAGAACCAGATTATTGAATGGAATAATTAGAGGCTGTATCAGGATTCCTGCCTGCCATGGGTGGGTCATGGGGATGTTTATGGAGTAGCACTGGTTTGGGTTCTGTGCGATTGAGTGGGGTATGTGCTTGTGTTGTGGCCCCTGATCAGGGCATCCTCACCGAGGGTACACTGATGGGGAGCCTTATCATGGATTCTGTTAGGGAGGTGCGCTGAATACCTTACCCATGACTTGCGGATGGCTGGAATGCTGATGTTATTTATATCAGTATATAGCTGCGCTGTCTGCTTTACTTAAATTCTTATACAAATCGATTAAGTTCAGTACCTTGCTCTCCTCTTGGGTGGAGTCTCAGTGTTTAATGAAATTAGATGTTCTGTGGCTCTGAGGTCCAGCCTTAGGTAGGGTTCGAGATGTTCAGGAGATACGGCGGTTTGATGTTTATGGGGATACATATATTGTGGCCCCTCTTCTGGGCATTCTCTATGAGGCAGCTTTGACGAGGGTCTACGGGATATGTCGTAATTTGAATGGATTGGGGTGTCTGATTACCCCAGAATTTGCACCTGGCTGGAGCCCTGATGATAGGATATTCAAACCAGTATACAACAGTTTACATTTGTTGCAATAAATAATAACACTAGATTACTAATACATCATTTTTTTTTGTCTTTTTTCCTTTTTTTTTTGAGGATTTTATGCGTATGTCGAGCTATAAATTCTTAGCTGTTGAGGGTTTAATGTAAATATGGTGATGGGTATAGGCCGTTTGCGAAAAAGTGGAGGGCAAGAAATCGATTTAATTTCCTTATTAATGCATAAAATTTTACGAAACTTTGCATACCTTAGTCTATAACCCATACGAACTCAGGCAAGAAAACATAGAATTTTTGTCTTTCAAATAAAAAGTCACTCTATTAACTACTAGCATTTTCTGTTCCAATTTGATGCCAATTTAACATGGGAGGTGATCATATAGGTACAACAGCCACTATTACTGCAATAATTACTACTAATATTATAATAAAGAGAAAGGACCAGTCTCTATAAGGCCATTTTCATGGCTAAAACCGATTTTCTTTAAACTTTCTATACTTTAACTGATATGTATTGACTGTCTTATGGTGCAATACCACATTATTTGGTTCACTGGTTTTCGCTGTATGCACGATTTAAGTGGGTGGGGTAATTCCACCCCATTAAAAGTATGGTTACAAAAATGCTATTTTTTCTATTCCAAGTTCATGCTTCAAAAAGTGGTTACAATAGGAAAAGTACACTTCTGGACTTAAAAGATGATGATAATATTGTTCTGAAATTCATTCCCGAATAGAGTTTATATTCGCTTGTAAGATGTACCCCAATTTCAGTATTTTTTGTTCTCCGACTTTACGAAAAACCACAACACGTTCACAGTTTTCAAGATTTTTAAAAAATCTTTTGCTATTATTATGTTGATATAATAGGCATTGCAGGCATATGTCAGAATTTATTTTATGATCATTAATATGAGAGTTATCTCCTCACGAAATTTGATTTTGTCCGTTTTTCAATATCAGCATGCATTTGTCATTCCATAGTACTCCAAACTCCATTTGGAAGTTAATAACACCTTTTGATGCAAATATTTGTTGATTTTTGTAGGCATTGGAGTTACTTTTGCATGCGACGATGTCATATCTTATGTAATTTTGAAAAAAAGGATACCTCGCATCTGGAAAATTAACAAATTGCCAATGACTTACAAGCAGGGTTTGCTTAGTTTTGCAACCTCATTAAACTCATCCTAAATGCTTAAATTAAAGTCCTTATGGCCCATTCGTGTTTTTACGCTGGTTATTATTCATCTTCTTCAGAATTGCCAGACATAATCCATGTGTCAACAGCAGCATCTTTTACATAATCAATGTGTACCTTGCTCGGTTAGGCTTCACTGTTTTCTGTTTCGTTGCGGTAATATCCTAAATACCAAAGCACTGAAGCATCTTGTGCACAACACCCAACGGTGCGAGAACCACTTCTGCACCCACAAAACCATCCAGTGATTGGGTTCAGCCCTTGAGTGTATTCAACCAACAAGTTATATGTTTTATTTGATGTGTGACGAGAACGTATCTGTGCTTTGAGAACACCGTCATTTACTTTGTGTGCCATTATCTCATATGATCCCTTTTCGTCAAAGTGTTCATCCGTGTAGGATTTGGCCTGTTTAAGTTGGTATATTCCCATTGTCAGGTCCCTGAGTTCATCCTCAGTCAACTCTGGGAAATTGTCAAGCTTTGTGTCATCAACCTGTACGGAATTGTCCAGCAGGACAGTAGCAGTATTCACGCAGTAATTGTAACAGGATTCTTGGCAGGAATCTGGGCATGAAAAAGTTTCCCAATGGGTTTTCCACGTGAACTATTCACTATAATATAAAATTCCCTACAGGATTCCAGCAGGACTCGGTGTGGAATATTAAGTGAAATATTTAAATTAGCAGGAATTCAGGCAGGAATTCAGGCAAGATTCCCACCAGGAATATTCAAATGAGCAGTATTCTCACTGTAAAATTTGAAATTCCTGGCAGGAATCCTACCAGGAATATGGACAGGATTTTTGGCATGAATTTGGTTGTGTTGCATATTACACAAAAACCTTGACATACTCTTTCAACATGCTATTTAAAACTTTCACATACACAGTGGCTTTATAAAACACAACAGAACACATATCTTGTCAATCTCTTGGGTATTACGATTATATTATAGACATGGATCAGTACTGCCATTGCTCTTTAACACAATTTTATGACAGAAAGCAATTCTGTTACCACCACACATATATTGAACTCATTTTCATTTTAATGTCCATGGATGTGGGTGGGGTACATGAAATTGTGTGTAAATTGAATATTTTACCCCTAAACTTAAATCTGCCCTTAGAAATGTATGCATTAATGATACAAAAATTAATTAAACTTACATTCTCTTCATACTAGATGTTATTAATTCATCCTTCAAATAACACAGAAAACCTTTTAATATGTTTAGTACAAACAAACAGCATGGCCAGTCTACAAGTTGAATTTATCACTTATGATTCACTGTGTAGTTGAAGTGTACCGCCAAAATCTTTATGCTAGATTCGATAATTTTGCAAAAATTTCAGTTCTGTTTTCCTGCTAGGATTCCTGGCATGGATTTTTCAAATTTTCCTGCTGGAATCTTGAGTGGATTTTTTATCATTTTCCAAATACTGTTATAATTCAGCCTGAAAATGAAATTCCTGTCAATGTCCAGCAGGACTCCTGCTGTAATCATGTCAGAATTTTCGTACGGGAATCTTTTTTCATATTACCCGTTTTTTTTTATCCCAATCACTTTTCGTAACCTTATCCTGCAGCTTATTTGGAGATTTTGCTAGAGCCATCATACGTCTGGCAATGACTTTGTCTGAATCTGTGCTCGTTACCAAAGGAGATCTAAATGCATTACACAAAGAGCATACTATTCTTACATAGTCTCCAACATATGGTATTTGGCTATTGGGCATTGTGTTGCTGAGGGCCTTCCACTTTTTAATCCTGCTATTGGCTGATTCAACAACCCATCTTACCTTTGTAACCGTTGGTTGTTGTGCACATGTGGCTTCAGTGCTTTGGTATTTAGGATATTACCGCAACGAAACAGAAAACAGTGAAGCCTAACCGAGCAAGGTGCACATTGATTATGTAAAAGATGCTGCTGTTGACACATGGATTATGTCTGGCAATTCTGAAGAAGATGAATAATAACCAGCGTAAAAACACGAATGGGCCATAAGGACTTTAATTTAAGCATTTAGGATGAGTTTAATGAGGTTGCAAAACTAAGCAAACCCTGCTTGTAAGTCATTGGCAATTTGTTAATTTTCCAGATGCGAGGTATCCTTTTTTCAAAATTACATAAAATATGACATCGTCGCATGCAAAAGTAACTCCAATGCCTACAAAAATCAACAAATATTTGCATCAAAAGGTGTTATTAACTTCCAAATGGAGTTTGGAGTACTATGGAATGACAAATGCATGCTGATATTGAAAAACGGACAAAATCAAATTTCGTGAGGAGATAACTCTCATATTAATAATCATAAAATAAATTCTGACATATGCCTGCAATGCCTATTATATCAACATAATAATAGCAAAAGATTTTTTAAAAATCTTGAAAACTGTGAACGTGTTGTGGTTTTTCGTAAAGTCGGAGAACAAAAAATACTGAAATTGGGGTACATCTTACAAGCGAATATAAACTCTATTCTGGAATGAATTTCAGAACAATATTATCATCATCTTTTAAGTCCGGAAGTGTTCTTTTCCTATTGCAAACCACCATTTTGAAGCATGAACTTGGAATAGAAAAAATAGCATTTTTGTAACTATACTTTTAATGGGGTGAAATTACCCCACCCACTTAAATCGTGCATACAGCAAAAACCAGTGAACCAAATAATCTGGTATTGCACCATAGGACAGTCAATATATATCAGTTAAAGTATAGAAAGTTTAAAGAAAATCGGTTTTAGCCATGAAAATGGCCTTATAGAGACTTGTCCTTTAGGCAGCACTGATTATTTGAAAAATTAAAGCTCCAAAAGCATAGAAAACACCTAAGCACCCACTGTAGATGTTGTCTACGAATCCTTGGTATGAAGCAAAATCAAGAAAAACGAAGCTAATTCTGCCACTATTAATTCAGGATACGGAATTGGCCGAAGTGTTACGATTGGAGAATATACTGATTGTGTAAAATCGTTTAATCATAATATACGTTTGAGTAGCTGAAGTCGGAAATCTTAATTTTCTCTAACCAGATATAAGATCCGTCCATTTTAGTGTCTTCTTTGACTAATAGAATCTTGTACATAGTATCTTTAGTGTTGCGATCGACTTTCAGATATTATTGTTTTTGTGTTACCAATGTAAAGCAGCTAACGAGACACTTGAACATTTTATACTACAGTGTAGAATTTTAGAACCTATTAGGCAAAGTGTCATAAGTAAAATTGACAATCTATGTGTTGAACGTTATGGTAGATCGTTTTACGACCACCCTGTCAATCTGCAGTTGCAGTTCATCCTGGATGCAAGTAAAGGACATATGGAACAATACAGTCATATCGCTACTGACCATATCTTAAAAATTGAGTACCAAAAGTAAAAAGTATGCAAAGACCAGGAACTGAAACAATCAAAATACAAATCCAGCCCTCAAACCATAGATGGAACAACCCCACTGGAAATCTGAAGCAAAAGAAGGTCACCAGTTGAGCCCCGGTGGACCAAGCAACAGACAAAAAGGCTCCGGTCGTAGACTCTGTTATCTGCTACATGGAGCTCGGCAACGTATATTAAACAGTATTGCCCTAATTAAGAAATGATCAGCAGTAGGCCATCGTAAAATATGCAGCATAGTGATGATTTTATCGTTGTATGGTTTTATGTTTTAAAACCACTTGTGTGAATATCCACTGAGAAGATATTTGTGTAAATACTGGATATTAGCCCCACGAATATGGTGATGGATTGTTGTACATAATAATGCCCCTTATAAATTTTAATTTACAAACATTTTACGGATGTGCATAATATACACTGAAAATCTACGACGCTGAGTCATCAGTGGTTGTTCCAAGAGGGACGGTAAAGATTTACAACAAGAACAAGTTAATTGCAGCTTGCAGATTAAAAGCAGAATAAGACATGGTTTCAATATATTACTGTCCATACATTTTTCAAAACACACACACACACACACACACACACACACACACACACACACACACACCTGAGTACTTTTTTGCTACAGAGGCTGAAAAAATAAGCTGCAAAGTATGCCTTCGTTCCAATAATATACACGCATAAATTCTAGACAAAAAATGAACTGATAGTAAAATGTTTGGTTCAATTGCCATATTATCATTACTATTTATTATTACTATTATTATATAATCTTAATATTATTTATTTAGACTAAGAGGCCATTCCTGCAGCAGAATCAGAATCAGAATTGTTTACTGGTGATACGTCCAAGGACAATCATTCACCAGGACCTGTGAATCAGGGAAGCTAGTCCCTAGCCCTTATAAGAGAAGTAAACTTAGTAACTGAATCCTCTTTACCCTCAGCAGCAGAAATTAGTGAATCTTCCAGGGAATTCCAATCTCTAATAGTCTGGGGGAAGAAACTGGACTTGTAAATGTCAGTCCCAGCCAATGGGGTTTGAAATGTCAGGGAATGATGATTCCTGGTACGCCTATTTTGGGGGAACAAGGTCATTTATGGGTATACTGGCTGCACCCCTCAGACCTTTGTAAAGCATTATAAGTCTACTATCTTTCCTTCTCTTTTTTAGGGATTCCCACTTAAGTTTCTCCAGAATGCCAGTCATAATCCCAGTTTCATATGTGTAATTTCCCGTTACAAATCTAGCTTCCCTTTTCTGCACCTTCTCAAGTTCATCTTAAAGAAGTATACTTTGAGGGTCCCAAACTAAACTGCCATACTCCAGGACTGAACGCACCAGTCCCTTGTATGCTGACTCCTTAACATCATGTGGACATGCTGCCAAGTTACGTCTGAGGAAGCCGAGGGTCCTATTAGCCTTTGTGCAAATATTACTGACATGTGTTCCATTTCAAATCATTGGCAATGGTTATGCCGAGATACTTGATAGTTCCTACATTACTGAGGACCGTGCCCAACAACCTAAATGATCTATATCCTCCTGAAGTTTCACCGTGTCTTCAATATCTCTGATTTCACGATAGCAAACACAGTCGTCAGCAAAAAGTCTTAATTCCGAGTCAATATTTTCTGTTATATCGTTAATGTATAACGAGAACAACAATGGTCCAAACACGGTGCCCTGGGGGACACCCGACAAAACCGGGGCCCAATCCGACTTAACTCCATTTACCACCACACGCTGCTGCCTGTAACAGAGAAAAGAATCTATCCATTTCAGAGTCTTCCCACCAATACCATAGCCGTATAGTTTACATTTAAGTAATTCATGAGGGGGAGTGTCAAAAGCTTTCTCGAAGTCCAAGATAAAAGTGTCAACCTGACCGCCATTATCCAAGATTTTAGCCCAGTCATTTATAACCGTGATCAATTGAGTTTCACAGCTATGCTTCTTACGGAAAGCATGTTGTCTGTCTAAAAAAAGTTTATGTTCATCCAAATGTGCCATAATATTAGAGCAGACAATGCGTTCGAGTAACTTGCATGGTACACAAGTTAGAGAAACCGGTCGGTAATTGCAAGCCAAAGACCTATCTCCTTTTTTGAAGAGTGGGCATATATTTGCAAGAGACCATTCCTTGGGGATTTCACCCGTGTCAATAGATTGTTGGAAGAGATGAGCAAACATTGGGCCTAAGTCAGATGCTAGTTCTTTTAAGACTCTAGGATGCAATTCATCAGGTCCTAAAGCTTTCGATGGGTTCAAGCCCTTAAGAAGTTTCGTTACACCTTCTGCCGAAACATGAATGTCCTCCATGAAAGGAGCCGAGCGATTAGGAAGGGGGACTTGGGTGTGCTCACTTTTGTTAAACACATCCGAAAACTGACCGTTAAATTCATCAGCCTGTTCCAACTCTGACTCGGCAACACCACCACCATTTCTCTTCTTTAGGGGTGGGATACCTTGAGTATCTTTCTTTGGACTATTAATGTACCTGTAGAAGTCTCTGGGATTAGCCTTTATGTCACCAACCAAGTTATTGACATGCAAATCATGTTGGTTTTTCACATCAGCTTTAATTTCCCTTCTCAAAGATTCGAATTTTGACCTAAGTTTGCTACTGCCAGTCTTTTTGGCCTTCGCATGTGTCTTATTTCTTCTACGAATCTTCCTTCTTAGCAGAAAATTAACATAACGCAAATGTGTATTTGCATTTTCATTGTTTACACCCATAAAGTAAAAAAATAAATTAATTAATATGGTGCAGTTCACTTGGATTCGGTAACTCGACACTGTATGGAAATTTCCGTAAGTGCGGTATCAGGTTAGTCTGGCCCATGTTCCTACTTCTGTATGTATTCTCTGCTCTTGAAGGAACTTTTTAAGATTTTTATTTATCCTGTACGGTGCGGTACAAGGTTTTAATAAATCTTTAGCTCACCAGAGCCGAAGGCTCCGGGGGAGCTTATAGGATAGGCAGTGTCCGTCGTCGTCGTCGTCGTCGTATGTCGTCGTCCGTCAACACTTTTAAACAACATCTCCTCTGAAACCACTGGGCCGATTGGGCCCAAATTTCATCTGTAGCATCGTTGGGCTGGGGGATTGAAAGTTTGTGTTTTTTTATGAAAATCTGCCCTTCAGTTTGGTTGCTATGGCAACTTAGAATTCCCATAGACTTACAATGGGGAAAATTGAAAAATGACATTTTCTGCCAGGCCATTGCAGATATGTTGACAAAACTTTCATAGAAATGTTCTTGAGAAGTCTTCTATCAGCTGTATGCTTTTTGGTCCAGTGCCCCTTTTATTGGTTGCCATGGAAACCAAAATGGAAAAAAAATGAAAAAAAAAATATTAAAAAAATGTCTCCTCTGTAACCACTGGGTCGATAAGGCCCATATTTCATCTGTAGTATCCTTAGGCTGGGGGATTGAAAGTTTGTGTTTTTATGAAAATCTGCCCTTAGTTTGGTTGCTATGGCTATGGCAACTTAGAGTTCCCATAGACTTGTAATGGGGAAAATTGAAAAATGGCATTTACTGCCTAGCCATTACAGATATGTTGACAAAACTTTCATAGAAATGTTCCTTAAGAAGTTTTGTATTAGCTGTATTGTTTTTGGACCCACTGCTCCTTTTACTGGCTGTCATGGAAACCAAAATGCAAAAATAATGGAAAAAAATACAAAACTATCTGCTCATCTTTTCATCTTTAGTATTCTTAGGCTGGGAGGGGGGGGGGGGGGGTTGAAAGTTTATGTTTTTGATGAAAATCGGCTCTTTCGTTTGGTTGCTATGGCAACTTAGAGTTGCATTAACTTATAATGGTGAAAATTGAAAAATGGCATTTACTGCAATCAAAATATGGAAAATAGTTATATATTTTGTTATCAACTCAACAGACTGTCGGACTGAGACTTTGTAGTTGTATATTTTGTATTAGCCTGTACAAATGTGACAGTAATTTTGATAGCAATTTTGAGCTAGAGATCTGGTGAGCTTTGTGGCCCGTGGGCCTCTTGTTTTATAGGAGGCTGATCCAAGAGTTTAAGGGGATTCAAAGTTCAATAAAATTCAAAGCAAATAGAGCAAGGTTTAGTGTGACTGTCTTGTATAAACTGCATTTATATATTGCCAAACCTTTCTTTTGTGTGTATTGTGACAGAGAGACTTCTACATTTTCATTCTCTTCCCATGCACATGTGTGCAAATGACAGATACCTAATTTATTATTTGTTCTAAACGTATACTTTCTAACTGGGGATATGCTAAAAATGTTACGGTAACGGGTACCCGGTTACCCGCGGGTAATAGAGACTCGGGTAACCGGTTACAAAATCTCTACCCGTCCCAGCCCTATTACGAGGGTCATACATTAAAGAGTGGGACTTGTTTGATATTTTACGAACCCTACCCCGCTACATAAAAAATTTACCTTCATTTGCATGACCAATAGCTCACCTCCCTGTTGTGAATGTTTCATCAAATTTTGCCAAAAACTTATTCGGCTATGGTTCGAAATGTAAAGCATAAAAATAAGTCATTGGCCTGGATTTGCTTCATAAGTCAACCACACAGACAAGATATAAGGTCTGGCATTTATCCAAATAGTGGTATCCGAACATATTTTGACGTTTTCTATATTTGGTTGCTTTACGTTTTGAATTTTGCTTATACCATTTGGTCTATAGATTAGCCCATTGACGGATAGTTGCCTAGCAACGGGTCTATTCCAGGAAAACTGACTTGAAGTAGTATGCACGATTTTCTGTTGCTAAGCAACACAAAGCACATCAACCGCGTGTATCTTCAATATGTGCATTGCAATTGATATGGTATACCTCACCTTGTAGAGTTAAGTGCTTGCCATTATATAAATTTACTTTTAAATTATGACACCTGCCTCTCGCCAACCCTCAATTAAAATGCTCAAGATTTGCATAT
This sequence comes from Ctena decussata, assembly GCA_963989385.1. NCBI lineage: Eukaryota > Metazoa > Mollusca > Bivalvia > Lucinida > Lucinidae > Ctena > Ctena decussata. Next base: position 4,777,601 of record OZ022501.1, on the reverse strand, counting down.
TTTTCAATTTTTAGACTAAACTTCCTAGCTCTTTCTTTAATTAAGGTCCAAAATAGTTTATTTTCACAAAGTATGATCCAAATATAGTATGGTATAAAACAAAATATTTTGGACTTAATAGGAAAGTTGCAGTAACCATGGCAACCAGTTTTACAAACATGACCAGAAGCTTTTCCCCTTGCCTTCTGTCGTTGCTAGGCAACAAGAAATCAACGACAGATAAAAATTTGGGATACTTTGTTGTATGCGCTTTAAGATTTGCCACGCAGTGGTTATATTTTCGATATGAAAAACGTACAGAGTCACAAATTATAAATAAATACCCACTCTTTATTGGCTAACCCTCGTACCTATAGGACTGCAGATTCAGACAATTCTAGATGTATGCAAGGTATATATGAGACCCTGACCACGGAAAGTAACAGAGATAGTATCCCTAAATTCAAATACTTAGGACGTAAGCTGTGTTTCGAACTACATAGTGCTCGTCATCGTATTCTCTTAGTCAGGACAAGTCAAGACAAAGAAAATAGAAAGCTCAATCTAAGAGAAACACGTGAAAGACCCAGAATAAATAAATCAACAAACCCAGATATAAAGTGCATTAAAAAAATACATTGTGTATAAAATTGTAAAACAGATTGTTCAAATCGGGGACGAAGAAAGCTTGTATATAGCCCCATATTCTAAACCAAAGATAAAGCTACACCATTACACTATGCTGGATTCCAGTGGTTGTCCTTTGAAGGATAGGCAAATGTTTCTACAAGTACAAGTATCATAGGCACTTGGTTTCAATAATGATAATTTTCTTCATGTATTTCCTATGGTTCAGCCATGGAAAATACATGGACAAAATAATCATTATTGATACCAAGTGCCTATGCTCCCTACAAGCCAATACTTCCATTGAAAGCTTCACATAATATGAATGTACCTTATTAGTTTTTATGATATAGCATCCCGCCACTTAATGATTATTGATAGCTCATAGACCTATTGTTGTTGGGTGTCATTCAATTTACTGGTTCGTTTACAATGCAGTGCATGGCAGAGTCCTCTGGAAACTGATTCAAATTGATATTTGGGTTTCTCTCAGTTTCAGATCTACAACTGTAAAGTCCAGGATAAGTGCAAAGTGAAATAACAGGAATGCACCTTATATTTTCGGTCATAGGGGCTTGTATTACTCTATTTCACGCTAGAGTCCTAGTTCAGTATATATTTAGTATATTTAATTCCACCAAGTTGATTACAGTGGGCTAGCTACTGGATAACTTCACCATAGAAACCCTCATTTTCTTGGTATACCCTGGAACGGCTATGTATTTAGTGTAGGCGGAATGTCTAGCAGCACCTGTCGAGAATCAAAGTTGACGGTTGAGAATTACGTACATGGGAGGCACTCACTCAGTTGTCATCTCGGAGAAGTGGAACGGAGCCTGCCAAAGGTACTTAAATTCGCAGCCTCTTTGTCGTAATTGCCCTTGTTCTTGTTCCCCTTTCTCTTTAGTGGCTCTAATATTTAGGCCTATTAAGTAGATTTATTGAATTGAATAATATACAGTTATTTCACGCCTGTTTGTTGAATGTCAACATTATTACACCGAGGTGCTGCGTCCACAGCACCGAGGTAAACAGCAATTTAAGAAAAAATTTACGAGGAGTGATTTTATTGCTGGAATAACCATATATTAAATCGGTAAAACTAATTAATATATAGTACTGAAACCTTACTACCGTACCTGCAGCCAGTGCTCATAGGACTGTCTCCAGGTATGGTTCCGTACCTGGAATCAGATTCAGGATCAGAATTGTTTACTGGTGATATGTCCACTGGACAATCATTCACCAGGACCTGTGATCAGGGAAGCTAGTCCCTAGCCTTTATATGAGTAGTAAGAACAGTAACTGAATCCTCTGCACATTCAGCAGCAGAAATAAGGAAACCTTCCAGGAAATTCCAATCTCTAATAGTCTGGGGGAAGAAACTGGACTTGTTTTATGTTCGGTGCTGTTAAATTTATTGTGTTCTCATTTTAACCTTCTATAACAAAAATAGAACATAGGTAAAAATAGTTGTTAAATGTTTTTCGTATAATTTGCAAAGTCTGTTATAACCCTTCTGTTGGTCTTAATTATTTAGTTCAATAAAGATAGCTGAGTTGCCACATATTTGGGAAAGAGCTGCTGACTCGGCTTATCACTTGTAATTTATTGTTTGTTGGGATGTTTTTGTCAATCTTTCCCTTTGATGTTGGGGATAGGGTTTGGGATCTGATTCAGTCAGTTCCTGAAGTGTAGTTACTCTTTAAATTTGTAAATGTCAGTCCCAGCCAATGGGGTTTGAAATGCCAAGGAATGGTGATTCCTGGTACGCCTGCTTGGAACAAGGTCATTTATTGATATACTGCCAGCACCAGTCAGACCTTTGTAAAGCATTATGATTCTACTACCTTTCCTTCTTTGTTTCAGAGATTCCCATTTAAGTTTCTCCAGAATGCCAGTCATACTCTCAGTTTCATATGTGTAATTTCCCGTTACAAATCTAGCTGCCCTTTTCCGCACCTTCTCAATTTTATCTTGAAGAAGTATACTTCGGGGTCCCAAACTGAACTACCATACTCCAGGACTTGATGCGCCAGTCCCTTGTATGCTGACTCTTTAACATCCTGTGGACACGCTGCCAAGTAACGTCATGCTTGGCTTTGACATTCAAGTCAAAAAACAATATGCATGAAGGCGGCTCGACAGTTAAATGTTTCACAGAGATCAGCAAATTTATGTCAGTAGACTCAAAACTCCTCGTTTTTAAATCTTTTATTCAATCCAATTTTAACTATTGTCCACTCATTTGGCATTTCTGTAGCAAAACCAATACGGAGAAATTAGAGAAACTGCAGTATAGAGCTCTTAGAATTGTTTTTAATGATTTTATTTCAAGTTATGAAACACTTTTAAATAGAGTTGAGCTCCCAACACTGCATGTGAATAGACTCCGGTGCATAGCTGCAGAAACGTACAAATGTATTAACAATTTGTCCCCTGTGTATCTCAGAGACCTAGTAGAACTAAAGAAATCTAATTACTCTTTCATGTATGAGAACACAGTAAAGGAACCGACAGTTAGAACCGTCACATATGGCCAGAGATCCTTCAGATTTGAGGCGGCCAGTGTGTGGAAAAGCCTCCCAAATGATGTGCGAAGAGCAACGAGCTTTGCACAGTTCAAGAGGCTGGTCCTTACGTGGACGGGCCCAAGGTGTAGCTCTGTCATATGTGACGGAGCAGCAGGTTAGTTTATATGTGCAGTTTTGTTCCTATATCCCTTTTAGTTTTGCTTTTAATGTTTTTAATGTTGTGATTTCTCTGTCAGTATATGTGCAGTTTGTATACCTAAGTCTGTGATGTCTTAGCATTTTATGTTATCTTATCTGTTTTAGTTCGCTTACCTATTTGTAGTCTCGTTCTCTTTTATATTTTATTTTGCATATTCAAAACTGTCTTTTCTTACCTTTTATGCTGTTTATCGTTCCAGTTTGTCTTACTAAATTTGCTTGCTGCTTTTTTCTTCTTTTTTTTAATTTTTGCTGCCTTAGATTAATGCTGTGTTGCTGTTTTAAACTTAGTTTGCTTGATGTTTTTAGTTGCCATAGTTGTAATGTACTAACTGTGCCATTTTTTTTAACTAACTTTATTTGATTTATATAGAGAATGGGCAGGCTATATCTCTTCTCTACAGTTGTGCCTTGGGCCCCCTTTCGTTTTCGTAACAAGGACCCTTGCAACTCAGACTATATGATTGCATGGGTCCTCGTTGATACTTTCGCCCTTCTTTCGTCCTAAGGCTGCTGTAGAGAGGGATTGTATGTAAGCACTGCATATATTTGATTGTATACATGTGACTCTTTTTCTGTTTTTTAATTACCAAATTTATTTACTGTTTTCTTTCTCTTGCAGCTGTTTTTACTTGTTATTTTTATACATATCTTTGTCGGAAAATAGCTCATGTAGCTTATGTTATTTGTTATTCCAAATCCGACGGTAAATAAAAATTCTTGAATCTTGAAGCTTTGGAAGCCAAGGGTCCTATTAGCCTTTATGCAAATAATGCTGACATGTGTGTTCCATTTCAAATCATTGGTAATGGTTACCATGATTACCACCTACAACACAGTAGTGACTGAGGCAGCCAGTGAGATACTTGGGAAGGAACGTCGCAGGAAAAAGCCCTGGGTCACCAGAGATGTTCTCGACCTCTGTGATGAGCGGAGAAACTTGAAGAAGACGAGGTATAAAGCAGAAGGAGCAGAAGAATACAGGGAAGCAAACAAGAGGATTCAGAAGGCAGTGAAGAATGCGAAGGAGGACTGGATAGCTAGTCAGTACGAGGAGATTGAAACTTGCTTGAACAAAAACAGCAGCAAGAAAGCATACCAGCTGGTGAAGGATCTAACTTCAGAGAAACAGGGTAGATCCACAACTATCCAGGACAAGTCTGGGAAATGCCTTACAGAGGAACAAGAGATTCTCAGCAGATGGACAGAATATTGCTCAGAACTATACAACCATGAGACTTACGGTGACAATGTGGTTCTGGACTGCAATCAGCCCCCAGAAGAAGATCAACAACGATCCTTCGTGAGGAAGTTGAGATTAAAGTAGCAGCACCAAAGAAGAGGAAATCTGCCGGAGTTGATAATATACCAGCAGAACTTGTTCAAGCTGGCGGGGAGACCATGATTGATGTTTTAACAGATATTTGTACCAGGATCTGGAGAACAGGAGAATGGCCTACCCCATGGACTCAGTCGCTGATTATTACGCTCCCTAAAAAAGGCAACCTACAGCTCTGCCAGAACTACAGAACCATCAGCCTCATCAGCCAGTCAAGCAAAGCCATGCTGAAAGTCATCTTGAACAGGCTTAAACCACAAGCCGAGGAGATAATCGCTGAGGAACAGGCTTGGTTTCGAGCAGGAAGGAGCAACACAGAACTGATCTTCAACCTTAGAATCCTGTGTGAAAAGAATCTCCAACATCAGCAGAATCTGTACCATGTCTTCATTGATTTCATAAAAAAAAACCTTTGACAGGGTATGTCATGCAGCCTTATGGGCCACAATGCGGAAGTACAATATCAGTGCAAATCTAGTTCGCACCATTGAGCAGCTATACGCCAAGGCTACAAGTGCAGTCCTGATAAATGGCAGCACAGGAGAATGGTTCAGAACAACAGTTGGAGTAAGACAAGGATGTCTTCTGTCACCCGCCCTCTTCAACATTTTTCTTGAACGGATCATGTCTGATGCTCTGGAAGAGCATGAAGGAAAGGTTAGCATAGGCGGCAGAAACATTACTAATCTGCCGATGACATAGACGCTCTAGCTGAGGAAGAACAGGAACTGGAAGCTCTAGTTGAAAGTCTCGACCAAACCTGCACAAGGTATAAGATGGAGATCAGTGCTGAGACCAGAACTGATTATGAACAGCGGAGGTGGCATCCAGAGGGAGATCAAGGTAAAAGGGCAGAAGCTGGGTACCGTAAGCAGCTTCATACCTTAGAGCAGTTGTCTCAGATGATGGCTCAAAACAGGAGGTTCTCTCAAGGATTGCTCAAGCCACTTCAGCTCTTACCAAGCTGAAACCAATTTGGAGAGATAACAACATATCTCTTGGATCAAAGGTGAAACTTATGCGCTCCCTTAATTGCAGGCCTCATACTGACAAAGCTTTTCCAAGCCTGAAATGCCTGCTTTCGCAGCCTAAAATAGCCCTTTTTAAGCAGAAAAAACACTGAAAACTTAAAAATCAAAGCCTGAAATCAAGTAAAATTCAAGAAATGAAAGCCTGAAATCCTGCAAAAGCCTGAAAAGTATGAGGCCTGTAATTGTCATTTCCATATTTCTGTATGCATGTGAATCGTGGACCTTGACAGCAGACTTAGAGAAAAGAACGCAGGCCTTTGAGATGGGATGCTACCGAAGGTTACTGAGCGTTTCGTACAAGGACCATATAACCAATGAGGAGGTTCGCAGGAAGATCCAAGCAGCCATTGGAGAATATGATGAACTCCTTACGCTGGTCAAAAAACGGAAACTATTTAAAGGTGGTTTGGCCACGTCTCAAGGTCTTCTGGTTTAGCAAAGACAATTCTTCAGGGCACAGTGAAAGGAAAAAGAAGAAGAGGTAGACAGAAGAAGAGGTGGGGAGACAATATCAAGGAGTGGCCAGGATTGGATTTTGCCAGCTCAACTAGGGCAGCTGAAGACAGGACAAGGTGGAAAGAGATTGTTTTAAAGTCATCTGTGGTGCCCCAACGACATAGTAAGGTTATGGGATAGAATAGAAAATAGAATCCCTCTAAGGTATAGGAAGCATCGATCGTCTTAATCCGTTTCCTTGTAATCTGCATTATATTGCACTGACCGGTTGAAATCTCATGCCCCAGCTCCTTGTCCAACACACTAACGACCTTTATCCTCCTGAAGTTTCAACATGTCTAAAATACTATCTCTGATTTCGCGATAGCAAACAAAGTCGTCAGCAAGAAGTCTTAATGCGGACCAGTGGGTGGAGTAAAGAGTCCCAGAGTCTCGGAATACGGTTCCGTAGCTGGAGCCCCAGATCTCGGGATATGGTACCGTACCTGCAGACACTTTTCCTTGTCCTAAAACGTGTTCCGGTTTGTCGGTCCACTTCGAGAATGTTCGGTCATTTCCGTATTTCTGCCGGCGTTGGCATTTCGCGAAAACTGTCAAGGGCACTATTAAAATGGGAAATCAACCGTCCGGCCTCTTTTACTGGCAGTCAAATGTGCCACTTCCTCATGCACGTCAGACAATACCAAAAAAAAATAAGGACCCAGTTTATGATCCAACGCACGGGTTTCCGGATGGCAGAAAAGAAAGAGGTACGTGTTTGTGTCGCAGGTTTTTAAATTTCGATCGTAACCATAATTTCGGCAATTGTTTTCAGTGTCTTTCATTGCATTAGGCACCGGTGTTCTCCCCAGAAGCTTCAGAAAGGCATGTCGCTTTCAGCACGAAAAGATTTTGATGTTAAAAGAATTGCAATGGCCAATCCCGCAGGCATGATGACAGCAGGCTTCTCTGTCGCTATTCTACAAAATTCACAATAATCTTGCTATTGTAAATAAGAATAGGTACCAATCTGAGGGGCTCCAAGATATTTTGCTAGAGACGTTTCATCCCATTTTCTCTCTAGGGATGTTTCGTATCATAGTTCCGGGGCGTTTCGTCTAGGGGTGTAACAGTGCATCGTTATATCGATTCATCGTGATAGTTATTGCCTTGATAGTGCTATCGTGATAGTGTTTTCAACTATTGATAACTATCGCCAATAGTGCTTTCAACTATTGATAGTTTTGATAGTTTGTGCTCATGTAGATTTTCAACTTGTCAAGTTGTGTACTGGATTTTGACACTTGTCTTCCAAACAATGTCATTTAGGAACCTGCTTTGCATCAAAAAACTTTTGTTAAGATGGTGGTAAAGCTTATACTCATAATGGAAAACACTGGTATGTAATTTAGAGATGAGGGACTTACTTATATCATCTGAATTCTTAAGAAATTGCAATATTCTGAGACAGTGATAGTATCGTGATGCATCATGATGTAAGACCCTCGATAGTAATAGTATGATCGTGATAGGGGTTTCTCCGATAGTGATAGTATCGTGATAGTCAGAATTTGGGATGATAGTCAGCTCTAGTTTCGTCCCATATTTTCTTGAAGCCCCATTATACTGGACTAAACGTTTCCACAGAAGCTGCTAGCAGCTGTACTTCAAATATCAAACTACAGTCTTAAAAGGTGGTAGAGGTGTGTCGAGTCCATTTGTTAATAAACAGGACTAATATTTTTTAGTTCTTCCCACAAAATAGCAAGGACTGTACTAATTCTGTCTGATTAGAGGTAGTGAATAGTGAAGGGAAAAAGACGGTTATTAGCATCTTTTGTAAATCATAAAATTCATCTGCAACAAATACATGTAATGAGAAAAAACTTAATGGTATACAATACATTATACATGTAGTCATAGAAATCTGGTCATTTTGGGAAACTTTAATTATCCGAACATTGATTGGGGAAATCCTTAAATGTTCTGTCTTCTTGATTTAATAGCCATGAAATATCAACCTTGCGCTTTCCAACAAGAGAAGAAATTTTTTTGGACATATCTACATCCAACCCTAATATGATGAACAGTATATAGAATGTGTTGATAAACTTGGCAGTAATGGTCATGTTCTTATTTTGTCTTATTTAAACTTTAAAACGGCTGCTACTGAAAATTCTCAGGAAGTACCTGACTGGGAAAAGGCAAATGAGAATGGAAAAAAGAATTATCTTTATATGGATGTGTCAGTGTAGGGAGTGTCAGTTTGAAGGCAAAGATACCAAATTGTGTTGTAATAAATGTAAGACTTCACTACATGACTGTATTAGGGCTGGCTATCGTCCCAAATTTTGACTATCACGATACTATCACTATCGGAGAAACCCCTATCACAATACTATTACTATTGAGGGTCTTACATCACGATGCATCATGATACTATCACTGTCTCTGAATATTGCAATTTCTTAAGAATTCAGATGATTTAAGTAAGTCTATCATCTCTAAATTACATACCAGTGCTGTCCACTATGAGTGTAAGCTTTACCATCATCTTAGCAAAAGTTTTTTGATGCAAAGCAGACACCTTTCAGGTTCCTAAATGACATTTGTTTGGAAAACAAGTGTCAATATCCAGTCCACAAGGTGAAATCTACATGAACAAAAGCTATCAAAACTATCCATAGTTGAAAGCACTATCGGCGATAGTTATCGATAGTTGAAAACACTATCACGATAGCACTATCAAGGCAACCATTATCATGATGCATCGATATATCGATGTATCGTTACACCCCTAGACAGTATTAGCAAAAATGTATTGTAGAGACGAACTGAAAATAAGGTATGGATTAATGCTATGGACTATGCTCACAGTGCAACTATGCTCTAGATTGGGTCAACATTTTTTTTTATTTTGGAAGATGAAGAAGAGATGGATGACAAGAGAAATTATTCGACAAATTAGGAAAATTCTAAATCATGTTACAAACATGTAAAGAGGAATTATTGGTCACATCTTTTACAGAATGATAATGGGACGAAAGGTCCTGGGACGAATCGTCCCGGGTTGTTGGCGTAATTGGGACGAAACATCCCTGGTGCGAAATGTCCCAATACCATCTGAGGTCTGTGGAGGGAACGGGAGAACCAGGTCCTATCCATTCCAGTATCACTCTCCAAACGCTTACACAGACAGTTTTAAGAATTCATTTTTCCCTTGGACAGTTGAATCTTGGAATGGCCTTACAATTGAAGCTGTCTCTTTGGAGATGGTTGATGGGTTTAGAGCCGAAATATAATATCCTAGGCGAGAGCTACTAGAGCAGGCATTACGTATGGAATGCCTGCCCCTATAGACTTCTTGTAAATAGGTTTTACTTCTCGGTTGAAACAGTTCAGTTGACATTATCTGGATGCTGCTGCTGACCATCAAGGTCACACAAAGCAATGTCAAGGGGCAAGGTTGGCAAAATGCCGGCAAATATGAGTATTTTCCATGCCGGCGGTATTTACCGGTAAATACCGGCAAATACTGGAAAATACCGGCAAATACTGGTTGATTGAATTGACCACCCTGGAATTTATACAATAACCTACACTCAAAATCATAGGGGTATTTCTAGTATACTGGTCAACTGACTTAAAGTTTATACTGAATTTTAACAATTGTATAACTTATTTATTTAATAACTGATCTAGTCAGTGAAATTTTGAACTTTGTTTTCGGAAAAAAAAATAGTCTGTTTCATAGCTGGTCATTTCTCTCTGTGGGCACGGAGTCGTGGAACTTTGGCACTAGCTACTGTTTTGAATAAAGTACATCTGGCACTGGTCTTGTTGTCTTGGTCAACAACAGCATAGGATCTTTTGGCTTCATGGTGAATAGTAGTTTGGTAATGATGTGTGATGGTTCAGCTTTAGGACTGATTATGAAAAATTATTATTTGACTGCTATATTATTATCTGACTGTATTCAAGAGTTGAAGCCATACTATAGCTCAAGCCATAACTATAACACCTCTATGTACCTCACCTTGACTTATCTCTAACTTTTGTATAAAACAAATAACCATTCTGACATCTTGTTGTTTCCATCCTTGCCCTAAGCAGTAATTCTGCCCCCTTAAATAAACATTGCTTGGAAACTTGTTGTTTTAACAGGTTAGACAATGTCTTGCTAATTGGGTGTCACAGGTGACTGGCAAGGTGGACAGGTGAATTTACCTGTTAGTTCTTACCTGTATTTTTATGCTATTGAGTTTAAGGACAAATAATAAAGTTGAATCAAGATTCTGTTAATACTTGTGAAATTGTCAAATTTTTTGTCTTAAATCCACTTTTTGGCTGTTTCAGCCTTCTTAATTTGTGAAACATTTTATTCTTTATGATGATAAACTTATACATGTATCTTTAATATGAAAATTAACTAAAATATCATTAAGTCATTTAGTGTTATATTATATGTTATTTTAAGCTAACTTGGTTTTGGTTTTAACAAGATTTAAAGGTGAAAAAGTTCAATCGACCAGTATTTGCCAGTATTTTCCACTTTGGGAGTATTTTCCAGACCGGTAAATACCGGTTAATTCCACCGGTAAATACCGGGGGTGGAATTTACCGCCCAACCTTGTCAAGGGGTATATAACAGTGCTTGACACTCCCTAGATTAATGTGGTGGCCCAAAAGTTCAGCAGGCCACATTTTCAGTGGCCCAAATTAGCCACTAGCTGAATATCCGATGCATTTATTATTGCCAGACAGGTAAATTTGAGCCACTAAAGTTCATAATTTGAAACTTTTTGGTGGCCCCAGACAAAATTTAGGCGCATTTGGCCACAGGGCCACTGGCTGTTTCCAGCACTGATATATAATATTATAGTTTTTGTCTTTCTGCCCATCCATCCATTAACATTTGCATTAAAATTTTGCGCTAAGTTTATATTCTTTGCTTATATTGCCAATATCCTTTGATGGAACCATTTGGTATGTGACTAGGTATACTTCTCGGTTCATGTAGAATAGCTAACATCATCTGGATGTTGCTGCTGACCATAGTTCAAGAACACAGACATAAACATTTGCATTATAGCTTTGCATTAAATTTATATTATTCTTTTATATATTTCGAATATCATTTGATGGAACCTTTTTGATATTTGACTAGGTTTACTTTTAGGTTCATACAGAGAAGTTGACATCATCTGGATGTGGCTGCTTACCAAAGGTCAAGGTCACAGACTTGTATATTTGCTTTAAAATTTTGTGCTAAGTTTATATTCTTTACTTATATATTTCCAACATCCTTTGGTGAAACCTTTTGATATATGATTAGGCAGGATTTTCCCTGGCACACAAATTCCTGCATTTTGACACATTTTCAATGCAAATGTCCAGCATTTTGGGGGGCAGTGCGTCAGATTTTGGGAAGCTTCGGGTTTCGTCAGATTTGGTCAGTTAGCCGATCTCCATCAATAGATGCTTGAATTTGCCTTTGAGTTTAGACTGTCTTCCATGCAACATTGGTTGTCTGTCTGGTTCCCATTCCATATGTCGTTGCATTGCATTTACTTACCAACGCACTGAACCAGTAACTTTACAAAACATGGAGGTGCAGAAACAATTAACTTTTTTAGCTCGCCTGTCAAGGTGAGCTTATAGTATAGCCTTCGTCCGTCGTCGGCGTCCACACTTTTAAACATCTTCTCAGAAACCACTGGGCGGATTGAAGCCAAATTTCATATGGAGCCTTAACAGGATGAGGGAACGAAAGTTTATATATTTGGCCCAGGTCACATGACCAAAATGGCCGCCATGCCCATATATGGTAAAAACCTTTAAAAATCTTCTACTCCAGAACCACTAGGCCGATTGCCTTGAAACTTGGTTTGTAGCATCTTGGACTCTAGTCTTACAAAATTTTTATAAATGATGACCTTTGGTTGACCTTGACCTATTTTATGGCAAGGTCAAATTTGGTCCCGTAGGCTTTTGAATGGGAAAATCTGAAAAAGTGCATTTTTCTGTTGCTTTTGTGCTCTGTGATATGGAAATGTAGTCAGTTTCAACACCTATGGATATTAGAGGTCAAGGTCATTTAGTGACCTTGACCAAAGGTCAATTGTCCATTGGGTGTCAACATTTTCAAACATCTTCTCCTCAGAAATCATTGGGCTGAAACTTGGCATGTAGCATCTTTGACTCCAGTACTACTAAGTTTATAGCCCCTGCTCACTTTCTTTAGTTCTGTAAAAGTTTTAAGTGTGTATATTTTTTTCCCTTTTACTCCAAATCTTGGGATGGAACCTTTTGATATGAGGCTGGCTGTATTGCTGGATATTATTGTCAGCCTGTCTGTTTGTGAACATTTGCATTAATGTATTATGTAAACTTATTATCCCCCGACCGAAAGGTTCGGGGGATATAGCGTTATCCCCCGACCGAAAGGTTCGGGGGATATAGCGATGAGCCTGGCGTCCGTCCATCCCTCCGACCGTCGTCCGTCCGTCGGTCCGTCCGTAAACCTTTTCTTGTCCACTCTATATCTTGAATACCCTTTGGAATATTTTCATGATACTTCACAGTTATGTAGAACAGGTCATGACAATGTGTCGTGTACAAGAATGGTAACTCTTGCTATTGTACTTTTTGAATTATCTCCCCTTTGGTGATTTTTTGGCACATTCGTGTCCGCTCTGTAACTTGAATACCCTTTGGAATATTTTCATGATACTTCACAGAAATATAGAACAGGTCATGATGATGTGTCGCGAACAAGAATGACAACTCTTGCTTTCTTACTTTTTGAGTTATTTCCCCTTGATAGTTTTAGGTGTGATTTTTTGGCAGATTCGTGTCAGCTCTATAACTAAAATACCCTTTGGAATCTCCTCATGATACTTAACAGATATGTAGAACAGGTCATGACGGTGTGTCGCAAACAAGAATGACAACTCTTGCTTTCTTACTTTTTGAGTTATTTCCCCTTGATCATTTTAGGTATGATTTCGTGTCCGTTCTATAACTTGAATACCTTTTGGAATATTTTCATGATACTTCACAGATATGTAGAACAGGTCATGACGATGTGTCGCGAATAAGAAAGACAACTCCTGCTTTCTTACTTTTTGAGTTATTACCCCTTGATGGTTTTAGGTGTGATTTCGTGTCCGCTCTATAACTTGAATACCTTTTGGAATATTTTCATGATACTTCACAGATATGTAGAACAGGTCATGACGATGTGTCGCAAACAAGAATGACAGCTCTTGCTTTCTTACTTTTGGAGTAACTTCCCTTTGATGATTTTAAGTGTCCGCTCCATAGCTTGAATTCCTTTTGAAATATTTTCATGATACTTCACAGATATGCAGAACAGGTCATGACAATTTGTCTCATACATGAATGATAACTCTTGCTTTTAGACCTAGTGAATTATTTCCCTTTGGTAGTTTGAGCTGCTGTTTGAGTCTCTGCTCCATAACTGTATAACCCTGGCCAGCTCCAGAATTTGAATAACCGTGAACCTTTTAGAATATTGCTGATCATGCTGTGATATCTTATCAGTGTTCCTAACTCTCTCTTACCCCTCCACATTCCCATGCCCCCCCCCCCCCCCCCCCCCGCCCAAATTTTTTTTTTTTTTTTTTTTTCCAGATTTGGATTTTTTGTCCAAATTCACTTACTAGAGAGCTCAAAATTAGGTTTGTAGGGCTTGTACTTTAGAAGTTATTCACACATTTTGAAAGTTGAATGTATCATATGCTATACATTTGTGTATATGGTGGCTGTTTGAGATATTACCTCTTTTTAGCAGTCAAGCATACTGTTTTAGTCTGAGTGTTAGATAATCATGCATCTGTTAACAGTTAATGTCAATCAGAAGCATAAAAGAACGACAATATATTACTAATATGTGTTTTGAAGTGCACCCTTTTTACCAAGGCCCATGGGGGTCTTAGGTCAGGGGATTTGCCATCCTTCTGATGGCTATTTTTTTCTGTAGGCGATGGTGCTGGCCTGGGTTGTACGTCGTGAGACCCTGCTCACTTGGTCTAGTTATCTAACTTAATCTACTTTTCACTTCATACTTTTTAGTGATTTTTTAACCGAAAGGTTCGGGGGATATAGCGATGAGCTGCGTCCGTCCGTAAACATTTTCTTGTCCGCTCTATATCTTGAATACCCTTTGGAATATTTTCATGATACTTCACAGTTATGTAGAACAGGTCATGACGATGTGTCGCGTACAAGAATGGTAACTCTTGCTATTGTACTTTTTGAATTATCTCCCCTTTGGGGATTTTTTGGCAGATTCGTGTCCGCTCTGTAACTTGAATACCCTTTCAAATATTTTCATGATACTTCACAGAGATGTAGAACAGGCCATTACGATGTGTCACGAACAAGAATGACAACTCTTGTTTTCTTACTTTTTGAGTTATTTCCCCTTGATAGATTTAGGTGTGATTTTTGACAGATTCGTGTCCGCTCTATAACTTGAATACCCTTTGGAATATTCTGATGATACTTCACAGATATGTAGAACAGGTCATGACGGTGTGTCGCGAACAAGAATGACAACTCTTGCTTTCTTACTTTTTGAGTTATTTCCCCTTGATCATTTTAGGTATGATTTCGTGTCCGCTCTATAACTTGAATACCTTTTGGAATATTTTCATGATACTTCACAGATATGTAGAACAGGTCATGACGATGTGTCGCGAACAAAAATGACAACTCCTGCTTTCTTACTTTTTGAGTTATTTCCCCTTGATGGTTTTAGGTGTGATTTCGTGTCAGCTCTATAACTTGAATACCTTTTGGAATATTTTCATGATATTTGACAGATATGTAGAACAGGTCATGATGATGTGTCACGAACAAAAATGGCAACTCTTGCTTTCTTACTTTTGGAGTTATTTCCCTTTGATGATTTTAGGTGTCTGCTCCATAGCTTGAATACATTTTGAAATATTTTCATGATACTTCACAGATATGCAGAACAGGTCATGACAATTTGTCTCATACATGATTGATAACTCTTGCATTTATACTTTGTGAGTTATTTCCCTTTGGTAGTTTGAGCTGCTGTTTGAGTCTCTGCTCCATATCTGTATAAGCCTGGCCAGCTCCAGAATTTGAATAACTATCATGCTGTGATATCTTATCAGTGTTCCCCACATTCCCGCGCCCCCTCCCGCATCCCCCCCCCCCCCCCCCCCCCCCCCAAAATTTTTTTTGTTCTCCAGATTTGGATTCTTTGTCCAAATTCACTTACTAGAGAGCTCAAAATTAGGTTTGTAGGGCTTGTACTTTAGAAGTTATTCACACATTTTGAAAGTTGAATATATCGTATGCTATACATTTGTGTATATGGTGGCTGTTTGAGATATTACGTCTTTTTAGCAGTCAAGCATACTGTTCTAGTCTGAGTGTTAGATAATCATGCATCTGTTAACAGTTAATGTCAATCAGAAGCATGAAAGAACGACAATATATTACTAATATGTGTTTTGATATGCACCCTTTTTACCAAGGCCCATGGGGGTCTTCGGTCGGGGGATTTGCCATCTCCTCTGATGGCTATTTTTTTAAATTTTCTTGTTACAAAAGCTTTCTGACAATTTAAACATAATGCATTCCAAACTCCAGATAACCGTCTTTTAAAGAGTGTTTCTGCTTTCAGTTATGACTGCAACTGAGAAAGAGATGGATGATGCTGATATACCAATATTAAAGAGGGATTACTGCGCTCATGTTTACATAGCTTGGAAGAAATGTTTCTTCGACAATTATCCCCAAGGACCGGCTAAATGTCACGATTTGGGACATGAATATAGCCATTGCGAGCTTGAAGAGTAAGCAGTGCTGTAGATATGCGGAGTATTTGAGCCCCAACACGAGAAAACCAACAAAGTGGTTGTGCACCCAGCGCAGACTCAGATCAGCCTGGGCATCTGCCCAGTCAGATTAGACTCTGTTAGGCGCTTAAAGGGAAGCTAAGGGTCTTAGCTACCACCATGTGGACAACGAAGACTTCAATCAGACTGGGCGGATGCCCAGGTTGATCTGAGTCTGCGTTGGCGCACAACCACTTTGTTGGTTTTCTCGTGTCGCAGCTCATTTGATGATAATTGGGGTTAATTTTATAGTTTGTCCTTTAAGACACATATTGCGACCCCTTTTTCTTACGTACGAGACAGAGTTTGTTCTATTTTTAGCGGTGCTGGAAAATTCTGTCTTGCCCATGGGCTGGGACAGCTCACACAAGCTTGAATTCTGTGCCCTACCACTACGCGCTCCTTGAAATACGGTGCGCCCGGCTTGGCGATTCCGTACTTTATGCATTATTCTTTCATAGGAATGAATTGCCACATCGATAAAATCCAATCCCAGAAAGGTTATTCGTTCTTTATAATCCCATTATAGCCTGTTTAAAGGTCTTAAAGTCGGAAAAAGATCCAAAATGGTCAATGTTTCACCGTGACAAACACTGTCGAGGAGGCCGCCATTTTGAAGACGTTACCAACTGACGTTTGAAATGACGTTGACGTTACGTCACAATTGACGTCATACACGCGCTTTCTGTAGTCGTCTCAATACAAATTTCAATTAGAAAATCTAAAAATGCGGATTTGTCAAGGACCTATTTTTTACTTGTCTGTTCACTACAGCAGCCATGAAGGTGACACAGTTGTACTAATTACACTTGTACATGTTCGCATGAAATGGGCCTATTAGTTCCCAGTTCAATTTGAAGTAAATATTATCGTAGGTAAGAAAAATAATCAATCATTGGTCTCCGATGCGGACAGGGAAATCCCAACCCTCGGGCACACGGGGTGTGTCGGAAACTCGGCAAGCCTCGTTTCCGACACACCCCGTATGCCCTCAGGTTGGGATTTCCCTGTCCGCATCGGAGACCAATGATAGATTCTATTTATCTGCACCACCTTGTCGCCGCCTTGATGGGGCAGTTCAGATGAGGGGTCACGTTATTTTGTTTTTAAACAGGTTTGAAAGAAATTATCCCAAATTACAGTGCTCCAGATAAGAAGGGGTATTAGGGATTATTCGGGGATAATTTTCCATATTTTTCCATAAAACATACCGTGTGACCCCTCATTAGAAGCCGGGCCAGGTAGGGCAATCTGTAGGGCACCTGACTCGTAAGTCAGAGGTCCTGGGTTCGAATCTGGGTCTGGCCACATACTTTCGTTTCTCCTTCTGCTGATTCAAGAAGGGCAGTTGTCAGTTACTGGCGAAAGTATGTGCACTTAGTACTGGTTAACCGCTTAGGAGGTCTAAGCCTGCCCAGGAATAGTGTGGTTAGGTTAACTGACCGTCCCGACATGACCTTAGTTGTTTACCGTGGACTTTAAGCATCAAATCAACCAAACCCTCATTAGAACCGTCTCGGCAAGATGGTTTTAATGAGGGTCACAACATATGTTTTTGTTGAGAAATAAGAAAAATTACCTTTGAATTGTCCTAAATAACCCCTCTCAGGAGCTCTGAATTATCCCTAATTATCACAAATACTCATTCTTCTCTAGAGGTCTGGTAATTATTTTTTAAGTTAGTTTGCTGGTTTGATGTTATTGTCATTTACATTTTTCCAGATTAATCAGAGCTCTAGATAAGAGAGAGTATTTGATGATAATTATGGATAATTTTTCTTATTTCTCATGAAAACCATATGTTGTGAACCCTCATCTGAACTGTCTCGTCAATACGGTTCAGATGAGGGGTCGCAACATATATTTTTATGCAGAATTAACAAAAATTATCCCTAATTATAGGGATTACCCTGGCTGATAAACAAAAGGGGCCATTTTAGCCCCAAATTAGTTTTAGGAACATTTCTTCTACTTTTGTTCGTATAGGGGCCTTTTTGAAAAACAGAGTGCTTTTTAGCACAAGGGCCCCCTCTTAAGTAATCCTTGAATTATTACCAAATACTTCCTCTTATCTAGAGCTCTGATTAATCCAACCATCTGTCAGATTTCATTCTGGCAATCATAACCAGGCCCGGATCCAGGGGGTGGGCTTTGGGGCTTCAGCCCCGCCATTTTGGCCTTTGTGATATAGTCCCCAGATGATAAGGAGTATCTGATGACAGGTTGAGATAATTTATCCATGTGGTTAAATTAAAATATATGGTGTGACATCTCATTAGAATCGCCTCGGGAGGCGATTCTAATGAGATATCACAACATATATTTTAAGGCAGAAAAAAAACTCATTAAATTGATCCCTTATTATGTCATATTTCCAAGCTCCCCCCCCCCCCCCCTTCCCCATCCCACATACACACATCGGCACCTCCGAGCCCCACCACTTTCAGAGCCCCACCAGTAAGTGGTGGTCTGGATCCGGACCTGCATAACACCACACCATTTCATATAGTATTCAAATCAAGTACAGCTCAGCTTAAATGGGATTTGAATTTGGATAATGTTTAACAATAGTTGCTGTTCCTGTCCAACTCAGTTTAATTTTAATTTGTGTAGTTAAAGCTCACCTGAGCCACAGTCTCCAGGGGAGCTTTTAGGATAGGCAGGCTCCTTTGTCCATCCACAATTTCAAATGACTTCTCCTCTGAAACCACTTGGCTGATTGTAACCAAATTTCATAGATAGCCTCCAGTGCTTGCAGGAACAAAATATTGTTCAAATGATCTGGGTCACAAAACCAGCATGGCCGCTGCACCCATATATGGTAAAAAAATTAACTCTTCTTCTCCAGAACTAATACGCCAACGACCTTGAAACATAGTATATAGCATTAGGCACACAAGTACTACCAAGATTGTTTAAATTATGGCCTTGGGTTGACCTTGACCTTTTTTATACATATACCAAGGTCAAATTTGCTTTCATGAGCAAATGCTAGAACTTTTAAAGATTTCATGGAAATTGTTGAAGATTTCGGGCTACAAATTGGTATATACGGTCATCTTAAAGGTAGGTTCCTGTACTTTGGAATGCATCATAATTTTGATAAACTTTCATCCAAGTTGTTGGAAAGCACTTATAAAAGGGAATTAATAAGTTTCACTGAATAGTGTAAATCAAAAAAATATTAGAAAAGTTGTTTTGCAAGGGATTTCCTAACTCTGCTTCGCACACCAGTTAGCGCTATTTTAGTACGCGCCAAAAATAGATAACGCAGCTGATGTCATGCTGCATTGCATTTTGGGATAGTTTTAACCCATCCGCCATGCCAGGACCTCTAGGAGAGCTCACATCAAGGGAAAATTGACCTTTGGAGAATGGCATCAGAAATCACGCACTTATAGACATAATAAACATAGTTATTTTTAGAACTGGAATTCCAACGAAAGAATATAAACCAAAAGGGAAAACGACTATTTTCTTCAATATCTGACGAGTTTCTCAGTAGCAACAAATTCAGAAAAATAAGAGAATTCAATACTGCTCAGAAAAAGATGAAATTATTTTGTGGACATAATTGACATCGCTAGCCCAGGAACCTACCTTTAATGTGTACATGAAGATTTGTGAGTACAAGAGGTCAAGGTCATTCTTTGATCTTTGACCCAGGTCTCGCATATTTCAACAGCTTCAAATATCTCAAAAGCCTTTGGGTCAGTTGTAGCCAAATTTCCTATAGAGCCTCCAGGGACTGAGGGAACAAAAAATTGTTCAAATGGTAGTTCACATGTCATGACCAACATGGCTGCCATGCCCATATATGTAAAAACCTATAAAAATCTTTTCTCCTCAACCAGTTGACCGATGGCCTTGAAACTTGATGTGTAGCATAGAATGCTTGAGTACTGCCAAGATTGCTTGAATGATGACCTTGCATTGATCTTTATCTTTTTTTACAGCAAGGTCAAATAGAACATAAGATTTCATGGAAAGTTTTGAAGATTTTGGCCTTAGAATTGGTACATACAGTAATTTTAATGAGTACATGAAGATTTGTGAGTATGAGAGGTCAACATCATTCGTGGACCTTTGACCAAGGTCTCGCATATTTTGACAAATTCACACCTCAAAAGCCACTTGGCCAATTGCAACCAAATTTCGAATAGAGGTCCCAATTTTATACCCATCCAGCCATTTACTTTCATTTCTCCTTCCACTGATTCAAGAAGGGCATTTGTCAGCTACTGGGAGAAGTATGTGCCCCTTGTACTGGTAAACCCCTTAGGGGGTGTAAGCCTGCCCAGGAATAGTGTGGAAATTCTACAAGGAAATCCAGACCAGCGCCTGATTTCAAATATTTTTTACGCATAAAATTGACTTCTGAAGTGCCGAGTAGGTATGTAGGTACACAGCTTTGTTTGGCCTCAAATTTTGTTTCCCCTGCGACTAGCAGGCATAGGTATTACTTTTCCAGTGCTGTTGGCGGTAGTGGTGTACACTTTCCGTCAAGTTTTCTTGTTTAGCACTGTTTTGTTTGTGACAACATGCAGACAGGGGAGACACCGCATTTGTTGGAATTCGTGTTGAAAGGGAGACAACTTTCTGAATTTAGTAATACCTTCCCTTTTATAGGAGTCCCCACTCAAAAGAGGTCTGCCAGTGACCCTACTACACTCAGAATGGCCAAAACTCTTTCTGAGTGCAATGGGGTTAAGGAAGAATTTGCTCCTCTGGAAGTTGACTCTTTCCTTTAAGAGTTGATTCCTATATAAAGGGAGGCAAAACAAGTTGCTTTCCAGGAAAGTGTATCAGATTGTATCCCCTTACTCATGTAGCTTATCATTCAGGTTAACACTTTCAAAAAGTGCTAAAAGTGAAAATAGTTGAATTTGTAAACACCATAGATCCAGATTAGGCTCATCTGGATCTACACTGTTTGCTCTCTAGTCTTTGAATAATCAATCGATACAATATAGCTTGGATGAAACATTTTTTTGAAATTTTGCAGATGTAAATTTTGTCATAGATCTTCTATTTTGGTACTTACAGTGTTAATAAGCTACCTGATTTACCATAGTTTGTCATTCTGTTTTGTATTTCAGTTTCATTATGAGAAAGAAAGAATATGAGAGAGAAAGAAGATTACATGAAAGAGCACAGAAAACAGGGAAATTAATAGGACAACCTGCATAGAATAGGACATGTTTTAGGAAAAAGACAATTTACATTTTGTTACTGGTACTGGAAAAAATGTTTGAACTGACTGAAAATAAAATGTTTATAACAGTTGTCAGTTATACATTTTCAAACTTACAAATTAGTTTGGATATAGATCTATATTTCTTAGATGCCAACAAACAAATAGGATTTCAGTAGAGTGTTTCTGATGAGAACCAACAGCATATCCACAAGAAAAAATCAGGGCCTAGTTGGTTAAAACTAATGACTTCTTAAGTAAATGAGGTGTTAAGATTTTAAACGTTATTACCTCAAATACACCAATATTTTTTTTTTGTGGAAAAAATGTGAGAAGCTTGCAAAAGCTTCTCACATATTTTCAACAAAAAAATATTGGTGTATTAGCTATAAAGTTACAAAACACTTCACAATTTCACCTCTTAGTGAGCATGTTAGGCTAATGATGCTTTGAACAACTGGTCCCAGACTTTTTTTTATCATGAAATTTGTTGAAGAATGCTGTAGAGCTGCTGACGCCTGCCAGTGAGACTCTTTAGAAAAGTACATGATGACAGAAAAGCTCCAGAAACAAGTACCGAAATATATTGGCAACAAGACAAGGTTTCTCTTCCTCTAGAATGACGCAAAATATCTATTTTTATCATATGAGGTCGCATCTGAGAGTGGTATAAAGCCATGCATTAAAAACGATAATCCACTAGTGGATTAAATATGCAAATTACGTCGTAGCGTTATGCGTTGACGTCCATTAAAACGTCGCTTTTTCTAATGGGGAAATCATGACGTTTTAGTGCAAAATTTGCTAATAAAATGCACTTTTAGTGTCATATGATAAATAGAATCTTGCATTCGTGCACCTGTAGTATTGAATTTATTAAACTCGTTGGGGGAAAACGATAAGATGCTCGGCATAGCCTCGCATCTTATCTTTTTCCCCAACTCGTTTAATAAATTCAATAATACATGAGCACTCATGTAAGATCCTCTATATCTGATAGTTTATTTGAATTTTATGATATTTTATTTGAATTTTTCATATGACGTCGATGTTATTCAGTGGATAACGTCTTGTTATAAAAATCATATGACCATAAGTGTAACATATGTATAATGTCATTGACAATGGCCAGGTCAACAATGCATTTTCTTAACTCAAACAATATTCATTTTAAAGGTGATAAAATTCCATTTTAAATGGTCATATCATAAGCAGAATCTTTTACTTGTGGTCATTTTATATGAAATTTAGTGTAAACAATATTTTATTCAACATACTGAGCAAATATAAACAATACAATCTCACAACAACAATAACTCCATACAGTAGCTTGAAGGGATTCAGAAGAAAGTCTACGACTTATGTAATCTTTATCCCACTGTTACTGAGCCGGGCCGCGTAGCGCAATCGGTAGGGCACCTGACTCATAAGTCAGAGGTCCTGGGTTCGAAACCCGATCTGGCCACATACTTTCGTTTCTCCTTCCGCTGATTCAAGAATGGCAGTTGTCAGTTACTGGCAAAAGTATGTGCAATTAGTACTGGTTAACCGCTTAGGAGGTCTAAGCCTGCCCAGGAATAGTGTGGTTAGGTTAACTTACCGTCCCGACATGACCTTAGTTGTTTACCGTGGACGTTAAGCATAAAATCAACCAACAACCCACTGTTACTGTATACAATTTTATAAAGAACAAGTGATTAGTATAATCATATGAAATTTATGAAACTCTTGTTTCATAAATTTCATATAAAATGACCACTCATGTAAGATCCCTTATATCCCACTGAGGCAGTTACAATTCTGAGCTCTGAAATAAGAGATGTCTCTGGTTTAGGAAATAGTACAGTTTGGCTGGAGTATTTTGTTGAGTGTAAATAAAGACACATTAAAATGAAAGTTGTTGCTTTTTGTCCCATCTGTGTATGAGAGTGCAAGAAGAGTTGGTACTGGCACCCTGGTGTCAGTCAAGGATGTTTTTGTCCAGTCATGCTAGTTTATCCCATTCATGCCAAGGGACCCATAAATGGAACACAGGCAGACAGTGCAGACGCAGATCAGATGCCGCATACGCGGCATCTGATCAGAATCTCCACTGTTTGCTTAAAATTCAAGCATTTCAGTAATAGAATCAAAAGTCAAAACTCACCAGACACCCCTAAAATAATGAATGGACTCATCCATTTCATAAGGGTAGAAGAATCCATTAGTCATTAATGGGGTCTCTGGATATGAAACCATTTAGTGCCATTTTCATTTTTGCCTCCCTTCTCAATGGGTTTCAACTCTTAAAGAAATATTTGTTCTTTTAAGAGTAGACCCCCGTACTTCATCATCCAGGAAGGAAACAAGCCAGCAGTCGATGCGACGTCATATTTGCATCGACATCAGTACGACGTCTTTTTGACGTTGTGTGCCTGCTGGGAAGTAGTTGTTTCTCTTGATAAATTTGATGGAAATACATAGAGGTGAACCCGTGTACCTTATTTGTTGTAATACCAGCACAGAAGTTCTTGAGCAAA
This sequence comes from Ctena decussata, assembly GCA_963989385.1. NCBI lineage: Eukaryota > Metazoa > Mollusca > Bivalvia > Lucinida > Lucinidae > Ctena > Ctena decussata. Next base: position 4,753,843 of record OZ022501.1, on the reverse strand, counting down.
CAATGACAAATTCAGCGTGGGTCAGGCCGCCCCCTGGGGAGAAGTTTGTTAGGGTATATGCTGTTTGCACTGACAGCAGTATGTTCTCAAAATATCACTAATGGTGAAATCAGTTGGTACAAATTTTAGGATAATTACAAATTAAAGCTGAAAATATTTTGATGTTACCTGAGAATGGGAACACCTGAACCTGTTAATTAACAGGTTCAGGTGTTCCCATTCTCAGGTAACATCAAAATATAAACAGGTTTAGGTGTTCCCATTCTTAGGTATATCAGTATATTCTCAGTTTTCTACCACTAAGATGATCCAAAATTAAATAGCTGCATACTGTCTTACTGTAAAAATTCAAACCATTGGGACAAATAGCTATGAGCAAATAGTGCGTATCCAGATCAGACTGCTCCTAAAGTTCGGCGACCCTGCAATCACTGACCGCCACCCTGATACCACTTTTCTAGCTGAGGGCACATTGGGTGCAGTTTTTCCTGGTCTACTGTATAAGGACAGAAACTCTTTTATGTAACTCTGAATGTGCTTGTAAGAGTTTGCTCCCTTGTTATAATTTTAGCTTGCCCGATGGGCAAGGCGCTTTCTGGCGAGCTACCCTGTACGCGGACAGGTCTTGTTCACATGTTCCACTGAGTCTGCCCGTCCTCTACGATTCGAAGAGGGGTATATATTACGTATTCTTCGAGAGGGGAATATTTATATCTACGAGACCTTCGTTTTGGGCCTGATATCGCCAACCAAAATACATTTCTACTGAATAATGCGTTAAATGAAACAGAATGTTGAAAAAAAAAAAGATTCTTCTGTAGATTCAGTGTTGATTTCGAGTACCGTGCTTATGTCTCTTGTAATGCTGCTGTGCTCCTAGTGGTACATCTTTATGTGACGCCGCAGTATCCTGTTCAGCTCAAACAAACTTGCATAATTACTGCCTATCAGCCACCACCAAAACTTGATCATTGGCTCGTGAAACAGTGATCGTAGCGCAGAGCATCCCTTACACAAGTCAGGTGAAGGCGCAATTCCATTTCAACATGGAAATTAAAAATTCAAGCTTCCTCAAATTGACAAAATATGATACTACCATTCGACTTCAATTAATGAAAATAATAATAATAAAAAGAACATATTTATGCACGATATTTGCTTTAAAGTAAAACAATTGATGGAGTTTCCACAAAACTCCCGAAAGTGGCCAAACCACCATTTCGGTTTGACCACTTTCAGGAGTTTTGCCGACATTTCGATTTGAACACTTTAAGAAGACGATCGTCACGCGAATTGGAACAACTATAACCTGCGGTCTAAGGTGAATAGGATAGGGAGAGCATTAGGCCCTCTCAGCCTAAAAAGCTGAAAGATTTCCCCCCGGATGCAAAGGAATTGCTCCCTGTCATTGAAACGCTTCTAAAATCATGGCGGCTATTCTGCTGGGAACTAAGTCTCCCTTTCCAGAATAAATAGACCCCTTTAAGAAGGGAGATAAACAATTCCATATGAGACTGGTATCCCTTTGAGGATCGAAACACACTGCAAACCACTACTCACGAGGGCGTCTTTTGTTGTTCATTTCTTGTCGCTTTTAACATAGATTCGTTCTCATATCATTATCTCAGTGTTAATTATAAATCGGCGACAGCCATTGAACGATTAAAAATAATGTTATCCGTCTTTTAAAAGCTTTAAACAATGTTTCAAAATATATTTTATATTGATGTTATGGTGTTGAATTGACATAAACGTAATAGCTTATTTACTTTTCATTTTAGAGCTTAAAATGGTCATAATTTTCATCAATGTGGTGTATGGCTTTAAAAGGAAAACTGGCTACGTGCTTTTGAAAGGGTTATTGAAAATTGCTTTTAAATGACAGCTTTACAGAAAATATTGGTTTAGTAATTCTATTCCAAGCTATAATCCACAATTTTCACTGAACAAAAGATACTGTAATAGAACTTCAGACTCACTTCCAAACAATGTATTGACCATATTAACATACCGCAAAATTCTAAGTACTGGGGCAGATAAGTTTTGCGCAAACAGTGCGGACCCAGATCAGACTGCTCCTGAGCAGTCTGATCAGGGTCTACACTGTTTGCCATTCCATCTACGTCCTTTGGCCGCAATGCTGCATTATTGTAAGACCAAACTGTTCCTACTTTTATGACAATTACGCCGATTATTTTAGGTGCCCAAATTTTTAGGAATTTTTATGGTATAAACCCTAAAATTTTCGGAGACCAAATACCTAAACAAGCAGCGTGAAGACCTGTAACAAACAATGGGTGCAGTCTGATCAGTGTCTTCACCCTTTGTCGACCAGTTTTTCAAACTGACCTGTGCAAATTTGAAGGTGGAAAGTCCACACGAAAAAAAAAAAAAAAAAGTCTGTGTTATGTACAATAACGTTGGCGATAATAAAGCATGCATTGTAGCTGTATTGTTAATGAAATAAGAACAATAATTAATGAACAAATAAATGCAACGTTTTCGATCGTTAGGAAAATTCAAGAACCCAAATTAACAAGAGCAAACTAAGCTATGATATAGGTAACTAAAATAAAAGTATACTCGTATAACCTTTAATTTATTTTGCCACTTTATCATCATTCAAGTTGTAACTTTAGAAAAAAAAAAGAAAGAAAAAAAAACATTGCCAGTTTGATGAAAAAAAAAAAAAAAACATTCGGACCTGTGCATGTTTAGTATCACTGTAGGTTTCTACATAAATATAGCAGTTAAAAGGTTGGGCGGCAGTCTCGATCGTATTCTTAATTCTTTGTAGGTTTGTGATTTATACCACGGGACGATTTATGTTTTAAAGTCTTCTCTTGCTCTTTGTCCTTTTGTCTACGTTTATTTTATCATTCTGATCACCTCTCTTGGGGAAGAGGGTGCTGGTCTTTTGGGGTCTCTGGCATTTGTTTATTTTGCGCGTGTGTTTATCCTTTTGTCTCTTCCTTTTAGTGTTGAGAGTTGGCTGTGGTTTACGACTGTACCATACCCTGTACCTTTGTATAAGCTTATAGCTATAGCAGTTAGATGGTTACCGTAGGTTTCTACATAATTATTGTAGTTAAATGGTTACAACAGGTTTTTACATAGATATAGCAGTTCAATTGTTACTGTAGGTTTCATAAATGGCTGTTCACATGGCTGTCAGTGATGATGTCTTTGGTGGTGACAAATTTCGTGTTATTTTTTTCTCACATGGTGTCTTGGGTGGGATCTCGGATTGTACTGTGTCAGTTCCTGAGAAATTTCCCAGTTTTTATACCTAAATATTGCAGTTAAATGGTTACTGAAGGTTTCATAAATATAGCATTAATGGTTACTGTAGATTAAAGCACAGGCGCTTGAAGTTCTATGCTCAAAAGACCCTCAAAACCCATTATACTTGACGCAGTCTATAGGTCATTTCAAAATGGCTCATAGCCTAGATATTTAGCGGCATTGAAATATGTTTCATAGCATAGAACTTCAAGCGCCTGTGATTAAAGAAATAGCATTAAATATTCAATATAGGTTTCTACATAAATATAGCAGTTAGATGGCTACTGTAGGCTTCTACATAAACCTAGCAATTCAATAGCTACCGTAGGATTCTACATAAATGTAGTTAAATAACACTTGTGGGTTTCAACATAAATAAAGGAGTAAAATGATTTCTGTATACTTATACTTATATATGAAGCAGTTAAATTTCTGCTGTAGGTTATAGAACAGTGAAATGGTTATTGTTGGTTATTCCATAAACATCGCAGTTAAATGGCTACTCTAGGTATCTATATAATTATAGCAGCTAAATAATTACCGGCCGAGCCGCGTAGCGCAATCGGTAGGGCACCTGACTCATAAGTCAGAGGTCCTGGGTTCGAAACCTGGCCATATACTTTCGTTTCTCCTTCCGCTGATTCAAGAAGGGCAGTTGTCAGTTACTGGCGAAAGTATGTGCACTGAGTACTGGTTAACCGCTTAGGAGGTCTAAGCCTGCCCAGGAATAGTGTGGTTAGGTTAACTGACCGTCCCGACATGACCTAAGCTGTTTACCGTGGACGTTAAGCAACAAATCAAATCTAATCAATAATTACCGTAGGTTTCTACATGCATATTGCAGTTAAATGACTACTGTAGGTTTCTACAACAATATAGCAGTTCAATGGTTATTATAAGTTAAAGATACAGCAGTTACTGTAGGGGTCTGACAACCAACTAAATGTTTTGTACCACTTCAGAAACTGAGGGTGAGGTTGGGCCTGTAAAATCGATTTAAGCCCCCCAGTAATTCATTACTGACCGTTCCAAGGCGGTAGTTCTGTTGTGGTACTCTGTTGCCTGTTTTTGGTGTCAGAGTTTCTGTGATGTTTTACCTTATGTATGTTCATATTATTTTTGGTTCGGTTTGGGTTGCTGAGTGGCCACCTTTTGGAAACAAGCTGCTCACTCGGTTGGCCATATGTTCTCTGTATCTTGATTGTTTGTAATCTTAGTTGTTTGAGGGCTGGATTTGGATTTTGATTGTTTCAGTTCCTGGTCTTTGCATACTTTTTACTTCTACATAAACAGCAGTTAAATGATGACTGTATGTTTCTACATCAAATAATTAGATGGATACAGTAGGTTTCAACGTAAATGTAAAAGTAAAATGGTTACTGTAAGTTATAGATACAGCAGTTAAATGGTTATTGTATGCTTCTGCATAAATATAGCAGTTAAATGGTTACTGTAGGCTTCTGCATAAACATAGCAGTTAAATGTTATTACTGTCGGATTTTAGATGAATATAGCAGTTAAATGACTATTATAGGTGTAAACATAAATATTGTAGTTAAATGATTACTGAAGGTTTTTACATAGATATGTTAAATGGTTACTGTGGGTTTCTAAATAAAAATAGCAGTAAAATGACTACTCTTGGTTTCTACATAAACATAGCAGTTCAATGGATACCGCAGGTTTCTACATAAATGCAGCAGTTAAATGGTCACTGTATGTTTCTATATAAATGCAGCAGTTAAATGGCAAGTGTAAGTTTCTACACACACACATATATATATATATATATATATATATATATATATATATAGCAGATATATGACCAGGTTCCTATATAAAGGAGTTAAATGGCAACCGTAGGTTTCTACATAAATATAGCAGTTAAATGGCAACCGTAGGTTTCTACATAAATGTAGCAGTTAAATGGTTACTATAGGTTATATATATATATATATCAGTTAAATGGCTACTGTAGGTGTCCACGTAGAGAGGCGCCGTGGTCGAGTGGGTAAAGACGCTTGGTTTTATGGTGCAGAAAGTCGTAAGTTCGAATCCCGGCATGGGTCAATTCGGGACTGGAAAACACTCTCTGTCAACCCAGCAGTATATGGTTACCTTATTCGAATCAAGCAAGACAAGGCAGCGAAAGGAGAGGGATGGGCTCCGCCTTCCATATGCTGTGCCCAAGATACAGTAAGCTTCTAACCTCCATTGCCCCTTCGGCCACTAGGCAATTGGAAATCTTTACCTATTAGGTATCTACAAAGTAGGTTTCTACAATAATGTAGCTGTTAAATGGCCACTGTAGGTTTGTACATAAATGTAGCAGTTAAATGACTAATGTAGGTTTGCACATAAGTATAGCAATTAAATGACTACTGTAGGTTTCTACATAAATACAGCAGCTAAACGGTGACAGTTGCACGTACACCTTCAAAATTTTACTGTTCACATAGAAATATGACAAAAAAGTGCAAGTAATCGGGAAAGAATTGAATATTATAAAACATTCAGTATTAAATGGTATTTTCATATGTAAATTGTGGACTATATCGTTACATATTAGTTTATGAGCTTGTATGTGCTTTAATGTGGGTGTACATATAGCTGTATCCAAATACAGATTAGACTTCTTATAGTTTTCCAATCAGTAAATTGAAAATATTTAATAATATGATTTAAACTGTTGCGGAATCGAAATTATGAGAAACTAAGATGTACATAATTAATACGTGCTTAAGTATGAAGAATCGGTGAATAAAATGTATAAAGATTACAACAGGGGCCGCCCGAAATAAACATTGGAAATTCATATGTATAGAAAACACCAAACACTCGAAATTTACAAATACACGTTTACGTATCCTTTTCACATGATTAAATGACAAGTGAAATTAAAAATAACATTTTGATGAATAGGTACCTCACTCAGAATGTTTGGTGTTATTCCAAACGTTTACCCAACGTATTACAACTATACCCACTCGAAACACACTACGGAACGGCTTGGGAAAAGCGTGTCGAATTGGGATAAACGAATGACGAAGGCCCGGTCCAGCTTGCGCATCAGCGCAATCTGATCAGAGTCATCGCCGCTCACGTATGCCATCTATTTCTGGATTTGTTAGTAAAAACTCTGGTTAGATTGCGATGATGTTCATGCTAGTCTGGGTATAGAACATAATTTAGTCTAACTTGCGGGTTTCTTATGCTGCGCCAGTTAATATTTGTATTGCGCTGCGCCTCCCTCGAAGTTATCTTTTATAAATCCAGTGTTTACCAAAACACAATTTTAAGGCAAAATCTCATTATTGTATTGTTGGATAGAATTTTGATGAGTTCTTGTATTTCTTTTATTGGCTTGTTAATTAAAGTTGAGTAAACTTTGCAATAAAAACTTTGCACGTGGGTAAACTTTCGTTTAATATAATTCTGTCCGAGCCGTGCTTCCTTTGGAACCATTCGCTAGCACAGGTGCTTCTGCTAAGCGCCCTTAAAAAAACTAAAGCAATCTCTAACAAGGAGCGGGCTATAAGGATTAAATGTGCGGCGTAGTTTAAAGAGGGCACCTAAGGACGTGCAAATAGCACTGACTCAGAACAGCCTCTGCATCTCTGTAGTCTGATCTGAGCCTTCCCTGTTGACATAACTGATAAATTCAAAGAGTGAAAAGTGAGACTAATCCTTTGCGCAGGCTGATAATAGTTTTCTCATATGGTAAATGGTTACACTTTCAGGGGAAGCAACTCTGCCACTTTTCTCCTTGCCTCTCTTCTCAACTGGCAGGGATCAACTCTTAAAGGAAAGAATTTTCTCCTTTTTAGGAGCAAATTCTTTCCTTTAAGAGTTGACCCTTTTTGAAAAGGTATCGTTGTCCAGGAAAGCAAACAGGGGAAAGTTGTTTTCCTTTGAAAAAAATGGTGTCCCGTACACCGTATGCACAATGGCACAATGCCTACGGTCAATCGGAACACCGCTCGGCCAATTCCGTGAATCACGGAATTGGCCGAGTGTGCTCCGATTGTGCCTACGGTCAGTCCGTAAACGTTTTGCCACAGGGAAAGGTACGTTAGGGCAATATGAAAATAGAAATAACTCAGATCAGACGGGGTACCCGCTTTGGTATATTCTTTATTATTACTGAACGAGTAGATCCCAATTTAGAAAGGATGCCCTGTTCTGGAGAGCAAACAGGAAGTCACAATTGTTGTTTCCCTTTGCATTGATTGACAGGGCAAAACGAATAGAGACGCTGCTGGGCGTCATTACTCATAAGCCCCGTTGCAGATCTATAGGCAAGGGCGAGGCGTGTCAGCACTGGGGTCACGCATAGCAGACTAAACATAAAACATGAAGGGGCGGGGCGGCGGAATGAAGGCAGATTCCCACATTTGCCGTCAAGGCATTACGGGAGCCTGGCTGAAACAGGCTACCCTGGATGCTCTTCACTTATTCCTGAGTTTATTATTATTTTGTTTGCACGGCACAGCCCAAAAGCTTCTGTACTGCATGAAGATAGAATTATATGTAACAGCATTCACTTCGATTTTGATTAATTGAGCCGCGACACTGGAAAACCAACAAAGTGGTTGTGCGCCTAGCGCAGGCTCAGATCAGCCTGGGCATCCGCCCAGTCTTATCAGACTCTTTGCTAAGCGCTTAAAGGGTAGCTAACGATCTAAGCTACCTCCATGCAGACAGCGAAGACTCTGATCAGACTGGGCGGATGCCTAGGCTGATCTGAGTCTTTGCTGGGCGCACATGCCACTTTGTTGGTTTTGTCGTGTCGCGGCTCAATTTTATATGTTCATGTGCCACACTCCTGTTCTCGCTATCAATTAATTCGACAACAAGTATTAACGTCTATACAATATATCACACGTATTTCGTACGGTTACAGTGTGTCCATTTTCTTTTCTAATGAATTTTCGGGTCAATATTTACACCTGAGTGTTTACAAAATCGCAAGGTGGTGAAACTTAATTGCAAATTTCCTATTTTTCTGAGCTCAAAGGAATTTGAATATAATTCGACGAACAAAGACGTATGAAAACATGTCAGTTATCTATAATGTCAGATTTCATCCCTATCTGATAGCTTGTTAAAATACAACGTGAGACTTTAAGCAAACAGTAATAGAAATACAAGTATATAGGGAGGATCAGGTTGACTAAAATGCAAATGTTTCATTTGACTAAGAAATAAAATATTTTCTCAACTAATGAATGCTATCCTGTATCTATAAACATCATCATACAGTGCACTTTGAAAGAAAACGCATCTTCAACATTTTAAGAGCACTTGGTCACACTTACCATACTTTGGATTCCTTTATGGGGGAGCATGAGGTGGGGTTTGTAAACTGTAACAGTGAATGTATTGGGAAGAGTGCGTCTTTTTGAGGTACAGCTATAATTATCATTATGATTCTCAAATTTTTGATTTATTTACTTATTTATTTATAGTAGCTGAAAAACAACAAATATATTATCTATTGTTGGCATTGTGAGGAACAGAAACACTTTGTTTAGCTAGTAAATCGGTGTTTCGTTGGACTTAAAAAACAAGAAAGATATGGCACATTGTGTCAAATAATTGATTCACGGAATTGGCCGAGCGTGCTCTGATTGCATTCACGTATCTACCTCTTGTGGTGGCCGCTGGTAATTTCCTAGAAAAAACACTGTCATAGAAATGAAACTGATATGTTTTCTTCAAAATGAAAGCATTTCTAATGCAGAATTTACCTTTAAGCATAAAAAACACTCTGAAATGTCAAATGTGGCATGCTTTACCAAGTCAGTTGCAACTCCAACATGCCTGTCAAAAGGTCCGAAATAGAAATACAAGTATATAGAGAGGACCAGGTTGACTAAAATGCAAATGTTTCAGTTGACTAAGAAATAAAATATTTTCTCAGCTAATAAATGCTTACTTGTATCTTTAAACAACATCATACAATGAAGTATCGGTCTCCAACTGTTTAAGTGCACCAGGTTTGGGATTCCTTTATGGGGGCCATTTGTATTCTTTGGACATTGCATTTTTATGCCAGACAGGAGCATAGGTAGAGTTTGTAAAGAGTGAATGTATTGGGAAGACTTCGTCTTTTCGAGCTACAAATTTATGTGTCCATAAAGATAAATATGAGTTTCCCGGCGCCGGTATTGATGGTCTGCATCAATTGTTTTTGTCTATTTTTGATTTTGTCATCCATTTCTTCAGTTCCTCCGTTTCAAGCCGAGTATTGGGTATGTTGTATTTGAGCCGCGACGTGAGAAAACCAACAATGTGGTTGTGCGCCCAGCTCAGACTCAGATCGGCCTGGACATCCGTCTAATCTGAGCAGAGTTTTCGCTATGCGCTTATAGGGTAGCTAAGAGTCTAAGCTAGCTCCATGCGGACAGCGAAGACTCTGATCAGACTGGGCGGATGCCCAGGCTGATCTGAGTCTGCGCTGGGCGCACAACCACATTGTTGGTTTTGTCGTGTCGCGGCTCATTTGTTTTAGTTTGTTATAGTAATTCATAAAGGTGTTTGCTTTGGTTACTCTTATAGTGATTTTGATTGAAATGTAAACGACGTAACGTTAGCTGTTGGTGACAATTTCATTTTTAAGCCATCTTTCTAATTTTCCCCTGATACAGTACTTCCAAAGGACGAGCTAACGTAATAACTTTTATACCATTTAAAAGGTTATTTACGGAGTATTTGGAAGATAAAAAGAAACATTATTTATGAGACATAAAAAGAAATACAGCGTCTTGACATACCAAACAACGTCAGTTTTTACGCTGTACTTGACGTTGCAACGCACTCGCAATGCAGATTAGTTAGTTCAGCTTAAATTGAAAACCAGAGCTCAAAACCCGACAAAATTTTCACCGTCAATGCGAGAGAAGTAATGTAAACTAACATCGAAATGCCAACAAGTTAAGCATTTCTGTCTAGAAGAAAACTTAAGATTTAGCGATTCAAGATAAAGGTAAACTTCAGATTTTTGGCACTAAAAAGCGGCACCCGACAAAGATCAAGGCACCACTAAAGAACTATACGAAGCAGAAGTTGAGTTGAACATTTACTGGCATACAATACCTTTTTTTAATTTTTTAAATGTGAAATCAGACCTCGGAATGTATGATCCAATTTAAAGAAATACCAAATTTTCCAAATCTAGCAGTTTTGTCCCCAACGCCAGAATTCTTAATTTTGCATTCTGGGTGGTATTTTCTGTGCATAAAAACCATATCAATATTTAATATGAAGTAAATTTTAATTAGGCGGAAATGAAATACTTATGTCGAATAGTTCTTTACCAGGAATGTTTTTGGAATTTATTTCTGACAGCCGATGTAAAATATGAATAAGCAAATATAGCGGTTTTGTCCGCAACTGTATTTGTACGTTGGTTACGTTTTATTGAAATCAATAGACTGTTGACGACTTCTAATTTTACATCCTTTTCAACATATTTCAGTCATATCAGGACGATGAAAGGTTGATTATCATAGGCTCTTTGCAATGGAACCCCATTTATGTTTGTAAAGATTCTGGTCTCAAGCGGGGATCGAACCCGGGACCGTTAGGTCAGCAGGCCAGCGCTTAAACTACTTAGCTAACGGGACTCCATATTGAAATGGAGCAAAATCGTAAGTTGTCTCGAAAATTAATATCTTCCGAACATATTCTGCTAGCTGTTGCAGTTGGCATTTAAATTTACATTTAATGAGTATTTATTTAAGAAATATTTGAAGAAATACGTTGTTGCCGTTGCAGTGAACTGGCAACCGAACTCAAATCTGACGTTTTCTGACGTTACGCTAATTGTCACCAACATCTGACGTTACGTCAAACATTTTCATGGACCGAAATAAAAACATCGTATAAGAAGATTCCGATGAATTATTGGTCTTTAACAGGCGTATCTGTTTGTACAATTAGAAGGTGTCTTTAACGCTACCGTTAAACAACAATCAACTAGATACATCAAACGACTGATCTTCTTCCCCGTGACCTAGAGGTGCTGAAAAGAACACAGACATACCCCAGGAAACTCTGAGACAATAACAAATAAACAAGGTGGTCCTCACAGAATAACTCCTCTGATCTTGCCCTGTCCAGAGTGGTTATATCTGGTGCTCCCCAAAATATAGAACAACAAATAAACAGCTGAAACGCTTGTTAATCAAAAGCTGTCAGAATATTGCATACTGGAAAATCAGAGCTGGTTCGTGGCTGAATTTAGATGGGCTCAAGGTACCAAATTCTAGAATAATATAGGGCTCAAAAATGATTTTTCATGTATAAACTTTAGTAGCTCCCAAGGGAACTGGCAAATGTTAATGCATTGAAAAACAATGTTTTGTCGCTTTAATGAATAAAGTCATTCACAAGGCCACAAAAATAAGGAAAATGTTTAGGCACTATTTTTCGGTCTCATCGCCATTACCTAGCAGATATACACACACCATGTCTATCAAAATTCTCATTTCTGGCCATGGTCAGCTATCGTGATTTTTTTTTAAGTTTTGGCAGCAAGTTACAAGTAAAAATGATGTTCACTAAAGTTTTCACTCGATGTCGCCTGCACTTCCATCTTTTTATGGTATCCGAATTTGTATAACTCTTGCGTGCAAGTTTCTTTTTTATCGATGTGGCCAACTACAAACTTGCCGCTTGTTTTTGTATTGATGGAATATTGGCCTGACTCTTGCAAATGAAAAGCCAAAAAGCCGTGCATCAACAGCGCGTGAATCTGTTAATACACGGCTGTTCACCTGTTAATGTACGGTTGTTACAAGCGTACGTCACTGCTTTTTATGCAGTAACCTATCTTGATTGGCTTCCGTCATATGTGTTTCAGCATTTTCTCAACACAGTGGCTCGAACTAATCAGCTCTCTAGCTCTGGTGGACTCATTACAGTTTAATTCAAGCTAATGGGAAAGAAATTTTGATATATATATATAAAAAAAAAAAATATTAGGCTATAGATAAAAACGACGGGAGCCGTAACCTAGCTTACCTGTCTCCGGAACCATATTTTCCTTATAGAGTGGAAACGTCCGCATTTCCGAGGGATTGGCGATCCCGACATTGGATCACGGGGTGGCGGAATTAGCCTAGCTGGAGGAGAGATTCTATCCGAACCAAAATGGCGCTTCATGGCACAGAGCCCTTCACAATGGCCCTTCTATCTAGATTACTGTTGAACAGGAGGTAAAACTGTCCAGTCATTTATCATGTGGATCCCTATTAAAGAGGGGGACAAGAGTGAAAGTAACAGAGTTGCTTCTCATAGCAATGTATCTATTTATCTTAATTATGAACTGTCAATTCCTTGTACTGGGACAAAAGGCCCAATTTTTAATAAAACATCTAAAGTCTGGGCACACAAACCATTATCAGGAGCCTGTCATTTAAAAAAGCAAGCTAACCTCCCAAGAGCTCAGAAACCGAATCCTGGCCGGGTTTTCTAATATGCAACCATTGTAAAGTAACCTCATCAGGAGATCAGAGAGATGCTTGTTTTCCTTTGGGAGGCGAGATTTGTTATATACAAGACAACCGTTTGGTTTGCCTATCAAACAGATACAGCTGTCAAAATAACGGTAACGTTAATGAGAAGATATTATCATTCTATAGGATACTACTGGATATCTCCGATCCGGCAAGAAATGCATTTTCCTTGCATTTGATGCATTTTCTGGACGCTTCAAAAGTATTTTTCGTTATGAAAAGAACTTTATGTTGTCTATGTTACCGATTCATTCTGACATTCTGGCAGCTAAACACGACAATATTGTTCGGTCTCACTTTCAAACGCACTAAATTGGGCACAATTTAGTGTGTTTGAAAGTGAGACCAATCTATATATATTACGTTGTGTTCATGCTGGTTATAGCTAAATAATTGAAATGCTTATAGAATGATCAGTCGCGGAGGTTAAAGACAATATTTTGCTATCTGTTACATGATACACTTCAAGGTATTATGAGGGCTTATTTAAACAATTGGAGAGCGATACCTCTTCCATGGCCCCAATTTTTGTCGAGTGGACCCATAAACATGTCAAAGAGCTTCTATGAATTATCTTGTATATGTATTTAAGGATATATTATTGGACGCTTCCTGAGAAACACCGTCTAAAAGCTTATAGAAACCGTGTAGGTCATGACAAGGCTAAGCATAGTCGCGATCTGGTCAGAGTATCGCGCGCTCCGTAATTATTTGAGCGAACAGCAGTTCGCTCAAATAAATACTGAGCATGCGGATACCCTCCCACCAGACTGCGCATGCGTGGTCTGGGCATACGCAGTCCACATATGCCTGCATGCGATTTCTTACGACTATAATATTGTCAGTTACTGGCGAAAGTATGTGCACTTAGTACTGGTTAACCGCTTCGGAGGTCTAAGCCTGCCCAGGAATAGTGTGGTTAGGTTAACTGACCGTCCCGACATGACCATAGTTGTTTACCGTGGACGTTAAGCATCAAATCAACCAACCAACCAACGACTATAATATTATTACATTACTGGGTATTATCTGCTATGTTCTGGCATGCTGCGGTACCCTGGCAGTAAGAATTCTTTTACTCATTCAGAAATGAACAAAACTTTTTTTAAAAAAAATCATACTAAAATGAAGGTAGCTGCTCCGAAGGGCTACGTAAAAGTTGAAAATAAAGTTGAAACAAAAATTTAAAATGCCTACCAAAAGGCAGTTAGTCCCAACCATGAATTAAATAATAGTGCAGTAAATTTAATCTTTGACTAATTAGATTATTACGGGTAATGGTAAACAACTAACGAATCTTTGACTGGACGAGTGAGCTTGTCGAAGAGTTCCCCGCAAAGTCAGCCCAAAAAAAAAAAAAAAAATTTCTGATGGTATGTCAAAGGCGGATATTAAAAACCTATTGTTTTGCGGACTGACTTGTCGGACTAGCCCAATACTTGCCGGGTACACGGCAGTTTTAGTTGTGATATCGTCGACAGGCCCAGGCAAAAGAAAATATTTACGAAGAGTGCCATAACGGATTTTATTGCCCTGTAATCATGAGAAATTGCATAAACTCAAGGTGGCACAATCAAAATTGGGGTTGTTAAGGTCCTCCCTAAGTTTATTAGGTTTGGAGAAAATCAGTGTCAAGTTACCGCTTGTTTTGACAACATGAAAATATAATCATAAATGTATCATTAATGTGATAATGAACGGAAACATAAGTCACATCCTTTATGGTATGATAGAGTGTGACATATTAGGTTTTCAATGTTTAGCAAAATCTCAAACAATTTTCCCTGAAATCATTTTTTTTTTTTTACTAATAATCCACGATATGTACATTTTTATTAATTCTAGCAACAAAGCGAGATAAATGCGATTGTGTTAAATATCTGACTGCATGAGTTACATTTCTTTAAAGTTTTATAGTCTTTTGGTGTATTTATCTATTTATTTTTTTATTACAAACCAATAGTTTTTTTCTCTTGTGGGACTCAGATTGAAAACTAAGTTGCTATATTCGCCTCAGAAATAATCCTGATTATCTGTTTCCCAGAGAATTTATAAGGTTTTCGGCTTTTCTCACTTAGAGTTTGTAAAAGGTAAACAATGCGGACAGGTTATCCTCTAGTTTACATCGTTCCTGAGTTGATTAGAAGAAAATGAAAGCAATACACCAGTCGAGTGTCCATCAATGTATATTGATGAAGATCTAAACACATTATTATTGCAAACTTAATCCCTCTCACGCCCGCAGTTTGAAAAGAAACAGAAATTAACAAAACAAGAGCCTAAAGAGAGTGATATTCATCTCATTTACACAGTGTTGAAAATTTGCGTTGTTAACATTAGAGGGAAATGTTTGCCAGTAATAGGCGATTTTTATCATTTTGAAGGAGGTCTCTACAACGTATTTTATGTCATGTTTTGGTTAGAAACCGCAGTTTGTGAATAATCGGGAAAACATTTATGTTGTATTTTGGAGAACGGTGAATGCCGGCCTCACTAAGAGATTAGACATCGGTAAACTTGCATAAATTTCTGCAACATTAATGCATAAGGGATTAGTATGCATCAAACGTGGATTTCCCCTCCTAAGCGCGCAAATTGATTAGCAATGCATATGTATACATGAGTTTAAGATGGTGAGTGTGGTAGCTCTCCCTTAGTTTTTCTGAGTTCCATTGCTTTTTTTCTTTGTTGTATAGCTTTGCTTTTTTTCACCGACTATTCTTGTGCGTGCCATAACTGGGTAACAGTCTGGTATATCCTGATGAAACTTTATGGCATCTGGACGAGGTCAAGATGGTAACTTGCATATTACTGAGTTACAACTTTTCCATTATTTATCCATTGTTCAAGACTAGTTGTATAGCATAATTGCGTGCATTATAACCAGATAATTATTTACTGGTTAATTGTTTGCAATATCTTAATAAAAATCTAAGAGGGTTCCTTCAAGAGCAGAGAACACATTCGAATGAAGGAATATGGTTTATACTTCGAAGTTTCGGCTATTCAAGCCTCATCAGTGACCCTAAAATGATCTGGTAACGAAAGCCAGAGAAAACATGCTGTAATTTCTTAATTTTACTAAGGCATTGATTAGAAGACCGTTAAATATCAAAAAGTCCAAATGAATTAAAAGCAATGATCTAGAATATTAATGGTCATTAGTCTAAACCAATTTAAATTTTTGACTTCTCAGAATATATCCTCTGACCTCAAATCTGCACTATGGCTGATGTACGGGAGCCGTTTTAGGGCCGCCACACGACACAACAATAAACCCTTTACAACAGCAGGTACATTATTGTATTACGTCAAAAAGGATCTTTCACCTACAAAAACTTATTGCTCTCCCTATTTTTTTAGTTAAGTCACTTTGAGGAAATAAAAATCAGCGTTGTACATGTATAAGAATACAGGAGACAAAGAGTGGGGAAATGAACGGCTTTCGGTTGTCTTTACCATGCAGGGCTTTAGCAGGGCCGTGATGGATGAGAAGTCATAGTCCCCGCTAGTCCTCGGGGTGACGGGCGTAGCATGGTTACAAATGACTGGTGTATAAGTCATAATGTTTCTCTTGATCTAATACTGATAATAGTGATAAAAATTATAAACAGCATTATACTGTTTACATTCCTTTCAACCCTGAATATTTTCAAAATTTGACAGAAAGTCAATTTGCATGCAAACTACAAGTTAAGACACTGACTTTGCAGTGTCTTAATTTGTACACGCTGATTCTTTTTCTGCACAGTATCGAGGAGGCAATATTGGCAGTATGCCTCCGAATTCCACTGGGTCCTTTTGGCATTATCAGCCCATCTCTGATCAGCTATCGGCAGTGAATGATACTAACAAGGCCATGTCATATAGCTACAGACACCAAAACCAAGAGAAAATACTGGCAATTGAACATAAAGGGCCAAAACATGAAATTAATGAATTTGCAAACAGAGTAGATTCACATGAGGCGACTCATAATGAGCTGCCTCGCCAGTGTCTTCAACTATTGCCCACTAGTCTTTGAATTCTGAATATGATATAGTTTGTACAAAACATCTTTTTTTATTTTCGTGTTTGCAGAGGTTCGTAAATTTTGTCATCTGCTTTTTAACCTGTGGAAGGTACGACCACGTCCTTGCAAAAAGGCTTCATACACAACAAGTGAATAAGTCTCATACCTAAAATCTAACAAATCCCCATTTCTATGTTATATACAGAAATGCTAGCTAAATGGCAATTCAGACCTTGAGAGTGAACTGGCTCTTTGCTCTTTGTCAGATCTCAAACTGTATCCTAGCAGGCACACAAGTTGAACCAACTTTGAATCAACGTTGATCCGACGTTTAACGGTTCAATGTTAATTTAACATTGTATGCCAAGTGGGAATGTTTTTTTTTCATGCAACAGGTCCATTTACGCAAAGTCTGGAAGAAGTCATTGCAGTATTGCATGTATTATTTGTTTATTTGATATCATTATTATTATTATTATTTATATGATATCCATTTCTATGACATTTATCTGTCAGGTGTGTATGTGTAAGTGTTTGAAATTGCTTTTTTCTTTTCATTGTTTTTACCTATGTTTAACATCGTGTAACTCAAATTATTACTATTATTATTATTTTACCACTATTACAGTATACCCGACTGACACCGACCGCAGTACGCTGTCCACGACATTTCTTTCGGGGAGCGGGGTCGTGGGTGGGGGGATGGGGGGTATGGAACAGGGCAGTGTGCAGAAATCTTGTCGAAATCATGGGCTCTGTCCCAGGTCCAGGGTGGATATTCATTCCGTCGTAGTATGTCGTTGTTAGCTTTTTTAGGTGAGTTATGATATGTACCGTCAAATTCTAAATACTGGGACGTTTAGTTATGAGCAAATAGTGCCCCGGAAGGAACAGTCTGATCAGGATCTCAATATTTGAGCCCCGACACGAGAAAACCAACAATGTGGTTGTGCGCCCAGCGCAGACTCCGATCAGCCTGGGCATCCGCCCAGTCTGATCAGTCTTCGCTGTCCGCATGGAGGTAGATTTAACCCATAGCTACCCTTTAAGCGCATAGCGAAGACTATGATCAGACTGGGCATCTACCTCCATGCGGACAGCGAAGACTCTGATCAGACTGGGCGGATGACCATGCTGATCTGAGTCTACGCCGGGGCGCACAACCACATTGTTGGTTTTCTCGTGTCGCGGCTTATTTGCTATTCTATCTTCATCTTTTGGACGTATAAATGCATTGTAAACAAAACTGTTCCATTTTCAGAATAAATAGGGCAGTTATTTTAGGTGGCCTATTTTTATTCTTTTAATTTTACGGTATATTTCTGTTCACATTTGTAGATTTAATGCATTTATATCTACATCACGATGAGACTTTAACAAAATGCGTAAATGAGTCTGATATCGTATTATAATCTGAGACCACATCAAAATATGGAATTTCTCCATTCTTCAGCCTATCTGGACTTTCAAGAATTGTTTTGTTAAATTGCGCAAGGAGCGCAAAAAGGGGATGGAAGGGTGGAGGAGAGTCTCGGTAACCCAGTGGATGAAGCGCTATAGCCTGCTGAGCTGATTGAATTCCTGCTGGTGGAAGAAACCTTTTAAATCGTAAACGGGGTTCCTTTCATTATCATCATCCCATCGTCCTGATATGACTGAAATACTGTTGATAGTGACGTAAATTCGCAAGTCATCCGTCCATCCGTCCTAGCTGAAAAACTTACGTAAAGAGAAAACTAAAACTGAGGTGAGCTGCACAAATAAGCCCCGACACGAGAAAACCAACAATGTGGTTATGCGCCCAGCGCAGATTTAGATCAGTCTGGGCATTCGCCCAGTCTGATCAGAGTCTTCGCTTTGCGCTTGAAGTATAGCTTAGAGCCTAAGCAACCTCCATGCGGACTGCGAAGAATCTGATCAGGCTGGGCGGATCCCCAGGCTGATCTGAGTCTGCGCTGGGCGCTGAACCACATTGTTGGTTTTCTCGTGTCGCGGCTCAAATAAGCTTGCAGAATACATTTTAAACAAACTATTTATGATTCATTTTCTGATTCACATTAGCTGAAATTCTTAAATATATTATAATCAAAGCTTGTAAAAACATCTTAAGCCCATATTTTCTTATTTTCTTGACAAAGTACGGGCAAAGGAACAATTTCGTGGGAAAACTATCGCCATTAAAATTTGAAAAATCCTTCTTGAACTAACTTTTAAATATTTATAAATCTATTACAATAATTTTTAAATTATTGTTTTCGTGATTTTTAGACAATTTAACCCGGGGTGTGCTAAAATGTCTCCTACGTAGTGAAAATATTTTGTTTTGCCGTCATTATGTATTTACGAAACAAAGAACATAATGTTTATATTTCTATTAAATATGTCCAAATAACTTTCAAGCCTGCGCAAGGGAAAACCATGAATCGTTTTAGATACTGATCATACGGTTAGCAATAGCATTCATATCCATGTAGTCTTTTTTTAAGAACTTCTCTCTGCATCTGCATCATACCAAAACCTTCTAGCAAGTTTGTCAAATTCGCTAGAAGGTCTTGATGTGATGTAGACGGGTAGTCTAGTCTAGGTCCTGGCTGTTCTAAGTGCAAATTTGTGGGCATTTTTCCATTCGGCGGCTTTTTTAACAACAACATGTCAACTTTAAGTAAGTAATATAGTTAAACTAATATTTATAAAATCGTATTTATTTTTCTCTCAAAGAGTATGTTTTACGAATTTATTTCGGATCTATAACATGTATAATGCTTTAACCTAACAATAATATTTTCACATTCCGTTACGGCGGACTTTAAATATTTTTCTTAGGCTAAATAAAATCTTTATTCAAGTAACAGAGAATTTGTTTAAGTTTGTTTATACCTTTCTCTATTCTTAATTCCACGACTTAAGCATAGGATTAATCTATTGTAATGATACACTAATATTTTCATTGTTTTACAGTGTTTCTCATACACTCTACGCATTTTGTATGTCAGCCAAAATACCTAAGACGTATTAGCGAAAGTGCTTTTGCTGTACTAAATTAATGGAATATTGTTAAACCCGCGTGTCAGTTTAAATTTGCCATTAATTTCGTGTTCTCTCTACTTGTTCCTTCAGAATTTAGTAATCCTATCTTATTCTGATTCGCTATTGATACAAGTATTAAGTGATACTCTGCGGTTAAGGGCGGAGCTAATCTGAGGTTATTGCGGATTGGAGAAAGATACAATTTATTACAAGAGGTTTATGGTAATTATCGGGTCACGTGGTGGGAGAAGGAATCTTATTTCTTTTGAAGCTCTGTGAGTGGGCAATTCTAAGATAATATTTGAGGTGTAAAGATTCTCATAAACTTTGGGTGGTAATAAGAAATTTTGTAATATTGTCTGAGTGAATGGATTTTATTGTACATTTCTCATAAAGTTTTTAAATGTATGATTACTTTCTGTTAAAAATGGATATACTTTTAATGCATAGCTGGACAGTGCGGTTACATTAAAGATCTTATATGCTGTAATAAATGTAGCTAAAATGAGACACAATATGGAACCAAGCGGGTCAGACACACGGACAGACATTCCAAATCGTCATTTTTACATAGGACATCAAATAAACACTTCGCCTCTAGCCGGAAGCTCACCTCCCATGGACTCAGGCATGTTACCCACGGATCAGGAAAATAACTGTGTGAATTCTGACAAAAACAACTTGTATAAATTTCAGACAACTGAAAGAAATGACAACTTTCATATTCCGACGGATTATTCCAGGCATAGTGAAGTTAAACAATTAGAACAAACCTATGATATTACCGCATCAGGAGGAGTCGAAAATCTGGCAGATAAGATGGAGAAAGAACGTAGCATGTATCAAGCTCGATCGTCGACGCCGATTGCTGAATACGTCACCGACGACGAGGAAGAATTAGATCCTGTCGGTGAGATACATGATTCTCTGAACACCCCAGATCAGTCTCCCATTTCTTCACCAATATCTCACGATCTGGATGGAAATATGTCTATGGATTCCAAAGAGTTAGATGACAGTTTTAAAGACTTGAGTGATTCACACAAAGATTGTGATATTGTGGCAAATATTAATGGTACAAACAATAAAAAGAATGGCAAAAATAGTTTAGTTAAACCTCCATACTCATATATTGCTCTAATAACAATGTCTATATTACAATCAACGTCTAAAAAGTTGACATTATCTGGAATTTGTGAATTTATCATGAACAGATTTCCATACTACAGGGAAAAATTTCCAGCATGGCAGAACAGTATCAGACATAACCTATCGTTAAACGATTGTTTCGTGAAAATTCCAAGAGAACCCGGAAATCCAGGAAAGGGTAATTACTGGACCCTGGACCCGGCCAGTGAAGATATGTTTGATAATGGGAGTTTTCTTCGACGCAGGAAGCGGTATAAAAGAAATGCCCACGAGTTAATGGGACAGTCTGCGGCGTTTATGTCGGCGTCGGAGTCATTCTTTCATCACCATGGATATTTACCTCAAGCTGCGCATTCACCAGGAGTTGGGGGCTACCCCTATCCATACGTTAACCCAATGGCATCGCATTTACCGATTCTAGCACAGAATGAACTGGCGCGTGCACATTTGGCAAATCAAGCGTACCTTTCGCCAACGATTAATCCAGCGTTGTCGATTCCAACGTCAGTGACGTCAATTTCATCTGCGGCGACAAGTAAACCATCACCTACGTCATCAGCAAAAACTTTTTCAATAGACAGTATTATAGGAAATAAATCAAGTGACTCATCTTCCAAAAAATCGACGTCACCAGTGACTTCAGCGTTGACGCCGTATAAGCCTGTATGTGTGCCGGCGTCTTCTATAAACTCTCTCAGTTCAATAGCGTCTTTGCGAGCGGGCGCTATCGACATGTCGAGAATAAACAATAGTGCTTATCTTGCCCCGTACATGAATCAGGCGAGCATGAATGCCCTGGACATTGAAAAATATCGTCAATATTTGCAAGCGTACAGTTTACACGGACTTCAGGCCGCATGGCCGAGATAACTAGGTTCTTAAGACATCAAAATAGTGCCATTCTACTAGTTAATTTTAGTTACATACAAGCTTGGTTGGGGAAAAAAATGAAAACGGGTATTTACTACCATTGTCTTCTTAACGTTTAAAATGGGCGTAATTCTGCATGATTAACGTGTACGTGGGCGCACAACGTTGAAACTACGTCGTATTAACGTCAATACATCATCATTCAGGCTTTGCTTCAATATTAGTTTTGTGTGAAACTACTGTACACGGTAGTAAATCAGTTCATGTTACTTAAATCACGAAACCTTCCGCTATTTCGTTTTTTTTTTTTTTTTTTTTGTTTTTTTTTTCATAATTTTATTTACTAAATGTAAAGGGCAAAAAAAAAAAGAAACAGAAATAGAGAAAACGATCTTCAAAAAGCTTTCATTAAACGTATTTCATTTTCAAATGATTTTTTTTTCTACTTTTCTTTCTGCCTAAAGAACCGTAGTGACCCAAAATGTTGCTGGCTGAGTAGACCAATATCAGATTCTGTTAGCCAAGGTTCTGAAACATATGCTGGATAAAAAACTCAAAATTTTCAATATTTTGGAACAAATTCTATAACTGGTTAAGGTGTATGGGTACACTTTCACGTTTTCTGTATTTTTTACAAAGGGGGACAACTTTTTTTGTGCTTCCCTAGATGACTAAATTCTTCCAAAGTTGGGCCTACCCTAAAATGAAAGAATTTGTTCCCGTGGGAGCGAATTCCTTTCTTTCAGAGCTGACACCTCAGTGAGAAGGGATGTAAAATAATAATGACAGAATTGCTTCCCCAGAAAGTGTGCCCATTCACATTAAGAGTTCCGAAATTTTAGGATAATTACAGTACATATTATCACTAAATATAGGGTTACATGTAAGAACCACAATTTACTCTGGTTAATATATTTACTTTTCCTTTATGTAGAATTTGCTCCCGTAAATGTGCAAACATATTAAAGTTGAAATTAAACGAATTTTTCGGTATTCTGAAAAGTTTCATTAATGAGGGAGCTCCGATAATATTGTTGATTGTTATATTTGAAATATATGTGCTATACGCCATGAATTTTGTCATGGGATATTTAAAACGGGCTTATTGTCTCATTAAACAAAAAATTCAGAGTTCAGGATCAGCGAAACATTGTAAAGATTTTACTTCTTGACACAATCTAATAGTAATAATAATAATAATAATAATGGCTTTTAAATATTTTGTTGTTGGATCTCTGTTGTTTCTCAAAAGAACACACCGTTTGCATGTTGTGGCGAAATAAGCTTTAACTAAATCTCCAGTTTTGAACTGTTATCACGCCCGCTAATCTCTTAAGTCATAACAAAAATGTCACGTTTTTGTCGACAATGCTATTCAGTCTCAATGAAATAATATGCTGTGGCCCCCTATAGGATGTTTTTTTATTAAAAAAAAAAGATAAATAAAAGACAGTAACTTAGGAAAAAATGAAATTAACAACGGCATTCTTTTTGAATTATGCTTTATTTCTAATGTTCGTTTTTGTGTCAATAGTAAAATAGTCAAATTCAAATTTTCAGACTGGCCGAATAAAGCTGTAAATGACTGAAGTTTAAAACATTGCTGCATTAGTTTATATGTTGTGGCAGTTGCACCGTTTACATTTCTTATGCATAAAGATTTGCTCCAGAAGTACGAACGGTAGTGAAATTCGAACATGGGCATCATTTCTTTATTCAACTTGTTACATGTCTTTTAAAGCATTCATTGCCAATACAAAATTGTCCGAACCTTGTAACGAATTTAGAAAGCTTCGAGTTTCAGCTTTCCTTGCTTTTTCTTGCACAACTGGGAGAACCCTCGTATTTGTTCTAGCATCGGCAATGAAACACCAGGGCCCGGTTGTTCAAAACTAACGACATCGTTAGTTAACGAGACGTTAAAATTTCAAAAGGAAATATCTCAAATACACCATTATTTTTTGTTGAGAAAATGTGAGAAGCTTTTGCACTGCAAAAGATTCTCACATTTTTTCAACAAAAAAAATCAGTGTATTTGGATATAAAGTTTTTTGTTGAGAAAATGTGAGAAGCTTTTGCACTGCAAAAGCTTCTCACATTTTTTTTCAACAAAAAATATCAGTGTATTTGAATATAAAGTTGTAAAACACTTATAAATAACGAGCTGACCTCTTTACGAGCTTGTTAGGCTAACGATGCTTTGAACAACTGGGCCCTGTTTTGTTAGATATAAAATATAGTATACTTTAAATAAAAATTACTACACAAAAATTAAGTTTTTAAGATGTCTCCCTCGTTTTGTTTTTATTTTTCTTTACTATGTTATTTGATGGAATTGAACCCTAGCCATTTATACCGACAACTGAGAAATTATTGCAAAACTTATTTTCTACCTGAATTATTTGTTGCTGCATATGTAATACATCATTTCTATAAATGCTAAAACGGTTAGCTGTTGGAATTCTGAACAGGGCGGGATCGTATGTATTTCACCATATACATCTGTAATGGCCCCTCATTGGAACCGCCGCAGAGAGGCGTTTTTAATGAGGACTATAGGATAAGTTTAGTTAATAATGATTAAAAAGGAAATAATTCAGAGATCAAGATAAGATGACTATTTGAAGATGATCCTAAGCTAATTTCTGCTAATCCTCCTCAAATCCTTTGTTGTGACTGTCAGAGAGTAGCTTTTCCCCCCTAGTAGTTTTTCCCCCCGGAAAAATGACTATGATTTTTCCATAGTAGAATTTCCCACCGGAAAAATGGCTATATAGTAGAATTTCCCCCCGGAAATATGACTATATAGCCAATTTTCCCCCGGGAAAATCTACTATACGTGTTTTTGCATAGCCGTTTTTCCCCTCTATAGTGGATTTTCCCCCTGGTAATATGATTGCAGGAAAACACGCTACATAGTGGAATTTGCTCCTGCTTCAATTATAACAGTGAGGTTCATAACTGAAACAGAAATACGAGTATCTGTCCGTAAAATATCGATGGATAACATATGCTTGAACCGCGTGTATGTGTCCATTAGTCTCTTATTTTTGTTTTTGGAAAACAGGTAGGCATTTTGCTTTTCAATGTTAGCCAAAAACGGCTATGAGTGAACGTTGTTGTTTGCATAAATTTGTATAATTTTGTGTTTGTACAAGCGTTCTTCTGTGCGTGCGCACAGCAGAGTGCCTGGACTAGTGTTCGCCTTTCATGCAGGAGTCGTTGGCTCGACTCCCATCGGGACACACGTCCGATTATTATTTTCAATAAATAATAAACTCCCTACAAAATCAAACATGACAGTTCAAAGCACCCGTTAGAACATCTTCCCATAAGCTTGCATGCGTATGTGTACGTATATCAATATCTGCGATGGGAAGAAACCACACCAGTTCAGTTCAGTTCAATTCTTTTATCGACGTTACCCAAGTGGCTCAACGGTACGTAACCATAGTTGCACACACTTGGCGCCGTGTGTCCGTCCAATAGAAACCACACCTTAAATTAGTAATTATTGATTATTATAAAACTATGGTTGCTAAATTTGCATATTGATTTTTTGGAATTCATCACGTTTATTACCTCCCCTGAAGTACTGATACATTTCTTATGCGATTAATTTCGTAAAACGTCTCTGTTTCATTCCCTTCCGTTTCGTTTCGTTCTGCAAAATACCAATAACCATACCAAATTGACTAATAGCCAATTTCTCGGTGGGGGAAAAAGGGCTATGGGGGAAAAGTGGCTCTATGAGGTCCGGACAATCCACTATATAGCCGTCCTTCCTATAGCCATTTTTCCGGGGGGAAAGGGGGAAAAACTACTCTCTGACAGTGACCCCTGATTAGAACCGAGACGGGTCTAATAAGGGATCACAACATAGGTTTTTATGGAGTATTAAGAAAAATTATCATAGAATTATAATCAGATACTCGCTTTTTCTGGGCCTCTGAAAATTATTATCAATCCATGTCCTCTGGTGCTCTGTGTTACAAGTATTATTTACTCTATTAGTAAGTCATTACGTTAATTGTTCATCTCACAAAATGTTGTATGTCTCTTTAAAACGCAATAAATATCAAACTTATTCCTAGTTTTAGAGTATCTTTTCACATTTTATTATTTATTTAGTACTACCAGACCAGCGTGTTAAATTTGGCGAAGGCAATAAAAGCGAGTTTTATCTTGTTTCTGTTGCTTTCCCCAACGAGCCCATTCTTTTGATGTATGAGGGCCAAAAGTCAACATTGGATGACATATGCTTTTACGACCCTTTCAACAGTATATCAGTCATATCGAGCCGGTAGGGATGGGGCGGCCCTTTCAACAGTATTTCAGACATCGAGCCATTTTGTGTGTGTGTGTGTGTGTGTGTGTGTGTGTGTGTGTGTGTCTTGTTTATCTTGTTTCTATTGCTTTCCCCAACGAGCCCATTCTTTTGATGCGTGAGGGCCAAAAGTCAACATTGGATGACATATGCTTTTACGACCCTTTCAACAGTATATCAGTCATATCGAGCCGGTAGGGATGGGGCGGCCCTTTCAACAGTATTTCAGACATCGAGCCATTTTGTGTGTGTGTGTGTGTGTGTGTGTGTGTGTGTGTGTGTGTGTGTGTGTCTTGTTTATCTTGTTTCTATTGCTTTCCCCAACGAGCCCATTCTTTTGATGCGTGAGGGCCAAAAGTCAACATTGGATGACATGTGCTTTTACGACCCTTTCAACAGTATATCAGTCATATCGAGCCGGTAGGGATGGGGCGGCCCTTTCAACAGTATTTCAGACATCGAGCCATTTTGTGTGTGTGTGTGTGTGTGTGTGTGTGTGTGTGTGTGTGTGTGTGTGTGTTGGGATAACGAAAGGCTATGTGCAATTGAGCCCTGTTTACGTTTTGAGATAATTCCGCAGGCAAGGACGTGTGAACACGTCACTCAGATCAGACTGCAAACCAGCGCAGTCTTGGCTATTGTTTTCTGTGTACAGTCTAATCTGTGTCAGGGGAAGCTAGAGAGGACCCATTTTCGGAGAGGTTTTGTCACAGGAAGTCACAGAAGTTGTTTCCCTTTGTAAAAGTGGCGGATAAACATGGATGCACACCTCTGATCGGCAATCGGAACATCGCTCGGCCAATTCCGTGAATTTACGGAATTGGCGGAGCGTGCTCCGATTGCTCTGATCGGGTTTGGTTGAATAAAATGCACTACTGCACATGAAAAGACTCGATAAAACCGAGTCTGCTCTTCTCGTTTCTTCAATGTGATCTTCCGTCAGAATTTATATTGGAAAATAAGCCGCGACACGAGAAAACCAACAATGTGGTTGTGTGCCCAGCCCACACTCAGATCAGCCTGGGCATCTGTCCAGTTCGATTAGACTCTTCGTTAAGAGCTCTAAGTATAGATATATAATTCTGCCTTATTTTGATACAGCTTGATATATTCCACAGGAGATGAACTAAATAAGCCCCTGGCTTCCGTTCAGATCCTTTTGCTATTGTATACTATTTGAAACCTGTACATAACATGTATAAAATTGAAATAAAATATGTTTACACTAAGAGCTCTAAGGGTAGCTTAGGGTCTCAGCTACCTCCATTCGGACAGCGAAGACTCTGATCAGACTGGGCGGATGGCTAGGCTGATCTGAGTCTGCGATGGGCGTACAACCACATTGTTGGTTTTGTCGTTTCGCGGCTCAAATGGTATCACGGAATATTTTCTCTGTTAAAATGCAGAGGGAGTAAAATAATTTTTTTCCTTCAGTCCCTACAGCTGGGAGAAAATCCTGAGATCATATCTTATCTCGGTTATATTACTCTTATAATTACACATCAAATAGTAACAGCAAGAGATGTTATTAGTTTGAAATGTATCTGAGATTATCAGATAATCTGACAAGGCTAACAAGGTATTCGTAACCAAGTGTGAAATAGTTACCGCATTATTAGACTCCTGCGAATTAACGTTGCTACAGATGCATCTGCCGGAGAATTAAGAATTCCGATGCATTTCTATGAAAGAAAAAAACCCACTTCATTTTTCAGCTCCAGTAGCGACATCGCAAAGTACAGTCGTTTGACCGGTTTTGACGCACTTTTAATTGATCGTGTAGTGCGCTTTCAATTCCCAGTTATTCCTTGATTTCTCTGTAACATAAAATGTCTCAAAGTCTCTTCTCCAAGACATGTTGTTTTCGTGCAGAAATTATTCAGGAGTCCTAGAGAAATGTTACGATAAAGTTAGGTGGTGTTTTGGCCTATTCCGGCGGACCTTTTCAGTTTCGGCGCACCAGCATATTATTTGCCATACCGTGAATGTAAGGCCTCGGGCTACGAAACGGTCAACTGTTTGCTTATTACTAGCTCAGTGAAAGATGATTTTATGCAAAAGACGGCTGTTTAATATCACGATTATTCGAAACAACACAATAAAGTTGGCCCTACTCCTAAAAGCTAATTAAGCCATTCTGTGGGGCGAAAACGTAATGCCTAACGTTGTAGCAATGAATTCAATGATCAAAGGAAACCATCGTTTCCAAATAATGCCACCAGATGGTCTTTTACATCAAATTTACCTCGAATATACTAATGGACATGGCGAGAATGCCACTTGGTACCTTGGAAATAAGATTCCGTGAAAGCGAAATATTTATCCGCCGGAATAGGCTAAATAGGCTAATGAGTCAAAAATTAAAATAAACAAAGCAAACAATTTTATTTGCAATTTGCATTTTTCAGCAAAGATTCCTCATAGAATGGGGATTTGATATATTTACATTTTTACCACACATTTATTTACACAGATATTGTCCTTACCGTTTTTCACAATTGGTCTGAAAACACGTTCAAATTGTCTTGGTAAATATGCATTGTTTGCCAGTTTCAAATCCAGTTTTCAATGCCTTTAATACAGAAACGAACCCATTACTATATGTGCCTTTGACTAGTAAAGGTTGACAAGAATGTCCATAGAAGTATCCGGCCGAAGCTTTGTTTAACGCCGGAGATAAACTCGAAATACTTCGAGACAGTTGAGTGCGTCGGAATAGGCTAAACGAGTGTATTGCTTTTTTTTTTTATCAATTGATTTTGGCCACAGGGGCGTAACTCATTCGGAAATTCTCGGCCAATTCCACAAATCAATCGGAACCACACCGCTCGGCCAATTCCGTGAATCAGACCTGAAGTTGATTCACGGAGCTGCCCGAGCGGTGTTCCGAATGGGGCGCAGCTAAGAGCAATTACAGGATACGCACATCTTTGGTTTAAACAATATTTATTTCAAGAAAACGAGCACATACAAATGTACAGAATCAATTATCGGGAATTGGTCGGAAGCTCTAGGCTTGTAAAGACCATCTCCCCAATCTTTAGGGGGTTGGGCGTGGTTAATGAAATCTTGCCCAATTTACAAAATTTCAGCATGCAAATACGCAGGTACGTGTTGAAATTTTGTCATTTGACACAGCATGCAAATACGCAGGTGCAGGTTGATATTTTGTCATTTGACAAAATTTCAAAACTCGCGTATTTGCATATCACTGAGGCAGCTACGTCCTTGGTCCACAACCACAAATACCGTACTCAGATCTGTCTGCGCATAGCCGCAGCCTGTTCAAGACCTTATTATTGTTGTTCGAATAGGAGCTCCTAGTACGGCTCCGGGGAATCAGCCACAACTGGATCTTGCCACATATGAACCGGACGGAATCTGTGAGACTCTGGAAGGATAAGTAGGGATACAGGGATAGAGCATGAAATATTTAAAGGGCTATGGGATATTTAAAAAAATGAATGGAATTTTAGGGTAAAATAGTATAGGAAAACAAGGGAACCCAGATTTTAGGGATAGTTGGCGAACACACTAAGCATTTTAAGGAATATAAAGTCAAATATTTTTACGACTATGGGATGCTCGGAGCACACCTGCTAGGCTTCGTCTATGTAGTGCGTTTATTGAAATGTTGCGAGTTTTACAACATTTCAAAACGCATCTGCGTATTTGCACACTGGTGTTCTAGCGTTTGAATTAGACCAGGTTTAGTACTCTACTGCACACGAGCATGGCAACCGGAAATATAGGGAATGAGCCATAGAAGGCACAAAGCATGATTATGCGTATCATGAAATCATCCAAAGCTACGCCATTGAGCTGAAACTTCCAACTACTTCACTCCTTACTTATATGACTTCATGACTTCAAACTTACTTCTTCTCACTTCCTACTTCCGACTTTTAACTTACGACTTCTTACTTCAGACGTCTTACAAGCTGGTAGTAAGAAGTCAAAAGTCAGCAGTTGGAAGTCAGAATTCGGAAGTAAGAAGTTGAAAATAACAAGTTGGGAGTGAGAAGTAAGACGTTGGAAGTAGGAAGTAACAACTAAGAAGTAAGAAGTAGGCTGGATGAAGTTGGAAATTAGAGTTCAAAAGTCAGAAGTATGGTGAACTTTTAATTTTATTACTTCATACTTCTTACCTTTAATTTCATGACCTCTCACTCCCGATTGCCAATGTCTCAGTTCTTACTTTCGACTTCTTATATCTGACTTCAAACTTCTTCCGACTTCTTACTAATTTCCAACTTCTTTCTTACAACTTCTGACTTCAAAATTTCTTACCACCGACTTCTTATTTCTGACTTCTTGCGATTTTTTACTTCTCACTTCCGACTATTTATTTCCAACTTCTTGCATCGGACTTCTCACTTCCGGCTTCTTACTTCCGACCTCTAACCTTTGACTTCCATTTTGTAAGAAGTCAGAAGTAAGAAGTCGGCAGTCAGAAATAAGAATCTTGAAGTCAGAAGAAAGCATTGGGTAGTAAGAAGTCGAAAGTGAGAAGTAAGAAGTGGGATGTCATGAAGTTGGAAGTAGGGAAGTTGTGAAGTTAGTAGTCCCTCCAGGACATCTATACCCTAAGAATTTATTTAACTTGGCCTACAACATTTGCGAAGGGTGAGGCAAGAGCCCACACAACACACAATCTACAGGGTTAAGGAAATTTGCAATAATTGATCCGTAATTATTTTGTGTAGTATACTTCAATATTTTTGTTCCAGCGAAAGGAGAGGGATAGGCTCCGTCTTTCATATGCTTAGTGTAGTGGATAAGACGCAAGTCTACACATCCAGGGATCGCAGATTCGATCCCCACTTCTCCGGTCTTTCGGATGAGACTTTAAACCAATGTCCCGTCTCTGCATGACCTATGTGCTGGCGGGACGTTAAATTCGAGTTCACTCACTGTGCCCAAGGAACTGTGGGGCCTCCCTACGGCCACAAGGTTATGGGAAACCTTTATAATTCATATGAGTGGCACTTATTACATCATGACGATGCAATAAAATTTTGAAAGCTACTAATTAATATAAGAGCTTCTTAGGGTCTTAGGATTATATAGTTTGTAAACAGATTATTGTAACTGTGCACCACATGCAATAATAAGGCTTTATAATGTATAAACACCTATCTATTTAACAAAACTGATAGCTGTGTGGATACTTATCAGTATATTAATATTATGATATTATCTCTATTAGCCTGGATTTTAACACTTTATTGCTAAGTAATAAAACAATGGGACGTTACCAAGATACGAATCGTCCACATTGAAATATAAATATGCAAAGATTGCAGGTATGTTTTTTTACCACATTTGTCTGCTCCGAGCATGCGTTAACATTCCAGTTTTGGTCACCCAGAGCATGCTCCAGGGATCTCCGAGCGTTTTTTTTCTAAATCAAGCTGGGGAACCACATAAATTGGAAAGAGATAGATAAAGTACGCGTGTGCTCGCAAACAAAAAATACAAAACGGTGCGTGGAGCAACCACTGCTCAAAGTATATAGAACTAGCATTGTGCATGTGTGTTTGGCTTCCCAAAATGCAATATAAGTATACTCAAAGTTAGTGTCACAGATTATATACTGCTAGACCATACAGGTGTTGACTATATACAGGAACTCTTGCTCGAAAATGCAATTTTCGTCAATAGCGAGCATGCTCGGATTGACCATAAGTGGGCAGTTAACGCATACTCGGAGCAGCCATATGTGGTATAAAAACATAGCTCAAGATTGCTTGAGATAAACTTTCAGGGGAAGCCATTTTAATTTTTGCCTCCCTTTTCAGTGGTTTCGACTGTTATAGCGGGAATAATTTGATCATTCTTTTAAGTTTAGATCAGTTTCGCCGCCCAGGGAAGCAAATAGGAAGTTACACTAGTTGTCTCCCTTTGAAAAAATGGGGTAAAACGTGGCAATGTATAAAGACACTTTTAAGAATCGTCGTGAGCAATTGTGGCTCATCGTAAAAATATAGAAAATTGGGACACCTGAAATATTTTACCGTAGTTATCCTAAAATGGAACAGTTAGTTTTACAGTAATGCGACCATAAGATGAAGGTTTGAATGGAAAACAGAACAGACCCTACTCAGACTGTTTCTAAAGGATTCTGGGTCTGCAATGTTATCTCAGAGTCATCAGTCCTTATACTTAGAAGGTTTACGCTATATGCGGACAGCGAGGAATCAGCAGCCTGCGGTCTTAATACTTGAACCGCGGCACGAGAAAAACACCAAATTGGTTGTGCGCCCAGCGCAGATTAATATCAGCCTGGGCATCCGCCCAGTCTGATTAGACTCTTTGCTAAGCGCTGAAAGGGTAGCCAAGGGTCTAAGATACCTCCATGCGTACAGCGAAGACTCTGATCAGACTGGGTGGATGTCCAGGCTGATCTGAGTCTGCGCTGGGCGCACAACTACTTTGTTGGTTTTCTCGTGTCGCGGCTCACTGAATGTTATGATTACAGGAAACAGTAAGTGGAAAACTGGGACGAAATTGTAAAAGACAGTTGGCCTTAAACACTAAAGTCCGTCCGCCCGTCCATTTGTCCGTCCCTCCACATTCCAAAACTCTTGAACATTTCGAAATATTTCAGAGAAACTTAGTGATAATTGTGTAAGTTCGACAATTTTCACTTCTTTACTTTCTCAGTTATCTGCTCTTGCATAAATTTCCCGTTTACGTCGTAACTCTTAAACCGTTTGGTATACTGTAACGAAAATTTATTGAGATGCTTTTCTTGTCAAGATGACGTGTAGCAAACACGAATGGCAACTCTTGCTTACATATTTTCTGAATTATCTTCCTTGTTCAACTTTTGCATATTTTTAGCTTCAGAGCTGCTTCACCCAGAAAATATGAGTTTTGGTTTAGTAATAGTTTTTGTTTTTTAGAATATTTTGGCAATGGAGAGATAACTGTGCAGTCATTAATTACAGAGTTATTGCCTCTGATTATCAATACTGATGCAGTTGTGAGGCTCAAGAAAGTATGGGCATAGGTTTTGTAATTTCACAGATGGAATGGCCATGAAAAGTAAGCGAGCACGTATTTTCTTGTTTCCTCGTCGGATTTACACTTTTTGAAATGAGAAATATCTCCCTTTCTCTAAACAAAAATGCTACATTGTTACCACTATTTCGGGTAGCCTGTTAATATTGGATATACAGCTTAGGGTTGAGATTTACATTTACTGATCATGTTTGGTTTTGTGCTGTTCTGTTTCTTCCTACGCAACATTGTACATGGACACGGAAGCATCCCAGTACCTAGCCATAATTCCGGAACATGTAGTGGCTGAATGACTTGCTATTGGTTGACGAAAAATAGCCAATACTTTAAACAATGATCTAAAATTTACATGAACTGATTTGCACAAATGCTTTTAACCAAAGTACATTTTTACTATTATGGCATTGCTGTCTAGACTTCAAACCTTAATGCTAATAAGATTTTAGAAGTACAAAATTAATTCGAAACAATTCAGAATTGTTTGAATCAAGACCTATAAGTGATCGTTTTGCACACTCCCCAAAACTGGGCCAGTCATAGGTTGAGCCGTCTATAGGCTGCAGAACAAAAGTACATGTAATTTTGTCCTGTAGCCTATAGACGGTGGTTTTGGCCTGGTACTTAGCATAGGTCAACTCCTGGGGTGAATTTGCTTGACTATTCTGAGTGTGTAGACTGGTTTTGCCTGGCACACAGGCCATCACAACATCGAACAGTTATTCATCTACAAGTGCATGGCCAATATTGGCACAGTCGAATTGTTACGCTATAAATATACGTAAAATAGATTTGGTCAATAGCTTTTCGATGGAGGCTGCCATGCTTTGCCGAAATACAAGTCCGAGTATTAGGCCTATCACGAGGTTATGTTACCTTGGTTTCTATGTAGTCATGGTACTTTTCGTCCAAGATGGCCAACAACAATGTGAATTAAATAGCGGGTTTGAAGCATATACATGTAACCGCAAATAAGATGTGACTCAAATTACATGTATATGTAGTAAAAATAAGTCTGCGTAGAATGCGTAGAAAATATATCGGATATTTCTTACAAGTCTCGTAATATTTACGCATCCCGAACAGCTGTTTTTTTTTTTTTTTTTTTTTTTTTTTTTGGGGGGGGGGGGGGGAGGGGATGTCCGCACCAAAACTGAAGGCGGTCAGTGGTAGGATTGTAGGCAATGTCTTTATATCATATTGTTATGTCATGTCAAGATAGGAAGACTGCACTGGAATGACTACATGTTACAGTGCCCTGAGGAAACAAATGCTGATTCAGAATCCTAGGACTCGCCACACAAAAACAGTTATCCATCTTATTCATCTTTGCTATTCACATCCATGATCAGTTAATAAGAGACTTGAACCGCGACACGACAAAACCATGGATGGATGGATGACTTGCGATTTTACGTCCTTTTCAACAGTATTTCAGTCATATCAGGACGATGGGACGATGATAATGAAAGGCTGTGTGCAATGGAACCCCGTTTACGGTAGGAAAGATTCTCGCCTCGAGTGGGATTCGAACCCGGGTCCGCTAGATCAGTAGGCCAGCGCTTAACCCACTGAGCTACCGGGACTCCTACGACAAAACCAACAACGCGGCATGTGCGCCCAGCGAAGACTCATTTCAGCCGGGGCATCTGCACAGTCTGTTCAGAATCTTCAGTGTGCGCATGGAGCTAGCTTACACCTTTAGCTAAGCTTACACCTTTAGCTAGCCTATAAATGCACAGCAAAGACTCTGATCAGACTGAGCGGATGCCCAGGCTGATCTGAGTCTTCGCTGGGCGCACATGCCATTTTGTTGGTTTTGTCATGTCGTAGCTCACTTAGATAATACTTATATGAGCGGAATTAATGGTGACACGTAGCCATTAAAGAAAGGGTACAAGTGAAACAACCACATTTTTTTCACAAAAGGGACGTCAAAAGAAGCCAAACCTATCTAGTTTAACATATCATGTATGAGCTGCGTTGAGGGAAGAAATATCTTTACATACATGCAAACTGCTCACGTGCAGGCTAGCCTGGGTGCATTTGTTTTCTTGTCAGACCATGCGCTGTCTTATTAGAGCATGCGCAAATCGCTTCTAGTTACAACTGGACTAACTGCGCAACTCAGAATAAGTGCACATGCGCACAGAAAGTCTGAGCATGGGCAATTTGCATATCCCTTAAGGCGCCGCTCATATCATATATAATTTTAAATAAATCTGTAAGTAGTTAAGAAACCCTCAAAGTTCGAAATAATGGAATGCTTTTGAAAGATATACTTAAATGCTGTTAATCCCAGACTTTGTTAATAAATTTAATTTGACATGTGTCTGGAGATATACATTGTAATGTCATGTGTTTTCTCTTAGACTGAAAACAATACTTTTTTTTCTTCATCTGGCAACAACATCCAAAAATGGGAAGAACTTGAGTACTTTTATCTAGTGCTATGCAGTCAGTTATCAGCTCATCTGATCGAAGGCCATGTAAGCTAATGTCGACATAGCAAAACGTCTACATTCGTCATCCACCGTCTGTCCGTTAGTAACGGTAGGCAAATAATTTGTTCTTCATAAATGAATCTATGCTTTTCATGATTCACCCCGCACATCACTAGATTATTGCGTTTAGACTGTGATAAAAACTATCAGAGTTGACAATCCCGAAGTTTCTCTATGTACGTTACAGCAAATCAGCTTCTTAACCCTTAATGCGCCAAAAAGCAGACGACAAAATTTAGGTCTGCAGAATTTCAAAAAAATATCTTGAGAATTTGAACACTAGAGGACAAACAGTGTAGATTCAGTTGAGGTGGCTCATTATGAGCCACCTCATCTGGATCTGCACTGTTTGCCAATTCAACAATTTAAATTTTTGGCGCTTTAAGGGCTAATTAATATATTTTGCATGTATACACTTTATCTTTTTATATGGAGTCTAGTTAAGTCTATCCCAGATCTAGGCATCACAGATGACTTTGCAACAATCCCTTTCCACCTAGTTCTGTCTTCAGCTGCCCCAGTTGAGCTAGCACCCATCCCTGTCAACTCCTTTATTTTTGTCTTCCCATCTCTTCTTCTGTCTATCTCTTCTTCTTTTCCATTCACTGTGTCCTGCAGAATTGTTTTAGCTAAACCAGACGACCTTAAGATCCATCTCAGTTTCCATTTCTGTACCAAGATCAGGAGTTCGTCGTATTCTCCAATGGCTGCTTGGACATTTCTGCGAACATTCTCATTAGTGACATGGTCCTTGTATGAGATGTTCGGTAACCTTCGGTAGCATCTCACAAGGCCAGCGTTATTTTCTCTAACTCTGCTGTCAAGGTCCATGACTCACAGGCATAAAGAAAATATGGAAATGACAAGGTAGCACATCACCTCACGTTTGATCCAAGAGATATGTCGCTATCTCTACATATTGGATTCAGTTTTGTCAGAGCTGCAGTGGTTTGTGCAATCCTTGCGAGAACCTCCGGTTTTGAGCCTTCATCTGAGACGATTGCTCCAAGGTACTTAAAGCTTGTAAGCGTTCCAAGCTTCTGTCCTTTACCCCTGATCTCCTTCTGGATGCCACAGGCGCTGTTTTTCATTAACTTGGTCTTCTCAGGACATATCTCCATTTCATACCTTGTTTTGTCGAAACTTTCAAATAGAGCTTCTAGTTGTCTAAACATCAATCATGGTCTCCTGACCTGCTTGAACAATTTCTGATGCTGGTACATTTATAAACTTCGGCAGACTTTCCTTTTCAAATACGGCTACTTCAGTCTCAACTTCCTCAAGAAGGATTGGTTATAGATCTTCTTCTGGGTCACGCGGCTGAGTGCAGTATATGAGGTATTACTGGTCAAATATGGTTCGAAATTTGTAAAGAAATTAGGTCACTGTGCCCTACTCAAGAACACAAGACAGAGGACAAAACGAGGTGGGAAATCAACTCTGTCATTTTTTTTTGCATCCTTTTTTCATGACGATCAAAACTTGTCATGCCGCTAGGAGCAAAAGCTTTCCCTTTTGAGTAGATATTCTTTTTGAATGGTTTTGTCGTCCAGCAAAAAGGATGTCACAAAAGTTGTTTCCCTTTGTAAACATTGTAGGAGAAATATACCCATTTGTCTAAATCAAACATAAAAAAGAGTGAAGCACTGTTTGAGTTGGACTGATTATTTTCTTAGTTTAGATATTTAGTTCTATTTATGTATATTGTCTTCTCTTTAAGAAATAATCGGAATGCTGATGTAATATATACCACTTGTGCAATGATAATCCACATTTAAAGAACATTGCAAGTACTAATTTCCAGCTTATTAGATATAAATGGAGTTATGATTTAAAGTAAATGTTTGTCGTATTAATATCAACTAGATTTAGTTTAATGCCTTAATCTTTACAGAACGAGAGGCGCGCTACAAGAAGAGGCATCTTGTGCCGTATGTGGAATGTGAAACCATTCGGTACACCTCGTATGTTTCCGTGGATTGATACATAAACTAGAACTACATTGTGATGTCTTTGTTCTAATTTCTGCTGAGGTGAAGGAATACACGTTCAGGAGAAGCATCACTGCTGTTTTCGTTGCCTTCCTGCTCAATAGAGGTCAACTCTTAAAGGAAAGAATTTGCTCCTCAAGGAGCAAATCCTTTCCCTGAAGAGTAGACCCCCTTTTGGAATATAAGCAAAAAGAACGTTACGAAACTTTTTGCCTCTGTAAAAGATGGCGGACAAATATGGACGTGCACCCATACCCCTTATTGTCACCCCAAATATCTCAAACACGGTCGTAGAAAATGGGTGGTCTGGTTGACCTGCGGGTCTCTTGTTACACACGGTGTAAAACGTAGTTTCCCTCGCCGCGTCGCAAAATAAGGAATTGTTCAAAACAACAAAAAGGCAACGTGAAGAAAAATGAGTGGATTATCAAACAAATGAAAACTACACAAAACAGATTACATTTGGTTAGATATATAGTTTATATTAAATCGGCTTAAGCTTAAATGGGTGTGATCCAGTAAAAGGGACACTGCAACATATACGGACAGTAAGAAGTCTGATCTGAGTCTCCCCGTTTACAGGAACAAATTATAAATCCTTGGGTATCCATAAAACTAGAAATGAAGAATCTAGAACTCTTATATGGTAGACTTTTAAATGGTTAGTTTGCTCACATGCAGCGCGAGTTAATTTGAGCCGTTTTTTTCTCACATGGCCTAAGCTCCTTTTCATTCTACTTCGCTCAGATAATCTAGCTCTATCAAAATATAATAAGTGTCACGCTGTTAGTTTATATTTAATAATAGTTCTTATACACTTATATAAATTCGGTGTTGTCTTTGTTTTGTAATATTTCGCAAGTTTTGTTTTTCACTATGAGAAAGGAAAATTCGTAGTAATTGAGAAAATGCTATTTTACTAACCCCGGCTCAGATAGGCTATCATCTGTCTTCGTTCACATGCAAATGAGTATGCTAAAGCCTGCCAGTACACATGTGCGTTTTTTTCTTCACATTTGCGTCTTTTTCATTTGCGACCGTATATTGACTCAGCTGAAGACTTTCATTAACTAAGAAAAAATATTCAGCTCCTTATACATTAATTTTTGACGTATCAGTTTCCTTTTCTTGTCTTTTTCTTTCTTTCGTAGATCTTATTAGTCCATTACATTTGTATCCCAACAGGCACATGATGTCGAAATGATGTCACATTGACGTCGATGCGACGTCATTGTGTCGCAACGACGTCAGTACGACGCCATTTTGACGTTAGGTGCCTGCTGGGATATTTGTGTTCGCCAGAGGATTGTGCCGTTGTGTGGTTTTGAATATGATAGAACTTTTAATAACGGCTCTTAGTGACTCAATCTTCAATGACCTATGAACCAATATTTCGCTTTTAAAGGGCAGATAACGAGTATATAACATATGGGCTATCTAAGAACGCACTTTAAAATAATATTTAAGTTTAAAGCTGCCTTAATTTAATAAAACCATCAAAGAGCTCTCAAGACAAGTTTGTTTGGAATTTTCCTTTCAACAGCGAATATAAAATATATCACACTCGAGCGTTTCCATGTAACAAGAAATAACAAAGGCTTCAGTTCTTTAAAATTATAAAACTTGATTTAGGCTGCGTTTTCATAAGCTTTGCTTACAACCGGGCATACCGGAAAAAATCTTTTTATTCTAAAAATTGGGACACCTAAAATTACCGTTTTTTTTTTTTTTTTCCTTTTTTTTTCTAAAATTGAACAATTTGGCTTTTCGTTGCAGTAATGCGCCAGAAAGCTGCAGATGTATGGCAAACAGACCCTTATTAGACTGCTCGTTCAGCAACTGTCTGGTCAAGGTCTACACTTTTCTTCAGACTTATGTGTCCTAATATTTGGAATTTTTGAAACGCCTACCAGAACAGTTTGCGCAGGTGGGTAATGACATGCGCAGTTAGCTTTTCTGTATGAACCATTCAATTACTTTCGGGATAATTGAGAAGGACATAGCCGGTCTATGCATGCGCAGACTGACCTGACAGCATAACGCTTGATACACGTATTGTCGAGTTGCGTTTCATAAAGGGAAATTCTTGGATGGTAAATCATCACTGACTTCGAAATGTTTGTACAAGATGGTTTTGGTTTGAAGTCATGTCTTTGGCTGTTTACAACAGGAGTAATTTGCTAAGGTCAATTTGCAACCAAACTGGGCTATATAACAGCCCATACTGCCACTTCATGGATGAAATATATTGAGCTGGTGCTCAGACTTGCGCATGCTCGTTATCGTTTGAACTATACTAAACAAAAAAAGAAACGTTACATGCACATTCAATGCTCGTTGACTTTGAACTGAATTAAGACTTTTCCAATTTTATTTTATATGTAACTGCCAAAAAGTATCCGTATTTAAGAAAATGAATATCACAACATAAGCTGCGAGATTAATGTCTCCAGATCAGTTTGATTCAATGAGGGGTCAGAATTTGAAATTGCTGTTTTAAGGTGCCTTTTGAAGACCCGTGTTTCGCTCAAGTTGTCAGCCCATGTGAGCAAGTCACTTCTGAGACGTTTATCAGGCATTAGTTGTTACGAAAAGGGTCCCATCGCCGCTTTCAAAGGGTTGATCAGTGAAGCACAAGGCTTGGAATATCGCTTTTCATGACACTTGACTCTGACTTTCATGTTATGCACTGAAACTCCCATAGACAATGCAAGGTGATATACCACGGACAATTAACCAGTTTGAACAAACTTTTTCATCATGAACCATTGTCTGGAGAAGCTGGAATAAGATCCATGAATTAAACTTGAAAATTTTATTAAAATGTACTGGTAAATCGGAGTAAATGATTTGCTATACTTTTAATTGCAAGGGAGACAATTTCAAAGACACATTATCTTTAACATCTTATTTCTTTTAGCTGCTGGTTAAGTGTCATACGGTTCATAGGGTTTCTTATTGGCGGTTACAAGGCAAATCCGAAAGTGCAAAAGTTTAAGCGCTTGCGCATGCGCATCGAGCGTCTCACATTGTCAATGGTATTTTCAGTCAAAGTGGAATAATTCTGTAACAATTTATGCCAATTGCAAACCGATTAGTTCACAAGGCTGTCTGACGTCTGACACGTGGGAGAATAACGTATCATTATTCGAAAATTGTGTTCTTAAGTTTAAAATTCATGAATTATCTAGGTAACGTTTCTTTTTTTGTTCAGTATATAATAAAAATGAAGAAAAACTAAGGACAGTATATACGAAAAAAAAAAGAAGAAGAAGAATGGTGGAAAATACTTCAGGATTAACCAAGCCATATCCTCGTTCACAAGCGTGTATCCTACATACAGCAGCCAGTGTAGATGTATCCGATTTTACAAAGTTCGGCGCCGAACTGCAGCGGCTGCAGTAGTACCATGAATACGCTCCGCCTACGTCACAGTCACGTTACTACCGGTAGCTTCTTAAATGCCAATGAAAATAAATAAAACGGGGGTAACGTCGATATGAGAATTGAAATATGATGATGATGATAAAACAATAATAAAAGTCAACAGTTTCAGTAAAGTACTTGAGACAAACCGTAATTAATTAAGAGATAAAGGTATTTATTTGATGATAAATGAATGTGTATATAGTAGATTTATTTTTTATATATGTCGAATTAAACAAACAAAACCGAACAATTAAAAGACGTTTAAAAATCGTCTCTTATGCCACTCAATCATTGTCTAGCCTGTTTAAAGCGCAATAAAAGCAGACGACAAAATTTACCTCTGCAAAATTTCAATATATTATTGAGAATTAAAAGATTAGAAGGCAAACACAGTAGATTCAGATGAGGCGGCTCATTATGATCTACGCTGTTTACAAATTTCCCTGTTTTCACTCTGCATGAAATAAACTGGATAGTAACTAATACTACTGGCCCTGACCTGTCTCTAGACTGTTTGGAAAATATTGTGGTCGCAAGAACACTGTGACGGAAGGAGGACACTCATGGTTTTGTTTAGAACACCGCTTTCTTCAAAGAAGCCAAATTTACGACAGGAAGAGACAAAGATTGGGACTATTAAAGTTGCATGCACACAATGGAATCAGTATAGATTAGAAGTTATTAATATAGTTATACCATGGTTTGTCCGTCTGTACGAGGAGATAATCCACGAGCTTTAGCGAGTGGATTATCTCCCGTGCAGGCGGACAAACCATGATTTAACTTTTTTATAACACCCTTACAGTGTAGACCTTGCTCATTGCAAAATATTCCGTGCTAAAGTTGGCGTTTTTTGGTAAGGGTGGTATAAGAAATTTCTTCACAAGTTAGAATTTGCGAAGCGAAGCGTAGCCTGAGATTCTAGAACAGAACAGAACAGAACTTTATTGCATATAAAACTCAGGCCACTCGCAGGTGGCATAAGAGCATGCACATACAAATATACAAACATATAGCATGTAAAAATAGACATATTCAAGCATGACATACATAGATAAAAAAAAAAAAAAAAAAAAAAAAAAAAAACTTAATTAGCACTTGAAAACTTCTTCATTATAATTTCTACAAAATTGGACAATTTGATGAGAAGTTTAACATTTTCAGTAGATAACAGTTCCTTAAATTTAATTACATTGGGACTTTTATAAAAATATGGTTTTAAAAATTGCTTTCTATCTGAATTAAAATGAGTACATACAAAAAGATAATGAAATTCGTCACCAATATCATTTTTATCACATAAATTGCATTTTCTGTCCTCTAATGGGATATTTTCCCGGCGACCAGTTTCAACTGGAAGCCTATGGTTACTCAATCTGAACTTAAGCAAAGTAGAACGGTGTTTTTTATTTAATTTGATCAAATAATTCTCAAAACTGATATCATTCTTAAAAAGGCTATATGTTTTTCCCTTTGAGGATGAAGAAACTTTTGTATCCCACTCTTGGATATATAGATCCGATAAAGTTTTTGAGATCTGCATCTTAATCAGTTTAGGGTTTTCAATTCTTTCCTTATGTAAAAGATCAGTACGTCCTACAGATATAAGGATTTCTTTTATACAGTGTATCCACTTATGCTGATATATGCCATTGTTATATTCACTGAGAAGAAAATTATACAGAATTTTTGACAGTTTAGTTTCTTTGCCATTTACAATATTCAGCCAAAAGCCAATCAAACGTGTTTTAATTTTAACATCAATAGCTTTGCAGCCAAGCTCAGCATGTAACATATATGCTGGTGTAGATTTCTTTGAACTTGTAATATACCGAAGAAACTCATATTGGAGTTTTTCAATAATACTAATATTTCATAAGCCCAAATCTCACACCCATACAGTGCAATTGGTAGAATAGTATGTTCAAAAAGCTGTAACTGTAAGTCAAGTGGGAGATTAAGATTTCGAATTCTTTTATATAATAAATGCATAGCTTTTCTGGCTTGGTCATAATTATGTTTTTTGGCTTTACTAAAACTTCTACTCTTGGTAAAAACTACACCCAGATATTTGAATTCTTTACATATTGAAATTTTATTGTTGCCAATTTTAAAATCAAAGCGGTCATCATTGCGGGTGCCGAAGACCAAAATTTTAGTCTTATCATAATTGATATCAAGTTTCACATTTTGGCATAGTCATAAAATACGTCTAAATTCTTTTGAAAATCGGTTTCATCTGTACCAAAAATAATTGTGTCATCAGCATATAACAGAATAAAAAGTCTCAAGTAAATATATACAGTATCTGATACAAATTCAAGGTCTATACCAGAGCAAGTGTTGGTATGCAAGAAATCTTCTAAGTCATTTAAGAACAGAGCAAATAAGATTGGGGACAAATTTTCCCCTTGCCTCACCCCTCTTAGGCAAGGGAAGAAACTTGACTGATTCCCACTAAATGATAAACAAGATTTAATTCCCTGATACATATTAAACACAATGCGAAAGAACTTTCCATTGATATTATTCTTCAGTAGCTTTGACTACAAACCAACTCTCCAAACAGAATCAAATGCCTTACTAAAGTCTATGAAAGAACAAAAGAGTTTAACCATTTTAACTTTCAATATTTCTATGAGTGCATGGAGTACAAATATATGATCAGAAGTGGAATATCCTGCCCTAAAACCTGCCTGATTTTCTGCCAATATATCCTGCTCATCTAAAAATTTATTCAGTCTTAAATTCAATACTGAAGTAAAAAGCTTTCCAAAACAACTAAGTATTGTTATA
This sequence comes from Ctena decussata, assembly GCA_963989385.1. Classification (NCBI taxonomy): domain Eukaryota; kingdom Metazoa; phylum Mollusca; class Bivalvia; order Lucinida; family Lucinidae; genus Ctena; species Ctena decussata. The sequence goes on along the minus strand of OZ022501.1, from coordinate 4,709,909 downwards.
GGGCGGTAGTTTTCTGGTTGTAGGGGGTCCCCTTTCTTTTTATAAATTGGTTTGATGATTCCTTCAAGCCATGAATCAGGCAAAGTGCCTGTTTCAAATATCAAATTGAAAAAAGAGGTATATAATGGAAGCATAATATGTGATGTACTCTTTATGTATTCATTGATTATCTCATCATTTGCGCACGCTTTGTTATTTTTCAACAATTTAATGCATTTTAGAATTTCATTGTCTGTTATTCGTGAGTTTAATATTTCATCATTATCATCAATGGAAATATGTATATCATTGACACTGGAATCATTGTCATCGTCAGATTGTTTATTCATGTCTTTGAAAAAAGTATAAAGAGTATCAAGTTTGATATTGCTGTCAGTTTTCTTGTTATCAGTACTATTTATTATTTTCCAATATTCCTTTGGATTTTTATTTTTCAGGTTTCTTAATTTATTTTGGGTAGATTTATTGTGCTTATTAATAAAATAATTCATTTTTTTCTTATATGTTTTGCTTGCTTTACTTAGATTAATTTTTGTGACAGCTGAAGAGTGTTTGGAATGTTTCAATTTTGCATGGTGGTATTGTTTCCGTGCCTTTTCACACTGTCTCCCAAACCAAACCTTATTATCCTTTTTGACTTTTGGACTCCTTAAATTGTTGTTTATGCATGACTGGGCTGATTTGCTGAATATTTCTGAAAAGTGATGGCATATATTATTTATTTTATCTAGGTTAACTGAATTTGGACTATTGCTTGCATCAGTAATGACATTATGTAGTTCATTTACTTTTAAAAGATCTATATTTTGGGCAAACAATAATTTTTTATCTTCAGGTAGCTTTGGTTTTGTTTTTCTATTCTGTTTTTTCTCAGTAATAGTCGGTACTAGCATCTGAGAGAAAGACAGAGTAGTTGCTAACAGTGAATGACCATCAGAAAATAATGGATCAAGTTCTAATATTTTGAACATATTGACAAATTGCAATGCTTGATAAGAAATAATTGAGTAATCAATAATAGACTGATTGCGAAAGGTCATAGCACCAACATTTTTATCAGACCCACATCTACCATTTAGTATAAACAAATTATTTGATTTACATGTATCAATGAGCATGTTCCCTTCATTAGTTATGGTTTTATCTTGAGATGTACGAGTTTTTGGTAAGTTGCATTGGTTAAGTACATTTGATATCTGAAAATGATTGATTAGATCTTGGTCATAGTCAAATTGATGCCTGAAAAATTCATCTTCCTCAAGAAAATATTGTTTATTATGAGTTCTTGCATTAAAGTCTCCCATTAGTAATACATATTTGTTTGAAACACACATATTAGTCATTTCCACATTGAATTGTTCAATTTCAACAGGGTTATAAAACCTGGAGTCATTAGGAGGTATATAAATAGCCCCTACAATAAAATCCTCATCAGTATTATAGGCCTTTTTGCTAATACTAAGCCATAAGACATAGTCTGAATCAGATTCAACAACAGAAACAAGAGAAGACAGTGACTGTTTAACAAAAACACCTATCCCTCCACTTTTGCGAATATACTTTTGTTTCCTGCATTGAGAGAGGAAAATATATCCAGGTAAATTTATGTCATCATATTTATCAAGTTTAGTCTCACAAACACAGAACAAATCATATTTATTTATCAAATCTGCAAATTCAGGGAAAAGTACTCTGCGCTTTAATCCACAGACATTCAGGGAGGCAAAGTGGAGAGATTTTTTATCAGTACCAGAGTTACTAAATGAAGATAGATAGATAGATAGATACTTTATTGATACAATAAGCCTAAAAGGCCCATGAGTATATAAACATACAACATACATTTTTAACAAAACCAGGATAGCAGGCTCATAAATGCATTATAATATACATTATTAACAAACCCAAATGCGTGAGAAAGCTTGACTTCATTCCAGTCCTATTTTAATAACAACTAGACGGAAAATACCTAGCTGAAATGTGCCATCCGCACCTCGGGAAGCTGCCAATTCCAACGGTGGGACCTGGTGGCACAGGAACATGTGGCGGAGCCAATGTCCAGACAAGCATGTTCCTGCTTCCAGTACCCGTCACTGACCTATCATGAACTACTGCTGGGCCCGGTGGCACAGGGACATGTGGCGGAGCCAATGTCCAGACAAGCATGTACCTGTTTCCGGTCCAGCAATACTTCATAAGAGACACGAATGGAACACCTCAGGCCCAACATTCATTTCAGACAGCTGGGAGAGCTGCAATTTATATATTAACTTAATCTTCACATTTAAACGGATAAACACCGTGATACATACGCCGCAATTAATTATGGAAAGTACACGTATTCGTATCGTGCATGTAAATAATTTCTTTACCACTTCCCACCCAGAAGGTCACCATTATTTTTTTCAGCTTTAAAACCAAACCAAACCACTAATAAACCATCTTAAACATATCCCCTTATATGAAAACCATTTCATTGCGCGCTTGAAAAGCTTTTTCAATAAAAGTGCTCAGATTTTTTAATACTTTAGTATTTTCTGATGTAAATAATTCTATGAATTTAGGCATGTTGGGTCTCTTCCAATAATATTTTTGTATATACTGTTTTCGTAGCTCTTTAAAACTTACACATTCTAACACAAAATGATACTCGTCTTCTAAAATATTGCAAATTCTACATTTCCTGTTACCGAGTGGAATTTTATTTGGCTTTGTCCATCGGCCAACCTCAATTTCGAGTCTGTGTGATGATACACGCAGTCTGGTTAGGCTTTTTCTGAATTTTTGTAAATGCAGCACGTCTAAATATTTTTTGTATTGAAAATTGCATATGACAGAATAAAATCTTGCCCTAGTCGAATTTTCTAGCCTAGAATGCCAATCTTGAATGAAAACATCGCTAATCCTTTGTTTAAATACTTGCATAAATACGTTGGTGTCACCAACTCCTTGATATAACCATACGTCCATAAAACCTAATCTGCTTAATAAGTCCCTAACTAGCGTCGCCCAATTTTGTTTTTGTGGCCTGACCTCAAGGTCATTCAACATCATATTGTATATGCATTTAATATATTTTCTGTCTTGACACTGCATAATTTTTAACCAATATTTTACAATATGAATATATCTTTGTGATTGGTAGTTTATTCTTCCTAGTTCTCCGTAAATAAAATCATTTTGAGTTGTTTGTTTCACACCTAAAAGCTTTTTACAGAATTGTAAATGAACTGTCTCAATAGCAGTTGACTTGTAAAAGCCCCATACTTCACTTCCGTAATTCAGAATAGGAGACACCAACTTATCAAACAGGTCAAGAACATGAGAAGGTTTCAAAGAAGTAAAGTTATACAGATATTTATTCAACATAAAGACAGCTTTTAGCGCTTGACCGGACAGGGTTTTCTGCGTTTCATGACAAGAACCACCTGAGGTAAATACTATGCCTAAATATGTAAATTTGTTTAAAATTTCAATCTCAGTGCCGTTATATGTAAAATGTAAATTTGTTGGAAGTCTACCGCCTTTTTTAAATACAATGATTTTTGTTTTACTTGTGTTCACAGTAAGCTTCCATCTATTACAATAATCTTCTAAAAGCTTTAAAGCATTTTGCAATTCCTCTGGTGAATCTCCAAATAAAACAATATCATCTGCGTACAGCATTAAAAATAGTTTCATCATGCCAATGTCGATTCCATTTGCCCCATTGACTGACAGTTCGTTCTCAAGGTCGTTTAGATACATCGAAAACAAAAATGGCGAGAGACACTCGCCTTGACGGACCCCGATGTTACACGTAAAGGTCTCGCTGAGTGTATTTTCATGTTTAACTTTTGATTTTACCGCATTATATATGGATTTAATTACATCTAAAATTTTACCACTAACACCTACTTTAAGCAATTTATACCAAAGAATATCTCTTACAACATAATCAAAAGCCTTAGTGAAATCAATAAAGGCGCAGTATAAATGCTTATTGTTGTTCAAGTTATGGGAAATGAGACCACTCAGAATAAATATATTATCTATTGTACTCATATTCGTTCTAAAACCTGCTTGTGCCTCTATATAAACATTATACTCTTCAGCCCAGCCGTTTAGCCGATTGTTCAAGACCCGTGTAAACAACTTTCCGACTGTGCTCAACAGAGTTATGCCTCGGTAATTTGAAACTTCGTTTTTGTCCCCCTTTTTATAAACTGGTATTATAAACCCTTCTGACCATATTTCAGGGAAATATCCGACATCAAAAACTTTGTTAAATAATATGTGAATATAGCTAAGCAATACATCTGATCCGTTTTTGAAAAACTCATTTATAAATAAATCAGGTCCTGCACTCGCCCCGTTTCGTAATTGCTTTACAGCCCGTTTAATTTCATCCAGAGTGATAGGTATATTTAGCTCATCAAAGAATACTTGGAATTCCCCTCTCACGTAACGCTCGTTAAAATCTAGAATGTCATCATCAGCTTGATAGAAACGACTATTTGGATCACTTATAGCTTTGAAATATTGGGCAAATGTTTTCGAGCTTATTTCATTTTTATCATGTAAGTTTGCTGCTTGTTTAAGTAGCCGCCAATACGACTTAGCGTTTTTATATCTTGATGCCATTAGTTTTTCTGTTTTGTTTTTATCGTAGTTGTAGCGTTTTCGACGTATTAAGTTTTTAAAATTTTTCCGCGCATTTGCTAGTTTTTTTTTATTCGCATAACTTTTGTTTTGTCTATATTCATTCAATTCGCAGTAAAAAATTCTACGCAAGTTTCGGCATTCTTCATCGAACCACGGTTGATTGTTGAAATTTGTGGCGAGCTTACCGGTATAGCTTGATTCTCGTATATGTTTTCCAAACAGAGGGTCACAGACATTTTCCATTATTTCTGTAAACATGTCAATATTTTGGTCAATGTCTTGTGCTGAGGACGCACGTGTTAAGAGATCATTTAGAACTTTAAAAGAATCAGTTTCCGCATTTAGATTATTTCGGTAGTTTTCCGCATACGTCTGATTCCAAACATATTTTTTATTTACCCGCGGAAGGCTACTTTCGTCAAAATTATCGGGTACGTTTTCAGCTGCTATACCAGACAATGAAAATTCAATAGCGCAATGATCCGATAAAATGTTCGGCTCACAGACCTGGAATTTTTGGAAGAGAGCAAACAAAGACGGGTTAACAATTACGTAATCTACAACACTACTACCTGCACAGCCGACGAACGTGTACTTTCCAACACCACCATCAAGCCCTACCCTGCCATTGCAAATTCGAAGACTGTTTTGTTTACAAAAATCCAACAACTTTCTACCATTGGTGTTAATTACGTTATCTTGTGAAAAGCGTTGTATATTGTCATCTAATATGTAATCATCTGGTAAAAAGTTACAATTTGCAACATTATCAAAATTTACGAAATCTTGCTCGTTACCTGTGCGACTATTGAAGTCCCCACAGAGTAATAGGTTATAGTGATCGTTCGTTTCGTTTGCTATTTGTAATATAAAGTCTGAAATTCTGTCTAGGACGCTAACTTCAGTCAAAGCCTCTCTGCTCGAGCCAGCCGGAATTATATAACATAAACAAAGAAACAGATCATACGATAAATTAAACAAGTGGCTGTCTATTCTTATCCATATGACATCGTCGCAGTCTATTTTAATTAGTTTACAAAATTTGAAGATATTTTCTCGTATATATATTGCGATACCACCAGAGTCTCTCTTGGAACTTAGTTTCTTATGGGACCTATCTAACTGAAACACTTTAAAATTTGGCAGAGATATTTCCGACAGCGCATTAGTCCACGTTTCCGTCAGGAGAATAAAGTCATTACTTTGAAAGATTAATTGTAGTTCTGCTGAATTCAATTTATTTGTGTGCTTTGATATCAATCCTTGAATATTTAACAATGTAAATGAAAAGTGCACACTCTCCCGTCTGTCCTATAATTGTGCGAAAGTTGTCTGGTTATGCGTCGCTGTACCGTTATTGCTCGCATTCCTCGCTGTATTTAGTGATCTTTGACCTACTCCGTTAATGCTGTCTTGCGTCACGAATGTTTGTTGTTGTTGCTGGTTTCCTGTGTTTACGGGTGTATATCTTGGAACAGTGGGGTGAACATGCGTTGGTATATATTCTGGTGTTGCTGAAACTGTAGGTGCTTGTTGTTGCGCTGGTGATGTTACTACTTCAGCATATGTACGTGTCGGCTGTCCATGAGTTGTTCCCTTTTCACATGGAGGTATATAGCCTGGATTATGCTTTACCTGGGATGCTGCTTGAAGAGTTAATATTTATATTGTCACAGCCCTCTTCAGTTTGAGGTTCATTAATATCAGAAGAGGTGTTTCTTGTCGAAATGTCAATATTGTCCTCGGCAGTAATAAGTTCATCATTTTGTTCTAAGTCACTGAGACTAACATTTGCCAACAAGATGTTGTTACTGACTGGTTGTGAGTCATTATCTATAGTAGTAGTTATCGTAGAAGTACAAGTATTAGCTTTATTTTTTGACACATTTTTATTATTAAAATAAATTTCAGATGTTTCATTAATAGTGTTTGTTTGGCATACACACTGCGTAAAATTACAATTTTCACATAAATGCTGTAATATTTCAAAATTATTATTAACTGAAATATCTGGAACTCTGTTAATAGCTTCGGCATATTTGCCACAGTCCTATAAGTTCCAACACAGCCCCATATAGTCCTTGTGTCCATAGCATTTACATTTATGGCATTGAACTTGTTTCTGGTGAAAACAGTCAAATGTTGCATGATTTGTCAGGCCACATTTCATGCAGCGTTCAGCTGTTTTCACTGATAGTTCATTAGGTTGGTCAAAATAATGGCCACTCCAGTTTTGATCAGATTTTGCACTGCTGTCGTAGACAGAACTTCCAGAATGGGTACCGGTATTAGAGGCTCTCCCCCTTGGTTGAGACTGGTGTCTCTGTTGAGATTGTCCTCTATCTGACTGATTTTCATTCGTTTTTGATAGTGGGTATGACTTATATGGAATGAACACACATTTTTCAAAGTTGTCAACCACAGTGATGTGTTCATTAATAGTCCCAAGTAAGCGTTTTATTCCTGACCGAGACAGGTGAATGGAGTCCCTGGGTTTGTAGAAGTGATATCTCAGTTCATTTTTCTTATCATAGAAATTTTTGTTAACGTCAACACAGGTAAGACTATTCTCCTGACACAACTGAAGAATAACATCGTTTATGTCTGTAACATCAGTATCTCCGCGAGGACAGGATGTGCACAGAAACAGGTTACATTTGGCGTTTTTGCGCTTCACATACTTTATTAGATCACTGTATATGTCATAAAAACTGTCAAGCTCTGTTTTGTTTGATCCATCATTTCCACCAACTGTGATAATGAGGTTATTAAATTTTGTCAAGTCAAAAATCTCCAGTTTATTTGCAACAGAATCAACTGTTCCACCAGGGATAGAGAGGCATTCCACATTTTTAACCATGCCTTTTTTATTCACACCAGATATGATGGAATCTCCAATCAGCAGAGTTCTAGAATCTCTTGGGTTCTGACTGGTGCTTTGTCTCCTAGAAGCGGTTTCATTTTGGGAAATTTGGTTATTAGAACCATGGTCACTTTTATATCCACTTTGAATATTATGTCTGTTTACTGGTGAAGCACTGACATTGATAATATCCGTATTTCTGTCACTGTTATGAGTAGGCAAAGCTCCAGAGTCTGGGCTCTGACTGGTAAATCGTCTCCTTGGAGTAGTTTCAGTATCACTATCTTTATTCCGAGTCATTGATTTATTAGAACCATGTTCACTGCTTTTCTTATTCCCAGTTTGTGTTTCACATCCATTACTTGAAGAAGCATTGACATTTAAGTTACTTGTATTGTTGTCACTGTTATGACTTATAATATCAACAAAACTTGATTTGTTGCCAGTTTCTGGGCTACTTGTGTGACTTTGAAGTATTTCACTATAGGATTTAGAACCTGGGATCAAACCGGTGTCTCCACTAACTTCACTCCTTGTCACAAAAGAGATGACAGGGTTGTTTGAGATGACAGGGTTGTAGATCTGTCTTCTTCTTTTTTCAATAAACTGTCTATTTTGTGGTTGATGGCAGAGACCTGATCCTTGAGAAATTGACTAATTTTCTTAAGTTCATGCACTTCATGGCTAATGCTAGTGATTAGCTGTGGCTGTAGCATATCATCACTAGCTGCAGGAGGCAACACTGGGGACATGAAGGGAAGAGGAGCAGAATGTAATCCAGTAAGCAGTGGTGAAGTCTGAGCAAAAATTGAGCCATTAAGATCAATGTCTGTTTCACTTTTGTACTGCTGATACAAATGTATTGATAGTCTGATAAATACAGTTTCACGCCACAGTATGCGCCCTGGCCCATTTAAAGTAAGTGTTCCCAAGCTACTATCACTTGTAATTGTACACCATTTTCCACGAATATGAGTGTTATAGTTTGCTTTTGATTCACAGATCCGCTGAGGACGAAGTTCCTTTTCAATAGAGCTCATGAATTTACTAAATAGGTCTTTTGAGGAAAATACTATGGTAGTATAACCATCATGAGCATGCACATGGTATAATATACCATTAAATCTGTCATTAGTATCCCTTTTCATTGGTGTCTGAGGCTGAGCTAATAAAGACTGGGATTGTACAGGCTAAATGTAAAGAAATTTCTTTAATGGCTTCATACCAGCTTAGACTGCCGTCAGTTTTCATTGAAAATGTATAAGATACAATACTTTTATTGGAACAAGACCGAAATCTTGACCAGACCAAAAAAAAAAAAAATTATAATAATAATAAAAAAAGAAGCAGTTCTAGACAGACAATTATTTATCTGATTTTGCTGACAATTATGAAAAAAGGGGTTGATTTATGCCGAAATCGGTTGTACAGATTTTGTGCTGAGCAGTTTAAAATGTCGTCTGAAAAAAAATCTTTTCCCATTAGTCTTGTTGCCAAACGACATAAATGAAACGTCATTTTCAATAAGCAAAAACAACTCAATATAGAGGAAATATAAAGCTTTAACCCCGGGGAAACCTTACACACAACACACTATTCGTTTCCTTGCGTTTAGGGAATGATGTTTGTCTATAGATTAACGAGTAACATTGTTTTAAAGAAGTCCCTCAAATGGACGCCGTTAATGTGTTTACGCGAAGAAATAAGAAAGCGTTTGGTACATTGAAAGATTGGATGACCTATAGCTATCATCTCGCACAATTTTAATCACAGTGAGTGAAATTCCTGTTTATTCTGCGGACACTGAAGTCCTGCAAATGCCACTTGGAGGGCTACTCTTTGATAGCAGAAATTCCAGTTCATCAAACCATTTTCTTTTAATTAGTGCCCGGGGACAAACAGTTTCTTTAGCTATTTTCTTTGTCTGAGGACAAAAAAGTTGTCATCGTGGTTTTAGAATCGAAGAAAAAACACGATTACCTTCCAGATATGATATTGCTTTTTTTTCTTTCTTCTCCCATATTATTAATAGTTATAATAATGATAATCGTTAAAAATAAAAATTTAACAATGATGATAATAATAAAAAAAGAAGAAGTATAAATACACAAAATGATAATATTTTAGCTCATATCTCAGCCAAAATAAATAAATAAATTAAAATACGCAAAAAAGAGAAATAAATAAATAAATAAATAAATAAAAGAGCAGTGGTTCACAAATTTCTTAGACCCTATCATTTCGTGAAAACTGATTAGGAGGAATGCGTGGCAGGGGCGTAACTAGAGGTAATTTCGATATACGCACAACCCGGTTTTATTCTCTACTTCTTGAAGAGAAAGCTAGTATTTCAGCCACTTTGGCAATTGGTATTTAAATCTGGTCTAATTTATTAATTTTCAGCAAGCAAATATGCAGGTGCGTTCAATACGCACCTGCGTATTTGCGTATAGGTAGCTACGCCTTTGCGTGGGCTTTCATTTTTAACGTTTTCAGCGACGCAATAAGTTTCCGATTTACAATAAATGCAGCATTAGCTGATTTGAGCCGCGACATGACAAAACCAACAATGTGGTTGTGCGCCCAGCGCAGACTCAGATCAGTCTGGGCGTCTGCCCAGGCTGATAAGAATCTTCGTTAAAGGTTCATGGGGTAACTAAGGGTTTAAGCTACCCTCATGCGGACAGCGAAGACTCTGATCTGAGTCTGCGTTGGGCGCACAACCACATTGTTGGTTTTGTCGTGTCGCGGCTCATTTGTTATTTTTTTCCTTGACTCAGTAAATGCAACATCAGCTAATTCGTTATTTTTGTCCTGTATTTAACATGATTAAAAAACTATTCGCGTTATGCACATTTCAAATCGTACTACTATTACTTATAATAATAATAATAATAATAATATTATTATTATTATTAATAAATGCACTAGGATGTAGCGTTAATTGACATAGAGATTTAAAAACAAAATGAAAATAAATAATTAATAGAGCTGATAAGATGATATATTAGCGCAATTTCTAGAAGTTTGTCCATTTTGTTTATGGATGGGGTATTTGTTGTTTCCCCTATGATTCTACAAGATTCGAAATTCCCTAAATATTCCATGGGCATGTTAATCAATATTTCACGCCTATAGTTGAGATCAAAGTTAATGCCCACACGCTTCCCTAAACTAAAGTTGATCTAATCCGGTCTTTCAACTTATCGTGAAACAGTGTGACAAAGTTTTCATTGAGACACTTTTTAAACACTTTATCAATTATTTCAAACATTGATTCACACCATCAAAGGTTATCATTGATGCGATTTTAATAGATATCCCCATAAAAACCTTGTTAAAGGCGTTTATCCGGTAATCCGGGCACCTAACTCGGTTACCGCTAGGGACCCCGTTGTCATGATGGTAAGGGATCTGTAGGGATCAGTCAGGAAAAGGCAAGTTTGTGGAGATTCTAGCCCAGGGCTGTAGTATAATCCATAGCATCACCCGGTGACTTTAAGAATTAGCCATCTTGCTTTAACATCAAAGAGTTTTGATTAGCTTAATTGTGTTTTATCTGTAAAAATATTTGTGAAAGATTAAGGAAAAGTGTCCTCTGCTTTGAGAAAATAATAGCAGTTTGGTATAAGCAGTGCGTAAGAATTTCCCAAAAATATGAATGGTAATAAGTCAAAGCATTTGATTTGGTTGATAATTAAGCCGAAGTCATGCCTCATTCATAATTGGCCTGCGATGAGTCTACGGAGCCCGTATCCTGCCCGTAACCCCCTTACCGCGAGGCCTCCGTGCGAAGACAGGCGGCGATTTTTTTTACGGATTCACGGGCGCCGTTGCCTCTTAAGGAGTTATGACAAATTTAAGAATTTTCTTCCCCAGGAGCAAATTATTTCAGCCCCGGATCCAGGGGCCATCTTGGCCTTTATGTTATGTATAATATGTAGGCCTACAGATAACAATGAGTGTCTGATGACAGTTTGAGACTATTTGTCCATGTGGTAAGATAAAAATATATGTTGTGACATCTCATTAGCATCGCCTCGGCGAGGCGATTCTAATAAGATATCACAACATATATTCTATCCTAAAAAGACATAATAAAAAATTATCATCAAAGTGATCCCTAATCATGCCGTATCCAGCCCACTAGTTATCCAGAGCCCCACCAGTACTTGGTGGTCTGGATCCGGGCCTGTATTTCTTTAACAGTAGACCCAAAGACCCATTTTGAAAAGGCATCTCAGTCCAGGGAAGCAAACTGGGGGAGGGGCGGGGGCGAGGGCTGGCGAAGGGAGGGGAGAGGGGCAACTTTCGGGGAGGGGCGGGGGCGAGGGCTGGCGAAGGGAGGGGAGAGGGGCAAACGAAAGTTGCCCCTCTCCCCTCCCCTCCCTTCACCAGCCCTCGCCCCCGCCCCTCCCCCACCCACGTTATAAAAATGGCAGAAAAACATAGAGTGTACACATACACCTTAAACTATGCTTTTTTCCCTCAACAACATAATGAATGGGCTGGAGTAGTAGCATTCGGAAAGGAGGACTGCTTCCTGTTTTCGAAATTAACACTTTATGCTGCAGTACAATAATATTGATGCAAGCTTTCTTAATAATGAAAGACAAACAGTTTCAGTTGACAACTTGTCTATGACAAGATGGAAAATGGCAGTCATGAAATAGTTTTTAACATGCTAATCGAAGATTTATGGTCCGTATTGAAAGCCATTTAGAACCAGGAAGCGATAAGCCAGTCATTGCGCGCGTTCGGATAAATAACCGAAATACGTTACATACTGGTAATGTACACAGGCGAATGCTGGATCATGGTGACGACGTTTTGTCGAAACCCATTTCTCCGAAAAAAAAAATACGTCGAAGAAGAATTCCATTATAAAAACATTTCATCGATGCGACATTCTGCCAAAAAATGCACCTAACATCTTAAGTACGACAGTAGTAAGGAGTGGCACTATGGGGACCGATTTTCCCATGTAGTTTTACATAGACTTAAAACAAAAAACAAACACTACCCTAAGTCCGCACGGTCGCCTAGCGTAAAATACATGGCGTTCCCCATAGATACAAATCTATGAGTTAACTTCCCCAGGCTAGTGAGCCTCTGTTAGTCCCTTGTAAAGCCGTAGAAGTCAAGTTATTGGGCATCGAGCGGGTACCGATTTTCCCATGTATTTTTACATAGACTTTTGGCCTGATAAAAAAACACACAAAAAAACCTAAGTCCGCGCGGTCGCCTACTGTAAAAATACATGGCGTTTGGAACCCATAGAAAACAATCCATGAGTTAACTTCCACAGGCTAGTGAGCCTGTCTTAGGCTCTTGCAAAGGCGTAGATGTCAGGTTCTTAGGCTCTCAAAGCTGTTCTTTGATGATTCAGCACCATTTTCCTACTAGAAAAAGTCCTCTGCCATAACTTCTCAAGAAGCTTCTAGACTGATGACGTTATTATTATTATGTCACTTTGGCAGCCTGGCGAAGAAACTCACGCGCTCAAACTCGATGCAAGCTACATGACAAAATAAACGGATTTTCTTCCACAGGCTTAAAATACATGGGAAAATCGGTCCCCATAGTGCCAGTCCTTACTAGATCCGTCGGAAAGCTCGAAATTCATGGAATAATTTGTCTCCTGTAAGCCCTTAATACCACTATGAACCGATACTGTGTTCGGCTTATAAATAGAAAAAATAATCAACAGACAGAAGACGGATTCAGCGTCCGTCCATTCCATCAGGCATCTGAAACATACTGGATAAAAAGTTTATGGATTTTTAAATGTTCAGATGTTGGGATGGTTACGTGAAATCTTTTGATAAAAATGTCCGTAGCTCTCGAGTAAAATATTAATTATAACGGTAAACTGTAAACACCTTTGGAGTTAGCTGACATTTCAATACACGATGAAGCTGTCAAAGCATTTTAAATAGACCACATCATCATTCCAGCTGGTCCAGCAGACCCGCAAGCTATGATTTCAACATGTCTCAGGGGCGTAACTAGGGGCAATTTCATAATACGCACAACCATGTTTTATTCTCTACTTCTTGAAGGGAAAGCTAGTATTTCAGCCACTTTGGTAATTGGTATTGAAATCTGGTCTAATTTATAAATTTTCAGCATGCAAATATGCAGATGCGTTTTGAAATTTTGTCAATTTTGACAATATTTCAATACGCACTTGCGTATTTGCCGTATAGGTAGCTACGCCCTTGTGTCTAATAAGTAGACATACTGATATTAAAGGAAAAGATTTTGCATTATATTGATCTCTTATTTTCCACATGGGCAGAAATTAAAAGAAATGTTGAAAGGGCCTTGAGCTGACCCTCTCGTCCCCACCACACCCGACAAAAATGTCAGTCAAAAATCTTGGTTGTTTTTGTTTTCTATATCTCATCTCTTTATAGTCAATAAACATGAATATATATAATCTTGTAAATGAAACAGGACACAGGAAAAGGCGTGTTATAGATCAGCATGCGCATACTGGGAATATGAGCAGTCTTTTTTGCGCTTAATATAAGAATGTATCAAACTAAAATGCGTAGACTCTAAACAAGCTGCTCAAATGCGCACTGATCTGAGTCCTAGTTATGCCGTAAGATCTCTTTTCTAAATCTCTAGATTTGACTATCCTTGCAGTTTACATGGAACAAATAAACATGCAAATAAAATTTTGGTTGATTTGAATCTCCTCATAAAACATAAATAAACTTTACTTTGTGACAAATAACTGCTATTTCGGCAACTCCCTTTAAAAGTAAACAAAAACTATTTCATTGGTTTAAAACTAAAGTCTCTGATGCTTATGAAATTGGAAAGAAACAATAAACACACATTTACGAAATCCTGAATGAGTTTGTCAGAAAGAGGTATAAAGAAATACACGATAATATTAAAAGTTAACAAGTCCCTATGGATTAGTAAACGAACTCTGGGGTCAAAATCCTTCATTCATAAAACCACATAAAGAGATGTTTTTGTTTATGGGGTCTTTTAAGAAAGATATTGATGTTTAAAGCACCTTTCCCGCAGTCCTATGAAAATTGTGAGCCATAATAAAGCGAACTGTAACTTTCTGAATATCTCATAATTGGCGAAATTCATTCAATTTAAACGTTTGTATTGCATAGCAGCATACTCACGGCGTGCCATTTTGTTTTCAAATATTTTGCTCACAGAAATCAAAAATCAAGATTTTGCAAATTCCTCGCAATATCAATCCAAAATTTCATCTATGTACAAGATAATCTTGTAGAGTTACAATAAAACTCCTGAGGCCGTATTTATAAAACGACTTAAGTCGTTGCCATGCTGTTGCTAAGGCGAAATTTCTATGAAGGAGATTCCCTTTAACTATGAAATTCGCTCTGGAGGAACAGTCTGAAAAAGACTGTTCCTCCAGAGCAACTTTCATAGTTGTAGGGAATTTCCTTCATAGAAATTCAGCCTTAGCAACAGCATAGCAACCACCTAAGCCGTTTTATAAATTCGGCCCCTGGAAGTGGCCAAGTCGTAATTTCGGCTTGGACATTTTCAATAGTTTTATGATAGCTCTGTCAGTTCCTTTATTTCAATATAAACGCACCTTTACCAAATTTTGTGCCACAGACGCCTGTTCCTGCATTGAACTTCTTTCGAAAGAGGAAAGGTGATTGGCAGGTCTCGGCACGCAACGAACATCCCTCTCCCAGCCACACTTACCTGAGACATTCTGCAAGACACAGTAGCTGCAGACATCAGGTAAAAGACGCCTACGTTTTAACTGGCCAGCACAGGCGTCCCCCATCGAGCCACCTCAGCTTCTGTGTCCCGAGAAAGTGACATACAAGGGCATTTCCTACGCAGCGAGAACGTATAATCCGCTAAGATTCATGTCGCTACGACAAGTCAGTCTTAGTTTTAGAATATTTCAGAAATTGTACCAGATAGAGGTCTATGAAGTTTCTTTAAACCAGCATTTAAGTAGTGACACCAATTCTAAAGAACCAGTACCCTTTTTAACCTTAGTATTGACCTACATTTTAAGCATGTCATTGGCCAATATAAATACACCCGAAATTTTGATGTAAGTAGCTTACTTTCGCTTTCTCTTTCTACTTTCCTTTACTATAAACCGTGTCGTGATGAATCTAGATATTTCGGTCTAAATTGCTTTTTTTCCAAAGATCAGTTCGCCTGTTATGTCGCTCATGTAAAATATATATCCAATATAAAATAACTTGAAACAGAAATCGAATACGAAATCAAGTAATTGTTGCTGGCTTAGTTGTTGGTGTTGTGTTGGAACTGCGACACTTTTAAGGTTATATGTGGGGCGGTCAGCCAACCAATCATTGTTATGTGCAACACACACAAACCCCAATCAATATTCAACAGCATTTCCGAAATCGAAACCCCAACACTAACAACAAATATGCATATCAACATGCGCATTCGTACAATCTGATCAGCACACTCGATATCTTACATGTACCTGACTCATGCATATTACAATACACACTTCTATGTAATCTAAGCCGATCATCTTTCTTGTCTCTAGTAAAATTGTCTAAAACATTTTAAAATGACTTGTCATAGTGTCACGAATCTTAGCGGATAATGGCTTCTTGTTTGGTTTGTTGTACACAGGGTATAATCGATTCCGCTAATTTTCGCTTCCTGCAGAGACTGTACATCATATTTGGCTTCCGCCGAGACTGTCCGCGAACTCTTGCTTCCTGCCGAGACTTCTGTACATGATAAATGGCTTCCTGCAGAGACTGTTCGCGTGATTCTGCTTCCTGCCGAGGCTCTCGGCAGGAAGCAGAATCACGCGGACAGTCTCTGCAGGAAGCCATTTTACGAGGACAGTAGTCCCTGCAGGAAGCAAGAGTTCGCGGACAGTCTCGGCGGAAGCCAAATATGATGTACAGTCTCTGCAGGAAGCGAAAATTAGCGGAATCGATTATACCCTCTGTTGTAGGTTCTTCCTGCATCAGATATCTTCCTGTCAGTTCCCGATGCCCTTGCCTGTAATCTTTCTCAGGACGCGAGGGTTGAGGAGAGGAGGGGGTGGGGTGGGGTAGGAGATGTGGGGACGGAGCCTACGCTCCCGTAGGCATCTCTAACATATACCTGATGTCTGCATGGATGTCCAGTTCTTGCCGAGACCTGTCCGTCACCTTTTTTTCTCTGAAACCTTTGGGATGTAGCGTCACTGGAAAAGGTAAATACAGAAATGTGCAGCTGTTGCACTAAAGGTAGAGGTTCCATTAAGACAGCCTCGTGACTATCTGCTGGGAAAGAACTGACCTCTTGGCTTCTCACTTGTCTTGTTTTGTTTTGTGTGCCGTCTTTTTATGTTTTCCTTTCCCGTATGGTGTTTGAGCCACGGCACGAGAAAACCAACAATGTGGTTGTGTGCCCAGCACAGACTCAGATCAGCCTGGGCACCCGCTCAATCCGATCAGACCCTTCATTAAGCGCTTAAAGGGTAGCTAAGGGTCTAAGCTACCTCCATGCGGACAGCGACGACTCCGATCAGACTGGGCGGATGCCCAGGCTGATCTGAGTCTGCGCTGGGCGCACAACCACTCTGTTGGTTTTCTCGTGTCGTGGCTCATTTAAGGCAGGATGTGGAAATAGAGTGTCCCAATTCCTGATCATTTCTCATCTACTTTCCATTCACAGAGTGGATGGATCTGATCATCGAGCTTCTGGAGTTATTTTTAGAAAAACTTGTCCCTTTTTTCATTTAGGGTCGAGTAGGGTTACTTCGGACAGCTGGTAAATTCGGACATACCATTGCAAGCAGTGAAAATCCAAATGAGACGGCTCATATTCTCTTCAGGATTTTCATTGTTTGTCCAGTTATTTTTGTTTTAATTCCAAACAAGTGAGATATAAAGGAAAAAATGTTACTGTCCGAATTTACCTGCTTTCCGAAGTTACCCGACTCTACCCGACTGGAATATACATATATATGACGGTGACGATGAAGGAACTGTCCTCAAACGGATGACAATCAACTTCTTAGAGACTGCCTGTATCTCATGACGGGATTCATCTAGTAATTTTAAAAATCACTTACAAACATCAGGATTTGGTAGGAGAAGCAAACAGCCCTTGCAACTATGACACCCACAACTTGTTCATGTCTGTCAGACTCTCGTATTGACTCTTTGTTCTTTCTTTGCGTGTTGCTGCCTGTTTGTGAAATTTCCAATGCATCTAACAGAGTAGGTTCTAGAGATACCTTGTCATCTCAATAGCTCCTTTCCAAATTTCTCTGTCTTACTAGTCTATCAGTCTATAGTTCAACCGATTTACAAGTTTTTATGAAGGGAAAGTCGCATTTGAGGAGCAGCTTTCAGTGTTTATGCTCTGTCCCGTCTCTACATGTCTCAGTTCCATTGATGGACAGAAGAATCGAGCATTGATATCCACAGGGTATAATCGATTCCGCCAATTTTCGCTTCCTGCAGAGACTGTCCGTCATATTTGGCTTCCGCCGAGACTGTCCGCGAACTCTTGCTTCCTGCCGAGACTTCTGAACATGATAAATGGCTTCCTGCAGAGACTGTCCGCGTGATTCTGCTTCCTGCCGAGGCTGTCGGCAGGAAGCAGAATCACGCGGACAGTCTCGGCAGGAAGCCATTTTTCGAGGACAGTAGTCTCTGCAAGAGTTCGCGGACAGTCTCGGCGGAAGCCAAATACGACGGACAGTCTCTGCAGGAAGCAAAAATTAGCGGAATCGATTATACCCTGTGATATCATGATCTGTAAATTGACAAGGTTTTATCTTGTCATGTTATCAGCTTGGTATATTTGGCGGAATCCATCCCTCTCCGGGCTTAGACCACAGCCGTCTTGCGTGACTTGTTCTGGCCTTTAACAAATGTCCGTATTATTAAATGGCATTTCACCTGCACTGGCCATTGACCTTGTACTGGAGTCTGTGAACTCGGGTTTAACGTCCAACAACACACAGATCATTCGGAGACGGGACCTCGGTTTAAAGTCTCATCTGAATGACCGGACAAGCCGGGGATCGAATCTACGATTCCTTTATTGGAAGTCCAGCGTGTTATCCACTACACCACCGCCGCTCCTAACTTTATAATGGAAGACAACCGCTTTAGTACCTACTGAACCCAACCCTGTAGTTGGGAAACTTTTCGAAGAGTAGTCATTTTACTCATTCCGAAGTACTAGTGCAGGCCCAGACCTAGACCACAACTAGCTGGCGGGGCTCTCTCTGGACAAATGGAGGGGCTTAGAGCCCAAAGGATTTGTTAGGAGATAAAGTAGAGTATTCGATGAAAAATAAAGACATTATCACGCTTACCTATAAATATATGTTATGACATCTCATTGGAATCGCCTCGGCGAGGCGATTCCAATCAGATATCACAATATATATTTCAATCTAACCTTATGGAATATAATCTCAAATTATCATGCAGGTGCTCCTTATTACCTTCATTCCTGCATTATATTGGACACAGAGCACCAGGTGGCGGGGCTTAAGCCCCAAAGCCCACCCCCTGGATCCGGGGCTATAGTGCAACCCTACATAATAACAGCCCGCAAGAAATATTTAAAGATAAATGCCGGAAATTATCATAGAGAATTTAAAGAGAAGAGTTTGCTTTCCTTCACTTTTATAATCTGTGTAAATCTAGTTTTGTGTCGACAAGCTAACTGCTTTTGATCGCGAAACAACGATTGCCGCATGAGCTCGCCTTTAACCTTCGCCGGGCGGTCGGGCAGGCAACTGGAAGCACAGGTATGACGACAGACCCGTAACCCATATCGGGAAAGGCAATTTTATTGATGAAAAATCATTTGTTTAAGTCTTGAAAATGTAATAAGCATTATTTATGATTCTTTTGATAGGAATATGTTCTGTTTGCCCAACTTTATTACTTGTCATTATAACCCATAGTTTATAAACACTTCACACGTTGGCAAAACAATATGTTTCTTGGGTGGGTAGCTTTCCCGCCATTTTATCAGATACCAGACAATCATAAAATGACATAGAAACTTTTGGTGTTTATCTTGGGTACTTGTAGGAAGGTTTAATATGATTTGAAATGGAAAATTTATGAATTTACCTTGAGATAAGTGAAAGAGAAATGTTTGTTTTTCCGCCACTTGTTTCTTTTTCTCCGAGGTTAATTTCAGATGACAAATAAATAATTTTGAATAGTTCTCAACATAAAACATTCTCTACAGCTTTTGCAATAAAGTAATCTCTTTATGATCTCATAGTCGACGTATATCGACAAAATTTTGAGGTTTAAGGAAAATTCAGAAAAATACATGCAGTTACAATGGCAACGGAATGGCGTTAAGTGTCACAACTTCGAACATCATTTAGAGAGAGAAAGAGAGAGAACAATAATTCTTCATAAATTTGATACAAATAATATTCTGACGCCTCTTACTGCTTTTTAAAATCATGCGATAAAATTTACAAAAACAACTTGAAAAATACAGTTTGGGGGGGGGGGGGGGGGGGGGGGGGAAATAATGAAAGTCAAAAGATTTTCGTGAGACCAATTTGTCAACTTACGATTGTTTCCACACTTTAAACCACATGACTCCATGTGGTCAGCTGCTTGGCTGCCTGTTTGCTGTCTGTTTTGAATTGTGCTTTTGAAATTATAGATAATAGGTAAAAATGGATGTAATGTTTTTGTGTGCCTTTTCTTTTTTAGTACATTATTAAGGATATCCTCGCGGTCATCTGCTAAGAAACAGCTGACCATTTGTTGTTGCTTAGTGCGCCGTCTTTGTTATTTTCCTTTCCCGTTTTGTGTTTGGGGCAGGCTGATTTCCTGTCGTGGGTATTTCATCAGATGGGCCTTCCCATATAAATTTAGATTGGCATTTATGAACGGACACACGGCTCCAGGTGTGTGCAACTATGGATACTATGGACACGTTCCGTTGAGTAAAAAGTTGGGCAATGATCAGGAGCCTCCTGAGGAACATCGTTATTAGAATAAAAACAACAACAAAAACGACTGAATTTCATAAGCTTTACTGCACAGCAAGGGGTTTTGTATGTTTGAACTGTATTATAAATGTTGTCGCAGGCTGTGAGAGACCGCAATATTCACAGAACGCATTTTTCACACGTGTATGACGAATACGGTCGTATTCTTCACATTTTGCCAGTATGACAAATGTGTTTGGATTTTATTGCGATTTTTAATAGAAACGCATTTTTCACAGTTACGGCAAGGGAAGCTTGAAAATGAATGATTTTTTAGTTTCCAACTAAAACTCTATGAGTTTGAGCCCCAACTGCACTGAGCCTTCGGCTCTTGGGGAGTTTATAGGAAAAGCAGTCCCTGCTGTCCGTCGTCCGTCGTTTGACGTCGTCTGTCAACATCGAGCTATTATTACATCTCTTAAGCGTCTCGTCAATCTCAACCAAATTCAATATATAGCGGTCACAAGGCTGGAGACCTTTAAGACCGTTGCCTGAGATTTTGGTTGTTATGGCAAGAAAAATACCCCGTAGACTTATAATTGAGAGATGCTTCTGACCAGCCTAGCTTCTTGAAACTTGCAGATAACTAAGACAGGCATTCAATCTTAGACAAACTGACAACTGTTCAGATCCGACCGATAATGTCGAAATTATGTGTCCCCACGATTGCCGATAAAGTCTACCAGTATAATTGACCTTATGACAAGTCTAACACCTTCCTGTTCTTTGACTTTACTATTATTTATTGGTAAATTCCTTTCCAAAAGGGAAGATAAATCATGTAATACTGCTTGAATATTTTTAACCCTTCATCTATTTTCCGGGGCAAAAAAAAAACAGAGTTTGACTTAGACATGATATCCAATTCGACCAGGGTTTGACTTTGTTTGGTCTAGATGTGATCTCAGGGAATTCA
This sequence comes from Ctena decussata, assembly GCA_963989385.1. Taxonomy (NCBI): domain Eukaryota; kingdom Metazoa; phylum Mollusca; class Bivalvia; order Lucinida; family Lucinidae; genus Ctena; species Ctena decussata. The sequence continues at coordinate 4,688,486 of OZ022501.1, read as the reverse complement.
AGAATCCCGGGAAAAGCATTTGAAGTTAATTCTTAATTACATCCCATATTTTATTACCTGATTCCTCACTGGTGAAAAACGAACCCCGGTTTCGAAAAAAATTGTGAGAACATGTTGATTTTGGCTCATCGTCCGTTCGTGATGCTTTATATCTGTACCAAGTTTCCTCAAACTACCTTTTAAAGTTATGAAGCGGAAACGATTTGTGACCGACAGACAGGTAGACAAATAAGGGAAAACGATATGTCTTCCCTCCTATTTCTACCCAAATAAAGATTTCCCCCATGATGGAACCATATACTAAACGCAACTGAATATACCCATACCTTTAACCTTGATGCAGCACATAGTCTAATAGGGGACTATTACGAAGAAGCTACCTCCCAAAAGTTTGTATTGGAAATGCCTAATATTGCACCGCAAGGTCTCCACCCGCTGAATTATGGCACCGCCCAACAGTCAGTACTAGAAGCTGTGCACAACAGCCTACGTCAGCAGCATACATGTGAATTGAAACAAATAAGGTAAAGGTTTTTCCATATTCTTGTGGCCGTAGGGACAGCAGTTGTTTGAGCTTACAGTGTCTTAGGCACAGGTTTGAAAGAGGGAGCCTATCCCTCTCTTTTCGCATCCTTTACCCTTTCCTGATTCGAAACAAGTACCTATTTACTGCTGGGAAGACAGAGTCAGTTTTTCAGTCGTTGAGCCGGCGGGCGACTGGAACCTACGACCTTATGCGCGGAAGAGCAGAACAGATTTCTTGTCTTCTTTTTGTTTACTGTACCGGTTTCCGTCAACTATCAGGGTTATAAAAAATTCAAGAGGTGAAAAATGCGATTTTGTGATATTTTGTCATATTTTAGGGGTGTTGCATGCCTTTGGAAAATTACGTTTTCGTGGTACATACCGAACGCAAAATTCACAGATATGTGAAAAATGCGTTCGAATTCTGTGAAAAATGCGACCGGATTTGTCACACGTGTGAAAAATACGAACACATTTGTCACACATGTGAAAAATGCGTTCTGTGAATATTGCGGTCTCACAAGGCTGCCTTCTTGTCTAACCAATGCAGGGAGTCTATGCTTTAAGCATAGACTCCCTGCATTAGTTAGACAAACAGGGAGCCTGCTACAACATTTAAAGCATAGACTACCTGCATTGGTTAGGCAAGAAGGCAGCCTGCAACAACATTTATAAGCAGATTTGTGTGTCTAGAAAAGAAAAAAAAAAAAACTTTGTACGTTCAGTATTATGAAGAGGTAGGACTTAGGACGGGTAATAGATTCTCAAGGGAAATCTAAGCTATTATAATTACCTGTAGGCTTTCCATACTCCGACAGTTGTTGAAACGTGAAATAAAACCAGTGAAATTATTATACTAACGAACTCTTAAATTAACCCTTAAATATGCTGAATTAGATAACATGTTATAATACAAATGCCCCCGAACTCCTTTAGGTCCAGTGACCGTTATAGTGGTGTAATTAACTCTAAATACTACATCTGCCAGTTATATAAGAGGTCCCCGACACTTTCGAGGGCCGCTGTGTCACCAAGCGGAATTAATATTTCTCAATATTGAATTTCACTGCTAACGTTTTAATGTCTAACGTGGTAGAGAGAGAGAGAGAGAGAGAGAGAGACGACACGACAAAATTTTCGTCTGCAAAATAAAAAAAAAGTTATTTCATCTATTGAGAATTCAAAGACTAGAAGGCGGTGTAGATCCAGATGAGGAGGTTCGTTCCGCTGAACATTATTCTTGCTTTATATGTCGCACTCAGGACGAATATCTAGTCACAGCAGGCATACCCAGCTATACCCATATCATAATAATTGAGCCGCGACACGAGAAAACCAACAATGTGGTTGTGCGCCCAGCGCAGACTCAGATCAGCCTGGGCTTTCGCCCAGTCTGATCAGAATCTTCGCTGTCCACATGGAGGTAGCTTAGATCCTTAGCTACCCTTTGAGCACTTTATGAAGAGTCTGATTAAACTTGGCAGATTCCCAGGCTGATCAGAGTCTGCGCTGGGCGCACCACCACTTTGTTGGTTTTGTCGTGTCGCGGCTCAATTTTGAAGTTCTTTTTCGACCTAGGACATTCTAAAGCATGGACACAAAAATGAGCCCACTCTTCTGGGAGAAATCTAGGTCAGAGCTGAAAATCAAGAAAAATAAATGGTACTATTTGATAACAGATTGATGTAGTTTAAGTAAACAAATCGCGCCAGATTCCGTCGTTCGTACTCAACTACCCGGAAAATGAAATAGGAATAAACTAGATCAAATGGCTTAAAGCTTTTCAACTAGAAAAGCAACTTTTAATAGTCAATTTAATATTAAATAAACTTCAAATACAGACTAAAGCAGTAGAAACATGTATTGTTGTGAGTATAACTAATCCCTTAAGAATTAAAGGGTTATTAACATTGATTCAAGATTATAAACAAAATATAATTCCCTTTTTGGGGATATGTAATCATTGCACACTGTCAATTCAAGTAATTTGTAAAGAGCATTATAGATTTGCAATATGTTTTCAAAATATGTCGATGAAAATATAATTAAGGTGTACCACAAAGTTAAACATGTCTTATGCCATAATCAACTGAGAAGTTCCACGGCAGCGTAGTTCGATGCTTCAAAACGAACATATGAGAAGTCATTCGTGGTGGGAAAGAAACAAGCAAACCTTCGGAATTTGAACGCAAATTTTGGCGAAGAGCACGTACTCGATTCCCCAAAAAATCATTTTCAGTTTTAACTACTATTTATCATGCTTAAGATTAAGAAAAAGTTATTAAGGACAGTTCTACAAAGCGGCGTATAAGTGGTAAAGAAAATGTTACTATTGGCCAGATCAGAGGCCTACAAAAACTCAGCGTCTGCCAAGACAGAATAGTCTTGTTTTATTTCCTTGTCAATTCATTTTGGCTAATCCATCGCGCAAGCGTGGAGACAAGCCAACATGCACTGGTAACTCATGAAAACATGAATTTTCTAATCAGGTTAAAAATTACAGTGGACAGTTACATTGTCTAACCATGAATTAATTCAACCAGGCTATAAAAAGAAGCAAATGTGAAAAAGAAAATGCAAATACCTTAAACAATGAAGATCTTTGTCACTAAAGATTCACTGTGAAATTATACATTGCAAAAAAAGAAAAAAAAAGAGAAATAATAATAGTGTATATATATATATATATATATATATATATATATATATATATATATATATATATATATATATATATACATATATGCTACTACTTATACAACTACATTTTGGAAGAAATTTTCGTTTTAGACGGACATATTTCACTCGCTATTCCGTACTAGAAATGGTATGAATAACGTACCCCTTATGTTCGAATTGATAATAGTTACGGATCGACAATTAGTTTATGAAAGTCATGTCAGCCGCGCAAACCATGGTAGTGTATTAGTAACGGGTTTTCATTCTTTTCTCATTTCTTCTTATTATAGTCATTATGGTTGTTGTTGTTGATGACGAGGCTGCAAAACAATTCCCATCCCGCAACTACCGAAAGTATAGCAGGCCCTTGCCCTGCCTTGAGTCAATAACAGCAGGACGTCCCAATTCTGAAAGTTTCAAGGCACCCTACCATCCCCATGGAGCTCCAGAGAAGAAGAAGAAGAAAAGGGAAATGGTAATAGATAGCTGACCGTTCACATATTCATTAAAACATTCGTTGTAATTTTATGCACATAGCAAACAGTTAAACATGAATACTGAAATCACCAGGTGTTACTCGTCCAATCGTCCACTGAAATTCGCGGTAACTTAATGACTTTAATTAGAAAGATGATCAACCCAATGGAACTTAAGCGTTAACCACATCTCAATTAATATTCAGTCTCGAGATCTCAACCACTTTATAGCTTAAGAGCCTCTTATCCCTTCTCTGTCGATGTTTTCTCATTTGTAAAGTCATTTTGTATTAAATATTCCCCGTTGACAAATTCTGTGACAATTAAACAACAATATTGGTTTGGTTATATCCAGTTAAGAGAACTACTTCAACGGGTAAACGGATATCGTAAAACAATTTACATGAGAAATACAATAAAAATGTTTAATAAATCTACAATAGATATGCTGCAAATTAAAAAAAAATATGTATACAAAATGACAAAAACAACAACAAACTCTTCATTTGCTTAAGAACGGCATACCGAACCAAGAACAACTACAAAAAACACACAAAAAACACTTTTACTAGAAATATAAAGAAATACCATACACCATACATCAGTTATATTGTTAGGTCAAGAAAAACACAGAAGAACTTTGAGATTAATCAGGTTAAGTGAAATACCGTAAACCGTTAGTTCGCCAGGTAGTTCAAAGAATTACCCGTAAACTCCTACTTAAATGCAAAACTAAGGGTATACCTGAATAAAATGAAAGCGGCATATAGTAAAAACTGAGTTAGTGCCTCTACCGTTTGCCTGTTACTGCATCTTCAGTTTGACTATTACTGCATTATCTGTTTACCTTATACTGCGTCTTCTGTTCGCCTGTTATTTCATTTTAAGCGTGCCTTTTGTTGTGTAATGGCATTAAGTTTATGTTCATCTATTATTGTATCACCTGTTTGCCTGTTATTGCATCTTCACTCGGCTGTTATTGTTTCATTGCGTTTTCTGTTTACCTGGCAGTACATCTTCTGTTTGGTGGTTATCACATCTTCAGTTTGCCTGTTTTTGCATTATCTGTTTACCTTGTATTGCATCTTCTGTTTATATTTTGTATCTTCTGTTTGCATGTTATTGTAGTATTGCATATGCTCTTTACGTGTTTTTGCATATTCTGTTTACCTTATATGGCATCTTGTGTTTGCATGCTATTGTAGCATTGCAAGTTTTGCATATTCTATTTACCTTATATGACATCTTCTGCATTACTCTTACTGTACATTCTTTTCCATTTTACTGCATCGTCGGTTTGCCTCTTATTCAATCTTCTTGTTGCAACTCATGGCATCCTCTGATTACTTCTAGCATCTTCTGTTTACCTCTTTGTGCATTTCTGGTATTCCTCCAACAGCATTTTCTGTTTGCTTCTTCTGACATGTTCTGATTGTCTCTTCAAACATCTTCAGCTTGGCTTGTATGGAAGCGTCTATTGGTCTATTAGTGCATCTTCAGTGTACATCTTTTTTGCATCTTCTATTTACCCGTTTTGATATCTTCTATTCACCTCTTATTGGACCTTCTGTTTGCCTCTTGTTGCACTTCTAGTTTGCATTTTACTGGATCTACTATTTAAGAAATAGATCAGCTCAAGCAGTGAATTGTTGAGTAATAATTCACTGTTTGGAGGTCAGTTGCAAAGTAGATCATATCACGAGCTCGGAGCGCGAGTGATATATCTACTTACAACTGACCGACAAACAGTGAATTATTACACAACAATTCAATGCTAGAGCTGAACTTTTTCGATTCTAACACTCAAAAACACTGAAAAAGTATTTTTTTATTCAAATTCTCCCAACCTTCCTGCAAGCGCATTCATTCTCCCGCTAATTAATACTCTTAACTGTATCTAAGATAAATGTACGGTTACACGGCGATTTTAGAAAGAAAAAGAGACGTTACACCGTCTAACGCCTCAAAACGTCACAAAATTACGTCAGTATTGCCAGTGATGTCAGCAATAAGACTCATGCGCTCCGAATCAATGAATTGTTGCAGAATAAAACACGAAAACTTTCCATTGCTTCTATAGGCGCACTGTGTTAGAATTGCTTATAATTGCATTTTCTGATTTCCTCTTATGACATCTTCTGTTTACCGCTTATGACATATTCTGTCTATTCTTATAGAATATTCTGTTTACCTTTTATTAAAACTTCAGTTTTCCTCTCTAGACATGTTCTGGTTACACCCTTTGCTCTTTTTCTCTCATGGTATTCTCTGTAAGACTCTTACGCACTTTTGTTTGCCTTTAATGGTGTTTTCTGTTAGCCTATTATTGATTCTTATGATAGCTGTTGTTTGCCCTTATGGCATGTTATGTTTGGCTTTTATTGCATTTTCTCTTTGCCTTTCATTGCATAGTTTATTTCCTATTCGTCGTGTTGTCCGTAAGTTTTTTGTCGCATCACTATTTGTGACGTATCATACCTCTGTTTGTCTCCATTGTGCTTACTGTTTGAGTCTTATGGCCATTTCTGATTATCTCTAAATGCGTCTGCTGGGTATTTCTTAAGGCGTCTTCTGCTTACCTCCTATTGCATCTTCTCCTTGCTTCTTAAGTCATTTTCTGTTTTCATTAGATTTACATATTCTGTTTGCATTTTTTAAATATTTTCCAATGGCATCTACTGTTTGCCTCGTTTTGACACTTCTGTTAATCTCATATGCAACATTCTGTGTGCCTTTTACTACAGCGTCTATTTGCATCATTCATTTAATCATTATTTAGTTTGTTTCTTATGGCAACTTTTGTTTCTTCTTTTTTCGCCGTCTATCTGCTTTTAACGTATCTTTACCTTTTATTATTTTGTTCATTTATCTCTACTGGCAGCCTCTGTCTGACTTTGATGACATACTGCGTTATGACATCTGTCTGTCTCAAACGACTTAATCTGTTTGTCTCTTATTGCATCTTTGTTTGATTCTTATAACATTTTCTGTTTGCTGCTTCTCCCAACTCTTGTTTATTATTGCATATTCTTTTTTCCTCTAAGACAAAGGGCACCTTCTGTCTGTTGCTAACTGCATCTTTTGTTCATTTCTACTGGCAAAATTTTCTGTGTTTCACATGACATCAACTCTTTGTCTTTAACTGCATCATCTGCTTGCCTTACAAGGCAATTTCTGTCAGCCACTTGTTGCAGCTTCTGTTCCTTTTTATGCATTATTTTGTGTGCCTCTTAAGACAACCTCTTTTCGTCTCTAAAATACCATTTGTTTGCATTTTTTGCCTTCCATGTGCTTCGTATTGCGTCTTTTGCGTGCTTCTTTAGTTTAATACTTATTGTAACTTCTGTTCACCGTTTATTGCATCTTTCGTTTTCCTATAGTGTTATTTTTTGCTTGCCTTAGATTGCGTCTTGTGTTTACCTCTACTGACATTTGAGCCGCGACGCGAGAAAACCAACAATGTGGTAGTGCGCCCAGCGCAGACTCAGATCAGCCTGGGCATCCGCCCAGTCTGATCAGAGTCTTCGCTGTCCGCATGGAGGTAGCTTAGTCCCTTAGCTACCCTTCAAGCCCTAAGCGAAGAGTCTGATCGGACTGGGCGTATGTCCAGGTAGATCTGAGCCTGCGCTGGGCGCACAACCACATTGTTGGTTTTGTCGTGTCGTAGCTCATTTCATATTTACCTCTTGTTGGAACCTTTGCGTACAGCTAATGGTGTTTTCTGTAGGCCTCCGAAAGCGCCATCTTTAACACACTGAAGGAGTTTTCTGTTTGCGTCTTATAGCATCTTCTGCTTGCCACTCATGGCATCTTCTGGTGCCTCCAATCACATCTCGTTTCTGTTTTCGTTTCATAGTATTTCTGATTTTCTCTTATAGCATTTTACATTTGATTCTCAGTGCATCTTCTATTGGGCACTAAAGTATTTTACATCATCTACAGTTTAATTCTTATCACATCTCCTGTTTACCTTTCTTTGGAGCACCCATTTCCCTCCTATGTCTTTGATAGCTGCTTCTGATTACCTCATATTGTATATTCTGTTAACTTTTTATTGCATCTGTCATTCTCCCCTTTTGACATTCTCTGTTTGCCTATAATTTCATATTCTGTTTGCCTCTTATCGCGTCTTTTGTGCGTGTCTAATTGTATCTTCTTTTTGCCACTTATTGCATGGCTTTGTGCAATATTGAGTTTGCCCTCTTACATGTATGACATCTTTTGCTTGTATTTTATAGCATATTCTCTGTGCTTTTATCTGCTTGTTTCTCAATTCATCTTTGTTATCCTCTTATGAAATTTTATGTTAAGCTCTTATGACAGCTTATGTTTGCCTTTAGTTGCGTCTTCCGTTTGCCTCTAATGGCATCTTTTGTCATTCTTTCATGGAATCTACTGTTTGCCTCTTACTGTGCCTTCTGCTTCTTTTACATCTCCTCTTAGCTTCAAAATGTATTTTCTGTTTGCTTTTAGGCAATCAATGCCTAAAAGTAAACAGAAAATACATTTTGAACTGAGTCTGTTCGCCTTTTATGGCATCTTCTGTAAGCTCATTAGGGATTCATCTATTTTTATCTATAATGCATTTTCTGTGTGCCTCTTTTGGCATTTTCTGTTTGACTCGTATTGCATCTTCAGTTTAGCTCGTATTGCTTTTTCATAGCTGTGTGACGGTATAAGGTCACGGATATAAATAGATATGCAAATCACAAACTCGGTAGTTTGTGATCGAGTAAATGTTGGGGTATATAAGCAAATAAACCGCCCTTGGTGGGTAAGCATGCTTTTCCACTGACGGGGTTTGTTTGCAGGTCCGCCCACGTTACATTTGGTGGCAGCGGTGGGATAATGACAACTGCCAGACCGGAGTTGCCTTACCCATGTAATTCCCAGGCCAAGTCTCGGGACGAGACTTCTAGGAGGGGAAAGTAATGTGACGGTATAAGGTCACGGATATAAATAGATATGCAAATCACAAACTCGGTAGTTTGTGATCGAGTAAATGTTGGGGTATATAAGCAAATAAACCGCCCTTGGTGGGTGAGCATGCTTTTCCACTGACGGGGTTTGTTTGCAGGTCGGCCCACATTACAGCTGTTTGCCTTTTATTCCGACTCAGTTTTGCTTATAATGACATCATAATTATGTAGTCCTCTTATTGGATCTATTGTGTGCCTCTTATGACAATTTACGCTGATAGACCCTTCCTTATATCTCTACTTACATCATTCTGATGCCTTCCTCTTATTGCATCTTCTGATATCTGTCTTTGCAGCACCAGTTTGCTTCATGCCAGTTTTCCGTGTGCCGTACATGGCATCTTCCGTTTGCATTTTATTGCGTCTTTCGTGTGTCTCTTCTGACATTATCTGTTTAGCTGTAATTGCATATCCTACAAGTATTTGTCTTTGATAGCATCTTTGTTTGCTTCTTAAATTCTTTAATAATTTCTGACACTCACCTGCGTATAAACCACAAAATCTTCTTTTCATCCTCGACGCCATTACCATGTATGAAAAAGGGTGAGGCCCGGTTGACCAAATAATGTAGTTTTGACGAATACATACGAGTTTAGTGAATGTAGCTATGTCAACCAACATCATTAAAACGTACGTCATTTACAACAGTTATCACTTATGTGGATGGAACAGAGGATATTGCAGACTTATACCACCCTTACCAGAAAGTGCCAACTTTAACACGAAATATTAGACTATGAGCAAGGTCTACACTGATAAGGGTGGTATAAAATAGTTATACCATGGTTTGTCCGCCTGTGCGTGGAGATAATCCACGAGCTTTAGCTAAAGCTCGTGGATTATCTCCACGCACAGGCGGACAAACCATGGTATAACTATTACATGGATACGAGTGATTTTTGTCTCTTTCAATTTCAAAGTTGGCGTTAGTTAAGCAAATGGCTTAAGCCCAGCGTAATCACCACAGCAAGGACTTAGGACTAACGACTGGACACTAACAAGTGTTATCAGCTTAATGAAAAATTGTATTGCTTGAGTTATCATTAGTTTAATATATGAATTGACGATATAAACCTATAAGATATGTAGGATTAATACAATCTTATTAGAGAAATTGATATATTTGTATTGTTAGAACTGTCAAAATCAAAATATTGTATTTACCGCGTCATCATAAACCTGTCTACATGGAAATATAAATTATGCATACCCAGTTCTCACACATGCACATGCAGTCGGTTGGTTGGTTGGTTGATTTGATGCTTAACGTCCACGGTAAACAACTAAGGTCATGTCGGGACGGTCAGTTAACCTAACCACACTATTCCTGGGCAGGCTTAGACCTCCTAAGCGGTTAACCAGTACTAAGTGCACATACTTTCGCCAGTAACTGACAACTGCCCTTCTTGAACCAGCGGAAGGAGAAACGAAAGTATGTGGCCAGACCGGGATTCGAACCCAGGACCTCTGACTTACGAGTCAGGTGCCCTGCCGATTGCGCTACCCGGCCCGGCACATGCAGTCGGAATGAGCATCAGATCTACCCCAGAACATAACTGGACTTTGTAAATTTCATAACGAGCGACCCGTGCATGTCCGGGCCAGATTAGGCTTGTGCGGGGACTGGTATGGACAACGGTTGGTTTTGTCAACACTTTACAGTAATAAAATTGCCAACGTAATGAAAAGTAAGAAGTGCCAAGTCTTAAATGAAGGCTAAAACAGCTTTCAGTTCATATTTAAACCGAATTAGATGGATTCAAAACATTGTAATAAGCATAAAAGCTGCCTTTATCAATCTATTAGGCTAGAGCCTGTTTAGATATCAATGTTTTGTTGATAGAGGGAAGCTACTTACAAGTACATTGTCACAGAGTTAATCACAGAGCGGAAGAAAAGCACGAAACCCCGGTCGAATACGGCCAATAATGTTTCTATGACGTACGCGTTCATACTTATGATTTTGGTACTAAGATACTGAGTTTCCATAGAAATAGCCGGAAACTGACGAGACGACAGATATCGGACGTATACACAGGGTATAATCGATTCCGCTAATTTTCGTTTCCTGCAGAGACTGTACATCATATTTGGCTTCCGCCGAGACTGTTCACGAACTTATGCTTCCTGCCGAGACTGCTGTACATGATAAATGGCTTCCTGCAGAGACTGTCCGCGATATTCTGCTTCCTGCCGAGGCTCTCGGCAGGAAGCAGAGTCACGCGGACAGTCTCGGCAGGAAGCAGAATCACGCGGACAGTAGTCTCTGCAGGAAGCAAGAGTTCGCGGACAGTCTCGGCGGAAGCCAAATAATACGGACAGTCTCTGCAGGAAGCGAAAATTGGCGGAATCGATTATACCCTGTGGTATATGCGTTGACAGGCTTTTATTGTAGCAAACGAAGGGGTTTTGTACAGCTATTTCACAAGGGTCACAGCCCACGTCATAGCTCTGACGTCATAATCGTTTTATCAGCGGCCATCTTTACCCAAATAAGGTAAATATTTTGCACAATTAAAGTTTGGCAAACATTGAAACAACGAAATAAGTAGCCGATATGGTACCGATAGATGTTTTGGACTCAATGTTACCAGAATTAACCATAAAATACTTGCTAAATCTGCAAACACTTCACTACAGTGATCTGTATCGACTCTGCTTAATTCATGCTTATCTTAGATGTCCACATCAAAAATTGAGCTGAAGTATTTCATAATTTCTCACCTTTTGAAGAGTCATGGCCGATATATCTGGACCATATGGACATGTAGGCACAGTATTGCCATATTATCTTGTGTTACTATCCTGTCCCTTATATGTTGCAAACAGTCAGATTTTCTTCGAAATGGCCGTCGAATGATCAGTTCCGCCATGCACGCTATGACGAAGGTTGTTACCCCTGTATTTAAAAGTGAAGAAGGCAAGAGAAACGTGTAAATCTGAAACTATAGAAAATTACAATTGTATGTAGTAGTTCCGTATGCCTCCATTTCGTTAGTGTATGCTGGAAAGCTGAGACCACGTGGGTTATAAATATTCAAAAGTCATTCTGCCGGACTAGCCGTCAAGAAACATAAAATTACAGTAAGTTCTATAAAAGGGTTATCCTTTGGAAGCAAGGATCACACCAAAGAACTGAAAACTGTCGAGTGTACAAGTTTTCTGGGCCAGACTAGCTAGACATGCTGGCATCCTACCAAATCTGCAAACTTCAATTTTGCAAGGTCTTGAGTACAGGAAGTGTCAGAATGTATATCCTTCGCCACAACGAAATTCAGGCTTATTCTTGCATTTGAACTTTGCCCTTTCATTTGCATATTATTTATATCTGTTTGTTTAACGCCAGGAAACACAATATTAAAGCGCCATCAAAACTGAAGTGTTGTATAAAGAGCCCTCCTTAAAAGTTGTATTTCTTTTTGATATCAGAAATTTTGGGATATTTCACATTTAAAAGCGTAAATATAAGTTGATATAGTACGGAAACCCCTCGTCAACATCCTCATAAATAAGGAAAACGACATTAAAGCGCGTAAACTTCAGGCAAATGAAACAATAAATATTTCATAGAATTTAATGAGAGTTTGAATAAAGTTTGGGCTATCTTTACTGATATACTGTCTAAATAAGAAGGTGCCAAACCATGGGAATTTTGATAACAATATTTCAGATTAAACTAGAGGCAAACTGGGCTAAAACAATAAAATATGAAATATTATAAGAGTTAAGGGCTACTCAAAGACCGCGGTGGTCAGGAAAATGATGACGAGTATGCGTTAAGTATTGATATTAATGACAACTCAGAACCCTTCTTCAACCTTGGTCGAGCCCTTGGTCTTTTTCATCAGTGAATATGAAAAGACTATGATTTAAAGAAGAGATGTTTGACTGATTGTATGCAAAACCAACCCACTCGGCACTATAAAAACAACCTCGTTATTTTAACACGTTTTTACATGTTTTATATTTTTACATTTTTCTGATATTTTTGTTTCGTTTATCTTTATATAAACTGCATTCGCCATTACGCTTCTCCCACTCACTCCATCGCCCCCCCCCCCCCGCCCCCTTTGCCGCTAGTCAAGGGATTATTGATTTATCCTCAAGATCCGCAGTTAAATAAGTAATGGAATTGATCTTCAACATCATTAGATTTATAAAGGCTGCATTTTCTTTATTTCGACTCCCGGTTAAAACGTTACTATCTAGTGAAAAAAGTGTAATCTGGCATGTTGTTTTGTTCCAGTTGAGTATCTAACCAGATCCGAGCGCACAGGCACTGCAACTGGACAGAAAAAAAACCCATCGCTTCTTTTAATATCGAGGTTCCAAACGGCACAAACTCATAATTCGTGTTCAGATAGTGTGCAGTAAAGACGTGAAGTTATAGAATTCCGAAGTGAGTTCTATAATACCTCCAGTCAAGTCCGACAACTGCACAACCTACGTACTGGAGTTACCTTTCAGAGAACACCAACCGCTGGCGTTCATAACAGGCAACGAAAGCCAAAGACCAACGAAATCATTTAATTTAAAAAATGGGTGTTTTCACCAGTTCGTTGTCATGCTCGTTTGAAACCGAAAATGGGTTTAAGCATTTCCTGAATATTCAGATCGATTCGAAAAAAAGTTTTATTCCCATTTCAAGAGCCGGGAGGAGGATGGTCCCTGAGATTATACATGCACTTCTGAAACAAACTTATCGTACGGAAAGGAAGAAAGGGTAATATTCACATTGTACACTGTTTTCGTTGTCTGTTATGAATGCCAGACCAGGGGTGTTACCATGGGAGAAGGGCGACAAATGTTTTCAGATCAGAGTGATTGTCCTTGGAGGTGTAATTAAGCCATGTTTAAACATAGTCAACTCTCTATATCTCAAAGTCGAGCTCAAACTACTGTTATCTTAAAGTAAATTTTCTGGTCCCAGAAAATTTAATTTGAGATACCAGTAGTTTGAGATATCCAGAAATGAAATGTATAAAGAAAAATAGGAAATTTGTCCAAACTTTATTTTTTTGATATGAAGGCACTTTGAGATAACAGAGTGGCTGAGATAACGAGAATCAACTGTATGGTGCAGGCTTTTTTTCGAAATAATGACTGAACATGTAACTATTTGAAAGAATAATTTCTATAATGTCAGATCCTAATTTCTGATTGTACAAATGTATTTATTTAATTTATGTAAAATATCGAGGCTTAACCAGGTGCTATAAAATTGACAATTTATTTTAATTTGACGCCACACAATAACAAGAGTTGCAATCGGACACTAAATTATTTGAGACGTAGGGACTTAATTCGCAAATGTTTGCGGTATCTCATATAAATGCTGTAGGAGACGGTCGGACATTGAGTTCCTCTTGTTTGTTACAAAATGTATAATTTTAAAAATAAACTTAAGGGCGGTGTCGAAGCCACTTGAATCTGACACTTGTTTGTAGTGGTAGCTTCTCTATAGAGCCAATTGTAAAATGGTCCCCGTCATGAGAAAACATCTGTTTAACCCATTTCTGCGTAATGTCCCATAGAATGACACATAAAAGGTACATTGATGTCCCATAAAAAGTAACCGGCAAACAGTGCAGACCCAGATCAGACGCCGCGAAATGCGGCGTCTGATCAGTGTCTGCACAGTTTACATACGTCAAATGAGCATTTTCTCCATAAAATAAAGTAAAAATGGTAAGGATGAACTAAACCAGACACCCCTTAATTGAAAAATGGACTCATTCAATTTATACATACATAAGATACAACAAAGAATAACGGGTAAGCATATCTGCATCTACAGAGCTCGCGTAGTCTGCGCATGCTCATAAGGACATGCGCATCTAACTAAGCTCGTAATTAAATGTAAATAAACTGTGCTCATGTACTGGTCATGTGTAGCGCGTGTGCATGCTAATCATTGCTTTCGCAGTACTAGTAAGCCTATGCTTTAAGACAGATTTTCTGGAGGAAATGGGCATTGAGGAATTTCTGGCCATCAAATTTCAGACATGTCAGATCATTCACTCAAGAGACTCCGACCGGACTGCGCTAAAAGCAGCTGATCTGAGAATTTTCGCTTGCGAAGAGCATAAGGAACAATCTATTGTTGTACATTTCAAACTAAAATGTAGCTCTGTATGCAAATGGAAATAAGAAATTAACGCATAAGACAGAAAATGAACCTTATTTTATTCCGTAGTTCTCCAACGTAATTGGACACTTTAGAGCTAGCTGTTTGTCTCTTACACGACGATGTTTCAAAATTTCTGAAACAAAAGCAAGCCCTGCAGACCCTGGTTCGGCTTCAGAAGTAGCTCACCAAGTATGGGTTGTGGTTTCTGCCAGTCACGATGTCGCTTGTATCGTAAGTTGGTACATTGTGTTGTCCTCCCTTCACGTCCGTGTGCATGTTATCTCTTATTGTTTGCATACTAGAGATCTCTTGATCTACCTATATCAAAATAATTACACACGTACATCATCTAAAGTGGTCATGGCATCTAAACTGGTCCTGGCATCTATTTTGGTCCTGACCAGCCTCTAAATAGGTCCACGCTAGCATCTGTTGTGGTGTGATAAGCAGCCTCTAAAATGATCTTGAGCGCTTAACGTAAATATTGGGAAAACTAATAGTTTTTCTGCTAAAAACTGCTTCTCGCGACTTCATAGCATCGGCACAAGCCATTTTAAAAATAATTCCCGTGTGTGTGTTTGTGTGTGTGTGGGGGGGGGGGGGGGGGGGAGGAGAGGGGCTAGTTTATCCCCGCCCCTTTTCCTACGCTTATGTCGTTTTATTTTCAATATTGAACGCCAATGTTCGTGCATAGAAAATTAAAATTCCAGTAAGTTATTGAGACAGCTTCATGTTTTCGCGCCCCGTACTTTTGTCAACCATCTCCGCATCGAATCGAAAAGAATTTGATTTAGTATGTAAAGTAATACGAAGCATGTTGTCTCATTGGATCGTATGTGCAACATATGCAGCGCTTACAATTAATTCCATTCACCTACCGCAAACGCATTATCTTTTCGCATGTATTTTGGATAAAATGCAAGGT
Source organism: Ctena decussata (assembly GCA_963989385.1). Taxonomy (NCBI): domain Eukaryota; kingdom Metazoa; phylum Mollusca; class Bivalvia; order Lucinida; family Lucinidae; genus Ctena; species Ctena decussata. The sequence goes on along the minus strand of OZ022501.1, from coordinate 4,672,772 downwards.
ACAAGAAGACTTTGGCTATATAATTTAGCTTCAGGCAACTGCGACATGATGTTTTCTTGTGCTGTAGTTAGATTTGATGGTTACACTCATGTAATACGAAAAATGTAGCACGAAAAACATATTGCATGGACATGAAAAAACTCTGCACGATATGCGTATTCACATGCAGATTGTGGATGCGTGCACATGGATTGCTGCCTAAAACAGGGAGAGGGGTATGTAGGATAGAGGAAACAGCCATGATTTTCTATACATTCAGGCCGTATATCTATATGTTCATCTGCAACAAAGTGCTTAACTCCCGCGACGTAACTACTGTAAACGATTGCCAGAAGTCTATTACTTACTCAGTAGCTGAAATACAGGACTAACTTGGAATATTTTAACAGAGCAATAGTCTAGCTGTCCCGGAGACCTGTACTCATACATGTACTTAAAAATCATAGAAACTGTTTCGAAATATTTAATATTTTATCAAAACCATTTAGTCGATTGCAGTGGTCCAAATCCATTAAAACCCGATCCTGAAAGGCGGGGGATTCAACGCCTTCTGACGGGCTTAGCAGGTGCACGAATAAATGTATCATAAAAGCATGTTTGATTGCTATTATGAATTGCATAAAAAACATTATGACACTCGAAAACTTTGGAGAAAATGTTTGGAAAAGTTCTTTTTAGCTGTGCCTACATTGACACGGAGCGTTTCGAAAACGTCACATAACTACGTCCCCTGCTAATCACACTGGGCGCATGCCCAGGCTGATCTGAGGCTTTGTTAGATTCACATTACGCATAGCAATAACAAATTATTCGTAGAAGGCACTACTATGCACAGTAATCAGGCATTCAACTCGGATCATTTTAGAGGCTGCTTATCGCACCTTAATAGAAGCTAGCCGGGACCAGTTTAGAGGCAGGTCAGGACTAAAATAGAGGCCAGGACCAGTATAGATGCGGGACCATTTTAGATTATGTACACGTATAATGTCTTTCAACAATCGTTTTGCCCTACCGAAGCTCAATAATAGATAGATACACTGTTATGTATCTGAAGTTTTATTCAGTCTTCAGAAGACGCGACTCCATATTTGTGCAATAAGGCGTAGGGCGTAGTTGATTCGCCAGTCTTTACAATGCAGTCACCTGGCTATTCGGGTAGGTTTTCGTAGACCGCCGAAATTTCTTGGATGTATTTCCAGTAGTGTAGTTGCCTCTATTCTAGAAGATTATGGGAACAGCTATTCCGATCATGTGTATGTAAAGTATATCTGTACTTTAGTACACAATTTCTAAGTTGAAGTAAAAAGGACTGGTGGAGACTGAAACTATACATTCACGCAATGAGTCTAATTATCAGGGACCGTATTCATAAAGCCACTTAAGTCGTTGCTATGCTGTTGCTAAGGCTGAATATCTATAAAGGAAATTCCCTGCAACTATGAAATTTGGTCTGGAGGAACAGTCTTGGTAAGACTGTTCCTCCAGAGCAAATTTCATAGTTGTAGAGAATCTCCTTCAGAGAAATTCAGCCTTAGCAACAGCATAGCAACCACTTAAGTCGTTTTATGAATACGGCCCCAGGACTGGGGTACTCAAAATAGCGGAAAGATCACCACTTGTTACTGTGTTTATTTCTGATATGTATTATTATTGTTGTTATTATTATTAGAGTATGAATTTAAATATTAAGTATTTAGTTTTAAGTTACAGTTCAATTATGAATTACATGTTCTTAGTATTGTACCGTGCCAAGGTAGGAGAAGGCAAAGTATAAGCCTGGTCTAAAATCCAGTCACATGGCATATGTAAGTATGTATGTATGCATTTATGTATGTATGTATTGTTTAAAAAAATTGAATAAATAAATAAACTAAGTCTTATTAGTGTTACAGTTTGACTTCTTTCTTTTTATTGCATGATTTTAAGATTTCAGGTAGGAATGGAATTGCGCATTTATAAGCGTTATATAAGGGTCTATTAAATTTTCGGCTCACTATCAGCGCAGATTCTCGCGCGGGCTTCAGTGAAAACTTTGACCTGTGTCTCTGGCAACTATTTCTCGTGCAAAAATGGCATTGGCGTTTTTTTGTTTGTTGTTGTTGTTATTTTGAGGCAAGTGGCATATGACATGCCACTTGACTGAGGCTAAGTGGTAAAGGTACAGGTTAGCTATTAACCAAATAAAGACAGCTTAAGAGAGGTAATTTGTTAGTAAACTATCCGAGTATTCGAGGGTAGATTAAAGCCCGTTGTATTGGTTTACGTCTACAATACAGCATACTTAAGCGGTAGACATTTTGATTTCATATTTTCCATTTCCAATACTTAAGCTGCAAGGCTGTAACTGAGCCAGTCTGTCTGCTAGTCTGTTGAACGAGAATGGAAGCGTGTAATGGGTATCAGCTACAGTCAATTCTTACTATCTCAAAGTCGAAGTACATCTCAAACTACTGATACATGTATCTCAAAGTAGATTTTCTAATTCCAGAAAATTTCCTTTGAAATACCAGTAATTTGAGGAATCCGGAATTTAAATACAAAGAAAAATAAAGAGTGTGTCCAAACTTTATCCTTTGATATAAGAAGATACTCAGAGATATCAGTGTCTGAGACAACGAGAGTAAACTGTAGTTATAATATATATAGAAAAAAAGACGGAAAGAAAAAAAGAGAACACTGGAATCAGTATCTATTGCAGAATAATCTAGGCACGATTCTTTTTACTACAAATTTACATCAAACACAGTTATCTTTAAATGAGCAGCACGTAGTTGCAATCATAGTTCTTGCTTATCATCATGTTCAAATCCATAAACTGCAGTTGCAGTTGTATCGTTCGTTATGCCATGCCAGTAAAACAAGATTTTTGACAGTGAAGACTATTATTAATCTCCTCAGTTGTTCAAACATTCTAGACAGTTATTTTCTAATTCCAATTCCTCCGGAGAGAATCTGTCGTTGCAATCATCTTCCTGTCTGTTTTATCTTCATTCTGCAAAACCTTTGCGGTAAACATTTACAAACCAGTCTATGATCACATGATCAATGTAAGTATCTCGTATCACAGATCATGTGATCAAACGCTTGAAATCCTCTTTGTTGTTCTTTGCTCATAGACCATGCTATGAAAAGTATTCGCAATTTATCGCTATGTGCTGGAGCATGTTCGTCTTTGAATGCAATAACATTTACAGACAACGAACAAGCCTGACATATTCATTTACGTATGTCTCCCACAGCTGCCTGAGATCATCAGTTGTTTCCAAATTGAGTGGCGTCATGAGAAAAATTGTCTTACGTCATGCGAATTCCTGGTAAACATACAGTTCCATAAACATCGAAGTGAAAATTTTAAGCTTCTGCAAAGTGTTAACCTAAAAATAACGTACATGCATATTAGAGAAATCGAATAACAGTCTCATTGCAGAAGCTTGACTTTCGAAATGGGAACTGCGCGCTCAACAGGTGCGATCTTGGCCAGGCCGCGCATCCGCTGGGTATGTTGATAGTCCTTTTCTTGCGTACCAACAAGTAGCAATGGGCCCAAGGAGCTATAGAATGGAACGTGCAGACCAATCAGAGCATTCAGCTTTTGCTCATTTTGATACTGTAACGCCATAAATGGGTCACAACATGGAATATATATGTATGACCCAACAAAGCTGAAAAGGTTCCTTACTTTACGATTCGAATCGTAAAGTAAGGAACCTTTTCAGCTTTGTTGGGTCATACATATATATTCCACGCTGGCCTAATGGTAACTTTTGTCCGCAAAGGTAGCTTGTAAACTGTTGAAGCTCAAAAATATTCATCTGTACGAAGAAAGTTCATCAATCATCAGAGAGCAAGAAATGATTTTCAGGTCGCTTTGAAATGTTACCTCTAATCGAGCAGAAAGCCATTTTTCCAGATCAGAACATTTGTATTGGTTGTTCTAGGCGAAATCATTTTTCGGCGAATCAGTGTGTCTCTCATCAATTATTTGAAGACATGCTGTATGGTTTACGCAGCAGTTTCAAGCAAGGCCTTAGCTGCCTATATACAAATACGCAGGTGCATATTGAAATTTTGTCAAACTGACAAAATTTCAACACGCAACCGCGTATTTGCATATTGAACATTTCTGAATTACACAAATTTCATTAGCAGCTGCATACAGGCATGGCGCTTTCAAACATCTTCGAGGTTGAACTCCACACACTGCACACATTGTGGTTATTCAGTCACGGTAGACAGCTTTGCTTCTCTCTTCAATTGCACGGCGCTGGTCGGATCATAGACAGAGTAAAGTTATACTCCTAAATCTACTACAGAATAACTTGTCACAAACGACTGGCGTCTGACCAGCAATGTCATTGGTTAGGCACATCATGGTCCTACTAGTGGCAGAGAGTCCTCAACTTTGCTTCTTCAAAGTTTACTTATGAGCTTATGTGTGTTACCGTGATAAAAGATAAAGATAAAGATAAAAAGAATCTTTATTTGACGTCGCATATCAGATCCAGACACCATTAGCTTTGTAGAGCTTTTTTAAGCAAGGTATCCACTAACAAATTACATGTATCCCTACCTGATGACTTAACTCTCTCGTCCTAGCACTACCCTTTATAGGCGAGCGTCAGTAAAGGGAGCTCCCAAAACCATTTTTTAACGCATTTAGTATTGCGCGGTTAATAATAATAATAATAATAATAATAATAAAGACTTTATTTTCAGTGGGTGACACAATTAGCTACAAGCTACTCTTCCTTTGGGATTCGAACTCACGACCTCCCGTTCCCGAGGCGGACGCTCTACCAATTGAGCAATCGGGACCGGTGTAATCTATCGGGGCCGGTGATGCATCACTTATGCGTTAGGAAACCTAGTTCTACGCAGACAAATCCTCAACTTGACTTTTTCTGAGCTACAGCAGAAGGCAGTGAGACTAATTTCTCCCCCATTAGTTTATGCCACTGTCCCTTCCAAGGCAGAAACTTATTATGTGGATACAGTCAATAATCATAAGTAAAAATACGTGTATTATATGTGTTATATATTTTGTATGCTTTGCTTTAGAATGGTACTTACTTGATGTACTATTCTATTCTATTCTCTTCTATCCCATAACCTTACTGGGTCGTTGGGGCACCACAGATGACTTCAAAACAATCCCTTTCCACCTTGTCCTGTCTTCAGCTGCCCTAGTTGAGCTTGCAAAATCTATTCCTGTCCACTCCTTGATATTATCCTCCCACCTCTTTTTCTGTTTACCTCTTCTTCTTTTTCCTTTCACTGTGCCCTGAAGAATTGTCTTTGCTAAACCAGAAGACCTTGAGACGTGGCCAAACCACCTTAGTTTCTGTTTCTTGATCAGCGTCAGGAGTTCATCATATTCTCCAATGGCTGCTTTGATCTTCCTGCGAACCGCCTCATTGGTTATATGGTCCTTGTACGAAATGTTCAGTAACCTTCGGTAGCATCTCATCTCAAAGGCCTGCGTTCTTTGCTTGATATACATCTCCAGTATGTTTGTAATCATAAGTAACAATATGTGTATTAAATGTGTTATATATTTTGCATGCTTTGCTTTAGAATAATATTTATTTGATGTACATTTCAACTTTGTTTGTAATCATATGTAAAAATACGTGTATTATATATGTTATATATTTTGTATGCTTTGCCTTAGAATGATATTTATTTGATGTACTTTTCCACTATGTTTGAAAACATAAGTAAAAATACGTGTATTACATATGTTATATATTTTGCATGCTTTGCTTTAGAATGATATTTATTTGATGTACTTTTCCACTACATTTGTAATCATAAGTAAAAGTATGTGAATTATATGTGTTATATATTTTGTATGCTTTGCCTTAGAATGATATTTATTTGATGTACATATCCACTATGTTTGTGACCATACGTATAACACGTGTATTATATGTGTAATATATTTTGTATGCTTTGCCTTAGAATAGTATTTATTTGATGTTCATTTCCACTACGTTTGTAATCATAAGTATAAATATGTGTATTATTGGTGTTATATATTTGTATGCTTTGCCTTAGAATAATATTTATTTGTGGTACATTTCCACTTTGTTTGATATCATAAGTAAAAATATGTGTATTATATGTGTTATATACTTTGTATGCTTTGCCTTTGAATGATATCTATCTGATGTACAGTTCCACTATGTTTGTAATCATAAGTATAAATATGTGTATCATATGTGTTATATATTTTGTATGCTTTGCCTTAGAATGATATTTATTTGATGTACATTTTCACTATGTTTGTAATCATAAGTAAAACTATGTGTATTATATGTGTTATATATTTTGTATGCTTTGCCTTAGAATGATATTTATTTGATGTACATTTCCACTATGTTTGTAATCATAAGGATAAATATGTGTATTATATGTGTTATATATTTTGTATGCTTTGCCTTAAAATGATATTTATTTGATGTACATCTCCACTATGTTTGTAATCATAAGTAAACGTATGTGTATATATTTTGTATGCTTTGCCTAAGAATGATATTCACTTGATGTACATTTCCACTATGTTTGTTATCGAAGATGTACTGTTCCGTCTTACTTGTATTTTTCCCTTTTTCTTTCGCTGTCTCGGTTGGAATGTGCTTTGTGACTGGCTCTTGAGTGGGTATGCAATAGTTATACCTTGGTTTATCCGCCTGTACGGGAGATAATCCACTCGCTAAAAAGCGAGTGGATTATCCCCCGTACAGGCGGACAAACCATGATGGTATTTCACACCACCCTCATCAGTGTAGACCATATGCATTACAAAATAGTTCGTGCGAAAGTGTGCGTTTTCTGGCAAGGGTGGTATAATTTGAGCCGCGACACGAGAAAACCAACAATGTGGTTGTGCGCCCAGCACAGACTCAGATCAGCCTGGGCATCCGCCCAGTCTGATCAGAGTCTTCGCTGTCCGCATGAAGGTAGCTTAAACTCTTAGCTACCCTTTAAGCGCTTAGCAAAGAGTCTGATCAAACTGAGTGGATGCCCAGTCTGATCTGAGTCTGGGCAGGGCGCACAACCACATTGTTGGTTTTCTCGTGTCGCGGCTCATTTATTAATAAACTTTTGATCTTGCTGAAATCAACCCATCTGGAATTTTTCAATTTGAGCAAGTCCATTATTATTATTTCGAAGCATATATTTCAAAACAGACTTACTACAGAGCAGCGTACATTCCATATCCAGCTACAAGAACCTTTTCTGTCTATAAGTATTTAGTACATACACCTCTGCAACATATGAGCATTTTCTGGAAAAGTGTTCAAGAAATAGCCATCACGATGCCTTGAAGTATTTGTGTAAGTGTATGTACGTATAAACGTCTCTGCAAGTGAGTATATAGAAATATACATTTGTTGCATTTTTTTTGTCATTGCTCCTCCTGTTTGAGTGCCATTTTTCACTTTCTATTTGCTTCTATGGACAACAAAATCTGTCCTAGAAAGGGTCTACTCTTAAAAGAAAAAAAAATATTGCTCTCCTATCCTTTCTTTTAACAGTCGGTCCCCATTTGAAAGGGCAACAAACATGAAAATTGCACAGTTGCTCCCCCTGAGAGAGTACTCATTCTCCTTAAACACACCGGGTAGGCGGCAATAGAAAACGCGCTTAACAATCGATTGACGCGGATCAAAAACCGTTAGAAACAGCGTTTTCGATTGCAAATTGGCGACAATTTGCAATCGAAGACGCTGTTTCTAAAGGTTTTTGATCCGCGTTCGTCGATTGCATGGGCGTTTTCGATTGCCTCCTACCCGGTGTGTTAAACATACTTCATATGTAACTTTGTTACACTGCAGTGATTAGTTTGAATGGACTGCATGCATTTCGATAAAATGAAGGCAGAAACCGGATTCATGCAGCACAATTTGACGAGCTGGGAGCAAGGAGGTTTCGACTGGGAAAACTGGCCAATAAAAGGTAACAACTGTGATTCAAAAGACTACAGCTAAATGAACAAGCTTTGATTTTAATCAGACACACCAATAAATAATAAACTTTACAAAACTTTCACAGAAAAGCAATGAAAATGGAATACATGAATACAGTGTATGAAATTCGTAAGAACTTGATGCAATTTGAACAGAAGTCCCGCCAATAAAATTTGAAAGTAGCTGTTCCCTTCATGAATCCCACTCAAAAAAGCAAAAGAGGGCATATTCTCAAAAGAACAATGTCGTTTTACCGCGACGGCAACATTGAATCGACACTTGCTTGGCGTTGTGTAGTTAGCTTTCATAATTGCCACCCCACCCTCTTTCTCTCTCTCTTTAAAAGGCTATTGGTATCTTGGGGAACGGAAATCTCGATAAATTTGGTTGCTAAATTTGCATATTATTATACGGAATAAAACGCATTTATTACATTCCTTGTCAACCTGATACATTAACAATGCGATTTATTCCGTAACTGAATGTTTCTGTTCCGTTCCGTTCCGCAAAATACCAATAGTCCTTTAACATATTTGTATGTTGGCTGGCTTGTGCCATTTCATCTTTTCGTGGCGAAGAGACGCCATGCTAAAGGACGAAAAGACGAATCCCGCCACGCGAAAAGAAATTCCAGAGCGAAAAGACGAAAAACGCCTCGCGAAAAGACGACATTTAAAACTTTGATTTTGTCGTCTTTTCTAGCGTCTTTTTGCATGGTGTCTTTTTCTTCTTTTCGTCTCTTCGCGTGCCGTTTTTTCGTCTTTTTGCATGGCGTTATTTCGTCTTTTCGCGTGGCCTCTCTTCGCCGCCAAAATACGAAAAGATGCCATGCAAAAAGACGAAATAACGTCACGCGAAAAGACGAAATAACGGAATGCGAAAGACGAAATAACGCCATGCGAAAGGACGAAATAACGCCACGCGAAAAGACGAAATAAGGCCATGCAAAAAGACGCCACGCCACCCATATATTTGGCTTTTTTCGGCTCTGACCAAGCCAACTAATTTCGATATCGAATGTTCTCTAAACATGAAGCTACATGTGTGTATGTCTGGCCACCGTGATCAAATGGAAAATGCACACTGTGCTTATCGACGCGCACGTCGAAACTGATGGTAAAGTCTTTGAACTCAAACAAGTCCATTATTTCGAAAAGAAAAAACGTATTTGAAAAAATGTTTCTTCAGAACAGAATACACAATATATCCAGAATAGACTTCCATCTGTTGAAACGGGTTCAAAGTTGGTCTAACGGGCTCAAAGGGCTAAGATATATAGGTATACTTCCATATTTTTCTTCCGTTTTTTACGAAGGTGTTTGAAATTAAAATTAACTGGGCAAACAGTAAAAATCCTGATGAGACGGCTCATTATGTTTGGAATTAAAACAAAATTAACTGGGCAAACAGTGAAAACCCTGGTGAGACGGCTCATTATGAGACGTCTCATCTGGATTTTTACTGTTTGCAATGGTATGTTCGAATTTACCCGACTCTACCCTTAAGGGGAAAATAAAAACGCTCTTGTTAGCATTTCTTTTTCTTTGGTTGTAACTCCCTAGTTACTTTAGTTAGCAATTTCTGTTACAGGTTGATGGTGTGACGGCGTTCTAATAATTGACGGCATTTTACCGTCTTTAGATTTGAGTAAGGCTATTGCAGTTCGTTCTCGTCTCCAGTCCGGCTGATACTGGTCGGAATAAATCTTAAATAAAGCCGTCATGTCTGTTGGTAACGCCGACCGCGTCCGACGATTTCTCGACAACGCCAACAATTTTGCTGTTGGAGGCGGTTTTGGTTTGGCACTTTTAACAGAAAGTGGTCGAGTCTGAGATTCTTGGTTGCTGATATCATTCAAGACGAGTTGTCTGGCGTCTTTTCCTTCTACGAACGTCTCACTCCGTTGTAGGGCAAGGTCATCGCGGGGCCAAGAGAGGTAGAGCGTGTTCTGTCTGCTGGTATGTTTACAGACTGGAGTCAATGCCCTTTGGTACATGGTGGACTCCCTTGTGAATGATGATGCGCTTGGTGGAGTCAGTAAACGTCGAAATGACATCTGAGCGTGGCGGGAACATTTCTGTGTCCATTCAGAAGCGTTTAGATAAGTCTCGCTGTCTCTAAGAGAAGGAGACGCATTGCCTATATGGAGTAAATGATGCGCAGATACAAAATGTCCATTTCTACAGGCCATCAGCAAGGCTGTATATCCCATCTTATTCCTTGTGTCCACATCCAAGCCAAATTTGACAAAGAATTCTACTAGAAGTCTTACAATGTTAGGGTTACCACTGGTGGCTGCATGATGCAGCGGGGTCGAACCGTCATTATCTTGTTCGTTTATATTCAGAATGTCACCAGCAAGAATTTCATTTACAATCATCTCTCTCCCATGCAAACATGCCAAACTTAATGCAGATCTGCCCATATTATCTCGTAGATTAAGTGAGGCGCCGGAGTTGATCAAAATTCTCGCCATTTTCGCCCCCGTTTCTTCATCTACCATTGACGTCAACATCAAGGGTGTACGACCGTAAACGTCTTTGACGTCAACGTTGACGCCATGTTTGGCCACCAGGAGGCGCACTTGGTGCAGTCTTCCATCCAGCACGGCCTGATGTAGCGCTGTCTTTATAAGCCTCTTTGGAATAGGCGGCGGGGATACTGGTAACACCGACGAGAGCTGAAATAGAGGAAAATTCGTTAAGAGGATAAAGCATTCTTTTCCTCTGTTTTAACGTTTGCCAAGCCCGAGTGTATTAACGTGTTGCAGCCCGAACCGTGCAGCGGTGAGGGCTGCAACATGTTAATATACTAGTGCTTGGGCAAACGTTATTTAAACACATGAAAAAAAATGTTAAATCGTCGATGTTATATACCTTCTGCAGATAACACGAAAGCGGGCTTTAATGGTGTTTAAGCCCTGGCGCACCCGTGTTTTAACAGTGTTGACAATTAAAAATAGGAAACCAACGACAATCAAAAATAGGAAACCAACGTAAAATACTGTCGATTACAACACGACTGTTTTCTATATTAAAGTCTCATTAGGTATAACAATGAATGTTATATGACTGCCTATTCTTGTGAAGGGAGCAACTCCATTCAATTTTAAGTCAGTTTGTAGATATCTGAAATTCATTTTAGACTTGAAATTTTAATTGTTAAAAGTTCAACGTAGGATGAAGCTACTGAGTGGGCGGAGCTAATATTCCACGAAGCGCCTCTTGTAGAAGCCCATAACGACGCCCATTATTTCTATCTCATATCGATGAACATTGAAACATTACATTTCAATTCTTTCACTGACACTTCATCGACTATCGTTTTGGTGCATTATATGTGAATATTTAGCGTTAAGTTTACCAAATAAGCTGCGAAAAAAGTCCTTTTAAAAACGCGACATCAACTTAAAGCTACGTCGTCAGTCAACTTGTTCGATGTTAATAGAAGTACATGTATGAACACAAAGTGTCACATGAAGTGACGCCCGATGGGCGTTCACGTTAACTTTGCACGTGACCCTTTGTGTTCATACTTCCATGAACTTCGGAAAAATGAAATTTATCTCTTATAATTACATTATATTTAAGAAACAAATTTCATTTTTCCGATGTTCATGGAAGTATGAACATAATAGGTCACTTGCAAAGTAAGTGACGCCCGAAGGGCGTTCACGTTAACTTTGTTCGTGTTCATGCTTTCATGAACTTCGGAAAACTGAAATTTATTTGTTTTTATTACATTTAATTTTGAAATTATTTTGAGCATCATTTTCGATATTGAAGATCAACATTTGTTTACTATTCGACGAAAAGCTGTCTCTAACCAAGAAGTAAGCCGCTTACGTTAAACAGCCGCCGCCATGACGTGACGTCCTATAGAACGTTACAACGGCCAATAGCGTCTTTTGTTTACGTGTGACATTGCGTACCAACGACGTTGCGTGACCGACTATTGTTCATGGAAGTATGAACACTGTTTCTCCGAAATGGGTTCATCTAAGGAAAGTCAAAGGGAACGTAATAATTTTCCAATTATTATGACTTCGCTTATTTGAAATGTCGTGTGATCAAGTGGCGGACATTGGAGTATGAAGCCAGTTGGTCCGAATAGATTCATCTTAGGAAATCGGTAGGAAGTACAAATATTTCAGAATATTTCCGAAACTTACTATCAATATTAGTTTTGAAATTTATTTTTTCAACAAAGAAAAAGAAAGAAAGAAAAATAAAAAATGCAAAATGGGTTAGGGCTTATTGCCTGTAGCAAATACCAAAGAACCTGCATCTTCAGATTACGTGTATGGCACCCTATCAGATCTGACCAGAATGTCCCACAGAAGCAGCTGATTTGTGTGAACACCGTTTGCGCAACCCATACAATTTAAAAGTTAGTAATAGACTTTTCACAATGCCATTGTAGAGCTTTATTGATTTGTATTTATATCTTTTAAAATGTTCTTTTAGATTTATTCGCTGGAGTTAAGTTATGTAAATACTGCTTAATGAATTTTGTTAAGTGTACTGTATAATATTGACTAACTGCAAGTATGTGACATCGATATTAATTCAAACGGCTCTTATTCTTTGTCGCACGCCATTTATCATAAATGTCGAAACAGAAATTAAATGCTCCTTTTACATGTCTTTGTCATCTTTTTTAAATATACTTCGATACTCGCCGAGGCTTGCAATAGACAAGTCTGATAAATACATATGAAAAGAACACGACTGTAAGGATCGTTTTAGTTTTTTCCACTACATTTTATAAGCCCGCAACATCGTTTTTTCGCCAATAGTAAAGGTAGGGGACTGTTATGGAAATTTCCCACAAACGTCACGCTAGGTGTTAGTTTCAGCCGACTAACGTTGTAAGCAGTAACGTAGCGTCTCGGCATAAAATCAAATGATCATCTAATCACTTTACTTACGTCATATAAAATGACAACAAACGGTGAAAATCCAGATGAGACGGCTCATAATAGTCTCATCAGGACTTTCACTGTTTGCACCGTTAATTTCGTTGTAATTCCGAACGGAAACAATGTCACTGTCTGAATTTACACGCTGTTCGAATTTATCCGACTTTACTCTAGTGTCTAGCCATTCGTATCCCCGGCTACCCTTGGGACGAAGAAATGCTAAGGATACAGGGCTTAAGTATGATGCTTTTATCTCAGCGTTGTCCCTGCAGTGCCGTGCGTGTGCGGGGCTTTTGTGTGAATGTCAAACTACATGTAACTGGGAAAATAATAACCACCCCAACTGTTGAACATCGTGGGGAGAGGCTTTTAGCAGGGATTTGTTCAGACTTTTGTCCCTACAGTGCCGAGTGTCTACCGTGTTAAGGTAGTTCCCGATACTCCCCTACCCTGGGGGAGCCGGATTTGCAAATAGCTGGTGCATAACAGAGTATTCCCTAAAATCACTTAATCCTTCCTTAAAAGATAATAGCCCCGTTACTGCGGCTATTGATTCGTTCCGCTGAGGTGCAGGGGGGGGGGGGGGACGGGGGGGGGGGGGACATCGATATGAGAATTGAAATACTTAAAGGTAATAAAAGATTATATAATCGCTGTTAGGAGGTGCATGCTATGAATTCCTTCCTTGAGTCTCCTGGGGATGATTTTTGAGAACTTGAAAACTTGAAAAAAAAAAAAAAAAAAAAAAAAGCACGTCCATTTACTTACAGGTCTCTCCATCGTAGAAGGGGTACTGGACCCCATTTCATCACGCTTAGCATCCCCTATTCCAACAAGTTTATTATTTTTAAAACTATATTCTATACTATACATGGCTACTCGAGTGTATTGAAACAATCCAGGAGTTCACCATATAAATTCACAGCTCGAGTTTCAACACAAAATTACAATGAAAATTACACATTTATTCAACAATAAGACATTTAACTTGACCGAAAAACAATATATTATCAGTTAAAATCAAGTGGGGTTTAAAGATAATACAATACTTCTTAAATGAGTATTGAACGTCAGTTTGAATAGTGTATAAATATGAAATGATCGTAAATGTTTGGGCAGACATGACTAAGCAAATAGTGTGAAGAAATCACTTTATCATATGACGTCGCACCTGATTGTAATAAAGCCATGCATTAAAAACCATAATCAACTAGTGGATTTAATATGCAATCTTCACGTTGACGTCCATAAAAACGTCGCGTTTTCTAATGGCGAAATCGCGACTTCTTAGTGCAAAATTTTAGTGCCATTATGATAAATAAAATCTTGCGTTCATGCTCCTGTATTATCAAATTTATTAAACTCGTTGGGAAAAAAAGATAAGATGCGAGGCTCTTATTATTGAATTTATTAAACTCGTTGTGGAAAACCGATAAGATGCTCGACATAGCCTCGCATCTTATCTTTTTCCCCAACTCGTTTAATAAATTCAATTTAACAAGAGCACTCATGTAATATCCTATATATCTGCACTATTTGTGAAGTAGTTTAGAAGGCAATGATAGTAGTAAAGGGCGGCACTGATCAGGGACCAGGAACCAACGCAATCATTTTCCATATCCTGCCCCAAACACTATACGGGAAATGAAAAGAGCGATAAAACCGGCACACAAAACAAAACAAGAAAAGCGAAAAGCCAAGAGGTCAACTCTTTCCCAGCAGATGGCCACGAAGTTATCCTAATTAAATTATAAGAAGTCAAAAGACTAATGGAAAGCCGACGAACAATGACAATATTAGGACACAACAAAGGCCAGCAATAAACCAACGGGCGTGGGAGGGGTGGGTGTGGTTACACCAGTTTTAAATGCAAGGGCTATATGTGCAGGTTACTGCATCATATATGAACAGAAAATGAGGCAAAGGATACCATGGGCACCCTATGTATACAATTAGCTCAACTTCTAACCAATACGCATGCTTACTGTTAGAAGTTGAGCAAATTGTAGGGGTACCCTTAGCCCTTACTTTTTTGTTCATGCATGATGCTATAACCCGTACATACTTCTCGCATTTAGTGGTATAAAAAGTGGTATTATCAAAACTGACCATAATAACAACAGTCGAAATAGTGAAATGTGTCTAATCTACGTCATATTTCAACATTTTAAAACATTTTTCAAGTTCTCTAAAGCCACCGGGACGATTAAAGTCAAATTTCACACCGAGCTTCCATGGGTCAGGGAAACGTTGCTTGAATGGTCGTAGTCCCATGACCAGAATAGCTGGCATGTCCATAAATGTTAAAAGCCCTAGATGCCTGCGTCGCCTATGGTGCTGAAACATTGTATACATCGTTTGGGACTCATTTTCTATCAAGTTTGTTCAAATGATGATTCTGCTAGGTGGACTTTTTGTCGTTTTCAAGGAAAGTCAAAGTTGTTTCCTCGTGTGTGGAAAAATGCAACAATAATTGAGCCGCGACACGAGAAAACCAACAATGTGGTTGTGCGCCCTGCACAGACTCAGATGAGCCTGGGCATCAGCCCAATCTGATCAGACTCTTTGCGAAGTGCTTAAAGGGTAGCTAAGAGTCTAAGCTACCTTCATGCGGACAGCGAAGACTCTGATCAGACTGGGCGGATGCCCAGGCTGATCTGAGTCTGCGCTGGGCGCACAACCACATTGTTGGTTTTCACACGTCGTGGCTCATATTTCCCCGAAAATGTTGAAGCCTATGGTAGAAAAGTTAATACATGTACCAAACCAAATGAGAACATAAGGATTTTTAGTACCTGAGGTCAAGGTCATTCTTTGATCTATTCAACTATTCTGTTTTAACAATCTAAAACATCCCAGTCCTCCAAAGCCTCTGGTCCTATCGGAAACAGGTTTCATATGGTTCCTCTATGGGTCAAGAGAAATGATGTTAGTTTTAATCCTTAAAGCGCAAAAAAGCATGAGTGACCTTGGAAACAGTTCTTAGAACATTGTTCTCTTGTACTAAAACCTTATGTTCTGATCTAGTTAACAATTATTACAGCTTTTACACCATAGACTTCAGTACTATCGGAGAAACAAAGGCACAGTGAAGCGATTTAGATCTTTCTTTGAAACTAGGATCATCACTGGAACAAATTTGTACCTCTTAGATGAATGCCAGACGATGATGGTTCTCGAAAAGATTTTACAATATTGGCAGAAAAGCCATCTTGGTCATGCGACCAAAACCATTTGAACAAAACTATATTATTTCAACGAAGAACTTGTCTGAAGCGCGAGATGTTTACAAGAAAAGGCGCAGATGCTGACGAAAGTTATAACAAAATGACTATACTTGACGGGTGAAGTAGCGTTAATATTATGAGGGTTGTTCGGGAAGTTCGCATAATTTGTTCATATCGTTTTTTAAACATGACAAATTGTAACAAAAATTAGATTCAAGTTGAAGCTTATCTTATACAAAATATCATGTATAAACATAAAATTTCTCGTCGGGCGCAACAGGCTCTTCGTATTTTTGCCCACAGAAGCAACATTTTCACAAAGACAGTCTGGCGAAGACAGTGAATGAGCAAGCCTAACAATGCCCGTGAATCCAACGATTTGAATATGGAACCATGGTCTATGCACAGGTATGCCAAACATAACAATTTGCATGACACAATAATTTGTATAACGTAGATAGAAGAAATCAAATCTAACAGAAAATAAAACAGAAAATAATACATTTTAAAATCAGTTTTCATAACTACAACACAATAAAATAGAAGAAAGATATACTAACAACGTGCGGATTACTCGTCCGTAGTTCCATTGTTTTCTTCTGATTTTGTTCCTTCCTTCCTGTATCTAATTTTCCGTTTTCAGCCTAAACGGCTGATTATTTTATTCCTGAAACTTGTCACAGACATGGTATCCTAGTGTAACAGACTAAATATGCCGCGTCGCGCAAAAACCCTGATGACTGTATCTGCAAATATCTGCAAAAAAAAATTGGAATTGGTGTCTGAAGCTCAACCTCATTTTGCGCTGGTAGATTCCTCAGTACTTCATACGGGCGAACGGCAAAGGCTCCGACCAGACTGCGCGTCCGCGCAGCCCGGTCCGGGCCTTTGATGTTCGCATATGCGTTAAGCCCCTTTTGCGTGTTGCGGATCAGAAATATTGAATCAGTTTAGCCTAAAGTGGAATTAATGTTTACGTGAACGTGGAAGATTTAGCAGTTAAGCCATTAATCCAGGTGTAAAGTTTATCTGCATTGTTAGGAACTAATGATCCGGTATCCGAGGGGAAAGCATTGGCTCAAGTAACAATATCGACGAATATGTCATAAACAAACGTATTAAAGCGACTATTACCAAGGGTCTATGGGTCTTGGACGGACACTCGGTGCCAGGTGTGTGCAACTATGGTTACGTACCGCTGAGCCACTTGGGGAACGTCGTTACGAGAATTGAAACAGAACAGAACGGTCTATGAGTCTCGAAAGCGGTATCCGGGGGAATACATAGGCTCAAGTAACAATATCGACGCACTATGCTACAAACAAACGTATTAAAGCGACAATTACCAAGGGTCTATGAGTCTCGGAAGCATTGGCTAACAGGTTTCGAGCCACGCATACGGCGGAATTCTTTACACCGTAAACGAAGTTCCATTGCACACATCCTTTCATTATCATTATCATCATCCTACCATCATCTCTATATGACTGTTTGTTAATAGGGACGTAATATCCATCCAGCCAGCCATCCATTCATTCATCCAAGAAGTTTAGACGAGCCTGGAACATCCAAGTTAAAACAACCCACCGTAACAACTTTATAGTTTTTGCATCGACTCTGTTACCGCACAGTTCCAATGTTGTGTGCCCCGGTCATGCATTAGGTAATTTCTACATTACCAGTCCTTGATCTATTCCGTTCTTGAAAGAGTAGTATTGATTAAAATGTGCAGTAAATTCTAAAAGTTTTGTTGTTCCAACTCTCGTTACCACTGTCTCAAAGAGGCCTAGCGGAAATGGACATTAAGACCACGCATTTATACTCGACGTATGCTCGTTCCAGGGCCGCTAACTACTGTCTGGAATGGCGCCATGTTGTTTTCTTTTGGAAAGACTAGGAGGAAATACTTTCTGTTATGTTTGCTTCATGTCAATCAGTGCGAATAGCAACTACTAATCTTTTATATGACTGTTAGTCGAAGGGCTCTGTTCTTAAACCGTCTCAGGTTGTTGTCTGCGCTTCAACTTTTTGTATGTCTATTGACCTATTAGCGCCGGAAGATGTGGATAGTTGATAATTATCTAACTTGATATGATACATTTTTATTCGTAACAATCTTCTCGAATGCCCATACTTTATTTCGCCGCCGAATTTGGCGCCCTAGATAAAGCATTCGGCTCTTTCGCGCAGCGTACCACCCTCTTCTCATTGCCTTACGCACGTCGTATTCTTCGAAGATCGACAGTATTTTAATGCTACATACGAGGGTCATCCAATAAGTCTTGCAAACGCCGTCATTACTGATTTATTAATTGAGATAGGGTTATCAAATTACACCATTAACAGCTTACGTATATAATACACATATGTGCTAAAAATCATAAATGTGCTATTCCTTTCTCAGATATGGGAAGGTTTTGAACGCAAAGGTGTAAGCGATACCGGCGGTGAAATTGCACAAACATGACGTTTTTTACAAGAGGTTAGGGGAAGAAAATTCCTGCATACATGTTTATTATTCGTTCAAATTACAAGAATTCGTGTTATAAAGTAATCGCCTTATATTAAGAATTCAATTAAGAGACAATTGTCACTTAACATTACCAGACAAATGTGGTTGCTAGGCAACAAGAGAATATTACAGAATTTTAGCAAAATTTTTGTTTTTGACGTTTACCTCTGGTTTCTTAAGGCCGCAAACGATATTAAACAAGGCTCGAAGCTTATATTTTCTCTTATATCTACATTTCAGCATCTCGGGACTATTCTTTGATAACAAATTAATGGCAGTTTAGGAAACACTTCATCTGCTGGGAAAGCCTCTTCTTCATATACTCATTTTATATGATATTTTAGCTGCCCGAAAAAGATGGTGATCTTCCTTTGAACAATAATTATATCTTGACTGATGGCAATATCTTAAACTTGGTACAGTGTACATACTTCAGTATAATTTTTCGTATCTCCCAGCAATTTTCAGATATTTACAAGCGTTCTGAACTAAGTTAGGGGATCTTAAACAGACGACTAGAAGCCACCGCCGCACCCATAATGGTAGTATTCTTCAGTTGCCTAGCAACGCCATTTGCAAGATCATGACGTTTCTGGAAATTGTTGAATGGAAAGAAGGAAAGATGCAATGTAGAAATGTGGATTGCTTGATTCGTTTTTAATTATCATTTGCCTGAAACTCGGCCGTTTGCAGGACTTATTGGATGACCCTCATATCAGTGATAATGTCCTCTTCTGCTGATTGGAAAAAGACACGGATAGACTCGGTGCCAGGAGATGTGAGCCTGATTCGTTCCCTTCAGCCTCCTGGGGAACAGCGTTATGAAGATTGGACCGTGAAAAACGCAAATGTATGCTGTTTCTGGTTGGGTCGCGGTGGTGTCACAGACCACGTCTCAGCTCAAAAGATTGAAAAAAAAATAATCAAACTTCCCGCAATCATCAAAGGATATCGTCATCGCTGGATTGTGGCTTTGTGTTACATGGTACAAAAGTGACGCGCGGTTATAAACTATCTTCTTGAACTCAGAGAGCAAGTTAGCCTCACCCAGCAGCTTATTCAATCACCGTTGAAAAGAAACGCCGTCGTGATCACAGGCCAGCCCGGCCCGTACTGTAACGGAACGTTTTTGGAATTAACCAGCCAATTCACAAATTTAGTATATGAATATTGACTTCATTCATTTGAAAATGGTTTGGACTCTAGAACAGAGGATGCTTGTAATTGGCTTTTTCAGTTTGATTACAATTTGTTATCACCGTTGCACGTTGACAACAAATTGTAATCACTCTGACAAAATACGCCTGAGCCGAAGCTGTTCTGATGTGCGTTTGAGCATAACAGTGTTTTCCTAGGAGGCTGTGAAGGATATGGCAGCTCAGCGTCCTGACGCTGAATCAAGGTTAATTCAGAGTTGAATCAATGTTGTGTGCCAGTGGAATTATACTGTATCGGATCTCGAAACATTTACTGTAACAAATACGAACAAATGTACCTTTAATTCAAAAGTTCAATTCAAATTTACTTTAGTTCTTTGTTATTAGATCAATATCAAAATTAAACTCAATTCTTCAATCACATTGTATTTATGTCTCGTAAACAATCGCATTTATCCTCAATATTGGGACACATTTAAATGTTACTATCAACTGAAAATAAATAAATAAATAAATAAATAAATATACAAATAAAGTTGAATTTGCCGTTGAATTTGATGACTGAATGAATTGCGGTAGAGAACCTGTAGTGTGATCAGGGTCTGCACTGTTTATTTCAGACAATACTGTCCAAATAAGTGAGGATATTCTGGTATTAAGGTCTCTGGTAGTATTTGATATTCACTTAGCACATAATTTTGTTAAAAAGGCACTCTGAAATTTGTATACCTTGTATGCTTTGGTTTAAAATAGAAAGTCAATTTGTTTGTAAAAATTTGAATAACCTTGGGTGTTTGTAATATAACTTGGTCGCCTTAATTCAACTATTTTTGTCCAGCAACTTGTCCTGCTCGTAAAACAATTATATAAATACTTTACTTAATTCGTTTTGTATTATTCGTCATGCAGTAGATTTCGTTTATAGGCTTTGAAAAAACATCTTACTGCCAGTCGTTTACACCCCTAACCTCCGACCGCGATCGAAATATTGTCAGTCTGATACACAATCTATCATTTACCATGATATTGTCAGCCGGGTGCGAAAATCTAAATTAAAATAGTATTGTCAGTCAAGTAAACAATCTGTTACTTACCATGATATCGTCTTTCGGCTATACAATCTATCATTGACAATTATATTGTCAGTCAGGTATACAGTCTATCGTTGACCAATATATTGTCAGTAACGTACATGTACGTATATCTTACTGACCATGATAGTGTCAGTCAGACACATAATCTATCATTGACCATGATATCGTCAGTCAAGCAATCAATCTATCACTGAACATTATATTGTCAGTCAGGTGTACAATCTATCGTTGACCAACATATTGTCAGTCAGGTACATGTACACATATCTTATTAGCCGTCATAGTGTCAATCAGATATATATTCTATCATTGACCATGATATTGTCAGACAGGTACGCATCTTGTCAGTGACCATGATACTGTCAGTCAGATACACAACTGTCATTGACCATGATATCGTCAGTCATGCACACGAACTATCACTGAACACTATACTGTTAGTCAGGTGTAAAATCTATCGTTGACCGATATATTGTCAGTCAGGTACATGTACTCATACCTTATTCGCCATGACAGTGTCAGTCAGATGCATATTCTATCATTGACCATGATATTGTAAGACAAGTACGCATCCTGTCAGTGACCATGATATTGTCAGTCAGTTACACTTTCTATCTTTGACAATGACATTGTCAGTCAAGTACACATATAACATTGACCATTATATAATAAGTCAGACAAACAACATAAGCACAGATCATGATATTGTCAATTAAATACACAATCTAAATTTGACCATGATACAATCAAGTATTGAGCATGATATTGTCAATAAGGTACACAAACTATCATTGACAATGCTGTTGTCAATCAGCAATACAATCTATCAGTGACCATAATATTATCAGACAGGTACGCACCCTGTCAATGACCATGATATTGTCAGTCAGTTACACAAGACATCACTGACAATGATACTGTCTGTCAGTAACACAATATATCAGTGACCATGAAATTGCCATAGAGATACATAATTTGTCACTGACAATGATATTTTCAGTGAAATAAACAGTCTATTTTTACCATAATATCGTCTGTCGGCTATACAATCTATCATATACCATTATTTTGTCAGTCATGTATACAATCTATAGTTGACCATGATATTGTCTGTATGGTACATGTACGTATATCTTATTGACCATGAAAGTGTCAGTCAGACACATAATCTATCATTGACCATGAACTGTCAGTCAGATACACAACCTGTCATTGACCATGATATCGTCAGTCAGGCAATCAATCTATCACTGAACATTATATTGTCAGTCAGGTGTACAATCTATCGTTGACCAATATATTGTCAGTCAGGTACATGAACACATATCTTATTGGTCATGATAGTGTCAGTCTGATATATATAAACTGTCATTGAACATGATTGTCAGACAGGTACGCATCCTGTCAGTGACCTTTATATTTTCAGTTAGTTATACAAGGCATCATTGGCAATGATATTGCCGCAGGAACACAATATATCAGTGACCATGATATTGTCAGAGAGGTACATAATTTGTCATTGACAAGGATATTATCAGTCAGTTACACAATCTATCATTGAAAATGACATTGTCAGTCAGGTACACATATAACGTTGACCATTATATAATAAGCCAGACAAACAACATAAGCACAGATCATGATATTGTCAATTAGGTACACAATCTAAATTTGACCATGATATTGTCACACACTCAAGCATTGAGCACGATATTGTCACTTAGGTACACAAACTATCATTGACAATGCTGTTGTCAATCAGTAATACAATCTGTCAGTGGCCATGATATTGTCAGACAGGTACTAATCTAGCATTGATAATGATATTATCAATTAGGTACACAAGCTATCATTGACAATGATATAAGCCGGGCCGCGTAGCGCAATCGGTAGGGCACATGACTCATAAGTCAGAAGTCCTGGGTTCGAAACCCGGTGTGGCCACATACTTTCGTTTCTCCTTCCGCTGATTCAAGAAGGGCAGTTGCCAGTTACTGGCAAAAGTATGTGCACTTAGTACTGGTTAACCGCCTAGGAGGTCTAAGCCTGCCCAGGAATAGTGTGGTTAGGTTTACTGACCGTCCCGACATGACCATAGCTGTTTACCGTGGACGTTAAGCATCAAATCAATCAATCAAAATCAATTGACAATGATATTGTCAGCCGGGGACACAATCTATCGGTGACCATGATATTATCAGTCAGGTACATTATCTTTCATTGATCGAGGCTTTGCCAGTCAGGTACACTATTTATTACAGACCATAACATTGTCAGTCAGGTACACATATAAAACGTTGACCATTGTAGTGTCAAATCAGATCAACAACAACAATGTTCATGATATTGTCAATCAGGTACACATTCTAAATTTCATGTACACAAGCTTTCATTGACAATGATATTTCAGTCAGATACAGAATCTATCATTGACCATGACATTGCCAGGCAGGTGCACATATAACGTTGAGCATGATACACATGTATTATCAGTCAGGTTAACATCATAAACGTTGATCATGATATTGTCAATCAGAAACACAATCTATGACCATGATATTGTCACGCAATCTAGCATGGACATAATGTTGTCAGTTAGCTTTACAAGGTATCATTGACATTGATATTATCAGTCAGGTGCACAATCTTTCAGTGACCATGATATTGTCAGTCAGGTATAAAATTTATCATTGAACATGATATTGTTAGTCAGGTATACAATCTATCAATGACAATGATATGTTTAGTCGGGTACATATATATCTACAATCTACCATTGACCATGATTATGTCTGCCAGGTTCACAGTCTATCATTGACCATAGCATTGTCAGTCAGGTTAACAAACATATCACTGACCAAGATCAGTAGTCTACTCAACTTATTACTGACCATAACATTATGAATCTTACACATAGAAATGGATAAATGGCATGGTTGTACGGCCATTTAAACAATATTTCAGCCATACAGAACCGACGGAGGGGGATAATAAAAGGTTGTGTGCAACAGAACCAGTTTTTAGTTTGAAAGAATTTAGCCCATAATAGAGTTGAGCCCGACCAGTAGCAGGCTTGCGTTTAAAACACCGAGTTACATGGACTCCTCAAAGTCAAACTTGAACATTTTTTGACCTTAGAACACCTTTGCTCCTGCTTTTCTTCTCTACTGTGAGACAAGTTCGTGATTTTAGCGAAATAACTGTTGTCTTTTGTCCAATAAACTCTCGCATTGCCCCAAGGATTGTGGAGAAATAACGCAACTTACAGGAAATTGCTTCCAAAATGCCGACCGCAGAGTGTTTGAATAAACATTTTCATTGTGCCATCAAAACGTTTCTGTTGTAAATTATTAAGACATTTTACCTTAGGCTGTGTGTGACAAAACACGAAAGCGATCATATTAAAAGCTTCCATTTAGGAAGACTGGTTCTGTGAGAATATCTTGACGGAATAAAAATCTCATACTTGTAGGGGAGAGTCGGGTAACTTCGGACAGCGGGTAAATTCGGACAGTGACATTGTTTCCTTTATATGTCAGTTGTTTGGAACTAAAAAATAATAACTGACCAAACAGTAAAAATCCTGATGAGACGGCTCATTATGAGCCGTCTCATCTGGAGTTTCACTGTTTGCAACGGTATGTCCGTATTTACCCGCCTGTCCGGAGTTATCCGACTCTCCCCTATATGACATTAACATTAAGGCGAGACCTGGGCCCAGGTTCACAATCATTCTTAAAGTTAAGGACCACCTTAAAGTTAAGGTGGAAAATTTCGCCCTCAGAAAATTCATATTCAAACCATATTAAAAATTGCAGTTTTTGCGTGAATCTACCGACAGTTAATACGAAAGAAAAATTAAATACATTTAGTTTTTGTAAGCTTTTATTTACACATGAAATTTTACACCTTAACTTTAAGGCCGTCCTTAAGTTTAAGGAATGGTTGTGAACCTGGGCCCTGAGCCGATTTGTTAAAAAACTTAAGGAGACGTACAAAAATAATAATTACTGATTATTACATGGGTTTTTCGTGGCCACCCGATTTGTCAACCCAAGACTCCAATATCGGACCGAGGGCTTGTCCGAGTTTCGATACTGGTCGAGGGCTGATAAATCGGGTGATAACGAAAAACATATGTCATGACCTGTTTATCATATAGATTCTAGTTAGGAAATTTCTATAGCCAAAAAGCGCTAGAGGTTCAGCTCCCTATAAAAACACACCAGCTAGGACGTCTTGGTGTGATTGTAATATTTCATTTCATTTATTTTTATATATCCATTTATTTAATTCATTTATTTTCTTATTTATTTCTTTTCGAAACGAGTCAGGAGTCTTATGATCAGTGTGTGTTAGTAAATCTACGCAATATCACTGCACCCACTGAAATGTTTCCACCACTCAGACCTGCAGCGCTACCCGTTAAAGTCATTTCATTTTAATTTTGATGCCAACGTGTTACTTTTGATCTAATTATGAAACTGAGTGGTCACACTTTATGTCAGTACGATGGATATCAAGAGAGACATGACGTCTGAAAAGATGTGAAATGTTCTGTTTCGGCACATCGCACTCGCCATTTTAACGTCGAAGTACAATGTACCTCCCGCGACGACGTTGATGTTAATTACAGTCTGCCGGGCTGATAAACCCTTTACCCTTTATAAACCCTTTATCAGCCCGGGAAGACATTTATCGGACTGGCGGCGGGATAAAGACTGTGAAGGCTCAGTCTTATCAAACATGCAGATTGCTTCTCATACAGTCCGAAATTCTGTATATGATAATCTACTGTATACAAAATCTATACATTTTTTCGACAGAAAGTATCAGCATTCTTTTATGCGTACCAGAATACTTAACAAATCATCAGTAACTCGTTCAGGTAACGGTGCTTTGAACAACTGGGCACAGGTGTAAGCTAATTATAGGCATCCCTGCCTTCTCTGTCCCACTCCACCCTGCTACCAATCTCCTTTATATATATATATAAAGAAGTAACTACAGCAAAACTGACCACGCCAAGCAGAGACGACCGTGTGCTGAAGCTTTGAATTTTTTACCGTCATCATGGTCATAACTGCCATATGTTCCCTTTACTCGCTTGACGATAATTACAGGTGCGCGAGATATCATGTCTTGTAGAGATATGATAGCCTCTCTCATTACCCTCTACTGATCAAATACCCGCAGAAGATGGACAAATGCATCGGCATTTCAAATTATCCATCATGCAGAAATTCAAAACATGCGCAATTAGCACTGTCATTATTAATATTTCTGCTGAGGTTTAACCCATTGCATTCTGGGCATTTTTGTCGTCTGCTGACATTGTCGTCTACATCAAAAATCAAGATTATTTTGACAATATTTGTCTAACTACATTTGTACCTCTTGGCAGCAAACAGTTTGGATCTCAGATCAGGCCCCACATTTGGGGCCTGATCTGGATCCAAACTGTTTGCCCAGATACCCCTAAAAGGGGTATTCCGAATGGAATGGGTTAAAAAGAAGAAACACATTAATTGCTGCTACTACAAAAAGTAGGTCCATGTTTCATATCTTCATCTATCGAGCTAACAAAAAGCTTATGAAATAATTATGGCATGTTGAGATTTAGACCGCTCTTTTCCATAAGGCGATGTAAGAAAAGTGAGTCATTATGAAGCTGCAGAAAATGTTTCCCTGTTAATTTGGCTGAAACTTTTGTTATGTACAGCAGACACATTTTCCGAACATTTGATATCTAATAAGCCATGCGAAAGTCATGAATATTCATAAAGGCTTTAGGAGTAAATAACGTTTTGTAAGTTTAATAAGCATGTGCTTCAATTGCTGTTCTTAACGTTAGATTTATTACACAGAACTGTATGGTAATTCAAGTAACAAGACAAATTAATCAGCCCAATGTTGCGGGTTTTATGTTCGAACCTCAAGCTAACACTTAACCTCGTATGTGAAAGCGTTCTGTCATTCTTGAGCACAATCAGAATTTCAGTCTCATGGGAACAACGTCTCAAAATGTTACAAATTACACCACAAACGCTCATAGAAAATCATCAAAATGTATATAATAAGGAGTGTCGTGAATTAAGATCTGAATATTAGGCACGCATCATTTATTTGAAGACTTGCTAAGATTCCATGCTACCTATTCCCAGAAGGGAATCCAACTGAGGCGTTGAATACTGAAGAATCTTCAGGGTTACCAAGGAGCTACCATTTTTTCTTCTTCCCTTGTTGAAGTTAGTTTCGTGATGATCATTAGCTTTCATTACCATGTTTTTCTGCGTAGGAACATCTGTATCGGCTCATTTAATTAACACGCTACCAATCTAATTTCTCTTTTCCTATTGCCGCTGTCGACCAATCAGAGAAGGTCGGCTAGGTCGTAATATGAATGGACTCAGCGTGTCGCCCTGCAGTACTCCTATTGTATCGGAAATTCAAATTTGATAAATATTGGCATCAATTTGATTTGCAGCGAGACGGTTTATATGGCTAGTTAAATCATTTGGCTAAGCGAAAATAACTTGTGTATTAATGAAGAGGCGTTTTATTCTATTGGCGGTCGTTTATGATGTGCAAGAGATTTGTAAAGTTCCCTATGGCGTACGTCCTAGAAGACACTGGGGAAATCTTCTATTGTCAGGTCGCAAACATTTAATCCCGTATCATCGCTCAGTATTCAGCTTTATCGGGATTGCTTAAATGTTTTAATTACATGGGCTGTCTCGTTACAATTCATCAAAGAAAAGAATGTAATCTACCATAGCAATGAGTCTTACATTTTCCGTGTATGATCTAAGAAGAATATTCGGCTCAGCGCTATAACATCATTGACTTCCCGCAAAAGGGAAAGGAATATTTGATTAGCACGATTTGTTAAATGTTTTGATGAATGTTTGATGAGAGTTGTGTATGCCAATTTCTCCATAGCTCGCTGTCACAAATAACAAGCAGAGCTCCAGATAAGAGGGGGTATTGAGGATAATTCAAAGATAATTTTTCTTATTTCTCAACGAAAACATATGTTGTGACCCCTCATTAGAACCGTCTCGACGAGACGGTTCTAATGATGGGTCACAAAATATGTTTTTATGGAGAAATAATGATAATTATCCCTAAATTATCTCTGTTACCCCTTCTTATCTGGAGCACTGACAAGTCTCTTTATAACCGACTTGTCGCCTCAAGTCACATCCACATAGGAAACTAATTTGTTCCTACTTCAATCCTTCTTATTAGGCAAAAGTTTTCAATACAGCTGCTTGAGAGTGCGTGAATTTGTGTTACGAAGAAAATTGAAAAATCAAATTTGATAACAGATGTCGTTTCGTTGTATTATTGAAGCATATTGTAGAAATTTGGGTCCTTCATTATTCGAATTGATGGAATTCACCACAGTTTTGCCTAATGTCATAGCAACAGATACAGTCATGTAGGGGCGATAGCTAGGTGGGTTAAGCACTGGCCTGCTAAGCTAGCGGTCCCGATTCGAAATCCCGCTAGAGGCCGAAATCTATTCAGCCGTAAACGGGGTTCCGCTACACACAGCCCCTCATTATCACCCTTTCGTCGAATCGAAAGCTGGCCAGCTGTATGATCCGATGATTGACAGCATGAAGTACACTATTTTTGTTTTTGATACATGAAGGGAGTCTTGCATCAGTATGAGGGATGTTCAGAAAGTTCTGTTCGTGACGTCATATTTTGGAAAGCATAAAACAGACGGAACTTTTGATAACGAAACGAATTAAAGCTGTGATATTTCTGGACAACTCTGCAAACGTAGCGTAAATTTTCTAAAGGACACATTTTTTAACGTCTTTCAAAGACGTATACCCTACAGCCACTGCAAATTTTAACTTTAGAAGGTCATAACTCATATATATCTTTAGAGTTTTTCATTATTGCTTCTTAAACATAGTCAACAAGCAATTGTGTCATGTAAATATCGCGGAAATTACATTTGATCTGGGCTCCATACTGTCCCATGAATTTGGAGTATCTGCATTTTTTGTAGTAGCAAATTTCTCCTTTCTACTAAAGTTATCATGATTTTGTGTCATAGGCCAGGTTTTGGGCTGAGTAGAATAAAATACTGAAACTTCATCTAGAGTTGATATTTTATTCTATTCAGTTCTGTTCTGTGTTTCCCTGCTTTAAAATGTCCTTTCGTCAGAAATAGTCCTCAGACCTTTATAGTATCGTAATGTAACAATGCGTTTACCGTTAATGGCAGTCACCTACCTTACTAATATGCATGTTCATGCATGCCTCGATGCACTTGCCATTATACGCTGTACCTGTTAAGTTGTATACTTTTCAGTTGTTTCCTGTTACATGAACTTAGAAATGTATTCTACATATATTTCAGATGTGCCAGCTACTTGTTGTTTTATCATCATTATAATCATCATCATCATTAAAGAATCTTCATCAGACCTATATCTTGTGTTTATGTTGTGTCTAGTGAGAACCCTATAGCGGTGACATTTGTAACAAGAGTAAATGCCTTAGCATTCAAAATCTAGTCAGGACGAGCTTCTGCATGGTCCAGTTCGAAATTGTCGAAAAATTAAGAGTAATGTAAAAAACGAAGATGCTACAATCTTCATAAATGACGTTGACGTCGATTTCAATAACGTCATAAGAACTGCGCATTGCTTGCAAGGAATGAATCGGTAACGTTTGCTACCCTTATAACTTTTAAATGAATATTGAAGGCAACGACTGACAAATAGCTGACCAAAATTCATTTTGTATTTACAATGATTTTTGACTGGAATGACTCACTGAAAATAAATTCGCATACATGTATGAACTTAATCCAGTGGTATGACTGGGGCCTAATAAAATCCATTGTAACTCAATAAGAAAGTGTATCTTTGTATAGTGTTTGGTATCACTGTAAAGGCAAAAAGTAGTGCTTTCAATACATGCAAAGTCTTTGTCCCCAGCATGCCGCCAAACAAAGTTAGGCAGCGAAAATCAAAACTTTCTGAACAAACCTCGTACTGTATATGTTTGTATGTCGATCGCAAATGTGAAATGATAAAAAAAAATCCCATATAAAACGCGATATCCACAGTAAAAAAACTACTTCTTAAAATTATCAACCACCAAGCAAGTAAAGTGCTAACAAAAGTCTGTGCTAGATATTTACGTTGAATTCGCATTGTTTCGCGTATTATTCTAAACCCAGCTGACTAACTTTACAGACATTATTAACTCTTTAAGGTAGACGAATCCTGAATAGAAATATGGGCGGGGCATTCAAACCATTATACCGTCTAAATAACCCAAAGAGCTATAAAACATTTGGGTAAAAAAAAAACAATTTTCACCGTTTTGTTTTCCAAAAAAACAATATTTTGTATTTCTACATATTATTTTTAAACATTTTCCATTAAAATTCATATCTCTAGCACATGAATGCACTTTATGATGTCAGCAAATCATATAATCTGTAATATATGATATTTGAAACAAAGTGACAACACAAAATTGCAGTTTTCTTGTTAATAAGTATATTTTTACATTCTTTGAAAAAACGCAAGAAAATTGAATTTCATGAAAAACGTCATGAAAAATATTATCAATCGATGGGGCATGCTTATGCGTATTATTTTAGTAAAACTTACGTCGTATGTTAAAGAATAAAACAAAAAAACCCAAACATTTCGCCGTTTCGTTTCCTAGAAAAACAATGTTTAAGTTCAAAATATCCCCGAAACAGACTGCCCAAATTCTGCACCTGCTGCAAGCACAGCCGGTCCTTGCCCTATTATTTATTTTCCTGTTATTCGGTTCTACCATAGAGTAATGTCGACAAAAATGCGCAGATGGAATGGAAACTGTGAATATCTTGATCATTCTGGTTCCTAAGGAACAGTCTGATCTCAGTTTCCACTGTTTGTACAGACCTATGTGCCCGAAAACTAAGGATCTTTACGGTAGATATTGTAAGTGTATATTATAACTGTATTTACTCCACGGTTAGTCGATTTGATGATGAACAATAACTCTGTTTGTTTTTTAAACAAGCAAGAACAGAGTTCTTTCGGGATCGTCCACCTTAAGCCCCAGTGACGAAATTAGCAAAATTTGCAGTGTAGATCCCGATGAGGCGGCTCTCATCTAGATCTACACTGTTTGCCCTCTAGTCTTTGAATGCTCAATATGACATGTCTCGGACAAGGCATGTTTTTATTTTTTTCGGACGTAAATTTTGTCGTCTGCTTTTTGGTACTTAAAGGGTTAACTCTGACGAAGATTTAGTAACATGTCACATTTTTTACGACTTAATACTCATCAAGCACAGTCTTGATAATATGTTTTGGCATCGATAAGCTTGTTTTAAACTGAATTATTTTCTAACTTCTTGTTTTGACTTATGGAACACTACAGTTCATTCATCATAAATACCTCCCTACTCAAACATGGCATGGATGTATCATGATCATTTGCAGCTTATTTGTTAAACAAACATTTTCTGAGTGAGATCCTCCACACACGTGTTGCACATCACAACTTAGACACTTTCCCCCAACAAGCCAATTGTGTAAATAAACAGTTCTCACATCTTCTAGTTAATTAGCAAGAAGATGGATAATTTTTCCGACATGTTACCGGCTACTAGTGCTAAGGGAATTGAGGCTGGTATAAGGTGATTTACGTAATTCCCATAATTTGGCTAACAAGACCAAGAAAATAAGCAATATGACATTGTTTACTAACAAGAAACTCATTAAGCACAGCTCCTCATTACTGATAAAATAATAATTATTTTGATAACCACATTCTGAGGGGAAGTTAATGAGTTAACAGCAGGGTGGTCATTGATCAACAGTTACATTAATTGTCAATCGACCACAGACCATTCTTATGAAACCCACATCAGCTTGGTCTTATAGATGAGCTAGGGCTACTTTCCAGAAAATATTTGTATTCACCTCCTAAAATTCCGTTGTTTTGTTTGGTGGTTGTTGGGCTGCCCCGAAAACCCCCTATTTTCATTGTGGGACAGCTGCTTAAAGCCCTCGATGGCACATATAACGCTTTCATACGAACATCTCCATTCCCCGGACAAACAAGCCAATCATTATCTGACGTAATAGCGCCTCTGAGACCTGAATTCGTTATAACTGGATTTGCCTCGGAAGTTGGGGGACGAATTTTAGTAAGTAGCTTAAGAATCTAGATTACGTCTAATCGCGTTCACACATATAGACGCAGGCAACACTTTTCGTAGATTCAAACTTTCGTCCCGTCCTAAACATATTTTGCATAGCGCAGATTTCAGATTAACTGAAGCAACTGTCGGGATCTGGGAAGGGAGTCTGAACGAACCCTCTTGTTTATTCTCATTTTCCTTACTACTACGCACCCAGCAATGATTTTCCTTACTACTATACGCCCAACAATGAATTGAAATCAAAATATTGGAAGTATAAACGCCTGTCGCTTATGGAAATTTTATAAACATCTTTATCAAAAAGAACGGAACATTCACATTAATATTGTAAATGGGGAGCCTTTAATTGTACAAAACAAACAAATAACGCCTCTATACGAAATTTATTGTTTTTGGATATATTTTGATTTCAAATTACTGGAGATATGAATCAAGGCTGATTTATTCGATAATTAATTCTTAGACTTGATTAAGGCCATTAGATTCACACATGAAAGCAGATAAACAGTGAAGATTTCAATTTATATTTATACAAATGTCGACGTAATGAAGAAACACAGAATAAAAACAAACAGAGCCGGTTCTACGTCAATATTTACTCATGGAATGTTTCTTTGAAGGGAAGAAATGAACATGGCTCCCACTTGCGTTTTCACACATAAACCAAGCTGTATAAATATCCGACTAACATCTGTATAGAGTCTCACTATAGTATTATGAGTACTACAAACAATATGGAATCTTGCAACCACTTGATCTGAGTTTGAGGAAGCCTGTGTCATTGAAATTGCATACTTCGCATGCTCTAACTGATCTGTGCATGCAGAGCTCGCCTTCACAACAACCGAACCCTTCCTTTCTCGCAACCCACTTCCCGACACTTTTTATATGCTCTAGAGCCAGTAACAACATAATTTCGACGACAGCATTTTTAAAACGATTTTTCTGCGCAACAATTTGTCGACAACTGTCGGTTTAACTGAATATTGTCAAATAATTCGTCAATGGCTGTCTGATAATTTATTCTTGATAAGCTTTGTGCAAAATGCTCGACGTTTGTATTTTTAGAAAAACTATACAGTTTAGTAATTCATCGATGATTGTCTTTTGTCTAGTTGTTTGTGGATGACTGTCTCAAAAGTTACTGTTCAACGATTTGTCGACGATTGTCATATGTCGAGGAATTTTCCGAAGGTTACCGTTCGAACAAATTATACTGTTTAGCATTTCACCATTGATTGTGTTCTCGGCGATTGCCATTCATACAAAACAGTTCAACAGATCGTCAAGAATTGTCTTTTGTCCTCCATCGTCTGTCTGTCGTACAAAATACCGCGATTACATTTGGTACTTCTTTGACCATTATCTTTCATACAAAATACAGTTTAACGATACGTCGACAATTGTGTTTCGCCTAATACTTTTTGACGGATGTCTTTCAAACAAAATACTGTTTAACAATCCGTCGGCGATAGTCTTTTTGTCGGGTAACTATTTGATAATTGCTTGCTGTATAAAATACAATGTCAATTACAATTTGTTGACGATTGTATTTTTTGTCTAGAAATACAAATACTGCCAAAAATTTCATCTACGATTATGTGTTGTCCAGCAATTATTTGACGATTGTATTTCGTATAAAACAGTCCCCCGTTTTACTTTGTCGATGACTAAATATTTGACGACTGTGTTCCGTAGAAAATCGCAGCTGTTCAACTCTTTGACTACATTTATATTTTGTCTAGTAATCATTTGACAAGTGTCTTTGATATACGGTTTTGTCTACTATTGCATTGTCTTGTACTTAGGCGACTACTTTTCGTACAATTTACGGTCTAACAATGATAGACTATTGTATTTTTTCTAGTATTAAATTATTTGACGATTGTTTTTCGTACAAATTCAGGGCTGGCAGGGAGAGCAAAGATGCCGCGATACTTTTGGCATTCGGCCATCTTACTGATAGTGGCTTTAGAATGGACAAGGGTAGATGCAGGATGGGGTTGTTCGGAGTCAATCCTATCTTCCTCTTCTTTTTTTAAACACGGCTCTATATGGACTGAAATACTGTTTCAAAGGGCCGTTAAGATAAAAAAAACCCCAAAAAAAACAACCGTTGTAGCAATTCGTCGACATATCATGTATATGTTAATTGTCTGTTAATTATTTGACTAATGTGTTTCATATAAAATATCGTTTAACGTTGCGTCTACGACCACATTTGTCTAGTAATCAACTGACATCTGTATTTCGTACCTAAAACCGTTTTCAGAACATATCGTCTACGTTTTACATTTTCCTAGCCCTTATTTGACGATTGCATTTCTTTTCGCTCAGTATATCGTTTACAACAGGTCAAAGACGTTTAACTGAGAACGATTATTGTGGTTTGCCTTGTAATAAAATGACAAACTGCTACACAAAAGACTATTTTCTTTACTGGTTTTCCGTCGAGCGATTAAAGATAAACAAAAGCCGTATAATGAATTGGGCACCACTCTTGTACATTATATTTTTACCAATCTATTCAAGCTTGTGAAATCGAAAGTAGGTCATTTTAGTTGCCAACTAAAATGGCCCAAATAATTTCTAAAACCATTTTCCATGAAACTAAAGGATGTTTCATTTAATCAAACCTAGCAAATCGCGGTTATTTACAATGACGAAACTGTAGTGAGAACCTCACCACAAACTGTTTCATCATTTTTTACCCGTGATAGAGCAATATTGTCTTTTGTATATCATACTGTAAAATTTTTTCGTCAATGACTGTTTTTCATCCCGCAGCAGAACATAAGAACTATTATTCTACAAAACCACTGGAAAACCGACAAAGCGGTTATGCACCCAGCGCAGACTCAGATCAGCCTGGGCATACGCCCAGTCTGATCAGAGTCTTCGCTGTCCACATGGTGTAGCTTAGACCTCTTGCTACCCCTTGAGCGCTTAGCGAAGAGTCTGAGCAGACTAGGTGGATACCCAGGTTGATCTGAGTCTGCGCTGGGCGCACAACCACTTTGCTGGTTTTCTCGTGTCGCGGTTCAATTTACTCTTCCTCGCCACTATTCTTTTGACTAACGTTAGTATTTTTTGACGACAATCGTTTATTCAAAATACTGTTACAAATACCGATGTTTCAAAGACCGTTTTCTGTTGACGGCTTCTTATTGCACAAATTTAACTGTCTTTTTTTGTTTAGTACATGTAATTCGTCAAGATCGCCTTTTTTACAAAAGAAAAAACAAAACAAAAAAAAAACAAAAAAAAGAAAAAAAAACCTGGTCGGGAGGATTTTCCGTTTCTCTAGAGTAAGAGTAATTTGGCGATGAAAACTTTTGAAAAATTGATACCACCCTGATTGTCTGGTGAGACAGCAGTCTGAATAAACCCCGATCGACAAATGATTCCTTCCATTCGCGTCTGAGACAACAGGATTTTCAATCTCAACATTATTAAAGCTATGAGCTGATAAATCAACAAGTTATTATCATCAATTGAAACTTCGCACTCGACGAGATTTAACGGTATTTGATTAGAGGAAAATGGCGTTCCTGGAATTTTCGTCTGTACACCTTTGATCATCTATTATATTAATATGATTATTTTACCATGGTCAGTTTGCTTTGAGCTTCATGAAAAATTTACCATTTCACACGTTCGCAACGCATTTTTGATCACAGGCGTCTAACGGAACCATTTTCCAGCGGAAAAGCAGCAATTTTTAATTGTCATAAAGAAGTATTATCACAGTGAGTATTATATGAGCCGCGACGCGACAAAACCAACAAAATGGCATATGCGCCCAGTGAAGACTAAGATCAGCCTGGGCATCCGCCCAATCTCATCAGAGTCCTTGCTGTCGGCATGGAGGTAGCTTAGACCCTTAGCTACACTTTAAGTCTGAGTGCAGGGGGAAGACTGATAAGACTGCGATGCCCATGCTAATCTGAGTCTTCGCTGGGCGCATATACTACCTTGTTTTGTAGTGTCGCGACTGAATTACTGCTTCAAATGATTTCATATCTGTTAACATGTTGTTATTACGGTGAATAAATATGCAACCAGCATTTGTTTTTTGTTTATTTTAGACAATACTCTTCCAACCGGACCAGATTGGTCCAAAGGCCAAACGTAAACGTTTGAATCGCGTCGCTAGAAAATGTGCGAAAAATCGAAACAAATTTCAAATAGAATCGACGCAAACGTAGAGATGTTTACCGTTGTTTTACACCCAGCAACCCCCTCCGCCCCACCCACCCGCCACCACCTAACATAAACACACACGATATTGTTATGACAGTAGGCTTATCGATAATTTACATTTATTACTGTTTTTCCATTTCATTAGGTAAAATGCTGTGGGTCTATATGGTCAATTCTGGCGAACAAGCATTTGAATAAATTCACATTTAGTCCCATTCATTTCGTGCGGTACATGCATATCGCTAGCGAAACCCATAACTCATTTGTTCACATTTTTTTTAAATGTAACTAATCTTTCTGTTGTCTTACAAAGCTCTATCATGAAATACGGAAAAAATATAAATATATAAAAAATAAGTCTGGATATACAGAAATAGTATTTATTTATTGCTTCTATCGTATATTTTCAGTCTGAGTCGCTGTTTGAACTCGTACCTATCGCCGTGGCAAACTACAAAACGCTGATCAAAAGAATTGCTTGTCCCCATTTATTTATTGCCTAAAAATCAATTTATTTGTCTAACAATTTTAAAAGGAAGGATTTCCTTTGCTGCACCAGGAAATGAAGCCCCAAGACAGCGAAAACATTGTTTTAAGTCAAATGCTCATCGAAACTAGCATCATTTTCCATGGACTGCGAGTCTTTTGATCATTCGTTCCGCTCTTTTGAAGGACCGTCCCACCCTGATAGGCGTCAATGATGGCCGGTGAGGGATGAAAATTGCTTCCTGTGAAACTAATTGATCACCAGTCTGGTGGCTGCTACTGTGGTTCTTGTAAGTTTAAACATTGTTTATTGCCTTTTAAACAAAGCAGTTTGGTTGGGCTGTAAATTCCCGTATTAGTGACGATCCCGCCCCCTTGAAGCAAAGAAGCTATATTCAAAAGCAAGCGTATTTTCTGCAAAACACCAAAGACAGATAAATAAACAATCATAAAACAGCATGCAGTGATAAAATACATGCAGAATTAAAGATAAATAAACCAAAGACAAACAATGAAATCAATTAATATAATTCCCCATAGAAGGCTTGAGCAGCTGCTTAAAGACTTTATACATTATTTTCTCCCAAAGTAATAGAAGTTATATCTCGTCTCGGGTACATCGTCTCGATGGGGTATATCTCGACTCAATGGGCCAGGATCAGCTATGCAGTTGTGTTTCCAATTTCGGAGCAAATCTGGTCCAGAAAACTCTTGTTTTCGAACCTTATGTATACTAGATTTTTCCACAAACAAATTGAATGGACCGATAGTGCGGTATATTATTGCACCGTATCTCTTTCAGTTATGTGCACACGTGAAGCGCCAAAAACAAAAAAAGTTGAATTTGCAAACAACGTAGATCCAGATGAGCCGCCTCATCTGGGTCTACATTCTTTGCCCTCTAGTCTTTGAATGTCCAATAGGCCTATATACAGTAGCTTTGACGACTTTTTAATTATTTTTTTATTTAGCAGACGTAAACTTTGTCGTCTGCTTCTTTTGGCGCTTTAAGGGTAAATAATAGCATCATTAGTATTATAACCATCAAATGTGCCTCTGGAAAAATACATGATCTACCTTGAGTCACATTTTGTCTTGATGTGTCTAATTACTGTATTTCTTTGAAAATGACAAGGCAAAAACCATACACGTGACAATCTCGACAATCATTTGGCAGTTTCCCCAACTTTAGCATAAACAGCAAAATGCCGCTATTGCTGTCAGTTGGTCATCAAAACATTTATAAATGTCGCAAAATCAGTTTAATTTTTCTGAGCAAATATGCACCCAAGAAATGAAAAGCATTTACTCTCCATTAATATTTGCAGACGACACATTCATGAAGTCACGTGAATGCCAGCTGTCAATTACCCGGATGAAAAAGAGACAAATATATTTCAACTGGCACCAAATGTCACGAGCACATGTATTTTGAAGTTCTCAGTAACTGTCAACATGCATAAGAAATGGAATTTCAAAAGAAACTGGTCTTCTTAATGAGGACAATAAATTAACATTGGTCGGGAGAATGAAGTTTACTTGAAATTAGGCATTAATATTGTAATGAATATAATTGAATAGGAAAATATTCATGAAGAGTAAACACTAGCAGATGTCTGGTCAGTGGTCAGATGCATTACTTATAATAATCACGCTCAGTTTTAGGAATGCTAGGCATCTTTTTTTTTTTCTTTTCTCAAGAGTCTATGAGCCAAAACCAAAACCAAATAAAAGAATCTTCAACGACTGCGCAATACTCCGTCCGGCACTGCAAATGGCTTTCCTTTATCTTTCATAGATATTTTATGATATAAAACACGTATGTAGTTCCAGGGCAGGGGCAAGATCACTCTAGGGAGAAAATCATGACCATCACAGGGAGCTTTAGTGCTTTGACAATTTGTTGTATATATTATAAAAAAAAAATGTTTTTTTTTTTTTAGATTTCTTCATGATCTGGTGTCTGGGGCAGATAATTCTGGGGACAAAATTTCGATCATGACAGGAAGCTTAGATAATTTGTTGCAAGTTCCAGAAAATTCCTTGCAACTTTGATTCTGAATAGATTTTTCATGATTTTATACATTTATGTAAGCCTTTGGCAGGGGCAGATAGCACCGCTGGACTAAATTCTACTTGTAAAAGAAAGGGTACGTTACTTTTATCATTTCTGTGAAATTTCAAAAAGGTATACAATAACATTTTATATAGGCTAAAGCTAATTTTATAAAGGCTTTTTTCATGATTTAATATAGGTATGTAGCCCTGTGACAAGGGCAGATAACCCTGCTGGACTAAATTCTGGTTGTAATAGAAAGCTGATTTTAATTGTACCATTTCTGTAAAATTTCATTAAGATAATTATATCAAAACTGTTTTTTATGATTATAGTTTTTTTCTTGATTTTATACATGTATATAGCCCAGTGCCAGAGGAGCTTAATCTGTTGGACTAAATTCTGATTTAAAGGAAAGCTTATGTTACTTGTATCATTTCTGTGAAATTTCATTCAGATATACAAAAAACTTTTGCATGATTTAATACATGTAAAAAGCCCTGTGCAAGGTGAAGATAATCCCTTGGAACAAACTTTGATCATGATAGGAATACATTACTCTGATAATTTGTTGCAAGTTTCTGGAAAATCACTTTGAACTCTGATTTTAAATAGATTTTTTTCATGATATAGCCTATGGACAGGAGCAAATAGCCTTTGTGGACAAGATTCTGCTTGTGACAGAAAGCTTATATTACTTCAATCACTTTATGAAATTTCATCAAGATATTTCAAAGTGTAAAGGAATACAAAGTCATGAAGTGGTTTTTGGTCTGTAATTCTGTTCTGTTTCAATTCTCTTATTGTTACGAGAATTGAAACAAGCAGAATTACAGAGCACTTTATAGATAAACAGCAGTACAATACGTAAGTGCTTTTTTGGCATTTAGTGCTTCCAATTATGTTGGGAAAGTTTCGTGCATTTTGGTCAAAAAGGTATGAAGCCCACAACCTGCACCAGTGGTTGAAGCCATGAATTAAGTAAATAACATTACTATAAATTCTTGAAAGAGTGGTAAACTTATTGTTGACAAGAACATGGACAGAAAGTGTTGTCACAAATGTGTGCCTATCAAATGCAGTCAGAATGTTTACTTTGGCCTTTTCAAGCACATCACAATCCT
Organism: Ctena decussata; assembly: GCA_963989385.1. Classification (NCBI taxonomy): domain Eukaryota; kingdom Metazoa; phylum Mollusca; class Bivalvia; order Lucinida; family Lucinidae; genus Ctena; species Ctena decussata. The sequence continues at coordinate 4,632,816 of OZ022501.1, read as the reverse complement.
TATGCTCACACTATATCAGGAAATCTTTCAAATGATATACAACTAAGTAGGAAATAAATTTCAGTTTTCTGGAAAACCTTCCTATTTGCATGTCCAAAATGCTTGACGTATCAAAATAAACAACAAATTGGTTAAATTTATATCCCCCCAACAAAATGGCTCTGATCTGCTTCTGGCTTATTTTAAGTTTCATAAAATTTTTTTCACTGGCTACTTAACTATGACAGATTTTGTGGATCTAAAATCAAATCAAGGGCAATAACTCATGCACAAGTGAGGCAATTCTAAAAACTTGCCTCAGCATCATTGCACTATAATGATACATATTTATATCCAGTATCAAGAATTTGTTTTCGTTAGTACTTTAATTACTGCTAATATGTGGTGTTTAAATCAATTCAAGGGAAATAACTCATGCACTACTGATACCATCATGACATAACTAACTGTATACTGCCAAGTTATGATAATACAAAATTTTTGGAAGTTTCATGACATTCCATTCGTTGGTTACTTAGTTGGGATTCAATTTGTTGATTTAAATGCAATTCAAGGGAAATAACTCATGCATTACTGAAGTGATTCCAACAAAACTTCACATAAACCACCGTGTTATGGTGATACATATTCAGTACAAGTTTCATAGAATTCCACTGAACGATTTTTTAGCTATGGCTAAATTTGTCAATTTTGTACTGATTGAAGGACAATAACTTTTGCATTACTTAAGCCTTTCTGATGAAACTTAATGTAAACAGCAGTGTTATTTAAGAAATAGATCAGCTCTAGCAGTGAATTGTTGAGTAATAATTCACTGTTTGGAGGTCAGTTGTAAAGTAGATCATATCACCAGCACTGAGCGCGAGTGATATATCTACTTACAACTGACCGACAAACAGTGAATTATTACTCAACAATTTAATGCTAGAGCTGAACTATTTCGAAAGGGCTGAAAAAGTATTCCTTTCATTCAAACTCTCCCAACCTTCCTGCCAGCGCGCTCATGCTCCCGCCAATATTCTGAACTGCATCTAAGGTAAAAGTACATTTTTATGGAGATATTAGAATGAAAAAGAGACGTTACACGGTCTAACGTCTCAAAACGTCACAAAATTAAGTCAGTAATGCCAGTGACGTCAGCAATTAGGCTCACGCGCTCGGAAACAGTGAATTGTTGCACAATAAAACACGGAAACTTTCCATTGCTTCTATAGGCGCACTGTGTTAAAATATTATACACATTCATTTTAAGTTTCATAAAATTCTGATATTTTGGTAATTAGTTATGGCTCAGTTTACTGATTTTAAATCAATTCAAGGGCAATAATTCATGCAACACTGAAGCCAGTCTGACAAAACTTGACATGCATCAGTGGGTTATAGTGATACCTATTTATAATAGATATAAAATTCTGTTCAATGGTTTCTTAGTTATGGCTCTGCACATAAGGACAGAATGACAGATGGATGGAAGGATGGACGGATGGATGAATGGACATGGACATAATATCCCTCCGCCTTTGGCAGGGATGACAAAATCAGAACAACGCACATGAAAACTATCTGAGAATTATCACATGACAATATCCGAGAATTTACTGGCAAAATATTGTTTTTTTAAATTTGTTGTTTAGAAGACTGATCTATCATAAAGCCACTAATTTCTCTCAACTGAATTAAGGATATTCATAAATACTAAAATGGCACTTTTTATGATTTTCGATTTGATTTTAAGATATCCAAGTTTTGATTCATAGATACCCATTATTCCACTTGATGTTTAGATATCCATTAGATAAGATTCAATTTATGGATATCAAAAATTTGATTTTTTGGATATCCATAAATTAAATTTAGAATAATATAAAATTATGATGAATATTGGATATTCATAAATCAAATTATGGATAGCCAAATATCCAAAAACCCAATAATGGATATCCATGAATAGGGAATAAATAGCCAATTGCTGCACCATAACTTTCAGTTTGTATTCTGCACTCATGAAAACAAAAGAGAAACATCTTGTTGGTTGTGCAAAATTCTTTATTATACAAATGTCTTTATTATATAAACTAAGTCCCAGGTTCGTTACATATACATTCAATAAAGTGTTCATGTAAAACTGCTCTGTCCAGATTTTTACCTGAAAAAGACGGAAAAAAAATATATTAACAACAAAATTGGTTGAATCTGCAAACAGGGTAGATCCAGAAGAGGCGGCTCATAATGGCAGCCACCTCCTCTTCATCTACACTGTTTACCCTCTGGTCGGGATGAAGCATTTATTGGAATTTGCAGACGTAAACTTTGTTGTCTGATTTTTGGTGCTTTAAGGGTTAAAATAGTAAAGCTTTATCTCCATGGGTTAGTCATCAATTTTACAAGGTAACAGAATCACTTCCACAAAGAGGGCTACTCTTATAGGATAGAATTTGCTCTCTGTGAGCAAATTCTATCCTTTAAAAGTAGCCCCTTTGTGAGAAGGGCAACAAATATTTCCAGATGAGAGTGATCCCTGTTGGAGGTGAAGCCATACATCTTAATCATTGGGACACAATGACTAAGCAAAATACACTGCTCAAAATATTGAAAGGAGCAGCAGGTATTTTCCCATAGATGTTACTTCCAAATATGCCCAGTTTAACGGCCAATAAGTCTGACCGTTAGTGGGTAAGAATTTCCATCTTTTTGCAGCACTTTTAAGAAGAATCGAAGTTTAAGACAAGCAGAATTTCAGTACAACAGATGCCCTGCTCATTTCCATGGGACAAGTTTTGCACTTTTCTTATTTTCTGAAATTGAGTAATTTTGATGAAGTCTATAAAATCTCATAAATTTCTTGTTCAAAGGGATCTTCTCAATAAGGGTCATCTTGAAAGACATTCATTTTCAAAGACAAAATGGTTCTTTTGATTTTAGTTGAAATTATCACTCTTTTCACCTGTTCTGAAAATTTGTAAATTTTTAGCAAAATTTCAGTTTTATTGAAATCTGTCTATGGACAAGGCCAGGACAAATACTGAATCAAGAATTGTGCAGTCAGTAACCTCTCCCCTCTTTAAATAATGGCAAAATAAATGGAAATTTCGTGTCTTTGTCAATCGAAAGTATATAACCTCAAAGTGGGGATGCATTGCATTATCGTCTATAGAAAAATATTAGGTGTTACTTTAAATATTTTTAGCAGTGTAGTACACTTTCTTTTGTTCAGTCTCTTTAATATACAGTAGAACTTCATTGGCTTGAACATGCCTGGGACTATGAAAATTAGTTCTAGCCAAGGGAAGTTGTAGCCATCCAGGGTTAGTTTCTATATAAAAGGACCTCTAGGGACAACGAAAGAGTTCCAGCTAGGCAGGGTTAACATTCCATCAGAGTTTGAGCCATTGAAGTTCTGTATACAGTTGTGGTGGTTCAAATGAGATCACAATATGAGCTGCAACACGAGAAAACCAACAATGTGGTTGTGCGCCCAACGCAGACTCAGATCAGCCTGGGCAGCCGCCCAGTCAGATCAGATTTTTCACTAAACGCTTAAAGGGTAGCTAAGGGTCTTATACACATCCATGCCGACAGCGAAGACTCTGATCAGACTGGGTGGATGCCCATGCTGATCTGAGTCTGCGCTGGCCGCACAACCACTTTGCTGGTTTTCTCGTGTAGCGGCTCATATATGTTTTCATGGATGGCCACAATGAATGAGGCACCACAAAAGTCATGAAGGAAGATTTTCCACCAATTATTGTCATGTCTATTACCTCTCCCACTTGAAAGGCAAAATATATACTGTAAGTGGGAGATATTTACGGAACTTTACAAAATTACACTATAATTGTGAAGTGCTTTATGGCTTTTTATCAATCCTAAAAAGTATTATATGAGAACAAAGAATTCAAAACTTCATGAACATTATCTTCAGGTGTATGGGTATACCACCATGTTTTTTTCGCTAATTTTTCAAAGGGAAATAACTATTGTGACCTCCTAATTGCTTCCCTTGACCATGCAGCCCTTCCAAAGTCAGGGCAACTCTTAAAAGAAAGAAACTTCTTCAATGGAAGCAAATTCTTTCCATTTAGAGTTAAAATCATTGTGAAGACTGGTAGATATAAAAATAACAAGAATTCTGCGGAATGCGGTGTCTCGCCTGTCAGCGCTTATGACCTAACGCGAAAAATCGACAAAGTTTACGCCGCCGCCGATGACACCAGAAAAGCAATACATAAGTCTCACCTCTGCTTCGCAGGTGAGACAAAAATGACAGAGAAGCTCCCCCTTAATTAGTACCCATTCACCTAAAACAAGTTCACAAAAATACCCATTCTCAAAAATTAAAAAAAATCACAGTTTACAGCCATTTTTCTATGGAAGAACCATATTATACCTTATTTCTTTGTTTTGGAAGAGAAAAACCTACCTAATAGCCAAATTAGACTGATTTACAGGCTTGGAGAGAGAAAACCCTGTCTTACAGCCAAATAAATAAGGTAAATTAAAACTGAAATGACGACGGCCTCATGGGAGATTAGCTATTACATGTATTTATGTATGCACTAAATGTTGTAACCCCCGATAAATAAAGTCTTTACTTACTTACATGGCAAAACCAACAAAGTGGCATGTGCGCCCAGCGAAGACTCAGATCAGCTTGGGTAGCTAAGGATCTAAGCTAGCTTGATGCGGACAGCAAAGACTGATTAGACTGAGCGAATGCCCAGGCTGATCAGAGTCTTGGCAGGTCGCACATACCACATCGTTGGTTTTGTTGTGTTGCGACTCAAATAAATATTTACCTATAAATACAATAATATTTTTTCTTGGTTCATCTGGCAGCCAGGGAGTTGTATAATGAGAATCATAAAGTTCATGAACGGCTTGAACAACACATCTAATGGTAGACCCATGGACAGACAGGACACCCTGCAGGTAAAGTGAAAATAATATTCTTTTCAAAGTCATTTGAAAAGTTATATCCAGTATTGTTCATATATTATCACAAATTATCGAGCAAAGCAATAAAATGTCACATGCTCAGTATACATGAAAATATACATACAGACATCTATGCCAAAATGATTTTGGAGAAATGTTTTTAATTGACCCTTGACTGTTTGTTTGCCAATTTAAAATACCTCTCTGTCTTTCTGTTGAAATTCATATTGGCAACAAGATTGTGTATACATTATTTTTAAACAGAAGAAGACAAACACTGGTATAAGTGCCAAAAGCAGGAATAAAGATCTGAGTCTCTCAACCTGTGAGGTATAGTTCTCGCTTTTATCTCCATATAAAATTCTAGTTACCAGTTCACAAATATATGCATATATTGGTTATTTAAGGTAAATGGGTATACTTTCATATTTTCTGCCATTTTAAAAAGGATAACAATTTTTGGTTCTCTGAACAATGAGCCCCTTCTGGAAAGGGTCAACTTTAACTACAGGAGCAAATTCTTTCTTTTACAGTTGAACCCCTTTGAGAATGGAAGTGAAAATGTGAAAACCCCCCAGTCCGATCAGAGTCATTGGTATGTGCTTAAAGGGTAGCTAAGGGTCTAAGCTAGCTCCATGCCAACAGTGAAGACTCTTAACATCCTGGGCAGACGCCCAGGCTGATCTGAGCCTTTGCTGGGCACATATGCCACTTTGTTGGTTTTCCCGTTGCCACTCTTCTAAATAGAATACATGAGCTGAGCTTCATTTTATATTCATTTCCTTAGTGACATTTACCTTTAATCTTAGAATCTCCATCCCATGTCCCTGAGAATTACATATATTTTTCTCCCATAACAAAGTTTGTAGAAATCTGTCCAGTTTTCCCTTGTCCACTTGTCCTTCTTCTTCCAGTGTCAGTGTTGTAACTGCCTGATAAAATATAAACTGGATAAACTTCAGGGCCCAGTTGTTCAAAACAAATGACATCCTTACTAAACCTTTTGTTAAAATTTCAAATATCAATATCTTGAATTTGCCAATACTTTTTGTTGAAAAAATTTGCAAAAGCTTCTCACATTTTATAAAAAAATATCAGTGTATTTGGTTATAAGATTGAAAAACATTTGACAAGTTGACGTCTTAAGAAGCTCGTTTAACGATGCTTTGAACAACTGGGCCCTCTTCTTTCCCCATGTTTGATCAAAATATCTAGGGGTTAAGATCTTATACTGAGCATGAAAATCAAATTATCTTGCAATGTCCGTCATGAACAAGTTTAAAAAATTTCTGACATGTGTCTCTAATATTTACAACAGTGAAATTTTACAGCCCTTGTTCATTCAATTAAACGCAGGTATAGATTAAAATCCGCCAAATATTCAAAAATGAAAAAACAACAACAAAAAAACAACAACAAGAATTCCGCGGAATGCGGTGTCTTGCCTGTCAGCGCTTTGTGAAACTGACCTAAACCAAAAAACCCGATGAAAGTTTACTCCGCTGACGCCGACACCGGAAAAGCAATACCTATGTCTCGCTTCTGCTTCACAGGCGAGACAAAAAATTTAAATTATGCAAGAAATGTGTAAGTGAACTAAAATTTCTACTAATTCAAGCACTCAATTTTTACAGATTTAAAACAATGAATTTAACAATACTTTTCAATAATTCATATTCAAACTGAAATATTTTAGCATTTGAATTTTATTAGAATTTCATAATTATGCTGATATCATTTTTATCAACAGAGGGTAAAATTTTATTTGTATAATTATTTTGGTAAAAATTCAACACAAGTCATGCTGATTTTTCTTTCTTTCTTTTTTTCTTTTTAAAACCTATTGCATAAATATTTGTAAAAGCCTTTTTCATATCAGCCTTCTGTAACTATATCATTCCTGAATTACTTTTTATTTTTTTAGCATGAAAGCAGCTTTCAGTGGCTTACTTTCTATTTCAATGTTACTGTCTAATTTATCAAACTGGTCAAATCAGGAAGACTGTGACATAAGCTACTGATGACTTTTATTCCATCTGTATGGGAATGATTTGAGACTTTCTGAAAAATAGCCTGCCAATTAGAAACCATTTGAACTTATTTTATTGAAGAACCTGACACCTTTTACAACATCAGAATCAATATCCCATAATGCCACATCCAGACTGGTTTACTGACTTCCTGTTTCACTGACTGGTATCCAAACATGTTGCATTAGTTCCAGTCTATTAGCATAACTACTTTCATAAAATTGTTTTATGGGTCTGTAATGGCAGTGAAAATTGATTTGTAGTGACTGATAAGCCATTGGGCTTGACAGCATAATTACCCAATTTGCTTATTCTTCTCATAGTTGTGAAGCCTTTAAATTCTGGTCATTTTTCACCCACCATTTCAAAACAAATATATTGCTAACAAAAAATGCAATAAATTCTGTGGCAGGAGCTAAAGTACAATAACAGTTTTCATAACAACCATAAACACAACCTAAGCATTTGCAAACACGGGTTTTCATTGACATTGCCCATTAATAACGGAGGTTTGAGTTTTTATGTTGTGCTAAGTAAATGTTTGTTAGCTGTTTATTTCACTGGCAAGCTTACTGCTGAAACTCATCATTGGGGAAACATTTTCCTTATAGTCTGTCTGTTCCTGGCATTTTTATCATAATTTACTCTGAATATTGGGTTGGTTGGTTGATTTGATGCTTAACGTCCACTGTAAACAACTTAGGTCATGTCGGGACGGTCAGTTAACCTAACCACACTATTCCTGGGCAGGCTTAGACCTCCTAAGCGGTTAACCAGTACTAAGTGCACATACTTTTGCCAGTAACTGACAACTACCCTTCTTGAATCAGCGGAAGGAGAAACGAAAGTATGTGGCCAGACCGGGATTCGAACCCAGGACCTCTGACTTACGAGTCAGGTGCCCTACCGATTGCGCTACCCGGCCCGGCCTGAATATTCACAGAGGTGCCAGATCAAACAGTGTAGACCCTGATCAGACTGCTCCAAATGGTGCAGTCTGATCAGAGTTTGCACTGCTTGCCATTCCTTTGGGACAATTTTGACTAACTGCCAGATTATCAAATTTTTAGATAATTATTGTAGGAATCTGGTCTACAGTCTTAATATTCAGGGTGACTGTGGTAACTGTTGGTGTTTTCAGTAAATCTTAATGTGGAAATGCCAATCCAGAGTAAAGAAGAAAGTTGTATTGTCATAAAATTAGGGGTGTAACTAGTCTGCTATTCTGAATCCTGGAAGTCTGTCAGTAGAATCCTGAACTGAGCTAAGAAGTGTTTAAATCACTAAATAATAGCTTAAAAATCACAAAATAGAAATCAGTCAATATATGCTTATTTAACTGTAAATAAATGATTTAAATATGTTGAAACCAGATTTCAACAATAATAAAAATGGCATCATATGCATCATGCCGGAGTTCTCATTCTCATTTTTAGCAGTTTGAAAAAAAAAAAAAAAAAAATGATTTCTAAACATTTTCATATGCTTAAGTTTTAAAACAATAAAATAAATGGCACCTTTATGTATATTTCTAAGATCTATGTACATATTACACATAAATAAACCATTTCTTAATTATGGCTATCTAGAGAGATAATAAGCTTCAAAATTTCAACCTGAACAAAAAGTTGAATACATTTATTTATTTGAAAAAACTTATTTGACTTAAACAACAGTATATGTTTGTACATGCTATTTGCACCCTTATGTGCATGCTTTTATGCCACCTACATGTGGCCTGAGTTTTATATGCAATAAAGTTCTGTTCTCTTCTGAACAGTACATTGAACCTTTCTCAAAAAATAAAAGAAAAATTGTAAAGCAGCTGTACAGCACCAGTAAAGGCAGGTAAAGGACAGAGGTAAGCTAAATGGTAAGTGGGCTTGGGTGAGGTAAAATAAGTATGAAGTTGACAATTTAATTACCTGATCAATATTATGAGTGTCTGTAATTCTGTATCCTCTTTTCTGAAATGTGTCTGCCATACTGAAATTTAACAAGAAAATTCATGTCCCTCAAGAAAAGGTGCATTACTACACATGCAAACAGTGCAAACTCTGATTAGGCTGCACATATGTGCAGTCTAATCAGAGTCAGCACTGTTTCATCGACTACCCAGCAGGCACATGACGTTGAAATGACGTCATACTGACGTCGATGCAACGTCATTACGTCGCATTGACGTCAGTACGACATCATTTTGACGTTATGTGCCTGCTGGGTATGTTCAAGACCCCAAGGGGCTCTATAGAGCTAATACAAAGACTCAGATTAAAATGCTTAGAGGCAACTCTGATCTGAGTCTTTATTGTACTAAATGTCCTTTGGTACATTTTCTCATGATAAGGCAAACTAGAAATGTGTTCACTGTACATAGATGCCCTCCACAAAAAGTGACATACGGATCAAAATGCTCTGATTCTTGTGTATTCCTGCTTAACTTATCCTTATAATTCCTCCTACACTGAAACCATCTTCTGACAGATTTTGATTCAGCAAACACTTCAGCCAAACATGTTTCACCTTAGTTTTTAACATATTTAGTCAAAGTGTTTACATATTCTGCATTATTTCAGGAGGTCAGATTCATGGGGAGGAAATATTTTCCATTTTTGAATACCTTTGGTGCATGTGATCTTTTCTGAAAAAATTATACACTTAAAGAGCTTTGTTGGTATTCCAAATAGATAATTGTCCCGATGGTTGTTCTTTGATCAATTTGTGATGTGCCCAATGACATAAGTTGTTGGCCTTGTACCTTTCAGGAAAACCAACACAGTAAAGAATTCTTTAATTTTTGTAAAAGTTAACCTAAGATTATGGCTGGATGTTGAACCGTACTTGTTGAAGCAAAGATTCTGAACAATGTAGAACTGGGCCCAGTTGTTCAAAACTAACAATGTCGGTAGTTAACGTGATGTTAAAATTTCAAACGTTAATATCACAAATATGCCAATATTTTTTGTTGCAAAAATGTGAGAAGCTTGCATTGCAAAAGCTTCTCACATTTTTTCAACAAAAAATATCAGCATATTTGGTAATAAAAATGTAAAAGACTTAACGAGTTGACCTCTTAACGAGCTCGTTGGCTAACAATGCTTTGAACAACTGGACCCAGGTTTGTATCTTTTTGTGTCTGTAGATTCCATACTTGTTGCGAGTGAAGGGCAAAGGTTCTGATCAGACTAAATGAGTGTGCAGGCTGGTCTGAACCTTTGCTGTTGGCATATGCATTTTGCACACTTTTGACATGTTGCTACTCATAATTATGTACTGACCTACCTTAATGTATCAAGGTCGCCATATGCATTTAAATCAAGTATATCATCAAGACATGTCCTGAAATGAAAAAGAAATATGTGAATGTGAATACTATCTCAGGAAGCAACTCTGCCATTTTTTTTTACCTCCCTTCTCGAAAGGGGTCAACTCTGAAAGAAAAGGAAAAAATTCTTTCTTTTAAGAATAGACCCCTTTTGGAAGGGCTGTGTCATCAAGGAAAGCAAACAGGAAGTCTGAACAGTCATTTCCCTTTGTAATAAAAGGCCATCGCCAAAGTGTCGGCCGACGTTTGAAATGTGTCACAAACTTCAGCCCTTTATTTCTGTTTCAGAGTAAATGTATGGCCAAAAACAGAAAATACATATATTACAGAACCTGGTAAGCAAATGATAACTGAACATAAGCAAAGACATATACCCAATTACTGGGCCTATTTATAAAAGACTTAAGTTCAGAACGTGGCATATATGTGTTAAATAAGGTTACTGAAACTATAGGCCCTTACAAAATGACCAAAACATCAAGACTATATACCCAGTAACAAAATAACAAGACCCATAATCCTTCTTATATGAATCTGATGAAAAGAACAATGTATTTATGAAAATTCAGCCCATTAATATGAATAGTTCTGGAGTTATCCCTTCACCTTTAAGTGAATGTCTATTATCTATGAAAGGGGAATAACTCTGTCACTAATAATTTAGCACATCCTAACAATAATCTGAATAATCACTTTACCAAATGCTAATAGCATGCCAAATTTCAGCTCTCTCGGTCAAACGGTTCAAAAGTTGGAAAAATGAAAAAAAAAACGACAAAGGGCCATAACTTTGTAAAAAATATGACAATTGAAATTCCAAAATCACATGCACATCTTCAGATCATGATGAAACATTCTGCACAATTTCAAGTCAGTCTGATACAAGATGTTGCAGGAGTTGCGGAGACAAGGTCTAAGTCAGCAAGGGCCGTAATTCCATTAAAAATGGCCGGAACAAAAATAAAAAACCACATGCACATCTTCTTATCGTAAGAATATGATCTGTAAAATTTCAAATCAATCCGATGAAAGATGTAGGAGGAGTTGCGGGGACAAGATTTCGGAAGGTCTGAGTCAGCAAGGGCTGTAACTCCATCAAAAATGGCCGAAACAAAAATCAAAAACCACATGCACATCTTCATATCATAAGAATACAATCTGTAAAATTTCAAATCAATCCGATGAAAGACGTAGGAGAAGTTGCGGGGACAAGATTTCAGACGGACGGAAGGACAGACGCACACACGGACGGACGAGGGTCATTTCTATAGTCCCCCTCCGCCTACGTCGGGTGACAACATCAAGACTATATACCCAGTAACAAAATAACAAGAGCCAAAATCCTTCTTATATGAATCTGATGAAAAGAACAATGTATTTATGAAAATTCAGCCCATTAATATGATTAGTTCTGGAGTTATCCCTTTACCTTTAAGTGAATGTCTATTATCTATGAAAGGGGAATTATTCTGTCACTAATAATTTAGCACATCCTAACAATAATCAGAATAATCACTTTACCAAATGCTAATAGCATGCCAAATTTCAGCTCTCTCGGTCAAACGGTTCAAAAGTTGGAAAAATGCAAAAAAAAAACGACAAAGGGCCATAACTTTGTAAAAAATAGGACAATTGAAATTCCAAAATCACATGCACATCTTCAGATCATGATGAAACATTCTGCACAATTTCAAGTCAGTCTGATACAAGATGTTGCAGGAGTTGCGGAGACAAGGTCTAAGTCAGCAAGGGCCGTAATTCCATTAAAAATGGCCGGAACAAAAATAAAAAACCACATGCACATCTTCTTATCGTAAGAATACGATCTGTAAAATTTCAAATCAATCCGATGAAAGATGTAGGAGGAGTTGCGGGGACAAGATTTCGGAAGGTCTGAGTCAGCAAGGGCTGTAACTCCATCAAAAATGGCCGAAACAAAAATCAACAAGAGCTGTCGCCTGACAGCATAGCTCGCCTGAATTGGTGCTTGCCCATCACATAGCCTCTATGGTGGTGTGGACTGCTATGCATAAAACTTCAGGAAAGCATGTCAAAATAAAAACACATTTATAAACAAAAATTAAAAGAAAAAAAAATGAAATAAAATTTCAAAGTCCATGAGCTTGAGGTAAAAAAAATGAGGGGGGGGGGGGGGGGGGGGGGGGTAGAAGGGCTAGGATGTAGGGTGCACCATTATCTAACATCAGTCCAAGTATTAGTATCAACTAAGTCCATCATCGTGGCACTGTAAAATTATGTCTTCATAAGTATAAAACTTTAACCAAAATCTTTAAGACAAAATTCTAAGTTGACGACCTTGACTTCAAGGTCATCCAGTGGGTAAGTATAAGGTGTTTTATAAAAACTAAAGAAAGTGTCTAACATCAGTTCAAGAATACACTAAATCTCTGCAAAGCATTATGAATCAGTATGCACATACAAAACTTTAATAAAGACCAAAATTTCCTAAGTCCCTGACCTTGACATCAAGTTCACTGAGTGGGGTTGGGATAGTACTCTGTAGCTCTAACTACAGTGCAAATATAAAAAGAATTCGTCTATGGGTTCAAGAGATATGTGTCTTTAAAAAACTTTAACCAAAACATCCAATCCATAAAAAGACAATTTTCTAAGTTCATGACCTTGACATCAAGGTCACTGAGGGGGGTGGGGGTAGTACCTTCGAAAACTTTAGACCAATATCTAACTTCAGTGCAAGTATCAAAGGAATCCATCCATGGGTTAAGGAGATATTGGGCTTTATAAAACTTTAACCAAAACATTCAGTCAAAGAAAACTTCCAATTTTCTAAGTCCATGACCTTGACATCAAGGTCACTGAGTGGGGTGGGGGTGGAACCCTGTTAAACTTTGGACCAATATGTAACTACAGTGCAAGTATTAAAAGAATCCATCCATGGGTTAAGGAGATATAGGTCTTTAAAAAACTTTAACCAAAACATCCAATTCGAACGCCGACGCGGACGCGGACGTGGACGCCGACGCCGACGCCGTGGTGACAACAATAGCTCTTCCTGAACTTTCGTTCAGGCGAGCTAAAAACCACATGCACATCTTCATATCATAAGAATACAATCTGTAAAATTTCAAATCAATCCGATGAAAGACGTAGGAGGAGTTGCGGGGACAAGATTTCGGACGGTCGGAAGGACGGATGCACACACGGACGGACGAGGGTCATTTCTATAGTCCCCCTCCGCCTACGTCGGGTGACAAAAAGGCAGAAAAACATGGAAGTGTATCCATTTACATTAAGGTGAATGGGAACTTACAAGGGAGGTGATGAATACTGAGAATAATTTGTCTATTATTTCAATGGCTGATTCTCTTAAAGACTTTCCTCCCTTGAGGCCATTTGTTTCCATCAAAAGCAGACCTCACTTCAGAAGGGCTTTGTCATCCTGTAAAGTCAAAGCTTATTTCCCTTTATAAAAACGGTAGAAAAAATATGGGAGGATTATCCATATGCCTCAATACAAATTCTGAGCGCCAAACCAAAATATAAGAAGTAAATTCAGTGAATTTATATCCCCCGCCGAAGTGGCCCTGATTTGTTTATGGTTTATTTTAAGTTACATAAAATTTCGTTCACTGGTTACTTAGTTACGGCCGAACTCGTGGATTGTAAATAAAATCAAGGACAATAACTCTGGGACAAGTGAGGCATAAGCTGAATCTGTTCTTAAGCACTTGTCTCAGCATCACTGCACTATGATGATACATTTTTAAATCAGTTTCGAGAAATTTTGTTCACCGATACCTTAGTTATGGCTAAATTGTGGATTTTAAATCCATTCAAGGGCTTTAAATCATGCACTACTGGAGCAATTATGACAAAACTTAATGTGCCCTGCTGTGTCATGACAATATATAATTAATTTAAGTTTCATGAAATTCCATTCATTGGTTACTTAGCTAGGACTCAATTTGTTCATTTTAAACCAATTCAAGGGCAGTAACTCATTACTTTCTGAAGCAATTCTGACAAAGCATAAGATGTGCCAATGTGATATGGTGATACATATTTAGTATAAGTTTCATAGAATTCTATTCATTGATTACTTAGTTGTGGCTGAATTTGTAACCTTAAATTGATTCAAGGGCAATAACTCAAGCATTACTGATGCCCTTCTGACGAAATTTTATGTGCATAACCACGTTATGGTGATACATATTCACTTTAAGTTTGATTAAGTTTTGATAATTGGTTACTTAGTTATGACTCATTTTATTAATTTTAAGTCCATTAAAGGGCAATAATTCATGCATTACTGACACCCTTCTGACAAAACTGATGCGCCAATGTGATATGGTGATACATATTTAGTATAAGTTTCATAGAATTCTATTCATTGATTACTCAGTTATGGCTGAATTTGTCAACCTTAAATTGGTTCAAGGGCAATAACTCAAGCATTACTGATGCCCTTCTGATGAAATGTTATGTGCATAACCACGTTATGGTGATACATATTCACTTTAAGTTTCAATAAGTTTTGATAATTGGTTACTTAGTTATGACTCATTTTATTAATTTTATGTCCATTAAAGGGCAATAACTCATGCACTACTGATACCCTTCAGACGAAACTGTATGTTCATAACCAAGTTATGGTGATACATATTCAGTTTAAGTTTCATGAAGTTTTGATAATTGGTTACTTAGTTATGACTCATTTTATTAATTTTAAGTCCATTGAAGGGCAATAACTCATGCACTACTGAAGCCAATCTGATGAAACTTCATGTGCCTCAGTGCATTATCCTGATACATATTTATTTCATGTTTCCTGAAATTCGGTCCAGTGGTTGCTTAGTTATGGTTCCGGACTGACGGACGGAAGGATGGACGACAGACAGAAGGACAGATGGACGGACGGACATGGAGAAAACTATATCCCTCCGCCTTCGGCGGGGGATAAAAACAGTTAGAAAATGTCTCTTTTTCTTAGGGTTACATTTTTTCCTCCATTTTTCACAAATTGTTTGTGTTGATTCACTCTGCAATGTCTGAACAGAAAATTCAAACAAAAAACATTACAAGCAATATAAGTAATTCTAACATTTCTGGCCTCTTAAATGCCAGAAGCATAATTTTTACTTTCAAGCCTCTTGAATTTACATTTCAAATAGAGTGATCACACAGGATACATCACTCCTGCAGTTTTGTGGAATGTATTTATTTGAGTAATTTGCAACAAATTGTTTGTGCCTTTTCAATGTTACGCCACATTCAGACTGATCACTTTCCCACCTGATTCAACAATCAGCATTTTTACCAGCACAGTTGCCAATGGGAAACATCGGTGTTTACTTAAGAAACTTAAATACTAATTTCAGCAGTGCGAATCAAAATAACATTTCAGTTCGATTCAAACGACTTGCACTAATTGAATTTCTGCATGATGCATTACGAACATCACATGAACATAGAAGACTATGTCTTAATCAGGATTTTTAGCAGTTACATAAACACAAAACAAGCAAGGATTCATTAAGGAGAACAAAGTAGAACTGACAGAAGAATCCCATGTTTGTATATTCAGATTTAGAAAATATGAGTCCTATTATCGTTGGTATTACATATTCAATTATCAATGGTATTGCCAATTGTTTGATGCGGCTTGTGTTATAACATGCACAGCCCTCTGTGAAACTCAATAATAATGGAATGTTTTAAAGTGTAGGGGTACACCTCTTTTTTTTGTCATTTTTACAAAGGGAGCAACTTTTGCGAATTTTGCTGCCAAAAATACGGTTTACTCTTACTTTAGGGCTGATAGCCACTGAAAAGGGAGACAAACATAAATGTGGCAGAGTTGTTTCCCTGAAAATGTATCCATTCAGCTTAATATTTCATTTTGCCTAATAAAGGTACATCCCCTACCATTTGGACCTCAAAACAGGGCACACATTTTCGCCAAAATACAATTGCCTGTGCCTGCATGGCATCCCTGGTATAATGTACCTTCAACAATCAGTGAGAGCAAGTAGCACATCACAGTGTGATAGGCTCTTGGTGAGAGCCACTGCTGCATCACATCAGGGTAAGGAAATATTTGTAAAGGGAGGCAACTGATTTGGTTCCTTCAACAAGACCTGTCCCTGTACAGGATAGGTCGCCTGCAGTGCCTTGCCCATCACATAAAAATACTTTATCGTAAAAACTTTAACAATTTGCTAATGCCAACGTCAACGCCGCCCCTGACGCCGAAGCCGGGGGTAGTGCAATAGCTCTTCCTGAACTTCCTTCAGGCAAGCTAAAAAACTAAATTGGTAACTTCCATTGAATACACTGAATCTAAACGTTTTGCAAAAAAAATTCTATGACAGAAATGCATTAAAACTGACTTCAGCTGCAGCAATGATTGTACAGGCAGGTAAGTATGAAAGAAATCACTGGCACAAACAGAGAAAATGTTTTTAAATGTTCTGACCCAGAGATGAGCAATATTGGTGTTTGATGGGTGGTAATGAAGGAGAAAATTAGCCCGGTTTAACAGCTTACTTGATGATAACTTTACACTAGAAGATCACAGGAGAAAGAGTGATAGTTACTGACGGGAGAAATTGGTGTTCTCGCTAAGCTGTTTTACAGTTGGTATATTTTGTAGAGAATAAATTCTGGAATCTGATACTGATGAAGTCAAACTGCAGCAGAAGCTGTATAAAATATTCCTCATTTACCATAAGAATTCTAAGTACAGGGACAGATATGTATGAGCAAACAGTGTGGACACAGATCAGACTGCTCCTAAAGGAGCAGTCTGATCTGGGTCTACACTGTTTTCATTTCATCTGCATATTTTGGATGCATTACTGCATACAAGGCAAATTGTAAAACCAAACTGTTCCATTTTTTAAGAATTATGTGTCCCAATTGTTTAAAAAAAAATACGGTCACCACAGTTACTTGAAATATTTGGACAGACTGCAAGAACAAACAGTATAGATTAAGATAGAAAGCTCCTTAGATGCAGTCTCAACGTGCTGTTTGCTAACAATTTCAAAACAAGACCAGGTACATTGGAATAAACTTGTCAAATTCCAAGGCAGGAGACTCTTACATAAATTTTACAGAAAATGCATGTTTCTGGATTTATTTGGGTTTTCCATTCCAGAATGACTCCAGTAGTCTACACTTGTAGCAAATTGTGTTACCCACTGAAAATAAAGTCTTAATTGTCATTATTCTTCTTATCATTAAATCAGTCTTCTGTATTCCAATAAGAGAAGATGCAGTAGGGCTACTGTACCTGAGCCACATAATGCATAAATGGGGCTTCAACATAATAACATTGTATTATAAACCAAGCAACCAAAACATCCACACAGTCTGATCAGAGCCTTTGCTGCAATCTAACACAATGAACTGACCCTAAAGCATCTACAGACACAAGCTTGACTGCATGCATTCACACACTGGTTTGAGCCTTTGCTTCTGGCAAATTAGTCTGGCACATTAATTTAACCCTTTTGCACTCAGAATGGCCAAACCTCTATGGAGTTTTGGCTGTTTTGAGTGCAATAGGTTTAAACGTCTTGCTTATTTGCATGACCAGAGTATAATTCAGCAAAAAAGAAAGGCTGAGAAGTCTGACCACTATATCTATTCAGTTATAAGACAGATCTGGGGTTGATTTTTTTTTTTTTTGGGGGGTGGGGGGGGGGGGTGGGGGGGGGAATCTATTATTCTTATAGCAGAATTAAACAAGGCTGATTTGAGCCACGTCACGAGAAAACCAACAAAATGGTTGTGCGCTCAGGGCAGACTAAGATCAGCCTGGGCATCTGCCCAGTCTGATCAGAGCCTTCCCTGTCCGTATGGAGGTAGTTAAGACCCTTAGCTACCCTGTAAGAGAAAAGGAATGACTCTGATCAGACTGGACGGATGCTACTTTGTTGATTTTCACATGTCTCAGCTGATATTAGGACTAATTCTAGATGGTAAAGGCCCAAACAATTACTGTATATGCACAAGGTTAAGGAATTTCTTGTTCTTTTTTTGTTAAACATTCTGCAAGTCAGGGAATAACTAATTTTCTTTTCTAATATACTGAGCTATGTTTTTCTTACAGCTAATGAGGCAAGGCCATTAATAAAGATGTTTGACGATTTTAGACAGACTTCTTGTAAAATTAGGTTGTAAATGAATGTTAGGGAAGTCATTTCAGTGTTAAATTTGATGGGAACAACCATGTGCTTAAAACAAATTTAGCATATACATTGACAAACAACTAACATTTGTTCCACGGTCATCAAACTAGTTTCCCATGGAAGCTATAGCACGGAGAAATTAATTTTAGAAAATATTGCATACTGTAACGACATTTTTATCCCTAATTTCAATTTTTTTATCATATAGAAACTGAATTCAAATGGACTATGAAATGATTAAAATTCTATTCACACACATTTCACAATTTTTCTAAAATGAATCTTTTTTACAAAAATATCATCTTACCAAATTAATTCATCAAAATCTTGAAAATTACAAGTTTTTATTTTTTTTCTAATGAGAAACTAAAAATATATTGTACGCAAAATTTGAAAATTAAAATCTACCTGAAAAGAGCCAAAAGGTGCGGGCAAGTGAATAATCCACCTGGTCTGCGTAGTTTTACACTAGTGCTTAATATAGTGGAGCCTGTTTACAATGACTGCATTTAAATGCAGTCATTGTAAACAGGGTCTAATGTATTAACTGTTATTTTAAAACATTTAACTGAACTTGCTGTTACTAAGAATACATATTTTGAGCAATAAAGCCTTCCTGTATATATCAAAATGACATTATAAAGAAATTTGCTGTTGTTAGGAACACTGATATAAAGACTGTTGACTGTAAAATAATTCTAGATTGGCTACCACTTTAGGACCATGTCAATGCTCTTCGTAAGAGAAAGAATATCCAGAGACACTAATATGACCAACTACGTGCAAGCGTGTCATGTTCATATAGCCAATTCTGGACCTCAAATCAGCATACATGTATATTCCAATAAACAGAAAATATACCATGTCAAATATATGTCTGTCTGTGGTCAGTGGGACAACATAAAACACGAAGCAAACAAGTCTATCAAGCAAAGGCGGTAGGAGCACAAATTCTCCATTTATAGTATATCTTTTTATAAGTATTTTGCTTCTTTTTCAGGTCTTGTTGATTCAAGGTGAATGGGTAAACTTTCAATGGAAACATCTCTGTCATTCCCAGTTTGCTTCCTTTCTCAATGGTGGTCAACTAGTAAAGAAAAGAATTTGCTGACTCCGCCTTGAAAAGGTTTAGTCGCCCAAGGACGAAAACAGAAATTCATAAAAACTTGTTCCGCTTTGCAAAATGGTGGAAAAACAAGGTGTCCCCATACATAAGCATACATGTGGTACGTGTATTGTGCTATAAATAAAATATTGCTAAACCAAATCCTCATAACTGTTTCTTAACTTTTTTTTTAGGATAAACAAGAAAAATAAAAGAAAAAAAGAAAAGAAGAAACGGAACATAAAAATAAAGCCCTTCATTTTTTTTTCTTTTTGAAATTTAAACAACTAAAACTCTCATACTCCATACTTTTCCCCAATTTCCTTCTAAAGTCTCAGCAGCAAATGACTGACTGATCCCTTGGCTCCACCTCTTTCAACGGACATGCTCAAACTACAGTGACAGGCATGTTAAATGGTGTGACATGTTTTATTGCTGTTTGTTTACTTCAAAGAAACATTAAGCAGCCTGTTAAACTAATCAGTGCGCAAAATCAACAACGAACATGAAATATCACTTGGCCAAGAAAATGTTTTGAGAGGGTTGTGTTTTCTGCATTCCTTTGCTGCTCCATGGCATAGTATAAAACATGGAATGGAGTGGACTGGAATGGACTGGCAGTAATCATCTCCCCCACTTTATTCAGTTTATTTGTTATGGCACTCTTACAGGTAAGAATTTGCTCCTCTGAGGGGGGCAAATTCTTTTCCGTAAGAGTACCATCCCAGGCCCAAACACTTTATTCCACTGATTTGGGATGGCACTTTTACAGGAAAGAATTTGCTCCTCTGAGGGAGCAAATTCTTTTGTATAAGAGTACTATCCCAGGCTTTGCAGAAAATTGTAGTCCATGGAATGGAAATTATTTTGTCCATTCACTTCCATTCCAGGAATCTCAGTAGCTCAATGGGGCAAGCTCTGGCCTGCTGACAGTCGTAGATTTGATTCCCACTGGAGGTGGAAATCTTTTCAACCATAAACAGGTTCCATTTCACAAAACCTTCATTATCACCCTCCCTTTGTCCTTCACATGGTAACAATTGTTTCAACCATAAACAGGGTTCCATTGCACACAGCCTTTCATTATCACCCTCCCATTGTCCTCATAAGACTGAAATACCGTTGAAAATGACGTAAAATCACAAGTCATCAATCCATCAATTCCATTCCATTCCAGCCCATTTCAGATTCCAAACTATGCCTTTCTATACAGCTCCATTTGGCTTACATTTGCCGTTTGTGTTTTTTTGCATGTTTGTTTGTAATTTTTCTTTGTCTATCTTCCGAAGAGTTACAGACGACTAGGATCCAATCATTATGAAACAATTATCGCAGTAATTAGTTTGCTGAGCAATTAAAGAGTACTCATAATAGACATGGATATTACATCTGAAGGTAATACAAGTTTCAGTTTTCATGGGCTGGGCCTGCAGTTAAAGCAAGATGAATTTTTGCAAGCAAGATACTGAAATGGATCTAAACCATGAGCCTGACTGTCAAATCCATGGTTAGAAATGGTAACTAAGTGGTCCACCAATAATTTTATCGTAATGCCAACAACTGCACATAAAAGTGGTTAAATTTGTAGAAATGTTTAAAGTCTGTGTGTGTTTTTTTTTTAAATAATTTTTCCTTTTTCTTCCTTTCTAATTCAGATTTTTCCTTTCATTTTTTTATCACAGAAAGATGAAATATTAGGAACAAACTTATCAAATAAAATGTATGATTTTAAAAACTTTTTAAGTTTTGAAAATCATGTTATTGATTTTTTCAAAGATATTATGATGTCATGCATTTTCCACACAATGTTGTATCAGTCAACTTTCTGTTCTGACCTTAAGAATAAGATCAAGGTCACCGAAACCTAATGACTTTTCAAAATGTCCTAATCAAATATCCACCCAAATTTCAGAAGTGCCACACAAGATTAAACCTTTATAATTTTTTTTTTTCCGCACTAATGGGACCTGCATCCAAACCCAAAAAGTCTCCCTTTACAGCTTTTGTTGTTGTTGTGTTATTGTTTAATGTCCACGATAAACAGCGATGGTCATGTCGGGACGGTCAGTTAACCTAACCACAGCTACTGTGCGACATAATAAGGGTAGATACACTGATGAAAGTACTTTCTTGTAGCCCATGGCCATTGTTCAAAACTAACAACATCACTATTCAACAAAATGTTAAAATTTCCAACGTATTATACACAATAATACTACCATTTTTTTTGCAGAAACTAGAAAATTGTGTCTGTAAGACACAGGTGATGCCCCCGTGTTCCCCATTAACCCTTGCACCCCTTTCTCCCTGACCACCACCATCACAAATTCAAAGAAGTGTGCATGGTCTCAAAATGTGAAAACTGATTAGTCGGAAAGCCTGTAATTTTGTCAAAATAATTTTTTGGCCAAAAGAAATCTTCATGCACATCTTCAGTATGTCTACAACATGTGTGCAAAGTTTCAAATTGATTCATCATAAACTCTGAGAGGAGTTGATTACACAAACTTGCTACCCTATATCACTAACCAACACTGAAAATGTCTAAGTTCGAAAGCCCGTAATTTTGTCAAAAATAATTTTTTGGCCATAAGAAATCTTCATGCACATCTTCAATATGTCTGCAACATGTGTTCAAAGTTTCAAATCAATCCATCGTAAGCTGTGGGAGGAGTTGATTACACAAACTTGCTACCCTATATCACTTACCAACACTGAAAATGTCTCAGTCCAAAAGCCCGGAATTTTGTAAAAAATAATTTTTTGGCCAAAAGAAATCTTCATGTACACCTTCAGTACATCTACAACAAGTGTTCAAAGTTTAAAATCAATCCATCATAAGCTGTGGGAGGAGTTGATTACACAAACTTGCTACCCTATATCACTAACCAACACTGAAAATGTCTAAGTCTGAAAGCCCGTAATTTCATCAAAAATAATTTTTTGGCCAAAAGAAATCTTCATGCCCATCTTCAATATGTCTGCAACATGTGTATAAAGTTTCAAATTAATCCAACATAAGCTGTGGGAGGAGTTGATTACACAAACTTACTACTAAAATGTGCGACGGACAGATGGACAGACGGACAGACAGACGGACAGGGGTAAAACATAATGCCCCCTGACTATCGTCACGGGGGCATAATAAAATGAGGAACTTTTGCTGTGCAAAAGTTCCTCACATATTTTCAG
Source organism: Ctena decussata (assembly GCA_963989385.1). Lineage (NCBI taxonomy): Eukaryota > Metazoa > Mollusca > Bivalvia > Lucinida > Lucinidae > Ctena > Ctena decussata. Next base: position 4,610,052 of record OZ022501.1, on the reverse strand, counting down.
CAAAAAAATATGAGCACTCTTGATTTTATGCATACTAGAAGACTTAAACGAATCAATGACTAATGACTTCATTAAGCTACCAATGCTCTGAACAACTGGGCCCAGATTTACAACTTACGGTACATGGGACACCTCCATGTTTTTCCACCATTTTGCAAAAGGTAACAAGTTTTAAGACTTTCAGTAGCCTGGCTTCCAGGCTAAATGGTTATATGTATTCAAAACGTATAAGTCTGAATGTTGCTCGTTTTATTCTGATGGCCAACCATTTAGTCTCCATTCTCATTTAGGAGCGGTTGGGTCTGGCGATGGTGGTGCTGGGGCATCCTACTAATTTGGGCCTTCTGTGTTTGCAGTAGGTTTGGGTGGAGATTGTTTGGATATATTTTCTCTCACCTATCATACCTCTTTCTTGTGTCCCTCTCTCTCTCTCTCTGTATCAATATCAACTGAAATACGGTCTCAAAGGGTTGTTTATGAAACACAACCAACAATTCTCATTTACTTGAGGAGTTAGTCAGTGCTAGTGTTTTTGGTTGAATTTTTTATGTGCCTGGCAAGTGTTAGTGAGGTGAACTATACAGTCCTGCGACAGGTCTTGGTCTAATATGCATCAGACTAAGTACCTATATTAGCATGTACACAAAGAGAAACCTCAGATCAACCTGTGTGTTCCTACAATCCCGACATAGTCACTAAGTTTTCATAAAATTGTATGGTCCTAATAGATACTGCTATATATCAAACAGAGATGACATCTAAGACAGCATTGATGTTCAGGCTGACCCGCGTCTTCACTTTATGCACAGGCTATGCAATTACTATTTCAGTCTGTATTATGGTTCATTGAATGTATGAATTTAGTGTGCACATCAGCGCAGCCTGATCAGAGTTCCCATCCTGATATATGCCTCTTTTGTATCACCAAAAAAGGTACCTATATTAGTATGTGCACACAGAGAAAACTAAGATCAACCTGCGTGTTCCTACGATCCCGAAATAGTCACAAAGTTTGCATAAAATTGTATGGATCCTAATAAATACATTTTGTACTGGTATATATCAAACAGCCGAGGACATATAAGACAGCATTGATGCACAGGCTAATCCGTGTCTTCACTTTATGCACAGGCTATGCATACTATTTCAGTCTATGTCTTGGCTCATTTAATGTATGAATTTAGTGTGCACATCTGCAGAGCCTGATCAGAGTTTGCATCCTGATATATGGACAGTCTGATCAGACTACATGAAAAGCCTATATTTGGCAATTGCAATGTCGAAAAGTCTGTTCAGACTGCTTGAATAGGCAGGCTGATCTGATAATTCTTTTTCATTTTAATAGCCCGTATACCCACACACTCTGATCAGCCTTCCCTGTCTTCATCCATAAGCTATATACAAATCAAAATGGGAGAGACTGGTCATCAGACTGCCAGAGCACACTGGCTGACTCTGATCAGCCTTCCCTGTCTTCATCCATAAGCTATATAAATCAAAATGGAAGAGACTGGTCATCAGACTGCCAGAACACACTGGCTGAGTTAATTCTTACGTTTGTACATATATTGTAGCTATTTTTAGCTCTGGCAAACTTTTTGTTCAGCGGAGCGGAACCGTTTTAGCAATTTTGGTAAAGAATCCCTCAAGTAACATTTCTGTGAAATTATTTCAAAATCCGTCCAGCAGTTTAAACTGTTTTGGAGAAGAAGTCGTTTAAAGCAAAAGTTGACCACGGACGACGGACAAAGACCGATCACAATACCTCACCTTGAGCACTTCGTGCTCAGGTGAGCTAAAAATACGGGTCTGCTTAATTTTCATGATCTATCCATCTTTTAAATATCAAGGCCCCAGCAAATACTGTCCTTGAGAAACAGACCACCCATTATTATGCTTTATACAGATGAGAAAAGGGAAATAACTCTGTTAAAAGTGGATGCATCATAATGCAACCAACATCAGAATGATCAGCACATCAAATACTAGTAGTAAACCAAAAATTAAGGTTCTAGGTCTACGGTTCAAAAGTTGGAAAAATGCCAAATTCAACAAAGGGGCATAATTCAGTCATTTTTTGACGAAATTAGCCCAAAAGTTAATCAGGTGATCTACACCTTAACCCCTAGCAGTTTGCCAAATATGAGCATCATAGCTCAAACAGTTTTCCCAGGATTTTGGGAACAAACTTTCGTTTATTTTTTTGAAAAAGGGGCATAACTCTGCAAGTACAAGGCTGACTGACAAGAAAAACAAGAGCTGTCGGCTGACAGCATAACTCGCCTGAATAAGTGGTTGCCCATCACACAGTCGCTTTGGTGGTGTGGACTGCTATGCATAAAACTTCAGGCAAGCATGTCCAAAATGACAATACATTTATAAACAAAAGCTATCTCAGAAATAAGTCTAAAAAAAAAAAAAAAAAAAAATCCACATGAAATTTCAAAGTCCAAGAGCTTGAAATCAAAGAACTAGGAGGTGGGGATGTGGGTGGGGGGAGAGGGGTGGGGGGTGGGGGGGGGGCTAGGATGTATCAAAACCTTGAACCATTATCTAACATCAGTCCAAGTTTTAGTATCAACTGAGTCCATCGTGGCACTGTGAAATTATGTCTTCATAAATATAAAAGCTTTAACAAAATCTTTAAGACAAAATTCAAAGTCGATGACCTTGAATTTAAGGTCATCCAAAGCAGTAAGCATATAGTGTTTTGTAAAAACTCAAAAAAAGTGTCTAACATCAGTTAAAGTGTAAACTAAATCTCTGAATTATGAATCAGTATACAATTAGAAAGCATTAATAAAGACCAAATTTCCTAAGTCCCTGACCTTGACATCATGGTACCTGAGCAGGGTTGGGGTAGTACTCTGTAAAATTTTGGACTAATATCTAACTAAAAAGCAAATATAAAAAGAATTCATTGCTGGGTTCAGGAGATATGTGTCTTTAAAAGTTTAACTAAAACATCCAATCAATAAAAAGACAATTTTCTAAGTCCATGACCTTGACATCAAGGTCACTGAGGGGGGTGGGGGTAGTACATTGGAAAACTTTGGACCAATATCTAACTACAGTGCAAGTATCAAAGGAATCCATCCATGGGTTAAGGAGATATTGGGCTGTATAAAACTTTAACCAAAACATCCAGTCAAAAATACTCCCAATTTTCTAAGTCCATGACCTTGACAGCAAGGTCACGGAGTGGGGTGGGGGTGGTACCCTGTTAAACTTTGGACCAATATCTAACTACAGTGCAAGTATCAAAAGAATCCATCCATGGGGTAAGGAGATATAGGTCTTTAAAAAACTTTAACCAAAACATCCAATCCGGACGCCGACGCGTACGGGGACGCTGACGCCGCGGCCGGGGTGACAACAATAGCTCTTCCTGAACTTTAGTTCAGGCGAGCTAAAAATACATGTCCTCTAGTTTTTTATAGTCTACCCACCTATGAAATATCAAGGCCCCAGCAGTTACGGTTCTTGAGAAAATGAGGCGTTACCTACGGACGGACGGACGGACAGTCAGGCCCAAACCAATATGCCCCCTCAACTTCTTCGAAGTTGGGGGCATAACAAAGGGACTGGGAGCCAGTCTAGACTTTCAGTTAAGCCTTAGTCTTACTGACACGTATTGAGGACTAGGTTTTAAACGTATTTAAAATGTACCAAAATGCAAACATCACTTTGACTAGGTAGTTATCCCGGACACTACCTAGTAGTCCCTAGTAAAACATACAGAATCGTAGTAGGTAAGTAAACTGTTCTCATCCCTTCTAAAAGCGTGGCACTAAGCCATTTGATAACCAAGTAATACGAAGTAAATCGTATATAAACATATTGGAAATGTACTAGAAATGTAGTAACACCTAAATACCTATAAAACGGGGCATATTTTTTGCCAAACGTAGGGCAGGCAACGTAATCCAACCTAACCCTCAAAACGTGACAGTGAGACTGGGGTCTTAACTTTCTCAGAAGTAGTTGCACTTCAAATAGGAATCTACTCTACAAGAAAAGAACTTGCTCATAGCAGCAAATTCTTTCCTTTAAGGTCTACTCTTAAAAAATTTGAGCCGCGACACGAGAAAACCAACAATGTGGTTGTGCGCCCAGCGCAGACTCAGATCAGCCTGGGCATCCGCCCAGTCTGATCAGAGTCTTCGCTGTCCGCACGGTGGTAGCTTAGACCCTTAGCTACCCTTGGAGCACTTCACAAAGATTCTGATCAAATTAGGCAAATGCCCAGGCTGATCTGAATCTGCGCTGGTCGAACAACCACATTGTTGGTTTTGTCGTGTCGCGGCTCATTTGTTTCTTAAAGAGCAATGTCATCTATTGAAAAGGTAACCAAGAAGAAAAATGGCAGGGTTGCTTCCCCTGAAACAGTACCCATTCATATTAAAGAAGCTGTCTTATAAGAAGACAATTTGAGCTGCAACACGACAAAATCAACAGAGTGGCATGTGCACCCAGCAGAGACTGCCCAGTCTCATCAGAGTCTTTACTGTGTGCTTAAAGGGTTGCTATGGGTCTAAGCTACCTCCATGCCAACAGCAAAGAATCTGAACAGACTTGGTGGATGCCAAGGCTGATCTGAGTCTTTGCTGGGTGCACATGCCACTTCATTGGTTTTGACATGTTGTGGCTCATTTTATGTCTTACAAAACAACAAATGGAAACAGTCATTAAAATTCCAGTGCAGACAATCACATATATTTCTTGCACCTGCAAAAAGGTACTTTTCATGTGTTTTCCAAATCAATCACAAAATTCCCTGACTTTTCCCTGACCAAGAAAGAAAACTGGTCTAGATATAAGCCTGTGTGAAGTTTCATCATAACAGGTCTCTTACTCTCTGATGAATGGAGCTAAACACAGTGGATAAACATTTTGAGGACAATAACGCCACCAATGACAAGTGAGTTGCCACAACAAATTGTGTGCAAAACCATGGAATGACAAAAGTAAACAGATACAGAATTTTTGCCTCACACAGCACAACAATGTTATGGGTCGCTGTTTATGCTCCTCTTAAAATGCTCTCACTTTTCCCTGATTTTTCCCTGACATTTTACAGTTTTCAATACCCTTTCTATGGATTCAAAAGTTAATGTTAGCCATTTCTTAAACAGTGCTAACTGTATCACTTGGAAAGGAGGGGAGGGGGGGGGGGCTACTCTTAAGGAATTTGCTCCTTCAGGGATGCTTGCTCTCTCTCTCTATTCCCACCCACCCTGCAACTGATAAACAACAATTATAGTACTGCTGTGGCCACCCTGGTACCAATACATTCTCACACACCCAAGTTTCCCTCGCAATATTACCAGTATAACATCATCCTGTTCAATAACTTACTTTGCATGGCTTGTTTCCATCAATTCTGCAAAAGTATTTATCGACCTGCAAAAAATATACAACTGCTTTGTTACATCAATATGTTTATGTTGCATGAACTAATGAACACCCTTACACAATGACAATACCAATACAATAGATGCTTAATGATATTAAGTATCTTACACAAGCCAAAATGTTCATACAAACTGATTTATGAAGCTTCAAGGTGCTAAGGAACTATATCCAGTGGAACAATTGATGGTTTAGGTATATAGGTACACCCCCATATTTTTCTGCCATGTTTTTCAAAAGCAGAAAACTTTTGAGACTTCATGTAGCTTCCCTGCAAATCCCTAAAACAAAACCCTTCCACGATGGGCTATTCTAAAAGGTAAAGAATTTGCTCCTACACAAAAGTTGACACCCACTGAGAAGGGTGGCAAAAATTAAAATGTTACGAGTTGTTTTCCCCGAGAGGAAAAAAATGTAATAATTGATAACCCAAAGCAAGTCTACGGACAGTAAATATCCTTTCAAGGAAAATAATTCCCAAAGCACTGAGTTTGATCAATATAATATTACTTCCAATACATAAAATAACTAAGCATGATAAAAATCGTTTTTAATATGCAAGTTTGCCTAAGTACATGCACTGAGTTTAGGGTGTGCTTAAATTTTAAATTTTGTTGAACAAAATGTCCTTTTTTAATATATGCTGTTTTCTCGTTGATTCGTGCCCCTTATTATAATTTGCCAGCTTTTGTGAAAAATTAAGGAACAGGTAAATGGATTTTGATATCAAAAGCTGCACATAAACCTATGACAGCCTTATTAAACTGGAGTGAATTTTTATTTTTACATTAAAATAGAACACTGTCTTAGACTACCCCTCAGAGCAAATATCGAAAAAAGTTTCTCATTGAGTTCATGCCCTAGAATCAACAGCCAAAGTTTCGAAATTGTTTCATAAGTCTGTCAAAAATTTTAATATGTAAAGACTAGTCCACACTATAAGTAAAACTGGCAGTTTTATGGCATGGTAATTAATATAACAGGCTTGGAAGGACTTTATTTGGGACCACTGAAAAAAATTAAGGAATTTTTCAAAAATTTTGATTTTCTAACCAAAATTTTATTTAGAACTGACAACCAAGTTTTTTGACACATAAATGGTGTTTTTTCAACCTTTTTTATCCAAACAGTTGATCAAATTAATTGCAGTCCTAAGCAAACCATAGAAACGAATCTATGAGAAGGCACGAATCCATGAGAAACGGGTATAAACTCACATAAACTTTTCTGAAAGCCCACTCCTGGACAATGGAAAGAAACAAACTAAAGAGGAATGCAACAATAAACAGCATTGAGACATAATCCAAAGATCCTGAGACTGTGGCAAGCTGATCTTTTAATTTCTTTAGAAAATTTGACAAAAGCGACTTTTAGGTTACATGTTATACCACCCTGCTCAAGAGAAATATATAAATCTACAGAAGTAGAAGATATAGTCTACAAATTATATGTCAAGAATCAATCTGAAATGCGTATTTTTAAAATTTAGTCCTCAGTATATGCAGAAGCAATTCAGATTTAGATAACCATCCTTTCCACAGGGTGACTTTGATGTGCTGCAATTGTATAAAAATTGAAAAGTAATGAGACTAGTTTGATTTATTCTGCATCTGATTTTTGTTGAATCATATTTTCTTTGAGATCTTTTGACACAGTCCCATTTTATTTCATGCTTGCATATGACATACCTTATATTTTGTTTAAGTTGAGACATTTGTTCAGGAGTAACAAGATCCATTTTATTCACAATTATAACATCAGCCAGAGCTAATTGCCTGAAAAAGAAAACAAGCAAGCTGATCTAATGTAAGGGAAATAATCAAATGAAATAATGTGCTGATAGCATGATATGGTTATCTCTCTTTATATGTGGCTTCCTAGTATTACAGAAAGTTACTCAGAAGGACAGAATGCACTTTGCAAAATTGCTTGATAGTAAACCTTTTCTCAGCCAGAAACCTTCCAAATTGTAAGGGTGTACAAGAAAATTGTAGACTTAAATTACATCTGAAAAATGTTATGAAATTTACAGATGACTTAGCCAAAGTATATGTTATCACACTCAAAGTACCAATAATATTTTAATAAAAGATTAACTATCTTAGAAGATGATTTAGCTCTATTATGTACAATAAGTATTCAAAGTATCAATAATAAATTATAAACATATTTGAGAATTGTACGGACAGTACTCTCATTTATCATGCATCTGCTGCAAAATTTACCTGATAACAGGGGTATGATAACATGATGTGATATCATGTCACTGCATTACTGCGCTTGCGCGAATGTTATCAGGCGATGCCTTCAGAAGCGATCTCAGAAGACGATTGGCTATATACTGACGTTGGTCATGATAACAACGTTCGATTGGTTAAATGACGTCACCGATTTACGTCATAACGCATTCGCGACGTCTGCAAGTTCCAACAAAACTACGTTTGTTTTTCATTTTCTTGAGGCTTTTTATGCCTTAAAATCTTTAAATAATGCATGATAAATAGAAAACCATGTAAGTGTCTTAAGATATCAAATTTATCAGGCTCGACCAGAAACACGCCAGACTGGCTCGGCAAGCCTCGCCATTCCTACGCTGTTTCTGGTCTCGCCTGATAAACTTGATATCAAAAGACACTAACATGGTATTCTCTATTTATTACTACTATGAACTATATTCTGTTCAACAGTCTATACTGTGACCAATATAGCTGACAATATCAAGATATAAGCAACTGTCAGAGTTGGAATTTTAATGAAATTCTTTTTTTTGTGATTTTTATTGATGTGTCAACAGTGACAAATTTATCACTAACTCTACATATGAGCCGCGACACGACAAAACCAACAATGTGGTCGTGCGCCCAGCGCAGACTCAGATCAACCTGGGCATCCACCTAGTCTGCCTAGACTCTTCGCTAAGTGCCTAAAGAGTAGCTAAGGGTATTAGCTACCTCCATGCGGACAGCGAAGACTCTGATCAGACAGGGCGGATGCCCAGGCTGATCTGAGTCTGCGCTGGGTGCACAACCACTTTGTTGGTTTTGTCGTGTCGCGGCTCATAAAGGTAAAGGTAAAGGTTTCCCATAACCTAATAGCCGTAGGGGCAGTGGGGGTTAGAGACCCACTGTATCTTGGGCACAGCTGATGAAAGGCGGAGCCCATCCCTCTCCTTTCGCTGCCTTATCCTTCCCTTATTCGAAAAAGGTATCCCTCTCCTTTCGCTGCCTTATCCTTCCCTTATTCGAAAAAGGTACCCATTTACTGCTGGGTCGACAGAGAGAGTTTTCCAGTCATCGTATGGCGACAGTGAGCCGCGAACTCACGACCTTACGGTGACTTTCTGCACAATAGCCGAGCCACTCTAACCACTCGACTACCGCGCTCATATATACATCTATATAGGTGTTGGGGTTTGTTCAGTTTTTGAGTGGTTTGGTGGTGTTTATACATCAATAAATTCCACAAAAATGTAATTCATTCCTCTAATGAAGTCCCTATTGAAGCTTCTTGCAATGGATTTTCAGGCTCATTATGTGAGATTTTGATATTATCAGCGGCCTATTTAGAGACCTAAAGAAGACATTAATCAAAATTATATCTCAGTTACCTTGTTGCCTCATTTACTGATCCATCATCTTTCTCTTCTTGTAAATACTGGAAATAAATAATTAAAACAAACATTCGTGTACCAGCATAAAATACAAAGACGGCAAATATAGCTGATTCCAATTGTAAGATCATTGCAAGCTGATTTTTTCTTTCCTTTTATTCCACTTTTTTCTGGCTGCAATATGCTTTTTCGAAAAAACATGAATGTTTGGACTAGATGATTGACAATTCTTTGGACCAGTAGTAATTTGAAACCTTCCAAAATCCAGATAACTATTTAAGAGGAAAGAATACATTTTTTCACGGGAAGCAACTCTACCATTTGCCTCACTTCCAAATGCAGATTAACTCTTACAGGAAATAATTCACTCCCCTAAAAACAAATTCTGTTAAAAACAGACCCCACGTTTGAAAGGCTACCTCATCCAAGGAAGCAAACAAGTCAGAAAGGCTGTTTCCTTTTGTAAAAATTTGGAGGTGTACCAATGCACCTTAACATATTTCTTCGGTTTAATATAAGATGGAGGTTTTTCCCTTGCAAACAAATGCCAAAAACCTAGATCCATCTTCTAAGATAGATCTAGATCTTTTTAAGGTTAAGGACAGACAAAACCCATCTTATAGCACAACCAGAAATGTTTTTTGACAAAAACAGATGTCCCCCACCAGCGCTTTCCCAGCAGTATCATTTTCCCTAAATGCTGCCAAGCTAAAACCTCCTGTGACTTTGAAATATGGTCAACATCACTTTCCTCGACCTTGAAATAGAGGTCAAGGTCACCAAAATTTAATCGCTTCTTTTCCATTTTCCACTGATGTATCTGTGACAGTTTGATTCAAATCCATCCATCCATTCAGGATATATGGTGCAGACAAGCAATTTTTCAACATTCTTTGACTTCCTGAGACCTTGAAAATATGGTCAAGGTCACCAAAATATAATCAGTTCTTTTGCATTTCCCAATTATATATCTGTGCTAGTTTGGTTCAAATCCATCCATCCATTCAGGAGATATGGTGCAGACAAGCAATTTTTCAACATTCTTTGGCCTCCTGTGATCTTGAAAATGAAGTCAAGGTTACCAAAACCTTATCAGTTAATCGCCATCTCTCAGTGATATATTTGTGCAAATTTGGTTCCAATCCATCCATCCATTCAAGAGATATGGTGCAGACAAGGCATTTTTCAACACTCTTTGACATCCTGTGACCTTGAAAATGGGGTCAAGGTCATCAAAATATAATCAGTCCTTTGCTTTTTCCCAAAGATATATCTGTACCAGTTTGGTAAAAATCCATCAATTTCTTCAGGAGATATGGTGCATACAAGCTATTTTTCATCATTCTTTGACCTCGTGTGACCTTGAAAATAAGGTCAAGATCACCAATATCTTATCAGTTTTTTCCTCTCAGTGATGTATCTGTGAAAATTTGGTCAAAATCCATCCATCCCTTCAGCGGACAGAGTGCAGACAAGAAGCTACGCTGACGCCGATGCTGACGGGATCCATACCAAAAATAATATGTCCCCCCCCCCACCTGATGGGGGGACATAATTTAATAAGACTGGTTGAAATATTTGGGATAGTTCTAAGGAGGGGTAACCCCATTTATTGCCAAATAAATATGTGAATTGCTAAATAATTGTCAGAGAGCCAGATCCAACAGTTATATAAAACATCTTCTATATGCCTATATTTGAAAACACAAGATTCTTTTACAGAAATGGCTGCATTGTCAGAGTATTCAGCATACAAATGCTAAATACGTGTATACTGTAATACGACTGATAGCTTTTGATGAGGTTGACATCAACACTTTTCAACTAAATTAGGAACCTTGACTTCCAGTGGTCATTCTGTCTCTTGGTCACAGAGTGCCAGCAATTCCAGTCAGCCAATAAAATTATCATCTTTGGTTGTTCTTGTCCACTGACTGGTTAAATAAGTTTTCACACCTTTACCTGTACAGGTAGCATGTGCAATGTGCTGGGAACAAACCCCCGGCAGAGAAATCCTGTCCTTGTGATACTCCAAATTTTATCCGTTTCCATTGTTTCACAATGCAAGAAATGATCCCTGGGAAACTCCTGTTGTTGTTTTTTTTCCTTTTTCATTTTTGGGTCTTTATAGGTCTGATAGATCTGATGTTATCCTGACATAACATATCATGCAGGTAAATAGCAGACTGGGATGCTCTAAATTTAGATGACATTTTACCACATGGGTAGCCACATGATTTGTCAAAACCTGAGATTGACTTTCCTGCCAATCAGAGAGAAGTTTTCTTGCCATGCTATTATACACATCTTTATACTAACCTTATTGCAATATTTAGCATCTGCCATTGTAATAATACCTGTAACAGAATATGATAAGAACTCAATATATGCCAACAACTTCTGCAGAGTTCCAGATAAACTGTAAGTTTACAAGATACAGTCAAGCTTCCATGGCTCGAACTCGCTGGGACCAACCAGCAGAACGAATCCATAGCAGCAGTAACGGGGCGCTGATTGTCCGTTCATGAATGATGGGCCCTAATTTTGATACATAGTTAAAGGCAAAGACGTAAATTTTGGCACGTTTTACTCAATTTCGGTGTGAAATTTTAATTGAAGAAAAATATTTTACTATCTTTAATGTTAATATGCCGCCTCATTAGCCCAGGATGATAATACACATTTAAATAGATAAGACCAAGCTATACAATCAGCTTAAATTGACAACCACTCAGCATTAATCGATTGACCAGTTGATCAAAGGGCTGCTTTAATTGAGCTCGCGCCAATCAAGTATACCTGTGGTTTCGGCAAACGCTTTGTCAATATCAAAGCATCTTAAGACAATGACCAAATGTCTGAGTGACCGTTACTGAAATGGAAATTATTTACAAGGTAATTAGTGCGAGCCATCGGTGGGTTTTTACATACAAAATGTACCCTAGGGACCGGGTTTGGGGTTCGAGTGTTCGAGCCATCGTAGTTCGAGCCAAAGGTCGCAGGTTAACTAAAATGAATGGGAGTTTTGCCGGGACTGGAAAGTCAGTTCGACCGAAGCATGGCGTTCGAGCCTTCCGAGTTTAAGCCAGTGAAGTTAGACTGTAATTGTTCTTATTTTCACCTAAAATGTACATTGTGAACTTTATTAGAATGCCAGACTGAGGCAGTTCTGATGATGAGTCCCAGTATATGTTGCAATCAAATCTGAACAGAAACTATTGTATAACCATCCCAAAAACTCACATTAACATGAACAGCTTTTTTGGGGTAAAAAATCAAGTATTTTTTTCTCATCTACCAAGGAACATAATTATAGTCATTTGCATGGTTGTATTTAGGAGGTTCTAACACAGTCCCACATCTACTAATAGCTTCTGTGGGGACATCTACACCAAAACTTATTGCTAATCAGGACCTCTGTATAAAAATCAGACCATACAATTTGATTAGGTGAATGGGTTCTCTTCCTCTAGGGTAGCAACTCTGCCTATTTCACTTTAACCACCATCCTAAAATCAGCTGTCGATTCTGAAATGGAAGTACTTGCTCCCCTCAGAGCAAACTCTTTTCTTTAAAAGTAGACCCCATTTTGAACAGCCTTTGTCGCACAGAGAAGCAAACATAAAGTCACAAAAGCTGTTCCCCTTTGTAACAAGAGCTGTCGCCTGACAGCATAGCTCGCCTGAATAGGTGCTTGCCCATCACACAGTTGCTTTGGGGGTGTGGACTTCTATGCATAAAACTTCAGGCAAGCATGTCCATAATGACAACACATTTATAAACAAAAGCTATCTAAGAAATAAGTCTTAAAATGAAATTAAAATAATAAAATCCACACAAAATTTCAAAGTCCATGAGCTTGTGGTCAAAGAACTAAGCGGTAGGGGTGGGTGGTGGTGGTGGTGGGGTGGTGGTGGTGGTGGTGGGGGGGGGGGGGGGGGGGGGGGGGGGGGGGGGGCTAGGATGTAATAAAACCTTGAGCCATTATCTAACATCAGTCCAAGTATTAGTATCAACTGAGTCCATCGTGGCACTGTGAAATTATGTGTTCATAGATATAAAACTTTAACCAAAATCTTTAAGACAAAATTATAAGTCGATGACCTTGACTTCAAGGTCATCCAGTGGGGTAAATATATAGTGTTTTGTAAAAACTCAAGAAAGTGTCTAACATCAGTTCAAGTGTAAACTAAATCTCTGCCAAGCATTATGAATCAGTATGCAATTAGAAAACTTTAATAAAGAACAAATTTCCAAAGTCTGTGACCTTGACATCAAGGTCAATGTGCGGGGTTGGGGTAGTACTCGGCAAAACTTTGGACTAATATCTAACAAAGGTGCAAATATAAAAAGAATTCATCACTGGGTTCAGGAGATATGTGTCTTTAAAAGACTTTAACCAAAACATCCAATCAATAAAAAGACAATTTTCTAAGTCCATGACCTTGACATCAAGGTCACTGAGGGAGGTGGGGGTAAGACCTTGCAAAACTTTGGACCAATATCTAACTACAGTGCAAGTATCAAAGGAATCCATCCATGGGTTAAGGAGATATTGGGCTTTATGAAACTTTACCAAAACATCCAGTCCAAAAATACTCCCAATTTTCTAAGTCCATGACCTTGACATCAAGGTCATGGAGTGGACGGGGGTGGTACCCTGTTAAATTTGGACCAATATCTACCTACAGTGCAAGTATCAAAAGAATCCATCCATGGGTTAAGGAGATATAGGTCTTTAAAAACTTTAACCAAAACATCCAATCCGGACGCTGACGCTGACGCCAAAGCCGGGGTGACAACAATAGCTCTTCCTGAACTTTCGTTCAGGCGAGCTAAAAATGGCAGAAATACACAGAGGTGAGCCTAAAAATGTTAAACCATTCTTAAAAATGCTTTCAATTTCAACACCTATAGCAGTATATTCAAATTCATGCAATTTGGTTCTTTGCTATCAGTCCAAAATGGGACAACACTGTACCAACATTAAGCATCATTACAGTACTGTACAATGAAAAATTTTCGTGTCGCCTAATTTTCGCTGAATTTCAGGTTCGGTAGCGATCCGTGAAAATTAAACTCTGCGAAATATTTTCCAAGCTTGTACAAAATAGTAATAAGAAAATTTAATCATCCAACCATACGATTTGCGGTATTCAAAGCGACCCACAAAACCTTTAAAGTAGGTAGCTATAGAGCTATTATTTTCGTGGCAAGTATGTTAGCTGGTAATTAGCAGGTAATTACAATTTGAACAGTATGTCACTTTTTCACTTGATTAACGGTCACTTGTATCTGATAATGCAAGTACAATTGAATTACTCTTAACTGTGAGTTCTGTTTACTTTTATCCTGAACAATAACCTTTCTATTAATTAATTTCTATTAATTGCTTAATTGCTCGCATATTTCAGTTGACTATTTCTTTGTACTAAACATTGATTTGCACAAATGTCTATCCACATCCACGAAAATTAAAAAAACGCGAAAATTAAACCTCATGTTTTTGGGGCAAATCCGCAAAAATTAGGCGACACGAAAATTTTACATTATACAGTATTTGAATAAAGGTCTAGAATATCAAACCATCATATACATACCATCTAGATATATGTCACTACAAAGCTCTTCATCTATCCAGAAGATTGAAGCCACCGGACCTGCAATGGTATAGTGAAACACCCAATAGATTAAAAGAATTCTGCGGAATGCAGTGTCTTGCATGATGCTGTTGATACTATATTTCGCTTGTGCTGGACGCAGATAAGAAAAAACTAGACAATCACTAAAGGTGATGAATGCCCCCGCCATATGCCTCACTAGATGAGTAATGTGTTAAAACATATTTGTGTGAAGTTACATCAAAATCTGTCAAGAAATAAAGGTGCTAGAGGGATGACTGAGTTTTTCTTAAAAATAGCAACTGTGACCTTGACCTTGGAACTACAACCCTGAAAGGTTAACTTGTCCAAGATATTGTCATACTTAATATTTGTGTGAAGTTCTATCAAAATCAGTTAATAAATAAAGGCGCTAGAACCATGACAAAGATGTACATGTACCTATAATAGCATCTGTGACCTTGACCTTGGACCTACAATGCTGAAACTTAAATTTGTCCCAGATATTGTCAAGCTTAATATTTGTGTCAAGTTATGCCAAAATCATTCCAGAGGGATGACAGCGTATTTTCTAAAAACAGCAAATGTGACCTTGACCTTTACCCTGAAATTCTGGATCACGAACTTGTCCAAGATATTGTCACACTAAACATTTGAGTGAAGATACATCAAAATTGTCCATGAATAGAGGAGTAGAGGATGATAAAGTTTTTTCTAAAAATAGCAACTGTGACCTTGACCTTGGACCTGCGGTGCTGAAACGGTAATTTATTCAAGATATTGTTATACTTAACATTTATGTGAAGTTACATCAAAATCGATCTATAAATGAAAGCGCTGGAGCAATGCCCTAGTTTTTCTGAAAATAACAACTGTGACCTTGACCTTCATCCTACCAACCTGAAACGCAAAGTTGTTCGAGGTACTGTCATACCCAATAAAGCTGTGATGTAATACCAAAATCGGTTAATAAATGAGGCCGCTAGAGCGACGATAAAAGGTGAGATTGTATTTAAGCTATGGAAATATGGTCAAAATATGTAAGTTATTCAAGGGGACATAATTCTGCAATGAAGACCTGACTGAAAGTTCCTGTTTCCTCTATGCACATGTTCAATGCATGTCTGAACTGAGTTGCAAGTTTCAAATCCCTACATCAAATACTATTGGAGGAGTTGCAGAGACAAGAACAGTACTACAAAGTGTGAAATATGGTCAAAATATGCATGTCATTCAAGGGGATGTAATTCTGCCATAATGACCTGGATCAAAGTTCTGTTTCCTTTATGCACATGTTCAATGCATGTCTGAACTGTGTTACAAGTTTCAAATCCCTACATCAAATACAATTGGAGGAGTTGCAGAGACAAGAACAGTACTACAAATGTGAAATATGGTCAAAATATTTATGTTATTCAAGGGGACATAATTCTGCAATAAAGACCTTAATCAAAGTTCTGTTTCCTTTATGCATATGTTCAATGCATGTCTGAACTGTGTTGCAAGTTTCAACTCCCTACATTAAATACTGTAGGAGGAGTTGCGGAGACAATAACAGTACTCAAATGTGAAATATGGTCATAATATGTATATTATTCAAGGGGACAGAATTCTGCAATAAAGATCTTAAGCAAAGTTATGTTTCCTTTATGCACATGTTCAATGCATGTCTGAACTGTGTTGCAAGTTTCAACTCCCTGCATCGAATACTGTAGGAGGAATTGCGGAGACAAGAACAGTACTACAAAGTGTGACGTACGTACGTAATGCCCCTCCGACTTCGTGGCGGGCCCCTCCCCACTTCGTGGCGGGGGCATAAAAAACTAGGAGTTGCAGAGACAAGAACAGTACTACAAAGTGTGACGTACGTACGTACGTATGCACGGACGGACAAGGGCAAAACTAAATGCCCCCCCCCCCACTTCGTGGTGGGGGCATAAAAAACTAGTTTTATATCCTAAGCATTGTTTACCCGAGATTTGCTCATGCAGAAATGTAACTTCCAAGGACAGATTTTCTTGTAAAATCACTTTCTGTAAAGTGTTAAGGCCCTGACTGTGGTCTTATTTTTCCCTTGCAGATTTTATTGAGTATGACAAGACTGTTTACAAGATAACTCTACTTCATATGCAAGTAATATCATTAATACTCTCAATAATGCCTATTAAGTTTAACACAACCTGACAAATCGAAGAATGCAAGCAACTTTGCAGGAGCTCTGTTTGGACAAATTGATCAAATTGATTTGTCAAGCCCTGTTTAAGATTACATTGGGCTGAGCATACAAGATATGGCAGACCCACATCACACTGTTCCTATTAGCCATCTCATCAGGATCAGATTTTTTTTGGCCATTCTGCCAGCATCTAAGAAATTTTCTGAGTGGTATGAACCTTTTTCAATTTAAAATTGCAGTAAACTGGCTAAAGTGAATGGAAGCATGCTCAGGGGAAGCAACTCTGTCTTTTTTAGTTTCACTTCCCTACTCAATGAGAGATCGGGGGATCAACTCTTTCAGGAAAGAATTTGCTCCTCTAGGAGCAAATTCTTTCCCTTAAGAGTAGATCCCATTTTGGGAGGGATTCTTCTTCCAGGAAAACAAATAGAAAGTCATCAAAGTTGCTTCCCTTTGAAAAAAAATGTGAAAAACATAGAGATGTACCCATTCAACACTATGGTTCTCAATGATCAGTATACTGGGAATAATGATTATAGTACACAAAATTAGCAAAGTCAAGGGAAGGAATATCAAGCTTCTAGTTACCTGGATCAGCAAGGCCTGTAGTCTCCAGCAGAATGTAGTCAAACTTTCCTTTCTTTGTCATGAGATTTTCTATAGCTTTCACACCATTGTCCCTGGAAGAAAAAGTTACTGATATTAGCCTTGACATGCTGAAAAGGCACTTATGGGGTACAGTCAACTCTGGCTAAAGGCCTTAACATACATTTTTGTATCTATCTGACTATAAAATGGAAATTTGTCCATCTCTAGAATGACCTCAGATATCTAAATCAGTCATATGAAATTCAGCTACGAGATGAGTTTTTCCCTTCTAAAACAATCCCTATTCTAATGAGACAAATCCAGGTTTTTGGAATTGTTTTGAAAGGGAAAACCTTCTCCTTATAACCGAAGAAATAAGTTAATGCAGGTTCATTCAAACTATATTCTAGTTCAACAGACCACTGAAAGTATCTGCTAATGACAGATGACTCCTTAATAGGGGTGAACAAGTACACATGTGAAGGTGAGCAGCAAAGTCTATGTCAAGGCTGGTTAATGTTTAAGCTGTTTGGCAAATAAGACCAATTTTGACAAACAAGAGGTCCATGATGGACCTAAATCGCTCACCTGAGTTATGATGAAATAACATGGAAGATCATGTATTTGATGATGGTTCAATTGGAGCAGTTTTGCACTTTCTAATCTATATTCTGACAAAGTTTCATTTAGATTGGATCAAAACTGTGCCTTCTAGAGTGTACACAATGTTTTTCTAAGATCTGACCAGGCAATCTAGTTTTTGATCAGACATTATTCAGTTTCAAACTTGGCCTATATTTCATGAAGATACACATTCTGACAGTTTCATGAAGAGTCAATGCACAATAAACACAGAATTGTGTACACAAAGTTTTTCTATGATTTGACCTAGTGACCCACCTGTAGTTTTTGACCCGGTAGTTTTTGACCCGACAATACCCAGTTCCAATCTTGGCCTAGATTTCATTAAGATAATCATTCTGACAAAGTTTCAAGAATATTGAACCAAAACTGAGCCCTCTAGAGTATACACAATGTTTTTCTAAGGCTTGACCTACTGACCTAGTTTTTGATCCAACATGACCCAGTTGCACCCTTGGTCTAAATTTGTTGGAGATAAACATTTTGACAAAGTTTCATGAAGATTGGAACAAAATTGTGCCCTCTAGAGCATTCACATGGTTTTTCTAAGATCTGACCTAGTGACCTAGTTTTTGACCTGACATGGTCCAGTTTCAAATTTGGTCTAGATTACATAAAGATAAGCATTCTGACAAAGTTTCAAGAATATTGAATCATAACTGTGCCCTCCAGAGTGTACACATGGTTTTTCTACGATCTGACCTAGTGACCTAGTTTTGACCCTACTTGACCCAGTTTCAAACTTGGTCTAGATTTCATTAAGATAAACATTCTGACAAAGTTTCATGAAGATTGGATCATAACTGTGCCCTCTAGAGTGTACACAAGGTTTTTCTAAGATTTGACCTAGTGACCTAGTTTTAGACCCCACATGACCCAGTTTCCAACTTGGTCTAGATTTCATTCAGATAAACATTCTGACAAAGTTTCATGATGATTGGGTCAAAACTGTGCCTTCCAGAGTGTACACAAGGTTTTTCTAAGATTTGACCTAGTGACCTAGTTTTTGACCCCACCTGACCCAGTGTCTAACCTGGTCTAGATTTTATTAAGATAAACATTCTGACAAAGTTTCATGATAATTGGGTCAAAACTGTGCCTTCTAGAGTGTACACAAGGTTTTTCTAAGATTTGACCTAGTGGCCTAGTTTTTGACCCCACATGACCCAGTTTCAAACTTGGTCTAGCTTTCATTAAGATAAACATTCTGACAAAGTTTCATGAAGATTGGGTCAAAACTGTGCCCTCTGTGTCATTCTAAGATTTATTTCTATTTTTTGGCGGCCATTTTGTTCAACAGAGCGAAACCGTTTTAGCAATTTTGGTTTAGAGCCATGAGTCAAACATTTCTGTGAAATTATTTTGAAATCGAGCCATTGGCTTCAGAGGAGATAACGTTTAAAGGTTTTTCTATTTTTAGATTTCTATTTTTAGCTCTGGCGGCTATTTTGTTCAGCAGAGTGGAACCGTTTTAGCAATTTTGGTTCAGGGCCATGAGTCAAACATTTCTGTGAAATCTTTTTGAAATCGAGCCACTGGCTTCAGAGGAGATGTCGATTAAAGGTTTTTCTATTTTTAGCTCTGGCGGCCATTTTGTTCAGCGGAGCGGAACCATTTTAGCAATTTTGGTTCAGGGCTATAAGAGAAACATTTGTGTGAAATTATTTTAAAATTGGCCTACTGGTCTAGGAGGAGATGTCGTTTGAAGAAATTGTTGACGACAGACAGACGGACGGACGACGGACAAATATCGATCACAAAAGCTCACCTTGAGCACTTCGTGCTCAGGTGAGCTAAAAAACTTGGCTATTTGCTGTCTAGTACTAGTCAGAATACATAAGTGAGACGCAACACAACAAAACCAACAAAGTGGGCATGTGTGTCCAGTGAAGATTCAAATCAGCCCGGGCATTTATCCAGTCTGATCAGTCTTTGCTTGTGCTTTAAGGGTAGCTAAGGGTCTACGCTACCTCCATGCCAACAGTGAAGACTCTGATCAGACTGGGTGGATGCCCAGGCTGATCTGTGTCTTCATTGGCTGAGTGCACATGCCACTTTGATGGTTTTATTGTGTTGGGGCTCATATAGCTATTCAGTTGGAGGCAGACTAGCACAAAACTATGTATGGCCAGGACAATGAGAAATCTACAGAATTAGATCTATGCTAAGTGAAGCCTCTAGCTAAACTAGAGGAATGCACAGAGCAGTTTGAGTCTTGCTGTCCACACCATCAGGCACTTTTTTGTGCATAAGCTCAAATTAAGTTGTTTGGGTATACTGTCATCATTTCTGCTATTTTTTTTCAAAGGGAAACAACTCACTGACTTCCTGTCTACTTCCGTGGGTGACAAAAACCTTCCACAAAGAGATCTACTTATGAAAGAATTTGCACCTTGAGTTGCAAATTTTTCCTTAAGAGCTGCCCCCACTCTGAAAAGGGAAGGCAAAACTCCTGTTTTTATAAGGCCTGTCTTGAGCAGCCAACTTTGTGTTCCTCTTGCGGACCTTTTAGACAGGTTGGATTGCAAATGCTAAACAAGCTATATCAAAGTGAGTGAGGGCTCATGCATATCCCCAGTCAGTGCTTTAAACAAAATCTATTTTTTAAGTGGAAGGATCCATGAACATGACTTGACAAATACAATATTCACAATATACATTACTCATAATTCCTATGCTGAGCCAGTAAGGGTATCAACCCATGTCAATAGACACATGTTTAGAGCTCCAGATAAGGCGGGGTATTATGAATAATCTTGAGATTATTCCTAAATTATCCAGTGCTCCACATAAGAACAGGTAAAAGAGATAATTGAGGGGTAATTTTCCATATTTCTGCGTAAAAACATATGTTGTGACCCCTCAATAGAACCGTCTCATCGAGATGGTTCTATTGAGTGGTCACAACGTATGTTTTCATTGAGAAATAATTAAAATCATCTCTGAATTATCTCTGTTATCCCTTCTTATCTGGAGTTCTGATTATCCCTGCCACCCCTTCTTAACTGGAGCACTGCATGTTTGCACAGGATAAGCTGTAAGAAACCTACTTGACAGAGCAACAGAGACAACCATTCCTGAGTTCCAACCATTCTTCATACTTCTCTCCATCTACTCCAACTGACATGGATTTTTCTATGGAATCTCCTGAAATACATTGTTATTACTGTTTGAGCCACTTCATCAGAAAACAAGTTTCTTGCCATGTCTGCACAGAGAGAACAAACAGGGATAAAGACTAACAATTTTGACATAAGGGCCCAGATTGCCAAAATTCAATATTTAATATTAGGGGTATGGACATTTTCTCCACACATTAAGGGCCACAGGGGCCCAGCCCAAAAATTAGGAGATGGCTGGGCTCCAGTTAGTCTGTTTCCCTGACAAATATGCTCATTTAATTTTGCCCTTCTTGAAGCAGATTTCCTGAAGATTTTCAAATTTCTCTATAGCAGAGCTTCAGATATGGTGGGGTTTCACGGATAACTCTGAGGAAATTTTTCTCATTTCTCAATGAAAACATATGTTGTGACCCCTCATAAGAACCATCTCCATGAGACTGCTCTAATGAGGAAACACAACATAAATGTTTTTGTTTTTCTAGAGAAATATAGAAAATTATTCTTAAACTATCCCTGTTACCCCTTCTTATCTGGAGCACTGTATAGTTCTTGTTTAGTTCTTCTTAAAATGTCAAATTGGATGGATCACTTTACGCTGTTAGTAGAATTAACAAGAACACCAAACTTTTATATCTGTCAAGCTTGTTTGAATTAGCTAGTAAGAAAATTTGTAATTTGTAAGAGTCTAACCAAACAGTCTAACCAAATTTTGTCAAATCTCAAGACTTGAGTTTATGACTACCTTACCAAGCAAATAAAACTAACAAACTAGGCCCTGAAAGTCATTATCACAGTGTACGTATGTGTATTACCTTCTCCAAACTCATTCATGATCACAGCTATTTTCTTCCCATGATTCTCTGTGAGGATATAATTCAACAAGGTTGTTTTACCAGAACCTGAAAAATTGGAAAAGAAAATCAAAATTAATGTACTTACAGAATGAATCTCAGGTATTTAGGACAATCATTCCAGCTAACATAAAGTGCATATTGCAACAGGCTATAAGAAATGAGTGTATGCTAGTTTAACCTGTAGACAAGGCAGTGCCAGTTAAGTCTTAGTGTCATATGGTATTGTCAGGATAACACAGCCTCCATGGCCTTGTGGTTATCAGCACTGCCACTCATAAATACCATATTAATCCTTTTTAAAAGCCCCTGCTCTAATAAATGCCTCCTCCTTCTTTTTCTGAAAATATTTTACACTGACTTGCCAAAATAACAAAATATCAGGTATATGATAAAATCATCAAAGTCTGATTCAGACATTGTAGTTTATTATCTGAGCCGCGACACGAGAAAACAAACAAAGTGGATGTGCGCCCAGCGATGACTCCGATCAGTCTGGGCATCCACCCAGTCTGATCAGAGTCTTTGATGTCTGCATGGAGCTAGCTTAGACCCTTAACTACCCTTCAAAGTTCAAGCGAAGAGTCAGGTCTGACTGAGCAGATGCCCAGGCTGATCTGTGTCTGCCCTGGGAGCACAACCACTTTGTTGGTTTTGTCGTGTCATGGCTCATATAGTCAAATGTTTACCTCATCACAGGCCAACAGGTATTTCATGCTAATATCAGCTGTTTTTAGTGATGGATTGCCAAAGTGCAGGAGTTATTTTTATATGGTTAAAGACAGGACTTCTCTGCCGGGGGGTCTGGTTCCCATCTCACAGCAGATTTACCTGTACAGGTAAAGGTGTGAAAATTTATTTGACCAATCAGTGGACCAGAATTACCAGTTATGACCATTTTATTGGCAGACTGGAGGGGTTGACACTATGTGATCAAGAGACAAAATGACACTGTTGAAGTTAATCCTCCTTATATAGCCTTGAAGGTGGTATAATCGTGGAAGTAGGAACTAAATCACGCGACAGTCCAATGTCAAAGAATTTCTAGATATTGTCTTATGACCTTTTTAGACCATAACTCCAGATGAATAACCTTATACAGTTTCGATGCAAAGCAATATAGTTTCAATGTTAGAAATATTCATCCGCATGTGATTGGGTGATCTATTTATAGCAAATGTCACTGGGTTGTAAATTCGTGGACGTGTTCCGCCGCGTGCTAAAAAATCGAAGCACCCACGTCAGGTCACATATTTATTATTTTCTGGTGCATACATGCTTTTGGAAATTTTTTAGCCATGAACAGATTATAGATAGCCCAATCTATATCAGATATTAAGATACCCATCCATTCAAACAGGATTCATATAGAGCTACATTGACTTTCCTTCAACTAACACATTTTTAGCTGTAGCATCATAGCCCTTGAACAGAACGAGTTGAAATTCACTGTATCACTTTATGGGTATATCCGCTTGAATTCAAAATAAAAGTATGCAAAGACTGTTTTCTTTGAAAAAAAATAATAGCCAGGATTCAGCCCTACTCTTAAAACATAACACTTTCTTTTTCAAGAAAAAGCAGATAAGGACCCCCGGTATAATAATCAAATAAGAAAACAATTATGCAATAAAATTTTGCACCCATACTAAGACTAACTGTTCGTCGGAAGGAACAAAATCAGTAATCATTGCCATGTTTTCTCAAGCTAATATCCGAGATTAGAAAATGGCCGCTTTTCAGGTATGCAAAAAAGAAATAGCAAAAGAAACCATAAAAGCAACTGGTCAAACTTTTTAAAAAGTTTTATTGCCTATTTAGGATCTAGGCATTTGCTTTTATTATGAAATAAAACTTTTATGCATGGTTAAATGTTGGAAGAATAAACACTTAGTGAAACTTCTTTAGCGCATGAATATTATGAAAATTACTAACACCCACGAAATTACAACTCCCACGATTTTACAACCTCCAACGATAGTACCTCCCCTGTCTTTAAAATCCCTTAATACTATTTTTGGAAACAGTTTGGATAGTGGCTGATTTGTTACTTTTCTGGCCCTACATAATGCCCCCCTTTTATAAAATGCAATGCCCCAGTAAGTTTAATGAGATTAATAAGGTATTATGACTCTTGTCAATGTGGTTAAGAGGCTTGGCTGGCATACAAGTTAGTAAGAAAGCCACGCTCTTTCTGAAGAAGTTCAGGTAGTTTTCCCTGAGAACTTAAGCTTTTGCTGCCCCACTTTCCCCGCCACCCCCTTGTTTAGCGATCCTCTTGATAAAAGTGAATGAAATAATCTTGTAAGGGGATGAAAGTCTGAACTGCAACTCAAAAATATATTGGATAACTTTTACAACTGTCCCAAAATGCAATACTTTTTAATGAAATGGTCAGAAATTATCTCAGGGTCATCAAAATGTGCTGTTCTCCTCCATGCCCTACACCCCACCATACCTGTATCATCATTGTAAATTTACCAGTACTTAATATTTTTCTAAATGCAATCAATATACCATTATGACAAAATGTAATTTGGCAAACAGAGTAGACCCACATCAGTCTGATCAAGGCCTGCACTGTTAACCATTCTGCTGGCTATGAACACATTTAATGTGTTCATAGCTAGCAGAATGGTGAACAGTGCTAAATCTTTTCATAGCCAGCAGCATGGTGAACAGTGTTAAATCTGTTCATAGCCAGCAGAATGGTGAACAGTGCTAAATCTGTTCATAACCAGCAGAATGGTGAACAGTGCATTATCCACTGCCAAACAATACTTGACAGTCAAATGTGGCTTATAGTGCTTGCTAGTGGTGGGCCGATGATCGACTATAGTGGAAAGTCAGTTGGTTTTGCGTACCGATTGCGATAATCGATTGAGAAATACGGCAATCGATTGTAGTCGGTTCGGTTCCGGGACTCGGGGTTTTCACCTTTTCAAGGAGCGCAACTCGCAAAAGAACAATGGCAGACGCCATCGGTTACAGTAGGCAAGAAATCTATCCCTTTTCCGGCAGTAAAATGAGATCAAAAGTGTGGAATAACTATGGTTTCTACAAGAACAAAGGGGGTCTACCGCCCGAGAGAAAATTTGGACATGACACAAGCTATTTATGGACTTGTTGAAAATCCAACATAAACAAAGGTACTACGTAGGTTCGGTAGTATCTAATATTCGATATATAGGTAGAACCGTTATTCAACCAAGTATGTAAGAGAACATGTTACTGAATGACGATTTTGTATGACTTGTATGATCATTTTGGCAAAAAAAATGAAATATATGACATAATTTAAACAAATTGCAGATTTTGTGTGTAACAAGTTGCAACTTTTTAAAAAGCTTCAAGTGTCAGATAAAAAATAACACATGACTCAGACTGTGCATGAGGTGCTGTGCACATGAACACCATATAAAGAATAACTGAGCACCCTGGATTAGTTTTGAAGACTGAGTTTTTGCTGTTCACACATGTCATTTGTTGTTGCTTACATATTGTGGTGCTGCAAATATTGTTTGTGTATTTGAAGTTCTTTCTTGTCACTTCTGTTTATCAGGTATGGTTTTATAATATAGACAAATGTGAGAAACCGATTATACAATCGATAGCTAGTTGGTTTAGTCTTCCGATTATGAACCGATGATCGATTGTGATTTCAAACCGATTGCCCACCACTAGTGCTTGCACTGGTAAAAGTCTGCGAGTAATATACTTCCTAAAACCTCTAGAGCTGGCACTTCCAAATCTGACAGCCTGGAAGTCATAAATTCCTTCTGGTGAAGTAAATGCAGGGAATTTCCACATGTATCAATAATTAAGAGTTTCATTGGTTACTAAGCTCATTGAATATAATGTCACTGACTATATAAATTGACTATAGCTAGCATGGAAATACATACATGCTTGTAAATTTTCAATTACAATACACCATTTTGCACCTTTTGGACTTCTAGAATCTAAAACATGGAAGTCAGGACTTCCTGTTTTTCAAACTTAATGCAAGTGTGGGACTCATCATAATACTTTTTGAACCATTACATCATTTGGTCACTGTGTTACCATTAGTGATGTTCCGATGATCGATTAGAATCGAAAGTTGATCGATTACATGTACAGTTGGATTTCGATTAATCGAGCCCAAATGTGTATAAACCGATTAATCAAGAAAGGGAAGATTCATAAATTTGTCAGCTTTATAGCTTTCTAAGATCTCTAATTTGCAGCAAACCTTACAAACCATTTCCATGATTTATTCAGCTGATAATATTGAAACTACAATGCACATGCCAGAGCAAAATAACCCTCCATTTGCGAGATGCAAAAATGGGACAGAAAAGATCTATGTTTGATTACTGCTGCTGCATCATTTTGCTTATCGATATATATTTATTCAAAAGTACCTTTCCGCCTAGTATGACTGTAAAAGCTATAATCTGAACAACATAAAGACCTAAATACATTTTCTAGATCTTCTGAGGTAACAACATGTATACATTATATGTATTTCTATGAAATTATACTGACAATCTGTGCAGCTTCTTTTATTAATGTGTGCATGTACTTAACCAAGTTCTTACAAACGGGGAAACCAGTATGGATCTGCAGAACTGAATAATGCAGTATAAATATGAGAAATTAAGACCAAAGGGGGGAATTCAGCAATCCTAGTAACATTTTAGGCTTTCTACCAACTGATTTCGATTAAATCGATTATCGGTCACTTGCACTGAACCGATGATCGATTATAAAATTTCAACCGATTCCCATCACTAGTTACAATATTTACAGAGTTCACGAAAGTCTGCGCGAGTTTACAGGTCCAAATCTGGAAAAATGATTAAAATGTACTTGAAAATTCTGAGTATTTTTACCAGACCGGATGAATTTTTACCAGACATGTCAGGCGATCAGACGAAGTTTCGTGAAGACTTTATTTAGTGCAATAGCTGCAGTTACTTATATTCTTACCAAGAAAACCAGTTATGATTGTAATAGGAACTTTTTTCACACTAACAGGAACTAGTTCAGGTATTTCATCTTCATCAGAAGACATCTTTAGCTAGCCTGAAAGTGAAAAAATATATTTTAAGATGATAAGTGCCAAAAATGAAAATAACTGAATTTGCAGGCAGCGTATATTTAGGCTGCTTCATATGGATCTACACAGTTTACAATCAAGTTCTTTTTATTCTTTTCAAGATACAGATTGGAAGAAACATCTTTTTTTAATTTGCAGACATAAATTCAAGGGTTAATATGATAAGACATAAAAGCTGTTGCGTCCTACGTACTCTATACTACTATCTCTTTATATGTAAAAGGGAGGTAAGAGGCCCTAGGCTATAAAAATTATGTATCAAACCCTATGACAAAGTAATCATCAAATCCGATAACCATCCAATCACCACAACTGAACTTTGATCTTGCAATATTTTGCTGTCATTACCTTGGATGGAAGTTGTCAGTCTAAAAAGGTAAAGAGGTAAAGGTTTCCCATAGCCTAGGGCATCTTACCTACACTGGGTGTCAAACTGCCTCAATTTAAAGGACTGATCTGCACAAAGGTGTAAGCAGTATACAAAGAATTAGATAGATATGAAGCTACACAGTTTGTTTGGCTTGAAACATAATGCCCAGTAGTGCCCAGGTCTGGAGAATGGGACACTGTCTCTTCTCATAGGGCATGGCTGGAAAAATCCACTCGTCCACTCGCCATGGCGAGTGCCTCAAGCTACAGGACGAGTAGAATTTCTCAGTACTGCCAAGGTAACTTATTAATTTCACTATACAGCTTCTGACGCAGGATGAGTGACAATTTAAGAATTTTCCAGCCCTGTAGGGATACCCAGGAACCTCTTTGCATCAACTTAGGGCATAGAGTTTAGGTAGGTCCAGCATCCTAAAGACAGGACGTCTCTGCAAGAAGGTCCAGTCCAAGCAAATACAATATTCAAATTGTATTTGTAAAGGTGTGAAAATTTAGTCAACTAATCGGTGGACCAGAATTGTCAAACATGGTTTAATCTGTTGGCTGACTGGAGATGTTGCAACTTTTGATCAAGAGACAAAATGGTAAGTAGTTGTTGTTTGAATTTCCTCTTCACAGGCAGCAATTTACAGGGCTCCTGTTACAGATCCCTGAAAACGTATCCACAATGGGAAGTGCATGGGTCACAGTCTGTATGTAAATGATAAAGTAACTGTTCATCCTTCATTTACAGTCCCACCTGTTTTTAAGTACCGATACAATATTATGTCAAGACAGGGCTAAAAAATTCCACTTCATCATATATTTATGTCCAATACTCATGATGACAAGTGACTCCTGTTGTGGGACAAGTAACAGCTCCACTATTTCAGAAGTATTAGTATTTTTTGTGTAAGCTACTAAAACTACAGCATTTTGACCATGTAAGATGGATGAGTGATCCTAACTGGAATGTGCTGGCAAGAGTGCTGATCTTAGGGCTATATTTTTACACATGCCATACACCTTCAAAACTAGCTAGACCGTATCCTGCCTGCAAAAGTGTTCCTTTAAACTGCACCACTGACACCATAAAGCACAAGTCATTTGCAACCCCAGCTGCCCCAGGAACTGACAGTGTTACAACTGTACTGTGCATGAGTGGGGCTGTTGATTTCCTGTCAGAATGGCTGAGGCACTGATAGCAACCACAACTGTTGAAGTCAGTCCCTAAGGATGGTGGTGGTGGGGGCTTTTAACAGGGATTTGATCAGAAATTTGTCACCGCAGACTGCCAGTGCAAGGACACTATCAGGGCTTTGCGTAGGGGAAGTCAAAGCCTCCACTATTACAACAGTTTTCATGCAACTCTGTCTGACTGCCGGTCAAGTCTGGAAAAATTCCGTCTGATCAGCTTTAGGGGTTGTGACTCTGAATCCAGTTTATTACGTACACTTTGACTGTGAACAACCAGTTCAATATGATCCTTCTGACTGGGTTTCAAATCATTAAAATTATGATTAGGAACTTCACAAACAACAGAATAATCCTGTTCTGTGCAAATGGCAAATTCCTTTTCAAGAACGGCACCCTTTCTTTGTGGCTGCCATGCGGTCAGTTGTGCAGTCTTGGCAGAATTCTCCTGTTTCCAAAACTTCTGACTTCTGGCAGGGTCCCTTGCAACAGTTGATGGTGATTCTTTTTTCTGCTTTGGCTTTCCTTTCAAGACATCGATAAGATCCGGACAACTCACTTCAAAAACAGAATGACCGTCCTTCAATAGCAGGTCATTTTTCGACTTTTGGGCGGTTAAAGTCTTGCCCACCAGTGGGAAGCTCTTTGAATTCCTGGCTAATTTCCATGAAAACTTGGATTCCTCTCTCTCTATAAGGTTGATACAATCAAGAAGAGTTTGGGGAATAACAACTTAGGTGACAGATTATCTGAGCTGCCCATTGTTTTTCTTCCAAAAGCTTTTAAGTGAACAAAAGCATGTCCTCCAATTTTGACGGACTGTGTCCAATCACTTAAAAAAAAGAACTTCCAGCCCTAAACTTCTGATGCGATTCCCGAGCCTACCAGGCCGAAAAGGAACAGGGCCGAAACGACCCGTTTCGTCACCTACGAAATAAGCATATCATATGAGCGTATTTATATGCTTTCATAGCTCAGAAATGTGATCTTCTTTTAAATAAACTGATATCAGCTCATAATTATCTTTGTTTTCATATTAAACATTGCTATTTTTTGATAAAATCTTACTTAGAAATCCTGTGCAAAATATGCAGTCAATTAAATTCGCAACTAGAAGCTTGATTTAAATTTCGTAGTTTGTTTATTTGTGTATGCAAACGTCTACATAGACAGAAATTATCTAGTCCAATTTTCCCGAAATGATCCGCAACGGAGAAACATGTCTCCATATGGAGGGTCGGGTATGAAAACCACAACCCGTACCTCCGTACTCCGTACCTAAATCCGTACCAGAAAATTTTAGGTCCTGTTGGGAAGCAACCAAAGAACCTAAAGTTAGAATAATTGGTATCATATTCAGGCATAATGAATAACAAAGATCTGCAAAAAAATCAAAATGACTTATTTTTTAATAAGATGACATTTTTGTATTTCGAAGGGGTATGAAAACCACAACCGTAGCTGAGATCGTTTTTCAGGCATCTTTCGATAATGACACCAATTTAATTGAAATATCCACTCATACATGTTACAAAAGTAATATTAAACTCATAGGAAGCAAAAAATATATAATCAAGCATGTAAAATGTTGTTTTTCTATAATATCGCACTTTTACCGGAAACTGTTCTAAACATAGAACCATAACAAAATATGAAAGTGCAAGGGTGGTCGCACATAGAGATTTCAGTATTTTAAAACTGTCTTGAGAAGCTGCTTTTATACTTGTATATACAAGAACTGTAAATATTTTACAACTACAAACTGTATATACGTTTTAATGGATGTTATATCACTACTCTTAAAGTGAAAACTTTTATGGATTAATGTTCTACTCCAAGAGGTTTCTCAACATTGAGGGGAAAGACAACAACAAGAACAAGAACAAGGTCCGATTCGGTTTCTACTATAGAACCGCGTGTCATAATTAAGATAGGACAAAATAGCATAGAATTTATCAAAATCTTACATATATTTTTGTATTATTATTAGTTTGAGTTATAAATATATTTTTATTTAAATCTAATAAATATGAAGACATGTCCCATCCCGTTTTTCGCACATTTGACGAACTGCGGTTCGATTGTAGAAACCGTATCGGACCATATAAATTTGTTATGGTTCTATTTTTAGAATATCCTTCAGTATGATCGCGATATTGTAGAAAAACAACATTTTACATGCTTTATTTTATAATAATTTGCTTCATATTAGTCGGATATTGTTTTTTCTTCATGTTGGAGTGTATATTTCGATTATATTGGCGTCATTATCAAAAAATGAAGGAAAACCGATATTAGGTACGGTTGTGGTTTTCATACCCCTTCGAAATACAAAAATGTCATCTTATTAAAAAATAAGTCATTTTGATTTTTTTGCAGATCTTTGTTATTCAAACTATGGTTTGAGGGCTGGATTTGGATTTGGATTGTTTCAGTTCCTGGTCTTTGCATACTTTTTACTTTCATACCCCTCAAAAATTCCAAAATGTTATTTTCTTCAAAAATAAGTAATTTTTGAAATCCCGTTTATGTAACAGATGTTTATTATACACTATGCCTTAATATGATACCAATTATTCTAACTTTAAGTTGTTTGGTTGCTTCCCAACAGGACCTAAAATTTTCTGGTACGGATTAAGGTACGGATTACGGAGGTACGGGTTGTGGTTTTCATACCCGACCCTTTAACAGGCGGGATTTACGGCAGAAAGAAAGAAGAAAAAGAAAGAAGTCTCCAATCTGCACACATGGTATGATCCCGGAATCATTCGTCAATAATTACG
This sequence comes from Ctena decussata, assembly GCA_963989385.1. NCBI lineage: Eukaryota > Metazoa > Mollusca > Bivalvia > Lucinida > Lucinidae > Ctena > Ctena decussata. Next base: position 4,578,580 of record OZ022501.1, on the reverse strand, counting down.
GAATCAAACGATTGATTTATTCCACTTTTGTGGGTGTCCTCAGGGTCAAATATCAACTGGTTAACTCTCCCCCGTGTCGAGTACCACTAAGAACTGAAATTGGCTTGTTTCTCGGGACTTTACCCAGTCATACATGATACTTAAAGCACGGTAAGTAATATTTCCGGCAATTGCATGTGACACCATCTGGCTAGCTGACAAAAATAAAAGAAGATTCATTTAACTGCTGCTCAGATTCTTAGCTACCCTTTATGTGCCTTTAAGTGCACAGTGAAGACTCTGATAAGACTGGGCGGATGCCTAGGCTGATTACTTAGCACAGATGCCACTTTGCTGATTTTGTCATTTCGCAGCTTAACTTTGAGTTCTGGTAACATTACATTCTTCTTTTTTCTAGTGGCTTGTTCAAGGTTCGTTGTGTTTCTCACACACACCCTCAGCGAAGAAAGGCGACAAAACAAATCGTTCCAACTATCGTCCTGTATCCCAAACATATATGTGTTGTAAAGTCTTACAGCAGAGGACTTTTCTGTGGTGGAAAAAAGCCAGAAGTAGTTCTCAGCTGTATAGGGGCTGGGAGGTTCTCTGTGAAACCACCGCGGCCCCGAGGGGAACAGCCAACCATTCATACTTGCCAGCGCAGGGTTTGAACCTACGCGGCAGAGGTATGTAGCCAGTCTACGGTTTATAGGTAAACCTCGCTACCGATTGAGCTATCGGGGAGCCTAATTTAATTTGTCCATGACATAACATTTGACATGCAACATGATACTCGTTTTGGACTTTGTTAATGCCTTCGATAGGGTTGCGCATAGCAAACTTTTGTACAATCATGCATCATGTGGGGTTAAGAGAAATGCTTTGGGACGGATAGGTCCCAGAGAGTTGTCCAGAAGGGAGAGTCATCATGTTCCAGTGCTTTCTGATGTACCTCAAGGCTCAGTGATGGGCCTGGTCTTACTTCTAATATACATAATGACCTGCCAGGACATGTCATCAACAGCACTGAGACTTTTTGCTGATAGCACTCTCTTATACTCAGCAAATCACAGCTCTTCTAACTGCACAAACCTTCAGAATGAACTAAATAACTTAAAAGATGAGAATCAGACTGGCAGATGGCCTTTCACTTTGAAAAGTGTTAAGTGATCTTTATTACAAAGAAGCGCCTATCTTGCACAAGTACTCTCTTCGAGACCATGCCCTGTTTTCTTTTCCTAAAATCAAATATCCCGGAGGCCATATAAGTCAAGACCTTCACATATACACTGTTTTATGTGTTGTTGGTCGCTTTGTCTGTTATTGCTACATTGCTTGTGAGGTACATGTAAAGGCTAGCCCGTTGACCACCTACATGGGAAGGCTGTTCACATGGCTGCCGCCAGTGATGTCTTTGGTTGTGACTAATTTTGTGACTTATTTTGAGTCTCTTTCCCACATGATGTCTTGAGTTGGATCTGGGTTTGAATTATGTCAGTTCCTGAGAATTTTCTTACTCACTTTTCCATCTTTTTCAAGACAAATCAATCTCTAGGTTTTCTGAAAGAAATATCAGTTTAAACTCCAGTCTGGTTAAAGAAAGAGCCTACCAATCCATTGTTCGTCCCAAATTTGAATATTGCAGCGCAATTTGGGATCCAAAACTGCATTAGCTGTATTGGGGATGGTGACAGGACAGCCCGTCGTCTAGTAGACCACCTGGAGATGTAAAAGGTGGGTTACAAATTGATATTACAACACTTCGAGGTTCACGGATACGCTTTACAGCCTGCAGTGGAGAGTCTTAAAGCAAAGAAGGATTGATTCCAGACTGTGCATGCTGTAAAAGATCCGTAACCACCTTGCAGCCACGGATGATGAGACTAATAAACAGAGGGACACAGGAAGACGGATCAAAGATGGGCTGATTCCAAGTTGCGCATGCTGCACAAGATCTGTAATGACATTGTCGCCACGTATGAGGAGACTAACCTGAAGAGAGGGAAAATGTCATTACCAATATCACCAGTTAAGGACAGACAAGGACCACACGCGTTCTTTTTTTATCCCCAGGACGGTCATACAGTGGAATCAGCCTTCCAGTCAGACTTAGTTTAAACATATTTTATTTCATAACATCACAATACCACATGTATTTACATAACATGAGAACATTTAAAGGATCAGAACGGAAGCTAAAGCTTATCGAGTCCTAAACCATAAATATATATATATACAATTTGTATCATTGTTGGCGGACTTTAAAGAAAACATTACAAAAACAGTAGAACAGCAAAGGCAATTGAATAAATATAACCAGCAGGCGCACAGCGTTCGATCAACATTGAATCAACGTCGATTCAACGTCGTTACGTTGAATCAACGCCGATTCAATATCGATCCAACGATAGGTCACCTTATACATACAAATAGGAAATAATATAAAAAGAAAGGAAAGAGAAAAAATAATCTCAAACACTCAAGATGGAATTTGGGCTTTAGAGAGGGGGCTCGGACTTTTAACCTGTTGTTAATGATATGGAATGAAATCGTCGCAAATTGATAACGTTCTTCATACTAATAAAACCGGCGTGTTTCGAGAATAAACTTCTGTACATGAGTGAAGATACTTATATTTGTTTCTAGAGATAAGGACATGTCACCATACAACAAAAGATTTAGAGAAGGAGTTTGGTATTCCGTAATCGCATTCAAAAGTTCGTTTCGTTGTGTTTGGTAATACCTACAGTGGAAAAAGAAGTGCAGACTGTTTTCAATACTACCACAACTGCAAAGAGGCGAATCAGAAATATTTTTAAGAAACAGATCTAGATTAAGTGAGCTACAATTGGTCCTAAGCCGCGTATGTAAGATTTGAGCTTTCCGGGTTCCAGAATAATAGTGTTTAGGGACTGTTCTTTTATCTTTCTTAAGAAAATATTTAAATGAATTTACAGAGTCGGTTTGTTTTGCCTCATCAGGTAAACTATTCCAGGCTCTGATAGATGAAGGCGGAAATGAGTAGTAGTACTGGTTTGTTCTGGCAGCAATAGTTTGGAGGTCATTAGAATTACGCAAATTATATCGAGATAGAGCACTGACTGGTTGTGGGACTAGAGATGATAGGTATAAAGGTGTAAGATTATGCATCATTTTATAAAATAAAATAAGTTTATGATCTCGTCGTCTATTTTGCAGTGATTCCCAACCAATTTCGTTGTATAGCGCATTTAAAGAAACAAGTTTAGTGGCTCCTACAGCTATCCTTGCGGCTTCATTTTGAATTTTGTCTAATTCATTTTTTTCATACTGAGAGCAATTATCCCAAGTGACGTCCGCATATTCTAACAAGGGTCGAATAAACGCTAAATATATTGTTTCTAGAGATTTTCTGTCTAATTGGAACTTCAACTTTCTCATAATATTAATTCTAAACCATGCCTTTTCTGTGATATAGTTTATATGTTGATGCCAACTGCCGTCATTCGAGAGAAATAAGCCAAGATGCTTGTGAAAGTCAACTTCTTTAATCTGTACGTTTTGCATGAGAAGAGGCGGATGTTGAGGTCTATTAACTTTTCGAGATATTAGAAGAGATTCTGTTTTTGTAGGATTGAAAGATACTAACCAAGTTTGAGCCCACTGAGTAATTTTATCGAGATCAGTATTCAGGCAATCAGCAGCTAATAAAGGATTTTCTACAACTATATAGAGGCTGGTATCGTCTGCAAACAGTCGGATACTTGAACCTATGTCAGTTACGATGTCATTAATATATAGTAGAAAAAGCAAAGGGCCTAAGATTGATCCTTGAGGAACACCAGCTCTGATGGAAGCCCAGTCTGAGACAACTCCTGGGAGAACAACTCGTTGCTTTCTATCAGAAAGATAGTTTGTAAACCAAGTTAGAACCTCTCCTGTGACACCAGCAGCTTCGAGTTTGTGAAGAAGACCAGCATGCCATACACGATCAAAAGCTTTGCTGATGTCACAGAAGACAGCCCTAACCTCTTTACCGCAGTCTAAAGCTTCACAGAAAGTGTTATAAAGGTAAGTAAGCTGGTTTACCGTCGAATCACCAGGTATAAAACCAGACTGAACAGAAGATAGCAAATTGTTATCTCGAAAATGATTGAATAGATATTTAAATATGAGCTTCTCAAAAAGTTTAGCTTCTGAGTTAAGAAGTGATATCGGTCGATGATTGGAGACTTTAGACAAATCGCCTGTCTTAGGGACAGGGCAGACATTGGCTTCCTTATATGAAGTAGGCACACTGCCGGTGCGGAGAGACTGACTGAAAAGAGAACAAAATGGAAAGGAAAGTTCACTTGCTAGTTCCCGAAGAATTCGATTACTGAGTGCATTTGGACCAGAAGCTTTTCCCACTTTCAGTGTTTTAAGGATTGATTCCACTTCGAGAGGAGAAAGAACAATACTGCTTAACTGTGAGCGAACTACACTTGGTACTTTGTCAGGAAGAGTTGCATTATTCTCGTCTTATATCGTCTGACTTTGGAAGAAATGGTTCAGAATGTTTGCTTTGTCATGTTCATCTGTAATATATATGATTATCATGTTCAAGTGGTGGAATAGTTGACTTAGTGCTCGGCGATATAAAGGTTTTGAGGGTTGACCACCAGTCTCTTGCTGTAAGTGATTTTGAGTTTAATTTCTCTGCAAGTTTTTCATTAAAAGATTTTTTCGAGTCACGAATCATGCTAATTACTTTGTTGCGTAGTGTTTTCAATTTAGTCCAGTGTATATTTAAATTTGTTCTTTTAACTTTTTTGAAAGCCCTTTTACGTTTCCGTATATGCCTTTTAATAGAAGAGGTTAGCCAAGGCGGTTCGAAAGGTTTAACTCTTATATGTTTATTCGGTATACATTCATTAGCTATGGCATTTATAGTAGTATTTAAACTATTTGCATATTTATCTATATCATCGTCTTGCAAAGAGTCCCAATCAATAGCTGATGCTTTTTGTCGTAATAGATTGTAATCTCCTTGCTCATATCTCGCCATATGTGTCTTACAAATGATTTAAATTTGGGTTTGGAGAACTTATAAATACCAAAAATTGGGCAATGATATCTTACTTCTTGATTTAGGAAGGGATCCCCAACACCACTAAGTAATAAATTATTTTTATTACTAACCAGAATAATATCGATTAGGGAAAACGAGTTTTCAGTGAAGTGAGTGGGCTGGTCAATAGTCTGATAGAATGAGAACTGCTGACTATGGTGGCTGGTTTGTGCCATTTCGTCTTTTCGTCTTTTCGCCGCGAAAAGACGCCACGCGAAAAGACGAAAAGACGAAAAGACGCCATGCGAAAAGACGAAAAGACGAAAAAACGCCAGGCGAAAAGACGAAAAGACGAAATAACGCCAGGCGAAAAGACGAAAAGACGAAACCCGCCACGCGAAAAGACGAAATTGCAGCGCGAAAAGACGAAAAAACGCCATGCGAAAAGACGCCATTTGAAACTCTTAAATTGTCGTCTTTTCGCGTGGCGTTTTTTCGTCTTTTCGTCTTTTCGCCTGGCGTCTTTTCGTCTTTTCGCATGGCGTTATTTCGTCTTTTCATCTTTTCGCGTGGCGTTATTTCGTCTTTTCGTCTTTTCGCGTGGCGTTATTTCGTCTTTTCGTCTTTTCGCATGGCGTCTTTTCGTCTTTTCGTCTTTTCGCATCACGTGTTTTGCATTAAGATATATCAATATATCCTATTCTAAATGCAGTTAATACTCTAAAAACTTAGACAGGTGTTTCTTTTTTAAACTGTGTAGACCCTGATCAGAATGCAATCTGTAAAGAAGTGTACTAATCACGGTTTGCAGCTTTTGCCGCTAAACTGTTCTTTTAAAAACATTACCAAAAATATGAGGAAAGAAGTCATTATGGTATTTCTACTGAACGGACAGAAAAGAAAATGAGCCGTCCTAATGTTTTGGAGTAAAACACTCCAAACAAATTTCATCCTATCTTAATTTTGATCTTAAACTGCCTAAAAGATTAACCACTTGTTGACCATGTAATCTCTCTCAAACTATGGAATACAAACATTGAAACATTGTTGTACTTCGCTGTATGAAAAAATAATGATACGGTATTTTCCCTAATTTGACATACATTTAACTGCAGCTAACCCAAAATTTGGACAAGTTTATAGTTTTCTAAAGACGTGCCAATCGCAGACAGAGCAGGACCTGATTAGACTTCTCTTTGGCTTATGTGTCCCAATATTTAAGAATATTATGGTATCATTTAGCTGCAGCTCAAGCTATAACACTTTCTTATAGGAAGTATTTTTAATCTGAATGCACCTCTGTGAGAGATCCATTTTAAATTGAAAATGTGCCTCCTTCCGCCTTTTTTACAAAGGGGCACAACTACTGTTACTTCCTCTTCAAGCCTTCTTTAAACGGCAGGGATGGATTTTGCTAGCTCAAATAGGGCAGCTGAAGACAGGACTAGGTGGAAAAGGAGTGTTTTAGAGTCATCTGTGGTGCCCCAACGACCGCACAAGATTATGGGATAGGCTAGACTAGACCAGCGGTTGCAGTCAGTTCGACCGCCCCCCCCCCCCACCCCTCCACACACACACACACCCTCGCCTCAGTGGCTGAAGACAGGACTAGGTGGAAAAGGAGTGTTTTAGAGTCATCTGTGGTGCCCCAACGACCGCACAAGATTATGGGATAGGCTAGACTAGATCAGCGGTTGCAGTCAGTTCGACCCCCCCCCCACCCCTCCACACACACACACACCCTCGCCTCAGTGGTCCTTCAGATGTCTCTAAACCGCGTGGTCCTGTCTTCATATGACCTTAGCATTGGTGGGACGTTTTGCCCAATTCTCTCGATCTCTCAGTTTGAACAATAATATTGTAACACAGTTTACTAAAAAAATACATTACAAGCAAATAGTAGATTAGGTGCTAGCATTAAGTAATAAATTTGGACCATGTTACCATTATGATCCTAAATCCTAGGACATATGTGTCCTGGGAAAAGAGTGGTCTGGTCAGGCTCTGCATTGATAACCATTCTGCGTATGTTATGATACAGCTCGAGATATGAAAATCTACTTGTTCAAACTTAATAAAAAAAAAAAAACAAAAAAAAAACGGTTATTTTTACGTAGGATGCATGGAGACACAGGTTTCAACATATTTGCATCTGTGCTTAAGGTGAACGGGACCACTCTCAGGGGAAGCAATTTTGCATTTTTGCATCCTTTCTTAAGGAGGGTCAGCTCTTGAAAGTAGAATTTGGTCCTCTAGGAGCAAATTCTTTCCTTTAAAAGTAGACCTATTTAAGAATCTATTTTTTTCTGTTTGCTTCACTTCCCTATCTTGGAAGGCAAATAGAATGTCACAAAAGTTGACCCCCTTTGTAAATATGACAGAAGGGGACAGAATGTTCAGTATTAGAGAGATCTTTCTTGGAGGTGTATACATTCAGCTATACAGTCAAACCTGCTTATGTGGTCACCTCTATTAAGGGATCACCTGTCTTGAGCAGCCACCTTGGTCCTTTGAACCAAAATACAGTGTAAATGAAATGTATTATGGGGTCATCTGTCTTAAGTAGCCACTTTTTGTCCTTCCCTTGGGTGACCCCCTAAGACAGGTTTGACTGTATTTCTCAAAAATGCTTGCTACAACAACGTAATAGGTCTGCCTACGCTCCTGAATGAGTAAATTTGCGTCTGCTAATTTTTAAGTCAACCTGGCCCAGATTATTTTAATCAATAACTGTAATTATTGCCGACCCCATACTAATACTTTTAGCTATCCTTTTCACTTTTAACAACTTTTATTTTTCTGTCGGATAAAATAAATCCATCCTAATTTTCATAAGACTGCTGCTAGATACTGATTATCTTGATTAAATCTGTGTTTGATCTCATTCAAAAAGGCACAAATTTGTTATTCAATCTAAACGGTACCATAGTGACCCAAAATGTTGCCGACCCCACGTTAATTTTATAGTCTATCCTTACAATTTTAGCTGTCAAAAAGATATATAAAAAGCATTTCAGTGGCAAATTCTGTGATCAAAATGCTTCTGTAGCTGCTTTTGCAGTAGTCTGATATGAATCTATATTGTTTACTCAGACAAATCTGTCTTAGTATTAGGAATCAATACAGTTATCAATGAAAGGGTATTTGTGTGTCGTTATTTCGTCTTTTCGTCTTTTCGCGTGGCGTCTTTTCGTCTTTTCGCATGGCGTTATTTCGTCTTTTCGCGTGGCGTTATTTCGTCTTTTCGTCTTTTCGCTTGGCGTCTTTTCGTCTTTTCGGCGCGAAAAGACGAAAAGACGCCATGCGAAAAGACGAAAAGACGAAATAACGCCACGCGAAAAGACGAAAAGACGAAATAACGCCACGCGAAAAGACGAAAAGACGAAATAACGCCATGCGAAAAGACGAAATAACGCCATGCGAAAAGACGAAAAGACGAAAAGACGCCACGCGAAAAGACGAAAAGACGAAAAAACGCCACGCGAAAAGACGACAATTTAAGAGTTTCAAATGGCGTCTTTTCGCATGGCGTTTTTTCGTCCTTTCGCGCTGCAATTTCGTCTTTTCGCGTGGCGGGTTTCGTCTTTTCGCCTGGCGTTATTTCGTCTTTTCGTCTTTTCGCCTGGCGTTTTTTCGTCTTTTCGTCTTTTCGCATGGCGTCTTTTCGTCTTTTCGTCTTTTCGCGTGGCGTCTTTTCGCGGCGAAAAGACGAAAAGACGAAATGGCACAAACCAGCCACCATAGCTGACAAAGTAATTCTATTTTTCTCGCAGATTGATAATTGAGAACATTCAAGTTGAAGTCACCAGTCACAATTATATCGGCTATGCCAGTATCTAGTGCTAATGCTAAGGAATCTTCTATATTAGAGTAATAATTGACATCAGAATTTGGCGGACGATAGAAGAGACCAAAAAGAATATGTTTACGACTATTTGCGAGTTCAATCCAAATACTTTCTACATCTCTAATTTCTAAGTCGTCTCGGCGTTTATAGTGAATACTTTCTTTCACATAAATCATAACCCCTCCATGGGTGTCCCCGATTCGATCCTTACGTTCAGGAATATTGTATGTGTCAAGCATTAAGTCATTTGTGGCTGTAGCAGGACCAAGCCAGGTTTCCGTGAAGGCTAAAATATCGAACTGAAGTAATTCCGCATGTAGAATTTCAAGCTTAGGAACAATACTTTGAACATTGTAGTGGACAAAGGACATGTTATGGTTAAGGCTGAGAGAATTAAAGATGGTGTCGGACATGTTAGAAGAGCTAGATGAAATATCAGAAGAGGTCGATGCAGGACCTGGGTTTGGATGAATATCTCCTGAACAGAGTAGAATAATCGTTAGCCACACTGCAAATTCAACAAGCAAGAAAGCAGGTAGTGGTGATTAATGTAAAAGCAGAATTAGCCCTGATAGATTTTCCCAGTATAACAGATTTGCGGTAGCCAGTGGTGCAAGTATTATGAACCAAAAATTCGTTATTTAACATAACTTTTAGTAAAGAATAAGTAAAAGTGTTATATTTATGTAATGCAACAAGCACGAGCAAATGCACCAAAAATGTAAATCTATACATGCGACGATCAGTTGGCGTGACAGCTACCTTTGTTTTTCTATATAACAGTGTCATGTAATTGAAGTAAGAAACAGTAAAAACAATACAAGTGCCATCACACCAACTGAAGTGAAGTAATAGGATAAACAGACAGTCTGTTGGTATTCAACCCTCTCTCTCAAGCACAAATGACAAGGAAAAATAAATGAAAACGAAAAAAAGACAATAAGTAACATCATGCTAGAAACAGGAGGTAATACTATTAAGTATGTGATTGGAAAAACAACATTGGACTGTGTGTTCAAGTGTGTCCATAAACTGGAGTTCGTAAGAGCTAAAATATATAGTCAGTGCCATAAAAAGGCCCTAATTGTTTTTTCTTTGACAGTGCGTGTAAATATATATTCAGTATAGCAAATAAAGTAACCCAGTTAGCACTGCATGTCCAATTTAGTTTGTTTTTTACGTCTGTGAATGTAAGTATATGCATGATTGTGTAAGTACATGTTTGTGTGTGTCCGTTTGTGTGTTTATATGCATGATTATTTATGTTTGCAAATACACTCATTTGTGCAAAGGCTTAATGATTGAGTACACTCCAGTTTTATAAATGACATTCAATGTAATAAAACAAAAAATCTCTTAGGAGACTTGCATGACAAAGTCGCTGGAAGTCGTCAAGACTCAATTCTCGAAGATTCAACACTCTAGGCTCATGTTATTTCTAGGACACATATTCTATCTCTTTTGTCTCTCTTTACTTGCTTTTATCTCTCCACATTCTGTCTGCCCTGTCTCATCGTCTTCCATTTATCCTTAAACTAATTTCCTTTTCGCACTCTTAATGATTCTCAAAGCTGAGAGCATACCTGTATACTGGCAAAAGCAAACATAGTGAAGTGCCCCATTAAGCTACAGAAAGCGTGAATAAAGATGCAAAGTATTATAAAGGGCATCAATCTAGTCGGCAGCTAGGATGGCTACCGACCGCATCATATTTAACCTCACACGAAGAGATCATGAGACGACTGTCAATGATCATGGGGGAACCAAGAGGCTGCTGTAAGCTCAACTGAGTCCAGTCTGTCCATACAAGAGGCTGTATGTGGCGACCAGACCGCTGAAGTTTTCTGCACCATTGTTTTGTTTGCTGCTTTTGGGAAATCAAAGTATCTGAGTTGCCCTTTTCTCGGCGCAGCCGAGTATAATTCCACTTTTGTTCCACATTTCACAAGATTTCATTGGTCAAATAACACGTATGTCAAAATTTAGCCAATGATATCTAAGGTCAATGAATATTTAATCTTCGTTTTTCCCCCGTGGTACTGCACTGCGTAAATATTGCATCATGTTGGTGTCTATTTTGGAATCAGGTCAGCGTGAAGTACTTTGTCTACAGAAAAAGTGCTTCGCGCTAAGAATGGTGAACCAAGAAACACCCAATCGAATACGCACATACAGAGGCCGTGTTCTCCGTTTCCATTCCTCTGGTGTTGTGCAATGTGCATACGATCGTCGAAGATTAAGAAACTCATAGTCGTATTAAAAATTAACTAACGCAATGATATCAAGTAGAATTTGCTCTTATAAATGGATCTATCTAGATGTCAGAGACTGAACGTTGTAAGGTGAATAACTTAGAGCGAAGACTGCTATTTCTCCAGCATCAATTATCTGTATATTTCGGATTTGTCAATGTTTCTATATGGTTTGCGAGTTTGGACATAATTTTAGTATTCTGACCACTTCTTGCTGGAAACCTGCTCAGTCAACCATCAAGAGATTTTCTTTGAATGTAAAATGGTCGTCTTTTGAGCAATAACTGGTGTAGTTACACTGTAAAAAACTTCCCGTAAAATTTTACGGCGGATATCTGGCAGCTGGTTACCGTAATATTTACGGCCGGAACCGTAATTTTTATAATACAGCAGAGCTCGATTTTTCATTATTTGTTTAGTGCTAACACAATTCTATAACATTTGATATAGACCTGTGAAACAGATTTAATTGAACAACTCTCGGAGAATATTTTCTGAGTTTAGAAATATACGCTCAAGCTGTATGTGAATTACAAGGTTGTTGACATCATATTTCAATTCTCATATCGACGTTACCCCCGCACCTCAGCGGAACGATATAGTCATTTTTTATTTATATACCTTCAGGGATTATAATTTTGTGGTGCACTCGTATCAAATTAAGAATATGTATTTTTTAGCAATTGTAAATACATGTATTTTTGTTTGTTGATTCCGCATCAATATGTATTTTTAATGTAAACTTTAACTATGGCTATGCCTTTTTCGTCTTTCTGAAATTAACAACAGTAATGTTCATTTTCGCTAATATATGTCGAGACTAATGTTATGGCCCGCCTGTAATAACTACGATAAAAAACAGTAAAATGATTTACGGTGCTAAAATCATCAATATTTCAACGGATTCACCGTATTTTTTACGTTTTTTTTATAGTGTACGTTACTGTTTACAATGTGTAAGTTAAATTGGCCAAAGTAGCCAAATCATTTATCCGAGCTCGTAAATCTTATAAACATTGACAATTCCAAAATATTTTAGATACACAGACATGGAACCCAAAACAGAGGTGTGATCAGGTGCTCGCGAGTAGTAAGCATCACCTGCCTATTATAATATACCCGCCATATCTATGTATCTGTGGAATAAGTCAGTATTTGATAGCCTTAAGTACTATGCTTCGGCTGAGGCAATCAAATCAGAAATAAGTTAAGAAATGACCTTATTGAAGGGATCAGTGAAGACATAGTGTCTCCCATAGGCATTTTTAATTGTTGACACATGCTTTGCTCTGCGATGAACCTGTGACAACTACTGGAGAGCAACTTCCCTCTAGGGCATGTTGATGCATATGACGATATACTCTCTCCCTTGTAATTCTCAAACGTCTGTCTTCGCAGATGGCAGAAAACATACAACAGCATTCCGATAGGCCTTGGTGTAAAAGAAATTTTAATCCGACATCAAATTTTGAAACCAATTCATGGTGTCTGCGATAGAATTTAGAAAAAGCCTTTCTAAGCTTATGATACCGATAGCCCTGTTGAAGAAGTTTAGCAGTTAAACATTTATTACGAGCATTAAAGTCCTCTACATGACTACACACTCTAGCAAATCTTATAAGTTGAGAAATATACACTCCATAAGAGGGACGACGTGGAACGTCACCATCCAAAAATGGAAAATTAACTATATCAAAGTCAAAGTCATCACGTTTATCATAAATTTTAGAAGATACAAAACCGTTAGAAATAGATAGATGTAAATCCAAAAAGGGGGCCTCGGTATCCGAAGTATTAGCTTTATTCAATTTAAGTTCAGGTGGGTAAATTTGGTTGACCATGCTTTCAAAATACGGATTATCAATATTCAGAAGATCGTCTAAATATCTAGAGGTTGAGTTAAATGCCTCAATGATATCAGCTTGATTATCAACAGAAAGAGAAGTCATGAAATTTCTTTCATAACAAAATAAAAACAAATCGGCCACAAGAGGAGCACAATTTGTACCCATCGGAATACCAACAATTTGTCTGTATAACTTATTACCAAATCTGATGTAAATATTATCTAAGAGATATGATAAGGCGTCACATACATTCTGACATGACGTACAGTCATTAGAACTATTTAAAAGTATAAATTCTTCAAACTAATTCTTCCAAAGGGAATAAAAATTATAATAACAATGTATTGAACCACTCTTATTTCAAATTTTCGGCCTTAGGCCTTCTTCAGGAAATTTGGAAACAATTATTTCAACTATGTGGCATCCATTTTGAAATCATGATATTTGTATCAGTAATTGACAGGGGTGACGTCACATCATTTCCTGTAAAGTTACTAATAAGTTGGCGTAACGTCAAATGACGTGACGTCACTTCCCGTCATTTGACGTTACGCCAACTTATAAGTAACTTTACAGGAAATGATGTGACGTCACCCCTGTCAACTACTGATACAAATATCATGATTTCAAAATGGATGCCACATAGTTGAAATAATTGTTTCCAAATTTCCTGAAGAAGGCCTAAGGCCGAAAATTTGAAATAAGAGTGGTTCAATACATTGGTATTTAAAAGTAATTTGTGTTATATAAGAGCGACGTGAAATGGCTGAAATCCAACATACGTCATAAGACATTCTGGAAAGAGGTCTTCTAACGAAGCCACGGAGAGAGAGAGAGACAACCGGATCGATCGACAGCAGCAGATTTCACAACAGGGAGTGACTGTGTCATGCGTGCCACGGGCACTCGACGGAAAATTTGTATAAAAATCTATACATTGGTTATTTTGCAACCGATCGACTTGCAATTTTACAGAGGTAGACAATAGATTATCATTTAATAATACAATTTAATGTATATAGATTTTTAGGAAATTAGTGCTAACGTCGGCAGCTACGGTAGATCAGTACGTTAAGCGCTGACCTGCGGAGCTATTGGTCCCGGCTTCGATCCCGCTTGAGGCTAGAATCTTTTCAAACGTAAGCGGGGTTTCATTGCACACAGCCTTTCGTTACCATAATAAAATTATCTTATCTCTACCACCCACTCATTGTCCTGATATGACTGAAATATTGTTGAAAAGGAAATACGATCGCGTCATCCATCTATCATCGCTACTCACCGTTAGTGTATGCTATATACATGTACTGTACATATATAAATAGCTAGGGGCAATTACAGGATAAAGCTTTCATACTCTTTGAGGGGAGATCTTGGGGCTTAGCAACTGTGATATTTCATTTTCAATTTGTCATGTCTGTTGGCAGTTGCTAGTGAAATCTTGCCCAGTTTACAAAATTTCAGCATACAAATATGCAGGCGGGTGTTGAAATTTTCTCAGTTCGACAAAATTTCATTACGCACCTGCGTATTTACGTATATGTAGCTACATCCTTCTGAATGCATTCAAAAAAAAAAAAAAAAAAAAAAAAAACACCAATAATTCTTATTTGTATATGTTGCGTCAAATCAGAAAAGATCTAATCCGACCGGATAACCCTCAGCTTTCATGGTTGTATGCCTCTGACTCGGCGGTGTCTTGGTCCTCAGTCCGAGTGATTGAGTGAGCAGTGATTGAGCAAAATCTTTTAGCATACTGCTGATTTCCTTCTAAACAGTTTTAATGACATTATTTGTCATTATTATATTTATGCCCAAATTTAAATTCATTCCCACATATGACGCATTACACAGGCAGATATACAAGAGGAATGCCATCGATGTACTGCTATCAACTTCAAATGAATAAGTTTTAAATGTGCAGCAGCAGTTTTGTGGAACAGTTTTCCAGAGGATTTTAGACAAGTGAAGTAAGTCTTTAATTTCTAATTGGAACGTGTGTGTGTGTGTGTGTGGGGGGGGGGGTTGTAAGTGTAACCTATGTAGATATTGTTTCCACTAGACTGCTGCCTTTAAGTTTAATGATGAATGGTCATGTCTTGATTTGTTTTTTTGTGCTAGTTTAGTTATGAGCTTTTTTCCCTTTTCTTCTTAGTTTGCGTAATGTTAGGTTGTCTTTCTTTGCATCTTGTCTTTTTCCACTTTAGTTTTCGGCTCAAGGGTCCTCGTCTTATAGCTTGTATGTTCTGCGGGGACACTTGATGCATAGATTCGCATTTACTTTAGGATACAAGGCAGGCTGTGAGGATAAAAGTATGTTTGGTTTGTCTGGGGTCTGATCTGGCACATTGGCTGGATGGTGGGGTGGAGCCTGATGTTTAGTAATTGAGCTGTCCCTCGTGAAGCGCCATCATCTAGCACAATGTCTCTGCATCTGGCTCTTGCGAAACACCATTACAGTTATATTTGGCAGTTTTAGTGTATAAGGCAAATGTTAGCTTCTGGTGTATGTGCTTATAAAATTTTAGTGCTTTCTATTTTTAGGATTTGTATATGATAATTTGTTATGTAGTATCATGCTTTATTATATACCTATCAATGATACACCCTTTGAACTGCATGTTTTCTGACCATCTGATATAGACAGCCGTATCAAACTGGCGTTTTCTGAATCCGTATCACTATCCTTTAAAACGAGGCTCTGTCTGAATTCAGCCCCGGGTGCGTCATATTTCAACGTGCATCGTAGAAACGAGAACCAGAGAAACGAAACAAGTGACGTAACGTCAACAAACGCGTCAAAAAGCGCGCCACGATAGCTCAGTCGGTGGCGTTTGTCTCACGACTACCTACGTACCTTTGCCGCAAAGGTTCGAATCCGGGTCGATGTATTAGCGCTGGCAAGTGTGAATGGTTGGCTGTTCCCTAAGGTATATAATAAACAAATTATTATTATAGTAACTTGATCTGGCGTACTGTATCACGTCTCGTGGATGAGTTCATACCATCGGATCACCCTCGACGCAAGCGTCTCGGGTGATCCGATGGTATGAGCTCATCCACTCGGCGTGATACAGTACGCCAGATCAAGTTACTATTATAATAATGTGTATGTATTAATTAGCTAATTTCTAATTTTCAGTTTATATATTTTAGTCTTCTATATTTGAATCAAAAAATTAATACTGTGATTTATCATATATACGGCCAAACGCCCTTAAGGTGGTGATTTATGGTAAATGTAAAAATTTGCATAAAACCATAAAAAAGTAAGGTATCTCCCTGAAAGTTAGCAGACTTCTTATTTTTGTTGTCCTTTACAGTTTAGAATACAAAATAGACGTACATGCTGCTTAAAAAAGTGTTTTTATAAGGAAAGATCAAAGGGTAATTTTCTGCGCAATAATAAAAAAATTAACATCGTTATTGAAAATTTACATGGTACTGAAGATGCGTTATTGCATAATGAAGAGCGTACAGCAATTATTTATTCCAACTCTTTCTCAAATTGTAATGTAGACCAGATGAAAACGGTAGCTTTTTCTAAAATGTTCAACTATGTACATGGTAATGTACACTGGATGCATTTATTAAATATAGGGTAGGCAAATATACCTATGTAACACCTACAGTATAGATAATACATTACTTACATGATCAATGGTGTGTAGATGAAATTGTTAAACCTTGTTAAAATAGTCTCACCTCTCTCACCTGTGTGTTTTGACAAAAAAAAATTGGACACAGACCACATCTTTTTTCATCTGCTCAGCCTGATAATGTGTGAAAGAGTTTGAAAAAATAATTGCTAGCTTGCTCTCCATTATGCAATAAGGAACTCTCAGCACTAAGTATATTTTCAATTACAATATTAATTTTTCAGACTATTGCGCACAAAATTACCCTTTGATCTTTCCGTATAAAAACACTTTTTAACATTAATAAATGCTGCATTTTGAGAGTGAATTGTCAGAAACAACATAAAGAAGGCATATGCTAAGTTTTGGAAAGATCAGTAGTATTTTGAGTGTTTTATGCAGATTTTTGTCTTTGCCCCAAATCAGTGATTATCACCACCTTAAGGGCTTATGTTTCTTGTTGCCTTATGGCATGCCGTCTTAAAATAAAATTTCTATCTTGTACACAATTTAGCGATTCAGCTGTTGGAGTGAGTGAACTCAGGTTTAACGTCCCACCAACAACGAGGTCATATGGAGACGGGACCACAGTTTAAAGTCTCATCCCGGAAAGACCGGAGAAGCGGGGGATCGATCTTGCGACCCCTGGATTGGTAGTCCAGAGTGTTATCCACTACACTACAGCCGCTCCTTCAGCTGTTGGAAGCAATGTTTTAGTACTCTTGTTTTTGTATTCTAATTTGCTTTATAAAGTGAAATCAGAGGCTTCAAGCTCTTACTGGATATACACCAAAAGCTGGTACCGCAGGAAAATGTTTGTAATACATATATAGCAGTAGTCTGGCCAAAGCGGGCCCATGATGTTCAAGACATCCGCCTTAGGCAACCATATTTGGCTTACCTTTATGTTTTGTACCACATGTTTGTGGGACTACGTCACCTGCTAAGTTGTCGTCTCATTCGCCAGTTATACACTAAGAGGTGACTTTTGAGTGACATTCTGGGTGTAGCTCCGAAAGGTTATTCAACTCGAATAAGAGGCTTATACTGAGTGCATAAGCACAGGTAGCCGCCATCACTCATAAGCCCCATTAGGCTGTTTATATAACAAACATTGAGTAGCCTTCCTTGAATGATACTCAAGCTAGTGGTGTCTCATGAGTGTCATCAACAGTGGATTGGTAAACAATCATGAAAGGTAATTTTCTTGGCCTCACACGCCGAATGGCATTATGGGAACTTGGATGAACCATGCTCCAGACAGGGATAATTTTGGGACAATTTTCTATATTTCTCTACAGTATGGTGTAACCCCTCGTTAGAACCGTCTCGGAGACAGTTCTTATGAGGGTCACAACATGTTTTTGATGAGAAATAAATCTCAAGCTTTGTAATTTAGCACATAATGGTTAAAAAGAAAAGGATAAGACTTGGTTGAATTCTATTTTTAATAACTCAAAATTCTTCTGACAGTTCGTCACGTGATACAGCATAAATTGACAGAAAAATAAACTTAATACTTTAAAATATAAACCAATAACATGAAGAAATTTGCATTGTCGATTCGACTTAAATTTGCGTCCCAAACATTAGCCAAATTGTTTACAGAGTATCAATTTTGAAATTTCATGGGCTGTTGAAGAAAGTTTCTGAACCACCATCTTTGATCAGACGCTTTATATTCTGGCCGATACAGCAACAACCGGAAAACAGAGATGTACTTTGATCTTAATCGCGTCTGACTGGTTCGCTGTAGCCACGTGACTGTACTCCATCACTTCGTCTTGCAGCCACAACCAGACTCACATTTACAGGATGTGGGACCATAGCAGCTTTTCCCACAGCCACAGGAGTCTGTAATAGAAAAAAGTTCATGTTAAGCCCTTAATGCGCCAAAAAGCAGACGACAAAATTTACGTCTGCAGAATTTCAAAATAAAATGTTTCGTTCAAGCGATATCATATTGAGAATTCGAACACTAGAGGGTAAACAGTGTAGATTCAGAAGAGAATCTGGCAGGTGAATGGGTTCACCTCCCTGTTATAAGGCCATTTTCAAAGGTAAACAACTATTGTTACTCCCTGTTTGCTTCCAAAGACGAGAAAACTTTCTATCGAGAAGAGCATTTTTTTCCTATAAAAACTTGTCAAAGAAAAGAAAATGATAAATGGTATATGCATTCATTTGATCACTCGATCTACCTATTCGCATTCAAAAAGTAACAGAGGAAATGAATGTCCGATTTCACGTAGCTTTGAAATCTCGGGTTATCTCTGAACAAGATTGTGCATTATGCTCTGTGGGCTTATTCGTGGTTTAAACCACAGATGGTGATTTATAAGCGACACAAAACTGGACCTAAGGTATATAGCTACGTGATGATTTTGCTGCCATTTTTATAAACGAGACTCTGTGGTTAATGAGTACCTTCTCAAAGTGAATTTAATCTTAAAAGATGGTGGGACGATTTGCGATTTTACGTCCTTTTTCAAGACAGGCGACCAACAACCGGTCAGTTCTTCGAAATGTTTCCAGCTTGCGTCTCATTCCCACCCAAAAGCTCCAGATAAGAGGGGGTATTTAGGATAATTCAAAGATAATTTTTCTATTTCTCAATGAAAACATACGACGAGACGGTTCTAATGATGGGTCACAATATATGTTTTTGTGGAGAAATAATGATAATTATCCCTAAATTATCATTGTTACCCCTTCTTATCTGGAGCGCTGGCCCACCCGTCATTTGCAATCGATCTCAGAAGATACTTTCTCTGCAAATTTGCTGCTTGCAGTTATTGCAGTCTAATGAAGACTCCAGACTGGATTATTGATTTGACATTTTTAGCATTCCTCATTGGAACGATATGACTACTGGTAGACTGAAAGTTATGTATTTAGAATATATATATACTGAGGGAAATAAATTTAGCAACTTTTTACAAATCAGCGTATAATTCAGACTTGTTTTGGGAGTGGGAAATTGTATTGTTTCCGCTGTTTAAGGCATCATTTTGGGTACCAGAAACCCAACAATTAAGTTCGAAAGTTTATTTATAGAGCAAAATCGCGTCGCATTTGTACCCAACGGTTTGACCCAAAAAATGCCATAAATCTTTTATGCAACTCACTTTTTTTCAGGCGCTGTTTCATTTTCAAATCTTAAACAAGAGCCAATTTGCTGCGGTGTAGACATTTGTGAACAAGGACACAGTGTTGTGTGCTGAAAGATTGCTACCATGATAAAAGTAAATGTGCTTATGACGCCGTCAAAATTGGAATTCACAAAGCAATTGAGACTGAGCAAAAGTCACAATAAACGAATTGTTCCAAAATCTTGAACCAAACTGCAATGGCAAGGCCTCTAAATGACTAGAACTCCTACAAGCAATTTGTTCCTGTAAACTGGCGCTATTCCCACAGATTTAACCAAACCCGGTTCGACAGTTACGTCATTCTGACGTCAGTTTTTAAAACCATCAAAGATCTTTTTGACATCAGCAATATTGAACTTAAAGTTTCTCTTCTCTAAGTGCGCATAAGGGTCATTGCATATCCATAGATTTTGTAAATTTCCGTCATAACGTAAACTTGACGCGTCCATTCAAATCTTGACAAGTTCTGGTCAGTGCATTAAAACAAATGGATTACTAGGGGTAATCGTTTTGCATGATAGTGTTCCCACAGTTGACAGTAATAAAGTGCAAAAGAGTCGAGTCAAAACGTCAATTGATAATGTTTAAACTGGCGGTTGAATGTTTCGGCAAGTTAACGTCAAACTAACGTGCCCCATTGCCGGCGTCTTATGCATTTATTTGCAAACCAATTTACGGTTTTCTTGTTCAAGGACACAGATTAAACCTTTCAAAAGCATTTTGACAATTTTCTTTGTTTAGTTGTTTGTCAGCCCGCGCATATTGTGAATTCACTTAAAGTGACGTCAAACGTGCGTTAAGTCATCTTTTACGTCCAAGTTTGATGTAATCGCAGTCCCCTAACTTAAACTAACTATATGCGATCAACAACCTGGGAATACTATCCCTAAAGAAAATTTCACAACCCTTTGGAAAAATTGCTAAACTTATTTCTCTCAGTATATATACATGTATAAATATTTGAACTCTTGGCCCCAATATCTACTGATGTATTTCATGGACCCTTCTCAGTGAATGTACAGGGTGTTAAGAAAGTTCGGAGACATTACAATATTGCTTATAACTGCAGAAGTAACATTCATTAAATCTTAAAACTTTACAGGTTTCAAGAACTATTCAATATTAAAAGATCCACAATGTAAAAACTTGTACGACCGCATTTTACTGTAATAAAATTAGCAGTTCATACTCAAGGTGTCAATATGGCCAGCTTTTTATTATGGATTTTACGCATATAGGTGTGCCATATTAAGCTGCTGTTTATTCTTATCCCTTAGTGCATCATCATTTTAAAAGTAACTTAAATGATAGAGACTAAGCCAAACCGTATTTCAATAGTTATAGCTTGTAAGGAATCGTAGACAACGTGCACATTTCGACAGATGATTCATTGAGATGAAAAAAAAAAGATGAGGCATTAATATTTTGCAAAGGGGGTGGGGGTAATGAAGTAACATCTGAAATGAAACATGAAATCAAAAATTGTCATAAAATCATATATATCATGGAGTGGGTCTTAGAGGGAAGGGAGACAAGAATAAACTTTCGAAATATTTTTTGTTTATCTGTAAATTATTATATATTTGAAATTTTACCTCCAAAAAGTCAAATTATGCAAATGTGTTGATAGAACAGCATTTCTAATTCAATATTGCATCTAAATGACAAGAAAATTCGTTAATTATAGGGGGTTTGTACCCCAGTATAAAGTGTTTTAAAAGTGTCCTAAACATTGCGATATTCTTATCTACTTTGTTTCAAAACAACGAGGTTTTAATGCAAAAGTCAATGAAAAATGCATCTGAAGTTAAATCTAAAGAGTAACTTGTTAAGAGTGATTTTGTAAAAAAATATAAAAACAAAATTCGGATCAAATGTTTGGTTTAAACATTATTTCATTCAAGAATTTTCAAAATAACTCATATGTTTGACATCAAATGTTTGTGCTCGATGTAAGAAAAAATCTATTAACAAAATACTAAACAAGAGGGCCATGAGGCCCTGAACTGCTCACCTGAGCAATTGGCAAAGTGTCTTTTTCTAATGTCTGAAATTGTAAAAATATGAGTCTTGGGTCAAAAGTCAAAGAATGACCATGACTTCTTGTACTCATAAATCTTCATGTACTCATTAAGGCAACCATATATACCATTTTTAGGCAATAATCTTCAAAACTTTCCATGCAATCTTATCTAGCATTTTCCCATATTTGACCATGCTGCAAAAAAGGTCAAGGTAAACCCAAGATCATCATTTGAACAGCCTTCTTCGTACTCTGGTACTCCATGCTACTTACCAAGTTTCAAGGCCGTATGTGTATTGGTTCTGGAGTAAAAAATATGAAAGGTTTATACCATAAATGGGTATGGCAGCCATGTTGGTTATGTGACCTGGACCATCTGAACAAATTTTTGTTCAATCAACCCCTGGAGGCTCCATATGAAATGTGTTTACAATTGGCCTTTTGGCTTTTGAGTAAATATTTGAAAATGTCAACATATGAGAGATCTGGATCAAAGGTCAAAGAATAACCTTGTCCTCTTGTACTCATAATTCTTCATGACCTCATTATTAAGACGACTGTATATACCTATTTTTAGGCCAAAATCTTCAAAACTTCCCATGAAATCTTATGTTCTAGCATTTTCGCATATTTGACCTTGCCATAAAAAAGGTCAAGGTAAACCCAAGGTCATCATTTGAACAATCTTGATAGTACTGGAGTACCCAATGCTACATACCAAGTTTCAAGGCCATCGGTAAATTGGTTCTTGGGATGAAGGTTTTTAAATGTTTTTACCATATATGGGCATGGTGGCCATGTTGATCATGTGACCGAGACCATTTGAAGAAATTTTTGTTCCCTCAACCTCTGAAGGCTCTGTATGAAATTTGGTTACAATTGGCTCTGTGGCTTTTAAAAAGAAGTTTGAGAGTGTCAAACTATGAGAATTCAGGGTCAAAGGTCGAAGAACGACCTTGACCTCTTGTACTCATGAATCTTCATGTACTCATTAAGATGACTGTATTTACCTATTTTTAGGCCTAAATCTTCAAAGTTTTCCATGAAATCTTATATTTCAGGCTTTTCCCATATTTGACCTTGCTGTAAAATGGTCAAGGTCACCTCAAGGTCATCATTTTGAACAATCTTGATAGGACTGGAGTACCCAATGCTACATACCAAGTTTCAAGGCCTTCGGTCAATTGGTTCTAGAGAAGAAGATTTTTAAAGGTTTTTACCATATATGGGCGTGGTGGCCATGTTGGTCATGTGACCTGGACCATTTGAACAAATTTTCCTTCCCTCATCTCCTGGAGGCTCTACATGAAATTTGGTTACAACTGGCCCCGTGTTTTTGGAGGAGATTGTTTGAAATTGTCAAAATATGAGTTCTGGGTCCAAGGTCAAAGAATGACCTTGACCTGACCTTGATCTCTTGAACTCTAAAATCTTTATGTACTCATTAAGATGACTGTATTTACCAATTTTAAAGCCTTAATCTTCAAAACTTTCCATGAAATTGTATATTCTAGCATTTTCCCATATTTGACCTTGCCGTAAAAAAAGGTCAAGGTCAACCCAAGGTCATAATTTGAACAATCTTGATAGTACTTGAGTACCCAATGCTACATACCAAGTTTCAAGGCCATCGGTCAACCGGTTCTGGAGAAGAAGATTTTTAAATGTTTTAACCATATATGGGTGTGGCGGCCATGTTGGTCATGTGACCTGGACCGTATGAACAAATTTTCCTTCCCTCAACCCCTGGAGGCCACATATGATAATTGGTTTTAATTGGCCCAGTTGCTT
The DNA here is from genome assembly GCA_963989385.1 of Ctena decussata. Classification (NCBI taxonomy): domain Eukaryota; kingdom Metazoa; phylum Mollusca; class Bivalvia; order Lucinida; family Lucinidae; genus Ctena; species Ctena decussata. Next base: position 4,555,022 of record OZ022501.1, on the reverse strand, counting down.
TTGAGGAGACTGTTTGAAAATGTCAAAATATTAGAGTTCTGGGTCAAAGGTCAAAGAATGACCTTGACCTCTTGTACTCATAAATCTTCATGTACTCATTGCGATGACTGTAGATACCAATTTTTAGCCCAAAATCTTCAACAGTTTCCAAGATATCTTACGTACTAGCATTTTCCCATATAAAAGCACAAGGAAGCAAATTTGATCTTGCCGTAAAAAAGGTCAAGGTCAACCCAAGGTCATAATTTGAACAATCTTGGTAGTACTCACATACCCGATGCTGCATACCAAGTTTCAAGGCCATCGGCCTATTGGATTTTTTTAGGTTTTTACCATATATGGGCATGTCGGCCATGTTGGTCATGTGACCAGGACCGCTTGAACAACTTTTCGTTCCCCCTTCCTCTGGAGGCCACATATGAAATTTGGTTACAATTGGCCAAGTGGTTTCAGAGGAGAAGTCGTTTGAAATTGTGGACGGACGACGGACGACGGACGACGGACGGACGACGACGGACGACGGAGCCTTCCCATCCTATAAGCTCCCCCGGAGCCTCTGGCTCAGGTGAGCTAAAAAATCTACAGAATGCTAATGAGTTTACAAATACTGATATAGAAACTATCCCTAGCCCCTAAAATTTAAAGTTGCAATTGAGAGTGGTGGTACTCTTTCGATTAAGTCAGAAATTCCGTAGTAAACCGTCGTAAATAATAAAAAAAACTGAATGAAAAAAAAAACCGAAAATATTTCCTGCAATACCAGTGCTTTTTCATCTTTCAATATTTCTATCAGTTTTTGAAAACCAAGCTGGTTGGTTGATTTGGTTGATTTGATGCTTAACGTCCACGGAAAACAACTAAGGTCATGTCGGGACGGTCAGTTAACCTAACCACACTATTCCTGGGCAGGCTTAGACCTCCTAAGCGGTTAACCAGTACTCAGTGCAAATACTTTCGCCAGTAACTGACAACTGCCCTTCTTGAATCAGCGGAAGGAGAAACGAAAGTATGTGGCCAGACCGGGATTCGAACCCAGGACCTCTGACTTACGAGTCAGGTGCCCTACCGATTGCGCTACCCGGCCCGGCTTGAAAACCAAGCTCTTAAGATGCTGATCTCTAATGCAAATCCTAATTTTGTCTTCACAATTAGTCAGCCCTGTAGAGGGTGTGTCCATGACAATTTAGATTTTCTCGTCATTTTTGAATCGAAAAAGAACTTATATGTTGCATATCTTTGGTAGTGCTTCATATATCACACTTACAAAGTTTTGCCAAAATTATACCATCATTAAGCTTTCAGTGCAAGTTAAATAATGTCTACGAACTTTCTTAACACCCTGTAGATATTCTCATGATTACCAGCGAGTTTTCAGATAGATAGATAGATAGATAGATAGATAGATAGATAGATTCTTACCTGGCTTGCAGTGGCAAACGACTTTACATCCGGGGCACTTGCAGCTATCACCACACTTACAGCCGTCTCCACATTTGCATCCACTCCCGGTGGCACAAGAGTCACCACACTTGCATTCACCGGCTAAAAATGAAAAAATAAACTAGTCTTATACATGATGATTTTTGTTTTCTCTAATGCATGGCTCTAATGCAGGGCGTACCGATTAGGGGAAAATCATTTTTTGAAAAGTCCATTTGTGTATATGCACCATTCCCATGTTGTACTGAACTCTTGTCAGATATTTTGATTTTTTTCGTATTTTCTTTTTTGACATCTAAACATTTTGGAAGACTTAAATAGCAGTTTCCAACCGACATGAAAATATGAAATGCATCTAACAGGGACTTAATCCATTTGACGTTTCATCGAGCAGTATAAAATTATGGATTTATCTAATTACATCCCTGGCATATGCATGAAAACAGATCTCACGACCTGGTCCCGTCGTAATTAAAACTTTGCTGAGATTGTTGTCAACTTTTGATACTGAATAAAATTAAAAATACTAAAATATGGCTAAAATATGTAAATAAGCTAGGTGTCAGTTTAAATGTTGACTGACAATCAAAGTGACGTGTTTGACGTACAAAAAATGTGACAGGCTCTTACGAATAAATAAATTATAATACGTTTTGCGATTTTGAAAATGTTTGATGTCTGCAATACTGCACTGTTTGTCCACGCCCTATTACTGAGCCGTCTCATCAAGACATTCACTGTTTGCCCCGATTTTTTTTTGTTTTATTTCCAACTGACATATAAAGGAAAAAATGTCACTGTCCAAATTTACCAGCTGTCTTAATTTACCCGAATTGACCCTAATGGGGTCAGTGGTCCAGGAATCATATTCAATTTCGCGGCACACGTTTTCATAAAAGACCCATTATTATGTTCCCAATTATGCTGTAATCATGGATAAACCGTGGGCAATTCTATTACCGTCCGAACAGATTCTCAGTGCTAAAAAACAAGATAAATCGCTTGAACATCACTACCGGGACGATGTGAGAGAAAAGTAACAAGCTGACACATAGTAGCTCTAGCAGTTACACAAGCAGCAACTGTTCTGGCGTGTCCACAGCAACTGTTCTGGCGTGTCCACAGACTTAGGCATTTGTTGCCCTCCGAAATCTGCAGCAATGAATAAACACATCATACGACCCGGGTCCTAACTAGACTGCGCAAATCCGCAGGCTAGCGCTTCACATTTGCCACTAGATCCATATTATTTTCTCTGGCGCTACCTTGTGACAAGCTGAGAGAAAATATCAAAAAGACACTTACTTTCAATACAGTTGCATGGGTCACTCATGGTTCTGGTATAAGACTAAAGTCTGAAGCGTCAAGCAAGAGATTCTGGTTGAAATAAAGGCTGCGAATGACTTACAATATGCGTGACACGTCTATATCAGAGAATTAGTTATTGAGGCCGTGTGCAGACTGTTTTACTACGAACCGTGTGAATGAAGTTGGTTCTGTGTGCAATAGATCGATTTCCCGCCACAAAGTCCAAGGCCACTGTTTTTAAAGTGTTCCTTTGCTTCACAAACAGAGCCCAGACGTGCTGTTGGAATCACAGTGGGAGATAAGAGGATGTCAAGTTCTAATTTTAAAATTATATGGATATTGACTTATGGGTCCATTGTATAGGACGAAATCTTTTCAAAGCGGGACCAACCAAACCTGGATGTAGAGTGAGATTACATGTCACCAGTAGGCTGACTTTATGAAATCCAGAGAGGAAGGGTGTGTGCCCTTGGTAGCTTCAAAATACTCCCTCCCATCTCATATAATTTCAAAATCCTAAATAGACACTAATATAGTCATATATTTATTCAAAGTACATACACATCGTCACCGGTAGATCTAGTTTATATAGACAGAATGTTACCATAAAACGGTATGCGAAACAAAAAAAAATGATAGATCTAATTTATCCACAGTGAATTTATCAGCTAGGGCGGGGACGCGAGGGAGGAGAAATTTTTATTAATAAATAATAATAATAATAAAGACTTTATTTTCAGTATTTACTTATCTATTTATAATTTTGGGAGGGGGCATAACATGATATGCTCTCCTTTATATCTGCTCTTCTAATTTGTTGTTTCTTCAAGGGGCTTCACCCCCTGACCCCTTTCTGCATTTTTATAACAGAGTGTTTTACTTTTTACTTGCCCTTTTTATCTGCACATTATAGTCAAAAGTCAAAATAAACTAAAGCGATACATTCCGTCTCTGCGTACCCCCGCCAACTCGTAACACCGCCAACTTGTAACAAAGTCGTGTTTGAACGTGTATGCACCGTTAGAAGTAAAATTAATTGTAATGAAAAGTCACAGACTTTTCAGTTTCTGCATTCAAAAATCATTTAATACCTAGATAAGATGCCAAATCACAACATGAAATAATAATAATAATAATAAATTCTGAGTCGATGTGTGGGTAAGAAAAACATGTAGATATCAAATAAATTTCCCCATTCCCACCCCCGTCCCCCAGCTGATAAACAATGACTGTTCCCTAAAAAAGAAGAAGTTTCAAATTATGCCTTCACATTTAGCGTAGGATGATAAGTGAATGATCCCAGCAAAATGACATAAGAAATATTTGAGCCGCGACACAACAAAACCAACAATGTGGTTGTGCGACCAGCACAGACACAGATCAGCCTGGCCATCTGCCCAAACCGACCAGACTCTTCTCTAAGCGCTTAAAGTGTAGCTTAGATTCTAAGCTACCTCCATGCGGACAGCGAAGACTCTGATCAGACTGGGCGGATGCCCAGGCTGATCTGAGTCTATGCTGGGCACACAACCACTTTGTTTGTTTTCTCGTGTCGCGGCTCATTTGTCCGAGGCACCTGTCTGGAGGTTAATGAAGGTCAAGTTAAGCAAGTGAAAAAGGAACCATTCATTTAAATAGAAAGTCAAAACACACACAGGCAATACACCCTGTCTCTACGTTACCCACCCAATTCTCCAAAGTATTTGATCATTTAATATGTACAAGTATAGCTTTCACAAAGAGCCTGCTTATTTGATGATTATCAATATACCCCTTTAAAATTAATGATAAGAAGACGCGCAAAAATGATAACGATGAGTTTCGTCGACAAAAATGCTGCACACGGCCCGTTATTAGTCACATACAACTATGTATAGTATGTCAGTTTGTTTAAAGTTCAAGTCTACTCTCCTATAGTATTTTTATCATATTTCGTAGTAAAGTAGTGTGTAATTGGCCTGCGATATTTTGACACAGAACTACCTGCTCAAAGAGAGTAAACTAGGCTAAGAGCATTCTCGTCACGGTCTGCTTATTTTATTTATTAATTTGCCATTCGGTCAGAAGTTTTAGACAAGCGCCAGGTATTCAAATTGTATGAAAATAACTGTGTTAATCTGCAAACTTGTCCCATTATTTTAGCGTAATCATAATAGTTCGTAACTGATAACGAAGAGACGGAAAGAAAGGTATAAATATGTTATCAAATTTAAAAAAGGAAACAAGATAGGACTGTAGAACAGGTGCGATAAGTTAAAGTCGACATAGTCCTACCAGTGGTAAAAACGTCTGAACTTAAATCATAGTGAAAAGCGGTTCAATCTTCACGACTTATGTGAAACCTATAGATGCCGTATGTGTTCAAATATGCCTAATCACGGTCATTTAACATGGCGAAACTGCAATGAGAAACTTGCAACGATACCTCAAGATGAAAATATTTTATGAGCTTTTACTAGGCCTTCAAGAACTAAACTAGCTTTACTGATAAGAGGCATCGAAAGATCGTGTATGCTCGGAAATCAGGCTGCGTATGCGTAAAGTATAGACGTGTCTGAACCTAGTCCTGAACTAAACAGTTAAGTCCCTCACCAGAATGCTTCTCTTAATAGCAGTCTGATCAGGGTGTGCACAGTTTGTCATTTTGATAATTTCTCTATGTAAATGGCTACACCAGATCATGTACATATTGGATGTAGGTTAAGAAGTGCACAACTAATATGCATAGTTTGTCTGATGCACAGTACGGGAGCCCTTGTATTGGGCAAATTAAGAATGAACTACAGTATGGGGTGAATACCCATTCATTAATTTGATATGTAGACAAGTAGATTAGCTTCATGTACCGAAAAAATTATTAGCATATGAAATGGGATAAAGCAGTTTATGCAGACGTTACCAAGAGAAAAAAGCAGCAGTATACAAGGAAGCATTTTGTACGGGTTGGCGGAGCTGTAGTAAAGTGAAGGGCGAGCTTGAAATGCACCTGGGCGCTTTTAATGGTATGACAATGACCATGCACTGACAAAAGCTAGAACACTTTGAATTATGAATAGATTAAGAGTAACCTGAAACTACCAATTAGACATGTGAATATGTGATTCTAATGCACTTACAAACATAACGCGACGTCTGATTGGATAACGTCAAAATTTTGCGACAGTATATTCTGCGATATACTGTCGCAAACCCGACGTCATTAAGTAACGTCGCTTCTCATTGGCTGACGTCTGGTTTAACGTTGCTGACAGCGCTTGAAATGGGTGCAAACTAGTACATTATGGAAGGTGAATATGTGGAAAGTGCATTAGAATGGGGGATAACTGTATTGAAAATTGTCATTTGGGGAGGTAAATCATCGGTTTTATGGTCGCAAATTGCGTTTTACGGCTCCGCTGGCGCGTCGCCGTAAAACGAAATTTCCGACCATAAAACCGATGATTTACCTCCCCAAATGCCAATTTTCAAGACAGTTATCCCCTAATTAATATTCAGTAGCTTTGTAATAAAATTCACCTGTTGTTTTTGCTCTACAGAGAGAGAGAGAGAGAGAGAGACGGTTAAAATAGTACATACTGTGGTTGTAAATGATGATTTTTGTGGTATATAAATGTTTGCGATCTTGTCGGTCAATATAAATGAAAACAAAAATACTAAAATACACGCGAATATGATGATTTTACAAACAAATAAAAAGAGAACAGAGCAAAGCCGCGAATAGTGGTACCCGTGAATATGTCTGAAATTGCGAAACCGAGAACGTTTGTTTCCGAAAACCATAAATACAACCAAAGTACATGTATTGTGTCTTCCACTAAACATATGTCTTCACAGATTTTTGGGCGCTGTTATTTCTTCTGATTCTTTGGTATTTTAGTGGAAAGATTTGTTACAGAAGGTAAACATAAAAGTATAGACCATGGTCAAACTGCATTTAAAGGGATAGTCAGATCAAGCTGGACGCTGTTTTGTCAGTTAATAAATTGCACTTGTTCATTTTAAATGACAGATGTCATTGTTAGCTGTCAAACGGAACAAAACAGAACAGAACAGTAGTTATTGAGCCAATTACGGCACCACATTTCGGCATATTTATCGATAAAATTTCCTTTTAAAAGGAAGGCTTGCACAGCTATAACAGTGAAATTTTCATGATTTGTTATTGAAGTGAAACCGATTGTTAGTGCACTTTCTGTTGCTTACTTTTATTTAGCAAAGTATTTAATTTCTAACTTCTTGAATGGTGGCATTGTCAGAAAGACTGTTTCAAACCCATGTCTATGGAATCTTGGCACATCACGCTGGTCTGGCATTCAACACAGGCAACGAGGCAACATACTATAAAACACGATTGTTTTCGCATACTTCTTACATTACTTTCAAACTATCATTCTTACGGACCCGGCAGTTTGGTATACCTCTTAGTCAGACCAGATTTTCGAAGAAATTCCGTCTAGTATAAATGCAGTGCTTGAATAAGGTTTTTCACCAATTCGTTACCTGGTCGTTGTAGCTCAAAATTGTTTTCAAGCATTTCTTGAATATGCATGTTAATTCAGTAAAACTTTTGAGTCCTATTTCAAGAGTAGGGGGTCGGATGGTCCGTGGGACTATACTTCTGAAACAAACTTATCCTGATGAGCAGAACAAGCAGATTCCTTGTGAGTTGTCTTCGTTGCCTGTGTTGAATTCCAGACCAGTGTGCACATCTGAACTTGGCATCAAAAGAAGAAATAAATTAATATTTAGTATTATTTACTGAAGTTTACTTTTGGTTTAAGTGGCATCACTGGCAGTGACTGGAACAAAACTTTGACACTCTGAGAAGAAAATGCATGCTGTTATTGTTTTGACAATAACTTGCTTTACACCATTTGGGAACAACAAAGCACGGAACCTATTGCGTTTGTATTTCCATGAATCCCGACAAATGAAAATTATCTTTTATATTTATGCTATGTTTTTACATCAATTTTGTTTACTCATTCGTGAAGTTCTGACTAATTAAACGCCAAGCAAAGGACGAATAATAGTTACGTGTCGGTAATGAAGTACAGCAGCCGTCACTATGACATGACGTATATCAATCGTTACGTCGGCCAATCATCCATTTGAACTATCCGTGACGTTGCTTACGCGTAAGATTGCATGAATGTGTGTTGTTCGTGGATGTATGACCATCGTCAGTCCAGTATAGGTTCATGTAAGGAAATCGTCGTTGAGTGTAAATATTTCTCTGTACATTTGTATAGCTGAACTAAGAAGGCAACATTAGAGAGTGTTATAAAAGTAAGAAAAATGTCCACACACCCCGACCCGCACCTACCGCAAGCACAGTAGGCCCTTGTTCTACTATAATCCAAATAAGTAGGACGCCCCGGCACTGGGAAGTTATACCCAGCATCATCGCACCAACCAACCAACCCCTCCCTTGTCATAAAGCTGTCAATGAATCCCTAACAGTTTCAAATTTTAACAATTCTGAGTTTCAAATGTTAACAACTCTGAATTGTCCCCTTTTTTCTGTATCATTGTTCAGGCTATTCATGAACATGTTGATGGCCAAAAGGAAATTTATCAGATGCTAAAAATGTGTACATAATATATCGCTTTGCGCCATGGAAAGGCCTGTTGCAATGCGTAAGCGTTAAGTACTCACCGACAGTACCGACTTTTACATACATAACACGGTCAGTTCTACATACAAGCAATTAAGCCACACATTTATTGTGATGCGTAGCTTGGACGCACACGGCGGAAATTTCTGATTTTTTTCCCACATAATAGACTTTTTTTCCAAAGTGTTACCCCTTTTCATCCTCACGGAGCATGTATTACGGTGCACAAAGTCGGTGCAAGGGGGGCATGCTGTTTGGACACTGGTTTCCGCCACATGTTTCTCTGTACCTGACTGTGCCGCTTTTGGTAAATTCATGCGCCGTGCGGCTGAGGAGTGGAAAACCATTGATTCCAGTGTGTAGTTTTTAGGAAGTGACTGTACTCTGGCACCATGGATGCAGTGCCACGTAAGTAGAAAAAGTATTCAATGTTCGCTGTATTTTTATTATTATTATTATTATTATTATTTTACCTCTGTGGAGCCTTTATCCGCGGTGATAAGATAAATGTATATGTAATGCATGTCGTACATAGTCTCTTATAATTCTGTACAGAATGGTTTGGTGTATTTTTATATGTCTGTATATAAACATGTATGTACTGTATGTTTGTATATAAACATGTATGTACTGTGATGTTGTACACCAAAATGTGACTTTAATAAACTATAAACTCTAGATAGATGGAATGCATTTTTTTCAGTTAATGTGATAAGAGAAGAAAAGCGTCAAAAGCGCTTGTTTCTAAATCTAAACAATAAATTTGAACTCTGCTCTTTAAGTTTTTACAGATACACGTATCAGCCCACTCCGGCATAAGCGCAGTCTTATCAGTCTATCCTCAGCATGAAAGATGTCTGCATCATGGATCATCATGAAGAATATTTATGCCGAAAAAGACCGATCAGATCCCATGAAGGCACCGGCGCTGGACAGTGTGCCGGCTGCTCTGACCATTCAGATTATGCGATGCCCTAAGGCCTATTTTCGCGACGCCGCTGCATGATTTTTGGAAAAGCTAATGCTTTGCGCTATTGCTATATATAAACACTGCAGTACACACTCTCCAGGTATTTTCCGACTAAGTGTGGCGTATCGTTTCTTCCGAAAATAACTCGGTATCACTAAACCACTTGAATACTGGCTATAAAATCACATACAACATATGAGCCGCGACACGACAAAACCAACAATGTGGTTGTGCGCCCAGCGCAGACTCAGATCAGCCTGGGCATCTGCCCAGTCTGATCAGAGTCTTCGCTGCCCGCATGGAGGTAGCATAGACCCGCAGCCACCCTTTAAGTGCTTAGCAAAGAGTCTGGTCAGACTGGGCCGATGTCCAAACTGATGTGAGTCTAAGCTGGGCACACAACCACTTTGTTGGTTTTCTCGTGTCGTGGCTCATTATCATAAAATGACACTGATTACACTGAGTCACTTGAATGGTATATCTGAATAATTTTATGACAGCAACTTTAATTGCTTTTTAGTTATGACTGCGCACAAAAGAAATGTTCTATGTATAACCTGTATATAGAATTACATAACTCTTGGAACGAAATAACGGTTAGGGTATAGGATTTTTCATAGGCACTTTGGTCTTTTTATAGACATCCAGCCAAAATATAACCGCTTCTTCAAGAGAACGTAAACATAGGAAAACTCACGAAAACTTATGGTCCTTCATATTTAACAGTTACAAGTTTTAAAATGTCCTTTCAGTCAACCATTCCCCACCTAAGGCTATGAATCCTTTCTGCGTTTAGGTACACCTTGTTTTATTTTTCGTTTATTTTTACAAACGTTTGTGCCCTCCCGTTTGTGTGTGTGTGTGTGTGTGTGTGTGTTTGTGTGTGTGTGTGTGTGTGTAGGGGAGGTGGGTGCGGGGGGTACTACTTCAGAGTTAACCCAAAGCATTTAGGAGCTAATTGTTTTCTGTGAGAGTTGACCGCTATTGAGAGAGGAGCACAGGGTATAATCGATTCCGCTAATTTTCGCTTCCTGCAGAGACTGTACATCATATATGGCTTCCGCCGAGACTGTCCGCGAACTCTTGCTTCCTGCAGAGACTACTGTCCTCGAAAATTGGCTTCCTGCCGAGACTGTCCGCGTGACTCTGCTTCCTGCCGAGAGCCTCGGCAGGAAGCAGAATCACGCGGACAGTCTCTGCAGGAAGCCATTTATCATGTACAGAAGTCTCGGCAGGAAGCAAGAGTTCGTGGACAGGCTCGGCGGAAGCCAAATATGATGTACAGTCTCTGCAGGAAGCGAAAATTAGCGGAATCGATTATACCCTGTGAGGAGGCAAAAATACAATTTGTATCTGTAGCAATCGTCCAGAAAGTCAGATAACTGAGGTAACTATTATTTATCGTTTTAATGTGAATAAGAGATGTTTGTATAATATGTATAAAGAAATTACTTTTGGAAGTTATCAATTCATCACTGCCGAGCCTAGCCTTCTCAACGTACATATTTTAACGGTTCAGCACTCAAGCGCCTCCCAGGCCCGGGAAATACCGATACCATGACAGAGCCTGTCATCCAGCACCTAAAGGCGTAAAGCTGTCTAGTACTTGCATACCGTTATAAGACGAGATTTTTTCTTCCACAACGATCCTAAAAATCTAGATCCGTCTTCTAAGACGGAGCTAGATTTTTGGGATTGTTTAGAAGGGGAACTCCCATCTCATAACAGAAATAGGTCATTCTAGAGTCGGAAAACTCCTTTTAATAGCCAAATAAAGAGGATGTATTCCTAATTAGACCATATTTCAAGACAACATTGAATAAAAGGATGACAGTTTGAAATATTACCCTGCCTTCCCCATGCAGGGTAATATATTTTGACTGTCTGTCAAACGTACGCAAGACAGCCAGGATTATTCTACACGTGGAACTATGTACCTGTCAAGATAATGGCGTCAACTAGAGAACCTTCGGTATCGCGTGGTCAATACCGGCATTTTTTTGGCTGAAGTCATGTCATGTCTCGTGTTTTCCCCTCCAAAGGCATATAACATCAAAAAATTTCTTGACGGCTAATAACGTAGACAAACTGCATGTATGTCAACATGATCGGTGGCACACTGTTTTTCAATAAGTAGGTCCATTTGATGTTCCGTAGAATCTATCAAAAACAGTATTGAGAAAACCTCATTCTTTTACTTTGTAACAAAGTTTGTTATCATACCACCATTTTATATGCATCAGATTCTTTTTCTAATGCTTTATAATGTATAATAGCTTTGGATAAAGGCTAAAAATTAAACTTTCGTTACTGTCGCCAAATGTAAAGTTTGTAGTTCTGTGCCGTATAGTTTCCCTTAAAAGTATCTAATTTAACTTGTTTAGTAATAATTTTAAGGAAATTCTTATCAAGCATGTCTAATGATAATAATTTGATATTCTTGACCCCCCAACTATGAAAAATTGCACCGTTTATATGCGTCGCCGGGTTCTGTGATTTTCTGAAAACTTTCGTTATCGACTTTTGAGCCTTTTATATCTTTGAAGAGAAACTTGTTTTCAAAATCGTTCAGTGGCTAAATTATTCTGCAGTCTAAGACACATTAACATACACGAACTATATTAAGTACTGTCTTTGAAATTTACGTCAATCTAAGACGTAACCGGATGCCTCTATGTAAAAAAGTAAATTATGAAACTTTCGTTACTATCTATTATATACATCTCATACACATTCAAGTAAAGATGTTAGTATAGAAAATAAGCAGTCCATCTGTATTGTCATTTATTAATATTCCATGAATTTATTTTCAATAATGATGAGTTGTAATGAGTATAAACAATGTGTTTTTAAACTTTCGTTACTTAAACTTTCGTTACAAAGATTTGGAAACAGGGTTTTCTATGCTCCTAGTTCCATTAATATTGCGTTGCTATACCTTTTTTTCTTCATACAATAGAACTAACATACTACAGGCAGTTTAAGACCCGAAAAAGTATGTTTTGTATAGTGTTTCAGGTTTGTTGCCGCATTTCAGCTTGCCATAATATCATTTTAAAAAAGTTGCCAACAAATCATCAGAAGATCACTCAAACGGTTTCCTAAGCATACTTTGAAAGTCAGAGTCTTGTTTTATAAGCGTTAAAAGAACTCCATTTAATGCATAGAGTTAGATTTCGTATATAAACTTTCGTTAATAGTAGGTAACGAAGGTTTCAAAATAAACCTAATGTGAAGCAAAGAAAATACCGTAGATTGTAAATTGTAGATCTGCTGCAGGGTCTTACATGAAAAAATATGGATTGCAAATGCTTTTGTAGTCAAAACTGGAAGAAAGAAAATGAGATCAAACTGTAAGTGTAAGAATGCATTAGCAAGAAGGCGAAGCATTGGTCAAACATACCTGAAATAGTGGGGAACAGTCACGGTATAGACCAGCCTGCGCGCTTCCGCGCTGTCTGATTGCTTTAGTTGTCAAACTTAATACTCGGATATAAAAGTAAAGATTCAGTTTGGCCACTTTACGCATATGTGAACGCTGGGATGCATACTTCGCACGGTGATGGCATAGCTCCATTTTTAGGCGACGCCGATCATACCTCGTGTGTGCTGTCCATTGTCAAAGTCATACTCAGCTGCATTCAGTTATGCATCAAGAGATCTTTTACTGCTGGGTTGACAAAGTTTATGAGTCGTTGGCCCGACCGGGTTTCCATTCCCAACTAAATTCGTATTACTGTCGAGGGAGAATTACAGGTAAGCAGGGGAACTAACGCCGATTTATCGATAATACCTGCAGGACCGGACTCACGAGTTACCTAGCGTAGCAGTATACGTGGAGACAGGTAGCGATTACAACAGGTACAATATCGATTATTGGACATTGGGAAGTGTCATCTAAATTATGCGTCCTTAAACTGGCCTTAAAAATTAAAGAAAGACAGCTGAAGTTTGTTTGTAAATATCTTTATTTTTCAAATTATTGGAAACGACAAATGTTTAATATTTTATAAAAATACGGTCTCTTATCAATGTATATAATTGCACATTGTATATTCAAGAAACAAATGTTTATGATGAAAATAAAATAAATAAAATGCAAATATTTAAGCTTTCAACCAGGATTTAACTATTAAACATACTACTTGAAAACATAAGAAAAGGGCAGATTAGGTTAAAAAATCGATATTTCTCCTTCGCGGTCAACAATTCCGCCAATCAATAAACGGTATGTATATAATTAAACTCTGATAAAAAGTAAAAGGTGACTGCGCAACTATGTAAAACTATTGCTGTTATTTAAATAAAATGCCGAAATTATAAATAGAAATACAATAAATCATTTGCCAAATGCACATACAATATGTAGCTATATACATGAACCACAAACACATGATACAAATCCCAGCGGGCAAATGACGTCGAAATGACGTCGTTGTGTCTGTTGGGGAAATGCAAGATTCACATAAATAACAAAAATTAAAAAACAGCTTTAAACTACACGGTAGTGTCTAGCCGTCCATATAGCAACTGAACATTTTAATGTCTATAAATTATTATTAGGCGCTGGCCTACTAACCTAGCGGACCCGGGTTCGAGCCCCGCTTGAGGCGAGAATATTTCCTACCGCAAACGGGATTCCATTGCACATACCCTTTCATAATCACCCTGCCATCGTTCTGATATGACTGAAGTATTGTTGAAAAGGACGTAAAATCACAAGTCATCCATCCATCTTCTATAATATAAATTATTACTAAAGTATTCAGTAAACGTTATCTAAATAAATATGACATGCGCCCCTGCGCGCATGTCATATTTATTTAGCCGCTGAATGTTGTTTCAGACCCAATAAATGCATATCGTTCTGATGTGGCTGAAGTACTGTTGAAAAAGACGTAAAATCAGAAGTCATCCATCCATATCAATCTTATTATTCAGTAAACATGATCTAAATAAATATGACATGCCGCCCCTACCCCGCCGGGCTTCTCAACAACGAGAAACGGTGCGCGCGCATGTCATATTTATTTAGCCGCTGAATGATTTGCAGACGCAATAAATGCATATTGTGTGACATATGTAAATGTTTCATTATCAAAGGATTCACATGCCTGACATGTGCAAAGAAAATGATACTTTTCGGTTGACAACTATCTAGCCTGTTTATTTAATTTAACTTTGCGTTTTTCAAAAGTTCGACCAATTTCTCTTTCTTTCTTAATTTTGTCATAATTCCAGCCTCTGCTAACCTCTTTTTTAATTCTTGCACTGATAATGAGTCAAGAGGGGTATTGTTTTCAGACTGACTTTTGAACTCTTTTTCTGCCTCTGTTTGTTCAAATTCTAATCTTTGCTTTTTTGCTTGCTGTAATACCGACTTTCTTCGACCCCAGAAGTCATCATCCGTTTTCTCATATTTCCGTTTTTCTCTGAACATTTTATCCGTATACCCAAGTTCCAGCCTTTTCCTGACTAGAAGGGCGTCAGATGTGGCGTCTAATTTGTTCGTTTTGCCGTGATGGATTCTCTTGACAATGTCGTTTGTTTTTTCACGCCCTGCCCACTGAAGGCAGATAAGCTGCCATAATTGTCTAAAAAGACTGGAACATGGTATAGCAGACAGTGCATGTACGGAGTTATATTTTTTGGATGATAACCCTCACGCTTCTTTTGCCCAAGTGATAAAAAATTTGTCATGAAATTGTGTATTTCCTGGAAGATTTCTTGACCCTTTTCATTTATTACCTTACTGGTTATTTTTTGGTAAATTACGAGAAAATCTTTCCAGAGACCAGTGACTGCCTGTTGAGT
The DNA here is from genome assembly GCA_963989385.1 of Ctena decussata. NCBI lineage: Eukaryota > Metazoa > Mollusca > Bivalvia > Lucinida > Lucinidae > Ctena > Ctena decussata. The sequence continues at coordinate 4,539,872 of OZ022501.1, read as the reverse complement.
TTCAGCATGAATACAGAACAGAAGTTTGTCCGGCAAATTTACCAACAGTTTTTTCATGTCATTACCTGCTAGGGAGGTCCATTCTAGCTCACCAGATTTGGACTGCCATATGCTGAAAGATACCCCACATGATTGAATAGCTTTGACCAAGAGGCTGACATTGTCAGTCGGCTGACCAGTTATTTTTGCAAAATTATCTTTTGAGACAGCATCATCAATTACATTTCGTAATAGTACATCCATGATTCTGAGCATAAGATGAAGCTCATCGGGAACGAAGTGATTCGGTTCGATTTCTAGTAACGGCGCATGTTTTACACCATACTTAATTTTGGCGGTAGAAGATGCCAGGCTTTTGAGTTCTTGTGTAGACCTTGCTCGGGCATTGCTATGATAGTAATCAAAGGGAAAGGATATGTCACCTCGCTCGTCCTTTGACACTTTGCACCAGGGACAGGCATAAACGGCAATGCTGCTGTTCAATCCTAACAGAATCTGCAAGAATTTCATGTCGCCCCCAACAAAAAATTCCAAATTGTATTGTTTCTGCCCGACGTCAATATGACCTGCTTTTCGTAATTCATTGATTTCATTAAAAATTGGGCGGCATGCTTTATCTAAATTTTCGTAGTTTTCTCCGCACTTGACAATTGCTAAAACCCTTTGATTGATATGGCTTAGGTTTTGAGACTCATTCAAATGACTGTAAGAAATAACATGAGTCAATGGCCCGACCGGGGCGAACTCGCGACCTTCTGTGACATAGCTAAGCGCTCTATCAACCGGACTACAGCGTGACACACAAGTCACAGGAAAACTCTGCAGTTCGAAAGTCTTTGCTAGTGAGAGTCGTCAGTGTATCAGTGATGCTCTAGCTATTGTGCCTAGAGCACATGCTGGTTGAGTCACGAATGAGCATATATGCCCTAAAACCTTTCAGCGCGTCGATTAAAGGCAAGATAGGTAATTAGCTAGCCGCCTAGTCTCGGATTAGACTCTGCATTCGTACATAAATCCCGGGTTCGAGACCCGTTGCAGACGGGAATATTTTCAATCGTAAACAGAATTTTATCATCACCCACCCATCGTCCTGATATGACTGAAATTATGCTTAAAAGGACGTAAACTCGTGAATCATCCATCATCGACATAAATTCATTGGTTTAATTTTCAACACATTAATAAAATAAAATTCGTTAATAGCTGTATTATTGCTAGTCAAACCAACTAATACATCTTTTCATAAACAAAAATTGATTGACACGTCCGGCTACTGATTACGTCATCACTTGGCTTCCTCGGTGTCTCTCTGTCGTTATTGAAAAAAAGATCTTATTGAAAAAAAAAAATATTGAAAAAAGGTTATTGAAAAAAAATTCTTATTGAAAAAAAAAGTTATTGAAAAAAAAAAGTCATTGAAGAAAAATTCTTATTGAAGGAAAAGTTATTGAAAAAAAAAGTGATTGAAAAAAATTCTTATTGAAAAAAAAAAGTAATTGAAAAAAAAGTTACTGAAAAAAACATCTTATTGAAAGAAAAGTTATTGAAAAAAATTTATTATAGAAAAAACAGTTATTGAAGAAATAGTTATTTTAAAAAAGAGTTACTAAAGTGCAGGCGTCTTTACCACAAGCTAACTGTATACCGAGGACTTGGGACTCAATGTCAATTTCATGCATATGCATGTTTTTACAATACACATCCTGTGAAAAAACCTGTCGCACAGCCAGCCTGCGCAGACAACAATTATAGCAAAAGCACATTGCGGTCTGGGGATTCACAATTTAGCTGAAAACAATACCAAGTAGAGCATAATTATATATACTGAGCGCCAAAAGAAACGGCCACAAAATGCATATTTAAAATTTGCAAAAGCTATCAAATACTTCTACTGCTTAGTTGTTTAGTTTGACGTGCCCATGAGGTTTTGAGAAAAAGATTATCTGAAACCCTCAATATCTCTTACACTGTTACTGTGAGAACAACACTTTTAGTATGGGGTAAAATTAAAAGTTATAAAAGACAAGTAATGTTAAAGAGGTTATATTCTCAACTACTCAATCTTCGTGAATCAAGATTTACGTACTTGCGATTGTGAATCCCTTTATCAGAAGAAAATTTGTTGTATTCGATTCTGTCCTTGAGTTGTCTTTAATTATCGAAAACACGACAAGGAAAGTGAGGTATCAAGAAAGCGTAAACAGACATTTCACGTTATTATAGATTTTCAACTTAAGTTGGGACCGGAGCCTTTTTGTCTGTTGCTTGGTCCACCGGGGCTCAACTGGTGACCTTCTTTTGCTTCAGATTTCCAGTGGGGTTGTTTGGCAGGACAGGGATCTCCATCTGTCAGACGGCCCGTTGTATCTGTTGAGTCCTCGTCTTTGCTTCTTCATGGTGTTGAAATTTGATTTATGTGTTTACCGTGATGATTCATTGGCGAGTTAGAGGGTTATCATGCGAACCGAACAACCAACTAAATGTTTTGTACCACTTCAGATACTGAGGGTGAGGTTGGGCCTGTAAAATCGATTTAACACCCCAGTAATTCATTACTGACCGTTCCAAGGCGGTAGTTCTGTTGTGGTTCTCTGTTGCCTGTTTTTGGTGTCAGAGTTTTTGTGATGTTTTACCTTATGTATGTTCTTATTATTTTTGGTTCGGTTTGGGTTGATGAGTGGCCACCTTTTGGGAACAAGCTGCTCACTCGGTTGGCCATATGTTCTCTGTATCTTGATTATTTGTGATCTTAGTTGTTTCCAACTACGGTTTGAGGGCTGGATTTGGATTTTGATTGTTTCAGTTCCTGGTCTTTGCATACTTTTTACTTTTAACATTTTAACCTTGATATGTCCAAATAGAAAGAAAATGAGATCAAACTGTAAGTGTAAAAAAGCATTAGCAAGAAGGCGAAGCATTGGTCAAACATACCTGAAAATGATCTTTGCAACTAGTGGGGAACAGGCACGGTATAGACCAGCCTGCGCGCTTCTGCGCAGTCTCATTGCTTTAGTAGTCAAACTTAATACTCGGATACAGAAATGAAGATTCAGTTTGGCCACTTTACGCATATGTGAACGCTGAGATGCATACTTCGCACTGTGATGGCATAGCTCCATTTGTAGGCGATGCCGATTATACCTCGTGTGTGCTGTCCATTGTCAAAGGTATACTCAGCTGCATTCAGTTATGCATCAAGAGATCTTTGACTGATGGGCTGCAAAATTTTTCAGTCGTTGGCCCGAACGGGTTTCGAACCCGCGACCTTCTGTGACATAGCTAAACGCTCTATCAACTGGACTACGGCGTGACACACAAGTCACAGGAAAACTCTGCAGTCTGAAAGTCTTTGCTAGTGAGTGTCGTCAGGGTATCAGTGATGCACTAGCTATTGTGCCCAGAGCACATGCTGGTTTGAGTCACGAATGCGCATATATGCTCTAAAACCTTTTGGCGCGTCGGTTAAAGGGAAGATAGGTAATTAGCGAGCTGCCTAGTCTCGGATTAGACTCTGCATTCGTAAATAAATCCCGGGTTCAAGACCCGTTGGAGGCGGGAATATTTTCAATCGTAAACAGAATTTTATCATCACCCACCCATCGCCCTGATATGACTGAAATTATGCTTAAAAGGACGTAAACTCATGACTCATCCTCATCGACATAAATTTATTGGTTTGATTTTCAACACATTGATAAAATAAAATTCGTTAATAGCTGTATTATTGCTAGTCAAACCAACTAATACATCTTTTCATAAACAGAAATTGATTGACAGGTCCGGCTACTGATTACGTCATCACTTGGCTTCCCCGGTGTCTCTCTGTCGTTATATTGTCATATATACACAATACAAAGGTCGCAGGTGCTTGAGCTTTTATAGTTATGTCTGTTGATTTGTTCAACAAAATGATAAAACCAGTTTTACTCTATGGTTGTGAAATCTGGGGCAGTGGGAATTTAGACATTATTGAAAGAGTCCAATTAAAATTCTTTAAACATATTCTTAAACTGAAAAAATCGACTCCATCATATATGGTTTATGGAGAGCTTGGTATTTATCCGCTAGAAGTTGATATCAAAGCCAGGATGATTTCATTCTGGACTAAATTACTAGATTTTAATAGCAACAAATTATCAACAATGGTTTATCAAATTATTTATAGTTTAAACGAACAAGGAAAATGCAAATCTAACTGGATCGGTAACATAAAAAATCTGATAGTAACAAACGGTTTCGGAAATGTATGGATGTCCCAAAGTGAAATAAACAAGAAATGGTTTTGCCAAGCTTTCAAGCAAAAAATTAGAGATCAATTTTTACAAAAATGGGATTCACTTTTAAATAAATCAACAAGTGGCATAAATTATAGATTAATCAAAAATGAATTTGGTATAAATAACTATTTCAAAAACTTGCCAAATAAACTTTGCAGAATATTAACTGCTTTCAGAACCAGAAATCATAAGCTACCAGTCGAATTGGGACGCTGGCAATCCAAACCAGTAAATGAAAGAATTTGTAGTCTCTGTGGTTTTGAAGTAGGCGATGAATTTCACTACATAATGAAATGCGTATTTTTTACTGAACAAAGGAAAAAAATTATACAACCCTACTATACACGATACCCAAACATCTTAAAGTTTAATGAATTGATGAACAAGGAAAATTCAACAACTCAAAGAAACTTGTCAAATTTTATTGAAATAATTATGAAAACTGATTACAATACAACACTTATATAATGTTTCTATATTTATGGTTTCGAAAGAGGTCCTTAACTATGCGACGAAATATATTGATGTAGCCTTTTGTGCATTATACATTCTAAAGAATGCACGCATCTGCGCAGACTGATCTGAGTCGTCACTTGCCTCTTTTAGATTCCTCAGGATTCATAGATTGTACGAATACGAAGGACTCGGATGAGGCTGCGCGGATGCGACGGCATTCATACATATGCATATATTGTACAAATGTTCCAAACAAGTGTTGAGATAGATATTTGTGAATCTATGTATCACTTCATGTATTAACGGCAGCAATTATGCATTTTTCCCCTTGTTTTCACATCATGTATTTTAACAGCTTTACCTGCAATGTAGTAACCTGTTGCGAGATTCTTTTTTTTTTTTTTTTTTTTCTAAAAATACAATAAAGAAAAGAAAATATGCAGCCAGCCATAAACTGGTTATATATATGCATGTCTTTATGGGATATGATTCGCCCATGCTGGCGCATGTGCGGGCGGTGTGATCTCGCGGCGGCGTGTGCACAGTCCGATCAGAGTTTCTAATATTCATGCTGATGATTTCCTGAAATTCGTGGATTGATAGGTGCAAAAGCAGCTCTGATCGGACTGCGCAGGGTGGCAAGCTGATCCTGGTCGTCTGTGCTCCTGCATGTCATGAAGCGCCTTAGCGTGCGGCAGCATCAGTATATACATGCCGTACGATAATGCAGTCCAATTTGAATTTGATGAAATTTAGCAATATTTCTTGTTAAATCCGTTTTGTCCCAAAAAAAAAAAAGTATAATTTACGTTCTTACGACGATGTATTGACGTCGCAATGACGTCGGTGCGACGCAACGACGTCGCATCGACGTCATTTCTACGCCATGTGCCCGCTGCAGGGGAAGGGGACAAGATTTTGTAGTCTAAATGTATATGAAATTCGGCGCGAACGAGTGTGCGTATGTATGCATAGCGTTTTATAACACAAATTAATATGTATCTTTTTAGTATTCATAGCATGATCGATTTTTTTCCCCTAAAGTTTTGGACATTCCCAGGCGAACTGTGCAGACCGGGGCCAGGGTGCTGAAAAGCACTCGGACCGGGGTCTGCACTGTTAGCTCCCTCGTCTTGTTTGTCGAAAATTTCCTAATACACGCCTGGTAAACTATCACAGGTACCTCCGCGGAGGTACCGATAAAATGTTGTGACAGGCATCCGGAGCTACCTGTGACGGACCAAAAATAAACAAAAAATGGTAGGTATTCGTCTTTTTTGATAAAATACATTATAACCAGGGGGGTTATTGAAAATCAAAGAATGCTATTCGACCCTTATATACATTAAGTTTTGTTACACAGTATATCCCCGGGAACTTTGCATATATACAGAAGATATGGCTTTTGAAGTGGCTTTAAGGTCAGGCGAAAGTACTCAAAACGAGAACAAATCGGTTGTTTTAGGCCATAAATGCACTTTTCTTGCATAAGAATCTGTTGATCTGGATACACTGACGTAAAGTAAACCTCCTTGCCCAAATATAAATGCCGATAAACTCCAAATAAGGCTGGATCGGTAAAAAAACAACTGGAGGTGCCTGTGACGGAATGGAGGTGCCTGTGATGTAAGAAAATATAGCGAAAATCTGAAGATTTATAGCTGTTGCAAATATTGATATTCTTCATCTCTAGACCACTGCCTTGAAAGAATCGTTCATTCAACGTCGCAATTTAATCTATCATAATGCGAATATCAAGCATAGTTTTGTTAAAACGACAGACAATGGTCATGAACTTATGCAATCAGATTCTACATCCTGCTCTCAAAACCAAAATGGAAGTAAGTATACGTTGACAATAGTTCACAAAAGACACGCATGGTAAAGCGAATAAAGAGCTCTTTCCCAGACAGGTGGAAATTCACCTACCCCAAATGAAAACAACGCTAACTTCTGTTTTACCTATTTTATATTTTAAATTACAAAAGTAACCAGAAAGCAAAGTGGACAGCTGTACAGGACCTTACTGCCAGAAGACTACAGACAAGCGGACATAAGAACACGTAACATTGATGCTTCACAACAGAAATCCAAAATCCAAAGCAGATCATCTCAAAGAGTTATTGTCCGTTTAGTTTCCGTATCTGTGGATTCTGAGACATCAAACATTGACGAGTTGTACGTAGCTGTTGAAAATTTACTGCCTAATTCAGTATTAGAATAGTTATGAAATGCGCTTAAAATAAGAGGCAGCGCTTTTGGGAATGGTGATGACTGCCTGTTAGTCATTCCAAATCGTTAGAAATTGTCGAGGTCACACGCCATGCTAGCTACTCGAAACGTTTGCAAAAACAACGTTTCAGACGATGACTTTTATGTAGTAAAAGTGCTCTTTTGTTACCAAATTTGATGCAGTGGCTGTTCGGAGACTTTGAATTACACGTTATTTACAGTAAGATTCCGATCACTTCAATAAACTAAACGGTGTAATATTGAGAACATGTCACCTGCCAATGATGTAATCTGTAGGCCTTACTGATGTATATGGATTCTAGCGCCAGCAATTCAAAACTACCCAGACTGAATCACTTGTAGCACCTATCACTCCAGTTACCACAAAGTTAACACATACAGCGAGCGTCATACGACACATGCGAGCGACACATGTGAGGTACCAAAGGGATCAACACTATAGATACCTGTACGTGTATGCCTGTTGACGGGTATCGGCAATTTTGACAATTTGACACACCATACGTGTAGCTGGCATGACGTGTGACCTCGACAATTTCTGACAAGTTGGAACGACTCATAGCCAGCACATCCCGATCACAGTCATCACCAGTCACAAAATGTTGACTCTTATTTAAGCGCACATTTCATATCGATTCTAACACTGAATTAGGCAGTTAATTTTCAGCAACTATGTGAAATTCGTCCATGTTTGACTAACAGAAGCGGAAACATATTGGGCAATAACTCATTGAGATGGTGTTTTAGAAATTTTAACATGGAATTTCATGATATACGCATTATGATAGCTTAATGGGACGTTGAATGAATGATTCTTTCCAGACAGTGGTTTAGAGAAGATGTCAATATTTCCAGCTGCAATAACTATTCAGATTTTCACTATATTTGCTTACATCACAGGCACCTCCACACCATTGCAGGCACCTCCAGCTGTTGTTTTGAAAAAATCAAGCCTTATTTGTAGTCAATCGACATTTACATTTGAGCAAGGGGGTAACCTTAACACCAGTGTGCCGAGAAAAATAGATTCGTATGCAAGATCACTGCATTTAAGACCACAAACGGCCGAATTCTTTATGTTTTGAGTACTGTGGGCTGACATCAAAGCCACTTCAAAAGTCGTATCTTTGGTTAATATGGAAAGTTCAGGGGGATATAATGTGTGACAAAACTTTATGTCTATAAGGGTCGAATAGCACTTTTTGATTTTTAATAAACTCCCAGGTTATTTTATATTTTGTCAAAAAAGAGGAAAACCTACCGTTTGTTGTCATTTTTTGGACAGTCACAGGCAGCTCCAGGTGCCTGTCACAACATTTTATCGGTACCTCCGCCGGAGGTACCTGTGATAGTTTACCAGGCGTGTAATAGATCAGGTGGACTTTTCCAAGTCGGAAGATGGAAGAGCCCACTTGAAAGAGTTGGAAATGTCCAGAAGTTTAGGACAAAGACAGTGCAGGATAAGAAGAAAAGCATCAGTATTAAAACTCACCATAAAGTACTGGTTAACATCCATTTATTATTATTATTACTTTTGGTCTACAAAAGCAATATATTCCATTCACAAGAATTAGAATTGTACAACACGCCTCTTGCTCATTCATGAAATGCACGGACTGAATCAGCCTTAACCGATTAAGGCGTTTCGGTCCACTGCATTTCTTGAATGAATGCAATGAAGGCCTCTGTCAAAAGTTAAAATATAAACATGCAGCGGTAAAGAATTCATAGCTACATGGAAAGTAAGGATGTACTGGTTATATGTCATGAATGATTGAAATGTTCTCTCTCTCTCTCACTGGGCACACGCGAGGTTGGATCAACCTTGATTCAACCATGATTCAACGTCACGACGTTGAATCAGGGTTGATTCAGGGTTGATTCAACCTTGTGTGCCTGCTGGGCTGTCTCTCTCTATCTTTCTTTCTCTTTCTCGGAATAGTTAAACTTTATTTTCAGCTCTTATTATATAATACCTACGATGTTGCCCTCAAGTATGTATGTTTGAAATGATGTGAAAATGTTCGCCATAAAGTTGTTTTGAAATGCATATATAGATTGCTCCTTATGTTGTTACATATATGTGTAACCTAAGAGTAATAAAGAATTTGAATTTGGATTTGGTTATCTGTCACAGGTCCGTTAAATCGCCTAGAGACCATAAACGTTGTGGACGCTCAGATTTTGCGTAATTATGAAAACATTGAAAGAAAAGTTATTGAAAAAAAAGTTATTGAAAGAAAAAGTTATTGAAAAAAAGTAATTGAAAAAAATCTTATTGAAAAAAAAAGTTATTGAAAAAAAAACTTATTGAAAGAAAAAGTTATTGATAAGAAAAGTTATTGAAAAAAGAATTATTGAAAGAAATAGTTATTGAAACAAAAATTATTGAAAAAAAAAGTTATTGAAAAAAAAAACTTATTGAAAAAAAGTTTTTTTTTAAAAAAAAGTTATTGAAAAAAATCTTATTGAAAAAAAGTTATTGAAAAAAAAGTTATTGAAAGAAAAAGTTATTGAAAAGATAAGTTATTGAAAAAAGAATTATTTAAAGAAATAGTTATTGAAAAAAGAATTTTTGACAAAAAAGTTATTGAAAATAAAAGTTATTGATAAAAAGTTAGATGAAAAAAAAGTTATTGAAAAAAAATCTTTTTGAAAAAAAAGTAATTGAAAAAAAATCTTATTGAAAAAAAAGTTATTGAAAAAAATGTTATTGAAAAAGAATCTTATTGACAAAATGTTATTGAAAAAAAAGTTATTGAAAAAAATAGTTATTGAAGAAATAGTTATTGAAAAAAAGAGTTATTGAAAAAAAATAGTTATTGAAAAAATATGTTTTTGAAAAAAAGTTACGAAGCAAAAGTTATTGAAGAAAAAAAAAATGAAAAAAAAAAAGTTATTGAATAAAGGAAGCTATTATAGCTATTTGCAGTGAAACAGAAAAATCTGACTGTCTGGAATGTTTGTCTTCTCAATCTAACTCAGACAGACTAACGGTTTTCTGCGCTACTAAAGTGCAGGTGCCTTTACCACAAGCTAACTGTATACCGAGGACTTGGGACGACAAATGTGAATTTCATGCATGTGCAGGTAATAGAATTTTTACAATACACATCCTGTTTAAAACTTGCCGCACATCCAGCCTGCGCAGACAACAATTATAGCAAATGCACATTGTGGTCTGGGGATTCACAATTTAGCCGAAAACAATACCAAGTAGAGCATAATTATATATACTGAACGCCAAAAAGACGCCCACAAAATATATTTAAAATTTGCAAAAGTTATCAACTACTTCTACTGCTTATCTTTTTAGTTTGACGTGCCCATGAGGTTTTGAGAAAAAGATTATCTGAAACCCTCAATATCCCTTACACTGTAACTGTGAGAACAACACTTTCAGTATGGGGAAAATTAAAAGTTATAAAAGACAAGTAATGTTAAAGAGGTAATATTCTGAACTACTCAATCTTTGTGAATCAAGATTTACTTGCGATTGTGAATCCCTTTATCAGAAGAAAATTTGTTGAATTCTTTTTTTGTTCATGGGCTGTCTTTAATTCTTGAAAAGCACGACAAGAAAGTAAGGTATCAAGAAAGTGTAAACAGACATTTCACTTTAACAAAGATTTTCAACTTAACATTCTTACCTTGTCCAAACAGAAAAGAAAAATGTTTGTTTAAGTGGTGATACTGTAGTGATTCGCGATAGCCAACACCATTCATAAAAGAAACTGCAGTATGTAGCCATAAGAAGTGGCGTTATCGGTTTTTTAAATATTAATCTTTGTCAGATGCAAAGGGCGGTAATTTGAAGATCGACAGATTTCATAGCCCTGTCGTTTAATAAATAACTATAATATTAACATGAATGTAGCGGTTTTCTAACAGTTTCCTCTCAGAGACCATTTCCGAATACAATGTGCTTCATTGGAAGAAGAAATGTAACATTGCTATGGAATAATGTTTTTCTAGAAAGTGAGATAACTCTTTTGCCACAGATTTAAATCATGATAGCTTCATCGTGTACTGTGGTCGGATGAAAATCATAATTGTCTAGTGATAGTGCCGACAAAAAGAATATAACCTTATATGCGTTTCTTTTGGTGTTCATGACTGACTGACTGACAGACCGACTGACTGATTTATTCAAACGATTTTGTTTTGATGACCCTTTGAAACAATATTTTAGTCTAGATCTAGCAGACTATCAGAGAGAGAGAGAGAGAGAGACAGAGATAGAGAGAGAGACAGACAGAGAGAGAATGAAAGGGGAGAGAGGGGGAGAAAGAAGGGGGAAATAGGATAGACGAGAGTTTGAAAAATCCAAGCAACCTCCACCTTTAGAAAGAATACGGGCCTCCGCGACATAGTGCTTCGAAGCGCTTCCGACTCATTAGGTCTTTCTAAGCTGTGGGTTCGAACCTCAGCCGTTAGACATGTGAAAGTGAAAACTGCAGACAGTCGCTGAGGTGCTCCAGCTTTTGACCACCTTTGCTAGAAGATTGGTTCTATATGTGAAATATTCTTTAAAGGGCTCTATCCAAAAAAATCTTTAGAAAGCGAACAGAAATGATCGACTGCACAGGCAGAGACGATGATATGATGAAATTGAAAGATTTAATACGCAATAAATTCTCGTTTGCGGCTAGAAACGATTTCAGCTTTAGCAAGATTCAACCCGTAAGCTAAACAGATAATTGCCAAACCCACTGAGCTTCTGGTCTCTCTCTATAGTGCTTTAACATCCATCTGTCGGCGTAGTTGAAAAAGAATGTGGTGGAGGGGGGAAGGGCGATGCAGAGTGTTTTTACAAATTTACATTCCAACGTTCCCTAGATACGTAAGTGTCCGTTTTCAAACTGTAAGTTTCGCAGTCATGTGATAGCTCCTTTAATGTTGGCCGACGAATAAAAATAGATCGAAGTCTTTCCTTTATTAACCGATATTTGATTGTTACACTTAGAAAAAAATATCTGAAGATTATCACCAAAACACCGCCTCATCTGGCGCCCCGTTTAACTAATAATTTACCCCACTCATAATGACTATGCAGAGACCTGGCGGGCACCACAGATGTGAAATAATTGTCTGCCCTTCTAATAATTTTGTATTTGTCAGTTTGCCAGACCATTATGGCTTTCTTGTGTATTATCCACATGAATGTTTCTTTTTCTGGTTCATCAAGCTTTTTCTGGTTAATCTAATTGAATTTATAAATTGCCTTGCTCGCACGCACTTTGTGGATTCTAAGCACACTATTTTGTGATTTGCTAGATCTTTGTAGCTTTCTTATGTATGATTTATATGAATTTCTTGTTCTGGTCAGTAAAGTTAAATTTACAGATTTAAAGATTTACTACACTTCAGGAACTGACTGAATCAGATCCCAAACCCTATCCCCAACATCAAAGGGAAAAATTGACAAAGACATCCCAACAAACAATAAATTACAAGTGATAAGCCGAGTCAGCAGCTCTTTCCCAAATAGGTGGCAACTCAGCTATCTTTACTGAGCTTAATAATTTAGACCAACAGAAGGATTACAACAGACTAAGCAAATTATACGAAAAACATTTAACAACTATTTTTACCTATTTTCAATTTTTATCACAGAAGGGTTAAAATGATAACACAATAAACCAAACAGCACCGAACATAAAACAAATGCAACCACAACGAAAGTATCGCCTTGGGACGGTCAGTAATAACTACTGGGGGGTTTAAACCGGTTTTACTGGGCCAAAACCTTCAGCCTCACCCTCCGCCGCGGTGCACACAATAAGTTGGTAGTTCGGTTCGTATGGTGGTCCCCTAACTCATCAGAGACACAAGTTGCCTTAAAAGACTTCTATTTATCTTGTAACAGAACTAAGAAGCAAAAGAAAAAGAAGCAAAAGAAACAAATACGCCAGTGCTGAGTACTTCTGAAATCTGTGATGCAGTAAAAGCATCATAAACAGAATCGATCACTACCAGTCATTGTAGGATTCACACTAATTCGTTTAAAGTATAATTATCAACAAGGTACGCCATACTGAGATGGATCGTATAAACGATTGCAAAATGCATAAACCGTATAATGATGGGTATATACATCGGAACTATTTGCAGTCGAATGTATTTGGTGAAATGTAAGGTGAAGTGATTAACTGTAACAATCAAATCCCAAAGGAAAAAGTCCATTGAGAATTTATTGCATGATAAGTTTTTGAAAAAAAATACATGTAACTGAAAAAAAGTAAAAAAAAACAAAATATATATTATAGAGAAAAAGTTATTGAAAAAACAAAGTTATTGAAAAAGATTATTCAACCTGATGATGGATGTATGGATGGATGGATGACATTTATACATCCTTTTCAACAGTATTTCAGTCACATCAGGACGATGAGTGGGTGATAATGAAAAGCTGTGTGCAATAGAGCCTCGTTTACAACTGAAAAGATTTTCGCCTCGACACCCGGCCTTTTAGATAAGCAAGCCAGCGCTTAAATCACTGAACTACCGGGGCTGCTCCACAGATACTGGGACAGAATGTCTAAAAAAACAGTGTGAAACTCCTCCTACAATTTTCCATGAATCATTCTGAAACTTTACAGGCTTCTTTTTTGTGGTTTGCAGATGTGCATGTGACATAGCCATGATAGGGGTTATGCACCGATATTTTTTATTTACTTTTTCGCTCTGTGAACTTAGTTTTTTTTTCAGTAGTACGAGACCTATTGAGTAGCTTAAATACTAACAAATATAAAGACAGTGGGCACATTTTATGCTCAGCTACTCCTAATAGGGTTTTGTACCATCCATCTGTGTGTTTCTTTGTAGAATCTCAAGATGAGTTATGTTACTTTTTAGGCATTTTGATCCAAGTCAGTTTTCATGGTCAAATACTACCAAAGTGCACAGACACTGGGTATCTGTGAAATAATAATAATAATGTTTATTTGTGAACAAACATACAACATATCACATATTAAAATACAGTTCTGATAATATCCTCATTAAAATAAGTTGATAAACTTATGAAAATTAAGATTTTAAAACATATTATTTCTGCACCCTGGGTATGAAACGTTCCTCCTCAACAAATATCACAGTAGTTTATCCCAGTATTAACACCCTATCACAGATAAAAAAAACAAAAACACTCAACCAAAACTAGACAGCAAAGGTTATTGGGAAGGAGCACCACCAACCTATGCTCTCTTGCTTTAGTTGATAAAACTGATCACATGTGTATACTCTGGAGACATCTTCGGGGAAACAATTGTATAGTGTGATATAATGTCATATGTGAGCACAGGATAACCCATAAAGTTTGAAGCAAACTTATTTCCAATGGGGTCCTTGCCACTGTGTTGATTGGAGATCAGGGGTTCCAGGCAAGCCGTCAAGTATTGTGTTTTGTTTTTACAACCCTGTCCTCCGTCACACTGCTGAAAATATAAATTTAGAGAGTAACTACACCTCAGGAACTGACTGAATCAGATCCCAAACCCTATCCAAAACATCAAAGGGAAAAATTGACAAAGACATCCCAACAGACAATAAATTACAAGTGATAAGCCGAGTCAGCAGCTCTTTCCCAAATAGATGGCAACTCAGCTATCTTTACTGGGCTAAATAATTTAGACCAACAGAAGGATTAAAACAGACTAAACAAATTATACGAAAAACATTTAACAACTATTTTTACCTATTATCTATTTTTATTATAGAAGGGTTAAAATGAGAACACAATAAATTAAACAGCACCGAGCATAAAATGCGAATTGAGTATTAAAAGAGAACTCTGCAATAAACATGACAACATAAGTTTGAAACGAGGGTCCCTGCGGCCATACAGAGCCAAATGGCAAGGTCCAGTTTGCAAAACAGGCAAATAATTTGTTCCCAAAGTTTTTCAAAACAATCAGCACTATGATATGCACTAATCAAATTTGTCGGGTGCACAACTACTCATAGGGTTTTTCACCAACCTTTTTGAACTTTGCAGATGTTTCAGAATCAGAATCAGAATCAGAGTTTTTTTTTACTGGTGATATGTCCAAGGACAATCATTCACCAGGAGGACAATCATTCACCAGTTTCAGCCTCAGTCTGAGGATGACATGTGGTTTGGATATTTTTTCTCAGATTAAGTTTTAATCTTTATTTTTGTGTTTAGAACTTGGTATTTTTTCTGGCTTCAGTGACTATTTAAGAAGTGCATAGGTAGTGTGCACCGTTTGTGGGCAACTCCTCGTACAGTTTTATGGCAGTCTTTTCATTATATATATGGTTTGAGTATTTGCATATATGATATGGATTTATTCCAGAGATTAATTTTATTACTTTACCGGGGCGATGTGTAATCTTCTAAGTTTCATCATCATGTCTCTGTGTTTGGAGCTTATTGTGGGAGCAAGGAGTGAGAATGGGTCATGTTTCCTGTCAGTGTGCGTCACTTCTTCAGCAGGAAGTTTCAGCAAGTAAGCCAATGATGACAAAGTTGTCAAAATGCACAGAAGACTTACCAGGTTCACTTTCATCATGTCATGTAGCGCGTCAAAACTGACCGGAAGTAAACATTATTGGTCACAGTTAGTAGACGCTTGACTGGAAACGGTTGGGTGGGGAACCTGTATCAAATTTTCTAGGGTAAAAATAAGAAGGTCTATACAAGTATCCTGCAATCAATGAATGAAAGAAGGTCAAATGTGCAAAGAACAATAGCTGTCTTCCGAGTTTTCGTTTGGGAAATCCTTCGATTGTTGCTTTCAGAATTTTTTGGAGGAGCTGTAGAAAAGCAAAACAGAAGCTTGACATATGCGCGCGCATCCTCAACTGAAGCAACCAGACATGAAAATGTTCTAGACTTGTTTTTGACAACCAACCCTACGTTGGTAAATCAGGTAGGTTGCCATCCTGGCCTCAGTGACCATGATATGGTCATAGCTGAGTGCTTCATTAAACCCACAATTCAGAGACAGAAAGCACGGAAAGTCTACCTATTTAGGAAAGCTGACTGGCAAAAATTCAAAAACCTTATGAAAGACTACCAGCAGCGTTTTCTAGTAAGTCGCGTAGGTAAGACAGTGGAAGAACTCTGGACTGACTTTACCTCTACCATAGAAAGCTTCACAAAACAGTGTGTTCCCAGCAAACTCATCCGAGGTAAGTCATCCATGCCTTGGATAACGCAAGACATCAAACGGTCAATTAGAAAACGTGACCATCTCTACCGAAGATTCAAAAAGACTGGAGACCAGGTAATTCGGACTGAATTTATTAAGTTAAGGCAAACTATTAAAAGGAAAATAAAAACTTCTTATATGATATACCTAGAAGGTCTTCTTGGGCTCAGTGATGAAAGCACTGTTTGTGATAGTAAAAAACTCTTTTCCTTTCTGAAGAGCTCAAAACAGGATCAGCTTGGTAGCCCCCCTCTCAAACAAAATGACCAAACAGTTACTGACACTCTGCAGAAGGCGAACATACATAACTTGCAATTTCAGTCTGTTTTCACGACAAAAGAACCTCTTTCTCTTTCCCGGCTTAGTAGCATGAGGCTTCAGGAGTTGGCTGACGAAGGTAGTTTAAATCCTGACATCATCCCACCTGGGATCCTCAACTCAACACCAGTGATGGAAGAGTTTGGGATCTCAGTTGGGGGGATCCTGAAGATTCTGAAAAATCTTAAGCCGGGTAAAGCAGCTGGTCCAGACAGACTCAAACCACTCTTGCTACAGGAACTTAGAGAGGAGATCGCCCCAATACTCCAGGTAATATTTGAGCGGTCTCTTCAAACAGGTAAGTTACCAGCAGATTGGTGTAGGGCCCAAGTTACACCTATTTTTAAAAAAGGTGAAAAGTCATCAGCTGCAAACTATAGACCCATTTCCCTCACTTGCATACTTTGCAAGGTCCTCGAACATATAATGGCTTCCCAGTTGGTTAAGCACATGGACAAGCATGACCTATTGTACGATTTACAGCACGGTTTCAGAGAAAAAAGGTCATGCGAGACTCAGCTTACCACATTGATTGAGGACCTTGCCAGGAGTGCGAGCGCAGGGAAACAAACTGACTTGGTGCTGTTGGATTTTTCAAAGGCGTTTGATAAAGTGAATCACTCCAAGCTTCTTTGGAAACTCCACCAGTACGGAGTCAGGGGAAAAGCACTAGGCTGGATTCGTGCCTTCCTTGGTAACCGGTCGCAGACGGTGGTACTTGATGGTGAGGAATCAGGTTCGGTCCCAGTGACGTCTGGGGTTCCCCAGGGCTCTGTCCTTGGGCCGATCCTGTTCCTCATTTACATCAATGACCTACCAGACGAACTCACCTCAGAGGTTCGTCTTTTTGCAGACGACACGGCCGTTTACCTTACAATTGGAGGCCCTGACGACAGCAGTGTGCTGCAGACTGACCTGGATAAACTGTCTGTGTGGGAGTCGAGGTGGGACATGGAGTTCAACCCCTCTAAGTGTCAGGTTGTAAGGGTGACAACCGCGAGGAAGGCAATAAATACTTTCTACCAACTACATGGTCAGACCCTCGAGGTTGTCACCAGTGCAAGATACTTGGGGGTTGATATCTCTAGTGGCCTGTCTTGGAACTCTCACATAGACAGAATCACTGCCAAGGCCAATAGCACCCTCGGATTCATTAAAAGAAATATCAAAATAAAAAATCAAAAGGTTAGAGAGACTGCCTATAACACACTAGTACGCCCCCAGCTGGAGTATGCGGCACCTGTTTGGGACCCCCATACTCAAGATAAAATACTCCAGCTGGAAAAAGTCCAACGTCGGGCTGCACGCTGGACCACCAGTGATTTTGATCAACGGTCAAGCGTAACAGCGATGCTCCAAAATCTAGGCTGGAGAACTTTGGAACAGAGACGAGCAGACGCGCGTCTTTGCCTCTTCTTTAAAATTGTATACGGACTTGTGGCAGTACCCCTCCCCAACTATATTCAGCCAACTCAAAGAATATCCCGGTACTGTCACTCTATGACTTTCCGACAAATTCATACCAGTAGGAACTTTTATAAATACTCATTCTTTCCACTGGCTATAGTACAGTGGAATGCCCTACCCGAGACTGTTGTTTGCTTGCCAACCCTTGAGGCCTTCAAGGAAGCAGTTGGCAGGCTGCAACACTCAAGGCCCTAGATCTTGAAGTTGTTGTTTTTATCCTGATTTTAGCTACACTTATCTATTTTTAACCTATCACCTTTTATCCACTTCACTGTTCCACTTTTACTTATCTTTTATTTCAACTAATATTCTGCCTTTTTCTGCTTGACGCGCGTCCCTGCCTAGAATGCCCGTGAGGGCGTGTGGCAGTATATAGAGATAGATAGATAGATAGATACTTTTTCCAGGTTTGAACTTAGTCAATTTTCAGGCATCAGTTCTATTAAATTCATAGTAATATACCTTGTATATTAACTATATCCATATAAGAAGAGCAAGAGGTATAATTTTATCATAATCCAAGTTATGTCCCATCAGCTACTTTGGCTTGTTACCTTGTGATAACCGGAGCCGTGATTACTCGGCACAGTACACAATCCTCGTGTTGACCAGTGTAGGGGAGCCGAATGCGTACTATGAATGCCGAATGCGCCCGAAGCCCCTTAGAAAATAAGTAAATAAATAAAAAAGACGAAAATAGTTGCTTCTGTTGCTATGACACGTGCATAAAATGATAAAGCTATGATAACAGAAATGAATTGGAAGTTTTCTGCATCACCAATTATTTCAACACTTCCTCTGAGTAGGACAAAGGTAATAAAAGTTATACTTTTAAGTAGAAGTACGTACAGGACGTTGATTCGTAAAATTGAGAATCAGAATCAGAATAATGGTCACAAGTACATTTCCAGGGTGCCCACTGGCCAGGTAGACTGTTTCACTGCTATGTTGCTACAATACAGCATTGTAAGACTGTGAAAGAGTCTAACTGGCCAGGGAACTGAGAAGGGCGGTGGCTCAGTGGTTAGTGCACTTGACTCTGAAGTCAGAGGTCGTGGGTTCGAGCCTCACCCGAGGTGAAATCTTTCTATGTCTGAACGCCTTTTTCTAGCATCATTTGCAGGGATGATGCTAACAAGTGTGCCGTCCTTCGGATCGGGACGTTAACTGGAGGCCCCCTGTGCAGGGAGAGTCATCCCCTGTGCAGGTTAAAGATCCCTACTATAGCTACATGGCTATACGTAGGCTTTCATCCTGCAACACCGGAGTGTACTAAAGTACACCGTCTGTGTCCCCTTCTGGGGTTAAGGCGTAAATGAAAAAAGGAAAAAAAGGGAAAAATCAGGGATTTTTTGAAAATGGTCAGGGAAATCCTAAACTGGTGGTTATGTTTCATAACCATTAATTAAACGGTGGACCAGTCTGAGAGTGTAGAAGTTTAGTGCTATGTGCGTTCCGATTGGTGCAAAGAATTTACCTCGCGCGCCAATTGATGTCATTGACATTTAAATAGAACAAGAGTTCTGATTGGCGGAGAAGGGGGTATCCCTCGCGCCAACCAATTCCTTGTTCATTGTTCGACATTTCAGTCGAGGACACAGATCTTCTTGTCTCAGAAGAATTATAGAAAAAATTTCAACTTTCTATGTGTTTTATGTTTATTGTGGCGTAGCTGACAGTTACATGATCTTATACAGCCAGGGACTAGATTATTTTAATTGATTGTGCAGTTTTCTCAGTCATAAGTACTGCGTTCAGTCAGTTGTGATTCACTGCACAGGAGTAGGGCCATCCCTAAGACAAAGAATGACAGATCAGGGCCAGGGCGCACGCCCGAAAAGAAATATGCCGGCTGTTAATTATAAGAAGATGAGCGAGGGTGTAGCTCAGGCGGATATGGACGCTCACGAGTTTTTGGAGGGGTCCGGTTCTCCCATGGTGTCCGAAAGATTGGAGGCTGAATTTACAGCTGCAGCAACAAGAGGCGATGACCTTGACCCGAGCAATTTCGAAAGTGAGATTTCTGTTCTGGACCAGGAAATTGAGAAGTTACAGTCGTCACTAGAACAGGTGCAGTCTCAACTGTAGGCTTCATCTATGAGAAAAGAGAAGCAAGAAAGAACTGTTAAACTAGACAAGCTGCGTCGGGAATTATTCGTGGCCGAGCAGCAGCTTAAAAAATCCGAGGAAGCAGGTGAGCTTGTGAAGCCGCAAAAACAGGTGACTGGTAAATCAAAAATTAGAGAAAATGATTCATTAGACATTAAAGAGCAGACAATTCAGGGTGTCTCTTTTGAAGCCCCTGGTGAGGCAACTTTACCGGACTTAAGAGCATTAACTGGGTTGAATGCAGATGTTGATAAGCAAATGTCTGCTTTGGGCTTATTGTCCGATTCTTCAGTTTCAGAAGATAGTAGTGAGGGAGACATTGATACTGATAATTCAGTTAGCTCAAAGCGCAAAAGTAGGGTTAAGAAAAAGAGTAAATCTCGCAAATCGGGTCTATATAAAAAATCCTCGGATGCGGTCAAGTATCCACAAATTTGGCCTCATTCTGCACTGCAATACGAATTTGTGTCAGAGTCAGTTTCATTCATGTCTTTAGACATTAAAATGTTCGTTGCGGGGGAGTTGGAAATAATTCTAATGTGGCTGTCACACAGTGACGTATAGCATCAGCGTATGCCGACGTATGAGAAATTTAGTAAACACGCTGGTGTACGTTGAATAAGTTAGGGGTACGTTATGAACAAGTTACGAGTACGCTCAAATACGTTGGTATAAGTTGTTGTACGTCGAATGCGGCCCAAAATTTTGTGCATGCATAAAATTTTCAGCGTATGCCGACGTATTGTTTATAAGTTAGTCATAAGTTTGGTGTACGCAACAGGTAAGTTATGCGTACGTTCATGCACGCAACTTGTAAGTTAATCATACGTTGACATACGTCGGCAGCCAGCAGGTCCATTGTGGAGCGTACGCGTAACTTATTTCTAACTTATAGGTAACTTACCTGTAACTTATAACGAACGTATCCAGAACGTATCCAACCTATGCCTGACAACCTTAGAACTTATTCAACGTATCACGAACGCACTGAGCGTATTTAGGTAACATATCCGCCAGCGACCTGGGCTTCAGCTATATATATTAGATACAGATCAGCAATTCATCACTTTTAAATAAGGAATCTTCTTGGACAGCTTCTGCTTGTCGTTTTGGGGCTTTAGAGGGGGTTAATACTTCAGATGCCACCACAGCTGCTGCAGATGCCGCCACGGATACCACTAAAGAGGCATTGGAGTCTGCGCGAGAAGGAGGTTGGCTACCATCGTAGGCGCGGCAGTCGGATGACGATTGGGACGACGGTAGGCATGCAGGTGGTCAGCTTCTACCTGCAAAGTTCTCTAATTTTCGTTCTTTAGGCATGTCCATCGATCAACGTCCACTACAATAAAAAGTGTTGTAGAGAGCTGTCGCTTTACATCTGATCGTCGAAGCACGCTCCAACACGCTAAACATAAGGTCGGCGTAAGTTAGACTAACGTTGTGCATGCGTTCGGCATAAGACAAGAACGCTACAGATACGCTGGGAACACGCTGTTATACGCTTGTATAAGTTATGTATACGCTAGGAATAAGTTGTGAATAAGTTATTTATACGTTTCAGTACGCTATGTGTGCGTTCCAAAACCGGCTGCTGTTTGATGTTTTAATTTATCCCCAGCGTATGCCAGCGTATTGGATAAATTTTTCATACGCTGGCATACGTTGTCTGAAACGTTGTAGTGTGACAGGGCCTTAAGCAAGAAGACTTCTGCAGCTGAGAGATTGGGCAGGCTGAAGCTATTGAAAAAGTTGATGTATTTTGCGAATATTTATGAGTGGAAAGCCTTGCTCAAGTTCTACGCTGCATGGGTCCGGCGCATAGAAATTGGGCTGAGTAATTGGTCAGGGGATACGTCTGAAATTGAAACGCCCATGTTAGCGAGATTTCCTCTGAAGAGTAAACCTTCCTTTAGAAGGGAGAATTATGTTAAGGAGCAAGAACAGGTCTGGTGGTGCTCAGACTACAACAAACAACAATGTTCATTCACCGCATCTTCGCATCAGAAAAATGTCAAGGGTCACATGCGACAAGTGCGGCACATTTGTGGCGCTTGTTACAGGGCTGACAAGTTGAAGCTTGAGCATCCCGAGAGTTCTTCGGCATGTCCTTACAAAAAGTGACTACAAGGTGATTTGGGGGTGGCTGAGTCGGTAGAATTCAAAGTTAATCAATGTAATGATTGCTTAAATAGGGAAGGTTTTCATACTAAAGGGCAGCTTGCCTTTAAGAATCTGAGTGTTGAGGAGTTTTTGGAATTACATTTCAGAGTTAAGAGTTCTGGATTATACAATTTTGAGGGTTGCAAAATTCCGTTGAACACCAGGTTAAACATCCCCTTTTTCAGATTTATGTTGTCTGAATACGAAGACAAAGCTATTTGTGAATTTTTGGAATATGGATTTCCAATAGGTTTTCTGGGGAAGGTTAAACAGTCAGCAAAGAAGGTAAAAATCATAAAGGGGTCACAGAATTCCCGGTGGAGGTAAACAAATACATTGAAAAAGAAAAAAGATATGGGGCAATTTTGGGACCTTTCAAACAAATTCCTTTTGTCAATGAGTTTTGCATCTCACCTCTGAATACTGTCAGTAAAAAAGATTCAAATGAGAGAAGGGTAATTCTTGATCTCAGTTTTCCTGAGGGCGCTGCCATAAATGAGGGCATTTCTAAAGATTTTTATATGGGAGAAAAAATAAATTTGGTCTTTCCAAGAGTTGACGACTTAGTAGACTTAATCAAGGTTAAGGGTAGAAATTGCCTTTTGTTCAAAAGGGATCTAAAACGAGCCTACAGACAAATCCCTGTGGATCCAGGGGATATCCCTCTTTTGGGTTACAGTTTTGAGAAGAATTATTACTTTGATTTATATTTAAGTATGGGGTTACGATCAGCCGCCCAAATATGCCAGCGGGTCACAAATGCAATTACGTTTATGTGTCAGATGTTGAAAATAGCAGTTTTGAATTATTTAGATGATTTTGCAGGGGCAGACCATCCTGTATCGGCCAACAAATCTTACTGTGAGTTAGGAAATATATTAGTTTCATGCGGCATCGAGGAATCAGTGGAGAAAGCATGTCCTCCCTCCACGGAAATGGTTTTTATCGGCGTTTTGTTCAACACCGTTGACATGACCTTGAGTGTAACACATGAACGAGTTCAAGAAATCCAGGAGCTTATTGACGAGTGGTTGCAAAAATCAACCGCTACAATTGCTGAAATGCAGTCTCTCATTGGGAAGCTTTCTTTTATTTCTTCATGTGTGCACTCAAGTCGTGTTTTTATGTGCAGATTGCTAAATTGGTTGCGACTAATTCATGGAGAGAGGTCTGCTCAGTCAATCCCAAAACATGTTTTTGATGATCTAGTTTGGTGGAAAGTATTTTTACCATTTTATAACGGCATTTCAATGATGTTGACTGAGGAGTGGTCTGCACCAGATGACATTAACTGGAGGCCCCCTGTGCAGGGAGAGTCATCCCCTGTGCAGGTTAAAGATCCCTACTATAGCTACATGGCTATACGTAGGCTTTCATCCTGCAACACCGGAGTGTACTAAAGTACACCGTCTGTGTCCCCTTCTGGGGTTAAGGCGTAAATGGAAAAAGGAAAAAAAGGGAAAAATCAGGGATTTTTTGAAAATGGTCAGGGAAATCCTAAACTGCTAAAAAAAATGCGGGAAAAGTCAGGAATTTTATCCTTTTTGGACATGAATTTTTGATGGTTAAACCCAGCAGACACATGACTTTGAAATGACGTCGTATTGATGTCGATGTGACGTCATCACGTCACATCGACGTCAATACGATGTCATTTTGACGTTGTGTGTCCGCTAGGAAGTGTCTGTGTGTATGTTGTGCAAGGATGGCGAAGAATCCCTACAGCATTTCCTGCTTGACTGTACTGTGCTCTCCCCGGTACGAAACCCTATTATGAACTGTATAATCGAAGCTTGTAGTGGCTTATGTAATCCTGCTTGTGACATTAATACCCTGCTGAAGCTAGTTATAGACTGTAGTGCGCTAATAGACACTAACAATCACAACTATGAACTGTCAAACATTGAATTTCAAACACGAAGATTGTGCTTTGCTCTGGACTGTGAACGGTTTAAGAGGCTGGCATTGATACCCCGACGTAACAGAATGGTGAAACCTAAGAGGTAGCTCCGTGGCATATCCTAGCAGGGTTGGTCTAATGATTAGTTTTTATAAGAAGTTTTAGAGACTGATAGCCAGAGACTTTTATGTCCTTTTTAATACCTACAAACTGTTTTTAACTCTGTGAGAGAACTGTACATATTCATAAACTGTAAATAGGGTGATGGGAGAGTTCATCATTTTAGAATAATAATTTTACGCGACAGTCAGCTATATCAACACGATTTGTTCAGCTCATCAACGAGGTGTCCCAACACTGGGAGAACTTATGTCAACAACAACAACAACAACATGGCAGCCTCCTCCGTTTGACAGCTAAAAATCTTGACAATTTGTAAATTTTTTGCACATAATATGGCGATACATCGCTGGTGTTTCACACCCGGTAGGTAAAAGGATGCAAAACCCTGAAGAAAGGAGGATTTACCACAAAGCCTACAGAAACCATGCAAACCTCGCACAGATTCTGAATAGAAAATTCTCATGTTTCTGGCGTTTTAAATGTGGGCCCCTAAATTTCTGGCTGGGTGACTAATTTTCAGTTTTTAGGAGCCCAGCATGCTCCTTTGAAAAATGAGTTAGTCTGTATCCCTGTGAACACTTAGGTAAGAGTCTGGTCACACTGGGCTGATGCCCAGGCTGATCTGAGTTGGCGCTGGGTGCACAACCACTTTGTTGGTTTTCTAGTGTCATGGCTCAAATGTTTTCAGTATTTGATAGGACAAGTTGACCCATTAATGCCAAGCAATCCATAAATAGGACATAGGCAAACAGTGCAGACCCATAGCAGACAAAGCAAAATGTGGTTTCTGATCAGGGTCTACATTGTTTGTATAAGACAAATAAGTATGCCTCCTTAAAGTAAAATTAAAAAGGATAAGAATAAACTAAACCAGACACCCCTTAATTGAGAAATGGACCCATCCATTTGATAAGGATAGAACAGTCCGATGGGCATAAATGTGTTAATTTATTCAATTTTGAGAGTTTTGATGAAGGCTTGTGTTTTACATGCATTTGCAGTTTAAGGCATTGTTTGACTTACAATGAATCTGAGGTATTGTATTATTAACAATCTAAACAATCTAACAACAATCATACTATGGGACTTGGAATCAGACAAAAGTCAAGAGTCGCCATTGTTAATGTTATACTAGTCAAACACTGTAAGTCCAACTTCATAGCATGACTGTTAACATGTGGTCATATTAGGGCTTAACACTGATCACATTTATAATCTAATGCTGCTGCAGTTAAGAGAGGTTTGCTGGGATAATTTGGGGATAATTTTCCATATTTCTCCATAAAAACATTTATTGTGACCTCTAGTGCCGAGAAACTGTTAATGAAGGATTATACAACATAAGCTTCCATTGAAAAATAAAAATAATTATCTTTGAATTATCCTCAAAATATCACTTTATATGGCAGTCTGATGTTAGGTCTGAATGAGTTTGTCTCTTACCTCTGGAATATTCATCCTCATTATCATACATTCATTCCCGCACCAGCTTGAAACAATTGAAATACTGTAATGTGCCTAAATTTTGGGACACCTAAAATATTTAATTTTCCATTTTGGACAAATGGGAAATTCAATTATTTTAGGTGTCCCAATACTTACGCACATTACGGTACTATTCAAAGCCACAGGATCTCTAAATCATCGGCCCATTCTTTCAACATACGACCTATGTCATATTTCCAGATGAGATGGGATTTAAAGATCATGAAGGTGTATTGGTACAAACTTTGCCAATTCCCTTCAAAATGGGATCAACTTTTAACGAAAAGACTTTGGTGCGATAGGGGCAAGTTCTTCCCTATTAGAGAAGAGTCCATTTTAGAAAGGTAGTGTCATCCAGTGAAGCAAACAGGAAATGACAAAAGTTGCACCCTTACACCTTAAAATATCATATATTTTAGTCTCCCTAGATATGAGCTGCAACAGGACCTTTTAGTGCACTGCTAAGACTCTGATCAGACTGGGCGGATGCCGAGGCTGATCTGAGTCTTCGCTGGGGGCACGCAAGGCACTTTGATGGTTTTGTTGTGTTGCGGCTCATATGTGTTTTGACCTCTCATTGAGGGTCCACAACACTTGCTGAGGCAGTTCTAATGATAGACAACAATATATGGAGAAATCAGAAAAAAAATCTCACCAACTGCCCTTATTGGAGTTATTACGAAATATGCGTGTATCCTTAAGATATTCAGTGCACTGCTAAGACTCTGATCAGACTGGGCGGATGCAGAGGCTGATCTGAGTCTTCGCTGGGGGCACGCAAGGCACTTTGATGGTTTTGTTGTGTTGCGGCTCATATGTGTTTTGACCTCTCATTGAGGGTCCACAACACTTGCTGAGGCAGTTCTAATGATAGACAACAATATATGGAGAAATCAGAAAAAAAATCTCACCAACTGCCCTTATTTGGAGTTATTACGAAATATGCGTGTATCCTTAAGATATTCATGATTTATAAAAATATGCATCCTCGTAGAAGTGTGTCAGGGACTCAGAATGTGCAGGTGAATAAATATTTGAGCATGATGTGAATTGCTATCATAGAATGTAGCCTAGGTGACTGTAAAAGTGTAGGCTGGTTTGGGTATCTGTTGTTTTCAACTGAGCTGCAGGTAATCAAAGTAATGAGAAGTCATTTGCCAGCCTCTCTCAGAAAAAATGACATATATAAAGTTCCATTGTCAGTGACTCAGGGTTATTGTCATCAGCACTGTAGATTTGTGTTGAGCAGGCCTCATACTTTTCAGGCTTTTGCAGGATTTCAGGCTTTCGTTTCTTGAATTTTACTTGATTTCAGGCTTTGATTTTTAAGTTTTCAGTGTTTTTTCTGCTTAAAAAGGACTATTTTAGGCTGCGAAAGCAGGCATTTCAGGCTTGGAAAAGCTTTGTCAGTATGAGGCCTGGTCGAGGCAAAAGGGCCAAAGCATACACAATTCTGAAAGATCTAGATAAGATAACATTCTCATGTTTATTATTAAAACCCTTTTACATGTACCAAGAGCTCTCTGACATTATAGGTGAATGCCTACACTTTCAGGGGAAGCAACCCTGCCATTACCATTGTTGCCTTCCTTTCCAGTAAGGGTTTACTCATACAGGAAATAATTTGTCCTCATAGGGGCAAAATCTTTCCTGTAAGAGTAGACCCTACTTTGGAATGGCCCAGCAAAACAATTGGTTGGTTGATTTGATGCTTAACGTCCACAGTAAACAACTAAGGTCATGTCGGGACGGCCCAGCAAAACAAAGTCACAAAAGTTGTTTCCCTTTCTGAAAGTGGTGGAAAAAAACATGGAGGGGTCGTATTCATAAAGCCACTTAAGTCGTTGCTATGCGGTTGCTAAGGCTAAATATCTATACAGGAGATTCCCTACAACTATGAAATTTGGTCTGGAGGAACAGTCTTACAAAGACTAATCCTCCAGAGCAAATTTCATAGTTGTAGGGAATCTCCTACAACTATGAAATTTGGTCTGGAGGAACAGTCTTACAAAGACTGTTCCTCCAGAGCAAATTTCATAGTTGTAGGGAATCTCCTTCAAAGAAATTTAGCCTTAGCAACAGCATAGCAACCACTTAAGTTGTTTTATGAATACAGCCCGAGGTGTATGCACTCATCTAAACATTGAGCATTTTTTTTCTTTTTTTGCAGCTGATAGAAGAAGTTCTAACAAACAGAGGCTTTGGAAGAATTAACCAAGTTTATTTGAGCAGAGGGCATATATTTATATTGCTTGATCAATGCAGAAAGCTCATCACATTTGATACAAAACCTGCTGATCACATTCAGGTACAGTTTTCAGAAACTGCTACAATGAAATATTTTTTGTCTTGCATACAACTAGCTGTAAGCAGGACAAAGTTATTGCTTTTCCATTTGCAGTGGTGGCGTTAACTTATGTTGAGATCCCTGGTTTAGCTCTGTTACTACCATAAGTAATCTAAGGGCTGCTATGTGGCAAAGTGCAGAAGAGTGGGACACAGCATTCAGTTGCCTTTTTGTTTAGAAACACAGTCATTTTCATTTTAAACATCAGTTTTTAGCTCACCTGAGCCGAAGGCTCACAGGTGAGCTTATAGTATAGGCAGGCATCCGTCGTCCGTCGTCCGTCCGTCCGTCCGTCCGTCGTCCGTCCGTCCGTCCGTCCGTCCGTCGTCCGTCAACATTTTCAAACGACATCTCCTCTGAAACTACAAGGCCCATTGTTACCAAATTTCATATATAGCATCTATAGGCAGGGGGAATACTGTTTTTTATCCAAATTGCTTCAGAACTTTGGTTGCTATGGCAACTTAAAGTTTCCATTGACTTGTATGGGAAAAAATGAAAATTTGCATTTATTGCTATGTCAATGCAGATATTTTGACAAAAATTTAAAAGAATTGTACCTTGAGTAGTCCTCTATCAACCATATGAAATTTATGTAAATTGCACAATTTGACAGGTTGCCATGGCAACCGAATGGTTAAAAATAGAAAAAATATTCAAAAATCATCTCCTCAGAAACTATGCAACCAATAAAGCTCAAACTTCACAGAAAGGATCTTGGTACTGTCCTCAATAAAAATACTGTTTTTCTTGGCAATTGCTCCAGCAGTTTGGTTGCTATTGCAACTTAAAGTTGCCATTCACTTATTATGGGAAAATTGAATAGTTTGCATTTATTGCTATGTCAATGCAGATATTTTGACAAAACTTTTACAGAAATGTTCCTTGAATAGTCCTCTATCAACCAAGTGAAATTTATATAAATTGCACAATTTGGCTGGTTGCCATGGCAACCGAATGGTTAAAAATAGAAAAGATATTCAAAAATCATCTCCTCAGAGACTTTGCAACCAATAAAGCTCAAACTTCACAGAAAGGATCTTGGTTCTACCCTAAATACAGAGCTCTAGATAAGAGGGTTATTTGATGATAATTGAGGGATAATTTTTTTTATTTCTCATTGAAACCATATGTTGTGACCCCTCATCTGAACTGTCTCGATGAGACGGTTCAGATGAGGGGTCACAACATATGTTTTTATGCAGAATTAGTAAAAATTATCCCTAATTATCACCAAATACTCCCTCTTATCTAGAGCTCTGTATATAAATATCATTTTTCTTGGCAATTGCTCCAGCAGTTTAGTTGCTATGGCAACTTAAAGTTGCCATTGACTTATAATTGGAAAATTTAAAATTTGCTTTTATTGCTATGTGACTGCAGATATTTTGACAAAATGTTTATAGAACTATTCCTTGAGTAGGCCCCAACTAGCCATATTAAGTTTATGCAAATTGCACTATTTTTTCATTTTATTATTATTTTTTTTTGCCAAAGATCCTCTTCTCAGAAGCCATTAAGGGGGGGGGGTAAAGCTTATTTTTTGCATAAATGTTTGTGATATTATCCTCTACATAAATGGTGTGTTTTATTGCTGTTGTGCATGTTGTGTTGCTGCTGTGGCAACTTAGTTTTTCCAACATAACCTCGGTGCTCAGGTGAGCGATATAGGGCCATTGGCCCTCTGGTTATTTTGCCTGAACAAAGTTCAGGAAGAGCTATTGCACTACCCCTGGCGTCGGCGTCAGCAAAATGTTAAAGTTTTACGTTAAAGTTTTTTATGTGATGGGCAAGGCGCTGTCAGGCGAGCTATCCTGGCCCTGTGACACGTCTTGTTAGTTTTTACCTTGCCTATGATTAGCTGAATACAGTCAACTCTTGATATCTCAAAGTCAAAGTTCATCACAAACTACTGATATGATAGTGATATCTCAAAGTGAATTTTCTGGTCCCAGAAAATTTACTTTGAGATATCAGTAGTTTAAGATAAGAGGAGTTGAAATGTAAATAAAAGTAGAAAATAAGTCTAAACTATATTTTTTGATATAAGACAGTACATTGAGGTATCAGTGTTAGAGATATAGAGAGTTGACTGTATAAGACAATGGGTATAACTTTTAAGGTGGCGTCAGCATTGTTGGCAGCTTACCTATTCAGAGCTCTAGGTAAGAGGAAGTATTTTATGATAACTGAGGGATAAATTTTCTTATTTCTCATTGAAACCATATGTTGTGACCCCTCGTCTGAACCATCTCATCAAGACGATTCAGATATGGGGTCACAGCGTACGTTTTTATGCAGAATTGACAATGTCACCAAGTACTCCCTCTTATCTCTAGCTCTGCCTGTTGTTGAGTTTTCTTGATTATGTTTGTTTTGTGACAAAGTGAGGCATCTCCTTCAGTGGGGCTCTTGTTAGAAACAAATGAGCAGCAACACAACAAAACCAACAAAGTGGCATGTGCACCCAGCGAGGACTCGCTAAAATTCTACAAGAAGTGCTTCGCACTTCATGGAATTTTAGCTCCGCCCACTGGCTTCATCACACAATTAACGCTGAAAAATCAAATTTCAATTCTTAAATCATACAAAATACTTAATGGTGTGTCATAGTAGATAATTTGATGTTCAATTGAGAAAAAAAAAAACGAAAAAAAAAAAACCAGAAAAGACAACTGAAAGGAAAAAATATGAAAACCTGATAAAGTAAGCCATGTTCTTTTAAACTCTAACCTGTCTTTGCTTGAGCATAGCATCAGCAGTGTGGTTCACAATTTGCAATCCTCATGTGAAAAAGAAAGATTCTTCAAAATTTGAGAAAATGGGTTTTAGACTTTGTGATAACTCTCACAACAATCTACAAGGTTTCCGAGCATGTTAACTAGCATGTTAGCATTTTCACTTTTTTTTTCTTCTTCTTAAAAGCCCTATAAGACAAACTAAGCCTTATTTTCTTTAAAAATATATTGGAATGATAAATTGTGTTGACTGATTCGGGTTTAATAGCCCTTTAAGGTGGTCTATAGTCTATATTAAGCTGTCTCCTAGAGAGAAAAAGAGAGAACAGAGGAGGCAGATCAGATAGATGAGAGAGATAAAACAAAAACAAAACATCCTGTACTGCTGTAAGCACAGCAGGCCATTTCCTGACCCTTAGACAGTTTCAGGGCGTCTGTGCTCCATTTGTGGCACGAATTAAGCTTAACCCTTAAGAGCCAAATACCTGTCAATAAAATTTACGTCTGCAAAATTACAAAAAATGAATTGTCCAAGCCAAATTATTCAAGAATTCAAAGACTAGAGGGCAGATAGTGTAGATCCAGATGAGACAGCTCATTATGAGCCGTCCCATCTGGATCTACTCTGTTTGAAAATTCAATTATTTTCATTTTTAAGCGTTAAGCCAAACAGCTAGTAAATGAAGATGAGAAATTTGCTGTACTTTCAGGAAGAGGAAAAAGATGGTTGTCTTGATATTGAAGTAGAAAGTCCAGTGATAGCTGTTATAGCTCTTCCATCAAATGCTGTATACATTGTAAGTTCTGCATATTACCATATTTAGCACCCCAAGGATGTTTCAGTTTGCGAAAGAGGAGTGTATTTAGAGCTTAAGGTTTAATAAACTGGCGACTGCCAAAACACCTCTAATAAGAAATACAATTAAAGGTGATGGGTATATTTTCAGACTACCTCTAATAAGAAAAATAATTAAAGGTGATGGGTATACTTTCAGAGGAAGCAGCTCTACTATATTGTTCCTCCCTCCTCAGTATGGGTCAACTCTTAAAGGAAAGAATTAGCTCTTCCATGAGCAAATTCTTTCTTTTAAGAGTGGATCCAATTTCAAAGAGCTACCTTTTCAACAGAAGCAAACAGGAATTCATGCAAGTTGAAATAACATTATTTTCGGAAAAGGCAGGGAGTGTTTATTATAGCAGGGGCATTTGTTAGGATAAATACAGTAATTTTCAGATTTTTCCATAGAAATATATGTTGTGACCCCTCATTAGAACCATCTCATTTTTTAAAAAAAATTATTCCAGAATGATCATCAGTTATAGAATGCCCTAATCTCTGAATATCATAGTTTGCTAATTTGGGCATACTGCATGTCATCTGAATCATGTCAGGTTGCACATTGCACCGTTACAAGCTGTGAATATTTCAAATAATGATGAAAAATGGTAGTTACTAGACGGTAGACTTCCTTGCCCTGTAGGTTTGGAAACACACACCAAAGTTCACTTCAATATGTGCTATAATAATTAAGATGGGCCAATACATTTTCAAGGGAGGCAACTGTTTTTCTTTCATTTTTGCCTCCTGTCTCAATGGGGGTAAACTCTTTAAAGAAAAAAATAAAGCTCCCATAAGAGCAAATTCTTTCTTTTAAGAGTAGACCCTATTTTGGAAAGGCTTCATGGGCTAGCACTGCAAACGTGAAGTCCCAAAAGCTGGTGCCCTTTGAAAAAATGGCAGAAAAAATGGTAGTGTGCCCATACACGTTAATAAGCTGTGCAACAGTATATGGTGATTGATTTCATGTGGGGGCAGTGGAGGCACAGTCATACAACCTGGTAGACCTTGTTCCTGTTTGAATCAAGTTTACTTATCTTTGGGGATTGATCAACAGCCTTTTCCCTGGTAATTTTGAGTGCTTCTGAAATGAGCTGCTCTGATCCTATGCATTTTGTGGTTTAAATAGACTGTTTAAGTTTGAAGCCTGAGAGCCATTCCAGGTGCTGACGTGGTTGGTATGTCTGAAAATTTTAAATCTGGAATATGCAGGAAAGTTTTAGCAGATATGGAGTCTCAAGAAAATAAAACTATCATGAAATGCTAATGGCCATTGTCAATCTGTAGACTTGTGAATTCAAATCCATTAACTCAAATCCAGGAAAATAAGTATAGTAAAACCCCATCAACTTGAATCTGGATGGCCCAAGCACCACAGGCTGCTGGAAAAGAAAAAATCTTGCATAATCATATTTAAAAGACACTGGTGGCGCGAACTTTGCTGAGATAGCTTGAACTTTGCAGCATGTCACATGGTCCTAAAAAGTAGCTTAATATAATTAATGGCTTAAAAAGTATTCTTTTTCAGCCAGAATGAGCAAATGCCATAATTGTAGGCTTAATGGGGCATGTGTTCTAATTAGGTCATTTTCATATGGTAAACACGGTGGCCAAGTGGTTAGAGTGGCTCGGTTATTGTGCAGAAAGTCGCCGAAAGTTCGTGAGTTCGCTGCTCACCGTCGCCATACGATGACTGGAAAACTCTGTCTCTATCCTCCCAGCAGTAAATGGGTACCTTTTTGAATTAGGGAAGGATAAGGCAGGGAAAGGAGAGAGATGGGCTCCACCTGTCATCAGTTGTGCCCAAGATACAGTGGGTCTCTAACCCCCACTGCCCCTACGGCTATTAGGCTATGGGATACCTTTACCTTTTTAAATGCTGTATCTTTTTTCTTCTCCAGGTCCAACAGAATGGTTTGTTACAACACTGGCAATATAAGTCAGATTTTAAGTGGAGAAAAGTCAGTGAGTTTAACATAACTGGCAGCCAGTCAGCGGTAATTACAGATGTTTGTCTTAATGTGGCCCAGAATACATTGTACTGGTGTGAAAAGAGAGGGAGGACAGAAAGACCAGAATATTGTATTTGTAAAAGACAGATGAGTCAAGGTATATAACACTATACCAGTTACAGTCAAACCTGTCTAACAGCGTCACCTAAGGGAAGGAAAAAATTGGCTGCTTAAGACAGGTGACCCCTTACTACAGATTCATTTGCACTGTATTTTGGCTTAAGGGACCCAGAAAAGGTGGCTGCTCGAGACAGGTGATTCTTTAATAGAGTTGACCACATAAGCAGGTTTGACTGTATTTGGTATTACAGTAATCGGGTTTAAGACAAGTTATCCCCTTCTAGAATGATGCCAAATAACTTAGTAAGTCTGATGTAAGATAAGGTTTCCTTTGCAAACAAATGCAAAAATCCAGATCTGTCTTATAAGACAGATTTAAGATTTTTGTATGTTTTTTGTTTGGAGAAGGAGATAGGGGTGGGGTTATATAGCTAAATAGATACGGTATACCATATGAAAACTATACATGCTCTGACCAGCCTGCACACATGTTCTGCTTGGTCAAATCGTTGGCAGTAACTTAAAACTGTTTTATTTTCGCATGCTCCTTATTATCAGAACTTTATTATACATGTTCTTCTGCCATAATATTCTTCTACCAATGTTCCAAAAGGATTTGATTGATTGATTGTTTTGGGTTTAACGGCCCTTTGAGACAGTATTTCAGTCTATATCGGGCCGTCTCCCAAAGAGAGGGAGAAAGAAGTGAGAAATGACAGATGAGATTAAAAATGTCCAAACAACCCCCACCCCCACCTACTGCAAGCACAGTAGGCCCTTGCCCTACTTTTATCCAAATCAGTAGGCCGCCAAAAGGAAAGGGCTTCTGTACCTTTCAGTTTGCTTCCATGCAAACTCTCCCCAAAAATTATCTTCTCTTAAAGAACCTGCTCCAAAGGGAGCAAATTCCATCTTTTAAGAGCTTATTCTCATTGAGTCATTGAGATGGGAGGTAAACATGGAAATAACAGTACATTCCAAGAAAGCGTATTCTTTCCCCATAATTTTAGGTACTCCCTGTAGCTGGGGCTCTGTCAGAGCTCTAGATAAGAGGAGTATTTGGTGATAATTAAAGATAATTTTTGCTATTTCTGCATAAATACATATGTTGTGACCTCTCATCTGAACTGTCTCAACGAGATGGTTCAGATGAGGGGTCACAACATATGGTTTTAATGAGAAATGAGAAAAATTATCCCTCAATTATCATCAAATACTCCTCTTATCTAGAGCTCTGACTCTCTGCATCAAAATCTATTCTTTTCAGATGAAGAAAGACTGAGTTCCAAAGAGTATAAAAATTCGGCGACGTTAATACATAACTGTCCTAGAAGCAAAGTGTATCCCATGGGTCATGCTGTACTCGTTGTTACAGAGTAGGTATTGCAGATTAGAAGCAAAGTGTATCCCATGGGTCATGCTGT
Source organism: Ctena decussata (assembly GCA_963989385.1). NCBI lineage: Eukaryota > Metazoa > Mollusca > Bivalvia > Lucinida > Lucinidae > Ctena > Ctena decussata. The sequence continues at coordinate 4,504,726 of OZ022501.1, read as the reverse complement.
ACTCGTTGTTACAGAGTAGGTATTGCAGATTAGAAGCAAAGTGTATCCCATGGGTCATGCTGTACTCGTTGTTACAGAGTAGGTATTGCAGATTAGAAGCAAAGTGTATCCCATGGGTCATGCTGTACTCGTTGTTACAGAGTAGGTATTGCAGATTGGTCATGATTAATAACTTAAATAAGGTGAATCAAAACATTTTGAGGAAACAATTCTGCCATTTATATTTTTCATCCTTCTAAAGAATGATCAACTCTTAAAAGAAAGAATTTGCTCCTCTAGGAGCAAATTCTTCCCTTTAAGAGTAGATCATTTTGTTAGGGCTTTGTCATTCAGGGAAGCAAACAGGAATCCACAAAAGTTTTCGCCTTTGTAAAAAATGTTGAAAAAAAACATGTTTAACCAAATACCTGATTACACTTGGATTAAACATGTTTTTGCATGAAACTAACTCACTGCTTCAAGTTTGATCACAAACATGACAGGAGATCACATAATTTATATATGATAATTTTGGGATATGTTGACATTCCATATATATGTCAAGGATCATTAAATTTTGTAAGCTGAAATGCTGTTAATCTCATTCACAGACACAGAGTTGAAGCATGTCTATGTATATAGCTCGTTCACTGATATTATTTTGATTATTACACTAGATACACACTCTTTGATAAATACAATTTAGAAGTATGACGACATTTGATGTATATGTCAAAGATAAAAGATAATTTAAAAGTCAACAGGCTGATAACCTCACTGGTGAAACATGCTTTTGCATGAAATTTACTCGTTGACTTAATTTGGTGTGTTTCACATTTTAGTAGATACAAAGTCTTTTAGATGATACAGAAATGAGACAATTTTTGAGATGCAACACATAAAAAGGGTGCTTAACACATATGAAAATAGCATAAACTCCAATTACACTGCACAGTTGTGCAGTCTGATCAGAGGCTATGCTGTTCCCACACAACATGTATGAACTTTGATAAATCTATCCCATTCCATTTGGGATACCCCTTTAGGGGCATCTGGGCAAACAGTTTGGATCCAGATCAGGCCCCACAGTTTGGATCCAGATCAGGCCCCACATTTGTGGATCCAGATCAGGCCCCACAAATGTGGGGCCTGATCTGAGATCCAAAGTGTTTGCTGCCTAGACATCATTTCTGCAAGAGTTAGACAAATATTGTAAAAATATTCTTGATTTTTGATGCAGACGATAATTTCAGCAGATGACAAAATATACCCAGAATGCAATGGGTTATAGAACACTAGAAGGTTGTCCAGGGACAACTGGTCAAGCCCGCTGTTTGCTATAGTGGCCTGTAAGCATGTCAAGACTAAGTAACTGCTTCACTCTGGAAAGAAGCCAAACAGCATCAATCTTAGCCAGCATTTTCTTCTTTTTTTTTCAAATTTTCATAAAGGAAAATAAGTAGAAGTGATGACCCAGACAAGCTCAATTTATGACAATTACAATATCTGACCTTCAAGTGTGACCTTGACCTTGGACCTACCCAAACACGTATGTCACTTGACACTTCCACTCATCAAGGAGAACAATTGTGCCAAAATATTTTGAAATCCATCCATAAATGTAGAAGTAATAGCTCAGAAAAGCTCAATTTATGACCATTTTATCATTTGACCTTCAAGTGTGACCTTGACTTTGGACCTACTTGAACAAATGTTCCAAATGGCACTTCTACTCATCAAAGAGAACAATTGTGCCAAATTATTTTGAAATCCATTCGTAAATGTTGAATTTATGGCTCAGACAAGCTCAAATTATGGCAATTTTATAATTTGACCTTCAAGTGTGACCTTGACCTTGGACCTACCTAAATAAATTTTCCAAATGGCACTTTTAAACATCAAGGAGAACAATTGTGCCAAATTATTTTAAAATCCATCCATAAATGTAGAAGTAATGGCTCGGACAAGCTCAATTTATGGCCATTTTATCATTTGACCTTCAAGTGTGACCTTGACCCTGGACCTACATGAACAAATGCTTCAAATGGCACTTCTGCTCATCAAGGAGAACAATTGTGCCAAATTATTTTGAAATCCATCTGTAAATGTAGAAGTTATGGCTCGGACAAGCTCAATTTATGGCCATTTTATCATTTGACCTTCAAGTGTCACCTTGACCTTGGACCTACATGAACAAATGTTTCAAATGGCACTTCTACTCATCAAGGAGAACAACTGTGCCAAATTATTTTAAAATCCATCCATAAATGTAGAAGTTATGGCCCGGACAAGCTCAATCTATGGCCATTTTATCATTTGACCTTCAAGTGTGACCTTGACCTTAGACCTACATGAACAAATGTTTCAAATGGCACTTCTACTCATCAAGGAGAACAATTGTGCCAAATTATTTTGAAATCCATCCATAAATGTAGAAGTTATGGCCCGGACAAATCTGGACGGACGCATGCACGCACGGACTTACGCACGGACATACACCGAACTGACATTGTAACAACTATGTCTCGCTCACCACAAGTGGGCTCGACAAAAATGAAGGCTGTACCTAGATTGCACTGTTTCACAGACTAGTGTCATTCTTAACTGTTCACAAATAAGTTAAGCCACCTTCATGCGTCATGTGGCACATTTGATGTATATGCAGAGACTGGGATTGCCGTAATGACCCTAAAATTTCGGACGCCTGAAAGTCGGACAATTATTGTTCGAAAATTCTTAGAAAGTGGATTTAACACTGGTTAATGCATCCAAATGATGCCAAGTGAATGGCAAACGTTGTAGACCCTAATCAAACTGCTCCTGTGGGAGCAGTTTGATCTGGGTCTACAATGTTTGTGCAGACATGTCTGTCCGAATATTTAGTCATTATGGTAAGGTGGTTTTGGAGGATACTTATTTATGTTCCATGAAAACATATATTATCTTTTGGGCATTTTTTTTATTGTCTGAGAAATGAAAAAAAAAAAATTCTCCGAGAATATTAGCAACTGTATATTTTTCAGGTCTCCTCCTCCGGCAGTGTCTGTGTGTCTGATACTCTGTACGCTGACAGGCAAGATTGACGTGTTGGTGGGGCTAGACCATATAGTTTCCGACCTCACTACACATTCTGATGTTGACTTCAAACAAATTATCCTGGGCAGCTTGAACATGATTAATAAGGTACAACACGTGTTATCGCAGATAATTCAAATAATCCATGACACGACAAAACAACAAAGTGGAATGTGCACCACGTGAAGACTTAGATGAGCCTTGGCATCTGCCGATTCTGATCAGTCTTTGCTGTGCCCTATACTTTGTGCTTGAATTGTAGCTATGGGATCTAAGCTACCTCCATATCAATAGCAAAGACTCTGATCAGACTGGGCAGATGCCCAGGCTGATCTGAGTCTTTGCATGGCACAGATGCCACTTTGTTGGTTTTGTTGTGTTGTGGCTCAAATGTAAACAGATCTGACCCTCACCAGTCAGGATACAGTCAGCACCACTCAGTTTTAAGAACTGTGGTTTAATAGCTTCATGCCAGTCTGATGTTCAGGTTGTTTTGAAAATGGACCAGCGTTACTCATTTTTTGACTGGCATTGATCAGATGTGCTTATGTTTGAATAGGCAAATGTAATATAGATGGCTGATTTGAGGGTTTTATGGCCTTTACAACGGTGCTTTAGTCATCTCAGGCTGATAATTGAATGTGTGAGATGATGAAGAGCATGAAATAATCGGGAGGTTGTGAAGAATAAGTACCTGTACTTGGGCTAAACTTTACCTGGTGACCTCAGGATTATGAGTACAGAGTATTTAACCCTAGGTCAGCAGACTATACAGTGTTATCATTGTGCCCTTCCAAATCAGTCTGCTACTGTTTGCAGATGTTGCTGTCTTATCAACAGTATTTCAGTCATATTGTTTATGGAAGGCTGATAATGAATGGCTATATGCAGCTGAACTCTGGTCACTGTGAAAAATAATTCCACCTCCAACAGGATTCAATCTCAAACTGCAAGCTTTGCAGGCCAGCGCTGAATCTACTGAGTTACTATAGGTAAGTTTCTGTCTGAACACTTTGAGTGAACAAGGTAAATCAAGTTGATCTATTTCATTGTTGCGGGTGATGGAAAAGTAAGCTGATTATCAGCATATCATTTCTAATGATATATTTTTGAATTCTGATTCATTGTTTCAAATTATTAAAATTCTGCATCAAGAGATTGGATAAAATTACATTGACTTCCATGCTTTGAATATTCTAATGGATCTGTTTCTGTCTTTTCTTAATCTTACATTTAAAATTTTCTCTGGAATGAGGATAATAGATCAGGGGAGACAACATCTAAAAAGTAGAAGGATATTCGCTGCAACAGTTGCACACATGATTTTAGGACTGAGATTGTCTTAAGGGTGTATTGGTATTTCTGTCAATTTTACAACTGGGAACAATGTGATTTCTGGGAGGAAAATCCCTTCCAGTATCGGATCTGCTCTTACAAGAATGAATTTGCTTCCAGGAAAATAAATTCTTTTTTCTTAGAATTTACCCATGGGTCTCAGTTGCCTAATGTATAAGAGTGCTGACACTTAAACAATAAGTCTCTCACCGCCGTGTGTTCAAGTCTCAGCTGTGCACTGTGAGAAAGCCAAGCTCAGCTTACGGAAGGTCAGGTGTTTTTTCCTCAGGAGCTAAGCTCAGCTTACGGAAGGTCAGGTGTTTTTTCCTCAGGAGCTAAGCTCAGCTTACGGAAGGTCAGGTGTTTTTTCCTCAGGAGCTAAGCTCAGCTTACGGAAGGTCAGGTGTTTTTTCCTCAGGAGCTAAGCTCAGCTTACGGAAGGTCAGGTGTTTTTTCCTCAGGAGCTAAGCTCAGCTTACGGAAGGTCAGGTGTTTTTTCCTCAGGAGCTAAGCTCAGCTTACGGAAGGTCAGGTGTTTTTTCCTCAGGAGCTAAGCTCAGCTTACGGAAGGTCAGGTGTTTTTTCCTCAGGAGCTCTGGTTTTAGCCTACTACTGATTAACGATTGGCTCGACATCAGTGAAATATTCTTGAAAGGGCTGCAAAACCCATATAAAAGAAAAAGAACTGGGGCCGTATTTATAAAACGACTTAGGTGGTTGCTATGCTGTTGCTAAGGCTAAATTTATTTGAAGGCGATTCCCTACAACTATGAAATTTGCTCTGGAGGAACAGTCCTCTTAGACTGTTCCTCCGGAGCAAACTTTATAGTTGTAGGGAATCTCCAACATAGAAATTTAGCCTTAGCAACAGCATAGCAACGACTTAAGTGGTTTTATAAATACGGCCCCTGACCTTTGAGAGAGGGCAGGCAAAAATAAAAATGGCAGAGTTGCTTCCTCTGAAAGTATTACATGTAACTTTAAAGAAACAAAATAGGCTTGAAGATGCACATCATTTTCTTTTCCAGTCAAGATCAAGACTGCCAGTCATCTGTTCAGAGTTTTTTCACACATCTCAAGCACTGGTCCAAGTTCAGTCTGATGGACAGATTATATATAGGACTAATGAAACAAGTAAGTCCATTGGTTTTTGCTATGCCTAAAAAATCAGAAAGCTTTTGAGAAATAAATTGTGTAGAATGTTTTGCTTGAAAAATTTAAAAGCTTTTTAAAATAAATTATGCAGAATGTTTTGCTTGAAAATTTTTTAAGAAATAATTGATGTAGAGCTTCAGATGCAGTAGTATATTTCAACAGTTCTATGATAAATTTCCAAGTTTCTTAAAAAGCATATACATGTATTGTTGTCCCTCATTATACATTATACCCCCAGTTTTGGAGAGGACAAATATATGCACTGCCAGTATCCATTGCGATGGTTCATGTATGCACTTCTCTATTATATGTTGTCATAAAGTTAAAAGAATATGAGGATAAATAAATATTATTATAATTATTGTTTTCCTTCAGATAAGAAATGTAAGTGTGTACAGCTAGAAGATTTTCAGTCTGAAGGAATACGAGATTGTGTAGATATTTTCGGAAATCTAGGAATATTATATAAAACAGAAATCAGGTATTTATTCAAGACAATACAAGTTTTAGGGAATTACTTGGTACATTACATTAAACAACAGCTATAACTGAGAAAATTTTTGCCAAAATAAGTCAGAACCGTTGTTAGAAAAACGATCAAGTTTACAGTGAGCAGTCACTCTCGGCCACTCTCTCTGTTAACAGTTACAAATCTCACTGCTAGTCGAAAATTTAAAATCAGTAGGATATAATCCACAACAAACAGGTCTAAGAGAGACAACCTAAGCACTAGCAACATTGCAATTGCTATACCAGTTATGGCTCACTGCCAGCTGTCTCTGCTTCCTATGAGGAAGACACATTTTTCCACTGTCACATCCAGTTGCTGCTAGCAAGTTGTTTATAATGTATATTGTTTATAATGAATAGGTAGTTGTTGATAATCACTATCAGCAGTCATTGCCATTTACTGGCAGTGACTTCTGACGTGACTATACACAACTAATAAATGAGCCGCGACACGAGAAAACCAACAATGTGGTTTTGCGCCCTGTGCAGACTCAGATCAGCCTGGGCACCCGACCAGTCTGGTCAGACTCTTTGCTAAGTGCTTAACGGATAGCTAAGGGACTCAGCTACCTCCATGCAGACAGCGAAGACTCTGATCAGACTGGGCGGATGCCCAGGCTGATCTGAGTCTGCGCTGGACGCACGACCACATTGTTGGTTTTGTCACGCCGCGGCTCAAATTACTGTTAGCAGTGAGATTTGTTGCTGCTTATAGCCGTAGAAGGATGCAGACGCTTTTTAAATGAAACTAAAAGATTCTGTAGGTTATTTAGCTTTGGTAAACAAGAAAAGAATGGAATAAACAAATATATGTCTATATGTGCTTGTAGTAATATCTCTTAAAATTGACGATAATGTGTGCTTTTTTTTAAGGCATGTGTGGTAACTTGGTCAAATGTGGTAGTTATTAGAGAGCTAAGCAATTTGGGACCTGACTTATTAGAGAGAGCTAAGCAATTGGGAGCCTGACTTGATAGTCAAAAAAAAAAAAAGAAAAGCATAATGAATAGGGCTATAACAAGGCTTTGCTGTACTTTTTCAGGGTATACAGTGTGTCTAGTGGTAAACTGATGGGAACTGTATCTAGTCCAGATGGAAGTGCAATAAATGTGTGCCATACCTTATTAGGGGGATTCCAAAGTGGTCTCTATACCAGCTCAGAATTATACATCATACAGGTATAGACAAGTTTCTGCAGAACAGGTAAACACAGCTGTTTCTCATGAATAATTTAGTGGGGGTAAAAAGGTCATCCCCCAGATAAACTATCAGAGAAACTGCAGCAGTAGAATGTGTAATAAAACCACCAACAATGTTGAAAAGCTGCTGCATGGAATGGTGTGCAAATAAAAAGAATATGGAAAAGAGAATTTCCTTGCACAGAATTCCATAATAGCCTCCATTGAGATGAGAAGCCTTGATCAAAGCTATTAATCGTTTAGATTATGAAGCGGGTAAACCAACACAACTAGTTCTATGCGGTGCCGTTTTATGATTCATTCCCTATTCATTGACATCCATAATTCAAATTATGGATATCCATTATTCCAGTTATTCATATTCATATATCAAGGTGAATATTGGATATCAATAATTCGAACATTATATGTCTATAAATCGATTTATGGATATCTATAATTCAAATTATGGATATCCATAGTCCTGTTCTATTAACTGATATCTATATATCGATTTATTGATATCCATAAATCGAATTATGGATATCCCTATATGATCAAATTATAGATATCCAAAATTAGAATTATGGATATCTTTAATTCGAAATATGTATATCCATAATTCAATTTATAGATATCCATGATTCGAATCATGGATATCAATAATTATAGATATCCATTGAAAATTTGAATAATCTATATCCATAATTCAAATTATGAACATCAATAGATAGTAAAACGGCACCCCGGGATACTGTTTTACTGTTCAATCCCTATTTATTGATATCCATAATTCAAATAATGGATATCCATTATGTGAATTATTGATATTCATAAATCAGGGTCAGTATTGGATAGCCATGATATGAATTATGGATATCAATAGATAATCAATAAATAGTAAAACGGCACCCGGATATAAGAGGTGCCATTTTACTATTTATTCCCTATTTATTGATATCCATAATTCAAATTATGGATATCTATTATTTAATAGCAAAAAATCGGGGTAAATATTTCGGGTAACATATATCTTTAAATCGATTTCAGAATATCCGTAATTCGAATTATGAATATCCAAAATTCTATTCTGTTTTTTTAATTCGAATTCTTGATATCTATAAATCGAATTTTGGATATCCATAAATCATGTTGAATAATAAAGATCAATGAATTGAATTACGGATATCCATAATTCAAATTATAGATATCCATAATTTGATTTATTGATATCTATAATTAAACTTTATCTATGGATATCCATACTAGATTTATGGATAAACCATAATTCAAATTTTTCGAATAATGGATATCTATAGGGTTCGTACACAAAATTTCTGCATATGTAGTGGGTAAGATAGTTGTTTTTCATTACTGTGATGTATTGATCAAGAAGCGTGGAAGCGTGTTAACTCAGCGGTTAGCACCCTTGCCTCCGATGCTTAAGGTTCCAAGTTCGAACACGGGTAAGGCCTTAGAATTTCGGTGTCCGAACACGTTTCACTAATGTAATTTGAAAGGATGACATTAAAAAAGTGTGCCGTCCTTCGGATCGGGATGTTAACTGGAGGCCTCCTGTGCAGGGAGGAAATATCCATTCTGTAATCACATCGCTACAAGGGTGTTCATGATAGTCAATGAAGTATCCATTCTTATCCTACCAAAGACTTATAGGATTTCAGATTCATCCTTTGTATAAAGGCTGCTTCTGTCAACAAAATAGTTGTATATGTCAGGGTAATAGATATCTGGCTGCAGTTTGGCATTGTTCAGCCACTAACCTTTTATGTAAAACAAATTGGTCTGGCAATGTTTTAGCAGATAACTTAGTCTTCATTATTATACCCCGCCACACGTTAGTGACGGGGTATTATGTTTTCACGTTGGCCGTCCGTGTGTCTGTCCGTCCGTAGTACGTACGTCCGTCTGTCCGTCCGCACTTCGTTTCCGTTCAATAACTTAATTATTTATCAAAGGATTTCCTTCAAATTTTGCATATGCCTTTGTACCAAGAAAGTCTCGCTTGGGATTATTAACTTAGTCTTCATTATTATACCCCGCCACACGTTAGTGACGGGGTATTATGTTTTCACGTTGGCCGTCCGTGTGTCTGTCCGTCCGTAGTACGTACGTCCGTCTGTCCGTCCGCACTTCGTTTCCGTTCAATAACTTAAGTATTTATCAACGGATTTCCTTCAAATTTTGCATATGCCTTTGTACCAAGAAAGTCTCGCTTGGGATTATTAATGGGCAAATTTCGTTAATTTCTGCCAGAGTTATGGCACTTGTCAATGTACAGAAAATGGTTTCTGGCCTCTACTTCCTTTACTACTTGGAGTATCATGATGAAACTTCACAAACATGATCGAAGCAACAAAAGCTTTGCATGAGCACAGAAATTTTATCATCAGGGGTTATCTGCCCCTGCCCTGGGGCTATATACATGTATAAAATCATGAAAAATTCCATATAAAATCAGAGTTTGAAGCAATTTTTCTGAAACTTACAGCAAATGATCAGAGTGATGAAAGCCTCCAGTGATGCTCAAATTTACCCCATGGGAGTTATCTCCCCCTGCCCCTGGGCTATAGACATGCATAAAATGATGAAACAATCTATATAAATTCATGTGAAACAGATTTTCAGAAATTTACATCTGATGATAGAAGTAATAAAAGCTTCTTGTGGTGATTAAAATTTGAATCTTAAGGGGTTATCTGCCCCTTCCCCATTGCCACATTTTAAATAAATCACTAAAATTGTATTTGATTAGTGTGGTAACTTGGTAAGTGATTTATCCAAAGCTTATTGTAAGTTATCAGAGTAATGAAGTGTCCTGTCATGACAAAGACTTTTATCCGTGTTCAATGGGGTTAGGCTGCCCCTGCCCTGGGGTTATACAGAGAAACAGTAAATCTGGAGAAATCGGTGTGTGAAAAAGGTTTGCAGTGGCGGGGTATCACGCAGTCGTTTGTGATGCTTTTATTTAATATTTTAGCATTTTCTGAAAGATTTATTTTTTGCTATTATATGTATATCAAGACAATCACATCTTGGTTAATACATGTACTGCCATAAATATTCCAAAAACACACCATTTTATAAATAAATGAAACGAAGCTTGAACTGTGATCTGTCAGTGGCTGCAAATCCTTTGTTTTAATTCAATAATGCACTCAAATCTTAATGATGTTGTGTTGAATGTTAGGAAATTATAGGTTTATCTGCAATTTGTTTACACTTTTCTACCCCCAGTCAATCAGCTGATTCCTAGTGCTGAGTAGCTGTGCTATAAATAGAAGCTCAGAAAGTTGTCTATTGATAGGCAGGTGGTAGGGCATTCAACATGTATCATATCTTATTTATATATAGGCAGGGGGTGTTTCTCAATAAAGTCAGTACCTGCTCAGAGATATATTATATGAGTATTATGTTAGGCATGCTTATACACTTAGACAGGGTATATTAAGTATAACGTATGCCAGATGAAATGATCATGCAGTCTGATCAGAGAGTTTTAAAGGATGTATAGGTACACCATCATGTGCTTCCAACATTTTTCAAAGGAAGACAACTTTTATGATTTCCTGTTTGCTTGCCTTGGTGATGGAACTGTTTCAAAAGGCAGTCTACTTGTGAAAAGAAGAATGTTCTTCCCGTGTGAACTAATTCTCTCATATAAGAGTTGACTGTTTATGTTAAGGGAGATAAAGAAGAAAATGGTAAAGTTATTTCCTCTGAAAGTGAACATATTCACCACATCTGGGCCCAGTTGTTCAAAGCATCATTAGCTTTACGAGCTTGTTAAGAGATCAACTTGTTAAGTGTTTTGCCACTTTATAGCCAAATACACTGATTTTTTTGTTGAAAATATGTGAGAAGCTTCTGCAAAAGCTTCTCACATTTTTCAACAAAAAAATATTTTCTCACATTTTTCCAACAAGAAATATTGGTGTATTTGAGATACTAACCATTAAGATTTTAACGTCTCATTAACTAATGATGTCGTTAGTTATGAACAACTGGGCCCAGATTGCTACTATTAAAAGGGAAGTAAACAGCATGTGTATAACTGATCATGTTGTCTTGTTTTTCATACCTTTTACAGGTAGGACTTCATTGGTACATTACTTACTAATATGTGATCAAAAAGTTTAGTTTGTTACAGCAGACAAGACGTCATTGAGAAGGGACAATAGACAAAATGATCCCAAACAATTGTGCATATCCCATTTTCATAAGCACATCTTATTATCAGCACCTTTACACAGAAATCTAGAAAGTTCGCCATCTTGAACAATAAACATTGGCAAGAAAAAAGGGAGGCTTGAGTTTTATTGAGTGAAGTAATTAGGTAGACAGATCCATCTCCCAGCCAAAGATATATCCATACATGTAGTTAATTCAGATTTAATTACATTTCTTTTAAATTTGAGTTTTTTTTTTTTGCCCTTTCAACAGTATTAAAGCCAAATTAAGCCAATTGAAGGCTGTTAAAGAAAGGCTATGTGCAGTAGAACCTTGTTTACTGTTGAAGAGAATTGCTCTCCCAACAGAACTCCTTCTTCGGTGGGATTCAAACCAGAACCACTAGTGTAGCAGGCCAGGGCTTAATACAGTGAGCTATCAGCTACTTATATTTTGATTATGAATTGTATGCATTAAATGTAGTCTGGCTCAAAGCTGACCCAAATTTTTAAGTGTGGGTCAGGCAAACATTTACCTTACTTTGGTCATTTCCGTAGTACCACTTATGATAATACCAACATCCTTGAGAGACTCGTGCAGCTCATGTTGCAGCCATGCTGCTTGTGTTTATTGATTGACAGGTGAACTCAACTCAGGTATCTCATTGCTAGGACACCATGATGCAGAGGGTAGCACAGGAAAATGTGGGGTGGCAGCAATGTAGTCATGAATTGAAATTGCACATAGGGAAAGAAACATGGAGGGTGGTTTCCTGCCCTACATTTACCCCAGGTTAAGTATATACAAGGGCTGTTACAAAACGATAAAGAGCTGTTAGGAAATGAAAAAGAGTCATAGTTACCAAACGACTTGATGAACAGGTCATTTGGTAACTATGACTCTTTTTCGTTTCATAACAGCTGTTTTTGGTCTTGTAACAGCCTTGAAAACATAGTTGACTGGGTGCGACATATGCCACTCAAGGCATCATGGTGCCAGGTTAGTACGAGCTAATAGTCATAATATATGTTCGTTATATTTCAGAGAAGCAGGGTGACAGTTTCTAAAGATGACAGAGAATTATTAGATGGCTGTAAGTTTCAATCTGAGGCTGTCAGACTTGCCTTTATTGATAAGGTAAGAGAGTTTGGTTCTCTATTGTGCTGGTATATAAGTTAAGATAAAGGAGTACATTATCAGGAGACTTTGCCATTTTCAGTTTTGCCCCTAAATGGAGGTCAACCCTTAAAGGAAAGAATTGGCTCCTTAGGAGCATCTTTCACCTTGAAGAATAGACTCTTTTTGAAATCAAAAAGGTTTTATTTTTTGTCCAGGCAAGTGAATAGGAGGTCTCAAAGTTATTTCCTTATGTAGAAATGAAAGAAAAACAGCAATATACAGAGTTCTGGATAAGAGAAAGTATTTGATAATAATTAGGGATAATTTTTCTTATTTTTCATAGAAACCATATGTTGTGACCCCTCATCTGAACAGTCTCGTTGAGACGGTTCAGATGAGGGGTCACAACATATGCGTTTATGCAGAATTCACAAAAATTATCCCTTATTATCACTCAATACTCCCGCTTATTTAGAGCTCTGAATATACCCATTCTCCTTAAAAAGACTATTATAATGTTTCTTCAGTGTCCTTTTAGCTTGAAGGAAATGTAGAATATTTTATGCAAGTAACTTTAATATTGGTTGAAGTATGACATAATTATATTTGCTGATCTGTTTGACATTTCTCTCTGTACTTGTTTCTGCTCAAATTATTGATATTATTATTATTGATTTAAATTGAATGAATACACTTCCAAGGGAAGCAACTCTGCCATTTTCATTTTTGCCTCCCAGATAAGGGTTAACCCATAAAGGATGGAGAATAGAGAAGACACTATTTGGAAGGGGTTTGTTTTCCAGGGAAGCAAACAGGTGGTGATAGTTGTTTCCCTTTGTTAAAATAGTGGTATACTCCTACTAAAATCTCCTGATTTTCAGATAAAGGCATCAGCCTCTGAGAGTAGTGTGTTAGCAGTGGTAGACAGTCTGAATGATAACTGGACAGAGATGACAGGAAAACTGCCAAACTCAAAACTAGTCGAGACTGTCCGTAAGAAAACTCAATTTTTAGCTTGCCTGAATGAAGTTCAGGAAGAGCTATTGCACTACCATCAGCATTGGCGTCGGCATTGGCCACTGCAACGGCGTTAGCAAAATGTTAAAATTTTGCGTTAAAGTTTTTTTTATGTGATGGGCAAGGTGCTGTCAGGCGAGCTGTATGTACGCGGACAGGTCTTGTTAATAATTATCCTAAACATTGGAACACTTTTACTATTTCTGCAATTATCTGAACCCTTTGAGTGCCAAAAAAGCAGAAAACAAAATTTACTCTGCAAAATTTAAAAAAAATGTTTCTTGTCCAGGAGGCTGTATCATTGGATCTACGCTGTTTGCAAATTCAGCTAGTTTCTTTTCGGCACTTTAAAGTCATAAAATTTTAAGAAAATGAAGTAAGGCATAGCTTTACCCAGAATCGTCACTTTTGGAGGCCAATTGTTGATCACAAATATCGCAGGACTTACTATCACATATTTTTGATATTACCCAATCAAACAGTATGTTACACATGTAAGTGCATTAGAATATTTTCTTGACTCAAAATAGTTTGTGTATCCACTAAAGACTGTGTAGATGTCAGGCTGGTCTGAGCCTTGGCTATTCACATATGGCCAATGCACCCTTTTTAGCTCACTTGAACAAAGTTCAGGAAGAGCTTTAGCACTACCCCTGGCATTGTCGGCGGTTGTGGCGGCAGGGTCGGTGCCAGTGTTAGCAAAATGTTAAAGTTTTATGTTAAAGTTTTTTATGTGATGGGCAAGGCTCTGTTTAGGCAAGCTATCCTGTAACACGGACAGGTTTTGTTGTCTTGCCTGCTATTAGCAGAAGCAAGACAAAGGTATTACATTTACGGTGTCATCCTTGGCGGTGTAAACTATGCATCAAGTTTTTTGGTTTATCTCTGTTATATGACAATGCACAGACAGGCGAGACATCACATTCGGCAGAATTCTTGTATGTTGCATCTCAGTCTTAGTTGCACTCTATGTATACTCAGTACATTTAAAAACGCAACTCTTAGTTTTGCGGAAATTACTTTTAGAATTTTTGAGACAAACATTTGAAACTCTTGAGATATTTAGATTGACATCTTTTCCGTCATAGTGCTAAATTTCATGGCAGTTTATTTTGTATTCCATTAAGTTTACGTTCATTGTGAAGCGTTACCCCTAAAATCAAAATTCACAAGAAAAAAATCATAATGCATGGGCCTCACTTCCTCGCATTCACTGATTTGTTTTCATCAAATGCTGTGGAAATTTGTTCCATTTCTGGATAAATCCTTTATCGGAGCCTTTGCAATATTCGCTGATGATTCAGTGTACAAAAAGGCGCCCTGTTTCTGTTCATCTAAGACGTTATTTTGATTACCAGTCAAATGGCAAAGTTGGTCATTGTGGCACAATGATGTCATTTGGTGTCAGACAGAGAAAGTGACAAAAGTTATGTGTGAGGTTGTTTACTGTCTTTCTCTTCAAAACGTTGTACGCCGATATTGCAGTTGTATACCGCCCATAAAAAGAAATGCATCACCATTTTTTTGTAAAGAGCGTAAAAGTTTCATACTCCTTAAGCCTTTAATTTCTCCGAATTTCTTTCCGTATAGCAAAGAGAAACATTCGCATGGGTCCCAAATGTCCGCTAGAGGGCATCAGCTTGTCGAAATTCCATGAGTTGTGATAAATGACAATGAGTGATCTGTCTTGTCTTTGGAGGCATTCTTTTTTCTGAGCCGGTCTTTATCAATCTTTAAGGGTAGCAGTCAGTAGAAACGGCACATATTGTCTGAAAATCGTGGCCAGATGGCACCTTAACCATCTTATTAGCTCTAAGTTTGAGACTTTATGAACTGGCAATCTGGAGGCGAATTTTCTTTCTGTGTAAATCGTGCCAAAAAGATTTGTTTGTGGCGATTTGTTTGTTACTGGTTGTTTTTCATAAATGCTGATCTACGGACTATCCAGCAGCGTTGACCAAACGTTTTTAAGTGTTTGCATGGAAATCGCACGAGCAAAACTTGATTTTCATACTTGAGTGATTATCCGCTGCAACACAGCTACATGTGAGGAGATTTTATGCCAAAACATAAAGATACAGTTGTCTGACATACATTTAAATACTATTCTGGGTCCAAATGTTATCCATTATAAATAAATTTAAAACCAAATATGTTGCGTTTTTAAAGGTACTAAGTATATATTTTATTTCAGAACCCTATCTGACAGAATACTGGAGCCTAGAAAATATGTTACAAGATAACCTTAATAAACCTGAGGTCAGTGCTCTTGATAATGGAGTCTAAACTGGAACATCTAAATACATGTGAACAGGAAAATCTGTACTAATCTGCCTGTCTGTAAATTCTGATCAGGCCCAGAGGTTATAAAACTTTTTTGTGCTCAACTCAGCTGAGTATCAAATTTTCTCTGCTGATAAATATGAAAATGCCAACTAATGCTGGCATTTTCATATCCATAAGCAGAGAAAATTTCATACTCAGCTAAACTGAGAAAGACAATATTAGCAGGTACATGTAAAATTTCATGCTCTGACAGCTGCTTGGGGCCTGGATCTTGGTGTTTGCACAGTAAATCAACAGTTCTTGATCTTGTGATTAGCAAATGATGGGATATTGTTGAATCAATCTTGTCTCATCTCAAAAAACTTTCACATATAGTATTTATTTAGCTATAAATTGGGGTTTTCTTGTCTCTAGAATGGCCCTAACAGTTTAACTCAGTCATATCAAGTTCTGCTATAAGATGGATGGATTTTCCCTTTCCAAAATAATCCCCCAAAAATTCACATAGGTACATATAGATCTAGATTTTTGGGATTGTAAAAAATCTAGATCCATCTTATAAGACAAATCTAGATTTTGGGGATTGTTTCCAAGAAATATGATACTGAGAGGATCATGAACTAGTGTGCATTTGAATAGAAATTTATGAAATGATTCTTCAAGCCTTCAGTGAGTTTCATAAATTTCATATCAAAAGACCTTACCTTTTAGATACTATTTATCATAGGACTAGTTTCAGGATACTTTAAGGCATAAAAAGTTGTCTCAGGCGCATTTAACAGAGTTGTCATTAATGTTGTCTCACTTGGGATTGTTAATGGGCAAATTTCGATATTTTCTGACAGAGTTATTGCACTTGTTAATGTACAAAAAATGGTTTTTGGCCACTAATTCCTTTACTATTTGGAATATTGTGGTCAAACTTCACAATAATGATCCAGCAACAACAGCTTTGTTACCGCAAAATTCTTTTCCTCAGGGACTATCTGCCCCTGCTCTTGGGCTTTACACATGTATAAAATCATGAAAAAATCAGAGTTCAAAGCGTATATTCAGAAATTTGCTGAAAGTTGTCAGAGTAAAAAAAAGCATCCTGTGATGCTCAAAATTCACCCCGTGTGGATTATCTGCCCCAGCCTCCAGGCCATACAGATGCATAAAATGATGAAAAAAATCTATATAAAAATATGATTTAAATAGATTTTTCTACAACTTGCAACTTAGGATAGAAGTAATGAAAGCCTCTTGAAATGATCAAAATTTGGCTCCAAGGGATAATGTACCACTTCCCTTTACCCACATACATGTATAAAATAAATAATCAGCAAAACAAGACAAGTAGATGGTTTGCAGTGGCGGGGTATCACACAGTCATTTGCGATGCTTTTATTTACAATGTGTAAAAGAGTATTGAAACTTGGTACTGTAACAGACATACATCAGCTTATGACCTTGTCCTGCTTATTATACCCCGCCACACTTTAGTGGCGGGGTATTATGTTATACCTTTCGGTGTCCGTCCGTCCGTCCGTCCATCCGTCCGTCCGTCCGTGCTCACCATTTCCGATCGATAACTTGAGTATTTATTCACGGAATTTTTTCAAATTTTGCATACATATTGTTATCGGCGATGAGTGGTATGGGATTGTTAATTGGCAAAATCCGTCCATTTTTAACGGAGTTACTGCCCTTTTTCGTATTGGAAAAATGGTTTCTGGCCTGTTATTCCTTTACTGTTCATGACATCTGAATGAAACTTCACAGATATGTTGCACATCAAAGGTTACATATTGTGACTAAGGACCGTCACTCTGACCTTCCCAGTTTGTGAGTTATCCGCCCTTGATAGGTCTGAAAAAAGGTTTTTGACCTATTGTTCCTTTACTATATGGAATATCTGAATATAACTTCACAGATATGTTTCACATCAAAGGTAACATATTGTGACTAAGAACCGTCACTCTTACCTTTCCCGTTTGTGAGTTATCCGCCCTTGATTGAATTAAAAAATGTTTTTTACCCGTAGTTCCTTTACTATGTGGAATATTTAAATGAAACTTTACAGATATGTTTCACATCAAAGGTTACATACTGTGACAAAGAACCATCACTCTTACCTTTCCAGTTCATGAGTTATCTGCCCTTGATAGGTCTGAAAAATGGTTTTTGACCTGTAGTTCCCTTTCTATATGGAATATCTGAATAAAACTTCACAGATATGTTTCACATCAAAGGCTTCATATAGTGACTAGGAACTGTCACTCTGATCTTTCCGGTTTGTGAGTTATCCGCCCTTGATTGATCTGAAAAACATTTTTTTATCTGTAGTTCCTTTACTATATGGAATATCTGAACGAAACTTCATAGGTATGTTTCACATCAAAGGTTACATATTGTGACAAAGAACCATCACTCTTACCTTTCCAGTTAATGAGTATTCCCCCTTGATAGATCTGAAAAATGTTTTTTGACTTGTAGTTCCTATACTATATGGAATATCTGAATGAAACTTCACTGATATGTTTAACACCATAGAATAGGAAACAGAGTCTCTCAGCTCAAAGAAATGCTTTACAGCCTGATCTAAATCTACACTGGTCAGAATGCTCCACGTTGTTGGGTGGTTTATATTAATATTTATTTACAGTAAGGACATCATATCTCTGTCTATCTCAGTTCTGTGGCTCTTTAGCTATTATATATCTAAAAAAATAAGTTAGGATGCACAGCAGTGGCGGGGTATCATGCAGTGCCTGCGGTGCTTTTATATTGGTCTACTGACTTTCAAAGTTTTAGGTTAATATATCTTTACCATCTGTGTTGAGGGCTAGATGTCCGAAGAGTGCAAAAGTTTTATGTACTGCAAGCCACACCCCCGATCTGAGTGCAAAAGTTTTAGATACTGCAAGCCGGTGGGGGAGTGGCTTGCAGTACTTAAAACTTTTGCACTCAGATGGGGGGAGTGGCTTGCAGTACATAAAACTTTTGCACTCAGATGGGGGGAGTGGCTTGCAGTACATAAAACTTTTGCACTCAGATGGGGGGAGTGGCTTGCAGTACATAAAACTTTTGCACTCAGATGCTATCATCCAGATATAAGTGCTAGTCTATGCAAGGTGGCAGACTTAGAACTTTGGCAGAGCAATGGGCAAACACCAGATTTTGCGAGCTACATGTATGCTGTCAGGCAACAGATGATAATACATGTTGTGGCAACTTCAATAGTTTTTGACCTTTCAGATAATTCCCCAGTTGCAGTGTCTCTCAGCCAGAGGTATGGTAGATCACCTTCTCAGTCCAAGCAGTCATATCTCAAGGTCATCTCGCCAGGCTCAGCTGTTGTTGTTATCACATAGTCATCCAGAAGATGTCCTAGATGGACTATTGTCTAATCTTGATCTTGGATCAGGTATCAGTCAGTTGATCATAATATGTTTTTTAAATTTTCTCAGTTCTATTAGTCATATCAAAGTCTAATGTTTTTTTGTATGTAATGGGGCGTCTGATTGGCTAACCTAAAAAATTTCTGGCAATATATCCCACGATCCTGGGATATACTGTCGGAAACCAGACGTCATCACGTAACATTGCTTCTCATTGGGTGACATCTGGTTTTATGTCTCTATGTTTCCTGTGGGTGCAAAGAAGCCCACGTTTAAAGATGAAAATGTGAAAAGTGCATTAGAATGGGGATAACTGTAGTAAAAATTGTCATTTGGGGAGGTAAATCGTCGGTTTTATGATCGCAAATTGCTGACGTGTCGCTGTAAAAAGAAATTTTCGACAATAAAGCCGATGATTTACCTCCCTAAATGACAAAATGAGAACAGTTATCCCTTAAATCATCTCACCAGGCTCAGCTGTTACTGTTATCAAGCAGTCATCTAGAAGATGTTCTAGATGGTCTGTTTTCTAGTATGGATCTTGAATCAGGTATGCCATAATGATGTGAAAAAATTTGATGAACTGGCACTCCTCCATGTTTTTCTAGCTTTTTTATCAAAAGAAAATCCTTTTCTGACTCTGTTTGCTTCCCTGTACAACAAAGCCTTTCCAAACTAGGGTGCACCCTTAAAAGGAAGACTTTGCTCCTAAGGGAGTAATTTTTTAGCTCGCCTGAACGAAAGTTCAGGAAGAGCTATTGTTGTCACCACGGCGTCCGCGTCCGCGTCCGCGTCAGCGTCGGCGTCCGGATTGGATGTTTTGGTTAAAGTTTTTTAAACACCTATATCTCCCTAACCCATGGATGGATTCTTTTGATACTTGCTCTGTAGTTATACCCCCGGTATACAAAGTATATAGGGGGTATATAGTTTTTGGTTTTTCCGTTTATATGTTTGTGTGTATGTTAACATTTTTTCTGTCACAGATTTTTCAGGAACCACAACAGCTAGGATTTTGAAATTTGGTACAAACGTTGGGTATGACTAGTTGTACTGTGTAAGAGAGAATCAGCCTTCTGCTGCTTATCATTCCCTTTATTTGTCCATTTTTTCTTTCTCTCCAATTAATTTTCTGTCAAAGATATCTCAAAAACTTCTACAGTAAGGGTATCTGAAATTTGGTAGAAACGTTTGGTATGACTAGTTGTACCGTGTAAGAGAGAATCGGCCTGATCCAGCTTATCATTCCCTTTGTTTGTCCAGTTTTTCTTTCTCTCCAATTTCTCTCCAATTAAACTTCTGTCAAAGATTTCTCAGGAACCACTACAGCTAGAATTTTGAAATTTGGTACAAACATTGAGTATGACTCGTTGTATGGTGTAAGAGAGAATCAGCCTTCTGCTGCTTATCATTCCCTTCATTTGTTCATTTTTCTTTCTCTCCAATTAAATTTCTGTCAGAGATTTCTCAGGAATTACTACTGTAAGGGTATTTGAAATTTAGTACAAACCTTGGTAATGACTAGTTGTAATTTGTATGAAAACATCAGCCTCTTCCTGCTTATTGTTCCCTTTGTTTGTCCATTTTTTCTTTCTATCCAATTGAATTAAACTTTTTTTTTCTGTCACAGATTTCTCAGGAACCACTACAGCTAGGATTTTGAAATTTTGTACAAATGTTTGGTATAACTAGTTGTACAGTGTAAGAGAACTTCAGCCTCCTTCTCTTATTGTTCCCTTTGTTTGTCCATTTTTTCTTCTCTCCAATTATTTTTTTTTGTCAAAGACTTCTCAGGAACCACTTTACCTAGGTTTTTGAAATTTGTTACAAAGTTGGGTATGACTAGTTGTATCATATAAGAGACCATCAGCCTCTCTGCTTATCATTCTCTCTTTTTTTCTTTCTCTCCAATTTAATTTCTGTTGAAGATTTCTCAGGAACCATTACAGCTAGGATTTTGAAATTTGGTACAAATATTGGGTGTGACTAGTTGTATTGTGTAAGAGAGTATCAGCCTCCATATATGTATCATTCCCTCTTTTGTTCATTTCTTTCTTTCCAATTTAATTTTTGTCACAGATGTCTCAGGAATCACTATTGCTAGTATTTTGATATTTAGGCCAAACATTGGGTATGACTAGTTGTATCAAGTAAGAGAGTATCTGAGCCTCCTTCTGCTTATCATTCATTAATATCATTTATTTTAAAGTTTTGTATTAAGTGTGGCAGTGTTTCTTTTAGGCGGTGGTGCTGGCCGGGGGTATACGTGAGCCCCTGCTCACATGCTCTAGTTAGATATTGGTCCAAAGTTTAACATGGTACCACCCCCACCCCATTCCTTGACCTTGATGTCAAGGTCATGGACTTAGAAAATTGGGAGTTTTTTGGGACTGGATGTTTTGGTTAAAGTTTTCTAAAGCCCAGTATCTCCTTAACCCATGGATGGATTCCTTTGATACTTGCACTGTAGTTAGATATTGGTCCGAAGTTTTCCAAGGGTACCACCCCCACCCCCCTCAGTGACCTTGATGTCAAGGTCATGGACTTAGAAAATTGTCTTTTTATTAATTGGATGTTTTGGTTAAAGTTTTTTAATGACACATATCTCCTGAACCCATAGATGAATTCTTTTTATATTTGCACTGTAGTTAGATATTAGTCCAAAGTTTTACAGAGTACTACCCCAACCCTGCTCGGTGACCTTGATGTCAAGGTCAGGGACTTAGGAAATTTGGTCTTTATTAAAGTTTTCTAATTGCGTACTGGTTCATAATGCTTGGCAGAGATTTAGTGTACACTTGAACTGATGTTAGACACTTTTTTGAGTTTTTACAAAACACTATATACTTACCCGACTGGATGACCTTGATGTCAAGGTCATGGACTTTGAGTTTTGTCTTAAAGATTTTGATTAGTTTTATATTAATGAAGACATAATTTCACATTGCCACAATGGACTCAGTTGATACTTATACTTGGACTGATGTTAGATAACGGTTAAAGGCTTTGATACATCCTAGCCCTGCCCTCCTACCCCTACCCCTTAGTTCTTTGACCTCAAGCTCATGGACTTTGAAATTTCATGTTGATTTTTTTTTTTAAGACATTTCTGAGATAGCTTTTGTTTATAAATGTGTTGTCATTATGGACATGCTTGCCTGAAGTTTTATACATAGCAGTCCACACCACCATAGCGACTGTGTGATGGGCAAGCACCTATTCAGGCGAGCTATGCTGTCAGGCGACAGCTCTTGTTTCTTTAAGAATTGACTTTGAGAAGGAAGGCAACAAATGAAAAGGGTAAAATGGCTTTCTCTGAAAGTTTATCCATTCAACTTAAAATTGTTGTGACATAAAAAAACAGAGCAAACACTCAAGACCCAGATCAGACTTTTTCCAGAAATGGTCTTTTAAGCATGTGATACTTACACGTTTAGATCCTGCATAGGTTATTTACACTCAGAAATTATTGATGTGTTTAATGATCCCAATGTCACCGTCTAAAAATTGCATCCTTTCCACCTAAAATAATCTAGGACTAGAACTGACTCAAAGAATACTTGTAGAGTAGTCCCCATCCCAACCCCAACTCTCAGCAAGAGTACCCCTCAGCAACAGAAATGGTAATATATACTCTCAGCTGTTTCTACAATGAACTCATGACATGCACTGAACTTCGATATTGCTATGAGCTGTTATTACATACAGTTACTCCAGTGTTTTATTTGTCAGATGAACTGAGTACCTCTCAGCAACAGAAATGGCAGTGTATACTGACGGCTGAGAATCTGGATGTGCCTATGAGCTGTGATATTGTTCAGTAATAATGCTCTTCCATGTTTTATTTATCAGATGAACTGAGTACCTCCCAGCAACAGAAATGGCAGTGTATACTGACGGCTGAGAATCTGGATGTGGCTATGAGTTGTGATATTGCTGTGCCTTTGTTTGAACAAATCTGCTGTCTCCTGTTTAAACAGAAACCTGATAAACTTGTAAGTACCACATTTGAGCCACATTATGTGATTTTCAGCAGTGTGGCACTGGTTACAAGCAAAGGCTCTGATCAGACTGTACATAAGTGCAGTCTGATTAGAGGCTTTGCTTGTCACATCAGCCATCTATTGAAGTGACCCGCCCAAACCATAGAGTCAACAGTGGGGTCTCTGAATATCCTGTATGAAGGAGAAGGATAATCTGACTGACACAACAAAATTGCCTCATTGTTGAAAAGCACATGATGTGTCTCATTTAGTGGCTTAAAATTTTGGACTCTCAGCTATTTCTACAATTAACTCATGACGTGCAAATGTGGGATGTGATGTATCTGTGAACAGCAAAGGCTAGCACCAGCCTCCATATCCGTGCAGTCTGGTCTCAGCCCTTGTTGTTCACACTCATTATTTATGGACTCCAGCTAAACTTCACAGATTCACAGACTGATTTGAGTCTTGGATGTTTGCAGATAAGTTTAGCAACCCTTTTCATGATGCAGCCCAATGAACCTTCTCTCAAATAATTGAACAAGTCTGTTTATCTTGTCTGGAAATGTCTTGTATAGACCTTCCCAAGCCACACATAGAACCTCAATCGAAATTCACCTGATAGTGTGTAACAGACCGATGCAGTGACAACTTAGCATGTGACATGGTTCCACAAACAAAATAGCATGTGTTAAATCTCCCACAGTAAGTCTGTGACTTATTTTACAGTTAATGAAGAGATGCATACCCATTTAAACAAGGTGTGTTTTTGGAAAGATGAATTGGAACAAGGGGGTAAAAGGTAAAATGCAATGAGAATGACAAGCTTTTAATTGTAGAAATATTGTATTTGCTTGCATCAAAAATAGAAAGTTTTGAATGTTTGCCCGATGCCTTTTATGCTAGTCAGATTTTTATTTAAATATTTTAGTAACTATAAATTACATACATACACTATAATACAAAAATGTTTATATATAAAGCCATATCCCGACTGTCAGATGTAATTTTTATTATTAGATGGTGTTTCTAAGAAGAGGTCAGCAAGTGTGTGATCAGAAAGTTGGTGTGTCAGCGTTCATCAGGAGGCGACAAACTGTAAGCTATTACTTTCAAATTGGTTATAAGGGTATAGATATCGTAGGTAAAATAGCTAAGTCTGTTTAAAAATAAGAAAAAAGAAGAAAAAAACTATTTTAATACTACAGCAGTTAGAAATATAAATGGACTATCAAAAAATTTGGACATACAGGCCAACTTCGTTGTGTCAAACTTGCTTATCTGGAAAACCCTGCTAGTGTCAAAGTGATCTCCCATTCCCGAACATTCCCCCCTATATAATATTGTATTTCGACCTCTGTTGTGTCGAACTCGCTTATAACGAAAATACTGCTTTATCAAAGTGATTTTTGATTCCCCTCCGACACTTTCCATGTGTTTTACCACTGTTTGTGTCGAAGTCAAAATGTGTATTCAGAAAAAGATCCCCGAAACGACGGAAAGAAAATGACGGCCATTTTGTGTAGACGTTTTGCGGTAATGAAAAACCTGCATATTTTTGTCTTTAAGCAAATTGGTACAAACATCGAACAATAACAATGAAAAAGAACGATTTTACCAAACAATTGTCTTTAATTGATCGCAGTTCAGTCAATTATCCCAAATTATCCAATAATTATCCAATGATTGCGTGAAACGATGCAGACATTGTTTTGTTGATCAGCTGTTTTTGTGTGTAAGTTAATTGACCTTGATCCGCGTATACGTCACAGGTCAGGTGCGTTCGATTGGAAAGTTCGGTCAATTAGGCGCCCAGACTGCACATTTGTCTAGGCTGATTGGACGCAGTTTTCATTGGTTTAAGATTCGTCTTCTGTGGTGCATTTCAGACATAATAATACTACAGCATCTTCTTATATGTAACACATACACCCAGGTTAACTATGTATATTTACATTCTTGGTGTATTTACTAAAACATCCTATAGTAAACCAATGGACATACCTGCCAAGTTTTTGATTTACAAAAGAGTGAGACTGCGCGCGACGCCTGGATTTAGCCCCCTTTTCCACGTTAGTTCATTCGCGGAGAAACCCACTGACAATGGAAAAGAGTGAGATTTTTTGTGACATTTTTTTTTCTCTTTATGTGAAACTAGAGATTGGGGATGGCAGTGGGGAGGAGTAGGATTGGTAGGTAGCTCTTAAATGAAGTTAAGTATCAAGTATTCTTTCAGTTTTTATTTTACAAAAATTTTATACATTGAGTTTGTTAAAGTGATCTGCTATCAAAAATGGCAAGTTATGTTCAGCAATGAAGTTGGTAAAGAGAGTTTCAGCTCTGATAACATCTTTGTCTGTGTTGGTAACAACAAAATCAGATACCGATTTGCAAAAGTTTTGACGTTTTCAATGACCGACTGTGAAGATCTTTATTACTGTGCTTTTTACATCGTTTTCTCCGGCATGGGAAACACTGAAATGCCTTTGGCAAAGTTTATAAAACGCAAAGCTGTTGCCCTTCTCACTCTCTGTAACCCGGGAAAACTCGGTCCCTGATCCATTTTGGTACTTTGATTTATAAACCTTTTTTTTATCTTGTCAATATTTCATGTACATGAAAACGGAAGTACGCATTTGGTCGTTTTCGGCTCTAATCGCTATCAAATACTCAAGTTATTTTTACCCACGCTATTTTAAGACTATCGGAAACCTTTACCTTTACCTATTTTTAGACCAGGTTACGAATTTTCCCGGAGATAAATATAAATTCGGTGACCGAGATTGTCCGAATGTAGCGGAAGTTGAGAGAAAACATGTTTTTGACGATCTCGAGAGTGCAAAAAAGGACATTTTTTTTCAGTATTCTCCGGTTTAAAGTGAAATCGTGAGCAAACGAAGGAAGCGTGAGTTATGGCTATTTTTCAAAATACGATCGTGAGGTCGTGGGAGGCGTCCAAATTCGTGAGGGTCACGCACAAATTGTGAAACTTGGCAGGTATGCCAATGGAACGTAATGTAGTTTACATTCCAATAATTACATTGAGACACGCGAGGTCAATGACGTAAAAATAAACAATGGCTCTCTACAATCTGATTGGACGTCAGCAATGTCATGATGTCATGCACGCGGTTCTGCTGTTAGCAGAAAAAACTGCTTGTACATGTTTTACTGCTTCAATTTTAGCGCTTATATAAAAATTTTCATGAAAGATTTGATTGAAACGAATGTAAATATAAGCAATGAACTTAATTTTTCTGAGGTTTATCGAAGTGTAAACTACATTGGGTCACTAGCAAAGTTTAAATGAACCCCTTCGGGGTTCATTTAAACTTTGCTAGTGATTGTTAGTGACCCAATGTAGTTTCGGGGTTCATTTAAACTTTGCTAGTGATTGTTAGTGACCCAATGTAGTTTACACTTCGATAAACCTCAGAAAAATGAAATTCATTCCTTAAATATACTATGAAGTGAAAAGGAGCTGTTACAAAATGAAAAAGAGTCATAGTTACCAATGATAACCAGGTCATTTGGTAACTATGACCATTTTCGGTTTTGTAACAGCTCTTTTTTATTTTGTAACATCCTTGAAAACATAGTTAACCAGGTGTGATATAAGTCATGATACTGATTATTGTGCTGCTTCAGTTACAAGTGTATGAGAGAGCACTGAAGTGTATACCGGAGCCAGACTTCTCAGTGGATAAGGAAGCTGCCATATTTGTAACTGTACACCTTCTGCTAACAAGGTAGGGAGATAAAATATTTGAGCCGCGACACGACAAAACCAACAATGTGGTTGTGCGCCCAGCACAGACTCAGATCAGCCTGGGCATTCGCCCAGTCTGATCAGAGTCTTCGCTGTCCGCATGAAGGTAGCTTAGACGTTTAGCTACCCTTTAAACGCTTAGGAAAGACTCTGCTCAGACTAGGCGGATGCCCAGGATGATCTGAGTCTGCGCTGGACGCACAACCACATTGTTGGTTTTCACACGTCGCGGCTCATTTCATTTATGGGGAGTGGGTCTACTTTCAGGGGAACTCGGCTATTTTCCTTTTTATGTCATAAAAATTCCCACCTGAGGTCAACTCTTGAAGGAAAGAATTTGCTCATGGGAGCAAATTCTTTACTTTAAGAATGAACCCCATTTTTGAAGGGCTTCTTTGTCTAGGGAGGCAAACAGGAAGTAACAAAAGTTGTTTCCCTTTGAAAGAATGGCAGGAAAGCATAAAGGCCTATACATACATCTTAATATAAAAAAATTCTTACTCCTTCCTTTACATTATAAAAAGTGTTGTTTTAAAAAAGTGGCTGAAAAACGTTAAGGCTGGTCATTTGATTTTTAGCCTTTTTGTCCCAGGTTCAACAGTGTAACGTTGAATAAAAATCCCAACTCTGTTGAAAGCACAAAATAATTCTAAAATCCATCATAGTGGAAACTTCTATTGTGTATTAAAATTCTACCTTTTATCCATTTAGGATTGCTAAAAGCTTTCATTAACACATTGTAAGAATGGAAATGTGTAGCAGTCTTTTTAGTTAGGATTAATGTACAGCCAGTTGGGACTGCTTATTGTCTATAATTAAACATTTTGAAATTGTTACTTATGACAGTTCTGAATGTATGATAAACTGGCGAATATTTCCAATGAATTATCAAGAGAAAAACAGTCTATCTTTCACTACATGTTACATGTATCTAACCACTGTACAGGTACATTATCTGCACCTCCCAATTGACATTTTCTGGCTGGTACACTTACATTTCTACACAGTGATTGTATTCTGGCTTCAGTAATTACATCTGGGTCAAATTACAAAATGATCCGTGACATGACAAAACCAACAAAATGGCATCAGATCATCCTGGGCATACACCCAGTCTGATCACTCTTTGCTCTCCGCATGGAGCTAGCTTAGACCCTTAGCTACCTTTTAAGCTCAAAGCGAGGACTCTGGTTAGATTGGGTGGATGCCCAGACTGATCTGAGTCTTCACTGGGCCCACATGTCACTTCATTGGTTTTGTCTTGTTGCAGCTCAAATTCTTTTGTTACAGTGAGATAGAGAGCAGTGTGTTGAAAGCAGTGAGATTATTGTTACATTACGAGAAATGGTCGGAAGCTATTGACCTCCTGCAGCAACAGACAGATACAACAACTAAGACATACTGTATTCTCTACCAGATCATCCTCTCAGCTCTAACACAGGTAAATGAAGACTTTACTATCCGTTTGTCACATTTTTCAGCCTATGGTGACATTTTCAAGCAGTGCTGAACAGCTCAAAAATAATTTCAACTGCTTAGTCTTCAAAAGCAATCTGTTTTATGAACTTCTCGCATGAAAACTATGACCTGCAGATATTGATGTCAGCAGTGTTTTGGATTCCAATTTCCACTAATGCAAAGGGAGAGAATTATATGCAGACATAAAGACATTTATTCTCTACTATATGGAATCACTGTTTTATGGCCCTGTTATATCCTTACCTCAGTGAGATGGGCTGTTTCCTTTGATGATACATCAGTTTTACTAAACTGTTGCATAACAGGATTATGGCACCTACTAAACAAGAATATTGTCTTTAACTCCCTTTTAAAAGGGCCAAAACAAGTCAAAGTCTCAGTGTGCCTCGGCATACCTCACAGCCCAGGACACACCTTTGGCACACTAAGACTTTGAAAAATTGCAAAATTTATGTTAAAAAATGCAAACTCCTACTATATAATAATATGAGCCGCGACACGACAAAACCAACAATGTGGTTGTGCGCTCAGCGCAGACTCAGATCAGCCTGGGCATCCGCCCAGTCTGATCAGAGTCTTCGCTGTCCGCATGAAGGTAGCTTAGACCCTTAGCCATCATTTGAGCTCTTAGCAAAGAGTCTAATCAAACTGGGTGGATGCCCAGGCTGATCTTAGTCTGCGCTGGGCGCACAACCACATTGTTGGTTTTCTCGTGTCGCGGCTCATATTTTCTTTTCCAGAATGAAGTGTTACATCAGTTTGCCAGTCAAATCTTCTCCTTGATGCCCTCACTTGATAGGTAACATGCAACTTCAGATAGGCTAGAGTTGATGGAGTGAAAGTTCTAACACTTTTCTAATTGCACCGGCAAAAATATATGAGCCACAACACGACAAAACTAACAAAGTAGCATGTGCATCCAGTGAAGGCTCATATCAGTCTGGGCATCCTCTTAGTCTGATCAGAGTCTTCACTGTCCATAAGGAGCTAGCTTAGATCTATAGCTACCTGTTAAGCGAACAGCGAAGACTCTGATCAGACTAATAGGAAGCTGTGGCTGATTTGAGTTCGCTGGGGGGCACATGCTACTTTCTTGGTTTTGTCGTGTCGCGGCTCAATTATGTAGTGTAGTCTAGCTAGAATTGTGTGAGCAGAAAGAACTTCGATGAATGGGTATACTTTAAGGGGAATGAACTCTGCCATTTCCATTTTGCTTCCCTTCTCAGTGTGGGTCAACTCTTAAAGGAAGCAAGTTCATTGCTTTAGAAGCAGACTCCATTTCGGAATGATTTCTTCCAAGGGGGAAGTAATTAGGAAATCACAAAAGTTACCTGCCCTTGAAACAATGACAGAAAACATGGTAGTTTGCCCATACACATTGAAATTCTGGCTTTTCGTGAGCTATAGTTGTATTAAAAGTTATTACTACAAAAATATTCTGTTTGTTAGTATATGTTTTGTTTTGAGATTTAGCCAGTTTAAAAAACAAATGGAACAATTTACCCATTTCAGAAACTTGCCATAGTATAATGAGTTTGTTTTTCATCTGCAAAGATGTAAAAAAATGAAAAAAGTAAATGAGTTTTTTTTTTATGCTCCCCATGACGATAGTCAGGGGGCATTAAGATTTGCCCCTGTCTGTCTGTCTGTTCGTCACGCTTTATAGTATAGAGTTTGTGTAATCAACTCCTCAGGGGGCATTAAGATTTGCCCCTGTCTGTCTGTCTGTTCGTCACGCTTTATAGTATAGAGTTTGTGTAATCAACTCCGACAGACAGTTTTCAATGGATCTTTTTCAAACTATGCATACATGTTGTGGACATATTGAAGATGTGCATGTGGATTTTTGATGGAGCTAAAATTAATTTTGACAGAATTACGGCCTTTTGAACTTAGTCATTTTAGGCAAATCTTTGCATTGTAGGGTATAGAGTTTGTGTAATCAACTCCTCTCACAGTTTTCAATGGATCTTTTTCAAACCTTGCATACATGTTTTGGACATATTGAAGATGTGCATGTGGGATTTTGTTGGTCCTAGAATTAATTTTGACAGAATTACAGCCTTTTGAACTTAGTCATTTTAGGCAAATCTTTGCATTGTAGGGTATAGAGTTTGTGTAATCAACTCCTCTCACAGTTTTCAATGGATCTTTTTCAAACCTTGCTTACATTCTGTGAATGTATTGAAGATGTTCATGTGGGTTTTTGTTGGACTTAGAATTTATTTTGACAGAATTATGGCCTTTTGAACTTAGTCATTCTAGGGAAATCTTTGCATTGTAGAGTATTGAGTTTATGTATCAATTTGCTCCACAGTTTTCAATGGATCTTTTTCCAACCTTGTCTACAAATTGTGGACATAATTGAAGATATGCATGAGTCATTTTGATAAATCTAGAACTAATTTTGACAGAATCACAGCCTTTTGAACTTAGTTATTTTGGGCAATTTTTTACATGGTAGGGTATGTTTTCAGTGGATTCTTTGTAGGTGCTTTATGGATATACATGTCATGTGACAGGCGCTGCACGGGGGCATCATTAGTGTCTTACAGACACAATTTTCTAGTTACTCCATTAACCTAATGACCCTTAATATTCGGACAGACAGGCCTGAGCAAACATTGTAGACTCAGATGAAACTGCTCCTTCAGGAGCAGATTGATCTGGGTCTACAACCTTTTGCCATTCACTAAGCATCATTTGGATGCATTAACGTGTAAAACCCACTTCCTAAGAATTTTCAAGCAATAATTGTCCCACTTCCAGGTGTTCAAAATTTTAGGGTGATTACCATAATTTCTGCTTTTTAGCTCGCCTGAACGAAAGTTCAGGAAGAGCTATTGTTGTCACCACGGCGTCGGCGTCCGCGTCCGGGTCCGCGTCAGCGTCAGGGTCCGCGTCGGCTTTCGGATTGGATGTTTTGGTTAAAGTTTTTTAAAGACCTATATCTCCTTAACCCATGGATGGATTCTTTTGATACTTGCACTGTAGTTAGATATTGGTCTAAGGTTTAACAGGGTACCACCCCCACCCCACTCCGTGACCTTGATGTCAAGGTCATGGACTTAGAAAATTTGTAGTTTTTTTGGACTGGATGTTTTGGTTAAAGTTTTATAAAGCCCAATATCTCCTTAACCCATGGATGGATTCCTTTGATACTTACACTAAAGTTAGATATTGGTCTAAAGTTTTCAAAGGTACTACACCCACCCCCCTCTGTGACCTTGATGTCAAGGTCATGGACTTAGAATATTGTCTTTTTATTGATTGGATGTTTTGGTTAAAGTTTTTTAAAGACACATATCTCCTGAACCCATAGATGAATTCTTTTTATATTTGCACTGTAGTTAGATCTACAGAGTACTCCCCCAACCCCGCTCAGTGATCTTGAGTCAAGGTCAGGGACTTAGGAAATTTTTGTCTTTTTTAAAGTTTTGTAATTGCAAACTGATTCATAATGCTTTGCAGAGATTTAGTTTATACTTGAACTGATGTTAGACTCTTTTTTGAGTTTTCACAAAACACCTTATACTTACGCCACTGGATGACCTTGAAGTCAAGGTCATTGACTTAGAATTTTGTCTTAAAGATTTTGGTTAAAGTTTTATGTTTATGAAGACATAATTTCACAGTGCCACAATGATGGACTCAGTTGATACTAATACTTGGACTGATGTTAGATAATGGTTCAGGGTTTTGATACATCCTAGCCCCCCCTCCCCCCTCCCCTCCCCCTACCCGTCAGTTTTTTTTACCTCAAGCTCATGGACTTTGAAATTTCATTTCATTTTTTTTATTTTAAGACTTACATGTATTTCTGAGATAGCTTTTGTTCATAAATGTGTTTTCATTATGGACATGCTTGCATGAAGTTTTATGCATAGCATTCCCAATAACCCCCCCCCCCCCCGTCCCCCCCTACCCCCCCCCCCCCCCCCCCCCCCCACCCCCCCCCACCCCCTCCCCCTACCCGTCTGTTTTTTTACCTCAAGCTCATGGACTTTGAAATTTCATTTCATTTTTTTTATTTTAATTTTATTTTAAGACATATTTCTGAGATAGCTTTTGTTTATAAATGTGTTTTCATTATGGACATGCTTGCATGAAGTTTTATGCATAGCAGTCCACACCACCATAGTGGCTGTGTGATGAGCAAGCACCAATTCAGGCGAGCTATGCTGTCAGGCGACAGCTCTTGTTATATTTTATATTTCCACTGTATTAACTCTTGTTTTCAGTTGTGGGCATTCGTCAGAGACTATAACAGAGAAAGGTGATGAGGATGTGTTCTGTTCAGAGACCAACAGTATCAATGTAGAGCAAGTCAGACCCCATCTTCTTAAACATATGGCTGCTAATGACAGTTGATACTGACAGTTGATAATGGCAGTTGATAATGACAGTTGATAATGACAGTTGATACTGGCAGTTGATACTGATGGTTGATAATGACAGTTGATAATGACAATTGATAATGACAGTTGATAATGACAGTTGATATGGGCAGTTGATAATGAAAGTTGATAATGGCAGTTGATAATGACAGTTGATATGGGCAGTTGATAATGACAGTTGATAA
Organism: Ctena decussata; assembly: GCA_963989385.1. Classification (NCBI taxonomy): domain Eukaryota; kingdom Metazoa; phylum Mollusca; class Bivalvia; order Lucinida; family Lucinidae; genus Ctena; species Ctena decussata. Next base: position 4,471,688 of record OZ022501.1, on the reverse strand, counting down.
TGGCAGTTGATAATGACTGTTGATATTGACAGTTGATAATGGCAGTTGATATGGACAGTTGATAATGGCAGTTGAGTCAGTGAGATATTATTACAGTCAGCTCTTGGTATATCGAAGTCAAAGTTCAACTCAAACTACTGATATCTCAAAGTAATTTTATTTTTCTGGTCCCAGAAAATTTACTTTGAGATATCAGCAGTTTGAGATATCCGGAGTTGAAGTGTAATGAAAACTAGGAACTGTGTCCAACTATATTCTTTGATATGACAGGGTAAGGCTTGAGATACCAGTGTTTTGGATAATGAGGGTCAACTGTGTATACTGGTGTTCAGCCTGAAACAGCAAAACAGCAGTATACAGACTTTGAAAATAACTTATCAGTTGTGTTGAAGAGAATACAGATCAATACAGTATAACTGTTATCATAATAATGAAAAAGTGCAATATTGTTGAAATCCAAGACCATTTAGAACCCCCCCCCCCTCCCCCCCCCCCCCCCCCCCCCCCCCCCCCCCCCCCCCCCCCCCCCCCCCCACCACCACCACCACCACACCCCTCAGAGTCAGAAGTGGATTTAAAATTTCTCAGGGAAAATTTAATGTGAAAACTTGATACAAGAATTCAAGAAAACATGATAATGTGCAAGAATCAGTGACAGCATTTAGACACGTATTGGCGGGCAAAGCACTTACTTATATGCACACACTAGATATTAGCACTATCATCAGTTTGTTGATCCTATTATTATGAAACCCAAAATATGCAAGTAGAAACATCTATATTATGTTGTGGTTCAGGCAGCTGATGTGAAAATATTCATGAATGTTCAAGAGTAACATGCGTGAAATCTTTAATACTGTTCTTATTGAAGCTTGACTGCAAGACATAGTACAACATGAAGCCCTTTCTATCTAGTTTTTCAAAGCATCATTAGCATCAAGTCATAAGTCAGGTATTAGTTAAGTCTTACAGTACTCAAAGAATCAGTTGCAGTAATATTTTTATTGAAAAATTGTGAGAAGCTTTTGCACTGCCCTTTTAGCAGTATTTCAGTTATATCTGGCTAATGAGGGAATGGATGAGATGATGTTGAAGATGAAATTATTCTGAGGTTAGGGAAGAATCACATCTTTGGTCAGAATTGAAATTGAGACAAGTTACCCACTAGGCTCAAAGGACCATAAATAAAAAAGAGCCGAGGAGCTAATGGCAGTCTAGGTGTGATGGCTTATTATGAGCTGTCCCATCTTGATCTACACTGTGTGTAAAGGTTTTCACTTTGGTCTAATAGGGGAATTGGTAGCAATTCTGCCATTTTCATTTTTGCAACCCTTTTTAAATGGGGATCAACTTTTAACCCCATTGCACTCAGAATGTTCTGAGTGCAAAAGGGTTAAAGAATTTTTACAAGGCTTTGAAAATTAATGGAGATCAACTCTTAAAGAATAGAATTCTATCGTTTAGGAGGAAATTCTTTCCCTTAAGACTAGACCCCACTATGAAAGGGCTTTATTGTCCAGAAAAGCAAGCAGAAGGGCACAAAAGTTGTCTCTACATGTAAAAATGATAGAAAAACACGGAGAGATGTACCTATACAACAGAAATTAAAAGGGCTATGTTGAATTATACAATCATTCAATGTTGTTATGCTTCGAGAGAGTCATGGGAATTTATTTGTTGATTATTTTATGAAGTATTTACAATTGTTACAATAAATATAATATTGAAATGTTTTGGCTTTGTTTTTTTATTAGCTCACCTGAGCAGGAAGTGCTGAAGTTGAGCTATTGTGATTGATATTTGTCCGGCGTCCGTCCATCCCTCCGTCCGTCTGTCTGTCTGTCGTCAACAATTTCATGAAACGACATCTCCTCCCAGACCAGTAAGCCAATTTCAAAATAATTTCACACAAATGTTTCTGTTATAGCCCTGAACCAAAATCGCTAAAATGGTTCCGCTCCACTGAACAAAATGGCCACCAGAGCTAAAAATAGAAAAACCTTTAAAGGGTATCTCCTCTGAAGCCAATGGCTCTGTTTCAAAATAATTTCACAGAAATGTTTGAATCATGGCCCTGAACCAAAATTGCTAGATCTGTTTTACTCCACTGAACAAAATGGCTGCCAGAGCTAAAAAAAGAAATAAATTTTAGAATGACACAGAGGGCACAGTTATGATCCTATCATCATGTAACTTTGTCAGAATCTTTATCTTAATGAAATCTAGACCTAATTTGCATCCGGGTCATGTGGGGTCAAAAACTAGGTCACTAGGTCAAATCTTAGAAAAACCTTGTGTACAGTCTAGAGGGCACAGTTATGATCCAATATTTATGAAACTTTGTCAGAATGTTTATCGTTTTCAAATTTAGGCCAAGTTTGAAACTGAGTCTTGTGGGGTCAAAAACTAGGTCACTAGGTCAAATCTTAGAAAAACCTTGTGTACACTCTAGAGGGCATTGTTATGATCCAATCTTCATGAAACTTTGTCAGAATGATTATTTTTAAGACATCTAGACCAAATTTGAAACTGGGCCATGTCAGGTCAAAAACTAGGTCACTAGGTCAGAGCTTAGAAAAACCATGTGAACACTCTAGAGGGCACAGTTTTGTTCCAATCTTCATGAAACTTTGTCAGAATGTTTATGAAATCTAGGCCAAGTTTGAAACTGAGTCTTGTGGGGTCAAAAATTGGGTCACTAGGTCAAATCTTAGAAAAACCTTGTGTACACTTTAGAGGGCACAGTTATGATCCAATCTTCATGAAACTTTGTCAGAATAATCTTTTATGTCAAATCTAGACCAAATTTGAAACAGGGTCATATCAGGTCAAAAACTAGAGATGGCAGTAAGCATGGCATACTAAATACCCCCCGCATTTAGCACTTAGCTTGCTTTGTCATCCAACTTTTACAAATACACAGCATTTAAGTTACATGTTAAAAAAACACATTATACAGCTCATCCTTTAAGTTCTAGCAAGCAAAACTGAAAATATTTATGTCTACTCTTTTCTTATGCTGGCTCCATGGATCAAATCCGAAAGAATTCAGAGAAAGAATGACCCCCCAAAAAATAAATGGTTACAAAATCAGAGCAAAAATAAATGATTACAAAATCAGAGCAAAACAACAACTGAAAAGGGTCATAACAAAAGTGACATAACTCAGAAACAAGTAGCCCAAAGGGCAACAATTGCTCACCTGAGAGACATTGTAAACCTATAGGGATATTTAAGATGCTCAAGGGCAGCTAACTCCACAATCAGTGGCCCAATCAGGCTGAAAATTAAACTCATCCAAAACATTATGTATGCCCTCATTTAATATATGCAAGTTTAAAAAGTATCCGATCAAGAGCACAATAGACACAGCTGTCAAGGGCAGCTAACTTCATAGTGGTTGGCCTCATTTGGCCAAAATTTAAACTTGTTTAAGATATTATGCATTTCCTCATTACCTGCAAGCCTGAAAAGGATCGATTCAGTAGAAACCAAGAAAAAGTGGCGACATTGATTTTTTGCTCACCTGAGCCGAAGGCTCAGAGGTGAGCTTATAGGATGGGAGTCGAGCCGTCGTCCGTCCGTCCGTGGGTGCGTCAACACTTTCAAACATAAATATCTCAGAGACCAGTGGGCCGATCGCAATCAAATTTTATCTGAAGCATCATTTGGGTGGGGGAAAGGCTGCATTAGGTTTTGGTGCCAATCAGCTCAGAACTCTGGTTTCCATGGCAACAGATAGCCCCCATAGGGTTATAATGGGGAAAACGGCGTCATCACGTTTTCTCGACTGTTTTTGATTAGATCCTTATCATACTTGCAGGTAATGATGACATACACAAGAGCTTGGATGAGTTCGAAATTTGGTCGGATTCGAGCACAGACTACAGAGTTAGCTGCCCTTGAGCGTTTGAAAAAAATCCCATAGGGTTATAATGGGGAAAATGGCGTCATCACCTTTTCTCAACTGTTTTTGCTTAGATCCTTATCATACTTGCAGGTAATGATGACATACATAAGAGCTTGGATGAGTTCGAAATTTGGCCGGATTCGAGCACAGACTACGGAGTTAGCTGCCCTTGATCGTTTGAAAAAAATCCCATAGTGTTATAATGGAGAAAACAACGTCATCACATATTTTTAGAAAAACTTTGTCATCGCTGTATTGCCTACATTTCTCAACGGATTTTAAAATAACTTCACACAAATGTAGGGCGTGACAATATCTCGAGCAAGTTCGACTTTCAGGATGCTGCGCCCAAGGTCAAGGTCACTGTGGCTAATTTTAGAAAAACTTTGTCAGCGCTCTAGCACCTACATTTCTCAATGGATTTTAAAATAACTTCACACAAATGTAGGGCATGACAATATCTCGAGCAAGTTTGACTTTCAGGGTGCTGTGCCTAAGGTCAAGGTCACTTTGGCTATTTTTAGAAAATCTTTGTCATCGCTCTAGCGCCTACATTTCTCAATGGATTTTGAAATAACTTCACACAAATGTAGGGCATGACAATATCTCGAGCAAGTTCGACTTTCAGGGTGCTGCGTACAAGGTCAAGGTCACTGTGGCTATTTTTAGAAAAACTTTGTCATCGCTCTAAGGCCTACATTTCTCAACGGATTTTGAAATAACTTCACACAAATGTAGGGCATGACAATATCTCGAGCAAGTTTGACTTTCAGGGTGCGGCGCCCAAGGTCAAGGTCACTGTGGCTATTTTTAGCTCACCTGAGCACGAAGTGCTCAGGGTGAGCTTTTGGGATACCCTGATGTCCGTCGTCCGTCGTACGTCCGGACGGACGTCCGGACGTCAGGACGTCCGGACGTCCGTCAACTTTTGCTTGTGTACACTCTAGCGGGCACAGTTTCGATCCAATCTTTATGAAACTTTGTCAGAATGTTTGTCTTTATAAAATCTAGGCCAAGTTCGAAACTGGGTCATGTCGGGTCAAAAACTAGGTCACTAGGTCAAATCTTAGAAAAACCTTGTGTACGCTCTAGAGGGCACAGTTTTCATCCAAAGTTCATGAAACTTTGTCAGAATGTTTATCCTCATAGTATCTAGGACAAGTTTGAAACTGGGTCACCTCGGGTCTAAAACTAGGTCACTAGGTCAAATCATAGAAAAACCTTGTGTACGCTCTAGAGGACACAGTTTTGATTCCATCTTTATGAAACTTTGTCAGAATGTTTATCCCCATAAAATCTAGGCCGAATTCGAAACTGGGTCATGTCGGGTCAAAAACTAGGTCACTAGGTCAAATCTTAGAAAAACCTTGTGTACGCTCTAGAGGGCACAGTTTTCATCCAAAGTTCATGAAACTTTGTCAGAATGTTTATCCTCATAGTATCTAGGACAAGTTCGAAACTGGGTCACGTCGGGTCTAAAACTATGTCACTAGGTCAAATCATAGAAAAACCTTGTGTACGCTCTAGAGGACACAGTTTTGATTCCATCTTTATGAAACTTTGTCAGAATGTTTTTCTCCATAAAATCTAGGCCAAGTTCGAAACTGGGTCATGTCGGGTCAAAAACTAGGTCACTAGGTCAAATCTTAGAAAAACCTTGTGTACGCTCTAGAGGGCACAGTTTTCATCCAAAGTTCATGAAACTTTGTCAGAATGTTTATCCTCATAGTATCTAGGACAAGTTCGAAACTGGGTCACGTCGGGTCTAAAACTAGGTCACTAGGTCAAATCATAGAAAAACCTTGTGTACGCTCTAGAGGACACAGTTTTGATTCCATCTTTATGAAACTTTGTCAGAATGATTATCTCCATAAAATCTAGGCCGAGTTCGAAAGTGGGTCATGTCGGGTCAAAAACTAGGTCACTAGGTCAAATCTTAGAAAAACCTTGTGTACGCTCTAGAGGGCACAGTTTTCATCCAAAGTTCATGAAACTTTGTCAGAATGTTTATCCTCATAGTATCTAGGACAAGTTCGAAACTGGGTCATGTCGGGTCTAAAAGTAATTCACTAGGTCAAATCATAGAAAAACCTTGATTACGCTCTAGAGGACACAGTTTTGATTCCATCTTTATGAAACATTGTCAGAATGTTTATCTTCATATAATCTAGGCCTAGTTCGAAACTGGGTCATGTCGGGTCAAAAACTAGGTCACTAGGTCAAATCTTAGAAAAACCTTGTGTACGCTCTAGAGGGCACAGTTTTTATCCAAAGTTCATGAAACTTTGTCAGAATGTTTATCCTCATAGTATCTAGGACAAGTTCGAAACTGGGTCACGTTGGGTCTAAAACTAGGTCACTAGGTCAAATCATAGAAAAACCTTGTGTACACTCTAGAGGACACAGTTTTGATCCAATCTTTATGAAACTTTGTCAGAATGTTTATCTTCATAAACTCTAGGCCAAGTTCGAAACTTGGTCATGTCGGGTCAAAAACTAGGTCACTAGGTCAAATCTTAGAAAAACCTTGTGTACACTCTAGAAGGCACAGTTTTGATCCAAAGTTCATGAAACTTAATCAGAAAGTTTATCCGTATAATATCTAGAATAAGTTTGAAACTGGGTCACGTCGGGTCAAAAACTAGGTCAATAGGTCAAATCATAGAAAAAACCTTGTGTATGCTCTAGAGGACACAGTTTTGATCCAATCTTTATGAAACATTGTCAGAATGTTTATCTCTATTAACTCTAGGCCAAGTTCGAAACTGGGTCTTGTTGGGTCAAAAACTAGGTCACTAGGTCAAATCTTTAAAAAGCCTTGTGTACGCTCTACAAGGCACAGTTTTGATCCAAACTTCATGAAACTTTGTCAGAACGTTTATCCTCATAATATATAGGACAAGTTTGAAACTGGGTCATGTCGGGTCAAAAACTAGGTCACTAGGTCAAATCATAGAAAAACCTTGTGTACGCTCTAGAGGACACAGTTTTGATCTAATCTTTATGAAACTTTGTCAGAATGTTTACTTCCATAAACTCTCGGCCAGGTTTGAAAGTAGGTCATGTCGGATCAAAAACAAGGTCACTAGGTCAAATCATAGAAAAACCTTGTGTACGCTCTAGAGAACACTTTTGATCCAAAGTTCATGAAACTTTGTCAGAATGTTTATCTTCATAATATGTAGGATAAGTTTGAAACTGGGTCATGTCGGGTCAAAAACTTGGTCACTAGGTCAAATCTTAGAAAAACCTTGTGTACGCTCTACATGGCACAGTTTTCATCCAAAGTTCATGAAACTTTGTCAGAATGTTTATCCTCAAAATATCTAGAACAAGTTTGAAACTGGGTCACGTCGGGTCAAAAACTAGGTCACTAGGTCAATTCATTGAAAAACCTTGTGTACGCTCTAGAGGACACAGTTTTGATCCAATCTTTATGAAACATTGTCAGAATGTTTATCTCCACAAACTCTAGGCCAAGTTCGAAACTGGGTCATGTTGAGTCATAAACTAGGCCACTAGGTCAAATCTTAGAAAAACCTTGTGTGCGCTCTAGAAGGCACAGTTTTGATACAAAGTTCATGAAACTTTGTCAGAATGTTTATCCTCATAATTTGTAGGACAAGTTTGAAACTGGGTCATGTCGGGTCGAAAACTAGGTCACTAGGTCAAATCATAGAAAAACCTTGTGTACGCTCTAGAGGACACAGTTTTGATCTAATCTTTATGAAACTTTGTCAGAATGTTTATCTTCATAAACTCCCGGCCAAGTTTGAAAGTAGGTCATGTCGGGTAAAAAACTAGGTCACTAGGTCAAATCTTAGAAAAACGTTGTGTTAGCACTAGAAGGCATAGTTTTGATCCAATCTTCATGAAACTATGTCAAAATGTTTATTGTCCATATATCTAAGCCCCCTATGAAACTGAGTCACGTCGGCTCAAGGTCAAATCTTAGAAAAACTTTGTGTACACCCTAGAGGGCACAGTTTTGATCCAATCTTCATGAAACTCTGTCAGAATGTTTATCTGAATGAAATCTAGGTAAAGTTTGAAACTGGGTCGTGTCAGGTCAGAAACTTGGTCACTAGGTCAAATATAAGAACGACCTTGTATACGCTCCAGAGGGCACAGTTTTGATCCAATCTCAATGAAACTGTGTCAGAATGTTTATTCTTACAATATCCAGGCCAAGTTTGAAACTGGGTCATGTCGGGTCAAAAACTAGGTCAAATGTTAGTATGGTAAAAACTCTTATAAATCTTCACCAGAGCCAATGAACTGATTTATGCTCAGGTGAGCGATTCAGGGCCACCATGGCCCTCTTGTTAGAAAAACTTTGTCATCGCTCTAGCGCCTACATTTCTCAACGGATTTTGGAATAACTTCACACAAATGTAGGGCATGACAATATCTCAAGCAAGTTCGACTTTCAGGGTGCTGCACCCAAGGTCAAGGTCACTGTGGCTAATTTTAGAAAAACTTTGTCATGGCTCTAGCACCTACATTTCTCCATGGATTTTAGAATAATTTCACACAAATGTAGGGTATGACAATATCTCGAGCAAGTTCGACTTTCAGGGTGCTGCGCCCAAGGTCAAGGTCACTGTGGCTTTTTTTAGAAAAACTTTGTCATCGCTCTAGCACCTACATTTCTCAACGGATTTTGAAATAAATTCACACAAATGTAGGGCATGACAATATCTCGAGCAAGTTTGACTTTCAGGGTGCTGCAATCAAGGTTTTTGATTAGATCCTTATCATACTTGCAGGTAATGATGACATACATAAGAGCTTGGATGAGTTCGAAATTTGGCCGGATTCGAGCACAGACTACGGAGTTAGCAGCCCTTGAGCGTTTGAAAAAAAATCCCATAGTCTTATAATGGAGAAAACAAAATCATCACATTTTCATTTTTCATCGGATCCTCTTCATACTTGAAAGGTAATGACGATATGCATAAAAGCTTGGATTAGTTGGCACTTCGGCAAGATCCCACCACTGACTATGGGCATCCAAAAAATCAATGTCGCCACTTTTTCTTGGTTTCTACTTATCCGATCCTTTTCAAACTTGCAGGTAATGAGGAAATGCATAATATCTTAAACAAGTTCAAATTTTCGCCAGATCAGGCCAACCGCTACGAAGTTAGCTGCCCTTGACAGCTCTGTCTATTGTGCTCTTGATCGGATACTTTTTAAACTTGCATATATTAAATGAGGGCATACATAATGTTTTGGATGAGTTTAATTTTCAGCCTGATTGGACCGCTGACTGTGGAGTTAGCTGCCCTTGAGCATCTTAAATATCCCTATAGGTTTACAATGTCTCTCAGGTGAGCAATTGTTGCCCTTTGGGCTACTTGTTTGGATGCTCAGGGCAGGTACTCCATAGTCAGTGGTGGGATCTAGCCAAAATGCTAACTAATCCAAGCTTTTATGCATATCCTCATTACCTGCAAGTATGAAGAGGATCCGATGAAAAATGAAAATGTCATGACGTTGTTTTCTCCATTATAAGACTATGGGATTTTATTCAAACGCTCAAGGGCAGCTAACTCCGTAGTCTGTGCTCGAATCCGGCCAGATTTCGAACTCATCCAAGCTCTTCAAGCTCTTATGTATGTCATCATTACCTGCAAGTATGATAAGGATCTAATCAAAAACCTTGATTGCAGCACCCTGAAAGTCAAACTTGCTCGAGATATTGTCATGCCCTACATTTGTGTGAATTTATTATAGAATCAGTTGAGAAATGTAGGTGCTAGAGCGCTGACAAAGTTTTTCTAAAAATAGCCACAGTGACCTTGACCTTGGGTACAGCATCCTGAAAGTTGAAATTGCTTGAGATATTGTCATACCCTACATTTGTGTAAAGTTATTTCAAAATCCATGGAGAAATGAAGGTGCTAGGGTGATGGCATAGTTTTTCTAAAAATAGCCACAGTGACCTTGACCTTGGGCACAGCACCCTGAAAGTCAAACTTGCTCGAGATATTGTCATGCCCTACATTTGTGTGAATTTATTTTAAAATCCATTGAGAAATGTAGGTGCTATAGTCCGGAGGCGATAAGTTGGCAATGTTATTGTTTTGTGTTTATTTTGATTTGGTGACTGATTAGCTATATAGCAGAGTTCAGCTTATCCAACTCACGGGAATGAAAGAATAAATTTTAATAATTTCGTTACTATCAATTTTGTTATCAAGGATATTCTTAAACTGGAGACAGTTCCTGTCTTTAAGCTTTCAAAAAGTGTCATTTAGATCAATTAGAACTGCAAGTTAACCGTAATGTGCCATTATGACCATAGATCAAGAACTGCACGGTAATGATAGTACAGGTACTGTTGACATTAAAAATGTAAACAAAACATTTCCACTATAGCGCGACTGACCTATAGAGCGCTTACAAAGTTTTTCTAAAAATAGCCACAGTGACCTTGACCTTGGGCGCGATGACCAAGTTTTTCTAACAAGTAACCCAAAGGGCACCAATTGCTCACCTGAGAGACATTGTAAACCTATAGGGATATTAAGATGCTCAAGGGCAGCTAACTCCACAGTCAGGGGTCCAATCAGGCTGAAACTTAAAATCGTCCAAAACACTATGTATGCCCTCATTTAATATATGCAAGTTTATAAAGTATCCGATCAAGAGCACAATAGACAGAGCTGTCAAGGGCAGCTAACTTCGTAGTGGTTGGCCTGATCTTGCCAAAATTTGAAATTGTTTAAGATATTATGCATTTCCTCATTACCTGCAAGTTTGAAAAGGATCGGATCAGTAGAAACCAAGAAAAAGTGGCGACATTGATTATTTGGATGCTCAGGGCAGGTACTCCATAGTCAGTGGTGGGATCTAGCCGAAATGCTACTTAATCCAAGCTTTTATGCATATCCTCATTACCTGCAAGTATGAAGAGGATCCGATGAAAAATGAAAGTGTGATGACGTTGTTTTCTCCATTATAAGACTATGGGATTTTTTTCAAACGCTCAAGGGCAGCTAACTCCGTAGTCTTTGCTCAAATCCGGCCAAATTTCGAACTCATTTAAGCTCTTATGGATGTCATCATTACCTGCAAGTATGATAAGGAACTAATCAAAAACCTTGATTGCAGCACCCTGAAAGTCAAACTTGCTTGAGATATTGTCAAGCCCTACATTTGTGTGAATTTATTTTAAAATCCGTTGAGAAATGTAGGTGCTAGAGCGATGACAAAGTTTTTCTAAAAATAGCCACAGTGACCTTGACCTTGGGCACAGCATCCTGAAAGTCGAACTTGCTTGAGATATTGTCATACCCTACATTTGTGTAAAGTTATTTTAAAATCCATGGAGAAATGAAGGTACTAGGGCGATGACAAAGTTTTTCTAAAAATAGCCACAGTGACCTTGACCTTGGGCACAGCTCCTTGAAAGTCGAACTTGCTCGAGATATTGTCATGCCCTACATTTGTGTGAAGTTATTTTAAAATCCATTGAGAAATGTAGGTGCTTGAGCGCTGACAAAGTTTTTCTAAAAATAGCCACCTTGACCTTGGGCGCAGCAACCTGGAAGTCAAACTTGTTTGAGATATTGTCATGCCTTACATTTGTGTGAAGTTGATTTAAAATCCGTTGAGAAATGTAGGCGCTAGAGCGAATACCAAGTTTTTCTAAAAATAGCCACAGTGACCTTGACCTTGGGTGCAGCACTCTGAAAGTCAAACTTGCTCGAGATATTGTCATGCCCTACATTTATGTGGAGTTATTTTAAAATCTGCTGAGAAATGTAGGTGCTAGAGCGCTGACAAAGTTTTTCTAAAAATAGCCACAGTGACCTTGACCTTGGGCGCAGCATTCTGAAAGTCGAACTTGCTTGAGGTATTGTCATGCCCTACATTTGTGTGAAGTTATTTTAAAATCTGCTGAAAAATGTAGGTGCTAGAGCGCTGACAAAGTTTTTCTAAAAATAGCCACAGTGACAATGACCTTGGGCGCAGCATCCTGAAAGTCGAACTTGCTCGAGATATTGTCATGCCCTACATTTGTGTGAAGTTATTTTGAAATCTGTTGAGAAATGTAGGCAATAGAGCGATGACAAAGTTTTTCTACAAATATGTGATGACATTGTTTTCTCCATTATAACACTATGGGATTTTTTTCAAACGCTCAAGGGCTAACTCCCTAGTCTGCGCTCGAATCAGGCCAAATTTCGAACTCATCCAAGCTCTTATGTATGTCATCATTACCTGCAAGTATGATAAGGATCTAAGCAAAAACAGTTGAGAAAACGTGATGACGCCATTTTCCCCATTATGACCGTATGGGATTTTTTTAAACGCTCAAGGGCAGCTAACTCCGTAGTCTGTGCTCGAATCCGGCCAAATTTCGAACTCATCCAAGCTCTTGTGTATGTCATCATTACCTGCAAGTATGATAAGGATCCAATCAAAAACAGTCGAGAAAACGTGATGACGCCATTTTCCCCATCATAACCCTATTGGGGCTATCTGTTGCCATGGAAACCAGAGTTCTAAGCTGATTGGCACCAAAACCTAATGCAGCCTTTCCCCCACCCAAATGATGCTTCAGATAAAATTTGATTGCGATCGGCCCACTGGTCTTTGAGATATTTATGTTTGAAAGTGTTGACGCACGCACGCACCCACGGACGGACGACGGCTCGACTCCCATCCTATAAGCTCACCTCTGAGCCTTCGGCTCAGGTGAGCTAAAAATACTGAAGTTTCAAACCTATAACTCAACAGACATCTATAGACCAATATGTGTTCACACACTTAATTTCAATGTCAGAGAAACAGTTTAGGAGAAGCAGCAACTCTCCTTTCAATAATCATAAAGGGGCATAACTAAGCCAGACAACTCTACTTGAAAAGGCTGAAAAATATTTGTCATCTGTTGTCTTCTCCTGAATCAATGCACCAAATAAGAATAAAATCGAAGCAACATGACCAAAAAATCCTATGTAAAAAGAGCATCAAATATCAAAAAGGGGCATAACTCATGCAAAAAGGGTTGGTCATTAAAATTATAACCTTAATGCACATCTTCATATCAATATTTGTTCATATACTTAATTTCAAGAAAATCTGTCAAACAGTTTTGGAGGAGTAGCGATAACAAACTTTTATACTAAAAATTTCACAGGGGGATAACCCAGCAGGCATATGCTTCCGGGAAAAACTGGAAAACATGTGTCAACTATTTTCTTATGCTGAATCTATGAATCCAATTTGAATAAAATCAAACAAAAATGACTAAAATAACCCCCAAAATTTAGGCAAAAAATGTCAAAAAGGGGCATAACTCAGGCAAGAGGGGTCAGATTTCAAAAAAGAAACCTTAATGCACATCTTCATACCAATATGTGTTCACAAACTTCAAGAAAATCGGTCAAGCGGTCTAGGAGGAGGTGCGATAACAAACTTTTTTTTTTTTTTTTTTTTTTTAAATATAAAGGGGCATAACTCAGCAGGCAAATGCTTCCGGGAACAACTGGAAAACATGTGTCAACTATTTTCTTATGCTGAATCTATGAACCCAATTAGAATAAAATCAAAACAAAAATGACTAAAATAACCCCCAAAAATAGGACAATAAATGTCAAAAAGGGGCATAACTTAGGAAAAGAAGGGTCAGATTTCAAAAAGGAAACCTTAATGTACATCTTCATACCAATATGTGTTCACATACTTTATTTCAAGAAAATCAGTCAAGCAGTCTAGAAGGAGTTGTGATAACAAACCCTTTTTACAAAAAAATATAAAGGGGCATAACTCAGCAGGCAAATGCTTCCGGGAAAACTGGAAAACACTTGTCATTTTTTTTTCTTATGGTGCATCTATGTACCAAATTTGAATGAAAATAAAGCAAAATTGACTGAAATAAACCCAAAAATTAGGGCAAAAAAATGTCAAAAAGGGGCATAACTCAAGGAAAAGGGGACAGATTTCATATAGGAAACCTTAATGCATATGTTCATACCAATATGTTTTCACCTTCTTAATTTCAAGAAAATTGGTCAAGCGGTCTAGGAGGAGTTGCGATAACAAACTTTTTTTACAAAGAATATAAAGGGGCATAACTCAGCACTGAAACTCGTCTACGGAAATCGAAAAAATACGTATCGACTCTTTTCATATTCTGCATCCATGGACAAAATTTGAAACCGTTGAAATCGGAGCGAATGTTGCGGACGGATGAAACGACGGACGGACGGAAGGACAATGTGAAAACAGTATACCCCCCTCAAACATAGTTTGCGTGGGTAAAACTAGGTCAAAAGGTCAGATCTTAGAAAAACCAGGTGAACGCTCTAGAGGGCACAGTTTTGTTCCAATCTTTATCAAACTTTGTCAGAATGTTTATCTTTATGAAATCTAGGCCAAGATTGAAACTGAACTGAGTCTTGGGGATTAAAAACTAGGTCACTAGGTCAAATCTTAGAAAAACCTTGTGTACATTCTTGATGCCACAGTTATGATCCAATAATCATGACACTTTGTCAGAATGTTTATTTTCATAAAATCTAGACCAGATTTGAAACTGGGCCATGTCAGGTCAAAAACTAGGTCACTAGGTCAGATCTTAGAAAAACCATGTGAACACTCTAGAGGGCACAGTTTTGTTCAAATCTTCATGAAACTTTGTCAAAATGTTTATCTCCAACAAATCAGGATCAAGGGTGCAATTTGGTCATGTTGGGTCAAAAACTAGGTCACTAGGTCAAACCTTAGAAAAAGATTGTGTACACTCTAGAAGGCACAGTTTTGATCCGATTTTCATGAAACTTTGTCAAAATGTTTTTATCCAAGAAATCTGCCGGGCCGCGTAGCGCAGTCGGTAGGGCACCTGACTTGTAAGTCAGAGGTCCTGGGTTTGAAACCCGGTCTAGCCACATACTTTCGTTTCTTCTTCCGCTTATTCAAGAAGAGCAGTTGTCAGTTACTGGCAAAAGTATGTGCGCTTAGTACAGGTTAACCGCTTAGGAGGTCTAAGCCTGCCCAGGAATAGTGTGGTTAGGTTAACTGACCATCCGGACATGACCTTAGCTGTTAACCGTGGACGTTAAGCAACAATGCAATCAAAATCAAAACCAAAAAATCTAGACCAGGTTTGAAACTGGGTCATGTGGGGTCAAAAACTAGGTGGTTAGGTCTGTCTCTGAGGTTGAGATCACAAGATACTCAGGTGAGCAATCCAGGGCCATCATGGCCCTCTTGTTCATTAACCCATTCCATTCGGGATACCTAGGGGTATCTGGGCAAACAGTCTGAACCCAGATCAGGCCACACAAACATTTCTACAAGAGTTAGTTCGACCAATATTGTCAAAATATTCTTGATTTTTAGTATAGCCAGGCATCTGTCTGGCCATCTGTCTGGCCATCATCAACATTTTCAAACATCTCTGAAACCACTGGGCCGATTGAAGCCATATTTCATATGGAGCCTATCTAGGTTGGGGGAACGAAGTTTGTTACCGGGGTCTGGGTGACATGACCAAGATGGCCGCCACGCCGTTATATGGTAAAAACCCTTCAAAAATCTTCTTCTCCAGAACCAAAGGCCTATGACCTTGAAACTTGGTATGTAGCATCGGGCATTCGGGCCCATCATATTTTATACAAATGATGACCATGTGTTGACCTTGACCTAATTTATGACACAGTCAACCTCGGTACCTTAGGCTTTTATATGGGAAACAGCGGGTTTCTCAGAAACTATTTAAGTCTAAGGTACAATATTTGGCATATATGGTCAACAAAATGAACAGCTGAAGATATTATGTCATTAAAGGTCAAGGTCATTCTGTTTGTCCGTCATCAACATATTCAAACATCTTCTCAGAAACCACAGGGCTGATTGAAGCCAAATTTCATATGGAGTCTCAGTGGGATGGGGGAACGAAAGTTTGTTACATTGGTTTGGGACACATGACCAAGCTGGCCGCAACGCCCATATATGGTAAAAACCCTTCAAACATCTACTTCAGAACCAAAATGTCTATGACCTTGAAACTTGATATGTAGCATTGGGCACTCGGGCCCATCATAGTTTATAAAAACGATGGCCGTGCGTTGACCTTGACCTAATTTTGACACTGTCAACTTTGGTACGTTAGGCTTTCATATGGGAAAACGCTTAAACAGTGGATTTCTCAGAAACTGTTGAAGTCTAAGGTACAATATTTGGTATATATGGTCAACTAAATGAACAGCTGAAGATATTATGTCACTAAAGGTCAAGGTCATTCTGTCCGTCCATCCGTCGTCAAGATTTTCAAACATCTCCTTCTCAGAAACCACTCGGCCTATTATAGCCAAATTTCATATGGAGTGGTTGAGGGAACAAAAATTTTTTATTACCGGGGTCTGGGTCACATGACCAAGATGGCTACCACGCCCATATATGGTAAAAACCCTTCAAAAATCTTCTTCAGAACCAAAAGGGCGTAGGACCTTGAAACTCGGTATGTAGCATTTGGCACCCGAGCCTATTATTGTTTATAAAAATGATGACCGTGCATTGACCTTGACCTAATTTATGACACTGTCAACTTTGGTACATTAGGCTTTTATATGGAAAAATGCTTAAACAGTGGATTTTTCAGAATGCCTGTGACCTTGAAACTTGGCATGTAGCCTTTTGAACTCGGGGGGGGGGGGGGGGGGGGCATCATAATTTATACAAATCAGGACTGCATTGACTGTGACCTAATTTATGGCAAGGTCAATTTTGATGAATGGGAATACGCATAAACAGTGGATTTCTCAGAAACCATTCAAGTCTAAGATTTGGTATTTATGGTTCACTGAATGATCCTATGAAGATATTATGTTGTTAAAGGTCAAGGTCATTCTTTGACCTTTGTTCAAGGTCACTGTGATTCTGTCGTCTAGGCTGTTTGAAGCCATATTTCATACGGAGCTTCACTGGGTCAAAAGAAGCAGAGTTTGTTGAGCTGGCCAAGGTCACATGACCAAAATTGTCACCATGCCCATATATGGTAAAACTCCTTCAAAAATCTTCTTCTTCAGAACCCAAGGCCCAATGATCTCGTGGCATGGAATGTAGCATTGAGGACTCGGGCCCATCGTAGTTTATACAAATCATGATGGTGCATTGACCTTGACCTAATTTATGGCAAGGTCAACTTTGGTATGTTATGCTTTTATATGGGAAAATGCTTAAACAGTTGATTTCATGGGAACTTTTTAAGCCTAGATATAATAATTGGAAATACTAAATGAATACATGAAGACATAAGGTCATCAAAGGTCAAGATCATTTTTTTAACTTTGCTGATTTTCAAATTAAAATATGGTGACCTTTCAAGCTACTGGTTTCAAATTTGTAACAAATGACGAATTATGTCTGTTGACCGAAGGTGTCAGGTGAGCTACAGGACCGTAGGTCCTCTGGTTTATGCAGACGACAATGTCAGCAGACGACAAAAAATACCCAGAATGCAATGGGTTAATATTTTACCATTTATTTAAGTGCTGCATTTCTGTACAGTTTTGAGCTATCTCCCACAATTTTAATACATGAAACAGATAGATGATATATTGTCTTTAGTTTTTCTCTTGCCTGTGACTAGCAGAAGCAAGACATAATTGAGCCACAACACGAGAAAACCAACAATGTGGTCGTGCGCCCGGCGCAGACTCGGATCAGCCTGGGCATCCACCCAGTCTGATCAGACTCTTCGCTAAGTGCTTAAAGGGTAGCTAAGTGTCTAGGCTACCTTCATGCGAACAGCGAAGACTCTGATCAGACTGGGCGGATGCCCAGGCTGATCTGAGTCTGCGCTGGGCGCACAACTACTTTGTTGGTTTTCTCGCGTCGCAGCTCATATGTATTGTCCAGAGTCAGCAGAGGCTATCCATACTGTATGTTGAGTCTGGTATTACAGTCTACTTCTATCAAACTAACCCTGCATTTATTTTTCTTAGAATGATGACCCAACACTTTGTACCCTTAACCTATATTTCATGCTCTGACTATTTCTATATGTACTTAAATGTCCTTCTTTGAATTTGAACCAGTAGTTTGCTAGACAAGTTTCTGCAAATGGTATGGAGCCAGATCAGACTTTGCCACAACATAGAGCTGCTCTTTTGCCAGAAAACCCTTTAAATGATGAATGAACTAGTCCAAAATCAAAGATAGAAGATTCTAGATAGGGAAAAACAAGCATGGTAATGGGTTTAACACAGAAACTATTATGGTTACATGTATAGATACATAGCAATTTTCTTCATACCCTTTCCTGTACAGAACCACTGAGTTAAAGTCACCACAAATACTGCAAAAATATTTGCATTGTAAATACTCATCGGTCATATTTATGAGTTCAATGCTACTTGCACAGGCCCAGACCAACCTCCACAATACAGTCAGGTGCTGCACAGTTGGCATATGAATGCCACACAATGAGACATACAGTTCTGGCAAACAGCAACTGTTCTAAGCAGAAAGTGTTGGTAAACAGCACCTGTTCTAAGCAGACAATGTTGGCAAACTGCACGTGTTCTAAGCAGACAATGTTGGCAAACTGCACGTGTTCTAAGCAGACAATGTTGGCAAACTGCACCTGTTCTAAGCAGACAATGTTGGATAACTGCACATGTTCTAAGCAGACAATGTTGGATAACTGCACCTTTTCTAAGCAGACAATGTTGGATAACTGCACCTTTTCTAATTAGGCAGTATTTGCAAACTGCACCTTTTCTAAGCAGACAATGTTGGATAACTGCACCTGTTCTAATTAGACAATGTTGGCAAACTGCACATGTTCTAAGCAGACAGTGTTGGCAAACTGCACCTGTTCTAAGCAGACAATGCTGGCAAACTGCACGTGTTCTAAGCAGACAGTGTTGGCAAACTGCACCTTTTCTAAGCAGACAATGTTGGCAAACTGCACGTGTTCTAAGCAGACAGTGTTGGCAAACTGCACCTGTTCTAAGCAGACAATGTTGGATAACTGCACCTGTTCTAATTAGACAATGTTGGATAACTGCACCTGTTCTAAGCAGACAATGTTGGATAACTGCACGTGTTCTAAGCAGACAATGCTGGCAAACTGCACCTGTACTAAGCAGACAATGCTGGCAAACTACACCTGTTCTAAGCAGACAATGTGCAAACTGCACCTGTTCTAAGCAATCAGTGTTGGCAAACTGCACCTGTTTTAAGCAGACAGTGTTGGCAAACTGCACCTGTTCTAAGCAGACAGTGTTGGCAAACTGCACCTGTTTTAAGCAGACAGTGTTGGCAAACTGCACCTGTTCTAAGCAAACAGTGTTGGCAAAGTGCACCTGTTTAAAGCAAATAGTGTTGACAAACTGCACCTGTTCTAAGCAGGCACTGCTGTCTGCTCAGAACAGGTGCACTTTGCCAGGACTCTCAGTATAATATGGATGTGGTCTCGTTTTCTTATAATACTACTCATACTAGTATTGTTTTGCAGTGACTTCTTCAGGTGTATGGGCTCACATGTTTCTGTCACTTTAGAAAAGGGAAACGACCCTCACTTTCTGTTTGCATCCCTGGATGTCGAAAAACTTTCAGAATGGGTATAACTCTTAAAAGAAAAAAAATGCTGGTAAGTGAGCAAATTCATTTCATAAAAATATTGACCCCCATTTAGAAGGGAGGCAAAAATGAAAATTACAGAGTTGCTTTCCTTGCAAGTGTACCTATGCGTCTTAATTAAGCAGGAGAGATCACAGTTTTTGGCCCGTTTTGCCAATACTTAAGGAACTATGGGGTTCAAGAACCAGGACTAGGGTCAAGATATACATTTACTGAACACCCTTTGGCCACATTCTATGAAAATATAACCAACTTATGTCCCTTCTTCAACTTTGGCATTTTTCAAGCTTCTGAACTACTTCAATCAGGAACATTGCCGACAGACAACTGCAGCTCAGGATGAAAAATTGACAAAATTTATGACTGGAGGAAGTGGTTCCCATGTCTGGTCATTCCTGTTCAAAATAAGACATAAGACAAGAAACTTTATTGTACGTCGGTGTTCATATGTACAGCATGTCAACACTAGCCTTTTACGCTATTCTACCGACAGAACAAGAGATTAAAACTATACAATTTTTCGAGTCGCAGCCTCGTATAATTTCGATATTGTTCCACATTTCACAAGATTGCATTGGTCAAATAACACGTATGTCAAAATTTAGCCAATAATATCAAATGTCAATGAATATTTAATCTTCGTTTTTCCCGTCGTACTGCACTGTGAATACTAGCACTCTTTCTTATATTAATTTAAAATGTTTCTCTTGTTTGTAATTTTACAATAGAAATGTTATCGAAAACAGACGCAGATATTCAAAACTTTCTTCTTTTTTTTTTTCGTCGTAGATCTACTTTCGATTTCTACTTCCGGTTTAATACACGCAAACAAACAAACAGTGCAACATTTTGATAACTATTTTGAAATCAGGCCAATTTCAAGATTGACCGCGGTCCATCAGTTTGGAATTCCAAATTGGACAGCTCAATTTTTAGGTCGCTACCCAGTGTCAAAATTACGGTTGTGGGTGCCTACCGACATAGCTTACTTATTCATGAAAGTTATTGCCAAATTTTCAACTAGAGACATATAACAAAACACACGTCCCTTTAATCTGCGCCGAATATCTTTTTTTAAAGATTTTGCTTGATATAACCAACACCAATCACAGTTTGGGACATATATCACAGGCTTTGCATACTCCGAAAGCAAATTAAAAATATCGAGGCAGCCAGTCCGCTGCAAGCAAACAGATTGCCAGACAAAAAGGAGGAAATGCAAGAAACACACAATCCAGATCTATTAGAACCCCTAATAGTCAAGTACCCACATGAAAAATCACAGGATGCTAGTATTAAAAGCATGCACAACGGCAAAATTAATGAAAAGAAAAAAAAAATAGCAATAACTGCTGGCTTTACACGTGCACAAGAACTGGAAAGTATCGAAAATCTTTCGTAGTGCAGAAATTAATTTAAAATGGAATCGAATTCTCATCAACGTTAGAATATTTTATAACTGATTTTCATACCAGTTATAAAGAAATTTAAGAACATATCAGAGAGTTGTTTTAACAAGAATGAATACAAATTGAAATGAAACTATTGAAAGTGGGAGATATGTTGAAAAACGAAACTACTTTACATAGTATCGGAGAAAATGTTCACCGACAGATAAGAAGGTAAGGGAAACTTTAAATGGAAGCAATTTCCATTATGAAAACAACAGAACCGTGAATAAAGAGAATTGAAATGTCTGTCAGTAAGTTTTGAGAGGATTTTGACGTAGGCTCTTAACGAAACATTAATGATGGTTTCCTATACAGTCCTACCGAAAACCGACCAGGGTCTTGTTATGAAACACCTGCTTCACTAATTAATGACCTTGATCTACTTCTGACGCTGTTTGCCGGATCCACGACATAAGCTGAAGCGGAAGGCTTGTATATCCACTGGACTGTTAAACAAGTTGCAGCGGTTTCGCAGCACTCACGTAACAGGAATCTTGGTCAAAACGTCATGACGCTCGTTGTTCCTGACGTTAGTTTTGACGTTGACGACGGGACAAGGTTGGCAACAGAGACGAAGGTATTTGACTCACCATGTGATGGGACTTCTACGAGAAGTGCTGGTGTATGTATTTTGTATGACCTTTGGTGAGGATGACGACGAGGAGGTACACATTTTCTGTTTTATTCTACACTGTTGGCAAAACCCTATACAAAGCCGCGCCATTATTAGCAAAACGAGTATTAAAGGATCTTCATATAGATACACCGCATTGTTTTATTTTTTTCCCCTGCCGTTGTCCAAGGGAGTCGGCTTTATTACTGCCTGTTTGCTTCCGTGGAAATGAAACCCTTCCAACAGGATCCTGCGCCCATCTTTCTCATAAGATTTGAGAAGGGAGACCAAAATGAAAATGACTGAGTTGTTCATCTACATCTACATCTACCAATTAAGTGCATGGCCAATATTGGCATAGTCGCACTGAAAGTGTACCTATTCACCTTGTCAGACTGACTTTGGCCATCATGAGCTGAATCCACAGGGTATAATCGATTCCGCTAATTTTCGCTTCCTGCAGAGACTGTACATCATATTTGGCTTCCGCCGAGACTGTCCGCGATCTCTTGCTTCCTGCCGAGACTTCTGTACATGATAAATGGCTTCCTGCAGAGACTGTCCGCGTGATTCTGCTTCCTGCCGAGGTTCTCGGCAGGAAGCAGAGTCACGCGGACAGTCTCTGCAGGAAGCCATTTTACGAGGACAGTAGTCTCTGTAGGAAGCAAGAGTTCGCGGACAGTCTCGACGGAAGCCAATATGACGGACAGTCTCTGCAGGAAGCGAAATTTGGCGGAATCGATTATACCCTGTGGAATCTTGCATGATCGAATCAGAAATTTAGTATGCATTTTAATTCACGAAGAGTGTAGAGTGATCAGTCTGCACGGATGCGCAGGCTGAACGATTTTTGCTGGTTCAAGAATTAACTAAGGGACTTGAAAATGATGAGCCGCGACACGACAAAACCAACAAAGTGGCATGTGCGCCTAGACAAGACTCTATCTCTCAATACTGAGACGATCATTTTCTGATCATTACTCAGATCAGCCTGAGAATCCGCCCATCCTGATTAGAGTTTTCCTGTGCGCTTAAAGGGTAGCTAAAGGTCCAAGCTACCCCGGTGCCGACGGCAGCCAAGACTATGCTCAGACTGGGCGGATGCCTCAGGTTGATTTGAGTCTTCGCGTGGTGCACCTGTCACTTTGTTGGTTTTCTCGTGATTTGGCTCAGTTATAATTTTAGGTGAAGCAACTCTGCCACTTTCATGTTTTTCTTCCTTCTTACTGAGAGTTACAGGAAAGAATGTGCTCTCCTAGAAGCAAATTCTTGCTTATTAATGTACCTGATGACGTACTTGATCCAGCCCCCGACGGCTTTTCTTTTCCATCAATAGTGTTACATGTAGTATGTATTTGACTTTTAAGAGAAGATGCCTTGTTAGAATGGTTTTGTCGGCAGTTGGAAGCAAACAGGAAGTCACAAAAGTTGTTTCCCACTCTAAAATGGCACAAAAAGTGGAGGCTTAATCAGCTGAAAACCTAGAAGCTTTGCTGCTCTGTGTACACAGCTCTCTGGTACAATCAGCCTATTTCAGCCAATGATGTACCGTCATCGTTCCTGACCAATCCACGCAGATACTCTAATGTGTTGATTGTCATACTTAAATTAAGGAGGAAATTTTAAAAGACAGATATAAGAAGAAAAGACAAAGGATTTTAAATAGGAGTATATCTTATGATGCGTCACCTACATGTATTTCAGACTGTCCACGCGGCATACATGAGGTACGACAAAACCAACAATGTGGTCGTGCGCCCAGCGCTGACTCAGATCAGCCTGGGCATCCGCCCAGTTTGACTAGACTCTTCGTTAAGTGATCAAAGGGTAGCTAAGGGTCTAAGCTACCTCCATGCGGACAGCGAAGACTCTGATCAGACTGGGCGGATGCCCAGGCTGATCTGAGTCTGCGTTGGGAGCACAACCACATTGTTGGTTTTGTCGTGTCGTGGCTCACATAATACGCAAAAGATGCTCATATGCATGTCACAGTACTGTTTGTTCAGATAGTTAGGCTATAACGTTTTAGATAAAACAGTTGAAAGTGATGTATTCTGGAAAACGTTTTTGTTGCTTTAAGGTGAAAGGATATATCACCATAATATTATTTTCATGCCAATTTTACAAAGGCAAACGACTTTTGTGACTCCTGGTTTCTCCCCCGGGCAAAGAAACCCTTCCAAAAAGGGGTCTGCTTTGAAAGGAAAGAATTTGCTTCTAAAGAAAAGATTTTGCTTAGATAATCGGTACTTTATTGATAAAGTTCAAACGCAGCAAACGCAGTAAAAGCACCGTAGCATGCTAAAAGCTTACAGTGGTCAGCTCCTGAACAGGTCAACTCCTAAAGCCTTATTTAATTATTTTTAAATTTTCCAGTTTTACCCTGTGGCAAGGCAAACCAAAGCAGCAGTGCGTAACCATCAGCCAAAAAGCTTGAAAAAGTCTCCGAGAAGACACACAGAGAAGCAACCCGACAGCCGCCACGAATATTGTGGGATTAGTTACATAGCGGAACCAAGAGACGCGGTCTCGTTTGATCGGCCAATGACCACATTCTCAGACGTAATAACGGAGCAGCCGGACTGGGCAGTTTGTGATGAAAACCAAAATAATAACAGTTTTGCCAATTATATGGATCATCTTGAAGAACTGACCCCTACTACAGAGCCCATTCTAAGCTTCAGAACAAGTAGGTCAAATTACAAACGCTTCAACAATATTCTGGAGGCAGTAAATACGCAACAATCTGCTAATACGCAACACCCTGCTGCAACTACGCATGAAGCAGTTGTAGATATGTTCAAACCCATGCAAACACGCCAACAAACACGTCTAAAAAGGAAAAGAAAGATGTCGCCGGAAAAGAAAATTGCGAAGAAGAAACAGGAGTACTTTCTGGTGCCACTGAATTACGGAAGATACGGAGAAATCATGCAGAGAGGGCCAAACGGCAAACCCAAATACACTGACGTAGCCAATGTCATCAATCAAGGAATAATTGCACATAAAGTAAGCTACCAGGGTTCGAGGTTATAAAACTTGAGAATAATCTCAAACTCATCAAAATAAAGAACACTAATTGGCTGCTTCCGAGAATGTGCTCGGAAGCAGCCCATCAGTGTGCTATATTTTGAGTTTGAGAATGTACTCAAGTTTTATAGCCTCTGGGCCAGGTTGTTATGCCACCAGCTTTGAGACAGTTCATCCGGACGGGCATATTGCTTTTGACTTGTCTGTATGTGAGTCTGTCCGTAAGTCAGGCTTTTCTTATGCCTGCTGTAACTTTGGAAACGTGCTTGCTAGAATCTTGAAATTTTATAGGAAAAATAACTGAAACGTATTGTTTCTTCTCTGGGTTATGCCCATTTTTTTTGGAAATATGCCCCTTCTTAAAATGAGATGACTAACGTGTTAGGAAGATTTCAGCTACAGCCTTGATTTTGGGCTACCGATTGGGTATGAGGAGTAAATTACCAGATTAACTTACGGGAAAATTTCCTTTGATTCTGCCCCTTGTTTGAATATGGCATTTTCCAACTTCTAAAATCTCTTGACCTTTTGGTATATTAGTAGTCCTGGATGTTTTAAATATTCTACTTAAGATAAGGTAACTCATTCATTAATTACGGAGTTAGTGACTCTGATAATCAATACTTATGCAGCTACTGGGCTAAAGAGCCACTGGGCGTAGGGTTTGAAATTTCATAAACTAATAGATCATAAAAATGCGCTGTCACATGACCAAGATGACCGCTATTGCAATATATCGTATAAACCTTTAAAACTCTTCTACTCCAGAAATACTAGACCGACTGCCTTTAAACTTGGTATGTAGCATCTGAGACACTAGTACTACAAGTTTATACAAATAAAGACCCTGAGTTGACCTTGACCTATTTCATGGCAAGGTTAAATTTGTTCCTTAGGCGCTTGAATGGGAAAACTGAAAAAGTGACTTTTTATGTTGCTATTGTGCTGTGCAATATGTAATGCATTCAAATTCACCCCGAAGAAATTCTGGAAGTCAAGGTCATTAAGTGATCTTGGATAAGGTCACTTATAAATATCCGTCATCTCTCAACATTTTCAAAGGACTTCTCCTCTGAAACTACCCGTACATTATCCATAGTGCAGATTATATTTTATTTACATCCTTTGAGATCAGAGGATAGATTCTGAGAAATCTAAAATTTGAGATCGATTTAGACTATTATTTTTTTTTAGATCATCGTCGTTTATATTATTTGGATCCTTTTGAAATTTATGAGTCTTTGAATCGACTGCCCAATTAAAATCAAGTAATTACAGTATGCATTTTTTTTAGCTTCGTCATCAAATATTGTCAGGGTCACTGACGAGGCTATATTAGCCGAAACTACATAGTCTGGCCCATGTTCCTACTTCTGTATGTATTCTCTGCTCTTGAAGGAACGTTTTAAGATTTTAACTTAACCCATTTCATTAAATTTCATATGCAGTAGAAAGAAAATTTATGTATTTGAGGTGGGTCACATGACCAAGATGGCAGCCATATATGTGACAGGCACGGACATTTTAATCCTTATAGAGCCGAAAATCAGAAATTTTGTTTTTAACATTTTCATATTTATGGGTGTTTCCGGAAAATATTTCGAGAAGCCCAAAAAATAGCGATAAGGAGTACTGCAAAAGCAAACACAATTCACACCAACCCGATTTTTGTTTTCATGTTACTGATTGGTTACTGTTTACATACAAGCTGGATAAATTTTATAAAGTTTTATGGATTATGCTTTTCAAATTTCTAAAAAGCAGACATTCTTAAAAGAGTGTAGGTGAAAAAAAATAAAGACGCCATTAGAAATGTTGAGTCACTCTTTTCAGGTGTCGCTTTATAATTTGTTAGTCAGTGCGTGGAAATCATATTTACTTTACCTGCAGTTTTTATGACGTCACTTTCATTTCATGTTTTCTGACGTCAACGCCGCACCTCAACAAGGCTCAAAATGTCAAACTCTGTCACATGATAATGGTAAAAGCGTTAAAAAATCTTCTTCTCCGGTACCACTGAGCCGATCGCATTGAAACTTGGTATGTAACATTTTGAACTCTAATACTACAAAGCACATATAAATGGTGACCCTGGGTTGACCATGACCTATTTTATAGCAAGGTCGAATTGTGTTCCTTAGGTTTTGAATGGGGTAAAGTGAAAAAGTGGATTTTTCTGTTGCTTTTGTGCTCTGTGATACTGAAATGCATTCAAACTCAACCTGTATGAATTCTAGAGGTCAAGGTCATTAAGTGACCTTGGCCGAAGGTCACTAATCTGTCATCTGTCGTCATTTTCAAAGGACTTTTCTTCTGAAACGTTTGTGCTGATGTCTATTAAATTTCAGGCAAAATGGGAAAGAAAGTTTATGTATTTTGGTCTACGTCACATGACCAAAATGGCTGCCATGCCCATATATGGTTTACGCTTAAAAAATCTTGTTCTCCAGACGCACTGAGCTGATCGCC
The DNA here is from genome assembly GCA_963989385.1 of Ctena decussata. NCBI lineage: Eukaryota > Metazoa > Mollusca > Bivalvia > Lucinida > Lucinidae > Ctena > Ctena decussata. The sequence continues at coordinate 4,444,612 of OZ022501.1, read as the reverse complement.
TTGAAACTAAGTATGAAGTGTTTGGGACTCTAATACTACAAAGTTCATATAAATGATGACCTTGGGTTTTAGCTTGACCTATTTTATGGCAAGGTCAAATTTGGTCCTTTAGGTTTTTGAATGGGAAAAAGTGAAAATTGGATTTTTCTGTTGCTTTTGTGCTCTGTGATATAGAAATACATTCAAACTCAACCTGTATGATTTCTATAGGTGAAGGTCATTAAGTGACCGTGGCCAAAGGTCATTAATCTGTCAACTGTCGTCATTTTCAAAAGATTTGTCTTCTGAAACGTCTGTCCCAATTTTAATTAAACTTCATGTTAAGCCTTCAGACAAAAAGGGAAAGAAAGTTTATATATTTGGTCTACAGCACATGATCAAAATTGCTGCCATGCCCATATATGGTTTGAACCTTAAAACATCTTCTTCATCAGAACCACTTGGCCGATTGCCTTGAAACATAGAATGTAGCATCTTGGAATCCAGTACTACAAACTTCTATAACTGATGATCCTGAGTTGACCTCGACCATTTATACACCAAGGCCAAATTTATTCCCATAGACTTTTGAATGGGAAAAGCTGAACAAGTGCATTTTCTGTTGCTGTTGGACTCTACGATATGGAAATGCAATCGACCTTGATCCCTTTGAATTTTAGAGGTCAAGGTCATTAAGTGACCTTGGCCAAAGGTCACTTGGATTGACCATTTAAAGTACTGTCTTTCAGAAACTACTGGGCCTGGTTCTATTGCTTACCACCATTTTGGCACTGCTACCTTATATCTTCAAAAGATCGGTAAATTCATATCGAAAACAAATGTCCGAAACGCTCATATCACTTTAAAGTCTCAGGGCTCAGAGGAGCGATCAGGACCTAATGGCCCTCTTGTTCAGTCGTTGGCCCAGTTGGGATTGGAACCTCGACCGTCTATGCCATAGCTTTTCGCGCTCCAACCACCTGACCACGGCGCCTGTATGATATCAAGAAACGATTAGAAAAAAAGAACCTCTCCAAAACTGTAAAACAGCTGGATTCATTACTTTCTTGACTAATCAATTTTCTTTCTTTTCAGAATATAAACACATTTACAGCATCGAAACATACCTGTTTGGCAACACTAGAATCAAGGTAAATTTTTAAATACAATGTATAGAAATCTTGCAGTTGCTCTTTGTCATGTTTTAAGTAAATGGATAAGTTTTCAGGGAAGCAACTCTGCCGTTTTATTTTTGTCTGCCATCTCAAAGGGGAGTTCTCTTACAGAAATGTGGTCCTTTAAAAGAAAATTCTTTTCTTTAAGAGCAGCCCTTCATTATGAAAGTAGATCTACGACGAAAAATAATATAAGAGAGAGTTCTAGTATTCACAGTGCAGTACGACGAGAAAAAAACGAAGATTAAATATTCATTGACCTTTGATATTATTGGCTAAATTTTGACCAATGGAATCTTGTGAAATGTGGAACAATATCGAAATTATACGAGGCTGCGCCTCGCAAAAGGTAAGCCATACAACAGATTGAAAGACAGTTCGCATTACTGAATCACCCTCGTATTTACTGGATCTCTACTGCATGAATAGAAGCTGTCGCAAAAATTTCCTATCTTACAATGTAAATTCAAAGACAAAGAAGGAAAACTTATGCCGACAGTTGTTAAAATAATTTTCCTATAATCACTGCTTCGGTTAACACACACAAACACGTACGCACGCACGCTATCTCTTTCTCTCTCTTGCCGGGCCGCGTAGCGCAATCGGTAGGGCACCTGACTCATAAGTCAGAGGTCCTGGGTTCGAGACCCGGACTGGCCACATACTTTCGTTTCTCCTTCCGCTGATTCAAGAAGGGCAGTTGTCGGTTACTGGCGAAAGTATGTGCACTTAATTTAGTACTGGTTAACCGCTTAGGAGGTCTAAGCCTGCCCAGGAATAGTGTGGTTAGGTTAACTGACCGTCCCGACATGACCATAGCTGTTTACCGTGGACGTTAAGCATCAAATCAATCAATCAATCAATCAATCAATCAATCAATTTCTCTCTCTCTCTCTCTCTCTCTCTCTCTCTCTCTCTCTCCATCCATCCTTGTAAACATGGCTTATGTATAATTTCAGTAAGCTTTGGACGACGGAGAAACATTTATACTATGTGAAGCCAATTCTTGTCGGAACAGTCCATCTGCAAGACCTTATGTATAATGAAGCTGGCGAAAGGTATTTAAACTTTTTATTTTTTTGTGTTTCTGAAATGTTCGTGATTTTTACACTCGTGAAAATTTTTTTTGCAAACGACAGGACCTACATTTGATTGGCTTCGTGTGAAAAGGTGTTTTTAACTTGCCGTAAATACTCAAATCACTTGGCGCTTTTGCACAAATTGAGCAGAGTTTTCGCTTTTCGCTTGTTAGATTCCCCAAGGTTCATACATTGAAGACTGTGATTTGCAGACTGATCTGAGTTTTCCCTGTTCGCACGTGTATTTTAAAAAGGTACTTTATCACGGGACATAAATTATTTATTGTAAATCGGAAGTATCCGGAAATTTTTCGTGAAATGCGCCATGTTTCGCAAAAAAAAGAAGGATTGCGAAATAATTATAGCATTTACCAATGGAAACAAAATCTATTATGAGAATCTGCGACGTACCCACAACTTTGCTGATCAGGAGCCGTATTTATAAAACGACTTAAGTGGTTGCTATGCTGTTGCTAAGGCTTAATTTCTATGATGAAGGAGATTCCCTACAACTAGGAAATTTGTTCTGGAGGAACAATTTACAGACTGTTCCTCCAGAGCAAATTTCATAGATGTAGGAAATATCCTTCATAGTAAATTTAGCCTTAGCAATAGCATAGCAACCACTAATAAGGCTCCTGATTCTTCGCTGTTTTCACTCGCTTTACATTTCATCCTTCCCTTGTGGAGGAGCTAAGGGCTACAAAGCTAGCGATCCGGGTTCACATTCCGATGGAGACGGAAGCCTATTAAACTGTAAAGGTGTTTATCTGCACAAAAGCGTTCATTTTTACCCCTTTATCGTCTCAGTGTAACTGAAATAGTTTGAAAGAGCCGCAAAGCTGCGCAATCTCTCCATCCATTTTACCTGTGGAAGACTTAGTGGAAGTTTCTCTTTCTTCGCTGCTTTTAAATCAACTGCTCTTATAAATTTCAGACAGTTATTCGGGGAGAGTGAAGCGAAATTCCTTTGTGGGAACCTTCTCCTAGCAGCCCACTTTTTACACGAAAATGGTATTATTCATGGTAGCATCACGCCTGCTAAAATAGTCTTCAATGAGCAAGGATATGCACTTCTGGTAAATATTTTGCTCTACTGTACATATCCAACAATGTCCCACATATTCGAAAAAAAATCTTCAGCAAAAACTTTATACCTGAGTCAGACTGCTCCGAAGAGCAATTCAATTGGTCTCAGGAGCAGTCTGATTTGGTTCTACATGCAAGCTGTGACTAAAAGCTGGTACCCAGCGATGTAACAGTTGCTGGTAAATAATCAAATCATGTATGAATATGCAATCAAATTTAATATGTGTATATGCAATCAAATTTCAGCCATTAATCGTGTGTTCCACTGTCATGAAAACGGTCAACTGTTTGTAAAAATGAATAAGCAAGTAAGCAAAAATAAATATATACATGTATAATAAAATCAGCAGATGACTTACATATAAGCGTTACGCTTACTGTCAGATCCTGTATTGCTTCATTGTATTATTCATATGTATGTATAAAATCTATGAATAAAATATTGTTTAAACCAATAAAATCAGCATTCTTATGTCCTACTAGCCTACTAGCCCTATAAAGATCCAATGGGTGAATTATTCATTCATTTCAGTTTAAATAAACGCAACTAAATATACTTAGCAAAAATAAAAACTTGACAGTCGCTTTTTCCATCCTACGGTAGTCGGGAAAAGGTGAGACATAAAAATTCTTTTAGTTTAAGAAAAAGTAATTATTTGCTAATTTCATAGTCACACAAAATTCAAGATTCTTTAGATACAGCAATACTGAGGCTTTTGGAAACGTCACAATGGTACTATTCCTTTGTCTATGCTCAAAACCAAACAATTACCGAATTTAAAAATTGTTAAAGTCTGCTTAAATGATAAAAATTCTGTTGGCAATGCCTTTCAATTATTAAAACCAATCGTTATGGTCTTATAAGCTAAATGTATGCCAATTCACGGGCGACTAAGAGGCCGTGAGGGCCAGACGAAAAACCTAGGTCCTATGAAGTCGGAAATTCAGTTTCAACGGAATTCCCATTACACTTTAAAGCCTTTATGGCACCTTAAGAAATGGTTTTCAAATAAATTTAGTAATGAAGACATTGAGTTTGCAAGACAGTCAAACAAATTTCGGAGAAAATAATAAAAAAGACACACAGGTATAGGAAATATGGCATCTCTAAAATTTCTATAATGTTTAATTCAAAGGGAGATAATCTGAAAGTTTTGAATCTTTAAACGTTATTTTCAGGTTGTAATTACAATTTGGATAAGCGTTTAGAGTGTTTACCGTGTGTTACGAAATGGATCTAATCGTCCACTATGTCGTCGAGATTATTTTAATCCTTTCAATCAGTATGGCTACAGTTTTTAGGGTAACTGTGGTAATAAAACGTTTACGGAAATTGTGACTACGTTATGCATGGGTTGTTTGTGAATACCTCTCGTGGACAGCATATTGCATGATTTTAAGGTGAATACCTGCACGAGTCTTTTGATTGTGGAAAGCGCTTTGCATGATTTTAATGTGAGACGCATAGTATTTATACGCCTATCTTTTAATGAAAAGTTAGACGTGGCTGTTTAATTCTTGATGGATGTTATATTGTTGTGTGCCCAGATTCTGTGTTAAGACCTAGAAGGGTAAGATTTTATTATATTTATTTAGAATAGTTTGGCTAAGAATGAAAAATGTGACTTCTGATTGATATGGTATGATTATATGTGTCGACTGATTTGATTTTGTTGGCAGGGATCAGGCTGCGCATGTGTCGACCGATTTTGTTAGTAAGCATGCTGCGCATAATATTTGTATATTAGGAAGTTTTGTAAATTTCGGAAATAGTTTATATCACTGATGTTGGTTGCAATGGTGTGCGTCTATTTGACGTCCAGTGACGTCAGTTGCATTCATGTTATTCATGTGACGTCAGTTGCATTCATGTTATTGCGACGTCACCACTTTTTATATTAGTTTCACGTATACGTGGCCTATAGAAGTAGATTGATTTGTAATGGAACTAATTTATATACTCGTGACGTCAATTGACGCCATTGCATGCACCGCATTAAGGGTTTTTTCCATAAGTTATAATGGTAACATTTGGTCATCATGCGTTTGATTTGCCTTCATTAGACGGCGTCATATGATATAACATCATTGATGTCATGATGTCAGATCAAACGTTATGATCCCAAATGTGTGAGAAACGCTTATTCAGCTATTATATTCTATGGCAAATGGTATTACGCTTAGTTTAAAGAAATGAATTAATAAATATGCGAGTTAGATTTTGGTCAATCAATTTAATGTAAATAGGTCATTGTTTAGATTATTCATGTTTTATGTGGGGTATGTCATGGTAATGCCTGTTGACGTCAGTATACTTCTTGACAATGTTTGACGTCAGATCCTTCGACGCACATGCGTAGTAGGATCTACGTTTCTTCATTGGCGGAAGTGGTAAGCACACTTTTAGCTTTACATCGTGAGCGCGAGTCGTGTCTAGTGACACGGCTGGCGTGTGCACGTTATGCTCGGCATTCGCCGAGGGCGTTGTATGGTATTTCCAAGACAGGCCCAAGTCTTACGTATTGTTATTATGTAGTTACAATGTATTAAGTGTAAGTTCGTTATTTTTAGGCACATCAAGTCCGGCAGTCAGCTGTTAGGACTTAGAGCCACGTCTCACCTGGAGATTCGATTTACGTCTCCAGGTTAATACCAACCCGGGTAGAGGCAGTTACAACGCCGTTTGTGCAAGGTTCCCAAGCAGAGGCGGGAAGCACAAAAATGTAGGCGGAAGTGGTTAGCACAGTTTTGCCAGATTCTGTGATAAGATCTGAAGGTCACATCAAGTGTGGGACAGTGTTCGTCCACTAAGGTGTGTTAATATATATAGACTGGTCCCTGGTACGATCCAGGGAGCGACCAGTATATAATCGTGCACGTGTTAGAATAAGTTGGTGTTCCTCATGATATATGGACTGGCCCATGACATGATCCAGGGAACGACGAATTGAAGTCTACCAACATAAGGCCTTGTTTTTTTGTATGAGCTCAAACTAACGTTTTTTTGTTCTTTGTGTTTTCCTTTAGTTCATGGCGCTGAGCCGAGTACGGTGTTGACGTCAGACGGTAATCTATTTGCGTTCTATACGCAAATCGATTACAGATTTGAAACAAACACCTTACTTGGGCCAGCGACATGAACTGATATGTGTTGTATATTATTGTAATTGTGACAGTTGTAAATTGTATTGTTGTATATAAAATTTACATTATATATAAACTTAAAAAATTCTAACGTTGTTAGAGTTTCCTTGTTAGTGTATTACACTAGTAGATAACCCTTTAACCGGAAGTCACCCTCCGCCGTCCTGGCGACGCATAAGGCTCTACACCCGTGTCGACCGAGTGTAAAACCTTCTGCGTAACATGGTGTCATGAAGTAACGGGATTTGACTTCTGGTTAATATCTGCCAGTGTAAGACATTGACAATATATACAGAATCTAGGCACAATTTTGTCAGACATTTTTTATTATTATTGACTTTCTGATTGTTCTTTTCTAAGGTGACGTAAGGCTGTGAATTTTAGGAGAGCAATTTTGCCACTAAATTCTTTGTAATTGTAACCAACACTCAATTAAGGTCAACTATCCTTATTCCCTGCGTGATGAAGTGCGATAGCCCATGCATTAATTTGTGATAGAATGTAACAGGTTGCATATCTGAGTGGGGAAACTGAGGTATATAGACCTGAATTGTCTTGGCACGGATGATACATATTTAGTTTTAAGGTCCGTTTGAGTACCTTGGCACTGCTGTTGCATGACAATCTGTTAGTTCATTAATTCAAACGTTTGTACGTAGTGTCGTAACCGTTACTGAGGTCCATTTTATGTCCTGATTTAGTAACGTAGGTCACTCGTAACGTTATATAATATCGTTACAATAAATTAAACCTAATAGCGGAATCTTAAGTTTGATTTACCGTTGGTATCTTATAAGGTTTTGTAATGTAGGACGTACAGTTGTCGTGTCAGTGTTAATACGTTACGTTACATACGTTACGTTTGTATATCCGATACGCTAGATCAAGTTGGGCGTAATTGTAATGTGGGTTATTTACGTCATCTAATTACGTCATCTAATAGTGAAAAGTAATTCTCGGCAAAGTCAACGTCAGTTTATGACGTCATTTCCGGTCTGTTATGAACGTAACTTTAAGGCTACGTCCAGATCGCGAGTATACTAATTAATCAACGTTTTAGTTGGATTAGTTCGTTATTATTATTGTTAACGTTTTAGTTAACGTGTGTGACTGTAAGTGAACGTCGGTTTCAAGTTAAGTAAACGTGAGCATTACGTTAAGCGTCATGGATCAGTTAGTTAAGACGGGAAGGGAGTTAGGTTATGAAGGGCAGGCATTGCAGGAATTTGTAAAGCAACAGCAAGAGACTGAGAGGGCAGAAAGGCACGCGGTAAGGGCACTTGATAAAGAAAAGATTGCGCAGGCCGATAAAGACAGGGAAATTGAGTTAGCTAGGATCGCGCAGGCCGAAAGAGATAGGGAAATTGAGTTAGCTAAGATTGCGGCGGATAGGGCGACGGAAGAAGCTAAGATTGCGGCGGATAGGGAAATCGAGATGGCGCGAATTGAAAGCATAGAGCGGCAAGCCGAGAAAGATAGGGAAGCTAAGTTGTCTGTAGTCGAAAGCGATAAGGAAGCGAAGTTGTCGAGCGAAGTTGAGTTAGAAAAGTTGAAGTATAGTTTTGAATTGCAGCAACGCGAGTTAAAGAATCAGATAGATTTGCAGAAGGTAACGTTTAGAGTTGAATTAGAAAAACAGAAGGCTGAAAAGTTAGCGCATGCGCGAGATCCCAAGTTACCGTATTTTGATGAAAGTAAGGACAAAATGGATAGTTACTTATCAAGGTTTGAGAAATACGCGACGGCGAATAAATGGGATAAAAACGTTTGGGCTGCATATTTAAGCGCATTACTTAAAGGTCGCGCGCTTGATGTCTATGATAGATTGTCTGTAGATGATGCAGCGGATTATGACAAGTTGAAAGATGCGTTGTTAAAGAATTTTGATATGACTGAACGCGGATTTAGGAAGAAATTTCGCTATGATAGGCCTGAAAAGTCCGAAACGTTTATTCAGTTTAGTAGTAGACTTAGGTCGTATCTTAATAAATGGTTGAAAATGGCGAAAGTAGACCAGTCTTATGAATCTGTTTGCGATTTTTTCGCTAGAGATCAGTTTTTAGAATCTTGTAGTAAAGAACTGTATGTTCATTTGAAACCGAAAACATTCACGAATCTAGGTGAGCTGGCTAGGGAAGCAGATTTATTTGCAGAAGCACGTGGCGGTGTCTACGCTTGTGTTAATAAGGGGCAGCGTGATAGTAAGGGCGTAACTCAGAGTAGATCTGATAATAAGCCGAGTGCGAAGCCAGAGATAAAATGTAGTATTTGTGGTAAGGGACATTTAACATATAAATGTTTTAAGAATCCCGATAGGAAGCAAGCATATAGTGCGGAGGTAGGTGCAAGTGCAAGCGGGTATAGCGGAAGTAAGGGGAGTAGTTATGCACCGAAAGATGAGACACAAAGATCACAGAGTAAGAGCGATACTGTTCAGACGAAGGGTAGTAATTCAGATCGTGGCCGTGGTCGGGGTTATTCCCGCGGACGTGGTCGGGGTGGCGGACATCAAATGAGCTTTTGTAAAACTACAATGAATAGGTCTCATGAAATTGAAGGTCTCTATAAGAGTAAGGAAGAAAGTCCATTAATCAATGATAACGTGGATAGGGAAGGTGTCTGTTACTTTTTAAGGTCGCGATTACCAACAGCGCAGGGTACGGTTAATGGTAAGACTGTTGTAGTTTTAAGGGACACAGGTTGTACTGGGTGTGTCGTTCGTAGAAACTTGGTTTCTAATGATCAGTTACTTGGTAGAGAATCTGATGTAACTTTGATTGATGAATCTACCCAAAGGTATCCCTTAGCAATGGTTGACATAGATTGTCCATTTTTCACAGGAAAAACAGAGGCATTGTGCATGGAAGATACATTGTATGACCTGGTTATTGGAAATATTGACGGGTCAAAACTTCCCGATATGTCCCATTTTGCAATGGCGGCAGTGACTAGGTCACAAGCTAAGCAAGGTGAAGAGGTCTATAAGAAACTTAAAGTTCCTGATCAAATTATTGCTAGTGATAAGGAGGCATTGAAGCAGGCCCAAGTTGTTGACCCTAAATTGAATGGCATAAGGCAAAGAGTGGAATCTGGGAATGTGACTATTAGTCGTGGATTGAACCGGGGTGAAACTAAGTTTATTCGAAAGAAAGATTTATTGTATAGGCAGTTTACTAAGGGAAACAAGGTCACTTTGCAACTTATTATCCCTGAAGGTTTTCGTGAAAAGGTGTTAAGATTGGCGCACGAAACCTTGATGTCAGGTCATTTGGGCATAAAGAAAACTATGGATAGAGTTTTAACTGAGTTCTTTTGGCCTGGAGTTTGTGGTGATGTGGCAAGGTTTTGTAAATCTTGTGACATATGTCAAAGGACTATTCAAAAAGGTCGTGTCACTAAGGTACCTTTAGGAAAGTTGCCACAGATTGACACACCATTTAAACGAGTCGCTGTTGATATAGTTGGACCGATAGAACCTCGTTCTGACAGGAAATCCCGCTATATTTTAACAATGATAGACTATGCGACGAGATATCCTGAGGCGGTAGCGTTACCCGGCATTGAAACGGAACGCGTAGCCGAAGCGTTAGTTGAGATGTTTAGTAGAGTTGGCATACCTGATGAAATGTTAACAGATTGCGGAAGTCAGTTTACTGCTGAAGTTATGAAAGAAGTAAGCAGGCTGTTATCACTCCAGCAGTTAACCACGACGCCGTATCATCCTATCTGTAACGGTCTCGTAGAGCGTTTTCACGCGACGTTGAAGCAAATGCTACGTAGGATGTGCGCAGAACGTCCAAAAGACTGGGATAAATATCTCCCAGCACTACTGTTTGCAATAAGGGAGGTTCCGCAGGAGTCATTAGGGTTTTCTCCGTTCGAACTGTTATACGGACGTAACGTTAAGGGCCCTATGGCAATATTACGTGAATTATGGTCTGAAGAGGTACAGGATGAGCAGGTTCTGTCTACGTACCAGTACGTAATTGAGTTGAGAGAACGGTTAGAGCAGACGTGTAAGTTAGCACATGATAATTTACGGAAAGTACAAGTAAAGCAAAAGGCTTATTATGACAAACGCGCTAGGTCGCGTAAATTTAACGTGGGAGATAAAGTACTGTTATTACTGCCAACTGACAGTAATAAACTGTTATTGCAGTGGAAGGGTCCATATGAAGTAGTAGAGGTGGTGAATAGAATGGACTATAAAATCGACGTCAATGGTGTCGTGAGTACATATCATGCTAATATGCTGAAACAGTATGTCGAACGTCGTACTGTGCCGTCACATTGTTTATTGTCTACTGAGACTACAGAGTCGGTTGATGACGATGGTAGTGATGAATTTTCTCTTGATGATTGTGCTTTTCCGACAGCTAAAGAGCCGGAAACTTATAATGACGTCAGTATTTCAGATACGTTAACGTCAGAACAACGTATGGAGGTTGAAGCGTTGATTAAACAGTACCCGGATGTACTATCAAGTTTACCCGGTCGAACTGATCAAATACAGCACGATATCAAACTACTCACGTCAGAACCCATACGGACGAAGGGTTATTCTATCCCGTATAAGACGCGTAACGTCATGGAGACGGAGATACAGGATATGTTAGATTTAGGGGTAATCGAGCCGTCGATTTCACCGTATTCATCTCCTGTTGTCCTAGTTCCGAAGAAAGACGGATCAGTTAGATTCTGTATCGACTTCCGGAAGCTTAACAAAGTGACGGAATTCGATGCAGAACCTATGCCAAATATGGAGGAGGTTATCAATAAAATGTCGGGACATAGATTCTTTACAAAGATGGACCTGAGTAAGGGTTATTGGCAAGTCAGTCTTACTGAAAGGTCTAAACCTTTGACGGCATTTGAAACGCCTAAGGGTTTATTCCAGTTTAAAACTATGCCCTTCGGTTTGGTCAATTCAGGAGCCTCATTTTGTAGGTTAATGAGAATCATATTGTCCAATCTCCCAAATGTTGACAGCTTTGTTGATGACATGTGGATATTTACTGAAACATGGAAGGATCATGTGACGTCATTACGTCAAGTGTTAGATCGGCTCAGGTCGGCCAAATTGACGGCAAAACCATCTAAATGCATGATCGGATATGGCAGTATCGAGTGCCTTGGTCACAATATCGTCGGACAGACGGTACGACCGCAAGAGGACAAGATACAGGCTATCAGAGATGCTCCTCGTCCATGTACGAAAAGACAAATTAAATCTTTTCTGGGATTAGCTGGGTTTTACCGTCGTTTCATCCCAAATTTCTCATCCATAGCTTCTCCTCTGACTGATTTAACTAAACGGGATAGACCTAATTCTATCAAAGATTGGCAAGACCAGCATGAAAAGGCATTTCAAACCCTGAAGAGTAGGCTCACGTCTAGTCCTATTCTTCGCTTACCTGTTTTTCAAGAAGGTAACCCGTTTGTACTTCGAACAGACGCTTCAGACGTTGGTCTTGGAGCTATTTTGCTTCAGGAATTCGAAGGTGAAGGTCGTTTGCCGATTGCTTATGCTAGCAAGAAATTGTTACCTCGGGAAAAGAACTACTCTGTAATTGAGAAGGAATGTTTGGGTATTATCTGGGGTGTTGAGAAATTTCGTAAGTACCTGTATGGGGCGGAGTTCCTACTTGAAACTGACCACAAACCTTTGTCTTATATGCAGACAGCTAAGGTGCTCAATCCCCGAATCATGCGTTGGGCCATGAAATTACAGCCGTACAGATTCAGGATCGTTGCTATCCGCGGCCAAGATAATTTGGGGGCGGACTACCTTAGTAGATAGTTTGGCCACGTTATGCATCGCACCGTTGTTGTGTATATAGCTAGTTTTCCAGTTTTGACATAGCCTACGATTCGATCGCATTTCGTACTATTTCAGAAAAGAAACATTGTTATGTTTTTTTCTCCCTAAGGGGAAACCTATGTTACGAAATGGATCTAATCGTCCACTATGTCGTCGAGATTATTTTAATCCTTTCAATCAGTATGGCTACAGTTTTTAGGGTAACTGTGGTAATAAAACGTTTACGGAAATTGTGACTACGTTATGCATGGGTTGTTTGTGAATACCTCTCGTGGACAGCATATTGCATGATTTTAAGGTGAATACCTGCACGAGTCTTTTGATTGTGGAAAGCGCTTTGCATGATTTTAATGTGAGACGCATAGTATTTATACGCCTATCTTTTAATGAAAAGTTAGACGTGGCTGTTTAATTCTTGATGGATGTTATATTGTTGTGTGCCCAGATTCTGTGTTAAGACCTAGAAGGGTAAGATTTTATTATATTTATTTAGAATAGTTTGGCTAAGAATGAAAAATGTGACTTCTGATTGATATGGTATGATTATATGTGTCGACTGATTTGATTTTGTTGGCAGGGATCAGGCTGCGCATGTGTCGACCGATTTTGTTAGTAAGCATGCTGCGCATAATATTTGTATATTAGGAAGTTTTGTAAATTTCGGAAATAGTTTATATCACTGATGTTGGTTGCAATGGTGTGCGTCTATTTGACGTCCAGTGACGTCAGTTGCATTCATGTTATTCATGTGACGTCAGTTGCATTCATGTTATTGCGACGTCACCACTTTTTATATTAGTTTCACGTATACGTGGCCTATAGAAGTAGATTGATTTGTAATGGAACTAATTTATATACTCGTGACGTCAATTGACGCCATTGCATGCACCGCATTAAGGGTTTTTTCCATAAGTTATAATGGTAACATTTGGTCATCATGCGTTTGATTTGCCTTCATTAGACGGCGTCATATGATATAACATCATTGATGTCATGATGTCAGATCAAACGTTATGATCCCAAATGTGTGAGAAACGCTTATTCAGCTATTATATTCTATGGCAAATGGTATTACGCTTAGTTTAAAGAAATGAATTAATAAATATGCGAGTTAGATTTTGGTCAATCAATTTAATGTAAATAGGTCATTGTTTAGATTATTCATGTTTTATGTGGGGTATGTCATGGTAATGCCTGTTGACGTCAGTATACTTCTTGACAATGTTTGACGTCAGATCCTTCGACGCACATGCGTAGTAGGATCTACGTTTCTTCATTGGCGGAAGTGGTAAGCACACTTTTAGCTTTACATCGTGAGCGCGAGTCGTGTCTAGTGACACGGCTGGCGTGTGCACGTTATGCTCGGCATTCGCCGAGGGCGTTGTATGGTATTTCCAAGACAGGCCCAAGTCTTACGTATTGTTATTATGTAGTTACAATGTATTAAGTGTAAGTTCGTTATTTTTAGGCACATCAAGTCCGGCAGTCAGCTGTTAGGACTTAGAGCCACGTCTCACCTGGAGATTCGATTTACGTCTCCAGGTTAATACCAACCCGGGTAGAGGCAGTTACAACGCCGTTTGTGCAAGGTTCCCAAGCAGAGGCGGGAAGCACAAAAATGTAGGCGGAAGTGGTTAGCACAGTTTTGCCAGATTCTGTGATAAGATCTGAAGGTCACATCAAGTGTGGGACAGTGTTCGTCCACTAAGGTGTGTTAATATATATAGACTGGTCCCTGGTACGATCCAGGGAGCGACCAGTATATAATCGTGCACGTGTTAGAATAAGTTGGTGTTCCTCATGATATATGGACTGGCCCATGACATGATCCAGGGAACGACGAATTGAAGTCTACCAACATAAGGCCTTGTTTTTTTGTATGAGCTCAAACTAACGTTTTTTTGTTCTTTGTGTTTTCCTTTAGTTCATGGCGCTGAGCCGAGTACGGTGTTGACGTCAGACGGTAATCTATTTGCGTTCTATACGCAAATCGATTACAGATTTGAAACAAACACCTTACTTGGGCCAGCGACATGAACTGATATGTGTTGTATATTATTGTAATTGTGACAGTTGTAAATTGTATTGTTGTATATAAAATTTACATTATATATAAACTTAAAAAATTCTAACGTTGTTAGAGTTTCCTTGTTAGTGTATTACACTAGTAGATAACCCTTTAACCGGAAGTCACCCTCCGCCGTCCTGGCGACGCATAAGGCTCTACACCCGTGTCGACCGAGTGTAAAACCTTCTGCGTAACACCGTGCGTACTGGAACTGTTGTTTATTGCGTACAAGAAAAGTTTCTTCTGCGCATGCGCAAATTAAAGTTCTGTTCTGAATTAAGTAAGATAACTCCGGACAGGACAAAATTCACAAACAATTTTTCATGATTTAAGTAATCAGACGCCTGTCCAGCTCGAAAAAATCCAAATATACATTACATATTTGCTAGGTTGGCCGGAATAAAGATATAAATACCGTCAAGTTTTTATTTTTGTTCAGTATAAAATGGAAATAAATTGGTTATGAATTAAAACATTATCAGCTTATTTCCTATCAGGGTCTTATTATTCTAATATTCAGGTTTATGCACCACTTATAAATTTTTAAATTTATATCAATATATTTATCTTTTAGTATTTTATTTATTTCATTTCTTCTATTTTTACATTTATCTAAATAGTAATGAAAAAAAAAACACACATAAAATATGGAAGGAATAAAAAGAATAAAAAAGAAAAATAATAATGATAATAAAAATTAATTGCTTCAGGGATATTTCGGGACAGCCGAAGGGGTTAGACAGCGTCATAGCCGACCGCGTGAAACCCTACCAATCGAGTATACCAGTCCAGAACAACTTCGGACTAAACTCTTCGCTAATACTGATGTCTTTGCTATAGCTGTGATCACGTATGAGATGATCTTTGGCAGGTAGCTATACAACTCAATAGGGTCGAGTCTGGTAACTTCGGACAGCGGGTAAATTCGGACATACCATTGCAAACAGTGAAAATCCAGACGAGACGGCTCATCAGGATTTTCATTGTTTGCCCAATTATGTTTTCTTTAATTCCAAACAAATGACATATAAAGGAAACAACGTCACTGTCCGAATTTACCCGCTGTCCGAATTTACCTGACTTGACCCTAGTAGTTTACTTCACTTTTCCCCCATAAGGAACTGATATTGGTCTCAAAGTTGGTCTTAGTTTCCATCCATCTTTGTGGAGGGTTTGTTAGGGCCAGTTCCATTACCTTGTCAAAAGTTCAGTTCGTTTTGGCCTACAGTCTTTACATTATGTTTCAGGGGCTTAGTTGTTATTTTTACAAAAGAAACCCCCTTTATAAAAAAAGTATTTGATTCCGTGGTCAGTTAATTTCGTCTTCACTCGTTTTTCTTTTTATCTTTTTTACGCTCAGGAAAACAATTTTTCAGATTGCTGTTCAAAAGTACAGATAGCTATTGTTGTCACCTTGACGTTGACGTTGGCGTCACACGTTAAAGTTTTACTACAAAGTTTTTATGTGATGTGCAAGGCGCGGTTAGGCGAGCTATCCTGTACGCGGACAGGTCTTGTTTTACTTTCTATTTGTTTCTTTGCTTCTAAAGATTGTGTCTACACTTACTGAGCGAAATAATGTACACCTAGAGCAGCAATTTCTTTTCTTTACGAGGTGACATCCCCATTCAAAAGAGGCAGAATTGCTTCCTTTGAAAGTATACATATTCACGTTAGAGGAAAGGATTTGCTTATACAGTACTATTGGATTAGGTCGCTCTTCTTTGTTAGTGCACGCACGTACATGCATACATTTGGGAACAAATTAAAAAAAAAACATAAAAAAAAAATAAAATAAAATAAAGGAAGGAAGCAGAAAACGCCAGATGTTTTTGCGAATTCATCGGTAATCAGATGAACAAGACATGTCAATAGAGTTATCTACTATTAAAGTGCTGAGAGGCAACAGAAAGTTTGTAGGAGACATAATTGAGCCGCGAAATGAGAAAACCAACAAAGTGGTTGTGCGCCCAGCGCAGACTCAGATCAGCCTGGGCATCCGCCCAGTCTGATCAGAGTCTTCGCTGTCCGCAATAAGGTAGCTTAGACTCTTAGCTACCCTTTTAGCGCTTAGCGAAGAGTCTGATCAGACTGGGCTGATGCCCAGGCTGAACTTAGTCCGCGCTAGGCGCACAACCACTTTGTTGGTTTTTCTCGTGTCGCGGTTCATATTTACATAAAGTTAAATGAGTGCACTTTCAAGGGAAGCAACTCTGTCATTTACATTCTTGCCTTCTTTATAAACGGGGGTCAAATCTTAAAGGAAAAATCAAAGTCTCTTCTATAAGAATATGTCCAACTTTGGAAGGGTTTCATAGGAATCCAGAAAAAAATGGTTTCCATTTGAAATTGGGCGAAATCAAAAAGTGGGACGGGAGTGCATGGCACATCATTTTACAAAAACCGTTATGCCATGATAAAAGGTTGAGAAATGGTTTGACCGAAGTGAAATTTCTCTATATTTTAGGGTGCCACATCAGGGTGAAAGCTATTCAAAGACCAGAAGAAATATTGAAAATCTGGAATTTATTCCAGACTTTGAGAGAAACAAACTGTCATCTCCGGGAAGGAAGTTCCTTAAACGTTGCTTAAGGTAGATAACTCGCTAGTTTTCATAATCATTAAATTAATTCTGTAAAAAGTCTTAAGTATATCATTTCAAAATGCTTCATAAAAGTTAAATGAAAATTGCTTTACCGTCAAACGGGAACGAAACTATAAAATTCGAGTGAGTGAGTGAACTCGGGTTTAATGTCTTACCAACAACTAAGTCATACGGAGACGGGACCTCTGTTTAAATTCTCATCCGAAAGACCAGAGAAGCGTGGGATCGATATTGCGACCCCTGGATTGATAGTCCAGCGTGTTATCTACTACACTATACCGCTCCTATATATAAGATTCAAAGACGGAAAACTTGATAAGTATTTTTCATACATCGTTCTGACAGTCAAGTTATAGATTTATTTGTAGTATCTCAATCAGATTGCTATGTAATGTCCTCGTACAGTTCTGGTACCAGATGTAATCTACCATAACAATTTAAGTATTGGGATAGACAGGTCTGAGCAAACAGTGCAGTCCCAGATCAGACTGCTCAGGGTCGCCACTGTTTGCCATTTGGACGCATTGATGCATTGTAAAACCAAACTGTTCCATTTTAGGATCATAACGGTAATTATTTTAGGTGTCCCAATTCTTATTTTTTTATGGTAGATGTGATTTGACTAGCCAGGGCCAAACATAAAGTTCACGTGTTTACCCCGGCACCACGGTGAGGTGTATCGGCATACTATGGCATCTGAGAATATTTCTCCTAAATTTTGCAGAGGGCCTAACGAAGACCGATTCAACTTGTTACATCAAATGAATGAAGTATTCAGTTCGATTCGGTACGTTTTGAATTTATCAATATTTTTTATCATGAGCTTATGTGTCATTCTTCACCGCCTTGGTATTGACCAATCCCTTCAGGTGACCGTGAGGGAAACTTGGGACTTTAATATGTCAAATAGCGCTCTTTGATTTAATAATAATAATGGTGAGATTGAAAGTGATGTCTTATTGAAATTTAGAAATTTTGCTTGATATTGTAGATTTGTAGAGAAATAAGTATTTTTTATTTGGTCAGTGGAGCCAGTACTGATGACTGATGATTTTTTTTTCCAAATCTTTGGCGCTTTTCTGTGGGATTGTGGTTGCTGTGTATCAACATCCTGTAAGTGTCGGAAAATGCTGGGTAAGGTGGAGTTTTCTCTATCTTATCTTATTGATCAACCTTTTACCTTGAAATTAAGGCAACATGGATAGTGAAGCAACATTGTATAAAGGATGACACACTGTAATAGGCAATAGGGATAACTGTAGAAATCTATTGGAGAAACAGTTAATATGCGCTGCTCTGAAGAACGCTGCTTGTTGCTGTGCTTGTTTAGCTGTTCAGCTGAATATTGGTGCAACCAAATACCAAAGTTATATGTGACAATTTAAGACCTCGCGATAGCCCGATGTTAGGGTCAAGTCAGGTAAATTCGGACAGCAGGTAAATTCGGACATACCATTGCAAACAGTAAAAATCCAGATGAACGGCTCATAATGAGCTGTCTCATCAGGATTTTCACTGTTTGCCCAGTTATTTTTGTTTCAATTCCAAACAACTGACATAAAAAGGAAACAATGTCACTGTCCGAATTTACCTGCTGTCCGAAATTAGCTGACTTGACCCTACTGGTACCAAGTTGTGAACAGACAATAGCCAAGACTCTGAATATTAAGCCAACGATTCGTACTGCAATTAACTGAAACGAACAAAAACGTTGATTAAGCTGTTATCTGTTTCAACCATATACATGCTCAAGAAAAAGTAAACATTTCTCTAAGCCTTGAAGAAGACGTTAAATAGGTTGAGGTTGTCGGTGATGCTATCTGTTTTTTTTTTAAAGCTATAAGTGTGTAAGATGGGGATAGAAAAAATAATCTATCCTTTGGGATCAATGTTCGGCATTCCGGAGCCGTCGAGATCCCCATAATGGATTTTTCTAGCCCCTATTCTCATCCATAAAAGATGGTTTTACCTGCATGTTTAATTAATCTCTGTCCTTTACGTTGACGTCCGATGCACACCACTTTAAACGGACGGCAATTATGATGTCGAGTATATATTTTTTTATTTGTTGCTTTACGTCCATGGTAAACAGCTATGGTCATGTCGGGACGGTCAGTTAACTTAACCACACTATTCCTGGGCAGGCATAGCCCCTCCCCCCCCCCCCCTAAGCGGTCAACCAGTACTAAGTGCCCCCCCCCCCACCCCCCCTAAGCGATTAACCAGTACTAAGTGCATATACTTTCGCCAGAGACTGGCAACTACCTTTCTTGAATCAGCGGAAAGAGAAACGAAAGTATGTGGCCAGACGGCTACTCGGCCCGGCTTTACACCGTCTTCAATATAGCCTTTGACGAACGTAAAGACATTGCTGGTGGGGCTGCGAACACTTTCGACCCTGATCATCAGACTACTCATTAGCAGCAGTCTGAGAATGAACAGTCTGATCTGAGGCTAGATTGTTTGTTAAGGCACTTCTGTCCTAATATTGAAAGTCACAACGGTTTTATATATTCCAGATGGTTCCATGACATTGACGAACATCTGATGTTTATGCAGCAGCTAAACTCACCATTGAAAACGATGGTAATGCAAGTATACTCAAAAGAAAGAAATATACTTTCTAAAAGCCTGTTTTTGTCTCATTTTTTGTCACACCACAGACCTGATATTCTGTACACTGTAAAATAAATTCGTAGATATTACGGTAGAATAACTGGCAACCAGCTGCCAGTCCATTTCCCGTATTTTGTAAGGGCATCTACCTGTAGGTCATTAATGGAAATCACGATATGGTAGTGTTTTGTTAACTGGTCTTACTCGAAAATACCTTCATAGTGTTACAGAGTTCTATTCTATCCTACTTCGATTGATGATTCCTGCAATTTTACGGGCGCCCGTAAAAATTACGGGAAAATGGACTGGCAGCTGGTTCCCAGTTATTCTACCGTTATATCTATGGAGTTTTGTTTACCGTGTATGATGTATATTTTACTAAGGGAACATTATTGTCACAAAGGTCTGGCATTCACCGCTGGCAACGAAAACAATACACTATGTATAAAACTTGATTGTTTTCGATTATTTCTTTATTTGTGTTCAAGTTATCATTCTTACGGACCCAACAGTATGTTAGACCTCCTAATCAGACCAGATTTTCGAATAAATTCCGTCTGGTATAAATACTGTGCTAAAAAGTATCTTTACCAATTCGTTGGCATGGTCATTGTAGCACGATTTTTTTCAAGCATTTCTTCAATATGCATATCAGTTCAGTAGGCTTGGAGAGGAACAAGTAAGTTTCCTGTACGTTGTCTGCGTTGCCTGTGATGAATGCCAGACCAGTGTGATTGTGGTATAGTGACTGACTGAACTGCTTGACTGACAATACTGTTCGCAAATATCGATTTTGCACTTTTTTCGCGTGCACCATTTTAGACTGTGTGATTTCGCTGATGATCAGTATTTCTAAACTTTCTTTTTCTAAACCACATGATGGTGCAGTTCTCATTGACTGACAGAATTTGTATCGCACACCAGGATGTTGTTACAGGCTGGCCAACCAAAGCGGTTTATGTCATACCAGAGACATGACTAATCAACTACATGTATTTAAGATGTGTTCTTTCTTATGCCCCTTAGTGTATTTAGTAAACACAAGCCCAGCAGGGCACAGTAACCATGGCCCACTAAAGCACTACACTAATGGAAGATTCCATATTTTTTTTTTCATTATTTGACAAGCTACATATGTCTATGAAACAATTGGTAATAACAATAATAATGATAATAATAACAAAGATGACGGTCACTAAATCTCTGGTTTTACATACATAAAGAATAAAAAAATTAACAGATAAAAGACATGACACAATGTTTAGAAGAATTTTAAGAGTAGACCTCTGTTTGGAAAGGTTTCTTTACCCGGGGAATCAAGCAGGAAGTCAGGAAAGTTGTTTCCCTTTGTGGAAATGCCGGAAAAACACGTGGGTGTACCCATACACCTTAATATAATGTGCAAGTAGTCAAGACCGACTGTCCTCATTTTTCACCATATTATAATAAGTAGTTCATGTTCCATAGAGTAATGTTGGGAATATGGTAACTTTCTTGATTGTATTACTCAAGTATACCCTTTTTTTGTAGGTTCAACAACTGAAGGGAAGATGGAAACAAGAGCCAATACCTGGGACCTCTTCTGACCCATATTAGTCATTATCTTAATAAAGATTCTTTTTAAAAAGTCTTTTCTTTTTCATTTGCAGACATGTCTATGGCATCTTTTGATTATTAGACCTCATTGACAAACTGAATCAATCCGAAAGGACTTGTTTGCTAAGTATGTGAGGAAATTGCCGTTGTTTACACTTCCATAAAGTCCACAATATTAAAATCATTTCTTATAAATCCACATCGGCAATCCTTTTCTCTAAATGTTAGCTATACTCCGTATCCTACAAATCGCCCTAAAGAAATAATAGTTCCAGTTTTCTGGTTCAGTGGAGTAATCAAAGTGTCCACGCCGCTTTCTGTTCGCTCTCTTGACCAATCAACATTCCCTAGATTATCATTAAAACTTGAGTTGGAATTTTTGATGAGCATATCACACTTAAAGTGTCCTATATTGCTGACGTGTTTTCTTTAATCCTCGTTCACACGACCAAAGTTTCTTTGTCACAGAAACTTTAACAAAGAAAGTTTGCCAAACATTTTGCATTCACACGGAGCAAATTATTTGATACAGAAAAATTTAGCATAGAATCTTTGTCAGATAAACTTTGGCAAGGAAATATTTGCTGCTGTGTTCACACGATCAAACATAATTCGTCAAACTTACCTGACCTGGTTAAATAAACTTTGCCGTGTGAACGGCCAACCATGCCACATTTTCTTTGTTAAATATACTTTGCTCAAAATATGAAAAAAATATGAGCAAAGTTTTCTTGTTTATCTCCATACCTAGTTTCTTTGTTACATATTCTATGGCAAATTTTCTGTTCACACGGACAAATTTTGTTTGTCAAATAAACTTTACCATATTAATTTGGCAATGAAAATGTGGCAAATCTTTTCATTCACATGAGCAAATTTTTCTATGACAAACCTACTTTGTCACAGAAACTCAAAGATGAAGCGGGTCAGCCAGATCAGGTGCCCGGATAGCTCAGTAAGTAGAAAGGTTTGTCTCACGACTGGCCACACACCTCTGGCGATCACGTTCGAGTCCGGATAGACGAATAAGCAGCGCTGGCAAGTATGTATCCTTTGGGGTTGCGGTGGTTTCAAAAGGTATTTCCTAGCCCCTGTACAGGTGAAAACCACTTCTGGCTAGCAATCCTCTGATAAAATGGTCAGATGTGATCGATAGATTGATGGATGGCTTGCGACTTAACGTCCTTTTCAATAGTATTTCAGTCATATCCGGGCAATGGCAAGGTGATCATGGAAGGCTGTGTGCAATGGAACCCTGTTAACTGTTGAAAGGATTTCAGTCTCCAGCGAGAAGCGAACCCGGGACCGCAAGATCAGCGGATCAGAGTTTAAATAAGCTCCAGATGTGACCTAATCAGAGTATTAAGGGAGAAAAAAAAAACCCATCAGTAGGGCTCAGTTGTTAAAAGCATCGTTAGCCTAAAGAGCTCGTTAAGAGGTCAACTCGTTAAGTGTTTTGTGACTTTATAGCCAAATACACTGATATTTTTTCGTTGAAAATATAAAATATGTGAGAAGCTTCTCACATTTTTACAACGAAAACTATTTGCATATTTGTGATATTAACCTTTGAAATTTTAACATCACGTTAACTAAGGACGTCGTTAGTTTTGATCAACTGGGCCTGATACTCCAATTACTACAACGTCGGAGAGTGCATGTTATTCAATGGCGCCAACTACGTCACATTTTCTTGACGTTAACTTACGTTTCCAATACAAACAGAAGTGACGTGCAATGGCGTATTTCCACGAATACAGGCAGATCAAATCAACAGAATAATTTCAGAATATGATTTATGTGAATACACGCGAGGACATAGAGGTATGACTACATAAAATAACCTATTCGCGGGTTGGTTTCCTTCTTTCAGTTGACATATATCGTAAGAAAAGTTTGCTTTTAAAATTGCTTCTTTGTTTGACAACGGGTATTTGAAGTTTTGTCCGAAGCGAGCAAAAGAGATATTACAGGTTGTCAATAATCTCAACTTGGTTGATTGGTTGTTTTTGGTTTACAGTATATCTTTTAGTCTTTGTCTAGCCGTCTCCTAGACCTACAAAATAGGGCCTTAGAATCCGCTACCGTTACACTACCGCTACTTCACAGCCCTATGTTCGCTAATGCAAAAAACGCGAGAAATATTCATTCTTGATTTTGTCGCCAAACCAGGCGTCTCCCAGGCAAACCATAGTGCTACAACAAAAATATATGTGTAAAACTGCGTGCTTACTTGAACAGAAGATGTTCTTTCGTCTCCTGAAGCATATAATGGCGGTTACAAAATTCAGCGACACCAAATGGGTTCGCTAGCGAGTTTGCCATTTTCTTTTAATTCTGGTACCCGGTCCTATTGCATAGAGTAGCCGAACTTCGGGAATCCATCGAAAATCTATAAATAGTCGTGTCATCAGGTACACACGGTCAGCGAGACTGTACGTAGCATGGATTTAAAGGACACATGCACTACGTTGAAGTAACATCGTCGCATCGACGTTGATTCGCATCGACGTTGATTCCTATTAATACAGTCCTGCTGGCGAGGTGCCGTATATCTGTACCTCCTAGAAAGGCATCATGTGCGTGAAGAGATTCACCGCACCTTTGAAGACGAGATGCTTAATGGTACCGAGAAGTGTAGGTTGAGGCTGTTGGGATGATTCGGGTGTGAGTGTGTGGAGTGGGGGGGGGGGGGGGGGGGGGGTAACTAGGGGGGATATGAAGGAGAGTCCCGGCGAGGAGGTAGTATGATTTAGGGCATGTTTGTTTGGGTCCGGGGTGTCGTACACTGATAGATGAACGTGATGGGAGGGGGTAGACTAATAAAGAGGATGTGTAAAAAGTTTGAGAAGTGCACGGTTGTCCGGCACTGACGATGATATGATTCCGTTTAGACGTTGTTTGTCATCTGGGATGGTGTAAGACTAAGACTAAATACTGAAATCCTTTTGCAGTATATTTTGAAGCGTGTCAGAATTATTGTAATAAGGCCATCCTAAAAAATACGTTTGGCAAATTGAAATTTGGCAGTTGCCTACTCGTATGTTTAAGAAGTGTGTATTTTTTTTTTAATTTTTGGAAGAGTGGATAGGTAAACCTGTCGTCTAGCATTTTTCTTGGACCCTACTCCTGACGTAGCAGATACCCCCCCCCCCCCCCCCCCCCCCGCACATACACACACATAAAGCTGCCAAGTTTTCATGTACTGCATGATAGGAAGAAAATCAGAAGTCTTGCCATCTCATCGGCAGCATCATACCCAGTCAAACTTCTTCGCACATGTGTTCCCATGAGAGCCACCAAAGCGATGAACTTAAAAAAGGGGAGTTGGTTATCGCTGTATGAAACGAAAACAAAGAAAAGAATTCTAGAGCTCTAAAGTACATGTGAACATTTGAAGAAAAGAAGAAAATGTGGAAAATAATACAAAATGATGGGTTATCATATCATAAATTAACATATTTAATGATGGCATTGCCCATCTACTGTCTTTTTCTTATTTACACTTTCTTCTGTTCTAAAGAGGGTATCATATGTGATATTTCGTTATATAAAGCTGGAAAACATAATTAAAAAGAAGTAAAGAGGCTGCTATTAAAGCCAGCATTGATTTTATATAAAGACCTCGAATAAAATGAAATACAATCAGTTTGATAAGGTAATACCTGAGCGGTTTTGTCCTGTTTTAGAGTATAAACTACAGAATAATCAGTTATCAACTATGCAAAACCTTGTAAATTCTTTTTGTTGACAGGATCTGGTATAGTTTTCACAGTGAAAACTGTAGAACAGAGAAGTAAACTTAAGTTTGAAGACTTCAGCCAAATACAGTTAGGCATCAAAGCTAACATTTATATTTGCTGGCGGCGTATACTTACCTTTGTAAGACTGTTGTATAGTTTACGTTACTAAGGGAAACAATATTGCTCATTTACAGTCAAGAAACCAACCTAAGGTTAAAAATGTTAATTGGTAGCGTTTATATGATGCTTTGTTTAGTTCCGTTATATAGTTCCTAACAAGGGTGTGTCAACCAGGAGTATGGAGTATAGAATCAAAAACATTTAATACAGGAAAAGGGCACAGGCAGTTTACTCATGATATTGTAGCAATGTATAATTGCTATGTTCAGGATACTCTTAATTCTATGCTTTCGTTCCTTGCTCTTTTAAGTCTGACTACTTTCAATCATCTCGTAATGAGTCGATTCACTAAAGAACATATAGATACATTTAGTCTGACCAAAAAATCCGGAGACAGTGTTCCAGTGAGCTCTACCTTTATAATGAAACGGCAAATAAAAAGAACAGAAACTGTTACGGTTGGTCATTTCTGTTCAGATATTTAAGGGGTAAATCTTAGTTTTCTCCTTCAGAATTTATTCGCCTACACTGTAGTTGCAAGTTTGCAGCATAATACCGAAGAAAGAAGAAAAGAAAAACTGAAAAAGTAACGTATACAACTATTCATTGAGAGTTTATAAAGTCTTCATTTCCAATATCCTTAACCAGTAATACAGTATTTCTGAACAGCAAATAATCAAATGATAGAAGTAGTGCATACCTATGGATGTCGATGAGAACACTGCATTTGATCTCCTTGGCTTTGTAAAACCATATTGTTAAGCAAGAACATGTATAGAGGTGTCTATTTAACTATAACCTAGAGCAGTTTTTACACAGATACCACACGACGTCAGAGCGACATCGTATCACCGTAGAAAAGCCATACCGATCACGCATCGACGCCAACACAAAGATTATCAGACGTAGCTTGTATAAGTTTCCAAAGAACCAGCAGTCTTTAATCAACCGAAATAACACATGTTCTCTTCTACCCTGATCTGCTTGATGATTCCTGCAATTTTTACGGGCGCCCGTAAAAAATTACGGGGAATGGACAGGCAGCTGGTTTCCAGTTATTCTACCGTAAAATCTACGGAAATTTTTTACAGTGTACTGATGAGCCTTGCGGTCCATGTTTCATGTCAGACAGTACGTAAAGAGAGCTGGTGGGAAGGCAAAGTATACATAAAATAATTAGATACAGTTCAGAACAAAGCTTGATTGAGGTCCTTTTCCACGCACAGGATTCCACAAAAGATATCTGCACTGTAAAAAAAATCTGTAGATTTTACGGTAGAATAACTGGAAACCATCTGCCAGTTCTTTTCCCGTTATTTTTACGGGCGTTTGTCTGTAAGATGTTATTGGAAATCACGAAATGGAAGTTTTATGTTAACTTGGCGCACTCGAAAATAACTTTGTATTGTTGAAGGGCTATCAACCCAAAACGACAACTGCTTTATTCTGTCCCACTCCGCTTAATGATTCCTGCAATTTTTACGGGCACCCGTAAAAATAACGGTAAAAGGACTGGCAGCTGGTTGCCAGTTATTTTACCGTAAAATCTACCGTTTTTTTTTCTTTTTTTTTTTTTTTTTGCAGTGTGCTACATCAATCAATATTACTTAATATATTTTCCTCCATTTTATATCGCTTCAATGAATTTGATATTGACAAACATTCTTCTTCTTTTTCATGTTTATTAGGGTTGGGGGAGGGGACGTTGGGTTGTCGCTTTGGCCGTTTTGGTGACCCTTCTGATGTTCCCAATTAATGAAAGAATTGACTCAAGTAAAAATACCAGCTACTACCGAAGCAAACAGAAACAAAATATATGAACACCGTGTCTAATGAAGACACTTTGTAAGAAACTGGAAATTATTCGCGATTTTAATACCGCGAAATACCGCGAAAAATGTAACACCGCGAAAATTACCTTATATACGGTATTTAATCACCTACACTGTAAAACATTTCCGTAGATTTTACGGTATAATAATTGGCAACCAGCTGCCAGTCCTCTCTCCGTTATTTTTATGGGCGCCCGTAAAAATTGTAGGAATCATCCAGCAGAGTAGGACAGAATAGAACAGGTGTCGTTTTGGTCATATAGCCCTTCAATAATATAAAGTTATTTTCGAGGGCGGCCATTTAACATAACACTTCCATTTTGTGATTTCAAACAGTGGCTTACAGGCAAACGTCCGTAAAAATAACGGGAAAAGGACTGGCAGCTGGTTGCCAGTTATTCTTCTGTAAAATCTACGGAAATTTTTTACAGTGTACGTGAAAATAATTTGCTCTCTTCACTACAATCTGGCTGTCTGCCTGGAGACTCAACAGTTAATCAGTTGACATTTCTTTACAATACTTCCTGATAAGCACTTGATTCAGGCAGGCAAAGAAGTACGGACTGTTTTCTGTGACATCAGCAACGCATTCGACCGTGTGTAGCGCGCTGGTCTCTTTGCTACTTCAAGCAGCTGGTGTCTCAGGAAACATCCATGCTTGATTTGCAGATTATCTCCCTGATAGAAAACAACGAGTTGCTGTTCCTGGTGCTGTTTCTGACTGGACCTATCTTCGAGCCGGGGTTCCTCAGGGATCAATCGTAGGCCCTCTCCTTTTTCTGTTGTTTATAAATGATATTGTAACTGACAGCTCAAATAATTCTATTGCTCGCAGATGATACTAGTCTCTTTATTATTGTAGACGACCCTTTGACAGCAGCGGGTTGTATTAACACAGATCTTGGTAAAATATCAGCATTGGCGTCAACGTGGTTTGTTACTTTTAATCCTTCTAAAACTGATTCTCTACTAATCTCTCGCAAACTAAATAGGCCTTTTCATCTACTCATCTTTATGCAAAATCATCGGATATCTGAGGTTGATTCTCATAAACATCTAAGCCTTTATTTTTCAAATGACGGCACTTGGCATCAACACATAAACTATATTACAGAAAAAGCATGGACTAGAATTGACATTATGAGGAAATTAAAATTCAAATTAGACAGAAAATCCCTTGAAACAATTTACACAGCATTAATTAGACCTTTACTAGAATATGGGGACGTCATATGGGATAATTGTTCACGAACTCGACATAATACAGAATGAAACAGCTAGAACAGCCACGGGAGCCAGTAAACTTGTTTCAATTGTTACTCTCCATAAAGAAATTCGATGGGACTCTCTGGAACTGAGACGGAATAATCACAAGTCATCATTGTTTTAGAAAATGACTCAGAATTTAACTCCGCTGTATCTGTCTTCCCTAGTATCTCAGTTTGTTGGCAATATCTCTCGCTATAATCTAAGAAATTCCAATGATCTTCAAACTATAGACTTTTCTGCCTTCAACTATTAGGGCTTGGAATGATGTTCCTGATGTTGCAAACAATCTGAATCTGTGAATACTTTCAAAGGCTTCCTTAACAAAGCTAAAATCCCCGTCCCGAAACACTTCTATGTTGGTAACAGAAAAGCTCAGATCCTAAACACTAGAATACGGACAAAGCAGCTCACTTGATATAGATCTCTTCCTGAATGACACTTCCGATTCCCCAATGTGCCAATGTGGCAGTGTAGAGAACGCCCACAGACACTTTTTCTTTCACTGCAGATATTACCAGGCGCAAAGATTTGAACTTTTAAATTCGGTGTCGCAGTATGAGAGTCATTCGCTCCCTCTCCTAGTGTATGCTTTTTCTCCCACTTGAAACTAATATACAATTATTTTTGCTAAGGTGCACAAATTCATAAAGGTAAAGGTAAATGTTTCCCATAGCCTAATAACCGTAGGGGCAGTGGGGGTTAGAGACCCACAGTATCTTGGGCACAGCCGATGAAAGGCGGAACCCATTTCTCTCCTTTTGCCGCCTTATCCTTCCCTGATTCGAAAAAGGTACTCATTTACTGCTGGGTTGACAGAGAGAGTTTACGACGGTGAGCCGCAAACTCACGACCTTCCGGTGACTTTCTGGACAATAACCGAGCCACTCTAACCACTCGACTACGGCGCATCTCCAAATTCATTAAAAAATTATGTTCCTGATGAAGCAAACAATCTGAATCCTGTGAATATTTTCAAAGGCTTCCTTAACAAATTCATAATTGACTCAAAACGTTTCTAAGCATACCTTTTTGTACATTAGGTACATGAAAGCTGTTTGTATTGTCAGTAATGGTTGCTTGTGATTGAGTGCGACTGTCCCCGAAGGCTCTGCGCCTCATCTGCTTTCCCTAAATGCACTGATCTTAAAGTTCTGCGTTAATTTTTTTCTTCTTCTTCTTTTTCCTGCCGATTTCTATTTTGTATTTTTTTTTCTTTATCCAATCTCATTTTCTATCATTGGTTTTAAATTAATATGACATATGTAATGCATACTTTAGCCTGATAAATATGCGCCATGGCGTATGAATATTATATAAGGAGAGGAACTTTATAAGTACTTGTGCTTTCGTTCTAATCCTATTACATGTATTTGTATATGACAAATGATTGTGTTTTTATATGAATTTTTGAAAATATAATATGTTTAAACCAACAGAGCTTGTGGGCGGCAGCATAATCAGTGCTACTTAGGTCAACTTTACCTTTTGCACAACAGTGGGACTGAGTCGGCTTCCTTTAGAAGCGAAGCACAAACGAGAAAAAAATCACCCTTTAGTAGCGGAGCAGAACAAGTGTTACTTCAGAAGACACCAACCCTCAGAAGCGTAGCGGAAGTAGCGCTACTTAAGGAGACATCACTCTTAAGTAGAGCTGCGGAAAAAGTGCTACTTTACAATTCCGAATTGAGGAATTCCAACTGAGTTCTGTATTCCAAATTATGAACTCCCAAATTCGTAGAACAACTGAGAGCTTGACAACTTTAAGTGAAATGATTTATGTTTGTTGAAATTGAAATAGAAAAAAAGGGTTATACAATATTAAAAATGTGAACCA
Source organism: Ctena decussata (assembly GCA_963989385.1). NCBI lineage: Eukaryota > Metazoa > Mollusca > Bivalvia > Lucinida > Lucinidae > Ctena > Ctena decussata. Next base: position 4,414,642 of record OZ022501.1, on the reverse strand, counting down.
ACTGATTTTACTGGGAAGACAATGAATGATCAGTGTCGCGTGTAAGGGGATCCATTTGCGCACAACGAATACTAAAAAAACGTTCATGTGCTCTGACCCATCTGATTCTTCATTTGTTAGTTGTTAGGTCCCCAGTGTTATGCGAAAAGGGATGACCCTGAATAGGTTGCGCAGATGCGCCTTTTGTAGTAATTGATCATATGCTTTCCTATCAGGATTCATAGATCGTTTATGGGAAAAGAGAGAACACACGACCAGTTGCGAGGACGCTCATTTCTGCAAAAACGATTAGAGGCTTCACTTTTATAATTCTAAGATTCCCATAAAATATTAGATCGTAAATCGTTCGTATGGCTATTGGTAAGCACCAGGGTCACGGGATGGCGCGTTTGAAACAGTATAGCTGAAAGCGAGATTCTTCAAAGCCTAAACGCTGCTTCGAGTCCTTCATATTCAAGCGTTTAGGGACCGACCATTTAATATTCTTGGTGGGGGGGGGGGGGGGGGGGGGGTCTTGATGGAGACGGGATTTTTTTAATGGCCTCTGAAAACAATTTCTTTTTTGACACCTTGAACGAGCTAATCTATTTTTTAACAAACAAACTCGAACAATTCTTTTTCTTAATTTTATAAGCTAAACTATCAGATCCTAATTTATTTGACCTTTACGCATGTGAATGAATATCCTTTTATTTTTCCCACATCAGTAATTTAACACACTGTTTCTCACATAAAGAACATACAGGCAATGGGCATGGTTTAGCTTGCATTTGCAAACCAGTTCCTAGATTGATTGATTTGATGCTTAACGTCCACGGTAAACAGCTATGGTCATGTCGGGACGGTCAGTTAACCTAACCACACTATTCCTGGGCAGGCTTAGACCTCCTAAGCGGTTAACCAGTGCTATGTGCACATACTTTCGCCAGTAACTGACAACTGTCCTTCTTGAATCAGCGGAAGGAGAAACGAAAGTATGTGGCCAGACAGGGTTTCGAACCCAGGACCTCTGACTTATGAGTCAGGTGCCCTACCGATTGCGCTACGCGGCCCGGCACCAGTTCCTTAATCCAAGGAACAGATTCAAACATCCTTGCATGAGTATTATACTGCTGTTAAAGTGGCCACTATTGCCATAATGTTGTCTCCCATAAGCTAGTGACTTTTTAGCAACTCATTTTCAATGAAAACATTCCTTAGTAAAGCGACAGATCAATAATACATAATAGATGAGCCGCGACACGAGAAAACAAACAATGTGGTTGTGCGCCCAGCGCAGACTCAGATCAGCCTGGGCATCCGTCCAGTTTTATCAGACTCTTCGTTGAGTGTTCAAAGGGTACCTATGGGTCTAGGCGACCTCCATGCGGGCAGCGAAGACTCTGACCAGACTGGGCGGATGCCCAGGCTGATCTGAGTCTGCGCTGGCCGCACAACCATTTTGTTGGTTTTCTCGTGTCGCGGCTCATATATGTGAATGTTGTATAAGAAGTGTTTGTAAATGTATGTGCGTGCGTTGTTGCTGGTGGTAAAACACCTGTAAATATTATCAAAACATTACTTTAAACATTGGGGGTGTGCGGGCTGTGCCCCAAGAAGCTAACGACATTTTGAAAACTCAATTCGAATGGAATTATCTGCAGACTATATTTTTACTAAATTTGGGGTGGAGCCACCAGATTATTTATTTATTGAGGCAACATTATTTTTTTAAATCCCTTATAAGCCAATTTATTTTTTTCTTGCATATCCAAGGACAGAAAGACAGAGGATTATTTTTTAAAATGTGGTACGTCCCCCCCCCCCCCCCCCCCCCCCCCCCCACCTTAAGACTTAAGAATATATCGTCGGTCCCTTATCACTAGTATGTTCTACAAATTTCGAAATTCCGCCACCTACCCCATCCAAGAATATATGGTCGGTCCCTTAGCACTAGTATGTTCTACAAATTTCGAATTTTTGAATTCGAAATCCAGAATTCGGAATTAAGGATTCAGAATTCGGAATTGTGAAGTATGTGTAATAGGGACAACTGGACAAGTGGTAATAGCTTATCATGACCAGCTTGCGAAACCTGGTAGTCTTATGATAAACTACCCCATTTGAAAACACCGATGAGCCATCGGATATGCGCAGGCTGATCGAGCTTCCGTCGTCTTTATTCCGTTAAAGAACACACAAAACTCACCATAACTCACCATACTTGAGACCCTTCTAAGCTGTCATACAGCTTCTGCTGGCCCATTTCGATATCTTTTCCTACTCATTGGTACTGGCTCGCCCGGAATGTAGCATGATGGTTGGAACTTTAAGGGGTGTCCGTGCAAATGTTTGTTTAATTGCGAATTGAATATGTTCAGGGAAGGTGCCAAAACAAGAGGGATAGTCATCCGTTATCCAACTGGGAACACAATGTGGACATTGTTTCAACAATATGTGCCTGTTTGGGATCGGCACAGTTACGAATTCTACCAATAAAAGAACAGCAGTTTTAACATGTAATCTGATAGTAATATCATTAGAGAAATTGGGCCCAGACTGATATGTACAAGGTATTCAGATTTATGATATGGAAGCCTCTCGTAGCCCCCCCCCCCCCCCCCCCCTCCAACACACACCCGCATATTTATTCTTTAGTACGAGACATGTCACATAAATGTTTTTGTTAAAACCCCAAGCGAGCGGCTACATTTGGAATCCTCATACCAACTGGAACTTACTCTTGTCAGAGAAGGTGCAGAGGACCGCAACACGACCGATGCCTTGCTGGCGTTGGAGAAACATACGCTATGCAAGAGAAATGTTTGCCAACACTGGAAGTCCTTCCACGTTCATATCGATACCGCTAATGCGGCACGGCAGAAATCCACACGACGTTCATCTGTCTCACACAGTGATTTGCGCGTGAGCGCGAGCAACCGAGACAACCAAATTCGGAACGCTTCTGTCAGCCGGTACCGATGTAAACAAACCCCTGTCAAGACGAATCGGAAGAAGTTTTGCTTGAATATTATCATGATTTAGGCTTGGACGCACGGTTTTATGGGCTTAAATGTAACACTTATGGCTCCTAATACCAAGTTGATGAGTGTAATTGAAGTATTCAGTGGAATGAAAAAATCACATGTTTTTACCGAAGTGGATGTCATGACGGTAGTGTAGCGGAGCGGAACGCAACGTCAGGAGTCGCATGACTAGCCGTCTCCCAGAGAGGGCAAAGAAAAGAGAAACGACAGGCGAGAGAAAAATATCCAAATAACTCCCACCCGCACCTACTCGATGTCTACCTAAAGGAAATACATGAAGTTTCAATGAGTGATTGTCTACTAATCCCTGGGCCACATGTCTACCTAAAGGAAATACATGAAGTTTCAATGAGTGATTGTCTACTAATCCCTGGGCCACATACGTTAGGGGTGTGGCATAGGAATTTACTGTAAGCACAGTAGGCCCTTGCCCTACTTTTATCCAAATTAGTAAGACGCCCCTGCACTGAAATTTACCCAGCACCATCGCCCGACCGCAACCACCCCAAATAATTTCAACTCTTATGTGCTAAATGCTGTGGGCATCACTGAACGCACCCAGCCTTTTTTCAAGGCTATTTTGGGGCTAGGATGAAAGTTCCGATCCCCATGATTGGGCGTATTATCATACATTTTGCGATATCTAGGCGATTGACTGTACTGCATTTTTCACAGTCTCTTGAAATTACTAAGCAGAATTAGTAATTGAACCACGATACGACAAAACCAACAATGTGGTTGTGCGCCCAGCGCATACTCAGATCAGCCTAGGCATCCGTCCAGTCTGATCAGAGTCTTCACTGCCCGCATGGGGGGTAGCTTATACCCTAAGCTACCCTTTAAGTGCTCAGCGAAGTGTCTAATCAGACTGGGCGGATGCCCAGGCTGAGCTGAGTCTGCGCTGGGCGTACAACCACTTTGTTGGTTTTCTCGTGTCGCGGCTCGTATTATTCTTGACAGCCTTGACACTAACAATGATTCGACAAAAAGATTTTAAATCAACTTCAGACACACAAAATCCGAGAAAACCCCAAAGGGATTAAAAGAAATATGTACGCTATCACTATTGCGTCTAGAACATCTAATTGCAGACTCTAAAGGGGGTTCATGCTTCCGTGAAGGATCAGGCAATTACTTTGGTTTTTCAAACGCAACTTGGGAATTATTTCAAAATATTTATTATATTTTGCTTTGCATCCCAATTTCAGACTGACGCCCTTGGATAAGAATATAGCTCAAGAGATTCGTAGAACTGCAGTACCGTTAGAAACTCTAAACAGTTGAGACTGAGACAGGGATCTTGTCCAAACAGTGTATAGCTTTACCCCGAGAAAGCTTCCCTTTTCATGATCGACTCAATTTTAATTTCATGCTCACCCGTATATAGAACACAGCTGAGCATAAAAAGCTTCAACATCTTTGCTTATGTCACATACGCAGCGTCACTGCGACACGACAAAACCTACAAAGTGGCATGTCCGCCCATCTGACCAGTCTTTGCTATGCACTTAAAGGCTGAGCTAGCTCCTTGCGGTCTAAGCTAGCTCTATGCGGACAGCGAAGACTATGGACAGACTGGGCGGATGCCAGGGCTGATCCGAGTGTTTGCCGGGTGCACATGGCACTTGGTTGTTTTTGTAATGTTGTGGTTCATTTGTGCTCAGCTTAGAGAAAGCACAAAAAGTTACAATTGCTTGTCTCTTCAACCAACAGTTGAGCCCTGATAAGCCAGTTTTCCATCTTCAACTTTGAGCCTGTCCACTTGCTAGGTTGGTTTGAACAACATTTCATTAATCAATTCACATTGTCACTCGCAAGTCCAAGACGGTAGCTAGTGGACGTATCTAAATTTCAAGATGGGAAATACCATTACAGGAAAGTTAGGGCTCTAAACATGGAATCAGTTCTTCCTTACGCTATGTCTGGCATTCATAGAAAGGCATAACGCTATGAATAATATTATCAATAGTGTTATTTGAGATGCAAAGGAACAAAAGGCAATTAAGCATTTCACCATTTTTACATAGGGCAACATCTTTGTTGACTTCCTGTTTATTTCCCTGGACAATATTGCCCCTTCCACAGAACGCTCTACACTTTAAGGAAAGATTCTGCTCCTAGGGAAGCAAGTTTTTTCTTTAAGAATTGAACCCTATTGAGAAGAGAAGCAAACACGACATTGGCACACATTATATTCATTTATCGTGCATCTACCGCAAAACTCACCGGATAATAGGGGTATGATAACATAATGTGATATCATATCACTGTAGATCTGCGCATGCGCGAATGTTATCAGGTCATGCCTTTAGAAGCGACCTCTGTAGTAGTATTTCAATTCTCATACCGACGTTGCCCCCGCACCTCAGCGAAACGAATCCATAGCCGCAGTATCGGGGCGCCGTTACTGCGGCTATAGATTCGTTCCGCTGAGGTGCGGGGGCAACGAATCCATAGCCGCAGTAAAGCGATCTCTGAAGACGATTGGCTAAATACCAACGTTGACCGTGATGGCAACGTTCGATTGGTTAAATGACGTCACCGAGACACGTCATAACGCATTCGCAACGTCAGCAAGTTCGAAGAAAACTGTGTTTGCTTTTCATTTGTTTGACTCTCTTTACGCCTGAAAATCTTCTAATGATGCAAGATAAATATAATACCATGTAAGTGTCTTTTGATATCATGTTTATCAGGCTCGACCAGAAACATGTCGGACTGGCTCGGCAAGCCTCGCCATTCCTACGCTGTTTCTGGTCTCGCCTGATAAACTTGATATCAAAAGACACTAACATGGTATTCTCTATTTCCCTTAATTATAGGTGAAAACGTCGAGTGACCTAGGCACTAATGTCAGATGCAGTGAAACACAGCTGAGCCAGTTCAACGATCTTCGGTTATCTTTGTCTGAGCTCAGACAATCGCTGTTGAGCGCCCAGAATCTTAGAGAAGAACTAGAACGAGACACGAAATCAAGGGTAGAAGAAATAAATTTAGCTGCACTACATATTGCTACGGACACAGGAAGAGCTCCCTTATGCACGTTCTTGGATAATCTTAATAGGTCACGTGAGTCATATAACACAAACAACAACGCTCCAGTAAATGACGACGAAGTAAAGAACCCGGTCAGTTCTAAGACACAGTCTCCCCTGCTTAGTGCATCGAGCGCTCCATTGCTGGAGCGGCCAAAGAGCGCCAGATCTTTCAAAATTCGCCTGCCAAAGAAGAAGAAAGGTGGAGAGAAGTCACCAAAGAAAGGGAAGAAAGAATATGTTCTAGTGCCACTAGTAACTGGGGTATTTGGGGATGTTCTGCAGAAGAAACCTAACGGAAAACCAAAATACACAGATGTGGCGACCATCATTTCAAAAGGCGCATCCCAACACAAAGTAATCCTTTTCTTATAATAATAAAATAGATTTCAATAGGTTCTGCTAAAACTGAGCAGCAACACGACAAAACCAACAAAGTGGCATGCGTCCAGTCTGATCAGAGTCTTTGCTGTAGGCAGAAAGATAGCTAAGGGTCTAAGCTATCTCCATGCTGTCGGCGAAGACTGATCAGTTGGGCGGGTATTCCAAGGCTGACCTGAGTCTTCGCTGGGCGCACATGGCACTTTGTTGGTTCTGTTGAGTCAGATCTATAACGACAACATTGTTTGCTCTCTGTCCGTCTGTCTCTGCCTGTCTTTCTGTCTCTGTTTTGCTTTTTATTTCTTTATTTTCATTACTTTTACAAAACGCGTTACGATAAAACTACCCCAATGGAAATGAAAGAATGAAGAATATTCACATATATGAATTATTGACAAATAATTGACTATAAATGAGCCGCGACACGACAAAACCAACAATGTGGTTGTGCGCCCAGCGCAGACTCAGATCAGCCTGGACATCCGCCCAGTCTGATCAGAGTCTTCGCTGTCCGCACGGCTCGGCGCAGACTCAGATCAGCCTGGGCATCCGCCCGGTCTGATCAGAGTCTTTGCTGTCCGCACGGAGGTAACTGAGATCATTAGCTACGATTTGAGCACTTAACGAAGAGTCTGAACAAACTGGGCGGATGTCCAGGCTGATCCGAGTGTATGCTGGGCGTACAACTACATTGTTGATTTTCTCGAGTCGCGGCTCAAATGTAAAAAAAAAAGGAAAGAAAAAAGAAAATCGGTTTATAAATTTCAAACGTGTTGTAAAAGGTACAGGTTTCCCGTAGCCTAGTGGCTGTAGGAGCAATGGGGATTAGAGGCCCATCGTGTCACGCTTGGGCTCAGCATATGAAAAGGTGTCGCCCATCCCTCTACTTTCGCTGCTTTATCCTTCCCTGATTCGAAAAAGGTGTACCCTGTTGACCGAGAGAGTTCTCCAGGCGCCGGCTGGCTGAACAGCAGTTCGAACCCACGACCTTCTGCAAAATTACTGAGCGTCTCTAACCACTCGATCGCGCGCTTTTATTATTGCCACGTTAACGTAATTCTATACGGTTTGCATGAAAATTGGCCTTTTATTGTATCAAATAATTAAGGTTTGGTATCGGAGACTGTATCTAGTACACTGTACTGGACTATCCCAAGAGTTCAGTTTACCCGTTTTATTTGGCAAACCATTGAAATGAAGCAGATTTCTCCTTCAGAATGTAGACACCACTACAGCAGCCAGGTACGAGAGGGACGCAACTTTAGAAAGGTTCGTACTTTTTCATTCTTATAATTATAATGGTTGTATCCCGAGAAAGCTTCGAGTATTATGAAACGAGCATTCGGACAGATGAGCCAAGTCGCGAGAAAATCATCAATGTGGTTGTGCGCCCAGCGCAGACTCAGATCAGCCTGGGCATCCGCCCAGTCTGATCAGAGTCTTCGCTGTCTGCATGGAGGTAGCTGAGATCCTTAGCTACTGTTTGAGCACTTTACAAAGAGTCTGTTCAAACTGGGCAGCTGCCCAGGCTGATCTGAGTCTGCGCTGGGCGCATGACCACATTTTTGGTTTTCTCGTGTCGCGGCTCGGATATACAAAATGGCCACGAGCTTGAGGCTGTCGATCAAATGTGTCTATTTTTCTTTGAATTTTCTCGCAGAAAACTAGTGCTTTCACTATCAACGACGACGTCGTAGTAATTCAATATGAAACTTTTTCGTAATGACGCAACGCTATAGCTACTGCTTGCAAAGTTAATCATATCGGCCTGGGCCCAGTTGTTCAAAGCATCGTTAGCCTTACGAGCTCGTTAAGAGGTCAACTTGTTAAGTACTTTACGACGTTATAATCAAATACACTGATGTTTTTGTTGAAAAAATGTGAGAAACTTCTCACATTTTTCAACAAAAAATATTGGCATATTTGAGATATTACCATTTGAAATTTTAATGAAACATTAACTAACGACATCATTTGTTTTGAACAACTGATCCCTGGTATTTGTTCAAAGCATCGTACACTTAAGTTTCGTTCACATGAGCACAGTTTCTGTGACAAAGTGGGTCTGTCATAGAAAAATATGCTCGCGTGAATAAAAATATGTCACATTTTCGTTGCCAAATTTATATGGTAAAGTTTGTGATATATCTGCTTACAACTGACCGACAAGCAGTGAATTATTACTCAACAATTCACTGCTAGAGCTGAACTATTTCGATTCTAACACTCAAAAACGCAGAAAAAGTATCTTTTTTATTCAACCTCACCCAAAATTCCTTCCAGCGCGTTCATGCTCCCGCCAATTTTTTTAACTCCATCGAAGATAAATGTACGTTTTTAAGGCAATTTTAGAAAGAAAAAGAGATTTTACACCGTCTAACGTCTCAAAACGTACCAAAATTACGTCAGTACTTGCAGTGACGTCAGCAATTCGACCCACGCGCTCCGTTACAGTGAATTGTTGCAGAATAAAACACGGCAACTTTCCATTGCTTCTATAAGCGCACTGTGTTAGAATACTATTTCTGTGACAAAGAAAATTTGGTCGTGTGAACGAAGCGTTAACAAAGTCGATTACTAAGGATTCGTTAAGTCGCATAGTGAGACACACGTAAAATCAGCTGTGCTTATTGTTTTTGCTCTAAAATGTGAGACGCTTTTTCGGCAAAAAATTAAATATTATAACACTGGTCGCCTATATAGCCTCTGCTAAAATCTAGTGATATATTGCGTAACAAATCAATGGGCGGATTAGCGTGACGTTATTTAGCGCCGTTCAGGCGTCATTTTTATTCGTTTGGTGACGTCAATTTTCATTTCCATGAGGATAGACGGTGTAACGTCGTTTTCTCGCACCAAAAACTTACGAAATACATGTGAACACCTCTGTTACAGTCAAAGTTGTTGGCGGGATTTTTCATGTAATCATGGCAGAAAACTGGAAAAATCTGAAGGAAACATTTGCGTTTTCATCGTTTCTGGCATGTTAGAATCGAAATAGATTCTTGCTAACAAGTGATTTGTTGCCCAATATATCACTGGTTGTCGGTCAGTCTTCAGTGACTATATTATTCGCGCTTCGCGCTCGTGACATATCACTTTACGACTGACCTCCAACCAGTGATATATTGGGCAACATATCACTCTAAGCAAGAATCTATTTCATAAATAAAAAGGCATTAATTTTGTGTACAGTGCATTTGAAAAAATAACGTATCGTTAACCAACGACGTCGTCAGCTTTGGATATCTGGAACATGATTGTTTTATCCATTTTTATTGTTGTTTTACTTTTTTATTACAGTCATTGTAAGAGGCTGTACTATGTGAAACCACTATGGGAAGATTTCATCACCCTTCAAGATCTCATGAAACCAAAGAAAGGAAGGTAATACATTCACGATTATTAAGGTAATGAGCACACTTATAGGGGAAGCAACTCTGTCAGTTTAATATTAGCCTCCCTTCTCAATAGGGGCCAACTCTTAAACGAAACAATCTGCTCCCCTAGAAACAGATTCTTTCCTGTTAGAGTAGAGCCCATTTTGGGAGGGCTACGTTGTCCAGGGAAGCAAACAGGAAGTCAAGAAAGTTGTTCCCCTTTGCAAAAGTGGCAAAGAAAACAAGAGCCGCGAAGCGAGAAAACCAACAAAGTGGTTGTGCGCACAGTGCAGACTCAGAACAGTCTGGACATCCGCGCTGTGTGATCAGTGTCTTTGCTTAGCGCTTAAAGGGTAGCTAAGGCTCTAAGCTACCTCCATGCGGACAGCGAAGACTCTAAACAGACTGGGCGGATGCCCAGGCTGATCTGAGTCTGCGCTGGGCGCACAACCACTTTGTTGGTTTTCTCGTGTCGCGGCTCAATGTCATGGAGTTGACCAATATATAATACATAAACGTGCATGAAAATGGCATAGGCTTAAAGTTTGAAATGCTTTCAACACTATTTGACCCCGCGACACGACATAACCAACAAAGTGGCATGTGCGCCCAGTGAAGACTCAGATCAGCCTTGGCATCCGCCCCGTCTAACCAGTCTTTGTTGTGCGCTTAAAGCAAAGCTCAGGGTCCAAGCTACCTTCATGCCGACAGCGAAGACTCTGATTAGACTGGACGGATGTCTTCTGCGCTGGGCGCATATGCCACGTCTTTGGTTATGTTGTGTCGCGGCTCATTTTGATTTGCCAGTGAGACCAGTGTGGCAGCCACACTCTGTCGGTCTTTCCATCACGTGTTCGCTTGTCAATTCATGTATGCAACTGGTTTAATAATGGATTGGTGGCATTTGGTTTCACACCAACTTTCAAAAGTATTTCAGTCATACAGAGCAGATGGAAGAATCACTGCAAATAGATCATGTTTACAATTAAAAAGATACCCCCACCCCCACCCGAAAGCGTCTTTTCTCACTTGAATTAAAAAGAAGTATTATATATATATTTCAGACAGTTGTTCAGCGAAACACAAGCCAAATTTGTCTGTGCGAATTTACTACTGGCCGCCGAGTTTCTACATGAGAACGATATAGCACATGGCGGCATTATGCCAAAGAAGGTTGTTTTCAATGATAAATACTACCCACAGATAGTAAGTATGTAGGACTCTCAGCCCGAAAAGTCCCACTGGCGCGCCCGATTTCTACACAATGGCCGATTCCAGACAGTTCTGAAATTCCTAAATACGTGTACAAACGGGGCAATTCTACTTACATGAGGTCAACATGTGATTTCAGTTTATGCGACTGTTATGACGCCATCTAGAATCAAAGATTTTGTAAGCGGTCCTCAGTTTTTGGAATAGCTTGACTGCGAGAATCGGTCACTTTGTCGGGTGGCCTTTGTTATGATTACTACTGGTAGGAATCACAAGTCGATTTGTCCCACAAATAAAAGAGAATTATATTCATTTCAGAATTAATTTTAGGTTTGAGAAAATCACACTTTTCCATTGTACGAATTGCAGGTAACATCTCACATAAATTTCGAGAGCATTGTCCAAATCTTTTCTTGCAGGCATATTTTCGCACCGCGGAGATCTTGACTGAACGCATAGGTCGGTTCCGAGAGAGGATGCCGCTCGAGTATACGCCTCCTGAACAATGCTACGAGGATATTTATGAAAACACAGACATCTTCTCTATTGCAGTCGTGGTATATGAAATGATATTTGGCAGGTAAATTAGTAACAAAGACTTAATCCCGTTTTCCATCTTCATTAAAAATGAGTGATATGTATAGACGTTATCATGCCGAGGATTTTTCATATTAAACATCAAGAAGCAATGCAAAAAAAAAAAAAACGCTTCTTTCTTGCTTGGTTTGTCTTAAAATTTTCCAACATGGCAAACGACGAACCTGGTACTTTTATGAGTGCAACCAAAACTATATTTTCCGATGACACTTGTAAAAAATATAATATTGGAAGGATCTTGTCACCCTTGGATGCAAACCGGAAGTCACAAAAGCTGTGTTTCTGTTTTTATTTTTCAAAGCTGCCAGAAAATATGGAGATCTACCAATGCATTTCAATATTATTTATGAAAAAAAAAAGTTTTTTTTCTTTGTTCCAGCGTTAATGAAAGTATAAACGACAAAGAGTCACGTGAAAAGTGAATGAAACTTTCCGTAAATTGGCAAAACTTTTGCACTGAAGGCTGACTGTTATATCATTTTGCAGTTTGGATATATGGGCACTATTCCATGTTTTCCGCCATTTTACGAAAGGGAACAATTAAAACGTTAGTGATTTCCTGTTGGCTTCTCTGGATGCCGTAACCTTCCAAAATGGGGTTTACTCTAAGAGGATAATTTTTTTCTATTATTGCCTTTAAGAGTAGACCTCTATTAAGAAGGTGGGGCGTGTGTGTGTGTGTGTGTGTGTGTGTGTGTGTGTGTGTTGGGCGGGGGGGGGGGGGGGGGGCAAAGATGCTTTGCAGAATTGCATATGTCCATTCACCGTAAGTAAAGCCTCTTCCGACATATTTCAGGACTCCCCACCGCGGCAAAAATGACTTCGAAACCAGAAGAAATTTGCTTACTTACAGTTTTACACCATATTTTGATAATTCCAAACTATCTTCCTCTGGACAGAAGTTCCTAAAACACTGTTTGAGGTAAGTAAAATTGGCACTGTCAACAAATTTAAACTGAAAACTTAAGTTTGTCGTTTAGGGAGAGTCGGGTAACTTCGGACAGCGGGTAAGTTCGGACACTGACATTGTTTCCTTTAGGTGTCAGTTGTTTGGAACTAAAAACATAATAACTGACCAAACAGTAAAAATCCTGATGAGACGGCTCATTATGAGCCGTCTCATCTGGATTTTCACTGTTTGCAATGGTATGTCCGAATTTACCCGCCTGTTCGAAGTTACCCGACCCTCCCCTATATGGTTCAGCACTGACCAATAATTCTAAATCTAGGTCGGGCATACATTTTGGATTACTTTTGTATTTTCCGTTGCACGACGGTGGCGATTTCCTTGATACACTCGTGCGGCTTATGCGGCACTCATGCTGCTTGTGTCGTAATTGATTGACAGGTGAAATCAACTTAGGTAAGACGAGTTTAGCTGAGTACGCAAGACGTTGCTAGGACGCCATTCCCATTATGCACTGGGTTGCAGGAAAAGGCGTGTTACCAATGAATGCAATGTAATGACGCATTGGAGAAAAGCATGGAGGGTGCTTTCCTGACCTACATATGCCGCCTAAGGCATAATGGGGCCAGGTTAGTACCAGGCTGATATGGACCAGAGCCCGGAGAAGATATTGTACGACGTTATCAAACGCCGAAAAGTTAGATCGTCCGCGCGTTCAAGCAGTCAGCCTTCCCTTGGAAAATGTATGCCTATAGGCGAAGACTCTGATTAGACTGTACATACAGCCCGGTCTTGGATGTTATCATTGGCATATGCCTCTGAGAATGCTTGTTAGCCTGGTTCAGCCTGGTCCGTATTATGCCTGACTGCTTTTCGGACCAGTGAATGCCTCCACTTCTGAAACGTAACACCGTATCCTACGCGACGGGCTTATGGCGGCTTTGAGAGACCGCAGTTTTCACAGAACGCATTTTTTCACACGTGTGTGATGAATACGGTCGTACTCTTCACATTTTGCCAGTGTGACAAATGCGTTCTGATTTTGTAGCAATTTTGAATAGAAGCGCATTTTTCACATATATGGCAAGGGAAGCTTAAAAGTAAATGATTCGTTTTCCCTTTCCAACTACAATTATGAGTTTGAATCTCAACTGAGCCTTCGGCTCTTTGGGAGTTTACATTGTCAATAAATTGCAGGAAAAGTATCTAAATTAGGGTTTCGATTTTTTTAGATATTACTTTAAGCTGGACTGAAGTGCATCTGATTAAATGTTAGGCCCATTTCGTAATATATATGACTGAACTATGCCTAACTGTCGACTTCGGCATTTTCCAGCTTTTCTGCATATGCATGCTTTATATTTGTACCGAGTTTCCTGAAACTACCTTTTAAAGTTATGATGCGAAAACGATTTGTGACTGACAGACAGGCAGACAACTATGGGAAAACGATATCTCACCCATGTTATCTCACCCAGGACCGGATAAAAATCACGAGCATTCAGTACATTGGTTGTAATGGAGGTCACGTATCTGCGTCGTCAAGTGACGTTGACGTTTAAGATGATTACGTCACGAAAACGGCAAAATGATGTCAGTTTATGCATGACAGACGTTGACGTAAAGAACCGAATGGCGGTCGTTGAAATCGGCGCCTTCTTTTAAAATCAAATAGAAACCTCTGAGGCACTAAAATTACGCATTTTAACAAGTTCTAAAGATAATACAAAACGTGGTGTGCAAGAAAAAGTATTTATCATGGGCGTGTGCTGCGGATAGAAAAATCCGTCACTCGGGATCACTGTTCGGCATCACTCGGCAAGCCTCGTGATGCCGAACAGTGACCCTCGTGACGGATTTTTCTATCCACACCTCATACCCATGAAAGATACTTATAATATTGCACACAAATTCCGCAAGGTCTCCTTCCGCTGCATTGCACAGTCCAACAGTCAGTACTAGAACCTGTGCACTACAGCCTACAAACAAGGTGAAGATTTTCCATATAGTCTTGTGGCCGTAGGGAAAGTAGTTGTTGGAGCCTATCGTGAACATCTTAGGCACAGGTTATGACAAAGGGAACCTGTACCTCTTCTTCCCTGATTCGAAACAGATACCCATTTCCTACTGGGATGTCAGAGTCAATTTTTCAGTCGTGACCCAGCTGGCGACTCGAACCTGCGACCTTCTGCGCGGAGGAGCAGAACTTTCTAGTCTTCTTTTATGTTTACTCTACCGTTTTCCGTCCACTATAACTTTCATAATTTCAGGGTTATAAAAATGTCAAGCAGTGAAAAATGCGTTTTTGTGATATTTTGTCATATTTTTGGGGTGCTGCATGCGATTAGAAAATTACGTTTTCATGGTACGTATCAAACGCATATTTCACAGATATGTGAAAAATGCGTTCCAATTTTGTGCAAAATACTCATGTGAAAAATGCGTTCTGTGAATATTGCAGTCTCACACGGCTTACATGTAGCAGTGTCTTGCGCATTTTACCTGAGTTGAGTTCACCTCTCAGTCCATTAATGCATGAGCAGCATGGCTGTCACGTGAGCAGCATGGGTCTCTCAAGGATGTCGTCATTACCATCAATAGTGCAATGGAAAAGACAAAAAGTAAGCCGAGAGGGTTTCCTAACAAAGATGTGATTATATAGGGCCAGGTTGGACCAGACAGACGCTTGTTCGTATACGGATTTTACATATTTTTTCATTCAAATCATACAAGAAAATAGGAAAATAGAGAGGATGTTCGATTTAGTCGGCATAAGCTCAAATTCTGTTCCACCGAATAAACACTAAAACCAGTATTTTCAGGCAGATCCATGCGTGAAAATACTTTTTTTTGGTGTTCAAAAGTGAAACAATATTCGATCTCAGACTAAAAATATCACCAGCCAGAATTCCTTTTTGATAATCTTTGGAATACAATTATTTGTCTGCTAGGTACTCTTATTTTGTCTGTTTTTCAGAAAGTCTGAGAGAAAACGGTTCAATCTTTTGGATTTGAAACGAAGACTATTTACATCTGTCCCGTGAGTAAATACTTTAGTTTAGAATATCATCAAATGGAAATTGTTAATCATTTCTTAGAGCTGTGTAAAAGATGAATGAGCCGCGACACGACAAACCAACAAAGTGGGTTTGCGCCCAGCGCTGACTCAGATCAGCCTGGGCAGCCGCCCAGTTTGATCAGACTCGTTGCTAAGCGCTTAATGGGTAGCTAAGCGTCTAATCTACCTCCATGCGGACAGCAAAGACTCTGATCAGACTGGGCGGATGCCCAATCTGATCTGTCTGTGCTGGGCGCACAACAACTTTGTTGGTTTTCTCATGCCGCGGCTCAAATGCTTTTTTATCATCAAGAGCGTGTCTTTCGGACTTTTGTGGTACTCTAAAATGGGTGAAACAACAGTATTTTACGTATACAATTTCAATTTACATATACAAGAGCGGACCTGTTGAAGAAATTAAACAAAATGCAGTGAACTACTTCTTTTGTCGCACGTGAGGCTAATGGTTCACGTCAGTACCACACTTTTCTTAAAGTTACTTTGACATAGAAAATGTAAAATCGTTTATGAATATGTAGAAACAGTTACTTCGACATAAGAAGGTATTTTGAAATATTAGTGCTACAGATAAAGGGTCAACTTTATATGAGCCGCGACACGACAAAACCAACAATGTGGTTGTGTGCCCAGCGCAGACTCAGATCAGCCTGGGCATCCGCCCAGTCTGATCAGAGTCTTCGCTGTCCGCATGGAGGTAGCTTAATCCCTTAGCTACCCTTTGAGCACTTAACGAAGGGTCTGATCAAACTGGGTGGATGCCCAGGCTGATCTGAGTCTGCGCTGTGCGCACAACCACATTGTTGGTTTTGTCGTGTCGCGGCTGATATATATGTTCACAGGTGGTTTGAGGACCTTGATGATGACAAGATGTTTGAACAAACATTTCCCTCTCCTCTTAAAACAAAGGTAAGACATTGTGCAAATTGTCAACGGGACAGAGATGTGTATTAAAAATTTCAATGCGTGCCAGAAAAGAAGAATATTTCTAGACAATTCTGAGAAACCTTTTATTACAACTTCCTTTGAAAGGCATTCAGGGTCACAACATATGTCAAATTGCATGGAGAAACATCAATCCAGAAAAAATGATTCTACAATTATTATCAAATAGTTCTGTTCTTTGGAGCTTTGTGTTTCAGTGTAAAAAATCTGACCAAATAAGGGGCCGTATTCATAAAACGACTTAAATGGTTGCTATGCTGTTGCTAAGGCTGAATTTCTATGAAGGAGATTCCCTACTACTATGAAATTTGCTCTGGAGGAACAGTCTTTTTTAGACTGTTCCTCCAGAGCAAATTTCATAGTGTAGGGAATCTCCTTCATGGAAATTGGGCCTTAGCAACAACATGGCAACCACTTAAGTGGCTTTATGAATACGGCCCCAGAAGAACGAACCGATTCGGATCCATTATAAGTGTTTCTGTGTGGTTACGTGAAACTGTGAGTCTGACTGACGCCTTGTCCGCCCGGACAGATTCCGTACAGTTTGCGCTTTAGCAAGGATATCAGAGAACATGAATAATAATCTGGCTCCGAGGTTATAAAGCTTGAGTATATTCTCAAACTCAACATAAAGCACACTGATTGGCTGCTTCCGAGCACATGCTCGGAAGCAGCCAATCAGTGTGCTTTGTTTTGAGTTTGAGATTATTCTCAAGTTTTATAACCCCGAACCCTGGCTCTGAGGTTTTTTAACTTTTTTCATGCTCAACTCAGGTGAGCATGAACTTTTTCTGCTAATAAATAGCAAATTACTGGTTAGCACATTTGATTTCTTGCTCATTTTAGTTGAGTATGAGATTTTTTCTGCTTATGAATATGAAAATGCCAACATTAGTTGGCATTTGCGTATTTATTAGCACAGAAATTTCATGCTCAGCTGAGTTGAGCACGAATACAGTTTTATATCCACAGGGCCAGGTTGAGTAGAAGCAGGACCTGACCTGGCCCCGAGGTTATAGTTGGCATTTTCATATTTATCAGCAGAAAAAATTTCATACTCAGCCAAACTGAGCAAGAAAACAACTGTACTTATCAGTAATTTGCTATTTATTAGCAGGTAAAATTTCATGCTCAGCTGAGTTGAGCACAAAAAAGTTTTATAACCTCGGGGCCTGAGCATACGGCGTTGCATATGATATAGAGAGGATCTTTTGAAATGAATCATATGTGAAACGAGCTTTTGGCGAATTCCATAATATTTCCAATCACATGACCACAAATATGAGATCCCGTTTATTATATGATAAATCCAAAAGGGATTTTTAGGCACAGAAGTGAGTGAGAGAGTGAACTCGGGTTTAACGTCCCACCAACAACGATGTCATATGGAGACGGGACCTCGGTTCAAAGTCTCACCCGAAAGACCGGAGAAGCGGGGAATCGATCTTGCGACCCCTGGATTGGTAGTCCGGAATGTTATCCACTACACTACAGCCGCTCCTTTAGGCACAGAAAGTTAGTTCAAATTGTCTGCTATTGTTGTTGCAGATTCACACTCTGAAGAAGGAACTGAAGAAAGAATCGGTACATGGTACAACCACGGATAAAGCTGCAGAGGAAACCAACGGATAAAACTGGTGAAACAAAAAATATATATATATGAAAAATGCAGATAATAAAGCCAATATTAGCAAATAAGAGTTCAGTGTGGTCAATATGCTTATAAAGAGCCACCAGGAACATGCATTTTCTCTTGAAGTCGTCAGAAAAAACTCAATCTTATCGCTTTGAAATTCATCTACCAATATCGTAGCTGGATGACTTGCGATTTTATATTAAGTCCTTTTGAACAGTATTTCAGTAATATCAGGACGATAGGAGGATGATAATAAAAGGCTTCGTGCAATGGAATCCCGTTTATGATGGAAAAGATTTCCACCTCCAGCAAGAACCGAACTTAGGACCGCTAGGTCAGCGAGCCAGCGCTTAATCCACAGAGCTACCGAATCTTCTCTCTGCCAATCGCACAAAAACAGTGGTCTTAATGTGATTCTCCTAAAATCTAGAGGTGAATGGATGCCCTTAAAGGGAAAGCAACTCTACAATTTTCAGTTTTGCGCTCCCCTCCCCCTTTCCCCCCTCCCCGCCCTCCTAGGGAATGCACTCCTCTAGGAACAAGTTCTTGCCCTAAGTACAAATCCCTATATGGAAGGGTTACGCAGTCAGAGAAAACAAACTAGAAGTTACAAAAGTTGTTTCCCTTTGAAAAAAAAAATAGAAAAGCATGGCAGTGTACCTAAACGCCGTAAAAGTCGATTATAGATTCGATTTATATCGGCGTTTAGGTACACTGTCATGTTTTTCTGCCTTTTTCAAAGAGGAACAACTTTTGACCAACAATGTATGAAGAAAACAATAATGGGACAATGAAAATCAGTGCAGACGCGATAGGTTTTTGTCGCACGGAGCAGTCTGGCATGGATTTAAACTGTCTAACCCGACAATCTGTCCCAATATTCCGGGTCATTACGGAACCTCCAAATGCAATGTAATTGCTTTGTGCTTATTAAGACATATTGAACGAGAAATAATGAGGTGAAAATGAAGACAATTTTCTATATTTGGAACAGAAATTCTAACTTCTAACTCGAAATGAAAAAGTAAAGGCTATGAAAGGTCAAATGATAAACCTGAACACTCTCTGAATGCTTCTTATTTACGTAGCTATTGTTTGGTATCCAGTTCATTCCGGAATTGCCATTTCTGCTGAAACACTTCCTTCCTGCTGCTTGGTGATATCGGCTTTCTCTGGTCTTAGCGTTTTAGGTGGCTATGTGGGAGACGCTTGTTCTCTCTTGGGTTCTCTGGTGCAGGCGTCTCTCACTTGACCCTGGCTCACGGACTGCACCATAATTGACCCACGACACGACAAAACCAACAAAATGGCATGTACGCCCAGCGAAGACTCCGATTAGCCCGGGCATCCGTCCTTTCCGAGCAAATTCTTCGCTGTCCGCATGGAGCTAGCTTAGACCCTTAGGTACTTTTAAGCGCACAGCGATGACTCTGATCAGACTGGACTGGGCGTATGATCTGAGTCTTTGCTTGGTGCACATGCTATTTTGTTGGTTTTGTTGTGTCGCGACTAATTTATTGTGTGCTCGGAAGAAAATTTTCGTTCCTGTCGAGATATGCTAATTACTTTTTTTTGGAACTTTTGGGTTAAGCGACACTGAAGTAGTTGAAACCAGAAACCTGCATCTGTCATGACTAAACGTGAAACAAAAGGAACATAACTAGTTAGTGCAGTTGTGTAAGGATTACCATGTTGATTATACTCCTTTATCATATGACGTCGCTGTTATTCAGTGGATAACGTCGTGTCATACAAAAAATCGTATGACAACAAGTGAAATAGCACCTTGGCGCGTACACGTAGCGTCATTGATAACGTCCGTGTCAACAGTGCGTTTTCTGATTGAAAAAAAGATGTTTATTAAATCTCATTTTAAAGGGTCAGAATTATGATAAACAAAATTTTACACTCCTGTTCATTCCAATGAAATTTACGAAACTCGCCGAAGGCTCGTTTCATAACTGCGTCTACGATATTGTTCGTATTATGGCGATTTTAGAAAGAAAAAGAGACGTTACATCGTCTTACGTCTCAAAACGTCACAAAATTTCGCCAGTGTTGTCAGTGACGTCAGAAATTTTGCTCTTTTAAAAACAGTGAATTGTTGCAGAATAAAACACGGAAACTTTCCATTGTTTCTATAGGCACACTGTGTTAGAATTAAGAAATAAATCAACCGTAGCAATTAATTGTTGAGTAATAATTCGCTGTTTGGAGGTCAGTTGTAAAGTAGGACTTATAATGAGTGCGGAGATAATTCGTTGTCTTCTAATATACAAAATCAGATGTGCTGGTATACTGTTGAAAACAAATGCACTGCAAAAGCTCCTCACATTTTGCGACGCACAGTGGCAGTTTTTTTTTTTTTGCATAAAAATGTAAAGGTTTCCCGAAGCCTAGTGGCCACAGGGGCAGTGGGGATTAAAGTCTCGCTGTATCTTGGGCACAACATATAAAAGGCGGAGACCCTCCCTGTCATTTCCCTGCCTCATCCCTTCCTGAATCGAAACAGGTACCCATTTACTGCTTGGATGACAGAGAGAGTTTACCAGTCGCCGAATGGCCCGATTGGGGTTTGAACTCGCGACCTTCTGGCAAGCTTCTGCACCATAACCAAGTCGCCAACCACTCGACCACGGCGCCTCTCTTGAGGATTTTGCATATACATAATATGATTTAAACTCTAGGATTTTGCATATATAGAGGTTATTAATCGTCCCATTTAAAATATGGGATAAAAAAACTCGGGATGTTTAAAGATCCGATAAAGAAACCTAGGAGTTAGGAGTTTCTTTATCGGATCTTTAAACATCTGGAGGTTTATAAATCCCATATTTTAAATGGGACGATTCAGTAAACTGTATATTACATTCGTATATCCTGCATCAACAGAATATTTCCATCTGTATTACCATATTTTAAATGGGACGATTCAATAAACTGTATCATTACATTCGTATGTCATACAACTAAAGAATGGTTTCAAGAGTCCTTCTGAGAGCCTGTACTCAATATATTGCGTGAAAGAATACACGAAAAATGAATTAGTATGACCGCAATTTTGTTTTCTGAAAGTGCCAAGGTTTGTCAAAATAAGAATGATTTACTTGCCCATGGAACCTACATCATTCCTTTACAATCATTGTCTGTGCGCCTACTGGTCCCGACGATCCAAGGCTCGAAGTAAGACCCACGGCTATGAACTGAATTATATGGTTTTTATAGCACGATGCGGAGCGTGTATGATAAACGGCAATGCAGTCCTACATCTGATGAATCGTAGAATTATTCAGTTGAGCGCACCAGTAATACACACCAACGTTTGTTATAGGTTTGACATTTGGTAATTTAGCGTCTGTTGTTTTCTCAATATCATAAAAGGCAACTCTGACGCGTTTTATAGCTTCAACTGGGGTCGAAAGATACACTTTGAAAATAGTTCTCAAAGCCGGTATCCGGCTGTACATCATTATTTCCCTAGTGGAAATAAATCCTCTCAGAGACCTGGGAAAGAGCATATTTATGTTGGCAAGAAATCCTTATATTTCTTTGCTTAGAATGTAATATAATATGTTTAAAAATCAACTGTAACTAACGACGTCGTCACTGTGGCCTAAATTCTTTAAAGGACCAGGTATGATTTGGGCCATATTTGGCCCCCTCATTTATGAATTTTCAAAATTGCACTTCTTTAACCTCTGTTCATGTAATGTATGAGTTTAAACCTTTAACCATCAATTCTGACTAAAATAATTCTGACTAAAATAATCTATACTCTCATGATATTCAACTTCTTCTGAGCCTCTAAATGTACCCCACCTCAGCTGATTTTGGCAATTTCGGCCATTTTTGGCTTGCATTTGGGCCAAAAACTACCTGAGCGCAGACAAATGCATAGCTGATTTTTTTTGCATAATAATGCATTTTAAGAACATCAACAATGTGTGAAAAATTCAGCTGTGCACTTGCCTGCGCTGACATCTAATTTTAAACTTTTCTACATAAAATAACGTCATTGACAACGGTTGCCTTACAAGGACGGGCGTGCGACAGGAACTCTTCTGGCAGTGAAGGTAGACATTCTACGGATCGCCAAGAAATTTTCCTAAATAAAAAATCAAAACAGACCCCTTTACCTTCTTTTTGATAAGTAATACTAGAATGTATGATGCAAAACATCGTTTTCGCTTCTTCATTCATGACGACGCTTGGCCTATTGTCAGAGACAACTCCTGATTCTGAAGGATGCATGCAACTGCAATGTTGTTGCAATCGGGACAGCGAATAAAAGACGGGACCGAAAGACGGTACTTGTACTACCGCTGAGCCACTTGGGGAACGTCGTTAGGAGAATTGAAATAGTAATAGTAAGTAGTAGTAGTACGATATTTGTACTCATGAATCCATTAATTGGTGTTGGTGGTGATGGGAGATAGGTGTGTGTTTCTCTCTCTGTGTGTGCGGGGGGGGGGGGGGGGGTGCAGGGGGCGGGTTGCAGAAACATGCTTCAGACCTCAAATCATCAAACAATATTTTTTATGCATATCACTTGTAAGATTCTCTTTAAATTGTATGTCAGAGTTGCTTCCATTTCATAAATAAAACCAAGTAACATCAAATTGGGTATTGTCTGACTGAGAAATGACGGGGTCACGCCCGTTTTTCAATATATCTGCTCGATATACTTTACCAACAGATATTCTTTTGAAGTGTCAAACCACAAAAAAAGTAAAAACAAATTAAACCTTGTTCGAAATCGTGCACGATTTACACTAGTACGACTTCCTTGCATTTTTCTGCGCCCTGCAATACAGCAGTTACTGATACAGGAAAAGAAATACTTGGAAACGAACATCGCAGGTACATGCATTGGGCACTGGATGTTCTCGACCTCTGCGATGCGAAGAGGAATTTGAAAAGGAGGCGGTATGAAGCAGAAGGAGCGAGAGAATACAGGAAGGCTTACATAAGGGTTCAGATGCCCTGAAGAGAGCAAAGGAGGACTGATTAAGTAGGGATACTCGATGCAAGGAGATTGAAACTTAATACCTAAAATAACACAACTGCAAGTGAGCACATCAGCTGGTGTGGATTAAAATTCAGTGAACAGGGTAGATCCTAACTATCCAGAACAAGTCTGGGACATGTCTTACAAAAGAATGATAGACTCTCAGCAGATGGATAGAAAATTGCTCTGAGCTATACAATCATGATTGTTATGGCGACAATGCAGTTCTGGACTGCACTCAGCGTCAAAACGAAGATCTAAAAGTGATCCTTTGTGAGGAAGTTAAGATTGCAGTAGTAGCTCTAAAGACCGCCGTAGTTGATAATAGTACCATAGTAACAGCTTATCTATGGCAAAGTAGGAGCAATGCATAGTTTAATCAAAATATTCATTGCCCTTTGTTTCCAATACCTACGGTTGTTTATATAATAGGACAAAGATTGTGAATTACCAAGTTTCCCTGTATTACGGTATAATAACTCGGTGTCTTAGTTACCCCACCCACTCTCATACATGAAATACACGACTATCATTCTGATCATTTTGCTGATTAGCTTCATTAAGAGCGGTTTTTATTACATGTATTACTAAATATAGTAACAAATATCTTGGATACGCAGTCCAATATGGCTCGTGATTTCTTTCCCCATATCAGCCCGCTCGCGCAAAGCCATATCGGCCCGCTCGTGCAGCCATATCAGCCCGCTCATTCTAAAACAAGATGGCGGCACGCAAACTGGAACAGATGTACTTTTATGGCTTGAGCGACTGGATTTATTGATATCGGGGAGAACAGACCGACAGGGACTGCCAAACGACTGAGAAAGTTTGCAGAGACTGTTTGTAGAGATTGAAATCGAAAATCGTAAACACAACGTGAGAGTCTTTACAGACTCAGATAGTGAGAACAATCCTTCTAAATAAAATTGAAATGCATATTGTAAGTTTTTTTTCTCTGTCTCTCTTTCTAAGAATTGCTCTCTGTGAAATCCCCTTTAAATCTTTGTATTTCTAACTTTGTTTGAAAATGATTGCATATATGTAGTTTTTATGACGTCATGTTTATTGAAGGGTGTCAGCACCACAGCGGCAGTGTGTGCGTGCGTACTTTGCAACGTAACATTACGCCAAAAACAATCGGGTTGATGTATCGTCCAAATTAGTTCCGTTTGGTTCAATCAGTATAATGATTTAGGGAAAAGTGCAGAATACATGTAATAAAAAGGTTACGACATGTCTAGTGTCGCATTGCCAGGCATATCGGCCCGGCCGCTCCATATTAGCCCTCGGGCCTAAAGGCCCTCGGGCCAATATGGAGCTATCCGGGCCGATATGCCTGGCAACGCGACAATAGACATGTAATAACCTCTAAGTATCACATATATGGTTGATATATTAATAACTTAAAAAAAATCGTGCGAAAATAATGAACCACACGATTAAAACAAGTATAAGAACAAGTACGAGTATGAAAGATATCTAATTTCTTGTTTCGCTCCATCTACTTTTTTTTTTTTTTTTTTTTTGAAAAACGTTGCAATGGAAACGGTTAGGGTAAATAGTTTACGTTTATTTGTTTGTTTATATAACAACGTATATAAAAGGAAGCGCATAAAAAATCTGGTCTGTGTTTGCAAAACCAAGTCAGCAGTTATAAAAAGAAATGTGTTCATTACCATAAATTGCTATGCAGTTTCAATGTAAATCATAAGTTATCTCCCTTTTTTCTTTCTTAGAGATAAATGTTTACCTTGAATGCAAAATATTTTTATAAGCTTTATATCTTTGTTGTTTTTGTATTCATTTCTTATTATTTTCAATTTATCAACTCGCGAGAATAATGCAAAGTTTATCCATACCCCCATATTTTTTAAATATTTTTTCATCCGATTATTTTCAGACTAATGCGAGAAAAAGTGACTGCTGCACATGAATTGATCTTGAAACGAATGGTTTATCTCAATTCCCTTGAAAGACAAAATACTGCAATTATGGCATGCCCCTAAAACGCAAATTTTCGATTGAAAAACAGTTTAATGTTGCATTTCTGTAATCCGACAATTTCAGTGCTCTATCAAGAGTTATCGCCCTTCATGCACGTGATAAGATGCAGACCAGTAAATGTCATAGAGATTTAGTATTAATATTACATACATTATTAGATCTGATACTTATCATATACTTTTAAATTCCTTTCTTTGTTATATATGGCAAAATATATCCCTACTCCCTAAATTTTGCTAAAAATCAGGCCAGAACTGCATGAACAAACAAACGGCTGTAACTTTCCTTGTACAACCCGTAACATCTCCATTTTCTAGATTCATATTGTTGACAAGGTGACTAATGAAAAAAACAATATTTGAATAAATTTTGAGAGGGGGCCAAATATGGCCCAAATCATACCTGGTCCTTTCAGTACTTAGGTTAGTTCCAATTTCCGGTGAAAAAAATACTCATAAAAAATAAAATAAAATAAAATGAATAACAATAACATAAATCTCTATGCGATGTGAATAACTCATGAAAGACCCTGTTAGTTTTTCATAAAGGAATGTCACAGAATGTCAATGTTTTAATGTCACAGACGACACTAAGTCTTGGTGCGTTTTCAGAAGTGTTTGTATTTACAAAAGAGATAAGGTTGTTTGTACTTCTTTGACGTCATTCACATGCTTACATGTTACCTTTCACCGTGTATACGTAATGCCGAATAAAATCCACCGCTGATTAAACCTGTGGAAAGCCATGCTTAAAGCAAGAATGGGGAATCTTCTGTGATGTCATCGGACATGATAAAAATGCGCAAATGGGACATATGCGTGATTTTACCACGTTTTGATACAGCAGTAAGTTTGCCGATGAATTAAATGTGAGTCGACTGATAGGTGAAAAGCATAAAACTTTATATAATGTTTTGTTTTGTTCTCTTGTTAGGAATTTAGCTTCCAGACGATAACTGTCGCACGCAAGAAATGCGTATTATCCTATGCTAAGACCTTAACCTATAAACTTTCAAACATTTGTGTAACTTCATGTGCCTTAGAGCCTTGTGTCGTTTTTATGCGTCTGTCATAAAATCCAAACGTGCTATCTGTGTGCAGTTTTATTTTGCCAGCAATTCCCTATCGAACTGTTTCAAAGAGAACATGTGCGTCATAGCAGGATTCTAATGGATAGCAAATAGATTTATTTGCTTGAGGACGCTAGGAAACCTGTTGACATTAAATAGCAAAATCATATAGATATTTTTCGGTCTGGCTAATATTGGCCGAGAGCTGTGTGGTTGTATCAGTTTCATATAAGTTTCTTTTTCGAAAGAGAGATACAGAAAAAACCTATAGTTTGTGAGTGGAAGCTGAAACTGTTTCTTATTTCTCTGCAAACCTATTGCGGAATCTCTTTAGGGTAAGGAGAATAATCTGACCAGGCACCCAACGTCAAACTGACGTCGCACGTGGACGTTGTATAAGCGCCCTTATCTCCACTTTATACGTTGTTCAGGCTTTGTCTAGACTTTTCACTGGGGCTTCTAGTTCCTGCTCATCAGTAAGAGTAATGATGCCATCGGAAAACTGCAGATTGGTCTGCCGCATATGAGCGTCCCCCTAAACATTTTGAAATACTAGATACTACTTCCTGCATTCTCACTGGGTGGTTGCTTAGTTCCGGTGGGCGTGATTTTTTCTGACAATCGTCAACGATTTTTTCTGACAACGGTCCCGGATTTTTTCCAAATCGTCAATGATTTTTTCTCCGTGACGTCATAACAGAAAACCGATGCGACAAAAAGGTGAGTTTAGTCGATTAAAACATTTATTTACAAATCATATGCTTATTCTTGGTAGAGATTAGGCAAATTAGATAAAATACACACGTTTAACGTGGTCAACAGATAAAAGAAACCTGGAAATTTTCGTTTAGGGTACATCTTGAAGAACTGTCCTCTATGTCTATGTCTGCGAAGTTTACCATAGGGTAACGTTAGTTTTAATCATAAATCGGTGTTTGGAAAAATGTCTCATTATTTTTTGACACTTTACAATAGTATTAATAGGTCTGTAAGCCCTTTTTCATTTTTCATAGGTCACGGATTTTTTCCTACAAGTCCCAGATTTGCTCCTACAATAGATTTAAAGCGCCTGATTTTTTCTGACAACGCAAACCACAGAATGAGTAGTTATTATGATACGTTATTGCGCATATATTGAACAGCAAGATAAAAAAATGCTTCAAACTTAATTTTGGTGCATAAATGGATGACAAAATATTTGTTGGTTATCGAAAGACCAGCCTTTCCATTGTATGCACCATGTAGCCCATTCTATTGCTTCAAATTTCGGTTGTATATTGGAGTGCGTCACGGTCAGACTACTTTTTTCTCCTATGAGGCATAGTAAATCTACATTGTTTCTCCAGAATTGTGCATGCGTGCATACGTGTGTATGTATGTGATTCCAAAGCATCAATATTTCCTTTTGTACTATCTTTGGTGTACAGTGCTTGCCTGTTCCTCACAATCCTCACCATAGCCTAGTGTATGTGTATAGCAGACATGTGTCATCTACCATAACTGGTACTGCTTACTACCTCCTTCTCTGTCGCGAGCCACTTACTTTGGCATCTTCGAATGGCGTCTTTGTACGGTTCGGTCGACAGCACTGGTAAGCAAATTGGTATTACCCCCGTGTGTACTCGAAAAGTAATCAACTGTATAAATGTGCGCAAACAAAATTTTACCTGGAAATTATCTGGCAAATCGAACAAGATGGTGGAAACACGTGGGTGGGAGTAGATCTCCTGACCTTAATTTTGCGTAGTTTATGACGCCACATCAGAGATCTCGTGACGTCAAAGGTCTCAGTGACGTCAGACTATCTACTGATGGCATTTTACTCAATGTAGTTTATTCAAACAGCAATTGGGTTATATAAGGGATTCACGAGTATGAGTAGGCCTAGGGCCGTATTTAGGGATGAAGGGCCTACTAAATCAATGAATTTGCTAATAGGGCTTCCACTCCAAACTTTTTATGATATGATTGGCACTCTTTGGTTTTGCTTTTGTTAGACACTTCCACACCATCCTCTAGGGGCAAACCGCGTTTACACCCGATATCATACCACTAAACATGCTGAGAAACAGCAGCCCAGGTAACTCAAACTGTGTCCATTTACGTTTGAGCAAATCCATTTGCTCAAACTGGCTCTATGCTTTTGGATAAGAATAAAAATGTTCGGACACAGATTTTATCATAGAAGTGTTATCCAAAATTCGGATAAACAAAACTTCTGATAAAATGGGCGATCATTAACATAGAATTTTTATCCAAAATTTGGATAAAATTACATGCTATATGGCATAAAGTTAATTGTGTCCAAACACTGACACTTTACGTGAATGAAATCCTTGTTCGAAAATCAATTGTGAAAGCCGGGAAAGCTTTATCCAAAATTTGGATAAAACTTTGCAGAAGAGACACCACCTATACATTCATTGATTATATTGATTTCTCACTAGACTATTGCTATAGCTTGCCGTTATCCAAATTTTGGATAAAAATCAAACCAGCCGGGACAAAGAAACACTCTGTCTTGACCTACACTGCACCCAAACGCAGAACCTAAAATTTTATCCAAAATTTGGATTAATTATTGTGCAAGGAAAGCAATACACCAATTATTCAGTAATGTATTCACTTTATCCAAAATTTGGATAAAATCAAACTGGCTAGGAGAAATGATATTCCTGCCTTGAAATACTCTGTACCAATGAACAGCCGTAAGTCTTATCCAAAATTTATATAAATCACCTTACAAATCATTTGTTGAAAATTCGCATCGGTTATCATAGCAGTTTAATCAAAGTTTAGCTACCTCAATGCTTTTTGCCAACAACTGTCATCAACAAACTGTATCAAAGCACAGACGCATAACACCGACATGACTGTTGTACGATAAATTATTCTTGTTATAGTTTTGATAGTCAATTACAAACTGAATGGATACTCTAATAAAAATTATTCTCACACTACAGTTTCTTTTCTGTATGAGTTCTTTGTCAGGAGTTGTTTGGCATGAATATAGTGACTTATAATAGGAATATACAATGAGTGCATTGTAAATAACTTAGGATTATCAGTAAATGCAGTAATAACAAAATGATTTCTTCTGCATAAGACATACTTTGGTAGTCATAACGGTAGCTCGATTTAAACCATTCTCTTTTGACAGTGCAAGAAGAAAACTCTCCTTTTTTTTAAAATCTCATCCTTAGTATTTGTGCCTAGATTTCTCTACAGAAATTGTTAGAATGTGTCCTTAAAATTCATAGCTGCATCCTAGATTCCATAGCATATTTGTGGAGTTCGGGTGCATTAATTCAGAATCCTGGCACTGTTTTTTCCTTTCGTCGTTCTGTCGTGCAATCTGAAATAACAAAATATACAATTTTGTAAAAAACGATACTTGGTGTTTTATATTTTTTAGACCTTTCAGCTGTGCATAATATTTAATCCTAAAGTAATAGCCGACAGCGCTTTGTAATTTTCAGTGTCTTACAGTATTAACTACATTTCTTTTGATTCTACTTACTTGTCTCAAGTTGCAATGCCAATGGCGGGACTGTTTCTTTTTTAAGGTGGTGATTTTTGGTATATACAAAAATCTGAATAAAACCATAAAAAATTTAACATATCTCCCCGAAAATTAGCAGGTTTCTTACTTTTGTTGTTCTCTACAGTGTAGAATACAAAACAGAGGGACAAGCTGTTTAAAAAAGTGTTTTACATAGAAAGATCAAAGGGTAATTTTCTGCGCAGAAATCTAAAAACTTAAATTCATTGTTGAAATTGTACTTAGCTCTGAAGGTACTTTAGTGCATTAAAAAGAACGTCCTAGCAATTATTTGTTCCAGCTCTGTCTCAAATAATTTTTGTAAGCTAGACCAGGTAAAAACAGTAACTTTTTCTCAAATGTCTGACCATGTATATAGTACATGTATAATGGTTGCAATCATTAAATACAGGTAGGGCAGTTATACCTGTATCATTCCTACTGATTTGGATGACAGAAGGGCAAAGGCCAACTGTGCTTACAGTAGATGCGGGTGGGGTTGTTTGGACATTTTTTTTCTCTCATCTACCATTTCTGTCTTTCTCCCTCTCTTCGGGAGACGGTCCGATATAGACTGAAATACTGTCTCAAAGGGCCGTTAAACCCAAACCAACCAAACCAATACCTGTGTCATACTCACAGTATAAATATACATTACAATGACCAAGACAGGTGTGTTATTGAAATTATTCAACCTTGAAAATAGACTCTACTGTGTATTTTAGACAAATATTTGGACACAGGCTGCATCTTTATTTATCTGCACAGCCTGATAATGTGCAAAAAAATTGGAAAAAATAATTGCTAGGATGCTCTTCATAATGCATTAATTTATGTTCAGACCTACTTTCATTTTGAATAATGATGGTCATTTTTTAGATTTTTGCGCACAAAATTACCCTTTGGTCTTTTCTTATATAAATTCTTTTTAACTTCAACAAGTCCTGCATTTTGGGTTTTCTGAATTGTGAGAATTAACAAAAAGAGGGCTAAGGTTTGGGAAGATCTGTTGTATTTTCAGCATTTTATGCAGATTTATGTCTTTGCCCCAAATCAGTGATAATCACCACCTTAATAAACATATTTAAGTTAACAGTTAAGGGTATTTAAGTTTTACAAAGATGGCATGACAGTTAGCATAACCTTCATGAGCTGAAATTCAGTAGTCATTGTGTTCATTATCAAAATTATTTAGACAAACTGCTGTTCGGTTAGTTTCGCAAATGTTTAAGCTTCTCGAAGACTTTAGATGGACAATGGGCGGACTAAAATATAATTTGTTGTCACTATTTACGAGATGACGGAAAATGTAACAATCGTGACATACTATAGGACAAATAAATTTTCCTTTCGAAGCAGTTTATATCAGTGAAGAACTAATGAAAATAAATATTATTACCAGTCACTGAAATAGACATAGCATAATAAATTTTAACGACAATAGAAAAAAGATTCTAAAAGTTAAGCGTTTACATTATGAAAGATTGTAGGATGTCTGGAATTCCACATGCATAGGAAGGATAGCTCTTGCAGTATCTTACTCTTTCTTTAATATATGTTTTGTGTAGGAAGTATAAAATAAAAGTATAGACATATGGTATTACCTTAATATATACTTTATATAATTGCTTATTGCATCATAGCATTATCTATATAGTTTAACTATCACAAGTGATGCATTAGAGGATGGTCGGGTCGGGCGATGGTGCTGGGTATAACTTCCAGTGCCGGGGCGTCCTACTTATTTGGATAAAAGTAGTGCATGGTCTTACTGTGTTTGCTGTAGGTGCGGATGTGGAATGTTTGGACATTTTTCTCTCGCCTATCTCCCTCTCTTTAGGAGACAGCCTGATATAGACTGAAATACTGTCTCAAAGGGTCGTTAAATCCAAGACATCAACCAACCAAGCACTCATTATGCAGGCATGCTATGGGGAGTGGCTGCGTGTTTCACTGTATTTCCT
Source organism: Ctena decussata (assembly GCA_963989385.1). Classification (NCBI taxonomy): domain Eukaryota; kingdom Metazoa; phylum Mollusca; class Bivalvia; order Lucinida; family Lucinidae; genus Ctena; species Ctena decussata. The sequence goes on along the minus strand of OZ022501.1, from coordinate 4,382,861 downwards.
CATTAATGCATTTAAAAAACAGGCAAGCAATAAAACTTAGAGTCTGCATGCCTTGCGTGTTTGTGACAGAGCTTTGTATACTACAATTAACTGCAACAAAAGATTGAATTTTTCGCACTTAATGAATCAACTGTAAAGATATGCAATAGAAAGAACGGCCATAAAGGCCCAATATCTGAAATGATCCTTTTGTTTGATTTTTTTTAACTTACGGGTTTTCTTCAGATAAACACCCAGTAATCGAAAACCTGACATGTTAAAAACAAAATTTGGGCGTTAATTTCAGGGTCCAAGAAAGTACAGAATTTTATTGACTTATTTTGGACACAGAATCATGTCGGATCGTCTTTTTGGAAAACTGTACATGTTAAATAATTTCCGTAGATTTTACGGTTGAATACCTGACAACCAGCTGTCAGTCCATTCCCGTTATTTTAACGGGCACCTGTCTGTAGAACATTTTTTTGAAATCACGATATAGTAGAGTTACGTAAACTGATTGTACTCGAGAATACTTTGATAGTGTCGAAGAGCTATATGACCAAAACAATACCTGTCTTATTATACTCTGCTCTGCGCGATGATTCCTGCGCCTGTTTACAGGCGCCCGTAAAATAACGGGTAAAGGTCTGGCAGCTGGTTGCCAGGTATTCTTCCATTAAAATCGACGGATATTTTACCGTGTACCATAGTTATCTGGCCAAACTTACAATACATGACATTTTCACAGTTTCTATGGCCTTTGCAAACTAACTATTATTCGGGCTGCGGGAAGCAGCAATCAAAGATTTTTCATATAAGATACATATTTAAAAGTAAATATTTAAGTTCTGAATTGTAAGATCCTTTGGGAGCAAGGAATACACCAAAGACATGAAAATAGCAGACTCGGTTTAACTGAATCTTTTAAGACCAGGAATGCAATATGCAACACTGGCCTGGCCCTGGCTGAAGCAGTACTCTAGTTTCAAAATGACTTAATATGAACTCAATATTCCCAAAGGACCAGAAAAAAATAATCTGCACTATGATGATGCACGGGGAGACGTATAAGGCCGACAGAAAAGAAAAATAAAACATGGGTCCATTTTTTTCAAAGTCTATCTACAATATATTCATCCTAGCATCAGTGGTTTTCCTAGGATATTTGGGAACAAACAATCAAATATTATTTTCAAGAAAATGAGGTTAACACTGTAAGTGCAAGGCCGATAGACATGAAAATTTACGTGACCACTAGTTTTTTAATGAAATATCAATGCCCCAGCAGTTACGATTTTTGCAAGAGAGTAATATTATTTACGGATGCATAGGCAGCTGAGCCAAAACGAAGCTGGGGACATTAAAAGGAAGACGATGTCTGGGAAATACTTTGTCTCGCCTGGAGCGCAATCAATTTGTCACAAATTGCAGCCAAACCAGAAAACGCGACGCAAAGTTCATGCCGCCATCGACGACACCAGCAAAGTGATAACTATGGTTCGTTTCTGCTAGTTGCAGGCGAGAGAAAGGCCGAACATAAGCAATATGCCTTAGGAATTTAGTTTACAAAGTATTTTTTATTACGTAATACCTATCATACCCATAACACTCGAATACAAACAGACCCTTTCAAGACCAGCCCTGACACGCCCGACTCCACGCCGCTAAAAGTGGCGATATTTGTAACCATGCCAGAATTCGGGAAAAACTCACTAACATAAACCTTAATATGTCTGCTTCAAAAGCTTGAAATATTTATAGATAATAGTTTTTAGAATTTGGAATAACAATCATTTTAGAGCCATCATGTAACAATTAGAAATGACGTATTTTATGACGTTACTTAGATAAGATGAAAGACGATGTCGCATACGCTTTGCTAGACATGAGTAGCATTGCATATTTGCTTACCTACTGACGGTTGATTATTTTCGCTGGTTTAAATGGAATGTTTTTCTTTGCTTCCTTCAGATTAGAATAAGGGAGTTTCTGTGAAGCGTTACTGATTCAAATGACGTCAACGTTAATCCGTTTTCTGTTAGGATGCAAAGGGTAAACTACCAGTACAAAACAAACCAGATAGTAGCGAGGTGGGAATACAATAATCTGGCCGAAAAGTATACATGAAAAATGTAACTGCCAATTACGGAGACATCGGGCGAAGGTATCACATGCCGAAATGTGGCTTTACCGCCTATAAAGTATACATCCGCAAAGAAATAATGTACATATACGATTGTAGAAATGTTTATGTTTTTCAATTGTAAGAAATGTTTCACGTATTAGTTAAGATACACAGCTTTTTGTGCAACGCAGCATTCGATTGAAAGTATCAATGTAATCACAATGCATATTATGTACGAAGCAATGAACGAAGAAATGGATATGCATGAATTTATTTACATATTGTTATAGAGTTTATCACTACAAGTCATAGAGTTTATCACTACAAGTCATACTGCAAACGTTTTGATATTATATCTATACTAATTTCAATAAATGTAACTAGCATTTTTAGGTTTACAAAAAAATAGAATAATGGTTACAAATATATGTAAATCTTCTAACATTTCGATCGAAAAAAAATAAAATAAAAAAAATAATCACGGCTAAAACCTTGCCAGGAGTTCTTTACAAATACCAACAGATTCAGATAACAAAACAGACAAACAGTTTTAAGTTTATTTTAGATTCTTTGCATCCCATGAAATTTTAGCGTTAATGTATATAACGTTTCTCTTTCTTTCTTTTTTTTTGTTCTTCAGTATATATGTATGTATAAAAAAATAGAAATGATAAAATAAATTCACAGTTCTTAGCTTCTCACAAATACTGTGGGCCAATTGGTCAATGCTTTAGATGCTAAAACCACTCAGGGAAGTCGAAATTTGTTACAGACAAATAATGCTTTATGGCCCTCGAGAATTCAATTGGCCGTCAGTATACTTTGATCTCTGTGGCCAATCAGATGAAAATAAATATGAAAGGTCTGAAATGGCCTCGGTCGTTAATCTTAGTCCTAGATTCCTTCAAGAATAAAGCCATAAACATGTCAGTAATAATTAAAATTGGTTTTTAGCCACTGTTAATAGCGACAGAATTTGAAGGCTCATCAATTATGAAAACATGGAGCAGTAAAAGCCTGTCTGAAATTTGGAGAAAATGCCATAGCCTGGCCGAAACATATTGTGCCAGTGAAACAGTAAATACCCAGATCAGTCTATCGGATCACTCTTTCGTATCTGTTGACCCTTTTCGAGCTACTGAGTGAAAGAAGAGAACAGGTCAGTTTGTAAATTTTTGAAAATTGATAGCACAAGTTGTATCCATCCATAAATGGGACAATGGCAAACAGTGCAAACCCAGATTATCGATTATTCATTTAACAATAAGTTATTGTTCGAAATCAACTGTCAAAGTTTTGAAAAAAATTCTGTTTTAATAAAACAAAATATCGTTAACCCGAAATGCAAATTGTTTATATCGTTACGATAAAATATTGGTTTTGGCTTTTGTATATGATGTGGTCATATAAAGGACATGAACAGACTCGGTGCCAAGAGATGAACCCTCAGAGCCTCCTGGGAAACATCGTTATGAAAATTAGGCAGGAAAAAAAGCATTTTTCTGATTTGTGAACAGTATCCCAACGCTAGTGCAAATTAATTCTTTTAAATTTGAGTAAAATTTACAATCGCCGCGAGTTCAAATATTTTAGGGGTGGTTGGGTGGTGCGATCATGCTGGGTATAACTTCCAGTGCCGGGGCGTTCTACTGATTTGGATACTAGTGGGATAAGGGCCTACTGTGCTTGCAGTAGGTGCGGCTGGGGGTTGTTTGTACATTTTTCCTCGTCTATCATTTCTCCCTTCTTTCTCCCTCTCTTTGGGAGACGGCGCTATTAGACTCAAATACTGTCACAAAGGACCGTTAAACCCAAAACAACCAACCAACCAACCACATCTATCTTGGCCTAAAGAGTATTTCCTTCGTAACAATTTTCAGATGCTAAATTGTATAATTTTGAAAGTATGGTGTAAATATTTCAAAGAAGTATTATTTATTTTTATTTTTATCATTATCATTACTGATAGTAAGCAATTCGGCTGACAATTATTTGATGCTGTTACATATTTACACACAACACAGTGAGATAACAGAATACTGAAATGCAGCAATTATCCCACTGGGCACACAACGTTGAATCACCACTGAATTCAACACCATGACATAGCCCAGCTCTGGGCCGGAAAATGCCCAGAAACAAGTTTCAATTTCCACGGCCCAGGCCTCACCTATTCCGCTACTGCTGGGTTTTTGCCGGTAAATGCTACCGGGGAATTTCTATACACAGATAAAATCATTATTTTTTAATCACTTAGGAAAAAACATTAGCGGTTGTGTTCTTTGGCCATTTTGGATCATGACTGCCACCAGTTTTACCTTTTCTAAGAGACATTGGGCTGGCCTTGAAACATTTTCCTCAAGAGGGGTGAAAAGAAATTGCGTTTCAACGGACATGTTGACAGGATATGTAAATGAGCTCGTGGAGGTCACGTGATGACGCCATATGTCAAATGATAAAATCCAGTACCAGAATTGCAAACACAGGCGCACTCCAGATAACCCAAGCTAAGCGACTAACTTCTGGGCTTAAACGATAACAGAATATTTATACGACGGCTGTTTGCGCCTTACAGACATATTTGAATCTTGTTAAACATGAAACGTGTGTTTTTATTCCGGTATCCAGTGTTGTTTGTATCAAAACGAGCATCCCCTGTTCGAGTGGTCGGAAAACTTTATCTTATAGCTCCACTGCAGAAACGCTTTTTAATTACAAATTGCATCGGAGGGGAGGGGGGTAGGGGGGGGGGAAGAAAGTAAGGAAGTGTCATATATCCTAGGAAGTGTCATATCCTAAGAGTCGGCGGTTCTTTGATATTTTCTGTCTTTCATCCCCCCCCCCCCCCCCCCCCCCCACGATCGCCTTACGCCTCCCTGACTGTGATTTTTGTTTTGTTTGTTTAACTTCTACTTTCTTTTTTTCTTTCTTTGTGTGTGTGTGGCGGGTGGGGGGGGGAGTCGGTTGTTTGATATCTGCTCCCAGTTACGCCTTACGTCTGCCTGACTATATTTCTAGTTTGTTTGTTGTTGTTGTTTTTTGTTTTGTTTGTTTGTTGTTGTTTTTTTGCGTAGAATAACAGTACATAGGAAATTTACCAATCAATAGTATGTTCGATGTATCGATCAAAGAGAAAACTAGCAAGGACATTTACGTTGCCAAAAGAATGTGATGATGTCGAGGTTATTTCCTGCCACATATACCTACTTACCCAAACTTTCACAACTGTTCCGACGCATTAAATGTTTTTATATTAATTTCAATGAACCAAGAACTTATAAGATTTTTATTACCAGCTCGCTAACAGTAGTATTGCCTCGTCCGTCATCGGTATTTGAAACGGATTCGAAGAAAGTCAGTGGCTTCGGCGAAGTTTTATTTTCCATAGTTTCAATTGTTGAAATTAAGTGAAATATACGCAGACGAGAACAAATCGCGCCATAGCAAAACACGTCTAACTGCAGGCCCAGACCAGTTAAATATTGGTTCTATAGCAGGTCCTGTCCTTTGCAAAGAAAATGCGTATTTTCCCAAGAAATATTATATTTTTTATACGCAGCTAATTTTAAAATCATACAGATAGTTTTAAGAATTTCAAAGAAGTACCGCATTTGTACATAATCACGGTTCCGATCGCAACATCTTAAGAAAACGTCCTCGCGGTTTGACTATATCGCTGTTAACGCTTAACGGTTAACGGTAAACAACTAAGGTCATGTCGGGACGGTCAGTTAACCTAACCACACTATTCCTGGGCAGGCTTAGACCTCCTAAGCGGTTAACCAGTACTAAGTGCACATACTTTCGCCAGTAACTGACAACTGCCCTTCTTGAATCAGCGGAAGGAGAAACGAAAGTATGTGGCCAGACCGGGATTCGAACCCAGGACCTCTGACTTACGAGTCAGATGCCCTACCGATTGCGCTACCCGGCCCGGCGTTAATGCTTGAGATCTTAAAAGATTCTTATTACGTAAGTTGCGCGGATATAAAATATTGTGATCGTTCTTTTGCAGTCTGATTACAGCATTTTGCAATGTGTTTAAGCATAACAGCACGTAATCTCTTTTAATCGCGTCCTCTCTTATGATAGTTGAAAGTATACAGGCCTGTACGCGACTTCCAACACACAAAAGTTGTTTCATATGTTGTGAAGTGTTTAGGTTTACTTTTTTTTTACCAATGTTACGTTTTGACATGGACTAGATCTATTATAAAATTGATAGCTGAATTAAACAGCATTCCCTTTGTTTCTTGTGTGCGCGAACATATATTAAAAGTGAAATTGTGTTCGGACATTCGGTGTCCGCATGGTAATTGAACATTGATTATGGTTAATTTTATTGCGGTACTTAGTTAAATCTAAAAGTGCTCAGCCTTTTCACAGAAGCACACTGACGCGTGCTTAAATGAAATTTGGACACCAGGCATAAAATAAATGCATATATAGGTATTGCAAACAATATTCACAGATGTATGTAATTGCGAAACTCATATCTCCTAAGGTACTGTGTTTTATATCCTTGCCATTTTTATCACCCAATGACGTCATCCGGTAACTGGGAAAATCCCAAGCAAACATGGCGGTCTTCGTAAACATTCTCACAGCTACGAAGGAAAAATCGCCAGTAAATATTAAATAAGACACTTTAGGAAGGTCAGAAGAAGAAAAAGGCTGTTATTTATCAAAAAGAAAACATAATATATTGATTAATGCACAGTTTACAATGTGCCAGAATGATTTTATCGGCATCTGAAATACCCACACTGAGGAAGACTTACAGGTGCTGGACCTAAATTAGAAACTTTGTTTCTGAAATAATTTCGGTCCGGAGCTGGACTACACCATGACATTGAGTCAATGTTGACTCAGTGTTGATTCAACGTTGTGCCTGCTGGAATGAGTCTCTTCTTACATGCTGATACTCTGTTTGTTTGAATTGATCACATCAAAAGAATAATGGGAGCAAACAGTGTAGACCAGATGATACGTATCAAGAAGGAGAAGTTTGACTATAGTTTGCACTTCTTGCTAGTCCGACAGTGACTTTTGACAAATTATTTGATAGTTACTGCATATTAATCGTGTTCAGATATTGAGACAATTATTCAATTGGCTAGTCTGTGCCAGAATTTAGGGGAATTAGAGTATATTTTAGACTGCAGGTTTTAAATTGTCCATCCTTTCAGCCAATCAGAAGCAATTTTGAGAGCTGACTATGTTGTGAATAGGTCCTCTCAATGACTTAGACAGAAACTCTTAGCCATTAAGAAAAGTTCTTAAAGGCCCTATAGCTCTATCAGCATGGAATATTTTGTCGTGAAGTATCGCTGCAAACTTTTCACTACAGTTTCATCATTGATTATTATCGTGATTGGCCGGCTTTGAAAAATCAAAACGTCCTTGAATTTACCATAGAATAGATTTGAAAAAATAACTAGGTCATTTTAGTTGTCAACTAAAATGACCTACTTTCGATTTCCCTAGCTATATTTCATGGTAAAACACAAGGTACACGAGATAAAAATACAAGGTACAGGCGTTTTTACAACTGATAAAAAGATAAAAATACAACGTACAAAACTGTTAAGCAAGGATCCCATTGATTGTGCCGCGGTTGCATTATTTCATTGCTTAACGGGGAACCAGAGACGAAAACCGTATTTTTATGGAGAGAAATATCATTTTTCCAAAATACCTTGTTTCTTCTCTTTTGTCAGTTATATGATACAAAAAAGCAGATCAACCGAAATATTTTCATTAATTCTGATGGCTGTACAGGTTTCATAATGATTTGTATTTGACGATTTTTATCTTTGGTAGGACTATGGAGACTTTAAGACATAAATCAGCAATGAAACTTCTGACTGAATGAAAGTAATAAAACTTTCCCTTCAACCTGTCTGAGAAAATGGCCCTTGTAATCTTAATGTCCATTGAATTATATATGGTCTGTTATTTCTTTTTCTATTAAATCACAAGGTAATTAGCAGAAAAAGACCTCTGACAGATCAATAGAAATGGGGAACCAATACAAAGCATAAAAGCATTCAGTTACAACAATACCTTAAATACAATAAATTAAATTAACAACATTAGAACTTTTTTTCATATATAAAATATCTAACAGCACGAAAAAAAGTTTTATCTGTGTAAAAAAGCAGATAGTTTTAAGCAGCCTGCAAGCAATTACTAAACGCATGATCTATGTCTTTTAGGTCACATGTTCCTATCCAGTAAAATTATGTTTGCTAGTGCATTCTTTCATTCTCTTTTCACATTTCTAGTATTATCTTTTAATCACCTTTACTAGAATAATTTTCTTCACACTAGAATGGTAACTAATTAACACAAGTGTCATCTGAAACTCCACAAGAATACGAATTCTCTTTAAACCGTCTACTTGGTATTTATTTATTTATTATTATTATTATTATTATTATTATCAATTTGAAACTCAAAACAGCAGTATGACCTGCACTTCAAAAAACTAAAATGTGAATGGATAAATAGAGCAGGTACAATAAAGTTCTTTTGTGCAAAAGAGCATTGATCTTTGATGCAGTCTCTAGAGACAAGCAATAGAGCCAGTAATGGACATTTTTCAAGAAAACTGACAGCAGTCTAAGCCGGTTAGAAGTCATTAAGTAATTTCTAAATTGTGAAGAAATTTCTTAATAACTTATAACCGATACGAAAACATAGATTTTGACTATGACTTTTCAATGACCTTCATAAGCTCAACTGCTGGTACATTTTACATCATCTGAAACGTGTGGTCTGCTAGAAATATAAGACATTAAATATGCTGATTTGATTGTTTCTGAAGTGCTTTTAATCACCCTCTAACGAGACTCCTCCATATATTATATTATGTCTGTAAGAACAGGTAATTTGAGCCTCGACGTGACAAAACCAACAATGTGGTTGTGCGCCCAAAGCAGACTCAGATCAGTCTGGACACCCGCCCATTTTGACCAGACTCTTCGTTAAATGCTCAAAGGATAGCTAAGGGTCTTAGCTACCTCCATGCGGACAGCGAAGACTCTGATCAGACTGGGCGGATGCCCAGGCTGATCTGAGTCTGCGCTGGGCGCACAACCACATTGTTGGTTTTGTCACGTCGCGGCTCATTTCATTCAATGGGCTACCAATTTCACAGGTTTTTAATTTCATCTTTGATGTAACCGCAAGATCTGGAGAAATGCTATCAGCGCATAAGTGGCCCCGTAGAGTGCAAATGGCCGTGTGCTGCAAAACGCATCAGGGGAAAAATATCTATCACCGAAATATCAAACTGCCATTGATTACCTTCCGCTTATTGCATAAGCGAACATCAGAGACATTGATGTTCGCTGGTCTTTACTATGTTAATAAGGATCCATATTCATAAGGATCAATAAACTGCTGGCCTAAACAGAGGTTGTGCAACGCTGAAACGCACTTTCTTTCGTCACATTGATCATTCATATGTTTTGGCATTCTGAATTTCTTTCTCAATGTGAAAATGTATATGTTTACCGTGATCTTACGTCCTTTATATTTTTAACGCAAACTGACTTACGCAGCGGCACATGCTAACATGAGTCTTCTGTTATCGCACACAACTGGTGTACGGGTACTAAAATTATGGATCGGGCCAGGGTAATACAGATACGGAGCAGAGACACCAACTGCGGCTCAAACTTCTAAAGGGAAATAACTTGGAAAGTGTGAATGCAAGAGTATCATTCATGTACGAGAAAGATCGTTATGACCTGTTCTGCATATCTGTAAAGTATCATGAAACTATTTCAAAGGGTATTCAACTTATAGAGTGGACACCTTAAACCATCAAGGGGAATAACAAAAAGTAAGAAAGCAAGCGTTGTCATTCTTATTCGCGACATATCGTCATGCTTAGTTCTACATATCTGAGAAGTATCATGAAAATATTTTAAAGGGTATTCAAGTTATAGAGCGGACACGGAATCACACATAAAGCATAGAGGTGAAGTAACTTTAAAAGTGAAAAAGCAAGAGCTGCCATTCTTGTTTGCGACACATCGTCATGACCTGTGCTACATATCTATGAAGTATCATGAAAATATTTCATTATGTATTAATGTTATAGAGCGGACGCGAGATCACACCTAAAACCATCAAGGGCAAATAACTCAAAAAGGTAAAAAGCAAGAGTTGTCATTCTTGTTCGCTACACATCGGCATGACTTGTTCTACATATCTGTGAAGTATCATGAAAATATTTTTAAAGGTATTAAAGTTATAGAGGGGACACGAAATCACACCTTAAACCATCAAGGGGAAATAACTCAAAAAGTTAGAAAGCAAGAGTTGTCACTCTTGTTCGCGACACATTATCATGACCTGTTCTACATAACTATGAAGTACCATGTATATATTTCATAGCGTTGTCAAGTTTCAGAGCGGACACGAATCTGCCAAAAAATCACCAAAGGAGAGATAACTCATAAAGTACAATAGCAAGAGTTATCATTCTTGTTCGCGACACATCGTCATGACCTGTTCTACATAATTTTGAAGTATCATGAAAATATTCCAAAGGGTGCTCAGGATTTTGAGCGGACAAGAAAATGTTTACGGATGGAAGGAGGGACGCCAGGCTCATCGCTTTATCCTCGGAGCCTTTCGGTCGGGGGATAAAAAGCGAGTATCGAGGTAACAAATTTACATGTTTGTTGATAAATTGACACCCAGCCCTCCTAGGAGGGCATGGTATAAAACATGAGGCGGAATATTGGAGACTAGTTTTTATCTTGAATTTTTGGGCGGACATGTCTGAACAAATAGTGTAGACAGAACCCTATCAGGAGCAGCCTGTTCAGGGTCTACACCATTTGCCTCTCCGCCAGGACATAATAGGAACATTACCACACAGTGCAATCAATTCGTTCAAATTTTAAGAGATGTTGCTCATGGTGTCCCAATTTTAAGGTATTTACAGTGCGCAACATTACTAAAACTAAGCATATAATCTGCATGCCCCTCCGCTTCTCCCCAGAGGGCAATATTGCAAGTACATGCTGCTAGCTGACAGGTTATGTTAACACATTCACGTGTCGAAACTAATTCCAGAGACAAATGAATTGATATTTTCTTTTGGCAAAATAGTTTAAAATAGGAACGGTATCTTACATCTAATGCATATTAAATCTTAATATTGTTGATGGCATTGCTTATCTGCGCATGGTGTTTTAAATGTTAGTGAATGCGGGAAAAAGCAGTGACAGATGTAGGCCTTTTTCAAAAAAAGGCCGGCTCGGTAAAGTTAGCAGAACGAAAATTCTGCAGAAGATTCTGCAGAATTTTCTGCAGAAAAAGTGGTAAAGTTAGCGAAATGAATATTCTGCAAAATTTTCTGCAGAAAAAGTGGTAAAGTTAGCGAAATGGATATTCTGCAAAATTTTCTGCAAAATTTTCTGCAGAAAAAGTGGTAAAGATAGCAAATTGAAAATTCTGTAGAATTTAGCAATTTTTATTTCTTTGTTTTGTCAACTACGGACCACAAAATGTGAGTGCGCACCGATTACCGCACTACCCTAATTTATATGAGAACCTAGATATTCACAAAAATTGCATAGTTTTTATTCCGCTGGAAAATAGCAGAACGACACTAAAGAAACCCGTTGTAAGCAAAGTTTAATTTCCGTATTCTGTCATCTGGAGGCCACAAAATATGAGTGAGCACCGTTTACCGCACTACTTATGAGATAGAGTAGTGCGGTAAACAGCGCTCACTCACATTTTGTGGCCACCAGATGACAGAACATAGAAATCAATCTTTGCTAACAAAGGGTTTCTGAAATTTCGTTCTGCTACTTTCCAGCAGAAGAAAATATGCGATTTTTTTAATATCTCGGTCCATTTATGAGATAGAGTAGTGCGGTAAACGGCGCTCACTCACATTTTGTGGCCTCCAGATGACAGAACATAGAAATCAAACTATGCTAACAAAGGGTTTCTGAAATTTCGTTATGCTACTTTCCAGCAGAAGAAAATATGCGATTTTTGTGAATATCTTGGTCCGATTTTAAGATAGATAAGTGCGGAAAACGATGCTCACTCACATTTTGTGGCCTGTAGATGACCGAACATAGAAAACAAACTTTGCTGACAAAGGGTTTCTGAAATTTCGTTCTGCTACTTTCCAGCAGAAGAAAATATGCGATTTTTGTGAATATCTCGGTGCACTTATGAGATAGAGTAGTGCGGTAAACGGCGCTCACTCACATTTTGTGGCCACCAGATGACAGAACATAGAAATCAATCTTTGCTAACAAAGGGTTTCTGAAATTTCGTTTCGCTACTTTCCAGCAGAAGAAAATATTCGATTTTTGTGAATATCTCGGTCCATTTATGAGAAAGAGTAGTGCGGTAAACGGCGCTCACTCACATTTTGTGGCCACCAGATGACAGAACATAGAAATTAATCTTTGCTAACAAAGGGTTTCTGAAATTTCGTTCCGCTACTTTCCAGCATAAGAAAATATGCGATTTTTGTGAATATCGCGGTCCACTTATGACATAGAGTAGTGCGGTAAATAGCGCTCACTCACTTTTTGTGGCCACCAGATGACAGAACACAGAAATTAATCTTTGCTAATAAAGAGTTTCTTAAATTTCGTTCTGCTACTTTCCAGCAGTAGAAAATATGCGATTTTTGTGAATATCTCGGTCCACTTATGAGATAGAGTAGTGCGGTAAACGGCACTCACTCAAATTTTGTGGCCACTAGATGACAGAACATAAAATCAGTCTTTGTTAAAGAGTTTCTGAAATTTCGTTCTGCTAATTTCCAGTATAAGAAAATATGCGATTTTTGTGAATACCTCGGTCCACTTATTAGATAGAGTAGTGCGGTAAACGGCGCTCACTCACTTTTTGTGGCCACCAGATATCAGAACATAGATATCAAACTTTGCTCACAAAAGGTTTCTGAATTTTCGTTCTGCTACTTTCCAGCAGAAGAAAATATGCGATTTTTGTGAATATCTCGGTCCACTTATGAGAATAGTAGTGCGGTAAACGGCGCTCACTCACATTTTGTGGCCACCAGATGTCAGAACATACAAATCAATCTTTGCTTACAAAGGGTTTCTGAAATTTCGTTATGCTACTTTCCAGCAGAAGAAAATATGCGATTTTTGAGAATATCTCGGTCCATTTATGAGATAGAGTAGTGCGGAAAACGGCGCTTACTCACATTTTGTGGCCACCAGATGACAGAACACAGAAATTAATCTTTGCTAACAAAGAGTTTTTTAAATTTCGTTCTGCTACTTTCCAGCAGCTGAAAATATGCGATTCTGTGAATATCTCGGTCCTTTTATGAGATAGAGTAGTGCGGTAAACGGCGCTCACTCACATTTTGTGGCCTCCAGATAACAGAACATAGACATCAAATTTTGCTCACAAAGGGTTTCTGAAATTTCGTTCTGCTACTCTCCAGCCGAAGAAAATATGCGATTTTTGTGAATATTTCGGTCCACATATGAGATATAGTGGTGCGGTAAACGGTGCTCACTCATATTTTGTGGCCTCAAGATGACAGAACATGGAAATTAAACTTTGCTTACTACGGGTTTCTTTAATGTCGTTCTGCTACTTTCCAGCAGAAGAAACTGTGCAATTTTTGTGAATATCTCGGTTCTCATATGAAATAGGGTAGTGCGGTAATCGGTGTGCACTCACATTTTGTGGTCCGTAATTGACAAAACAAAGAAATAAAAATTGCTAAATTCTGCAGAATTTTCAATTCGCTATCCTTACCACTTTTTCCGCAGAAAATTTTGCAGAAAATTTTGAAGAATATCCATTTCGCTAACTTTACCACTTTTTCTGCAGAAAATTCTGCAGAAAATTTTGCAGAATATTCATTTCACTAACTTTACCACTTTTTCTGCAGAAAATTCTGCAGAATCTTCTGCAGAATTTTCTGCAGAATTTTCGTTCTGCTAACTTTACCGAGCCCCTTTTTCAAGCCTAAAATGGGACAGCCAAGTTTACAACCTCGTGTTCAACGTGTTCTTGTTGTGGTCGAACAGAAACAGTAAAACATTATCTGTACGATTGTCCAAATTATCTGCAACTACGAAACCAAGTATTTTGCTACGCTGATGGTACATTTTTGTCGGGAAGCGGTTCAGACAACGGAAATGAATTGAAACATCTGTTGTTTCTCTCTCTCTCTCTCTCTCTCTCTCTCTCTTACAAAGCTTATATGGGAGATGGTCTTAACAAGCCTAGAGCTTCCGACCAAATCCCGATAATTGATTCTGTACATTTGTATGTGTTCGTTTTCTTGAAATAAATATTGTTTAAACCAAAGCTTATATCTTAAATATGGTTCGATTGATTCTTATTGAATGCTGTTCTCACATCAAAACTTTTCAGTCCTAATACAATGATGTATATGTTCATATAAACGTGTCTTGATTGTCTGTTGCTTAGAAATCTTATGCACTAATATGTCATTGCAAATACATGTTAAGTAGGCGACGATGTTTATTAGCTAGTTAGCTTGTTATCGAATCATTTCATATTATTCTTGTATGTATTGATTGTGTATGTCTACATGTTGAATAAAAAACCGTTTAAACTAACAACCTCGCGTATTTTTTTTCCACAAAAATGATTTTCTTGAAATGTTGTAACAAATCACTTGAACATGTCTGTATTGCAACTTAAATTCGTTGCGTTTGGGAAATGAAACAGACAACGTGCCATGAGTAAATCGCTATGATTTAGACATTAGTGCTATGTAATCACATATTCAGTACATAAAGTACGAAGCATAACCAGACCCCTGCGATTGTTATAATTGTTAATCGCTGTAATGTTCCCATAAATCCTCCATATTGCGTTCATTTTGGACCCAGTAAAATGAAGTTTAAAAAGAGTCTAAAAATAAAGTGTAAATATATAAATTAAAATTCGATTTTTCAGCGTTCGTCGTGTGATGAAGTCAGTGGGCGGAGCTAAAGTATCGGAAGCATACCCCAGCAAATGTGTTTGTGTTTCACTCACCTTAATTATTTTCTGTGAAAAAATGCTCATTAAGCCTCTCGCCAAGAAAATAATGTTGCGTATACCGTATATTTATTGTTCTTTTTCGGTTTAGTTTAAGGCCCGGTTTCATGTAGGCCATACAATGAATATGAGGGTGTGGCTTAATAGAAGTTACTGGGCTCTCTCTGTCAAAGAGACTAATAGGGTTCACCAGGACAGTAGCATAGCTACTGTTTAAATCACATGACTTGGTCAAAGGTAAACATTCAAACTGTCATTTTTTCTTCTTGACTAGCTAGAAATCTGCACAATACATTTAAACTTCAGGGTGTTGAAAGCATCCGTAAGAACAGTTAAATCAGTGTATATGTAGAAGAAGAATAATTCAACTTCCACTGAAATTATTTTGAAAAAATAATGGTTTAATGTTTCAGTGAAAAAGATGTATCCAAATCTGAAATGATTTTGAATTAACCACGATTGATAGTTTGAGGGCGGAGCCTGCTTTTCATACTGTGGCCTTGGGTGTAAACAATGTTTTATTTAAATTACAACACATACTGTAACATGAATTCGATGGGATAAGACAGCAATCTAGAGCTCCCAAACAGGTTCAGTCTTTTGACCACCCCATTTAAGAATTATTTACAGAAAGGGAGTTAAAAATTGTCGATTAACTGGTTTTGCACGGATTCATTTTGTTCACCTTTTATCTATTCATTATTATTTTTTGTCCTCTCTGCATCAATTACCAGCAGTCTTTAAATTAGTGAAAAAGCGTACTAGAACGACGAATATCGCTTTTCTCGCCTGAATTCCAAACCATAACCTAATGACTATATTAGCTATATTTTGATAAGTCCATGCATTAACGTGTAATATCAATTGAACTAGGGTTATAAGGGGCATTCGTTTTCTGCACACTGCTAAAAATCGTGGTTACTTGTTTGAACAGACTCGTTGAGACTGTTCTAATTCCTTTTACATGTAGCGAGCAGAAACAAGTAAAATATCATAAATTATCATCTACAAGCGCCGTAACAAAAGCATGCTAGCACAATCATGAGTTTTTCATCGTTTATGCACAATATAAAAGGGAAAAACAACAAAGAACAGAAAAACACATTGTGTTACTTACCATCTGTGACGTTTACACGGGCGATACAGTATGAGACACGAAATCATCATACGCTGCGTCACAAATCTTCATCGCAATCCAGTATCACGCGTAGGACAATATCACTTCTGCAGCTTGGATTTTCTATGCATTTACCTATAAAAATAACAGAGAAGGGTTATAAGGGGCACACGTCTTCTACTCACAGCTCAAAAATATTTATTGTGGTAACTCATTTTAACCGTCTCAGTGACGCTGTTCTAATCAGACAAACAATATTCTACATTTTGCACACAGAAACAAGTAGCGCGAATAATTCTAGCACAATGATGATAATGTATTCAACGTTTAAATACGAAGGAAAGAATAAAAATAAACATTGTGTTACTTACCATACGAGACGATGACATGAGCGACACGATGTCATTAACAGTTTTAATTGTTTAATCACAATAAACTAGTTAACTATCCAAAAAGATGTTTTTCTCAGACAACATTTCTCACAATAATTCAAAACACTGACACGATTTTTTTAATTTGGCCGCTTGATGCGCCAACCATTGATTGCGCATGTTTATAAACGGCGCATGCGCAGCAGAAAAGGAATTTCAAATTTCTCAGCAGGTGGCGAAAACTTGTATTTCACTGTGGTTAATAATATAACTTGAGGAAATTTATTGATAGGTAACTATTGTGTTTGCTTTCGTAATTATAAAATAGAGAATAGAATTGAAAATTTAAATTTTGAAAATTTCCTGCGCTTTTTAGCTCACATGAGCCATATAGGCTCAGGGTGAGCTATTGTGATCAGTCGGTGTCCGTCGTGCGTCGTGCGTCAATTTGCTTTAAATGACATCTTCTCTGGAACCACTAGGCCTAGGGCTTTGATATTTGTTATGAAGCATTGTCTAGTGGACCTCTACCAAGTTTTGTTCAAACACTGGCCCTGTGGTCCAAAAAGGCCCGGGGGGTCTTGGGTTCGAAATTCAAATATACTTAGAAGTCTTCTTCTGAAGAACCACTCGGTGCAGGTGATTGAAATTCTGTTTGTAGTATTGCCTAGTGGTCTTTTACCAAGTTTGTTCAAATGATGGCCCCAGGGTCTAAAATGGTCCCGGCCCAGGGGCCATGGGATTGAACCATAGAAATACATAGAAAAATATTAAATAATCTTCTTGTTCAGAACCATTTGGCTTAATTGTTTGAATTTTTTTTATGTAGCATTGCCTAATAATCTTATATCAAGCTTGTTCAAATAATGGGCCCAGGGTCCAAAATGGCCCAATGGCATGGAGTCCGAGGTTTGAACCATATACAAATATTCAAAAATCTTCTTCTTCAGAGCCGCAAGGCTCAGATGCTTGAAATTCGGTACGTAGCATTGCCTAATAGTCCTTTACCATATTTGTTCTAATGGTGGCCCCAGGGTCCACAATAGCCCCACGGCAGGGTGTCCTAAGTTTGAACCATATAAATACATAGAAAAGTATGGAAAAAAACCCTTCTTTTTCAGAATCACTTGGCTCAGATGCTTGAAATTTGGTACGTGGCATTGCCTAGTAGTACTTTACCAAGTTTGTTCAAATGATGACCCCAGGGTCTAAATGGCCCCACCCCAGAGGTCATGAGATTGACCCATAGAAATACATAGAGAAAATATTAAAAAATCTTCACTTTCAGAACCACTTGGCTCAGATGCTTGAAATTTGGTATGTAGCATTGCCTTGTAGTCGTTTATCCACTTTATACAAATGATGGCCCCAGGGTTTAAAATGACCTCGCGGTAGGGAGTCGTGTGTTTGAAACATAGAAAACATAGAAAAATATTCAAAAATCTTCTTCTTCAGAACCACTTGGCTCAGATGCTTGAAATTTAGTATGTAGCATTGTCTATTGGTCCTTTACCAAGTTTGTTCAATGGGTTTGAACCATAGCAATACATAGGAAAATATTCAAAATTTGGAAATGGTTGCAAACTATCAGGTTTGTTCAAATGATGACCCTTGTTTGACCTTTAACTTTTTCGCTCAGATGAGCGATTTAGGGCCTCTTGGTCCTCTTGTTTTAAATAGTAAAGTGAAGTACTTATTCTGACAGCAAGTAGAAAATGTTAGAGTATATTTGGTCAATGTGCTAATACCAAATATGAGCCACGACATGACAAAACCAAGAAGTGGCATATAGGCCCAGCAAAATCTCACATCAGCCTTTGTTTCCGTCCAGTGTGATCAGAAGCTTTCTGTTCCCATGACGCTCTGACTTTGAGATCATAGGCTTGGGCAAGAGTATTGCTGAAAGAAAATTTGGACCTATGTCTATCATCATACCAAATAGGAACCAGATCCATCAAATAATTTTGAAAATATAAGCTCTTAAAACTTTTAGCGTAAATGCGGACGCCGCCGCCGACTCCGACGCTGACGCCGATGCCGACGCCGGGGGTTGTGCAATAGCTATTCCTGGACTTCGTCCAGGCGAGCTAATAACCCGTGTCCGGCAACACGCATAAGTATACCAAACAATCCGCCTGCATTATAAAATAAAGTCATGTTATACGTTTTTCTTATTTTGGTTCTTATTCTATCACAGTGCGCCTATGGAAGCAATGGAAAGTTCCTGTGCTTTATTCTGCAACGATTCGCTGTTTCGGAGCACGTGAGTCTAACTACTGACGTCACTAGCGATACTGACGTCATTTTGTGACGTTTTGAGACTTTAGACGGTGTTATGTCTCTTTTTCTTTCTAAATTCGCCTTAAAAATGTACATTTATCTTAAATACAGTTAAGAAAATTGGCGGGAGCATTAACGCGCTGGCAAGAAGGTTGAGAGAATTTGAATGAAAAGAATACTTTTGCAGCGTTTTTTAGTGTTAGAATCAAGATAGTTCAGCTCTAGGATTGAATTGTTGTGTAATAATTCACTGTTTGTCGGTCTGTTGTAAGTAGATATATCATTCGCGCTCCGCTCTCGTGATATGCTCTACTTCACAACTGACCTCCAAACAGTGCATTATTACTCAACTATTCACTGCTAGAGCTAATCTATTTCTTAGTTAAATTCCCTTACATGTATTACGTATATTTTTATCATTAATCATGATATGATCTTTTTACATTCATAATATAAAACTGTGCATGTCTAGGATAGCTTGTGCATATGCGAAATCTGTTTGAGGCATCACAGTTCGTCCAACAAAGAACGATACAACTCAGTCTTCACGTGCGCAAGTTGATTGCGTATAGGTTGGTGTACGACAAACATTTGGCATACGTATGAGTACAGTTTTTTTAACTTAACACGAGATTGTCAGATTTTAGTGTATGTATAAATGTGTACATCAGACTCTCTTCGGGACGTTTATAAGACACAGTCGGGACAGCACCATCGCCGAACCCAACCACACCTTGTCCTGTAAGAACTTAACGCAATATTAATGGAGGAAAAGAACGATTTTCCACAAAATAATTCATGTTAATTCAAACCGCTTATGCAAGGCCTGAATAGGAAAGTTGCCCATGCAAAATTTTGGTTTAGCAACTCTCAAGAGTTTTGTGATAACTTCATCACCATTATTTTTTTCTTTCTTTTTTTAACTCAAAACAGAAAGTTTGCACAATGCGTTTTACATGCATACGAGTCAAATAGCATCGACATATTTTGGTTATTTATTTGCAAAAGCTTTATCGGTGGGAATGGAATTACGCTTGTAATAATAAGTCGGGAATTGATAAAAGGTGACATTACAATATCAGATATGACATTTAAACTTGACCCAGACTGACACACAATTGACCGGTAAAAGTGTTGAAAAGCATGAACATCTGGAATCTGCCAGATTGAAAAATGAGTTTTATGTCCCAAGACGTAATTAGCTATAGAAGGCGATTTGTTTTATCTTAAGGTGAGTGGGTACAATTTCAGGAATTGAAACTCTGGCACTTTTGTTTTTGTCTCCCTTTTCATTCAATATGGTTCAACTCTTATATTCTTAGAGAAGATTTCCTTTAAGAGTAGACTCCATTTTGGAAGAGTTACGTCATTCAAGGGAAGTCTGATAAAATACCTCTACAAAGCAAAGACATATGTTTCTATATGCAGTATCTTTCCCTCTCTCTCTCTCTCTCTCTCTCTCTCTCTCTCTCTGGAAAGACGAATCATTCCATTTGCCTGAGCGAAATTCTCTCTCTCTCTGTCCGTGGAAAGAAGAAAACAAGGATCATTCCACTAGCCTGAGCGAAATTGGTGCAGCATATGGCAGTAGGATATATGGGTTGTGATTTCGGACTGGACAGATGCGCAAGTTTATCTTGATTTTCAATATGAGCTATGTCCGGGGAATATCTCTCGAGACATAAAATGTGCGCATGCCCAGATCATCGTCAGCATATGCGCAGTCTGTCAGGCTTCTGCAGTTTGCTACTGGCTGAAAGGAGGCGGATCTTATTGATAAATAAACTGTGATTACTTTCAGTTCTGCGAAATCATTTTTGACGGATTGATATATTGAAAATACGTTAAACTTCGTATATGGTAACTTTGCTACATGCTTAATTGCGGATTCTGTCTGAAGTTTTTCTTTGAGTACAATTTTACCCATGCGGCCAGGAAAAATTATTGCCTTAGCAGGGCTGTAAAAATCATTAGTATCAGACAAGGAGCTAGTCTACATACCAGACTGCGCATGTGCGCAAGCTATCCTAGGCAGACACCGGCTTTAAAACATTAAACCGTTCTTGATTAATCATAAAAAAAAGACTTCAATGACCTATTTTTCGATTTCACAAACTTTATGACATGGTAAAACTACAATGTACATGAAGATAAATACAAGGTGAACGCGTTAAATAGATGGTAATAAAATGTAAGACAAGGATCCCATTTATTGTTTCTCTGATGCGTAGTTGCATTGCCAGTAATGAAAAGAAATCAAATCAGTATCAAATGATATTCATTCGTAATATGATAGTTTTGTAGAGTTCTGTATATAAATTTTAATCACTTCTTTACTCCATACTGTCTATAACTGCTTTCTTTTTATATTACTCGCTTTTGATTACTTGAAACTCGCTTTAGATAGTTCGATACTATAAATGGTAAATAAATAAAGACGACGACGACTGCTGGACGTTTTGGTATGACGATTGTTGAAAGACTTGAAAACAAAGAGGGACTGGCTTTGAGGGACTTGCGCAAAGCGAAGGTAGAGCCTGAAAACGTTTGTCTTTAATGCAAAATGGTGTCAAATTAGGCCCTGCACAATGCGTTTATGATGATACGGATTAAATTATATATTCGTACAAACACAACTTTGTTTCTCTAGAAAATTTTTCATATGTGTTATAAGAAAATTATCTCTTATCAAAGTTAAAACATGGTACAGATCTTTCGTACCCTGCAAACATCTAATATGCAATTAATTACCCAGAGACAGATTAATCAGTCATAAAAAGCACGAAGAATTTGCTAAATAGCCACATTTTGGATGGCAGGCCATAACTGGGAGTGTAATAGGTCTTTCTAGGTCCGACCAATGGGATAATTCGCTAATTTTCATGGCATTGTTTTTAATCTGTCAATGAACCGCCTATAACAACATAGATTGTAAAATTATAGCATTTTAAACGACTCTGAAGTGTAACTGACGCTGAGCAGTGCAGCTGAAAGCGTGGTCTGGTATTCCGTATATTTGGTACCAAAAATTATAATAAACATTGGGACACCAAAACTAATCACAAAAATTACTCGAAAAAAATGTAAAGTTATATATATTTTCAAGTGCTGCAATGCGCCCAACAGATGCCAGTGGAATGGAAAAACAGCGTTGATTGTGATCAGACTTCCCCTTGCAAGGGTATCGTCAGATGTTGCGTAGCGCATATATTGTAAAACTATGTAAATTCTAAATTCATATTTTGTGTGATTGTTTTTGAGCGTACATATGGCATATGATCGATTTACTTTTATGTACATTTAAAGTGACCCGTTTTTTTTTTTTGTTTTTTTTTTCTTTTTTTGAAGATACCCAGGAACCGGGGCTCGTTTTTGCTTTTCGTTTTCGGGTAGCGTAGGCTACTGGATTGGGCTTCTTTCTTTTCATTCCGTTATACCATAAAAAATTCTATGTATTGGGATAGATAGGTCTGAGCGGACAGTGTAGACTCCTATCAGGCTATCCTAGAGGAGCAGTCTGATCAGTGTCTACATTGTTTGCTATTCCGCCTGAATCTTTTGGCTACCGCTTTGAAAACCAGGCTGTTCCGTGTTTGGGACAGTTGCGGCGATTATTTTTGGTGTCCCAATATTTAGAATTTTACGGTAGTACTGATTGCTGCCAGTGCTTTTTCTTTTCTTGAGTCATGAGGCCTGAAACAGTAAATGTTTGGTTTCGCTGACAAGTGTCTGTTCTATATTTGTATTTGATAGATCTTTTGATTTGTACATATTTTTTAAGTGGGCCTCAAATAAGAGTAGCTTGTAACTAATTGTGTCATCCACTGAAAATAAAGTCTTTATTATCATTTATTATTATTATTATTATTATTATCTTTTCAATGTTATGCACCAATGGGTTTAGTACAGTTTCGGCACTTAAACTAAAATGTTAACTACAGTCTTTTAAGGCTATTCTTGTGCGTTCCAACACTAGGCGTTCGTTTTGAAAATCTTGACGAAAATGTGGGGTTGAAACGCAAAAAGTACATACAAAAAGTGCCAAAGTTCACGAAACACACGCATGGTAAATCAAACCAGACAGTGGTCATTCAGAAACCCTTACAACCCACGTCACCAGAACGTAACGTATTTTCAAAAGAACTTCATTTGGTATGATCCAGTGCTTGTACTTGTGTTTAGTTTTGATATGATCTGCCATTTTCTGTTCTGTTCTGTTCTGTTCAATTCTCGTATCGACGTTACCCAAGTGGCTCAACGGTACGTAACCATAGTTGCACACATTTGGCGCCGTGTGTCCGTCCAATGTCATTCAGTCTGTAAATGTCTCGTCGGTCAGTGCTGCCTAACCAGTATTTATGCATAGATGTTTGCCTTCTACGGCTCCAAGTCAGGTTCTGTCCGGAGAAGGAGGCGCGCGCCACATGAAAGCCACCCCAGCGGAAAGTCCAGGGAAACACAGGCCA
The DNA here is from genome assembly GCA_963989385.1 of Ctena decussata. Taxonomy (NCBI): domain Eukaryota; kingdom Metazoa; phylum Mollusca; class Bivalvia; order Lucinida; family Lucinidae; genus Ctena; species Ctena decussata. The sequence goes on along the minus strand of OZ022501.1, from coordinate 4,359,470 downwards.
ACCCCGCCCGCAGAGGAGGAGCACACCGAAACCCAGGTCCCAACGAGAGAACACGCAGGCATTCCTTAGGTTTCAAGGATGGGACCTGTTGGGGTCCCATATTACTTACAGCCCTTAATTTTAACCCTCCCCCGTATCCACGTAATTTGGTTCCGGATGGAGGTCCCTTATTCTGACCTTACCCTTAGGTGGGGATTGACGCAGTCACAGGTAGGGACCTTTTCAGGTACCTTTAGGGCTGTTGCACTTCAGTTATTTTGGTCGAGTAATTTTGCCAAGTGATGAGTGCAACATTAAGTTTGAATTTTGAACTCCCCCGTCAAAAGTGAGCATCTAGCGTGGTGCCGGCTTTAGGATGCTAGCGCCTTGCTCATTAATCATTTATGGTCCTAAAGGATATTAAAAAGAGCAGAAATTAGTTGAGAATGGCTTAAAGTTTTTTTTGCATAGGGATGGGTCTCGAACTGTATGGTCAGGCATATATAATAAAGATGTGGCTGTTATATACTAACCCCAGTTAGTTAGGTATATAATATTGATAAGTTGATGAACCGTTAGTAAGTTTTCTTGTGAGTATGATGATGCCACCATAGGGCTGTCGCTATTAAAAACACGCCTCACCCAGGGGTGGCAGAGCATCAAGTTTGGTTGTTAGTATGTTTTGCGTGTGTGTGTGCCTACTTATTTTGTGCTAGCACAATGTGCGTGTACTTGTTATTTTTTGCGTGCATGCGTGTTTGCGTGTATGCCGGCTTGCGTGCGTGTTTGTGTTTTTATGTTTGTGATTGCGTATCTGTCCGTCTGTCCGTCTCCATCCTCTTCTTCTGGGATGTCTCCACCGTTGTTGTGTCCTGCATCCATCGTTGTTTCGCTGCCGCGCCGTAACTTTAACAGGCATGCTAAGGTAAGACTGGCGGAGTGTCATTACCCAGAGAGACAAGGACGGTCCTTAATTGGTTATTGCTTAAATTCCTGTTACTCATTTTGTTGCAAAAATACCAATTTAGATGCCTAGGTGTGTAGGTTATTTTACCCTAGTCTTATTGAAATATAATATGTGTTGCTAACCTATGTTTTGGCCCCTCATGCGTCAGCCTTTTCATGGCACATCTTTCTTCCCCTCTGTTCTTTTTTCGATGGCGAAATAGCCGAGGCGTCTCCCCCCGTCGGGGCACCGATGGGATTACCTCCCTTGCCCTTTCCTCATTGAGGGGGCACGCGCACCGTCTCCCGCGCGCGCCGCGTGTAACACTTTTGTCCAATATAATGATGGATTTCTATGTTTACGGTCACGTCGCGACAGGGTATAGCCGCGCGAAGCCCAACCCCCCCATTCCCGGATAATGGTCTCGTCCACATTCTAAGGGGGATGGTTCCATTCCTTATACACCCGGGGAATAATTACTAACCCTTATGAAGCCCACCATCGCCCCCCCCCCCCTCCCGAGAGGATTTTCCGAGTTAAAGGACGGAATTTCCATTTTTTGTCGCCTTTTTTATTAAAAAAATAGTCTATGCGTCATTCCCCCCCCCCCCCGCCTGCGGAGTGGAGTCGTCCACATTTATAATTGGCACACCCCCCTCCCTGCAGGTAGTGGGAAGGGGGCCAACCCATATTTAAGCGATTTATGTATTTATTTGTTCTATTATTGTATTTTGAAATTTATGCTTCGTTACAAAAAGGGGTTTATAAAGAAATTTTTGAAAGAACTTTAACCCATACTAATGTTTGCCTTTTGTTGTCTCTTTCTATTTTGGTAGGGTTTAGCGTCTGATGTAGATTACTTATTCCCTATATTACTCTAAATTCCTAATATAATTAACTAAATTCCTAAATTCATTTTATGCTGTAATACTTCTTCTTCTTTCTTCATTCGAGTGCCTGTGATTTATTAATTTCGGAGTTGCAATTTCGCTCTGTGATCCTAACTAAATTCCTACAATTCCTAAATTCAACAAATTCCATGAAAGTAATTCTTATGTTGTTTTTTTTTGCCTTTTTTCTTGATACGACTGCATATTAACTCGGTAAAGTTAGCAGAATAGCAGAATAGCAGAATGAAATGGTTAAGTTAGCAGAATGGCAGAATAGCAGAACGAAATGGTAAAGTTAGCAGAATAGCAGAATAGCCGAATGAAATGGTAAAGTTAGCAGAATGGCAGAATAGCAGAACGAAATGGTAAAGTTAGCAAAATAGCAGAATAGCAGAACGAAATTTTTCGTTCTGCCCATTTTGCTCATTCTGCTAGCAGAATAGCAGAATGAAAAACTTTCTCGGAATTTTGTTCTAAGGCAACCAGCAGAAGGGCACACTCAAGCCATGCATAGAAAACATTTCCCTCCTGGTCAAGCTTCAACTAGTAAGGAAAAAATCCACAAATTCGCTGGAGAAAAAAAATATTTATCTTCAAATCCTGGTGTCACCAGCAGGTGGGCAGACTCATGGCCTGCATGGAAATCATGTTTATCGCCGCCCGAGTTTATCTAGTAAAAAATAAACTTGGAATTTTTCGTTCTGCCCATTCTGCTCATTCTGCTAGCAGAACAGCAGATGAAAAAGTTTGTCGAAAGTTTCATCTAAGGCAACCAGCAGAAGGGCACACTCAAGCCATGCAAGGAAAACATTTCCCTCCTGGTCACACCAGGATTTGATGATAAATATTTTTTTTTCTCCAGCGAATTTGTGGATTTTTTCCTTGCTAGTTGAAGCCTGACCAGGAGGAAAAAGTTTTTCATGCATTGCTTGAGGGTGCCCTTCTGCTGGTTGCCTTAGATGAAACTTTCGACAAACTTTTTCATTCTGCTGTTCTGCTAGCAGAATGAGCAGAATCGGCAGAACGAAAAATTCCAAGTTTATTTTTTACTAGATAAACTCGGGCGGCGATAAACATGATTTCCATGCATGACATAAGTCTGCCCACTTGCTGATCACACCAGGATTTGATGATAATTTTTTTTTTCAGCAAATTTGTCGATTTATTCCTTGCTAGTTGAAGCCTGACCAGGAGGGAAATGTTTTCCATGCATGGCTTGAGTGTGCCCTTCTGCTGGTTCGATTTATTCCTTTGAAGCCTGACCAGAAGGGAAATGTTTTCATGCATGGCTTGAGTGTACCCATCTGCTGGTTGCCTTAGAACACAATTCCGACAAACTTTTTCATTCTGCTATTCTGCTAGCAGAATGAGCAGAATGGACAGAACGAAAAATTCCAAGTTTATATTTACTAGATAAACTCGGGCGACGATAAACATGATTTCCATGCATACCATCAGTCTGCCCACCTGCTGGTCACACCAGGATTTGATGATAAATATTTTTTTTCTCAAGCGAATTTGTGGATTTTTTCCTTGCTAGTTGAAGCCTGACCAGGAGGGAAATGTTTTCCATGCATGGCTTGAGTGTGCCCTTCTGCTGGTTGCCTTAGAACATAATTCTGACAACCTTTTTCATTCTGCTGTTCTGCTAGCAGAATGAGCAAAATGGGCAGAACAAAAAATTTCGTTCTGCTATTCTGCTAACTTTACCATTTCGTTCTGCTATTCTGCTAGCAGAATGAGCAGAATGGGCAGAACGAAAACTTTCGTTCTGCTGTTCTGCTATTTTGCTAACTTTACCATTTCGTTCTGCTATTCTGCTAGCAGAATGAGCAGAATGGGCGGAACAAAAAATTTCGTTCTGCTATTCTGCTATTTTGCTAACTTTACCATTTCGTTCTGCTATCCTGCTAGCAGAATGAGCAGAATGGGCAGAACAAAAAATTTCGTTCTGCTATTCTGCTATTTTGCTAACTTTACCATTTCGTTCTGCTATTCTGCCATTCTGCTAACTTTACCATTTCATTCTGCTATTCTGCTAACTTTACCATTTCGTTCTGCTATTCTGCCATTCTGCTAACTTTACCATTTCATTCTGCTATTCTGCTATTCTGCTAACTTTACCGAGCCCTGCATATTAAACATTTTCCCTTGATCTGGCTTAAATGTAAGTCGTCGTTGTGCTCCCCAAAAACGTCCGGGCGGTTCTCTTCCTATCACACGTAAACCCCGATCAGACGCTCCTTACGTGCCGACTCAGTGATATGCTATCCTACCCGCCTTCCAGACTAGTCCATTTACAAGGATGGACGAGTTCATATTAAGCCCTACCTTTATAAACCGACCAGACACTTCCGGTGCACAAGGTAAGTTGTATGTTTGAAACTCGCAGTGGAGATCATTGACCCTATGTAATTGGCCAGTTGCGCTTTTGTTGAATTATCTCGTGCTTCTACACCTGTGCTCCTCGTGGAATGCCATTAAGCCGTGAGAGCTCGCGATATTGATTTTTGTTGTAAAATAAATATTAATAACGCGCACCAAATTTTGTGGTCTAAAAATGTTGGATGCTGTATTTTCTGTTTCGGGCTTCGGATTTGATTGGGGTTTTCGGTAATGTCCGAGTATGTATAAGAGCTTTTGATCCACCTCCACTGCGCGCCTCTCTGTACGTCTGTACGTCTGTTTACTGTAGTGTACGATTATGTCTAGTCTGCTATTGGCTCGGCGGTCGGTGGCACATGCGTTACAGACTTTTATATCCTGGATGTTACTCAGAGCCGGCCAGCAAGTGATTGGGAAGGAGCCCCACCTAGCATGTGACCGGCTCCGCACATCATTTTGAGTTCGCTGAACACTATGCCACCGCTCGTCGAGTCTAGTCTGTAAATGTCTGTAATATAATGGTTCGTATGTCTGTCTTTTTTCTAGTACTCTGCCTCCGAGGTGTAGGTGTAGGATCGGACTGCGCCAACACGTGTAGGGTTTATTATTATTACTATTAGCCATTATGTCCACTTTGTTTTACTTTCCCCACTTCGCGCACCCCCGAGCGATGCCTAGGCAGCCGGGAGAGGCCATAGTCGTGGCAAGGGAACCGCTTCATCCGATCTGGCTCTCGCCCAAACCTGTAATTCACAGTCGCCCGCAGTCCCACAGCCAGGCCAGACCGCCAGACAGGGCGAGGTAGGGTGGCGACATGTTGGCGCGCGTCGTTATGCCACCGCTCGTCGAGTCTAGTCTGTGAATGTCTGTAATATAATGGTTCGTATGTCTGTCTTTTTTCTAATACTCTGCCTCCAATGTAGGTGTAGGATCGGACTGCGCCAACACGTGTGGGGTTGTTATTATTAATGTTAGCCATTATGTCCACTTTGTTTTACTTTCCCCACTTCGCGCATCCCCCGAGCGATGCCTAGGCAGCCGGAAGAGGCCATAGTCGTGGCTAGGAAACCGCTTCATCCGATCTGGCCATTCCAAACCTGTAATCCACCGTCGCCCGCAGTCCCACAGCCAGTCCAGACCGCCAGACAGGGCCAGGTAGGGTGGCGACATGTTGGCGCGCGTCGTTATGCAATATGGGATCGTACCCAAATGGACCCATGCACATTTCAGCGTAAAACACATCCTATATACTGGGTCCCCGCGTCCCATTTATGCAGGCCTTAGCAATACATCTCAGGGCGTCAGGAGACGGATGGCATGTGAGGCCTCTTCGGGCCATTGTCAACATCCGCTCTATATTCCCAGATCTGTAAGCCTCCATCGGACCTCGCTTCGCTACGTCCGATGGAACAGACCCCTGTAATCACACCCTGGTGACTCCTAGTATTGTATGTCCGTTGTCTATGTCTGTATTGTTCCAGTTGAAATAGTGGGTAGGATTGGCCTGCCTGAACTGTCCGTTCGAATGCCCCTCACCCATGACACTGTCGCAAATGATAGGTTTATGCACGGCCCTATATTTTTTCCTCATACTGGGTATCTCTAATATACTGAAATATAGCTTCCCTTACTTCTTGAGATTTTGTTCCCAACAAGCTTGTCGAGACAAGGTTACCTGCGTATGTAATGTCCTGCAGTGTTCTAAGCAATTTTTGTCTAGGCCCACTGTGTGCGCTGCATTGCCATTTTGATTTCTTGCCATGATTATATATACTTACTCAGATGTGTACGTGCCCGGACGAAGGCCGAAATTCCGGATAAAACTTTTGTATTCTTCTTTCTTGTACTTTTCATATTGTCAAAACGAAAGAAAAAAAACACGCTCACACACTCAGAACACCTAATCAATTAAAAGCAGAGCAATCCGACTACATGGCGGCATTCGAAATTATAATTCATTTTGCGGAACAGAACAGAAAAGAACAAAAGCTCATCTATGTAGGTAAACATGTCAGGTTACACATAGATGATATATGATATTTAAACAAGTGACATGTAATATTTAAGAGAAAAAAAGGAACTTTTCAGTCTATCACACAAAAACTCTCAGCTGATTGGCCTTATCTCCAGCTGCAAATCTCCAGATGCAAGAAATCAAAACCTGCTTAAAACATGTAATGGTATATGGTCCTGGAGAATTCAATTGGCAAAATTAACTCCTTTGATGTCTTTGACAAATCAGATGAAAATGAAAGTGAAAATTCTGCGGTGTAGACCTTAATGCATAAATATGCCAAAAGCAGTGCGTTCAGCTCATTAATGATACATAAAATTGAAGAAAAATAAATAAATAAATATAAAAATAAAAAAAATAACACCAGCATGCTGGGAACTCGATACTCCCTTTTTACAAGTCGAAACTCGCTTTTTATAACTCGATACTTGCCTTTTATAACTCGAAACTCTCTTTTTATTACTCGAAACTCGATACTGTAAAAAAGAAACCCTCCTGTGGTCGAGTGGTTATAGTAACTCGGTTATGCTGCAGAAAGTCGCCGGAAGGTCACGAGATCGCACCCGCGTTTCGACGACTGGGAAAACTCTCTCTGTCAATCCAGCAATAAATGGGTAACTCTTTTGAATCAGGGAAGGATAAGGCAGCAAAAGGAGAGTGATGGGCTCCGCCTTTCATCTGTTGTGCCCAAGATACAGTGAGTCTCTAACCCCCACTGCCCCTACGGCTATTAGGCTACATGTATGAGAAACATTTACCTTTTTACCTTTACCATGCATAGACCTTGCTGAACATTAAATTGTTAACACAAATAAAGGCAAATAAAGAAAACACAAAAACAAAGCAAAACACATTTACTACCTATGAATCACTTGAAGGGAGTCAAAAAGCCCATTGCCGAGCTATAAGATGAATTAAAATGTTGGAGTTGGCTTGTTCTTTGGTTAAAATCAAAACTTTACAAATAAATATATGTTGTGAGATATCATGTACTTTACCTCTTGCCATTCTCTTGAGTTCCGACTGTATAAAAATATAAATTGGGAGGCCTAAAGCCCCAAATTACCAATGTATGAAACTAAATGCCGGGAGATGGATGCCTTAGCGGTCAGTGTAAACCCATATCAGACTGCACCTGAAATAAGCAGGCTTATCAAGATCTTCATTGGTTGTCTTTTCCAACTATTAAAATCAGCTTAAAGTGTATGGGTATAGCTCCGTATTTTTCTGCACTTTTTACAAAGAAAGAGAAACAACTTCCATTACATCATGTTTGCCTCCCTGCATTACGTAACTCTTCAAAAATGGAGTCTACTCCTAAAAGTAAGAGTTTAATTTGCAGGAGCAAATTATTCCTTTTAAGAGTTGAACCCTATTGAGAAGGGAGACAAAAAAAACGAAAATGGAGAAGTCTCAATCCCTGAAAGTGTACCCACTCACCTTAATATAAAACAAATAGATTTCCAACATATAACTTTGTCTCGGGGCATAAGACTCATTTTCTGTGATATGCACTCTTAAATCTGGCAGATTCCTGTTGTTCTGATAATGCCCATGCTTTTCAATACCCTTACAGATCAATTGTGTGTCAAGCTGACACGTCATATCTGGTATCTTATAGCTGATATTGTGATATCGCTTTTTGTAATTTTTCCCTTACTAGCTTGTTTCGCAAAACTTATCAAAAGGCTGGTAGCATGTTAACGACGTTATTGTTCACCTGCGCTTATTAAGTTATCTAGATAAAACATTGCATAACTGTCCTTAATTTCAAAATTATTGGTAAAGCATTGTTCTAAATATGAGAACATCTGTAAATATATAAGTACCACAAAGTAACAAAATGTAACAAATTCATGCAGAAACTGCCATATTCTAATAGCGAGTATGTATCATTCAGTATCATATATTTATGTATTTATTTGTTATTATTATTATTTTACAAATCTTGCAAGTATTTTTCTTACAACCGTCTTTGTGTTAAGCTATCAGACATCCTTTCCTCAACAGGATAATTTTAAATCGTGGGTCTAGGACACGTAGCCGTATGACCACTTTATGGGACTGAACCGCTTTTTGTTGCGAATGTACTGCTCTGTATATAAAATATCACTCATTACAGCCATAGCACTTATTGCATTACTGATCTCCTAGGAAAAGAATGACTGCTTCATAAAGTAGCTGACACCAAACAGTCTAGTGGGTGAGTCCTTTTGGTTGCTAAATACCTGTCATGTAGCTTCTGAAACCGGACCAGTCTGCATGAGCAGTGTATAATTATCTAAGTTTGTTCAAACTCAGTGCCCAAAATAATAGATCAGGGTCATGGAATCATGCCGAATTGCATTCTGAGGCAGCAGAAAATCATAATAGTGCCCTAGTATGTGCGTAATTCCTCTAGTATTGAGTTCACTGGAATAACTTTTTAATCGACGATTTACTTTCAAGGACCGAAGATGTTATCAGTAATTATAGCCTGTTTGTCCGGAGGCTACTAACACTTCATCACTGTCATGCTAATAGCCTTGAAAGTATCTAAGAGGGATAAAGCTGCATCCCATTCCCTAAAACCAGTAGGTCACAGATATGCACGTTGATATTGCATGAGTGATGGGCGCATTTTTGCCATTGAATTTTTTTTCTATATATAACTAGGATAATTTAATTTCGCCTACTTATTTTAAGAGCTTAAGAGTTGTTGCTTTTGACTCTGTGTTTATTGAACCGCGTTTTACCTTTTGGAAGGAGTTGGTTGTTTGTAAAATGTGCGAAGTTTTTAGCACGTGCTCAGCATCATGCTCTGATTTCACATGTGTCCGCCATTGTGAACTCGAAGTTATTTTTTATACGCCGCTCTAAGATGGTTCGTAACATGTGCCCTCCATGCGTCTGTCTTTTCGTCTGTTTGTTCATCTGTCCATACATTAACATTTTTGTAGCTTTGTAGAGCATCATACATTTAACCACAGTATTCAGATCAGTAGCTTTGACGTTGACGTTGCCAATAGCATGGTAGCAATAAGGGTAGTGAGGAAAAGAAGCCCACTATATCTTGGGCACAGCGTGTGCATATGTTCATTTTTTAAAGTCATGTAAAATAAAGGATATAATGTTTATTTGAGTAAGTCAATGTAAAATTTAGGTTAGCAATAGAAATGTTTAGAAATTTGATAAAAAGAAATAGTCCTGCAATAAGCCCCCAAAAAATGAGATAAGGAACAATTTATGTCGACTATTAGTCGATCATCGGTTGGTTTTACAAAGTAAAATGCAATGATAGGGAACATATATATTCATTCAGACCCCATATTAAAGGGAAAGGCATATTTTCATTAAACTGACAACAGTTCACGAAAAGTGACCATAATTATTTGGATGATTCCCATCCCCACTTCCTAGAAGGCTTGAACGTCAAGGTCACATAATATACTAAGAATTTTGTTCCAAATCCTGAGATAGATATAGTTCACATTTGGCACAATGATAGATATTGATCCTAAACTTCACATTACCATGTCTATTTCCCCATTTGACACTATGATTTTCTTTTCCTTTTTGTGAATAAACATGCCTAATTGAAGTATGAAAATTAGAAACAGGACCATTGGTCAAATATTTTCCATCGTCAAAAACTGAAAAAGCTTATTTCTTTTGTCGTGCATTATCTTTTGCTGCACCCTGCAGCAACCTTTTTACTTGTTTTCTAGCAGTTGTGCAGCAACCTGAGCGACTTGTAATATTTTAACTCTATCAAATGTAGGTTGGAGATATAAAGAGTGCGTCTGTTCAGCCATGAAATATTGGATTCATTGAAAGTGGACAGCAAGACTTACTTCTTTCGAATTTATTTTGAAGGCGGTCGGACTACTAAACCCTCGATGATGCAGGCTGTCGCGGAAGACCTTCCAGTGAAGCGGTGTACTCCTCTTCTGCCCCGAGGCAGCTTGTTTGTCAAGGTGTTCGACCTGCGACAGCAGACCGCTGGTTCATGACACCTAAGGAAGATGCGACTTAGTCTTTTGCGGTTCTGTCTATATACTGAATAAACCTGCAATGTTCTTCTTCCACATGAAATACAGACTCCGAACTTTACACGGGCACGGAAGTTCGTGAATGTCGGAAAGTTAGACGCTCATATCAAACTCCACAATGTTTATGGCAGTTTGTTGTACGTTTGTTCATCTCCGGATGACTCGTATTCAGTCTTGGTAACAATTTACTCCTCTTGTGACATGCGGGTGGTGAGTCTCTATAGGCTGGAATTCCTGAGATACAGGGGACTAAATATATCATTACTGTCTCGATATCAATTTTAAAGAAAAGCAGTGTCTCGGGGTCCGGTACCGGATCCCTAGCCTGCCAGTCTCGGCGTCCGGTACCTGACCCGGAGCCTCGCCTGTTAAGAATGGCTCGGGGTCCGGTAGTATGTTAATTAGCGGTTGTTACTTTAAATAGTTAAACATATTTTATTCACAATTTCACTTTCATGCAACATACGTGCAACGGACGGGCGAACACACGGACGGCCAATTGGAAAACACAATACCTCGCCACTGTTAAACAAATAGACAGACAAATAAACAAATATATTAAAATATGATAAATAAATAACTAAAATAAAAATAAGAACAATATATTATTATTTACAGTACCAACAATTACTGTGATCCCGCTTAGTAATGCATTTCAGTTTTGGTTAGTTTAGTATGACCTTTGGTCATACCGTAATACCGCATGTACAAATGGCGATATACGTAGAAAAGATCAAAATCTAATAAGAATTTAACGATTACTGTGTATTTCTTTCCATTTGAGACATATATTACCCGTATTGAGACATGCTGGACCCGGAGACAATCCTCGGATGAGCGCCTAAGAGTCCGGTACCGGACTCCGAGACTCAGAGTGTGCATAAAGAAAAGGACCTCTGACAGTATCAATGCATATTTGCCTATTATTCGACAAATTATTGCACCTTCCTCGGGCAGCAAAAGTTGAAATATTTGGCATCAATATGTAGGCCTGTGTACTATAAAGGCATTTTAACAGTGATTTTGAAAAATTATCAGGCATCTAGACTAACTTTAACCAATTTCATCAAGAGGGGGTACGTGAATGTTTCAGACTCTGGCCCATGTTACTACTTCTGTATGTATTCTCTGCTCTTGAAGGAACTTTTTAAGATTTTGATCTGAAAATAAGTCCATTTTTGGGATTTCTAATATATCGAAATTTTAATTGATAACTATGCTAAAACTAAAGTACACACTACTGTTACTGATAGTATGCAATATGTTTTCAATAATAAGGACTTTAGCCTATTTGTAGATATAAAGGGTGTAAGTACCCTACCCACTTTTTCAGTTTTTCAGCTGTAGACTATCTCGCCCCCCCCACGTGCCTCAGCAAGCCACTCACATATAATGTGTATTATGATAGTACACTCATACATGCAAAGTGGCTAGCTGAGGCACGGGGGGAGGGTATCTTTAGAAAACTTTTCCTGTTTCGATTACGTTTAATTATAAAATTTGGCTTTTTCAACCAGAATTGAAGGCCATGTACTAAAAAATCAGAAATTAAATTCATAGCCAGTTAGGGGAAGTTGAGAGCAACAAATTTCAAGAAAAATTCTTGGGTATATCAAAAATTTAATTTTGACTAATTTTATAGGCAAATTAACATTATTACTGTCAGAGGTCCTTTATAAATAACATAAACACATATTATCAGTCATTAACACGTATGTTTTGTCATTTCAGATCACACAACACAACGAAAGAAGAAGAAGAAAAAAAACAGAAAAAAAAACCAATCAAAAGTGCTGCATTCTAATTTAATGTAATTCAACTTAAAAAAATATATGTAATGGACTTTGTCAATTCTAAGGACTCAGTAAAAAATTTTTTGTAGAGAAATCTAAATACAAATACTTTGAATGATGAAAATAGAATTTATTTCATATGCACGTTTACGATTTAAATCCCATTTCCGTTCACTGAAAACAAAACCTGACTACCGATGCATGTCTTATGTATGTCTTATGCATACATACTTATTCTTTATTATCTAACTGCGTCATTAATCAGTTACAATGAACTCAGTATAATAAAGATGAAACATAAGTTGTCATGTTTTTGCGAGCAACTTTTCGCGTAGCATCTAAATCGAACCAAAAAAAACTAATAAAAATAAATAAATAAAAATGAAATAATAACACTAAAATAAATCAAACACCTTTTCGATAAAAATATTTTGCTGAAACACTTAGAAACAGTTGTTTTCTGACAGGTATACTAATTGATTAAATGACAAAATTAGAATAAGTTAAGTGTACAAAGACGTTATTTTTTTTTTCAAATAAGATTCTTATACATTTTATTCGTCTGAATTTCGACATAGTTTTGTTCATGGTATTTTTTTGCAATAACCATAATGTGGTTTATACGAATTATGGATAAAACTTCAATGACATTCACTGCGTATTTTAACTAAAAGTTTTATCCAAATTTTGGATAAAACTTACAACTGTGTTTTGGAACAGCGTATTTTAAGACAGGGGTTTTGCTTTTCCCAGCTAGTTTGGTTTTATCCAAATTTTGGATAAAATTATTTCTGCGTATTCGTTGTACTGCATTTCCTGCTTATCCAAATTTTGGATAAAAATTTTGGCCGTGTGTTTGCATAATGTGTGGGGCAAGACAGGGTGTTTGTTTCTCCCAGCTAGTTTGGTTTTATCCAAATTTTGGATAAAATAAAATTTAATGTATTTCAGTCTGTTTATACGCTGCATTGTATTGCCTGCACAGTCGCTTATCCAAATTTTGGATAAAATTTTCGGCCATGTATTTTCATACAGTATAAGGCATAGGCAGGGTGTTTTCTTATCCCAGGCTATTTGGTTTATCCAAATTTTGGACAAAATGGATTAGATCTAATTCTAATTATTACTCATCAGTTAACTAAAGTACAGTATATTTCCTGCAGAGATATTAATCCAAATTTTGAACCAACAAACGTCTTATCCAAAATCATAGAGCCAGTTTGAGCAAATGGATTTGCTCAAACGTAAATGGACACAGTTCTCAGTAGATTAAGCGCTGGCCTGCTGATCTAGCGGTCCCTGGTTCGATACCTGCTAAAGGCGGAAATCTATACATCGTAAACGGGATTCCACTGCACATAGCTTTTCATTATCCCCCTACCGTGGTCTTTATCTGACTGAAATACTTTTGAAAAGGAGTCATCCATCTATCAACGCTTAGCAACACCACACTGAAGCGAAATGGCAAGGAGAAAATTTAATTCTCTGACGCCAGCAATATCAACTTGGAAAAATCTGATCACTGTAATTATAAAGCATAAGGCACTGTAATTAGGCTATTAAGCATAAAAGATGAAAAAAAAATCCTCTCTTTCTGTCGTGTAATGAATTTTTTCACTCATGAATACCTGTAGTGATAGTTTTCCTTGAGGCATACCACGGCATACATGTCAGTAATGCTTCTGATGTTCAATCTGCGAAATGAAATTAGATCACACACTAAAAAAATCTAATTGCAGAGTCTATAATCCGAGTTTTGGGTCTCTGAAATGCAATATATGTGGTAGGAAAAAATCCGGGACACTGTAGGAAAAAATCTGGGACATAAAATTCGTTGTAGGAGCAAATCCTTGACATTTGCTGTAATTTTCGTACTTGGTTTGCAGAGGTTATTTCACCATAAAATGTGACAAACGACTAAATGCGCTCATAAAATGCTTCAGAAAACAGCCTGTTAGCAAAAGATCAGGAGAAAATATTGAAAACAAGTTTGTTCACCTACCCTTTTGCTTTGTCACGCTTACGAGACTCTAATTGTCAGAAAAAATCGTTGACGATTGTCAGAAAAAATCAGCGCCCACCGGGACTAAGCAACCACCCAGTGATTCTGGGCCTATTCTGACTGTATTTTTAATGTCGCTGACCTGCTATCAAGATATCAAGATATATTAAGGCGAAAGGATGACAGAGATGCACTGACTGCGCCCCTTCCCCACCCCCCTTTTTACAAATTTATTGTGGGGGCCTGATTCCTGCTGCCCCCCCCCCCCCCCCCCCCCCACACACCCCGTTCGTCTCCTATCCCCTATATTTAATGTTCATCCGCATCTGTTTTATGCATATGAACAAGTCTAGTTTGCTATTTTTATGGAATTCGTGGGCACTACGTTCCACCAATGTTAAAACATATAGTTTCTATATATCTCTCCTACAATATTTTCAGCTTCGAGACTTGTAGTATAAAGCAGCAGCTTCAAATAGATTGTATTTATTGTTTTCTTATTACCTAATTCATTATCGACTTTGACGCCAGGCCGTTCAATCTTTCTGTCAACAGTTCGGAAGACATTATCTCGTTTGAGATCGATAGCACTTAAACGCTTCCATCATAAACTGCATGGGAAATTAATCACCTGCTGATTTGTTTAAACATTCTTCTTCATGTAAATGGATCAATTAGTGTCTTGTCTGTAATCTTTGTAGCCATTATGCAATAAAACTTTACACAGGGTTCAGTTCAGGTGACTGGAAACACCTATATATTTTCCCGCTATGTTTACAAAGGGGAGCACCTTCTGCGACTTCGTATTTGCTTTGCTGGATTCCGAAGCCTATCCAAAATTGAAGCTTTTTAGCTCACCTGAGGTGAGCTTATAGTATAGCCAGACATCCGTCGTCCGTCCGTCCGTCATCAACATTTTCGATCATCTCCTCTGAAACCACTGGGCAGATTGAAGCCATATTTCATATGGAGCCTTCCTAGGTTGTGGGAACGAAAGTTTATTCGGGGTATCTGGGTCCCATGACCAAGATGGCCGCCACGCCCATATATGGTGAAAACCCTTAAAAAATATTCTTCCCCAGAACCGAAATGCCTATGACCTTGAAACCTAGTATGTAGCATTGGGCATTCGAGCCCATCATAGTTTATAGAAATGATGACCGTAGGTTGACCTTGACCTAATTTACGACACAGTCAACTTTGGTATGTTATGCATTTATGGAAAAATACTTATCGGTGGATTTCTCAGAAACTATTTAAGTCTTAGGTATAATATTTGGTATATATGGTTAACTGAATAACTAGATGAAGATATTATGTCGCTTAGGGTCAAGGTCATTCTTTGACCTTTGTTCAAGGTCACTGAGATTCTGTTGCCTGTCAACATTTTCAAACATTTTTTTCTCTGAAGACACTTGGCTGTTTGAAACCATATTTCATATGGAGCTTCACTTGGTCAAATGAACCAAAGTTTGTTCAGATGATCGTGGTCACATGACCAAGATGGCAGCCATGCCCATATATGGTGAAAACCTTTCAAAAATCTTGTTGCATGGTAGGAAGCGTTAGGGACTCAGGCCCATTATAGTTTATATAAATCATGACCGTGCATTGACCTTGACCTAATTTATGGCAAGGTCAACTTTGGCATGTTACGCTTTTATATGGGAAACTGCTTAAACAGTTGATTTCATGGAAGCTTTTTCAGCCTAGATATAATAATAGGAAAATATGGTTAACTAAATCATAATGTCATCAAAATGCCAAGGTCATTTTTTGAACTTTGCTCGGGGTCACTGAGATCTTAAAATTAAATATGCACTCCTTATAAAAACTGGTTTTAACATTGTAACAAATGAGCGAAATGACAAATAATTGTGTCTGTTGACAAAAGGTGTCAGGTGAGCTACAGGACCATTGGTCCTCTGGTTTTTTAAAGGAAATAACTTTCTCTTTGACAGAGAAAATTCTTTCTTTTAAAGGGACTATCGAATCGAAATGGCTTGATTCGAGAAATGGTTCATGGATCATGGAGGCTACATGTCCTTCCTATGTTTCCCCTCTACATCAGCATTGCCATCACATACTAATTGTGGGGTGGTCGGGTGGTGCGATGGTGCTGCGTGTAACTTCCAGTGCCGGGCGCCCTACTGATTTAGATGATAGTAGGACAAGGGCCTACTATGCTTGCAGTGGGTCCGGGTGGGGGTTGTTTGTACATTTTTTCTCTTGTCTATCATTTCTCTTTTCTTTCTCCCTCTCTCTGGGAGACGGCCCGATATAGACTGAAATACTGTCTCAAAGGGCCGTAAACCCAAATCAATCAATCAATCAATCAATCAATCAATCAACATACTAATTGGACAGGCTGTTCCTGTTAGAATGAAAACTCCTATCTACCGAATTAGCAGAAGTAGCGTTAGCTTGTTTACGAAACAACACTAAAATGGGGACTAAAGCTGTATGCGTATGTAAAGCCGTTAAACTGGACTGGATTTTCATAAGCAATGCAATAAAATGTCAAACTGGTGCATTAAGTGCAGAATCAAGTGTTTCTCCAGAGTTTATTATCTTTTATGTATGTAATTTTTGTAAAAGCACATTTCAGAGTTCATGCAGTTTAATACAGAGTGATGCCAAAGTTGTTGGAGTGCAGTTGTTAATGCCTTGTCCGTCTAAGCTTTTGTACAACTAACGTCGTTAGTTGTACAAAAGCTTAGACGGACAAGGCTAAATGAGTGCTTAGAAACTTGCACATAGCACATACGAATACGAGTATGATCGGATATTTACCAACATGATGCCGTCAATACGAGCTATAATCATCGTTTTGGAACCTTGTAGAAAGGAAGAAAACTCTGCAGTCTGACTTGGTAAAAATTATTTCCCATAGCTCAGAAACAGAATGTATTTAATTGTCACCGCATATTTGTATTGGTAACTTTAAGCATAAACATACACTGAAAGGATAAAGAAACACAGGGTAAACATTAGGGGTGATTGAAGGTTATGTATTTAAATGTTATATATCTGTCAAAGGCTTTCTTTTATCAAGTATTTCAGAACATATCACTGAATTTTGACCTTTAATTCCTGAGTTATTGGAAGTAATTTGACGGTACCCCCGATATCGTAAAGTGAAATCGACCATTTCATGTACTGGTCAGTATGGATATGCCAACGTAGGGACGTCTACTTCGCAGACCCACCTCACGCAATCGGTTCCTCAAAGTTATGGGGTCAGTGCGGCGATTTTGAGTGCCTACCGTATTGATAGCCGTTTTAATGGCAGTAAGGTTGCGATAACGCAGATGGGCAAGTGTAAAGCCCTATCCTGACGTTGCGTAGTTACGGGCGCACGTCCCGATTGCGGTCGGTCGGTAAGCCTTCCAGTTTCTCTAAGACGGCGGACAAGAGTTCTATTGTGGAAATTTTCACACCAAACTACATAGCAACCTGCTGTTGCCTTTGACCTTGCATTAGCAACGCACTAACCTGAACCGTCTGAAATTCCGTCAGCTGTACCATGATTGCAAGAGATGCAAACTAGGGGATAACTGTACTCAAAATTATCATTTGGGGAGGTAAATCTTCGGGTTTATGGTCGGAAATCTCGTTTTACGGCGATGCGTCAGCAGAGCCGTAAAGCGCAATTTGCGACCATAAAACCGACGATTTACCTCCCCAAATGACAATTTTCAATACAGTTGTCCCCATTCTAATGCACTTTTCACATTTTCACCTTTAAAAGTGTGCTACTTTGCACCCATAGTAAACGCTTTCAGCGACGTAAAACCACACGTAAAACCACACGTAAGCCAAAGAGAAGCGACGTTACGTAAAGACGTCGGGTTTCCGACAGCTTATCGCAGGATATACTGTCGCAAATTTTTAACGTTATCCAACCGGACGTCGCGTTACATACGTAAGTGCATTAGAATTGAGTTTTATCAGCGGAAATTAGTGTGTAACCCAGTAGAGTATAAACTGGTATAATAAAATATGTTGACGAACTTGTCAGTATTATATTATTGTGAGAAAAGTATCATATTTATATGAAAATTACACCAGTATCTTGCTAAATCATATGTGCAATATTAATATATATCTAAAGATGGTAAAGATGCCCTACTAAAAGAAATTTGAAAAGCCAGAAGTCCTATTAACCACATTACATTTTCGACCTGTTGCCGGGATTATTTTAACCGCGTGCTTCGCTGGGTATCCAAGTTTATAGTTTTATCGGACTTTCGCTCCTATGTGGAAAATATACTGGACAAAAAAAGTTAGGGATCAAATATTTGACTGAAGCTTAAATCATGAAAAATAATTTATCCAAAAAACATTTTCTTCTGTTCAATACAGCTATCAAAGCGGCGCAGAACTGCATGAAAAATATTGGAATCGGATCACGTGACACACCAGTAGAAACAAATAAGCAGATATACCCCTAAAACTGAAGTGAAAATTGGCATCTCCACAAAATTGAATGTCCGTGATTCTTGGCTTTATTCATGCAAAACCATTGCTAGTGCTCGTCGATATCTCTGGGGGTCTGAATAACTGCATGACAGCTTCCCGGTGTTCTTTTGGTAAAGTGCTAGAGGCTAATCTGGGGACTTTTTTGCCATTTTTCATGAAGGGCCCGAATTAGCCCTCCAGGAATTTCCTGAAGTCTCTGGTGATTAGAATTTGTGTTTTGTAACACCTGTCAAGCATTTTCAATCAGATTTAAAACTTGCGATTACCTAGACTTGTCCATACGGACGATGGCCTCTGTCCCAAGCTACTGGTTCATCACAATAACACTGTGAGGACGCGCATTGTTTATCCATTAAATTCTTTAATCGGCCAATTTCAGCGAAAACGATTAGAAACAGACTTGACACAGCTAATTTCCGCACTTGCATGCTGGTAATGAGGCCAGGATTGATGCAATTCCAAACAAATGCGAGGCGACAGTCGTCAAAAAGTGACACAAATTGGCAGCAGGGTCACTGGACCCATGTTCTTTTAACAGATGAGTCCAGGTTTGTATGTAGATATTCACGATGATGGGAGAAGGGTGTGACGGATGCCAGGTACACGTCGCGTAGCCTATGAATTAAATCCGCTTGCGGAATATGACATGTATCGAGGAGGGTGGGTGATGGTATAGTAAGGCATCTGGATTGGCAGCTGTGTGGACTTGCGCATGCCAGACAGAGGCGCTCTGATTGGTGTTCGAGCTAGGAATGGCAAGCTTTATCCAATTACGAGACCGTTTGCTGAAGTTTTTGGCGATGACATCATCGAAACCGCGGGCAAATGTGGTGGACCAGTACCTAGCGACAGAAACAATCGCCCGCACTGACATGTCAATCTAATCACACGTTTCAAATCCGATTGAGCATTCTTTGGACATGTTACACCGACAATCCTGATCACGAGAGACTTCCTGAAACTCAAGGAGAGCTCATGCAGGCCTTTCGTGAAAAATGGCAAACGAGTCCCTAAATGGGCCTCTCGTAATTTACCAGAAGCATACCGAGTGGCTGTCATGCAGTTATTCAGGCCCTTGGAGGTCACACTGAGAACTGAAAATGATTTTGCATGCATAAAGCCAAAAATAATGGACATTCAGGCTTGCGTTAATGCCAGTTTTCACTTGATTTTTGGGGTATGCCTGTTTATACGTTTATGCTGGTGTGTCACGTGATCAGATTCCAATATGTGTCATGCATTCTTGTGCAGCATTGTAAGATGTATTCAACGGTGAAAATGATTTTTTGAAAATTACTTTTTCGATATAGACATTTCAGTCTAATGTTTAATCCCTAACTTTTTGTCCAGTATAGTTCCTAGTGGGTACGTACATGTAATTGTGATAAGTATTTCATTTGGTGTAACTTATGTATGATTTCGCCAGAAACACCCTCAAGTCAAGCATTTTACATACCGTATATGTTCTACTAGGATTGAGTGTCTGCCCGATATAAGAAGAAAACTCAAATTGTCAGATCTATTACATCTTTAAATAGATATATCGTTTTGCAGGCTGAATAAGCTCAGTATTTGCTTTAGAAGGAGTAAATACTGTCAGATATTTAATTGTGAAAGCTGTCTTCTCAAACACGACCATACGTATTTTGTAATAGTGTCAATTTGAAAACATACATGTAGCTGTTGTTCAAAACCAAATAGTTTCTTATATAATAAATCTGGTATCACACATAGTAACTGATTTTACAGCAGTTGCCAATGTTTCTGTATCTGAAAGAGCAATTTTAAAAATATTCTCTGTCTTTAGAAATTTCAAGTTGACATTTTACTTCAAATTTTATCATATTTTGTGATTTTCAAAACAACAAAAAAAAACACTTGGTTATTTAAAGAGGAGATAATCCATGTCATTAAGATTGCTGACAATTATCAAAGATGTCACATTGTAATGTGGTCATGAATATACCACCACCATATCAAAACAATTGCATTTACTTCATATGAATCTAGAAAAATACTGGATAAAATTAGGTAAAAATTCTTAATAATTTCCGGTCATACTATATATACTTCTTTCTCTTTTGATTTTGAGGGCGGGATATGGAATCTGAGTGTATACTATAAGTCCCTGCAAGTCTCCTATGCTACTTGGTTCCTGATCATTGCCTATCGTTTACTGCTCAGAGGAAAACCTGGGGCCGTATTCATAAAACGATTTAAGTGGTTGCTATGCTGTTGCTAAGGCTAAATTTATTTGAAGGAGACTCCTTTATAGATATTCAGCCTTAGCAACAGCATAGCAACGACTTAAGTGGCTTTATGAATACGGCCCTTGGTTCTCTACAGAGCCTGTGGATTGGCTTTTATGGCATATCCCGAAATACAGATTTTTGCTGTTCAAGCGCATATGTTAGAACAACTTAAGGTACGATGTCTGTAATATTGCTAATGACATAGAAATGACAGCCTATCCCTAACTTTCCCTAACTAACTGAACAAGATCTGTGTATCAAACCAATTGCCGACATCGGCGAAAACAATATCAAAGCACATCAAAATATAGTTTACATTAATTTACGGTGAATTAATAGAATATAGGATTCATTTCCCTGAGGAAAAAAGAAGTCTTAAATCTCACAGAAAGCCTTTGGAAAATTACTAGGGTTACGAGAAAATGTAGCTTGTCTTATGGTCGTTCAGGAAAAAAAAAATAAAACAGACAAGCATGGGAACTTCAAATTTTAAAAGACATTCATTTAAAAAATAGACCAGCTCTAGCAGTAAATTGTTGAGTAATAATTCACTTTTTTTGTTTAGTTTTTTGTCTTTTTGTCAGCTTTAAAGAAGATCATGCCATGGGCGCGGAGCGCCGGTGATATGCTTACTGACAACTGACCGACTAACTAAACTGTGAATTGTCACTCAACAGTTCACTGCTAATGCTGAACTACACTCGAAATGCTAAAGCTATTCTTTTTTATTGGACCCTCTCAACCTCTTTGTCTGCGCGTGAATGACCCGTTATTTTCCTCACTGTAAGACAGCAAAATATAGAAAAACGATTTTATACTGAAAAAAGGTTTGTTCAAGGAACGTCATCAAAACGTAACAAAGGTCGTCAGTAATTGCCAACAACGTCAGCAGTTAGACTCCCGCGCTTCGAAACATTGAATGGTTGCAGGATAAAACACGTTTTTTATTGCTTCTAAAAACACACAGTGTGAGAATATTTTAGGCTTATTTCTGTATGTATTCTCTGCTCTTGAAGGAACTTTTTAAGATTTTAATTATATCTGATTGAACGGATGCGCAAACTAATCGCATATACATGTACAGCTTTTGTTGGTTGAATAGGCCTCAACTAAGTAGGCACGCTTTGTTTAAACAATGTCTTGTCAACATTGGTTCAACGTTTTGAACGTCAAAGTAATGTGGACGCTACGTTATGACGTTACTCAGACTTTGATAAGACGTTCTTTCAAGGGTAGCCCTGGGCCGTATTCATAAAACTACTTAAGTGGTTGCTATGCTGTTGCTAAGGCTAAATTTCTTTGAAGGAGATTTCCTACAACTATGAAATTAGCTCTGGAGGAACAGACTTTGTAAGACTGTTCCTCCAGACCAAATTTCATAGTTGTAGGGAATCTCCTTTATAGATATTTAGCCTTAGCAACTGCATAGCAACGACTTAAGTGGCTTTATGAATACGGCCCCCTGTCTCATGACGCGGCCCAAATGTCAATCTATCGATCTGTCAATCTAGAGAACTTCATTCATATTCTCAATGCAGCGGAAGTAAATAGACTTCTGTCAAAACTATGCTCATTATATTAGATAGTGATTTTCTGTTTGGACTAATTGTTTAGACATTGGGTCCGCCCATGTCTTCAGCGTTCTTATGAAATAACGGCTTTATAAGTTAGCTTTGGAGTTTGTTAGAAACTGATAGGTAGGTTTACAAATTTAGTTAAGTTTAAAAAAGAAAAATTGTTGTTGTTCCAAATGTAAAAAAAGTTTCTATTTCATTTATTTTTTCATTTTTTTTATTCTTCTTTCTTGTGTTTTTTTTTCTGTTCTTTTTTCTGCAGAACCAGGATCGCAAGATTTTTCGAATGGCCGAATATTAATGCAAAATTACACTGTATTAGAATTTTGTTACAATTTACCGATATGGCATTACAATTTATAAAAACTAATTGAAACTGAATCTGAGGACATTTTCTATAATATGATTGAGTCCGCCTTTTGGAGACAGGAAGAGAGGGAGAGAGCAGAAGAGAGAGAAAGGTGACTTGATGTTACTGGTTTATTGTGAGTTATTTTTTTCCTTAGAAATAGGAATACTTTTATATGCCTTTCAACATTCTGTCCGTGAAAACATATTAGATTCTTAAACAACGTGTATGTAAATGTTTTACTCTATACAATATATATATAATAAATATTTTACGAGTGCTCATTTCATATGAAATATATGAAAAAAAAGTCTTCGGCTAGTTTCATCAATTTCATATGAAATGATAACGAGCGTAAGATTCTTTTTTTTTACATGACCCTTTAGAATGCGATTTTATCGCTTTCAAAAAAATCATTATTTTAATAAAAAAAGGAATTGTAGACACGGTCGTTGTCAATGACGTTAGGTGTATGCGCCAAAATGTTATCACACGTGTGGTCATATGATTTTTATGACGCTACGTTATCCACTGAATAACGGTTACGTCATATGATAATACGAGGGGTGATCATTAAATAATGGAAACTAGCATTTATTTCATTAGCTATTAATCTAAACATTTCATTAGCTATTAATCAAAACAGTATTCCAGGTAGATTATATCTAAGAAACAAACATATGACATATAATTAAGTCCTACAGTAATGTTTAGGGTTGCTATGGCAACGATGCCCAATAACTTATAAGGGTTTAGTCTCTAAACTTTTGCATATTTTCATGTATATTTGCTGCTGATTAGTCGCAAAGAATGGATAAAAGTTTGTGGTGGTGTGATGGCTTGATGCAAGTCTCAGATACAAAAAGAAAAATATAGTTGTTCATGACTTGCTCTCAAAACCTAGCAGAAATACCGACCGTGGAAGAATTTTGATCAAGCAGTATTTGACGTTTTTCGCTGATTTTAAGCCGGAGGAACCAGAATTGTGACGTCATTGCATTTTAACAATCAGAGTCTTGGAAGGATTGTATAGCAGAAAGAACCGAAATTATCCTGAACTTGATAACCGATCAATTAACTTTAGCATAATACTGGGAATTAAGTTGTAAAATGTCAAAATCCCTCAAAGACAATTATTCTAACCCATGCTTTAGCTTTAATTCATGCCAGATTTCAGAACGTTTTCATTAACAATCATTATAGGTCTGTTTCTGAAGCCAAAACCTAGCTTAAACGGAAGGCGTTCCTAAATTTTCAATTTCTTTTTACATGTCGCACATAATAAGATAAATACAAGCCCCTCCTTACCAAACTGACGTCGAAAAATAAAATCACACGCGGTACCCGGCATGATCGTGACGTCATGTATTGCTATGGTAACACGTTAAAATTCAAAAGACATTCCTTGGTGTTACATGAAATTTCTGTAAATAATCAACTAATTTTTAAAGGTGTTTCCACTATTAATGATCAAAATACGTAATAATAATGTTCTTATGATTCGTTGAATATTGCGGACAATATGCTAGATAAGTGTAGAGTTAATATGTTATTCTGAGAAAAAAAGGCATCACCAGTATTATTACTATCCAGTTCTGATCCATGATCATAGATACGGTCTTCATGCATCTATTTTTGGCTTTGCAGATCTTAGTACCATTGATATGTATTGTTTGCATTTGTATTTACATTCGATAAATCTATGACAGCAAATATAGAGTTTCTAGGTTCAGTTCATAGACTATGCAAACTGTGATAGAAATACTACGGTTATAGTTCTACCCTTAGCGGTATCAATAGTTTCACGTCACCAAAACACACCTATCACAAATAGTGAATAGTAGGCCATACAGCCAAACAACGTCATATCGATTTTTTTTACTTTTAAAAAAAAAGAAGAAAAAAAAAGAGGACTTTAAGTACAAAAGTACAGGGTTTCAATTGCCTTTGACCGGAAACAGTGCATTCATAAAGATAAGCGGTCTCATTATGAGCCATTTAATTTCGTACAGATCCCTACTGCATGTATTTCTGCTTGTCAGCCATTAGTCAAGAACTCTCTTTTTGACGTGTCAAAATCTAAATAGGAAAGCTATATATCTGGGCCCGTATTCATGAAATGACTTAAGTGGTTGCTATGCTGTTGCTAAGGCTAAATTTCTTTGAAGGAGATTCCCTACAACTATAAAATTTGCACTGGAAGAACAGTCTTCCAAAGACTGTTCCTCCAGAGCAAATTTCATTGTTGTGGGAAATCAACTTTATAGAAATTTAGCCTTAGCAACAGCATAGCAAACTGTTCCTCCAGAGCAAATTTCATAGTTGTAGGGAATCTCCTTCAAAGAAATTTAGCCTTAGCAACAGTATAGCAACGACTTAAGTGGTTTTATGAATACGAGCCCTGAGGTTAAAGGTTGTCAAGGTATTTCCACAAAAACTGTCCCACGTTTTTACTTCCTCTATTCACTCGGTAATATCATGGTAGGCAGTTGACTCTTACTACTTTCGTGCACCAGATTAATTCTCAGGTACGTCCAATAATGTGAACGCTTGCCGAGCGCAAGCAAGCACACGATATACTTCTTGCAAGTAGTACACATTTTTTGTCTCCTTGTGTTGCTATACATTATTTCCGTCGAGTCCTCATTTCTGGTTCATCATAGGTCTTATACATAATTTGCTTGTTTTCGATGATGTTTCATTGATGGGTTGATTCATGCGGGCCAAACAGTTAACTAAATGTTTCGAACCACTGCAGAAGCAGAGGGCGAGGTTTGGTACCAGTAAAGCATGTTTAAGTCCCCCTCCCCAGTAAACTTTTGCTGACCGTTCCAAGGCGGTACATGTACTTCTTTTGTGGTTCTTTGATGTTACATTGTGCTATATCCGCTTGTCTATGTTCTTTGGCGGGCGGTTTGGGCATCTGTTTTGCTACCAAATCTGCCTTTTGTTTTTGTAAGCTAAAAGTAAAATAGAAAAAAATAGATGTTGATGCTGTTTTTGACTAGGGTAGCTGAATGACCACCTGTTTGAGAAAGAGCTACTCATTTGGTTTACCTTGCATTTCTTTCGTGAACTTATGTCAATTTTGCCGTGTGTGTTTGCTTCTTTCCCTATTGGTTTTGAGAGCGGGATGTGGGATTTGATTGTAATACATGTAATTCCTGATCATTTCCTATCTTTTTGCTTTTTGGGACAAATACACTGATCGGCGAGCAGCCACGTTGTTTCAAGCACCGCAGGCATGAAACAGACAAAACAAAACAGTAATAACGTTTAACATATACATCAATAATTAGGAACTGCAACAGGAACACCTCATTTAAACGGTTGGTAGTAAGACTAACGAGATTGTTTCTGCAGATCGGTGGCTGCCCACAAATAGCTTGAAGTCAGGCAAGCCATGCTTCAACTAGATGTTTGCCTTTAACCTGGCATCAAAGAAGAGCGGTTAAAGTACAAAAAATATGTCCTAACTCATATAATCGATATATTTACAAAGACAAATTGACATTAAGCGGTGATAGTTTGATTTTACTTTATCAGGGTGTTTCATTGCATTGTGTATTGGCGGTCCAAGACAGATAACATCTTAATTTGTCACTGTGGCCTTTCCTGGCTAGTAAGGCTGTATTTCTAAGCATGCAAACTCATCTAACACGGAATTAAAGGTAGGTTCCTGTACTATGGAATGCATCATAATTTTGATGATCTTTCATCCAAAATGTTGGAAAGCACTTATAAAAGGGAATGAATAAGTTTCACTAAAAAGTGTAAATCAAAAAAATATTAGAAAAGTTGTTTTGCAAGGGATTTCCTAACTCTGTTTCGCACACCAGTTAGCGCTATTTTTAGTTTGCGCCGAAAATAGATAATGCAGCTGAGGTCATGCTGCATTGCATTTTGGGATAGTTTTAACCCATCCACCATGCCAGGATCTCTAGGAGAGTTCACGACAAGGGAAAATTGACCTTTGGAGAATGGCATCAGAAATTGCGCACTTATAGACATAATAAACATAGTTATTTTTAGAACTGGAAATCCAAAGAAAGAAAATAAACCAAAAGGGAAAACGACTATTTTCTTCAACATCTGACGAGTTTCTCAGTAGCAACAAATTCAGAAAAATTAGAGAATTCAATATTGCTCAGAAAAAGACGAAATTATTTTGTGGACATAATTGTTATCGCTAGTACAGGAACCTACCTTTAAATTATCTGAGAAATTTAGAGTTTTCAATGGTATCATTCAAGATAGCATCTGACTTATTATTAGAGCTTAGCATAGCATACAGTGTATGCCATGCTCCTCTCAATTTCGGTCCGATACAGAGTCTCAAAGGACTGTTAAACCCAAAACAATCAATCAAAATCCTCTTGAATTATGAGTGAGATGACGCCATAGATCTGTTCCCACAGCAACTATGGGATTACCAACTTTTGAGCATAGTACCTTGGCAGAATGATGTCTCCATGACGTCACTTTAACAACAACATGAACTCATTGTTGCTATGAAAACAGGTCTTTGACGTCATTGGTATTGGAGCATGGCAAGCAGTATTTTTCAATGACATTACAGAAACTTCAGATTTTCTCAAGCAAATGATTATTCTCAAGTCATTTAATTACGTGTTACTTGTGGTTTGAACAAGAAAATGCTGTTTTGATGCTTGATTTTAAAGTAATATATAGAGAGAACATATTGACTGTCGGGCCAATGATCTAAAGTTGTGTAAAAGGCAGTGATATCGACTCCCATTTCCCACCTATGACACCAAATGGGAAATACATGTAATAACATAAAGTAGTATTACTAGTAGTAAGACAATACGACCGGATAGATAAATGAGCAGCTTTTCACCGAGTGGGTAGTCACAAAGTTAACCACACACACACACACACACACACACACACACACACTTTCTATTTTCCATTTTATATCCTTAACACACACACATCAAACTGAAAGGTAACAAACAGATA
Organism: Ctena decussata; assembly: GCA_963989385.1. Classification (NCBI taxonomy): domain Eukaryota; kingdom Metazoa; phylum Mollusca; class Bivalvia; order Lucinida; family Lucinidae; genus Ctena; species Ctena decussata. The sequence goes on along the minus strand of OZ022501.1, from coordinate 4,331,790 downwards.
AAACAAAAAACAAAACAAAAAATAATAAAAAAGAATAAGCGAATTTTTTTTCAAAGACTGCAGATAAAGGATAATAAACCTGATGTAGCCGTTCTGACTGATAGCGTTTATTTCAGTGATCCTACAGTGTTGCTTGAAAACTGCATATTTATACTGAGAAAGAATAAAACCTTTGAAAGCGAAGAACACGTCAAAGAAACGAATAAACGCAGACTCGGATAAATATAGACTGTTGAGTATCAATTATCAAGGAATATACCAGCCAACACTGTAGGAACGGTTACAGCGGACCTTTGTTTGGAATGGCCAATATTTCCCAAAGGGCTAGAAAATATAAACTTCACTGCAGTAAAGTGTGGAGAGAATTTAGGGCTCTCAGCACCAGCTGCGTTGGAATAAATACATATGGATCGTTTCGAAGCAAGCAACAAACTTTCGAAAAAATGAACGACGAAACGCATTATCGAGTAATATCAACACAATTGGGACATTTATTTTGAGCATTGTTATAAGTGGATGAAGTCGCGAAACATATTTGTGACACTATCAGCCTTGAATCCAAACTATGCTGGTGCAATTAATCTTTGTTTCAGAATGATTAGAGCCGCCTAATAAACAGCTTATCCAATGATAGAATCACACACGATTCATGGGCTCTGTACATTGGTATTTAAGGCTCATAGATTATTTATTGTCTGCATGCTGGGTGATCATATTGTTGATTACCATTTGTTGAGTGCTCCCTAACGGAACCAATATTGGTCAAAAGACCAAGCTAATGATTACCAATATTGCAATTGTTCAGTTTGTACTTACAGAACCACAAAAATATCTGTAATGGTTGCGAGATACTTTCTCTCCTTACGACAGCTACTATAAAGTAAAATCTAAAAGTGTTCCTTCAAGAGCAGAGAACACAGTCCAAAGAAGGAACATGGGCCATACTGTTGCTGTTGCTTTACATTCACGGTGTGGTCATGTCGGGGCGGTCAGTTAACCTAGTCACATTATTCCTGGGCAGGCTTAGACCTCCATAGCTGTTAACCAGCACCAAGCTGCCCCAGAGTAAAATAGCCACTACCAAAATATACTTAGTAAAACAATTGAAGGATATCAAAATTCTATGATTATTTTTACTTAAAACAAAATTTTCATCTAAAAAAAAATGTTATGCATTCAATAGTATCGGGTATCTACAATTAAAAGCCTGTCCAATAAAAGTCACGCTTAAGTGGTTACATTACAGTACCGCTCCAAATGGAATAACCCCTACAGCATGAATTCACAAACATGCATACTTATCGCCTTATTGTTGTTAATACCGGTTTTAAAGAGTTGAATGGTTTACCATACGGAGACCATCATTCCCATAAAACGTTAGTTACACAATAAAAGCATTTGACACATGTGCAAATCTGAAGGATCAAGACTATTTCTACTCACTGCCCTGGATATTCTTTAATTTAGCCTTGATCAACAGCAGAATAGTTGGCATCAGAATATTGTAAGAGGCGCTTAAATGATCAGGCAAGTTGCCTATGTGAATTATTTGCAAAACAGTAGGTTTAAACTCAATTTTAATTGTTTGTGATTTTTTTGCAGTAGGGGGTCATTACATTTGGAATGCTACCTTACAGTAACCACTGTAGCGTGACGTTAATTACTCCTGCGCATCAATTGCATACGCCCAGTACAAGTACATGCATGCACATTTAATTTGGTATATATTCCAGTAAAAGTCATAACTAGGATTAAAATTTAATATCCTTCAATTGTTTTACTAAGTATAGTAATTCCATTAGATGATTTTAATAGTGCAGTGGAAAGTGAAAAAACATCTTTATTCTACAAAGTTTTCAATGGTGTTGAATGAGTTATTACAGTATGATAGTCTATCTTAACTCAGCCTTCGAATCTGAAGATGAACTAGGTTAAGGGAGCTGACTTCAATAGGAAACGTATGGTACGAATCCCCTAGCACGCTTTTAAAGTATTAAAGAGCCGAGATTTCTTAAACTATCATGCTGTAATAGCTCACTAAGTATAATTATATCAATATCTATGTTACTTTCATCAGATACATGTATTCTGTGTAACATAGCTGAAGGTAAGAAAAGAAATAGAAGTTTTCCATTAATATGATCCTATGGAATTGCTGCCGCGCTCGCGAAGGTTAAAGTATTATTATTATTTTTAGCAGAATATATGCCAAAATTTAGCGAATAGCGCAGGTCAAAAAAAACGGTCATACAAACTGAAGCTACAGCTCTGGCACCGCCTTGGACGGTTTGTAGTAAATAAGTTCTGAATAGTAAGATTCTTTGGAAGCAAACATTATTTTTAGCAGAATATATGCCAAAAATTAGCGAATAGCGCAGGTAAAAAAAAACGGTCATACAAACTGAAGCTACAGCTCTGGCACCGCCTTGGACGGTTTGTAGTAAATAAGTTCTGAATAGTAAGATTCTTTGGAAGCAAACAATGCATCAAAAGAACAGAAAATAGCAGACTCGGTTTAATTGAGAATGTTGATGACCAGTAATGAGTTGTGCGACACCAGCCAAGCCCCCCCCCCACTTCTGGCACCGGCTTAAGCGGAACTCCAATTTCAAAACTCGAACGCAGTGATCTCAAAGGACTAGAAAATATAATCTGCCCTATGATGTTGTACAGAGATGTGTTTTACGGCCGCCACACGGCACAAACACCAGCTGCAGTGAAGATAAATGAGTTCTGAATAGTAAGATCATTTGGAAGCAAGAAATACTTAAAAAACAGAAAATAGCAGACTCGGTTTAATTGAGTCTGTTCATGACCAGTAATAGATTGCGACACCAGCCACGCTCCTAGCACTGGCTTAAGCGGAACTCTATTTTCAATATAACTCAAATGAACTCAATGATCCCAAAGGACTAGAAAATATAATCTGCACTATGATGATATACGGGGAGACGTTTTACGGCCGACACACGGCACAAACACCAGCTGCAGTGAAGATAAATTAGTTCTGAATAGTAAGATCCTTTGGAAGCAAGGAATAAATCTAAGACTATTTTGTGAAAATGGTGAATGGGTACATATTCATGTATTTTGTTTACTATTTTAACAATGGGAAACAACTTTTGTGACTAACCTGTTTGCTTTCCTGGACGAAGAGGCCCTTCCAAACTGGGACCTACACTGAAAGGAAACAAGTTACTTCTAGCGATGAAAGTAAAGTTAAAGTATCGTAAGACACAATGCATTGCTTCACAACAGATAGTGGCAGATACTCTGGGGTTATAAGTTTGTTCATGCAAGTCCTGCCAAACTATGGTATTATACCACCACCACCAGTGTAGACCTTGCACGCTAGGAAACATTTCATGCATAAGTCAAAATTGTAAGGTAGGTTTAAGGTTGTTTATTGACCTACAGAAGTTTTAGAAGCTCAATTTCGTCATGCATTGTGATGTTATATCTCAGAGACCCGGCATGCTAGTACAGATTGGATACTAAGGTTGCTTGTGCTTAATCGTGCTAATGTTACAGTGGCTGCTACGGTGCAGCAAGGTATTTGTAATCAGTATAAGTAAAAAGTATGCAAAGACCAGGAACTGAAACAATCAAAATCCAAATCCAGCCCTCAAACCATAGTTGGAAACAACTAAGATTACAAATAATCAAGGTACAGAGAACATATGGCCAACCGAGTGAGCAGCTTGTTTCCAAAAGGTGGCCACTCAGCAACCCAAACCGAACCAAAAATAATAAGAACATACATAAGGTAAAACTTAACTGAATGACTCCTATACCGGACAGCTTTATTGCTTCTTTATTTATATTTGTAATCTTATTTCAAATATTTTAAAACCCCTGAACTTTATTTGTATTTGAAAACATTAGCAAACACAAGAATGATCAATATGCAAATATTGAAAATTATAAATAAATGTTGGTAAACTAACCATGACGTCACATAAACGTGTTAAACAAACATATCACACTGACACTGCAAATGTGTTTGCAAATCATAACATAACAGTTAATAATTCAAACATGGAAGAGTCAATAGTAGAAATGGTTTAGCTGTCCAATATACAGAAAAATGTCCGTGGTATTATACAGTAAATATAAACTAATGCAAAGCTAACTACTTTTCCTCTTGGTGCTACTTGAAAGAATAAGTATGTAATTGAGCCGCGACGTGACAAAACCAACAATGTGGTCGTGCGTCCAGCGCAGACTCAGATCAGCCTGGGCATCCACCCAGCCTGATCAGAGTCTTCGCTTTCCGCATGAAGGTAGCTTAGTCCCTCAGCTACCCTTTAAGCGCTTAGCAAAGAGTCTGATCAGACTGGGTGAATGCACAGGCTGATCCGAGTCTGCGCTGGGCGGACTACCACATTGTTGGTTTTCTCGTGTCGCGGCTCAATTATATGGCAGTTCTTCGGTATCTGCATTTTACAGAGTTTACTTAAAGGAACTACACATGTATCTTTGTACGAGGGCATCTCAGTATATATTAAAGCAGACCATCAAATTTGTCAACCCCCAGACTTCTACTTTCACATTTTCTCCATTTAGATCGATGAATTTTGTCCAACGATGTTAAGGGCTAGAAGCCCATTCTGATAGAAAATTGTAGAGGAAGATGTTACTGAAATCAATCATGAAGAAACAGACTCTTTTAGAGGGAAAGAACACACTATATAACAAACAAATGTGTTAATGAGTCTGTCCATGACCACTGATGATCTGTGCAAAACTGCTAACGGTCACTGGCACTTCTCATTCAGTGATTCAAAAGGATCTTACAACGTAAACCACATTCTGGTAATCTGGTAAGGTACGGGAAAGCTACACGACTCGAGACAATAGCTGTTATTAGCGTACACAAAGACTTTGCTGGACGTACATGGCACTTTGTTGGTTTTGTCTATTATGTCGTAATAGAAATGCGGGTGACAACCGTAAGAATAAGACATCATAGCGACAAGCTGAGTGATCAACTTTTCACAAGCACATAAAGTGACCTTTGGAAAGTCCAAATTAACGTTTAATAAAAAGGTAGCTTTTGTTGAGAGGTGACTGTTCATGAAAATGAAACTGACATAAAACCAGATTTTTAGAAAACTGAAAGTTTGTGTTGAGACTGTTTCACCAGACATATTTGTGTATCTTTTCCAAGTTCAAAGTAAATTGTGTTTGTGACAGATAATGCATATTCCTTCTGATTAAATGAAACAAAAATATACTTGATTAAATAAAAACACGAGATTAGAAAATTTATAACAATATTAAGGTGAATGGGTACAGTTTCCTCCATCATCCTTTTTATTTCTTATCTAAGAAACGGTTAACTCTCAAAAAAAAAGAATGTTTTTTTTTCTTTTCATCTAGGGCCTCAGAAAGCAAACAGGAAGTCACAAAATTGCAGTCAATACACCCAATTCAAAATCCATATGAAACTTCTATGTCTTCTTGAGACTATTTAAGTGCAAATCCATATATACGGACTTAACATTGGGTGCAATATGTTGCGATCCCCCTTTATACCCATTAAACTTATTTTGAGATGCAGACAAAAACATCTGTAATCGTCAAGCATGGTTTGTGCCGATATTTAAAACCTATTGTAGATAGGTTGTGGACAATGTTTATGGTCTTTTTGACGACGGCCAATTTCATTTTCAAGACTTGTATTAAAAATAAATGATTCTAAACTAACACTTAACGTTGCTGTTCAATTTATAAAACGTATCTTTAATACCTTGTTTACTTTTCGTAAAATAAAGAGTGTAGTTGTTCATAGTCACATGGAAAAGTAATCTTATTAAATCTTCGACGAAAAATATCATCAAACATGGTTCGTGCCGGTTTGTAACCTTATGTAGATATGTTGTAGACAATGCATATGGTCTTTAAAAATGGTTATTTTCTATTTTCGCTTGTAAGCAGTACCACAGTATCCGAACTGACTGTACCCTCTTTTCCGGTTTTCATAGCGTTGAATCGAGGGTACAAAATTCGCTTGTAACCAGTAGTCGGAAATCATTATGTGTGAGACTTTATCCGGAGTCTGCTGCGTCATTTATAGTTATTCAGATTCGAAAATGCAAAGAGGTAAGTTTAATATAATTTGCTCCTCGGTCTTTTACTTTATTACCCTGTACAATGAAAACCTCCTGGCCGTCACAGAAATTTTATTCCGAGCTGCTTAATTTAACACGAGTTTGTGTCGTGCAAAACCTAGCTATCATCCTATTATCAAAACTAACAAACTGTAGATTGATAACGCCTTCCGTTTATTTTAAAGATTTTTTACAAAACAAGTAAAAAAAAAAGGCTCAAAATGGTTTTAGAATCATGCCAAGGGCGATTTGAATACTGTACCAATTACTACACACCCATACACGACATTGTACAGGGCAATAAAGTAAAAGACCGAATAGCAAATTATATTAAACTTACCTCTTTACATTTTCAAAGCTGAATAACTATAAATGACGCAGCAGGTTCCGGATAATATCTCAAAACATAATGATTTCCGACCACTGGTTATAAGCGAATGTATGTACTCTCGATTCAACGCTATGAAAACCGGAAGAGATTGTACAGTCAATTCGGATGCTGTGAGTACGAGTATAAGAACTGTACCAACATATTCTGAGATGCACGATGTAGAATTTTAAATGAGGTTTGAGCCGATTCGCACCAAGATGTAAACGAGTGTATGTATAGCCTTGACAAAATGTGTCCCTGTTCCGATTCCAGTTTATATCTAAATAAGTATATAACTAATTTGCTATCAGTAATGGCTTATATGTATAAGCATTTGTTAGTGTTCGTGTTAATGTATGCAGTATCTTATGTTGATGGAATGTTGAACCAAATTCACTCACTCTATAAAGATATATGCTAGGTAGCCATGCATCGTTTTTCGATGATTTATCATTTAAACCGTACCAGTACATGCATCTCTGCCATTTTAATAAAAGAGAACAATTTTGTCACTTCCTATTTGCTTCCTTGGACTACACAACCATCAGAAGATGGGGTCAACTCTGGAAAGTGTTGGCTTGTATACAGCCATCGCGAAGGGAAGCAAAAAGGTTGAGCAACGGACAGAGCTGCTTCCCTGCTTCCCTGAAAGTATATTCATTTACTTTTATTATACAATCAACTCTTGATATCTGTACAATCAACTCTTGATATCTCAAAGTCAAAGTTCTTCCCAAACTACTGGTATCTCAAAGTGAATTTTCTGGACCAGAAAATTCACTTTGAGATATCAGTGGTTTGAGATAAGAGGAGTTAAAATGTTAATAAAAATAGGGAATGTGTCCATACGTTTTTCTTTTAAAGAAGAGGTACTTTGAAATATCAGTGTACGAGATATCGAGAGTTAACTGTAGTTGTTCCGCTGCAATTACTTGTACAACTTTATTTTGTTACGGTTTATCCCGAAACTTTGATTAGTCTCAGGATTTATTTTTCAAAGAGGCAATTAGACAAAAGTCACGTTCTTAAACTTTGGAAATAAGTCTTAAAATCTAAGCTAATCGAATTCTCTTCAATATCATATCTGATTGTGGATTGTCAAGCGTTCTCTGTATTCTATTTTGAGCCGGAGAAATCTAATATCTTCTACTTAATGCCAAAGTATCGATTGTCGCTTATTTCATAACATCTGTCTATGACCTCCATCAGATTAAGACAAATTACAACAAATTTTATGCATTACTTTTATCATTCCGCTAACCCCATATAATCCTAAATATCGATCGTTCTGCATGTTGCATATGAGCAGGCTTGTTAAAAACTGTTTCTGGACATGCCAGAACTGCGCCTGTCAAAACTGACATGTGCGCATGCGCATTGCTTCCAGAGGGACTGAACTTCGCAGTTTGGACAAGTTATATTGATGTTATTTAGATTTTGAAAGGTAATATATGCTTGTGAAGGTCATGCACTGACTGGTTTTGGTATATTCAGTTTGTTTGTGCACAAAACAGTTCTTTTCCCACGACACGACTCGTATCAATATTTCGATTCCGATTGTCATTTCTTTCTGCCATTTTCAAATGGATAACCAGTGAGCTTTAACGATACATTTCGAGATTCATTACAATCAAAAACGTGTTTAGGTAAAAAAGTATGGTCAGGAAGTAAGGCGATCAAATCCCATATCCCGCCATTAAAACAAAACGGAAAGAGGTATATATGTTCTGCGCAAAGTAGGAATCGGTACAATTCCGGAATTGTCCTGTGCAAAGTAGGAATTCTCACTTTGTTGCGCAAAGTGGGAATTCTTACCTTGCGCAAAACAATTCCGGAAATTGTCTCTGCGCAAAGTGAGAATCGGGACAAAGTGAGAATAATTAAGCTGTTAGTGCGGTTAACAAATATATGTTTGCATTATTTGTTTGATTTGGTCATTTTTTTTGTTATTATCATTCTGAAAGAATAAAGTGTATGAGCCTCTGGCGTTAAAACAACTTTCAATATGTTCTTTCAAAATTTGCCATCCAGTATTTGCCGTAAGAGTTGATCAAACGTGTTTGTCATCCTGTACTAGCCAAAACTCGAAAAAATTCAAAGTATAAGGCCATAATTTTTATCAATCAAATTCCTCATTTTAAAGTCAATTCCCTGTTAGTCGTACATGTACATGTATCTATATGAAATGAATAGTCAATTCTTACTTTGTCCTAAAGATTCCCACTTTTGCGCAAACACATTTACCTGTAAAAATAAACCACCACATCCCTTGCAGCGAAGTTGCGCAATTCTAGAATTGAACTGGTACAATTCCGGAATTGTAACACAAAGTGAGAATTCCTACTTTGCGCAGGACAATTCCGGAATTGTACCGATTCTTACTTTGCGCAGAACATATACATAAATTGACAATTCACTAAGGACACGCACACTAAACCAAATGGATAGCTCTTTTCAAGACAGGTGGCCATGCAGCTAGCCTAACTGAAAACAACACTAACATCTGTTCTTAACTATTTTCCATTTTAAAATAAAAACAAAACAGTATGCAACGGGGACAGGTATATATAGGTGTCCATATTGCAAGACGCGCAGAAAGCATCACAGAAGCATCACAGAAGTACCGTTTGGAATGGCCAGTAATACATATAGATCACTAGAGGGCTTTAACTAGGTTTAGCTGTTGGGTCCGCATGAAGGTTTTCTAATCCATCAATGAACACTCACAGAGACACAAAACTTTCATAAACTATTATGAATCAAAGACGAGGACTTCACAAAAAACAATATATTGCGCCACCTGGACGTACCAAGGGTGTCAAACAACACCACTGTAAAACTGAAGCAACAAAAAACGCCAGGCTAAGAAACAGACAAGTCAAAACAAGATCTGTCGCCAAACAGATAAAATAACAGTAAATGTAAAGTCATGTAATTTCTTTTTGCAGCAAAAATAACAGTTTTGTGTCGGGTGTAATTGTTAGTTTGATGCCCGACCAACCGGTGCGAAATTAAAAAGCGAAGCAAAGTTATTAACCATGATTAGGTCTACAACCAAGCATGCAGACAGAAGCATTAGATTTATGTTATATCCAGTACGTTTGTACCCGTTTCTAGTTTTAGGAGTTTTCGGTACATGTAAATGAGCCGCGACATGACAAAACCAACAATGTGGATATGCGCCCAGCGCAGACTCAGATCAGCCTGGGCATCCGCCCAGTCTGATCTGAGTCTTCCCTGTCCGCATGAAGGAAGCTTAGTCCCTTAGCGAAGATTCTGATTAGACTGGGCGGATGCCCAGGCTGATCTGAGTCTGTGCTGGGCGCACAACCTCATTGTTGGTTTTCTCGTGTCGCGGCTCAAATGTTTTCAATCTTATTCTGTTTTGCAAGTAAACAGAGAAGACACGGATCACACGCCGCGTTCTGCATCGTCTGAACTGGGTCTGCACTGTTTGCATTGTCCCCAAACGGGGTTCCAGTTCTGAAATGGTAGAAACTACATGATCCAGGTGCATTCATTGTAGTCATAGGTATATACTTCCATATACTTTTTCGGGGAGCAAAATTTTATGGGTTCTAGTTGATTGTACGTGTGTACATGTTTTTATCTTTCATAGGTTCCAATATTATTTGAAGGTCGACAGGAGCCTTCGTAGCTCAATAGTGTAAGCGCTGGCCTGCTGATCTAGCGGTCCTGGGTTCGAGAACACTGGAGGCGGAAATTTTTTCAACCGTAGACTACGTTTCATTGTACACAGTCTTTCATTATTATCTCCCATTGTCCTGATATGACTGAAATACTGTTAAAAAGGGTGTAAAATCCCAACTTATCCATCCAATCCATCGAAAAAGTTTGGCTCACATATAGATTCTTCTAAAAAATGAAGGCTTATTGCAAATGCCGCCGAAAATTAGCTCAAAACAATCTTCAAATATAGGCATTTGTGATCAACTTCAGAATATAAGACTATATAGTTAAATAGTTTCGTCGTTGACACTACTGAAATCATACCCACACTGAAGAGTTTGCATAAAATTCAAATTAAATAAGTCGCTCACGGTTACCCGTTTCAACATCTCTTTCCCAAACAGGTGGTCATCCAGCTACCTCAAGTGTAAACAGCGGTAACATCTATTTTTACCTATTTTCTATTTTAAATTGCAAATTGCAAAACAGAACAGGTGACCATATTGATAGCTGACTATAGACAAGCAGACATAAAAACATGTAACATTGAGAAAACAGAACATAAGCACGCCTTGGAATGGTTGATAATAGATTATCGGGGGGCTTTAACTTCTTTTTGCTTAATCCAAATTTCGCCATCTGCACCTACAGTGGTAAGAAATATTTAGTTAGCTGTTTGGTCAGCTCGAAGGTTTCCTAGCCCAAACATGAATCTTCACAGGAAAGAAGAAACACGGACAAGCCCTATGATGAATTCGACAGCAACAACGTTTTGCGACCACTGGAGAAACACCAGCACTGAAAGAAAACTTATGTACAACCTTAGATTGTGCAATACGTCATGCACTAAAATTACGAAATCGTCCCGGTTTTCGCTAAATCTTATGGCATTATCAAATGGTTGTTTACAATATCCAGTAACGCATTTCATATTCAATATTATTTCATGCTGATAAATGTTACCATACTTTATTTATTTATTTTTTGTGAAACGAATCCAAAGGGCGATATGGTGGAATCTGTGATCAAAATGTATTTTTTTTCTGTTCAAAACTGTCGTTTTCTGTAAGAGTTTCCGCAAAATTCACATGGAGAAAAAATTCTTAGCATCTTGTGGGATACCAGCTTCCCTGTGGGCACACAACATAGAGCAGCATACGTTGTCTATATGGCGCATGTCAACTATATGCAGAGGGCACATAACGCCGAAATGACGTCAATTCGGTGTGATGACCCAGCAGGCACATGACATCGAAATGACGTCGAAGTGACGTCGATGCGACGTCATTATGTCACATCAACATCAATACGACGTCATTTCTAGTCATGTGCCTCTGCAAGGTAGGATCACTCCAGCAAATTCTAAGGCGTTCCTATGTCGACAGGTTATCCGTAACCTAGGTTTTCAACCTCTGTCAAAACAAATGCATGATCGAGTGATTAAGGGCACTCGGCTATGATGCAGAAGTTTACGGATTCGAATCCCCGTTGGACCAGTTAGCGTTTAAAAACTTTCTCTGTCAACGCAACAGTGTATGGGTACTTAGGTACGAATAAAACATCGGAAAGAGAGGCATAGGCTATAGATGTTTAGTTATATGTTGTGCTCAATATACTGTAGGCCTCTGCCTTACCGCTTCTCAGGTCACTAGGCTACGGAGAAGTTTAACTTTATTTATTTTTTTCGACACTGATTGGACGCATTTGAGCCAATGTGAAAACAAAATGTATACATTAGACCTGAACAGTTGAATTTCACACAATGTTCCGAAAGTGTTGCATACAAAACAACGATACGCCCACTGTTTTACTCTACTGCAGCGACTTATAAGCCATATGTCAATCAGATCAGCAGGAAAATTGGAGAGAACAGCTGCACAATGAAATTGCGTGGGCTTAATACCAGCAATGTGGGCAACATGTCAATTATAAAACCCTTGTACTCAGTAAACCTGTCTTATAGAATATGGAGACTTCGTATGTCTAACTAGCCTGCTCAATGTGCTCAAATCATGAGCAGGTACTCATTGTACATTTTAGAAACTAAACTGCTCAGCCCAAATTATCCCGCGCGAACACGCATACTGGTCCGAGCATGCACTGTTCACAAACGCTTCAGGCCATTTTTCTCAATGCGCAGCCCAAAAAATGTGATCAGAACTGGACGGCCACTGTGAACGAAATATATCATCTCAGGGTTGAAGTAGGTGCTAAGCAATATTAAAGGTGATTGGGTACACTACCAGGCCCCGAGGTTATAAAACTTTTTGCATGATCAACTCAGCTGAGCATGAAATTTTACCTGCTAATAAATAGCAAATCACTGATAAGTACAGTGGTTTTTTTGCTCAGTTTAGCTGAGTATGAAATATTCTCTGCTTATGAATATGAAAATGCCAACATTAGTTGGCATTTTCATATTTATCAGCAGAGAAAATTTCATGCTCAGCTGAGTTGAGCATGAAAAAAGTTTTATAACCTTGGTGCCTGGAGCAGCATCTCTCACTTCCTACATGTGGATCAACACCTATAAAAAAATGTCCCCTAAAATAATTTATTTCGTTTATGAGCAGGCAGGCCCCATTTTGGAAGCGCTTCGTCGTCCAGGGAAAAAAAGGCAAAGTCAAAAAAGTGTTCCCCCTTGGAAAATATGGCGAAATTCCCATAATCTAAACTCATTCTGAGAAAAAGGGAAGGACAAGCCTCATCAGCAGGTATATCACAATTGACAGGGTCTTAAAAATACATCACAGTTGATCATTTTAGAAATCAGATTCTACAAAAGCAAAAATTTCGCCTAAGAAATGAAAATACATGTAAGAGACTTGATTCAATCGACTCTTGTCTTAAGGTATTTAGATACACAATAACTCTGTATTGACTTGTTAAAGCACATAACAGAGTTATTGTTCATGGTGAACTCAATCAACTATGGAATATATACACACTTACAATGTCTACCATAAAGATCCTAAGTCTTCGGGCAGATACGTCTGTACAAACAGTGGAAACCGTCATCAGACTGTTCCTTAGGAACCAGAATGATCAAGGTCTTTACAATTTCAATTCCATCTAAGCATTTTTGAGGCATTACTCTATGGTAGACCCGGAACAACAGGAAAATAAATAACTGGGCAAGAACCGGCTGTGCTTGCAGCAGGTGCAGTATTTGGGCAGTCTTTTTTGGGGATATTTTTTAACTTAAACCTTGTTTTTCTAGGAAACAAAACGGTGAAATGTTATTTGTTTTTTTTTGTTTTATTCTGTATCATACAATGTAAGTTTTATTAAAACAATGTGAATAAGCATACCCCATCGATTGAATATATTTTTCATGACGTTTTTCATGAAATTCATTTTTCTTGCATAAAAAAAAAATGTAAATATATACTTATTATCAAGATAATTGCAATTTTTCTTACCAGTTTGTTTAAAATACCCTATATTAAAGATTATATGATTTGCAGAAATGAAAGTGTATCCATGTGCTAGAGACATGAATTTAAATGGAAAATGTGTGAAAAAAGTATGTATAAATACAAAACCTTGTTTTTTAGAAAAACAAAACGGTGAAATTTTTTTTTCTTATCCAAATGTTTTATAGCCCTTTGGGTTATTCAGCTGGTATAATGAAATGAATGCCCCACCAATATTTTTATTCACTATTCATCTACCTTAAAGGTATACTCCCTCGTATTTCATTACGAAATAATCACAAAATTATGAAGCTGGTTAGTTGTATGCAACATAATTAAGATGTGTTAAAAAATCTTCAGCTAAAACATCTTTGTTACGGAGGCAGAGACGATATATCAATGCGTACCGTTCTTGAATATTTTGTCGTCATAAATTGATTGACTCCCACAGGCGTTTCTGCAAGCATGTTTTGAATTTTATGATTGGTGGAGTAAATAACTAAACAATAGCATTAACCTCTAATCTGTGCACGTGAGTTGTTTTCAGCCAAGTTTACAAGTTTACAAGTTTATTGAATACTCTCAGTACATGTAGATACATGCAATATGAGGTACAAATACAAAACATGAATACAAATATTTGGGAAACCGGGCTGTATAGCAAAATGTTATGATAAATCATACAGGGATACAAGCATAAATATCGGAGCTCCAGATAAGAGGTAATACCAAATGAAAACAAAACGCCTTTCCAAGAACACATGGGCAGTGGCCCCTCATTAGAACCGTCTCATTGAGGCGGCTCCAATGATGAGTCACAGCATATGCATCATTGGAGATCCCCACAATTATAAGACAACCCCTCCCGTCTGGAGCTCCGCTAATTATGCATAGCTGTTCGGCTGTATAGAAGAAGAAGAAGAAGAAATAAAAAGATTAATAGAAGCAAAGAATGTACAAGTACAATCTATATCTTATATCTCTGCGGATTATCTCCAGTTTTAGTTTCACAAATCTAGTTCATATCTATAGATATACAAGTACCCTTCAGACGCAAAACATCGAAGCAACGTTGGTTCGACTGCTAGACAGCGAACCTACGTTGCCTCAATGCTATGCGTCCGCTGGGTATAAAGCTGTTTACTAGCCAGGAGTTTGTCTAAATGTGGACATAATTACACCCAAAAATTTACAAAGCTTTCTTAGTTTACAGATATTATTGTCATTAAATAGGTTCGAAAAAGTGATACAGTTAGCACCGCGCTTTCTTATAAAAGGAGTTAAAATGGTTCTATCAAAATCAAAATAAGCGCACTCATAAATATAGTGGAACTCATCTCCGATAGCGTCAGAATTACATAGTATGCATTTTCTCAAATGACGATCTAAACCTGCCCAGCGACCTGTTTCTATTGGTAATCTATTATTACCTTATCTATAATATACAAAATGCTTCATTAATTTTGGTGGTAAATTAATCAAATAACTTTCAAATTTATGTTCACTTTTAAAGATTCTGTAATTAATACATTTCGAAGAATCGAGTATCGTACTGTTCCAATCTTGTTTAAACTGTGCCTCTAAAATGTTTTGAATATTTAATGTTAACCATTTACTATTTTCGCCATTTTGCGTGATCCAAATATGACTCATGCCGACATTGTCAAATATCGTTTTAATAAAAGTTAACCACTCATATGAATATCTTTCTTCCATGAAATCATCTAAAAGAATTCTGTAGAGAGTAGACGACAATTTATTTATATTACCTGAGACGAGTTTACTCCAATAATTTATCATACGCTTTTTAATGGTAAGCCAATAACTGTCTTAAGTTGAGTAAAGAAAGGGCTTAAAATTATTCATGATATAACTTTAACCTCATTAACTATGATTGCTGGGCGTATCAAGTCTTCAGTTTTGGTGGGAATGGTGACCCGCTATTGCCGCTCTTTTTGTGTATTTCCTTAAATTCTCCTATTTTCAGTGACCATCACAAATCATAAATTTGGCAGATAAATGTACTTTTAATAGCAATCATTATCATGCCCAGAATATAATGTTTTGTGAGAAATTTAAAATTTAATAGAAATATTGTGGGTGTAAATCTTTAAAGACAAATATTGTCTACTATATAGAAGACACCCATAGTTGTTAGCTGTTTTATGACCCTGTTATGTCATTAACTTTGTGAGACTGGGTATTTTCTTTGATGTAATAGCAATTTCACTGGACTGTTGCATAACATGAATATGACACCCAATAAACAAGAATATTTGTCTTTAACTAGTAGTTAAATGTGTGATACCAGCAACCCTTTAGAACCGGTTTAAGCATAGACCTATTTTCAAAATGACACTTGATGTACATAGTGATCCTAAAGGACCAGAAATTTATAATCTGCGCTATAAATGCCTGCTGCTGAGAAATCTTCAGACGCAAAACAAAGGATCTAGTTGGGCTGCATTTATTTACAGACTGGCTTGAGTCTTCATGTTTGCAGATACAGAGGAACAATTTATTTACGAGGCTTATTTGACATTTCCTGTTAATTTTTCTCAAACAATATTGCCAGTGATGCTTCCTTGCCTGGAGCTGTAGCATCATATTTCCAGTGTTCTTTATTTATGCCGCGCTGATCTGAGTCTTCGCTGAAAGTACATGTTGTTAAAAATATTTTTGATTGACTTTAACATTCCCTGTTTATTTTTCTCAAACAATATTGCCACTGATGCCACCTTGCCTGGATCTGTATCATATTTCCAGAGTTCTTTATTTGAGCCGCGTCACGCAATAAAATGGCTGAAAGTGATTGCGAAAAGTCGACTCATACCAGTCTGTGAATACGTTGAGTCTAACTACAGTCTTCACTTTGTGTGAAAATTTCTTAGGCTCCATACTAAATATGTGCAAACAGCAAAGGCTCTGATCAGACTGCGCAGATGCGCAGGCTGATCTGAGCCTTTGCTGTTCGCATGTGCATGAAACCATCTTTTTGAGAGACTCCGCCGCTCATTAATTTATTGCTCTGTGTTTCAGTGAACGGAGACAGATCATAAATACATGTAGAAAATCTGCTGTTTTTCCCTTAAAACAATCATTTGATATTTTATATAATTGCTGTTCGTATTTCCTGACAAAACCATTAGTTTGGAATCGCTGATAAATTTGCATATTTTGCGCCGTTGGCAGAAAAATAAAGCCATTCTAGCCTAACAACGCGACAAAAGTCCAATCGAATCACCATTTTAATATTTGGAATATCCGCTTGATATTAAACGTTGTCATGGTGGCATACGGACCAGTCTACTTTACAGGCGATAATATTACCGTGTATCTAATCATGTGTTCATGTATGTAGAAATCCTTCTGTCAAACAATTTTCTAAAATTCATGTCAAATATATTTTCCTTGTCGCTATTTAATAACATCAGCGGCGGCCACCGCACGTGGGGTAACGTTTCCATTTGGTGCTACATGTATGATGTTTGCGACCAGCATCAGTACTTCAATGTTTGCTTAAAATACCAACGTGTTATTTTTATTGGCTCTGTGGTCGAGGTGGGTCCTTTTGCTCGCATGATAGAAATATTTTTTCTATGCTCATCGTCTAGCTCTGAAACTCCGAGAAGGACCGTTTTAGTCCTGTGAGCAGCGACTCAAATTTTAGCGCAATTTATTAATTCAAGAAATGAGCATCGCGGTTTAATGTCATTAGACCATGAAATCCAATAAAACATTACCTCATCCAAAGCCAAGTCCCTCAACTGGTCGTGAACGGGGTTCCATTGCACACAGCCTTTCATTACCATCCTCTCATCGTCCTGATATAACTGAAATACTGTTGAAAAGGACGTAAAATCACAAGTCATCCATCCATCATCCCTCAAATGGCTTACCCGTCCTAAAATCTTGAACTAGAAGTTAGCCGTGGTCTTAGCATAAAACTTATGTCAAAAGCAAACTGGATCCTAGGCTTCATAATGTGGAAATACGAGGGGTGTTCGAAAAGTTTTGCAAATGACGTAATTTCTCGATAACCACCAAACAGACATAACTTCTGATTGCATAAACACATAAAATTATGATATGCGTTGAGAAGTCTGAAAAACCGGTGCATTTTTTTTAAAAAGGTTGCATTTTTATCTTCTTTGAAAGAGGTATACCCTAAAGACACTGCAAAATTTTACTTTAGTAGGCCGTAATTTATATATCAGCAGTCTTTGATTTTTCTTTATCTTTGTTCATTAAAGACAATGCCCAGACAATGCTGTCCTGTAAATATCGCGGAAATTATTTTTAATATAGGTTCCCTATTGGCCCGGAAATACGGATTATCCGTACTTTATGTTGTGGCAATTTCACACTTTCTACCAAAATTTGATGATTTTGTAATGAAAACAAGTGTATTAGCATTCAAAATCTTGTTAGCAAGAGCATTTACATGGGTCAATGAAAACCTGTCAATAAATTCAAGTTAATGCCACAAACGAAGCGTCTGCAAGCTTTCAAAAATGACGTTGACGTAAATTTCAGTAACGTCATTAGAACTGCGCATTGCTTTGCAAGGAATAAATCGATAAAAGTTGCAACTCTTCTAACTTCTGTATGGATATTGTAGAAAACGATGGACAAGCAAATGGCAAAAATTAATTTTGTATTTACAAGGATATTCGACTTGAATGCGTAACACTGAAAAGATTTTATATATAAAATTAGCCCAGTGGTATGACTGGGACCTATTAAAATGAGTTGTAACTCAATAAGGAAAAGTGTCTTTGTATAGTGTTTGGTATCATCTTAAAGCCAAAATGCAGTGCTTTTAGTAAATGCAAAGCAGTTGTACCCAGCTTGTCCCTAAACAAAGTCATGAGGCCATTTGCAAATCTTTTCGAACACCCCTCGTATGAGCAGCAAACAGCAATACGAGTAAAATACGAGTAATACTTAATTAAGCCCGTCCCCAGGATACTTATCTTCCCTTAATCCGACTTCGACGGTTTTAACAAGATTGAGAAAATGAAACGAAGAGCAGCTAGACTGGTTCTTTATAGACTAGTGTGACCCAGATGTTAGATGCACTTGGCTGATCATCATTAGAAGCGAGGCACACGGACGCACCTCTACCATTCCTCTATAAGACTTATATGGCTTTGTCGAAACACCCCTGCCAAACTATCTATCATCATATGAGCCGCGACGTGACAAAACCAACAATGTGGTTGTGCGCCCAGCGCAGACTCAGATAAGCCTGGGCATCCGCCCAGTCTGATCAGAATCTTCGCTGTCCGCATGAAGGCTGCTTGGACCCTTAGCTACCCTTTAAGCGCCTTGCAAAGAGTCTGATCAGACTGGGTGGATGTCCAGGCTGATCTGAGTCTGCGCAGGGCGCACCACCACATTATTGGTTTTCTCGTGTCGCGGCTCATATCATAATGACCAATGCTATGCATTTCAAGCACAGTCTTCAAATTCAAACAACAGGATTTTTTTCTTCAAATTATCATTATCCACTTGTCGTCGTGCAATGAAATACATGTAGATTTCTTTGACAATTTCCTGAAGCATACCTTCGAAAAAATTCAAGGGTATACAGTTTACTTTTATATATGTATGAAATCAAATTTATTGTAGTAAGCGTTTTACATGTGAAAAACAGGCTTCGATTATGCAACGTTTCTAAAAGGTTTTCTCGTCAAAACCCGCTTCGATGTAGAACGTGTCAATACCTGTGAGGAGCGGCTGTAGTGTAGTGGATAACACTCCAATCCAGGGGTCGCAAGATCGATCCCCCGCTTCTCCGGTCTTTCGGATGAGATCTTAAACCGAGGTCCCGTCTCCATATGACCTCGTTGTTGGTGGGACGTTAAACTCGAGTTCACTCACTCACTCAATACCTGTGTAATCTGAAAAAGATTTTTGCGTCAAACACCGGCTTTGAATGTTTTGAACGCACCATACTCGTGTTATTTGAAAATGCTACATACGTGTCAAAAGCTCACTTCGACGATATAATACGTATCAACACCTGTATGATCTGATAACATTTTGCGAATCAAGATCAGGCTTCGACTTTGGAATGCGCCTATACCCGTGTGATCTATAAACATTGTGTGCGTCAAAAGCAGTCGTGTCAATACCCGTGTGATCTGAAAGCGTTTTACGCGTCGACTACAGAACGTGCCAATACCCGTGTCGTCTAAAAACGTTATACGCGACAAAAATCAGCTTTTACGTCCACTGTCCCCCAATAAATTGTTACGGACCGTCCAAAGGCACTGCAAATATTTAGTCAAGTGCCTCCAGTGCAGGCACGAAGGCTAATTTGAGTCTTGACACTTCTAAAGTGCCGTATGGGTAGCCTCAGGTACGGACCACATTCTTTCAGGGGGAAGCAGCTCAGCAATCTATAATTCTGCCACTCTTTTCAATGGTAGCTTGCTGTAAGATTAGGCTCGGTTGTTAAAGCGTTTCGTCATGCAGCAAAAGAAACAGGAAGTCACAAAGAAGCTTTTTTTGTAAAAATAGCGAAAAAATAAATATGGAACTGTACGCTTACAACTTTTACAAAATTTCAGCTGTACAGATAAAAAAAGAATGAGAACTGATAATAATCTTCATAACATCGTAACTATTGTTTTACTGCAAGTTTTGTATTTGATTACAAAATTACCTTTTACAGCCCTTTATTAAGAAAAGACAAATTATAATATAATTCATATTTGGCTAGGGACTACAGTTTGCGACAGTTCGCAGGAAAGCCATGAATACCATAAATTTAAATATTCTATATTTTTTACTGAAAAACAATCAGCCAAACATTTAATTTTGCTGATTGAGCTCGGGAGCTTAGAGCTGAAAAAGAACTATTATCGTTCCTTATGAGAACTAATATACGAAAAATATTCGAAGTAGAAGTGTAGTCAATAGTCAAGAACTGGCATAATTATTTACTACATCTTGCCCTCAGCACCCAATGGGAAAGAAGAAGCCCTGCCACGTGACTTCCAACAATGTGGCAATTTTACCATGTAATATTCAGATCAGCCTTCTCATTTACACAAGGTGATCAGAAACCCCACCAGTTGCTCTATGACTTGTGATAAGATGACAAGCGAACCCTCTAATCAGACTGCACTGTAGAGCAGTCTGATCAGGGGCCGTATTCATAAAGCCACTTAAGTTGTTGCTATGCTGTTGCTAAGGTTAAATATCTATAAAGGAGATTCCCTACAACTAAGAAATTTGGTCTGGAGGAACAGTCTAAAAAGACAAAATTTCATAGTTGTAGGGAATCTCCTTCATAGAAATGTAGCCTTAGCAACAGCATAGCAAACACTTAAGTCATATTATGAATACGGCCCCTGAGCCTTTGCTTGTCACCAATGCAACAATATTGGAAATCACATAATGCGGCTCAGATAAAGACGGAACACATAGCAAGACAAACAAAATGTCAGGAGGTCGACAAATTTTTGACATATATATTTTTTATCTCTGTTTTATTAGTTTTATTACTGTTGTAGTTTCTATTATCATTGCTGTTTTACATGTATTATCATCGCGCAGATTATGTCGGTTAGTGCGTACTCGAAGGGGAATGTCCATTGCCTACCGAGATCTGCCCATCTCTTATTCTTTAAAGTTTGCGGTTCAGCGACAATGAAGATTAATATAAAAATTGCGCATCAGGTATAGGTACATTTATAATAGAGTAATTACGGCTCAAGATGCAAGACAAGCAAAATGTCAAGAGGTCGACACATTTTTTATATATTTTTATTTTATCTCTGTTTTATTAGTTTTATTATTGTTGTAGTTTCTATTATCATTGCTGTTTTACATGTATTATCATCGCGCGGTGCGTACTCGAAGGGGAATATCCATTGCCTGCCGAGATCTGCCCATCGCCTATTCTTTAAAGTTTGCGGTTCAGCGACAATGAAGATTAATATAAAAATTGCGGATCTGTTGCGTTAACTTAGGTATAGGTACATTTATAATAGAGTAATTACGGCTCAAGATCTGCATTATCTTGCATAAGACTAATCAATAATTAAGCGAGCCGCGAAATGACAAAACCAACAAAGTGCCATGTGCCCCTAGCGAAGACTCAGATCAGCCTGGGCATCTGCCAAATCTAATCAGAGTCTATGCTTTGCGTTTCAAGGCTAGCTAAGTGTCTTAGAAACATCCATGCCGACAGCGAAGGCTGATCGGACTGGGCGGATGCCCAGGCTGATCTGAGTCTTTGCTGGATGCATATGCCACTTGTTGGTTTTGTCATTACGCAGCTTAAATGCACTATTTTGCTATCTGCAAAGAACAGAACGCAATGCTTAGCATTCCAATATGTTCGAAGAACTGTAATTAAAATAAAGAAAAGATCAACTAACAGGACTCGAAGTTAATTGAGGCATATCATGAAAAAGAACAATATTGTTCCGCACCTAGCGAGGATGGCAATCTGATCTGCATCTTCATTAGTCGTGTAAAAGAGCACCTTGTAAAAACGCATTTGAACATATGAGCCGCAACACGACAAAACCAACAAAGTGGCATGTGCGCCTATCGGAGATTCAGATCAGTTTGGGCTTCCGTCCAGACTGATAAGAGTCTTCGTTTTCGGCAGGAAGGTAGCCTGTACCATTAGCTACACTTTGAGGGCACTGCGAAGCCTCTGATTAGACTGGACGGATGCCCAGGCTGATCTTAGTATTGGCTGGACGCATATGCATCTTTTTTGTAGTATCGCGGCCCAATAATGGGAAAAAGAGAATACATTCATCCGCATGCGCATCCATGCAGTTTAATCAGAGTCTTCTCTATTTGCATGAACAAACTATGAATCTTGGTCTTTAGCAGAGAAACATTACAGCTGCTCTGTTGCTTTATTCACATGACTGTTTTCATGGCGTGCTTTAAGCTCCTTGCTACATGTAGTCACTTTGCTCTGAAACACTAATGGTAGGTCCTTTTCGCATGGCGCTGTAATGCAAGCATTTGTGATTTCTGTGATTTTCATTTCCGATCGTTTATTCTTCAGGTACATTCGCACATGCTGAGACAACCGTATCTATTACGTGGAAATATTGATTGACGACGAGACTGAGAGTATTAGAGAAATAGACACCAACTGATGTCGACAACAGGCAACGCCCTGTGAAACATACATCATTATACATATCTAGGTATATAGGTAAAGAACAGCGTGTGTCAGTGTGTCATTCTTTCTGGAATACGTCAGAAATATATATATATCAGACCTTTTGTGAAATGTGTGATATTGTTGTCCAAGAAAACGTTGTTTGAAATCCTGGAAGTACGTCACAGATATATAAGACGACACGTGAAAAAATAATTTCTATAAATGTAGTATATGTCAGTCATTCTTGAATACGTCATCAAAGGTATCTCTGTGATTCTAGCGAAATCTATGACAATGCCAATAATGATAAATTCATAACCATTAATGAATGATGTCAAGGAGGAAAGATGTGACAATATGGTGTACTTAATGAGGACATGAAAATACTATGATTTAAAGCCTGAAATGGATGATAAAAAGATATATTTTGAATATCAGTGTCAGCCAACAGATCAGTAAGTACTCTAAATATTGAGATGAATAAACGATAGTTGTTTTTATCCAAAAATTTGAAACAGATGAATGAAACGTTTCTGTCTGGCAACAGGCTCAAAGTTTGCTGACGTAATTTCTAACAGTGCATACCATTTGTAGCAACGTGGTCCTGGTCTATAGTGTTCGCGCAGTCACGTATTTTCCAACATTAGGGTCCATACGGTAAATTGTCTGATGACAAATTACAGTTTATTCTATGAGGAGACAGAAATAGCCAGTGCTGATGGCAGAAAGCGCTTCAATGACACGCGATTTATTACCAACATAGATGAAACCATATTTATAACGTAGCCTAACGCATGCGACTAAATCACATTTCTTCTCACAATATTATTTGCCTTGGGTTATGGAGACAAAATCCAGAAAATCTCTGCCTTTCTATTTTTCTTGAAAGCAAAATGAAAATTGCACCTAGAAACACGTACACATCTGCGTAGAACGTGCATTCCCGCATCAGTCAATACAGTAGATACTGAGTTTTACGTCTTATTTGTAGAAATGACATCAGTCAGTTTGTATCTTTAAGTGATGATTTTGTGAATTCCCTGACTGAATATTATTGCATGCTACTAAGTACATATGAGCCGCAACACGACAAAACCAACAAAGTGGTTGTGCGCCCAGCGCAGACTCAGATCGGCCTGGCCATCCGCCCAGTCTGATCAGAGTCTTCGTTTTACGCTTAAAGGGTAGCTAAGGGTCTAAGCCAGCTGCATGCGGACAGCAAAGACTCTGATCAGACTGGGCGGATGCCCAGGCTGATCTGAATCTGCGCTGGGCGCACAACCACATTGTTGGTTTTCTCGTGTCGCGGCTCAGATTGATATAAGATGAATGCCAGATACGATGCTTTAGGAATCGAAAGCTTTTAATGGAATTAAATATAAAAAATATTAACTGCTATGATTTTGAAGTTTCCATAAAACAGTTTCTAAACTCAGACTATAGAAAACAAAAACAATATTAAAGTGTCACAGAATTTGAATATATTGGAAAGGACATGTAAGCATTTAATTTCTAAAATTAAACTATTTCTTTTCTTATTCAGAGTTAAAGTCTAATAGTAATTCTGGAGTTACTGAGTGACCTGCTCAACAACTGACAGTTAAAAGCTCATATTTTGCATACAAAAGTGACCAGCCGAAACAACCCTTGTTCGGTTTATGTGAGCAGTTTCGCCGCCAGCGTGTGAATAAATAATTAACGGATTACTTATAGTGCTCTAAAACAACGGAAAAAATGCTACAAGATGATTTTTATTTTCATTGTGTTTGCACGTATGGTGGATACCTAAACTCCGCTTGAAACAACATGAAACACCCTGATAAGGCACGTGCCATGCTGCTGGAGAACTTACGGATCATATCAGAACACAGACGACGCTCCGTGGTCATAGAACAACTCAGGTAAGTTCGTAGCGTATGGTGAATGAGGTATTTAAGGATGACTCTTGGGATGATTTTGTTGTGACCCTTATAAAAACCTGGTTTTTTGGGATGTTTTTTTATATAAAAGATGAGAAACAAATAATTGAGCCGCGACACGAGAAAACCAGCAAAGTGGTATGTGCGCCCAGCGAAGACTCATATCATCCTGGGCATCCGCCCAGTCTGATCAGGGTCTTCACTGTGCGCTTTAAGGGTAGCTAAGGGTGTATGCTAACTCCATGCCGACAGCGAAGACTGGTTATACTGAGCGGTTCCCAGGTTGATATGAGTCTCGGCTGGACGCTGATACCATTTTGTATGTTTTGTCGTGTCGCGGCTCATATACATGCGGTCGACGGATCACTGACGCAAAGACCATCTTCAGATGAATGGGTATACCTCCGTGTTTCCTGCCATTTCTGGAAGAAAAACAAAGAATAGTTTTTGTGACTTCGGTTTCTCCCTCGACGACAAAGATCTTCCAAAATGGGAATCTGTTCCTTTGGGCAAGGGACGAAAATAAAACTTGCAATTTTTCTTCTCCCGAAAGTGTACACATTTTCTTAAGACGATGGTCTAATGGTTACGGCGCGCTTCCAATTCAAGAGTCGGCTGTTAGACTTCCCTTCCCTCCGACCTTTGACAATGAAACTTTAAACTTAGATCCCCGTCTTATTACCTAAATGTGAAGGGGCTTTGAAACCGAGTTCACTTACTCCCTCATCTAATTCTTTTTTGAACAGTGGAATTGTCCATCCTCACTAATGGATGAGTCTATTTCAAGTATCATGGGTTTTCTAATGGACTGTGTTCACTTTTCTTCTATATTGCATCCCCAAAACGGGTTTCAGGTCTTGAAAGGGTTAAGGCGGGCGAGGGCTAAGACCTACTGGCGCACACTGGCTGTTTAATCAGAACACAACCACTTCACACAAAAATTAATTGGCTGCTCTAAAATTATAAATGAAACGGAGCATAACTTGACAGCAGTATATGGAGCATATACAGTAAGGTAAGTTTTCATATGTCACCATTCACAACAGTCTAAACAAACACTCATCCAAAATCGAGGATGCATTGCGTGAAATACGGTAATTGGTACTGTTCATCCATTAGCATTATTAATATTGCACACAGTTCTTTACCAAACCTTTTATGTGTACTCGTATGGTGTGTGACATAATGCAATTAAGCATTTATAGTAGGTGTCTTAATTTAGATACATTGCTTTCTGGGGAATTAACATTACAGCTCAGTCACTGACGCACAAGCATATTGCCCTTTTCCTGACCTGAGCATTTTTCATAAGAAGGAGCTTTCAGTTATGTAGAACGGGCGAAGCCGAAGATAAACAAATTTAGGGAAGGTCTGTATATACTGTCGGCGACAAACTTGCCCATTAACTGTTTACCTTGATCCGCAACCTCTGCAACAGGAGACTGTTTTATAACCTATTATTGCATAACTATCGGTGTCCTGCCCTTTTGATAGGCATGTTTTAACGAACACAAAACCATGTATTAAGGTTTTCACGCGCCGATAATGACCACCTTAGCGACATTTTGTATACAAGTTGCAGGGCAATAATCCGTCAGTACAGAAACAAGCTGAAATACTGCAGTTGAAGATATCGATTAAAGACTTTAACGGAAGAGTTATACAAATTCGGATATTGTTAAAATGAAAGTGCTGACGACATCGAGTGAAAACTTTGATGAACATGATTGTGACTTGTGAAATGCTGCAAAAGGTTGCACAAAAATTCACGTAGCTGACCATGGCCTGAAACGAGGATTTTTATACGCATGCATAGTACGTGTAGGAATCATCAAGGTAATGGCCATGAGGCCGAAAAATAGTCCGCCAACATTTTCGTCATTTTTGTACCATTGTAGTTGAATTTATGCAATAATAGCGATCAAACATTTTCTCCAATGCATTAACGTTTGCAAGGTCCCTCGGGAGATGTTGAAAACCTCGGCCTTTGGCCTCGGTTTTCAACATCTCCCTCGGAACTTTGCAAATGTTAACGCACGAAAAACCAAGTTTGATCCCTATAATGTTAGCCTCCCATAGACGAAGAAACCCTTCCAAAAACGGTCTACTCTGAAAAAAAAGTTTGCTGCTAGAGGTGGAGTTTTTCCTTTTAGAAAGGACCTGTTGTAGAAGGCAGCCAAAATTAATGAAAGCGCCTGGCGAAGAACTGCACCATGCTCCGCAACTTCACTTATTACAATCAAGTGCCTTAATTCTGTCAAAAGTTCAAATAATAAATCAAATTTAGTCAATTTTGATGCATGTGCATTTGATAAAAAAATGTCTAAGTTCCATCCATTAAATCACATGATATTAAACATAAACAATTCAAAGTTTGACGTAAACCAGGGCCATAATCATGATAAACACACTATCCTAGGAAAACCTACCTGATTAACCCACCTTTACAGGGCTTTATATCATCAAAATAATCTACAGCCTTATATCACAAAATGTATTTCATAAAAGTTCCTTTTTATAAATAAAGGAATTGAATTTATTCATAACATAGTTTATAAGGGTCCAAAATACAGATTCCTTCTCACATCGATTTAAAAAAATGTAAGGAAGAAAAAGCAACTGCATTAAATGAGTTCGGTGATCGATGGTGAAAAGAGTGATGGTGAGTATGTTGAGCCTCATGCCTTAAAGGCATGGAAAGTAGGCATCTTCAAAATAGTCGATAAACGTATTAAACTTTATTCTCAAAATATTAAACTGTTACCCTAACTTATACCCTTTTACACCTTTATCCTAAATCTACTTTTTGACGTCTACAGCGGGGTATCCAAGAATTTCATAGAAAGTATGTTTTGGTTTCAGCAGACAAGGCCGCAAACAACGTTGTTGTTGTTTAGTGTCAACATATTTTATTTCAATTTTATACAAGTAATGTACAAGTTACAAATAGTTTACAATAGCAAAAGGATCTGAACGGAAGCCAAGGGCTTATTTAGTTCATCTCCTGTTGTTGTTTGACAGCATTACAACATAAACACGTTACAGCAGGAGCTTGGCGGTACTATGGCCTAAAAAGAGACATATACAGACGAGAGTTCTGTAGTTAAAGGCCGTCACAGCCATTTACCTCTAAAGTTTTCTGTACCTGTTATGGACCGTAAAGGCAAACGTCTCACGATGTACTGGTAAAAACCCGTATAAAGACCTATTTATTGCCAACTCAAATTCTTGTACTACTGCTGAACTCTTCTTGCCTCACTGCTGTCAAAAACATATCAAAATTTACTATGAAAAAGTTTATTAAAGGGCAGGTAAAAGTTTTGTTTGGTCTATTAAAAATTTTGCTGTGGTAACTAATACATTGAATTTGCGAGGATTCCATGCGACCGGATGTCAACTTATGAGTTTTCTACACTCTGTATTACTTTACCACAAATTCAATCAAAGAAAAACTTATAGATTCAATTAAGTGGACTTTCCAGAGGGAAGGTCCGCCTTTCGCCTGTAAAGAGAGAACCGCTTTCTTTAATTTACTTCTGAACGCCAAAACCTGATATAAACTTTGGTCATGTCAACATATGTGTAAGCTTTAACATTATCTATTTAATAATGTTTAAGATACTGACTCAAACAAGTTCCGATACATGAATATATTTTGTTACTATGGTTACAACAGGAGTAAAAGCCCAATATTTTCATTTTTCAAGAAAGAGTACCCTTTTGTCTATGCTACAGTCCACTTTGATTTGTTGTTCTTACACTCAGTATGTTACAATGATGCTTTAAACATCACAGAGGTCATCCATCGTTTTCTCAGAACAAAACATTGAAATTGCTGGATTTTGAAGTCAAACATGTTCTCTACAATGACAAATTTGCCCAAGCTGTACTATGCTACATTGCGATAGACGTTTGAGCTGTTAGACTGCAAAACAGTTGTAAAATTTAACCGCTTCTTAAAGAAGAAAAAGATCCACTACGTAAGCTCCTTCATGTTAAAGAAACTGTGTTGAATGTCATTTGCAATAGAAACTCCATAGGAAATTAAAATCGTCAGAAGTTTCAGAAGTCTGACTTTTCTTCAGTACTTATCATCTTGCCATATGGGGACAATGATTGTAAAGCAGTTTTGAAGGAGTTAATAATCAATTGTGACAGGCACAGAAAACATGGCAGTTCTAAAATCTCTATATGTTTAATTCAAAGGGAGACAATCAGAGAGTTTCAGAGATTCGAACCTCGCCTGTAATGTCTGATAGAAGACATTGAAACTTTTAAGTGTTTTTTTTTAGATCCACTCCCAATGACCTGTAATTTGCAGTAAAGATTTTTACATATGCGCATGCGCATTTTCATCTTACGACCCAAAACAATGCAGAGGTATATTGCAAGATAACTCTTAAATGGAAAGATTTGGTTTCAAGACTTTTCTGCAGTCGGTAGCTGAATGTCTATTTGATGCATCAAAAGTCGTATTTCTGTTCAAAAAACCACCAGGTGACTGTCAAATTTACTCAAAATTTGGTATCGTTTCTTTTTTGAGTCAGTATATATTAGATTTGGTAATAAGTTATACAGACAAATTGTTGTATTCCGCTAGGTACTCATCGAATTGTACTCCCCTTATAGCAGATTTGTTTTTATTTTGTTATGAAAGAGATTTCATGGTTTCTCTTTCTAATGATAAACAAGCTGAAATCATGGAAGTATTCAATTAAATCTACACCTAAGTATATAGACGATCTTTTAAATATTGACAATTCTTACTTTGAAGGCATGTTGAATCGAATTTATCCACCTGAGCTGCATTTTAAGAAAGCTAATGCAGCCGACACTGAAGCCCAATTTTTATGATTTACATTTAAATATTCTAAAAGGATTTGTTTCGTCCAAATTTATGATAAGCGCGATGAACTTGATTTTTAAACAGTCAATTTTCCATTTTTGGATGACGACATTCCAAGTTCTACCTCTTACGGGGCTTACATTTCTTGGCTCATTCGGTTTGCTGGAGTGTCTGGTTAAATGGCTGACTTCAATGCCAGTAATACAATTTTAACTTCTAAGCTTCTCCAATAGGGCTATCGGTATCATACAGTTCGAAAAGCTTTTTCAGAATTTCATCGCCGACACTGTGAATTGGTTTCTAAATTCAAGATCGGACGTTTGCAACAGGGCCAAACGGAACCAGAATTTTATGGTGACTTAGTCTAAAAATTCCCCCCAAATTGTAAGTATAGACGTCTGATCTTTCTGAACTGTTCATGAAAATTATCATAGGTTGCAAATGCTGTGCACAGTGCAAAGTCTGAATGTATAGTGGTTCACCCAATCATGGTGTTTATATCTTTGCTTCCCGCTTCAATTGCACGAAAGGTGGTCACATATCAGACTCAGTGATGGGCTCGACATAAAACTATTTAGTTTTGTTGGTTGGAGCCGGAGTTTGCCTTGTCTGTTGCTTGGTTATTTGGGATTCAACTGATGGTTTTCTTTTGCTACGGTATTTCAGTGGTGTTCTTTGACATCCCATGGACCTCTGGTGTCGCAATATGTTGTTTCTGCCGAGAGCTCATCTCTGATTCATCATAGGTAATATCGGTGACTTGTTTGTTTCCAGTGATGATTCGTTGATGGTTAGGAAACCTTCTTGACGGACCAAGCAGCAAATTAAATGTTTCGAACCATGCAGAAGCAGAGGACGAGGTTTGGATCCAGTAAAACTAATTTAATGTGCCCCAACTCCAAACACCTCTAATCACAATAGATCAAAATAACAGTATTTTCAAGTCTTGACTTCGTCAAGTTATCCAGTCAATGTTTTTTTTGTGCAAATTTTAATACATTGCTCCCCATCCTTCTCAAGTTAAAATTGAGCTCAGCCAAGTTCCATATTACATGCATTACTGGCTTAGTCATGTACACGTGGCTGTTGACCCGACTTGAAACACTTCGGCCATGGCTTCTGACATTGACAAGGAAGTTTTCTGTTCTGTGGTGTCATGTGTACTCCACCCTACCTCACCTAAAGGCCTGGTAGACTCATGAAGTTTGGGGTAGGAATGTGTGGTTAGAGATGGTGTGATTTTATCCTTACAAATCACTTGCTAGGTCAAATGGTAGGCCATGATCAGGTTTAATTCCAAACAAATGCCACATACCGCACGAGAAAAACATAAGAGAAAGAAACACACACACACACACAAACATTGACAAAAGTTCACGAACGGCACACAAGGTAAACCGAATGAGCAGCTCTTTCCCAAACAGGTGGTCATTCAGCTACCCAAATTAGAAGCAGCAGCAACATCTATTTTTACCTATTTTTGTTTTGATGTACGATACAAAACAGAAAGCAGGATGAGCAGCTATTCAGGTGCCCAGACTGCTGACAGACCATAGACAAGCGGACATTAAAACGTATAACACTGTGGAACTACAACGGAATTACCGCCTTGGAACGGTCGGCAAAAGATAACTTGGGGCTTGAAACTAGTTTAAAGAGGTCTAGATTCTATGCCGAGAGGCGCCGTAGTCGAGTGGTTAGAGTGGTTTGATTATTGTGCAGAAAGTCACCGGAAGGTCGTGAGTTCACGGCTCACCGTCGCCATCCTCTCTCTGTCAACCCAGCAGTAAATGGCTACCTTTTTCGAATCAGGGAAGGACAAGGTAGCGAAAGGAGAGAGATGGGCTCCGCCTTTTATCAGCTGTGCCAAAGATACAGTGGGTCCCTAACCCCCACTGCCCCTATGGCTATTAGGCTATGGGAAACCTTAACCTTTACCTTTAAACCTCGCCCTTAGCTTCTGCAATGGTTTACCACAACCATAACAGCTACGGCCCACACAACAGACCAAAACAACATCAATTTGGAAAATTTAAACCAATTATAAAGAAACCGTTCAACATTTTTACCTATTTTCTATTCTTATTACAGAACGCAATAGAAAGTTATGTAGGCGCGTGGCCACTTTGCTAGCAGGCAACAAAAATATGTACAAGAACAAAAGTTAAGAACCACAATAGAAGTACCGCCTTGAAACGGTCATTTATAAATTACTATAATATTATAAATTACCCGTCATCTATAACATATCGTTTTAGATTCCTGTATCATACATACTTAAAAAATAATTTAGCGAGAAGTTTTGTGAAATAATTTATCATTTGACGTCGCTGTTATGCAATGGACAACGTTGTGTCAGAATACTTACGACTTACCACAGTTACTGGCGGAAGTATGTGCACTTATTACTGGTTAACCGCTTAGGAGGTCTAAGCCTGCCCAGGAATAGTGTGGCAAGGGTAACGGCTATGGAACGCCATTGTTAACGGTGTTGTCAACTAAACATTTTCTTATTGAAATAATGTTCATTTTGGAGGTGATAAAATCCCATCTTAAAAGTTCATATGAGAAATAGAATCTTACAGAAGTCTATTATTATTATTATAGAAGTCTATTGTTATTATTATTATTTTTATTATTATTATTATTTTTATTAATATTTTTACACTCGTGGTAATTTCATATGAATAATAAAAGTAAAAAGTATGCAAAGACCAGGAACTGAAACAATCAAAATCCAAATCCAGCCCTCAAACCATAGTTGGAAACAACTAAGATTACAAGTAATCAAGATACAGAGAACATATGGCCAACCGAGTGAGCAGCTTGTTCCCAAAAGGTGGCCACTCAGCAATCCAAACCGAACCAAAAATAATAATAACATACATAAGGTAAAACATCACAGAAACTCTGACACCAAAAACAGGCAACAAAGAACCACAACAGAACTACCGCCTTGGAACGGTCAGTAATGAATTACTGGGGGGCTTAAATCGATTTTACAGGCCCAACCTCACCCTCAGTTTCTGAAGTGGTACAAAACATTTAGTTGGTTGTTCGGTTCGCATGATAACCCTCTAACTCGTCAATGAATCATCACGGTAAACACATAAATCAAATTTCAACACCATGAAGAAGCAAAGACGAGGACTCAACAGATACAACGGGCCGTCTGACAGGTGGAGATCCCTGTCCTGCCAAACAACCCCACTGGAAATCTGAAGCAAAAGAAGGTCACCAGTTGAGCCCCGGTGGACCAAGCAACAGACAAAAAGGATCCGGTCCCAACCAACTAAAATATATAGCTTTAGGTCGGGGCCATCATAGAGTCTGACGACCGATCCCCCGGTGTGCAATTAAAGAGTGCAGCAAAGCTATCAACCGTGATTGGGTTAATCACTAAGCATGCAGACTGTTGCATAACATTTAAATTATAGCCAATACGTTTGTGACGTATTATTATTTTTCGGAATTGATCAGAAAAATCAGTCCTACCCTTAATCTTTTTGAATTTGTATACTAAGTCACCATAAAATTCTGGTTCCGATAGGCCTTGGTGTAAAAGAAATTTTAATCCGACATCAAATTTTGAAACCAATTCATGGTGTCTGCGATAGAATTTAGATAAAGCCTTTCTA
The DNA here is from genome assembly GCA_963989385.1 of Ctena decussata. NCBI lineage: Eukaryota > Metazoa > Mollusca > Bivalvia > Lucinida > Lucinidae > Ctena > Ctena decussata. The sequence continues at coordinate 4,298,650 of OZ022501.1, read as the reverse complement.
AGCTTATGCTTATGATACCGATAGCCCTGTTAAAAGTTGGCTAATCACGGTCATTTACAATTACGAAACTGTAGTGAGAAGCTTGCAGCGATACCTCATGATTTTTTTTTCTTGTTGATAGGGCAATGGGACCTTTAAGAGCTGATTAGATTTGGTGATTATGACCTCATTTTCAAGGTCGCTGGAGGAATTGGATGAAAATTTATTGCACCCAAGATATTTCCTGAACCAGTGGATGGAATTGCACCAAATTTGCATGGATACATCATTTTGACAAGTTAAAGAGCTGATTAGATTTTGGTGACCTTGGCATCATTTTCAAGGTCACTTAAGGACTTAGATGACAGTTTCTTGTACCCTCAATTTCTAATGAACCAATAATTGGAATCTCACCAAACTTGCTTGGATACATCATTGAGACAAGTTTAAGAGCCGATTAGGTTTTGGTGATCTTTACATCATTTTCAAGGTCACTGTAGTACTGAGATGACAATTTCTTGTACCCATGCTACCCAGAACCAATTGATGGAATTTCACCAAACTTGCAGGGATACATCATTGATATAAGTTTAAGAGCTGATTAGATTTTGGTGACAGTGACTTTATTTTCAAGGTCACCAGAGGACTTCGATGACAGTTTCTTGTATCAGCAGTATCTCAAGAACCAGTTGATATAATTTCATAAAAACGTGCAGAGATACCTCATTGGGAAAAATTTAAGAACTGACTTTATTTGGTGACCTTGACTTCATTTTCAAGGACTCTGGAGGACTTAGGTGACAATTTCTTGTACCCACAATCTCTCATGAATCAGTAAATGGTATTACACCAAACTTGCATGAATACATCATTGGGACAAGTTAAAGAGCTGATCAGATTTTGGTGACAGTGACCTCATTGTCAAGGTCGCAGAATTTTCTCTAAAATTGATATATCTCAATAGCGTTTGGCTTGATTTTCAGAAGGTCAAAAGCTAACTTACAAATGCTTATTTTTTCTCTTAAAAATGAGTTATACCTTGATCCGATTGATAAATATTCATCGGATTTGTATGAAGGATACTTCTATGTAGGATACCTTTTAATACCAGTGGATGGATTTTCTCCAAACTTGCATAGATATTTTATTTCTACAGGCTTTTTATTCACTGAAGGTGATGGGAAATGGACTGAATGGGGGAAACAGATGTTCTCTGAAAAACATTTCTAGTCTTTTTAAGCTTGTTCCCAATAGGATGGAGAACCTATAAGGTTTATGAACACCCTAAAGCCTTTATCATGGTGGCACAGTTTCTCATCATTTTCAGGCTATTTAAAAACAGCAGCTATCAAGTCTTGGCTGCCTTATGTCTTCCGAATACAAAGGCTAGCTAATTCTCATCCATTTGAATTAGACATTATCACTTGGAGTATTGGTTATCTCCTTCTATCACTCAAGTTCCAGGCGACCTATGCTGTCTGCATGACATTTTCTTGTACCCATGATATCTCCTGAAGCAATGAATGGAATTTCACTAAACTTGCAGGGATACCTCATTGGGAAAAGTTTTATACTTGATTTTATTTTGGTGACCTTGACCTTATTTTCAAGGACACTGGAGGACTTAGGTGACAATTTCTTGTACCCACAATATCTCATGAATCAGTAGATGGCATTGCACCAAACTTGCATGGATATATCATTGGGACAAGCATCATTGGATACCTTTCAATACCAGTGGATGGATTTTCTCCAAACTTGCATAGATATTATATTTCTACAGGCATTTTATTCACTGGAGGTGATGGGAAATGGACTGGTGGGGTGGGGGGGGGGACATCAGTTTTTCTCTGAAAAACATTTCTAGTCTATTTTAGCTTGTTCCCCATAGGATGGAGAACCTCTAAGGTTTTTGAACACCCGAAAGCCTTTATCATGGTGGCACAGTTCTCAACATTTTCAGGTTATCTAAAAACTGCATCACTTGGAGTATTGGTTATCTCCTTCTATCACCCCGATTCCAGGCGAGCTATGCTGTCTGCTGACAGCTCTTCTTGATAATGTTAGCCGAAAGACAATCTGTTTCGGGAAGAGCTGCTTATTCGGTTTACTGTGCGTGTCCTTTGTGAACTTTTGTCAGTTGTTGTGTTTTCGCTACGTTCCCTTTTGGTTTTGAGAGCGGGATGTGATTATGTAGGATTTGATTATTCCTGAGCATTGCCCATCTTTTACTTGACACATAAAGCGTATTGCTTAAAAAAGTAAATGTATCTGTGTATAGTGTTTGGTATCACTGTAACGACTAATAGTAGTGTTTTCGATACATGCGATTTGAAAATTTAAAGAGTTATTTGAAAGCATTTGTCTCAATCATGTCGCTAATAAAAGTTATGCGGCAAGAATCAGAATTTTAAACGCTCCTGTACCAATTATACAAATTTAATCTTCCGGGGCGTTTTTTTAGTCCGTGGTAAAAGTAAAAAGTATGCAAAGACCAGGAACTGAAACAATCAAAATCCAAATCCAGCCCTCAAACCATAGTTGGAAACAACTAAGATTACAAATAATCAAGATACAGAGAACATATGGCCAACCGAGTGAGCAGCTTGTTCCCAAAAGGTGGCCACTCAGCAACCCAAACCGAACCAAAAATAATAATAACATACATAAGGTAAAACATCACAGAAACTCTGACACCAAAAACAGGCAACAAAGAACCACAACAGAACTACCGCCTTGGAACGGTCAGTAATGAATTACTGGGGGGCTTAAATCGATTTTACAGGCCCAACCTCACCCTCAGTTTCTGAAGTGGTACAAAACATTTAGTTGGTTGTTCGGTTCGCATGATAACCCTCTAACTCGTCAATGAATCATCACGGTAAACACATAAATCAAATTTCAACACCCTGAAGAAGCAAAGACGGGGACTCAACAGATACAACGGGCCGTCTGACAGGTGGAGATCCCTGTCCTGTCAAACAACCCCACTGGAAATCTGAAGCAAAAGAAGCTCACCAGTTGAGCCCCGTGGACCAAGCAACAGACAAAAAGGCTCCGGTCCCAACCAACTAAAATATATAGCTTTAGGTCGGGGCCATCATAGAGTCTGACGACCGATCCCCCGGTGTGCAATTAAAGAGTGCAGCAAAGCTATCAACCGTGATTGGGTTAATCACTAAGCATGCAGACTGTCGCATAACATTTAAATTATAGCCAATACGTTTGTGACGTATTATTATTTTTCGGAATTGATCAGAAAAATCAGTCCTACCCTTAATCTTTTTGAATTTGTATACTAAGTCACCATAAAATTCTAGTTCCGATAGGCCTTGGTGTAAAAGAAATTTTAATCCGACATCAAATTTTGAAACCAATTCATGGTGTCTGCGATAGAATTTAGAAAAAGCCTTTCTAAGCTTATGATACCGATAGCCCTGTTGAAGAAGTTTAGCAGTTAAACATTTATTACGAGCATTAAAGTCATCTACATGACTACACACTCTAGCAAATCTTATAAGTTGAGAAATATACACTCCATAAGAGGGACGACGTGGAACGTCACCATCCAAAAATGGAAAATTAACTATATCAAAGTCAAAGTCATCACGTTTATCATAAATTTTAGAAGATACAAAACCGTTAGAAATAGATAGATGTAAATCCAAAAAGGGGGCCTCGGTATCTGAAGTATTAGCTTTATTCAATTTAAGTTCAGGTGGGTAAATTTGGTTAACCATGCTTTCAAAATAAGGATTATCAATATTTAGAAGATCGTCTAAATATCTAGAGGTTGAGTTAAATGCCTCAATGATATCAGCTTGATTATCAACAGAAAGAGAAGTTATGAAATCTCTTTCAAAACAAAATAAAAACAAATCGGCCACAAGAGGAGCACAATTTGTACCCATCGGAATACCAACAATTTGTCTGTATAACTTATTACCAAATCTGATGTAAATATTATCTAAGAGATATGATAAGGCGTCACATACATTCTGACATGACCAAAGACTATATCCTCTATATATTTTACGGTCAGTAGAAGTGAAAAACGCTTTCTTATCGTTATAGGCAATATAAAGGGTATCTTTATTTTTGGAGAACTTTTTGAAGGCCCTCTCAATCAAATCAACAAGTTTTTCCTTTATTAAATTATGGGGTAATGTGGTATAAAGAGTAGAAAAATCATAGGTGGACAAACTAGTCGCACGGAACCCTCTTGACTTCAGTTTACTAAGTACCTCACCAGAATTTTTTATAGACCAAAACATATTTTTCCCTGACCTCTCATACACTGTCTCATAGTACCAAATGACACGAGATTTCACAGCAGTGAGGCAAGAAGTTAATAATTTAGATAATTCTGTAGTAGTACAAGAGCTAGAGTTGGCAATGAATCTAGCTTTATACGGTTTTTTATGAAGCTTAGGTAACCAATACATCGTAGGAAGTTTGTCTTGGCGTTCCTTAACGTTAACAGCAAACTTTAAAGGCAAATCATTTGAGTGGCTATTAACGACAGTCGTCTCATCTGTAAAAGTCTCTTCGTAAGCCGTGGTGCCGTTAAGTTCCTGCTTCAAAGTGTTAATATAGTGCATCCGACAAGCAACAACAATGGTGTTTGCGGCCTTGTCAGCAGGAACCAAAACATACTTCCTATGAAAATCCTGGATACCCTGCTTCAAATATCTAAAGGAAGATTTAGGCTTAGGAGGTAAAAGATTAGTATTGTGTGAATAAAACTTTATACGTTTATCCACAATATTAAAGATATTTAGTTTCCATTTCTTTAAAGCGTTACTTTCAACACCCTCTCGTTTACACCAACGATTACCAAAATCATTTAATGCAGATGCAATTTCTTCCCTACATCTGTTGAAATCGATATGGGAAGGGAATCTATACTTAGGACCCTTAGAAACAATGTTACGAATTCTAGAATCCGGGATGATCTTCAAATTTCCAGTCACAACATGACCTGCTGATGGGTAAATAAATTTGGAATCTTTACAATCTCATGAATCAGGAGTATTAGCATCGATGTCAAGATCAGACACAAGTTTATTGAAATTAAATATGATACTTCTAATCGGTTTGTTATACTTATAACAAATAATAGGTGGTTCAGAATTTTGGAAATAATCAGGTATGGAAGATGTAACAGATTTATCCTGAAATATACTAGGTAAATCTATAAAGTCAATACCTTTGTTAATGAAAGGGATTTTAATGAAATTTCTTTTATGATTGATTTCAGAATCAATTAGTGGACGGAGAGCGTGTTGAGTATAACATCTAGTTAGAAGTGCCGCTTCGTAGATTTGGTGATTTCTATCGTAAAACCTATTAGCCTCTATATCCAATTTGCGTAAGACTGGAATGGGTAGGGAACTAAGAATTGAAAGCATAGCATGTCGGCCATGTTCCAATAATTTTGTTGATAAATCATTAAGACTAATCCTATCAAAAATCCGAGGCTATGGAATTTCCCCCTCCCACCCCCCCCCCGCCCCCTCGATAATCATACAGGCTAATCGTTAACCAAATTCTTAAATTGCATCACCATGATCTCAACGGCTATTTTTGGTGAGCAAAACTCATTAAAACAATTACTAAATATGTCACCAATATTCAACTAAGTAGAATTTGGGTAACCAAGGGCCGACACACCCAAATTAAACTCGAGACATAGAAAGATGAAGGGAACGCCGCAAACAAGAGGGCCATGAGGCCCTGAATCGCTCACCTGAACAATTGGCAAGGTGGCTTATACTTATCATGTCTGAAATTGTCAAAATATGAGTTTTAGGTCAAAAGTCAAAGAATGACCATGACCACTTGTACTCATAAATCTTCATGTACTCATTAGACAACCATATATACCATTTTTAGGCCAAAATCTCCAAAACTTTCCATGAAATCTTACGTTCTAGCATTTTCCCATATTTGACCATGCCGCAAAAAAGGTCAAGGTAAACCCAAGGTCACCATTTGAACAGTCTTGGTGGTACTCTAGTACTCCATGCTATTTACCAAGTTTCAGGGCCATAGGTGTATTGGTTCTGGGGAAGAAAAATATTAAAGATTTATCCCGTAAGCGGTAATGGCGGCCAAGTTGGTCATGTGACCTGGACCGTTTGAACAAATTTTCATTCAATCAACCCCTGGAGGCTCTATATGAAATGTGTTCACAACTGGCCCTTTGGCTTTTGAGGAAATGGTTGAAAATGTCAAAATATGAGCAATCTGGATCAAAGGTAAAAAAATGACCTTGACCTCTAAGTCTTGTACTCATAATTCTTCATGAACTCATTAAGACAACTGTATATACCAATTTTTTAGGTCAAATTCTTCAAAACTTTCCATGAAATCCTATGTTCTACCATTTTTCCATATTTGACCTTGCTGCAAAAGGTCAAGGTCAACACAAGGTCATAATTTGAACAATCTTCATAGTACTTAAGTACCCAATGCTACTTACAAAGTCTCAAGGCCATCGGTCAATTGGTTCTGGAGAAGAAGATTTTTAAAGGTATTTACTATATATTGGCATGGCAGCCATGTTGGTCATGTGTCCAGGACCGTTAGAAAATATTTTCATTCCATCAACCCCTCGAGGCTCTATATGAAATTTGGTTTCAATTGGCATAGTGGTTTTAGAGCAGATTGTTTGAAATTGTCAAAATTTGAGATTTCTGGGTCAAAGGTCAAAGAATGACCTTGACCTCTTGTACTCAAAATCTTCATGTACTCATTAAGATGATTCTATGTACCAATTTTTAGGCCAAAATCTTCAAAACTTTCCATGAAATCTCATGTTCTAGCATTTTCCCATATTTGACCTTGCCGTAAAAAAGGTCAAGGTCAACCCAGGGTCATAATTTGAACAATCTTGATAGTACTTGAGTACCCAATGCTACATACCGAGTTTCAAGGCCATCGGTCTACTGGTTCTGGAGAAGAAGATTTTTAAAGGTTTTTACCATATATGGGCGTGGTGGCCATGTTGGTCATGTGACCTGGACCGTATGCACAAATTTTCATTCCCTCAACCCCTGGACGATCTATATGAAATTTGGTTACAATTGGCCTTGTGGTTTTTGAGGAGATTGTTTGATATTGTCAAAATATGAGAGTTCTGGGTCAAAGGTCAAAGAATGACCTTGACCTCTTGTACTCATAAATCTTCATGTAGTCATTAAGATGACTGTATGTACCAATTTCTAGGCCAAAATCTTCAACAGTTTCCAAGATATCTTATGTTGCAGCATTTGGCATATAAAAGCATGAGTAAGCAAATTTGACCTTACCGTAAAAAAGGTCAAGGTCAACCCAAGGTCATAATTTGAACAATCTTGGTAGAACTCGTGTACCCGATGCTACATACCAAGTTTCAAGACCATTGACCTATTGGTTCTGGAGAAGAAGATTTTTTCAGGTTTTTACCATATATGGGCATGGCGGCCATGTTGGTCATGTGACCAGGACCGTTTGAACAACTTTTCGTTCCTAAGGTCCCAGGAGGCTCTATATGAAATTTGGTTACAATCGGCCTAGCGGTTTTAGAGGAGAAGTCGTTTGATATTGTGGACGGACGACGGACGACGGACGAACGACGGACGACGGAGCCTTACCATCCTATAAGCTCCCCCGGAGCCTCTGGCTCAGGTGAGCTAAAAAGACGACAACGATCAGAAAGAAACGATGAGTATATTGTTTCGAAGAAAGATTATCAGTCACAAAACATGCCTCAACAAATCATAAGAATAGTTTAAACACACAAAACATCTTTTCTACTTAATTTTTTCTTTCTGCATACATAAAACTCACAACAGAGCGAAAAGGTACAAACACACGCGGCAAATAAAGCAAATAAAGAAGCGGCCATAATAACAATAAAAGAACGACTTTTTGCTTTTCGATGAATAATAGAGATTTCTCTGTGAAATCGAAAGTGATAATTTCATTGTATCAAAAAGTGAAATAATCTTTTTAGTTTTCAATGTTTTGGACTACTTCTTTTCTTATTGAGAAACAGATTTCGAGAAAATATGTTGGTTAATAAGCTTAAGTGATAATGGCCAAAATGACGTAACGCACGTTCACATACATGCCGACAGTAATGACATCAGGTTATTTGTAAAAGTAACATAATTCATACACGCGACGTGGCGTAGTTTAAGCCTTCTGTTAGCAAAATTCAACTCTAATTTCTGACCAAACGTTAATTAAAATGATAAACTAATGCTATTTTATTTTATTTTAGTTTGCACCGAATATTATACCCGCTAAATACGTAGAACACAACAGAAATGGCGCAAAACGCCTAGGAAGAAAGTTAAATTTTCCGGTAGCGGATGACGTTCTGAAATTGGCAAATACAAGGCATTTCCAAAGCAGGAAAGGGAAAGAACATTTAATTTTCCAGTGAAAGATCGATTTCTATTTCACACATGAACACCATAAGTTGTGTATCGAGAGTGGCGTGGCCACTTGTGACAATACTGCTTTAGGTGCTTATTTCGTAAAATAAAAATCAGTCTTACATTCAGTCTGATAAAATCAAATTTCCCCAGTATCTCAATGGAGCCGACACCCTAAAACGTTTAGAAAATTTTTTGTTGGGAAGGTTTGGGGACTGTGACCAACTGACCATCTGCAACATTTCTTAGTTTAAGACTAGTGCCTGCAATAGTTTAGCTCTTTATATATACGCTGAATAGCTCTGATCAAGTTGAGGCTCGTGAAATTTTCAAAATTAGACGTAATATGAATATCAGCTGTAAACAGGTATGCCAACGAAAACTTTCTTAGACGTACTGGGTTTTCTTTTCAGGAGTATGAGTACTGTCAATTATCTAATCCTCAAAGTCGAAGTTCTTCTCAAACTACTGATAACTCAAATTTCTGGTCCCAGAAAATTTACTCTGTGATACCATTTTTTTGAGATAAAAAATGACAAAAAAGAGAAGTAAGAAACGTGCCTGAACTATAATCTTGGAAATAAGCGTTTGAGATAATGAGAGTCGACTATATAATTAGTTGACTATTACTGACCGTCCCCAGGCGGTACCTCTGATGTGATTCGTCAGTCTTATATATTTTTTTATGTCAGGTTGTCTTTGGTCTTCTCACATGGTCACCAGTATAGCTGCCCATTTTGCTGTACTTTTGTTTTGTAATTTAAAATAAAATACGCAATTGGTGTCTATTAAGAACAATACAATAAACCATGGTTTAAGGCAGGTAGGCCACTGCTGACCTCACGTAATACTGACTTTGCAGAAAATTGACCTTATCTTTCATGGTGAAACTCTACCTACTAATTGGCATTTGTGTGAAACAACAAATAATAGAGAGCAAACCGCTTCAAAAGAATAACGATGAAATGACTCGATCCCATTGTTAAAAGCTGTAAGGCAATAGTTATGTTTAATTTGTGATAAAAGTCAGTTGATGTAGGTGACAAGGATACGGCAGTGACTGACAGGTGTTAAGAGATGGGTAGTTATCCATCATTGATTCTTTAATAAGTAGGTTTTGAAATAATTCGACTTAACTCGCTGAACAGGCTGGGTGATATTGCCCTCTGTTTCACAGACACATTAAACGTGCTTGAAATACACACAAGGTCAGTCATTAAGGTCATACAGGTAATACAGTCTTAAGGTAAGAACAGGACACAGGACCCTTCAATGCAAAGTTTCTAAAGCGGCACCCTATAACTCTTTCTATATGGCGTATTGTCGGCATAAAACAGAAAGTAATAATAAAATGATGGAGTTACTCTCTAATATAGAGAGCCTAAGACTTTTAGTTTTAAACAGAATTCAACATTAATTATGGATTCTGTAAAAAGCTATGCCAGAGGCTGGGCTAAGCAGGTGGGTGAAGTTACCATACTGTCTACGTGGGTCAATTCGATAGCATCCTCGGTCAACAGGCGAATATCTGTCTTAAATGCGACCATGTCAAACCGATATAAATTGGTCTTTGACATTCCTGACGTCGCTGTTGACCTGGGTGATCTCCATGATAAATATGTCGTACTTCCAGCGAACACTTCGTCTGACAGTATTGAACTGCTTGTGAAAGGGGTTTAGTTTGATCATTTCGGATAGAAGCTCTACACATATATGCACTTTGTCGTTTTCCTTCACAAAAACAAAACAGAAAATCGTCGGTATAAATACGTTGTCCTTTGATATCTGGACATATACCTCATTAGGGACTACTCTGATGTTCATACAAACTATTCTGAAGTTGATGCCATCAAAATGCTGGAATTTCTCATCAACAATATATACGTGGAGTTTAGTGGATAGATATTTCAACAAACAGTCGCCATTCTCATAAGAACTAACTTCTCTCCCTTGTTGCCCTTGTTGTTTACGGGTATGAGCCAGAGTGAGTACAAGCTGATAAGAAGAACCTTGCACAGAAACTCAGCTTCAACTACAGTTACATAAATAATGTTCTATCTCTGAATAATTCAAAGATTACGGAGTTTATTGACCTCAACTGTCCCTGTGAACTTATTTTTAAGGATATCCAGAGTCTAGTTCATCTACCTCATTCTTAGATTGTTATCTCTATATTGTCCATGGAAAACTTATGACAACCGGGACGATTTCATTTTTCTCTTAGTTAGCTTTAGTTTGCCTGTAAGTTAGTCCGCTATGCTAGAGCATGTTTCCAATATCAAGACTGTGCTGATAAAGCGAAGGTGCTCAGCAGTAAATTGTTCTCACAGGGTTTTCACACAGCGAAACTTGTGTCATAACTTAGAGACACTAATACCTCGTTGATCCTTACACTGTGACCCTTTCTAAACTCATTTCGAACTTTATGCCCTCAGCTGAAAAAAGTAAGGCTTTCAAATACCACAGTTATTTAGATATGGTAGGTTTAATAGGCAGGTGATAATTACTACTCAGGAGCGCCTGGTTACACTCCTATTTTGGGGTCCATTTCTGCAAAATTAAAATATTTCGCAATTGTCAATGTTTACATGATATAGGAGTTCGAAACTATGATTTTGTACTTTGACCATTGGAGATAAATGTCTTGTATGGATGGGAGTTGTGCTTTGTTATCGGAGAAGGATGCTCATTGCCTGCCGAGACCTGCCCATCATCTCTTCTCTTTCAAACTTTTGGGATTTATAGACACTGAAGAAGTTAAATGCAGAAACGCGCGTCTGTCGCACTAAGTTTGGTAGAATACGTTTTATATTAGAACCACTGGGTCGATATCACTGCGGATGGACATTTTGTCCCCAAGGATATCATCGACCCAGTTAGTCATTGTTTCAGTGTTGATTCTTGTTCTCTGGCTTTGGGGTCACTACTTAAATACTGATTCAAAGAAACCTTATTCAATTTGATGTATTTCTGGTAAAATTTCTAAATTATTCTAAAACTTAGACTGACTTGTCATCATTACATGAATCCTAGAGGAGTTTGGATTCCATTCTTTTGAGTTGTTTTGGCTTTTTGCGGGTTCTTGCTGCATCGGACATCTCTTTCTGGATGCCCTTGTCTTTCCCTTTCTGGAGAGGTAGGGGTTGAGGTGGCTCGATGGGTTAATACGCAGGCGTCTATGCAAATATGTCCTGCGGAATGTAACAGTAAGTGTGGCTCGGTGAGAGATGCTCGTTGCCTGCCGAGACCGGTCAATCATCTCTTTTCTTTCAAACTTTTTGCGTTTAGCGACACTGAAGAAGTTAAATACAGAAACGCGCGTCTGTCGCACTAGATTTGGTATGAATACGTTCATATTACAACCGATATCACTGCTGGTGGACAATTTGTCCCCTTGGATATCATCAAACCAGTTAGTAATTGTTTCAGTGTTGATTCTGATTCTCTGGCATTGGGATCACTACTAAAATACTGATTTAAAGTAACGTTATTCAATTTGATGATTTTTTAAAATTTCTAAATTATTCTAAAACTAAGACTGCCTTGTCAAAGTGACATGAATCTTGGTGGAGTTTGGTTTCCATTTTTTTTAGTTTTTTTAGCTTTTCACGGGTTCTTGCTGCATCGTACATCTCTTTCCTGATGTCCTTGTCTGTCCCTTTCTGGAGGCGCAGAGGTTGAGGTGGCTTGATGGGGGACGCCCGCGCTTGCGAGCTAATACCTAAGCGTCTCCTAGTAAGTACGGGTCGGAGAGGGATGTTCGTTGACCTGCCCATCTTCTCTTTTCTTTCAAACTTTTGGGGTTTAGCGGCACTGAAGAAGTTAAATACAGAAACGTGCATCTGTCGCACGAAATTTAGCTTGGTCCACCGGGGCTCAACTGGTGACCTTCTTTTGCTTCAGATTTCCAGTGGGGTTGTTTGGCAGGACAGGGATCTCCACCTGTCAGACGGCCCGTTGTATCTGTTGAGTCCTCGTCTTTGCTTCTGCATGGTGTTGAAATTTGATTTATGTGTTTACCGTGATGATTCATTGACGAGTTAGAGGGTTATCATGCGAACCGAACAACCAACTAAATGTTTTGTACCACTTCAGAAACTGAGGGTGAGGTTGGGCCTGTAAAATCGATTTAAGCCCCCCAGTAATTCATTACTGACCGTTCCAAGGCGGTAGTTCTGTTGTGGCTCTCTGTTGCCTGTTTTTGGTGTCAGAGTTTCTGTGATGTTTTACCTTATGTATGTTCTTATTATTTTTGGTTCGGTTTGGGTTGCTGAGTGGCCACCTTTTGGGAACAAGCTGCTCACTCGGTTGGCCATATGTTCTCTGTATCTTGATTATTTGTAATCTTAGTTGTTTCCAACTATGGTTTGAGGGCTGGATTTGGATTTTGATTGTTTCAGTTCCTGGTCTTTGCATACTTTTTACTTTTAGTATGAATACGTTTTATATTAGAACCACTGGGCCGATATCACTGCTGGTGGACAGCTTTTCCCAAAGGATATTATTAACCCAGTTAGTCATTTTTTCAGTGCTGATTCTGGTTCTCTAGCATTGGGGCACTACTTAAATATTGATTTAAAGCAACGTTATTCAATTTTATGTATATCTGGTTGATTGGTTGGTTCGTTGGTTGATTTGATGCTTAACGTCCACGGTAAACAACTAAGGTCATGTCGGGACGGTCAGTTAACCTAACCACACTATTCCTGGGCAGGCTTAGACCTCCTAAGCGGTTAACCAGTACTAAGTACACATACTTTCGCCAGTAACTGACAACTGCCCTTCTTGAATCAGCGGAAGGAGAAACGAAAGTATGTGGCCAGACCGAGATTCGAACCAAGGCCCTCTGACTTACGAGTCAGGTGCCCTACCGAATGCGCTACCCGGCCCGGCAGTATATCTGGTAAAATTTCCCAATACACAGTTCCGAGAATAGCCGCTAAGCTCCGCCTGCTTAGTTACTGTTACTACGTCTCACAAGCTTAACATAAAGATGGCGGAAAAACAAATGACAAAAGCAAGTGTCTTCTAAATGTTGGCGATCTATGGCAAAGAATCAGCCTCCTCATGATCTACACATGGCAGTTGGCGCATCATGCATTTCCGATAAGTTCTGTTCTTGCAAAGCATGGTAAGTTTATTAGAAGTGGTGTTAGTTTGTTTTCTTTAAACAGGTATACATCCCTCCATTGACTGTTAGGTAAAATCACGGACTTATGCTGGATACTGACCACGTGCGATTTGTTTGTGAGACTATGCCACGTGCTAAGTTGTCGTTGCATTGGCCAGGTATACGCTATCATGTGATTTTGAGTGATATTCTGGGTGTGGCTCGGAACTCTGTATTCTTCTTAAACAAATACTGACTTGTCATATGGACACGAATCTTAGCGAAGTTTGGCGTCCATTCTTTTGAGTTGTTTTGGCTTTCTGCGGGTTCTTGCTGCATCGGATATCTCTTTTCTGATGCCCTTGTCTGTCGCATTTATCGAGACGCAGGTTGAGGTAGCTCGATTGGGGGAAGCCTGCGCTCGCGAGTGACTACGCAGGCGTTTCTTACCTAATGTCTGCAGCCAATGTGTCCCGCAGAATGTGACAGTGAGTGTGGCTCGGAGAGAGATGCGCGTTACCTGCCGAGACCTGTCCATCATCACTTTTCTTTTTAACTTTTGGCGCTTAACGACACTTAAAAAGTTAAATACAGAAGTACACGACTGTCGCACTAAATGTGGTAGGATTACGTTTATATCAGAACACTGGGCCGATATCACTGCTGGTGGACAATTTGTCCCGGAGGATATTATCAACCCAGTTAGTCATTTTTGTCAGTTATTGATTCCGTTTTTTTCCGTTCTTGGCGTCACTACTTAAATGCTGATTTAAAGTAACCTTATTCAATTTGATGTATATCTGCTAAAATTTCTAATTTATTCTAAAATTTAAAACTGAGGTTTATATTAAAACCACCGGGCCGATATCACTGCTGGTGGACAATTTGTCCCCTAGGATATCATCAACCCAGTTAGTAATTGTTTCAGTCTTGATTCTGGTTCTCTAGCATAAGGGTCACTACTTAAATACTGATTAAAAGTAATTTTATTCAATTTGATGTATATCTGGTAAAATTTCTTAATTATTCTAAAATTAAGACTGACTTGTCATAGTGACTTGAATCTTAGCGGAGTTTGGCTTCCATTCTTTTGAGTTGTGTTGGCTTTTTGCGGGTTCTTTTTGCATCCTACATATCTTTCCTGACGCCCTTGTTTGTCGCCTTTCTCGAGACGCAGGCGTTAAGTTTGCTCGATGGGGGACCCCTGCGCTGGCGAGTTAATATTTAGGCGTCTCTTTACTGATTCCTGCAGGCTAATGTGTCCCGCGGAATGTGACAGTAAGTGTGGCTCGGAGAGAGATGCTCGTTGCCTACCTATACCTGCCCATCATCTCTTTCTTTCAAACTTTTGGGGTTAAGCGACACTGAAGAAGTTATATAACGAAACGCGCGTCTGTCGCACTAAATTTGGTATGAAAACGTTTATATTACTGAAATAAGCCGCGTCATAAGAAAACCAACAAAGTTGCAGGGGCGTACATTGAATACTCAAATCAGTCTGGGCATCAGCCTAGACTGACCAGAGTCTTCGCCTTTGCGCTTAAAGAGTAGCTAAGGATCGGAGTTAGCTCCATGCGTACAGCGAAGACGCTGATCAGACTGGGCGGATGCCCGGGCTGACCTGAGTCTTTAATGGACGCACATTTCACTTTGTTGTTTTTGTCGTGTCATGGCTTTTATATACTACACCGTTTCGCTACTTTTGTTCTCTCATTTTGCATGTGGTGTCTTTTTGGTTGTGATTTGTGATTATGTCATTTCCTCTTTTTCTATTGTCCCTTATCGTCTATATGTTTATTGCCTTTAATTCTGATTCATAGTGTGCCGATCAGTTCATTCCAAATAACCCATTCTGTAAAATTAGCATTTCAGAATTCAGGTCTACGTAAGTATACGAAGTATCTTATTACAATGCATCTGGAACGTAGGACTGTATGAGTTAGTACAACATATTCGTGTGCTGTATTATGTGAGACATCACCATTTTATAGTATTTACATATTTCTAAACATTAGAATGCGGTGTCGGCGAGTCTTAGATGAATGATATCTTAAGAATGATGCATATCCTGTATTAATTCAGAAACACTGACTACCGATTAGCAACTTGGGTCACCTTGTAATAAATGCACTTTTACCGAATTGTTGCGACAGATGTGTATTTCTGTATTTATCCCCTTCAGTGTCGCTATAGTCTACAAGTTTGAGAAAAAGGAGACGAACGTATTTCGACAGGTAATGGATATCTTACACTCACTAGTCAGCACCTACCTTTCCATTGCCATTCCAGTGACACATCATTATTGATCTCTGCTGTGGGAAAGTACGGATATCCCCATCCGAGCACACGACTATCGATGCGGTAGGAAGACACCAGAGAACGCAAACATGAAACAACGAGCCACCACAGCCAAATAGTTTAAAAAGATACCAACAGTGGGCATAAGGAGGGAGTTGTCTGATGCAGCCACAATTTGTGACAAGACAATATTTCAAACAACGAATTGATTCATATCAATATGACATTTCTTCTAAGTTTTTGAAAGTGTCAGATAATTCACCAAAATGCCTCATTAAAGTATATAAGTGTGGGTAAAGCTACTAATTCAGACAAACCTGTTCTTCCAGTCAAAAGACTTCGAGATTTTGGGAGAAAGCGTTGTCCAAGAAAGAGACTGATAATTAAATAGACGACCTACGAGTCGGACAAAATCGTATATAATGCATAAAGAAAAAAACTGTTATCCCTGATTTGGCTATATCTGTTGATATTCCATGTTGGGTTTGTAGTAACACTTCGAAAATGATATGGATTGTAAAGGCAAACGCAGGGAAACTGTACTGAAGTGTACTGCAAAACATGAACGGGGCTTTGTTTATTTTGGTGGATATATGGTCTATGATAATAATTTTGATTTCTGCTGTAGTATTATTGGCATTCGAGTCGGAGTTGCACAAACTGTCTCAGACTGGAAGCTCTCTCTTTTAAGATATGACAGAAGGTGAATAAACACATTACAATCTATCATTTCTGATTGTATGCAAAATCTTGTCCATTCCGAATCTTAATTCGTCCTGATTAATTTCTTTATTTTGGATGTAGAAAAAAATATCGGACTTGACATATTTGTTAGATATTACAAAAGACAGAAATCAAGATGATTATAAAGCACTGGACTACAAGGTCAATAATGTAGTAGCATTAACGACTGATACTTGTACTACTTCAAGGACACAAACTGTGCCTAGGAATATGGGTCGTAATCGCCTGAAAGGCGCCTTCTAGTTGCAAGGTACTACCAGCCAAGATCGCTGGCTCTTTAAAAAATGAGCAATCAATGAATTAAAGAGGAGTCAAAAGCATGAAAAGCCATACGTAGCACAGCAAAAAGGAGACCTGTATAAGATTGCTATGCCGATCTCTCTATGAGATCAACCAATCGACAAAACGTTATATAACACAATAATGGGTAACTGTCGTCCACTCCTATGTCAATGCCAGGATTATTGTGATTGGTGCGAGAGGGATTATTCTCCATAGTAATAAAATTGAACTCAGTCAAAAAAAAAATGTGCATCTTTTCTAATGCAACTAAAAGGGACACTCTTAACATTGGAAAATGAAATAGGCCTAGCAACTGCCTTTAAGGATTTGACAAAGCAGTGTCTGAGCAGAACTCTAGGGCTGTCAAATATAATTGAATTCCTCTAGGGAGTATCACAGATTGGAACTAAACTAGATTGAACCGTTTACCATTCGGACGATAAACATCGGAACAAGCTCTGACCTGTCATGATTTATTAATACTAGACATAGAAATCTACAGTTAAGAAAAATAGATATTACAGCGATATTTACCTTTAAAAGCTACAAGAATCAAGTTTTATTCTTTTAATTTGATTTCCAATAGATTTTACACTGGAAATAAACTGATTTATAGGCTAACTGACTGCTGTCGACAATTAATCCCCATTCAGATATGATCATTGTGAGGTGTGTCACTTTTATCGAAATGATTTTCTTATTTATCACTGGTATAATCACCACCCAAAGTATACGCGGAATTTGTAACAAATACATGCAACTTACATTTGAATCGTCATTTAGATGACTGTCATCATTTTCTTGTTCATAACAAAAGCAGTAATAAGTTTTTTTTTTGTAGTTAAGATATGATCAAATACGCCGTATTACTGCTTCTAATCTATTGGGAAGCATAGGATCTGGCGTTTAAATTTTGCTCCACAAATGCCTATCAGGGCAACTGGCATGTGTATTTCATATCTCAAGTTTCCAGATGACTGGAAAATTCAGTTTGTAAACACACTGTAGTACTTTGGATACGATGAACTTGTATGAACACAACGTATATATTCCATGTGTGCATAACTTTAGCAAAAAAAGCAGTATTGCTTTTATTTAACATATTAGGCGCAATTGTCAATTACAAAAAAGAGCGTAAAGCTCAGAATGTTTTATGTGTCTGCGTTCCTGCTATCTGCGCTGACTATTTCCAGTTCAAATCCTGGCTTTTATTTTCGTAAAAGCATCTGAAAAACAAACCAGCTAGAAGCAGGAAAATGTTTCAAATGCATAATAGTTGTTCTTAAGCTGTGATTTATTGAACTTTCTCACGCTAAATGTCTTCCCAGGCCAGTGCACTTTACAAGTTAACAAAGCAAGCAGTTTTTTTATTCTGTAAAAAAGAACTAATTTATATCTGAATCTCTGTAAAGAACAGAAAAATGGTTGCAGGGAAGATTTATCAGAACAATAAGAAATCAGAAATATAGAAAGAAGTAGATGTGTTTTTTTACAATAAAAATCGTTATACAATTACTGATATTGCTTTAGCATAATTATTGAGCCGCGACACAAGATAACCAACAAAGTGTCTGTGTGCCCAGTGCAGACTCAGATCAGCCTTTGCATTCGACCAGTCCGATCAGTCTCTTCGTTTAGCGCTCAAAGGGTAGCCAAGGGTCTAAGCTACCTTCATGCGGTCAGAGAAGACTCTGATCAGACTGGGCGGATGTCCAGGCTGATCTGAGTCTGCGCTGGGCGGACAACCACATTGTTGGTTTTCTCGTGTCGCGGCTCATATTATATAGAGGGAGATACAAATGATTGGCTGACAGCATCTGAAGAGAGGCGTTCATACATTGATAAATCCTGTTGACGTTGTACATTCATACGCGGCATTCTCTTTCGACTATTTTTTTCACCTTTTTCCGTAAGGAATCGGCAATTTTGCATTTTAAGACGGAATAACAATATTTGTCTTGAGATGATCACAGCATGCAAGGAAACAGTTGAAAATGAAAACCTACGAAGACGCTGTTTGAAATTCCAATTAGAGTTCGTAATTTCAAAGGGTGTTATGCTTGAAATGCTCATGTTACGCTGTTCACCTTAACCCTCCAATGTAGTAAACCGATGGACAATGAAGCCGAAGAAAATACCTTTCGATGGACAAAGTTGGAATTATTCCAACTTCGGGCTTTATTCAGTTTGTGAGTGATTCGCCGGCGTTTACACATCGATAAACTACCAAAAAAGGAAATTCATTTCTATAATAAAAATTTTCAGGTTAACAATATTATGCAGCTGATAATATGTGGGTTTAAAGTTACTCGCAACTCTCATCGCGCTTAAAATGCCAGTTAAATATTGTTCATATTGTGTCATAAAAGATACGAAAATAAGTAAGAAAATATAATTTGAAAAGATACGGACCAATTACTATCTTGCGGAGAGTTGTAATTGCTTAATCTCCTTTCAAACTGTTTAGCCAGTGCAAGTAAGATGTACAGACTGTCCTTTATTCTAAATATATCTTATATTTTGTCTGCTTTATTGGTACAAATTCATCTGATATGCTTATTTTCGTACAAGGACCATATAACTAATTAGGAGGTTCGCAGGAAGATCCAAGCAGCCATTTGAGATTATGACGAACTCCTGACCTTGGTCAAGAAACGGAAACTGAGGTGGTTTGGCCACGTCTCAAGGTCTTCTGGTTTAGCAAAGAGAATTCTGCAGAGCAAAGCGAAAGGAAAGAGAAAGAGGGAAAGACAGAAGAAGAGGTGGGAAGTAAATATTAAAGAATGTACAGGGATGGATTTTTGCTAGCTCAACTAGGGCAGGTGAAAACAGGACTAGGTGGAACGGGATTGTTATAGAGTCATCTGTGGTACCCCAACGACCTCAAATGTTATGGGATAGACTATAGTACACTTATTTTATGTTTGTATAATTAATGATAATATATTTAGTAAAGTTTAGCTGTTTGTTTGATAATAGATATATATAAAAAAAGAAACAATTAGAAGCCTAATAAAACTCAAACATATTTCCTGCGCAAGTGGATGGGTTTTCATCGAATTTACGTGGATTTACGAGGGTTATAAAAATACGTGGACTTTTGATGTGGCAGTAAAAAAATGAAGATATATTAATTTATGTCACACTGCAGACATGTTCAAATCTTTCAGCTACATCATTTTGCAGTTTTGAAGTAATGTCAGTTAAAAACAAGTATTTTCTTTTATATTATATGTGGCAGGTATAGCTACAGTGGAGCACCACATTAATTGCGTTTGACGTTTTTGCCTGTTTTAACACTGTGGTGGTTCTTTTGTTTCACCGTTTTCACAAAACAAACTAACACCCTTTTCGCCGGCTTTTCATGGTCGTGGCCAATTTTAGACATCCCCGTGCAATGTTTCTCGTTTATATTCGTTTATAAATTCAAGTCGCAGTATTGCTTTCAATATCGTGCCAACGTTCATCTCATATGCGGTGTATGTCTAAATGCATGTCTGTAGCATTCTCATCAGTGCCAACATAAGATAGAAATAATATGCAAAAAATTAAACAACAGTAAGTATGATCATTAAAATATTCCGTCATATATTGCGGGGTCACAGGGGTCAAGGTCACATGTATGATCGCTTCGGACTCGGTGCAGGGATATCAGGGTGGCTCGAATGAGTCAGCATAGCAATACGGACGATGATCGATCACAATTTACAACCTTAAGCGTAAATGGAGAGACGACTGAGGGTGAAGGATAATTGAGGCAATGACTGCTGAATAAATGTTATATTCTGGGTTAAAATAAACACTTTATTGCAAAATAGTTTCTGCTTTCTCATCTTAGTGGTCATCTGTACACCCTCATAGACTGTCCCCTAGTTCCAGTTAGTCTCTAGTTCCCAGTAGTCTCAGCATCTTCAGATCTGTCTGATTCTTTGTTAAGGTCAATCCAGGTCATAGCAAGGTCAAGGTCACCATAGCAGATCTAATACAGGTCACACGAGTGAAAGGCATAACCCACCAATTTGTGTGAAATGTAATAGATCTGTTAATGTACATTATACATGAACATACATATATACATTATATACATGTCAACATATATACAAGCTAATTTAGTTGCAAACTTTATCTGTGGAAGCAATTTCACCGAGAAGTACAGACATAATCTATACATATTCTCGTACGGTTCCAAAACTGTATAGATCTCACAAAGTTAGGCCACATGAGCATAACAGCATGTATATGCCACCCTTTGTAAAACCATCATTTAATTCTCAAACAGTTAAAACCCGAATTTGTCTATTCAGGGAGACAGGAGCATAACTCCATGTATTTCCCATTTCAGACTTAATTAACTATGCCCTCACTCTTTGTTATTAGTTAAAATCTTAAAATTAACCCAATACTTCTCGCGATGTCTAAAGTGCAAGTTACAGTAGCATTATAGCCCTATTGTATGGTCACTCTAAGACTCCAAGGGTATGGTTAAGGCATAACCCAAACATATCCCATGGAGTTATGTCCCTTAATGACTAACAGAATCTGCAAACCTTAATCCTTATCTTTTGATGCCTTAGATTAAGTTACAGTAGCAGTATAGCCCTACTGTGTGAATACTTTAGGACTCCAAGGGTATGGTTAAGGCATAACCCAAACAAGACCCAAGGAATTATGTCCCCTTATGCCTTAAAGAATTTGCACCTCTAAACCTTATCTCTGAATTAAAGTAGGTCAAACATTACTAAGGTAAAGTCTACTATCAAAACTTGATTATCTATTAATGATAAGCTTGGATTCAACTATCATTCTATGCATTGGATTACTTTGAACAATCAAATTAACATGAAAACAAAGAAAGTTTAACTTTAACTTGTCTGCTCCAGGCTCGCTCCACATCCCTCATGTACACTGTAGACATTCTGTTTCAAGGCCATCTAAAAATAGCTGTGATTCTTACGCACTTCCGGTGTATACGGGCGGAATACCATTCTATAGCCTGTTTCATCGTATTAGCCCTCAAAGGTCATGAATCTAGGTCAACCACTCTGCACTTCTGGAGGGAGCCTAAAACCTACAAAAACTTTAAATGCATGCAAAGAAATAAATTTAGTAACGATAAAATGGAAAAATCGAACCCAACATCCTCAGAATAACAACTGCAACCACACATCAGCTTCCATTCTTACTTCTTCAGTGCTGTAAAGTTCACAAAGTTGTTATAAAAAAGCTTGGAAAAATAATTCTTCTCAAGAGCAAGCGTTCTTGTCGAAGCGAAGACTAAGACCAAGAATGCCCACGGTTAAGGATACTTTCTTTATATACCAAATCGCAAGCCAGCGTTGTTCGAATCTGTAAGAAAATGTACGAGAGGGGTGGTTCGATTGTGTTCGATTCTGTAGGAATCGCATATGGCTAATTTGCATGTGTGACTGTATGGGTAGCCTGAAATCTTCTGGTCAGCTCATTTAACCTACGAGAAAACAAAATCATTTAATATCGACAAACACCTGAAAAATAAAGAAACTAAATATTTAGAAGGTTTCTATGACCTAAACTTCTTTATCTTCAAAGGTTCTCTCGGTTCTTCTGCTCCTGCCCGCAAGTACGTCTACATGACGGAACAGCTCGCGCGCGCCATAACCTCGGCTCTGTCCGTCAGTCATTCGGAAGCTCTCGGAAGTAAACAATTTACGATGGCCAGCTTCGCTCTAATTGACAAACGTTTTGCAATCATACTGACAGATTTTGCCGCATTTAAGGGTCTACAGCCAACTTTTGGGACTCTCTTTAGTAGAATGAGGTATGCTCTAACTGCTTCTATCAACGGAAGTCCGCATTTAAGTAGTTTCTACGGTGAATAGTTGTGCAAGTTTTGCATGTCACATATTTCCGTGACGTACCTAATTCTGCACTGAGGCACTTGTAATAGGAATCTATTTATGCTCGCAGTTCTTTTGACTAATCGTCACTTCCTATGCGTCAATGCAGAAGTCATTTCGAACCACTAGACCAGCCTGCTCCATTCTCTTGTTAACTCCTGGCCTAAAGTGTTTAGGTACACTTCCATGACAACAACTTGTCATCTTTATTGTTGACTCCCCTTTTCAGTGGGGTTCTAAAAATATGGGAGGCAGCAGGAAGTCACCAAAGTTATCTCCCCTTGTAAAAATGACGTAATACACAGCCAAACACCCTAAACCACTTCTGTCTCAATAGCCTGTACCTTTGCCCTTACATCTACCCCCTGTTAAAATGTTCAGTGGTCCCTCACGAACATTTTAAATAACCTAAAACATATATAATTCAGAACTTTCACCTTACAGGACACCTATGTCTCGTCACCTGCATCGATGAGTTGACACAATGGAGTCAGCCTTCTATCATTATCACTTTATTTTCAGCATGATGACTTCTTAGTACTTCCTGTCCCCACTTCTTCTCCCATCTCTCCCTCTGACCCTCTCCTCTCTCATACGCCGCTCTGTCTCTAACTCTCTCACCCTCTCTCTCTCACGTCTCTCTCTCTCCTCGCTCTCATCCAGTTTCTTTTCCAATCTCTGAACCAATGTCTCCTGTCTAGAATTCACTGCCGACACCTTTTCTATATAGGTATATAGTTGCCCTAATGTCTTCGACATGTACTCATTCATTGTAATCAGCTGTGTTTTCATCTGCTTTATGAGGTCATACCCCTCGGGGGTTACATTGTCCGTCACCATACCAACATCCACATTCTTGCTGGTCACATGCGCAGCTTCACTCGTAGCTGGAGATCTCTGTGGCGGAGTAATGTTCATTGGTTCAGATGTTAGTAGCTGCACTCTCAAGTCTTCTACGACGTCTGTACCTTCTGTTTCAGTAACTCCCGCTACGCTGAGCCAGTGGCTCCTAGATTCCTCCCTAGATAGCTTCACCAAATCGACACCAAACTGTGCCACCTTTGGAACTAGCGACACTACCAGGGCGTAGGTTTCAACAAGAGGGTCCATTCTCTCCTTGTGTCCGGGGGATTCCTGGTGTCTAACAAACTTTACGTTATCTCCTGTTCGAAAGTTACAGGCCGAACACATGAATGGAACTTCATATTCCGCCACATGTTTTTCGTAATAGTGCTTTTCCACACGAGACTTGTTCTCTATGTAGCCACATGGCTGGCATCTGTAGGCTCTCCCCCTGGGAAGTACCACCTCAAGCATTCTTGTTGCCATTGTCTGAAATAAAATCGTACCTGCCCTAAGTATCTGCTACGAGGGACTGGCATGACCTTGACCTTTGACCTGTATCTAGTTACCTTTATTAAAATCCTTGAATGCTTTTGACAGCCACCTAGGCTTATTTACCCCTTCATAGTTCTTCAGTTTGTCATGATGCACCACACGATCTGGCCCCCCCCTTCAAGCTTAATCAGGTAGTTTACATCATTAATCTTTCGCAAGATAACACATAGCACATATGCCATCTGTAACTTGGGTCTAACCCCAGGTACTCTATGTTCATGAAGATACCACGCGCAATCCCCAGGATCATAACTCGCATGTTGCAACCGGGTATCGTACGCGTACTTATGATATTTCGCAGCCTTATCCAGATGACTTCGCGCCACATCATATGCCACCTGCATTCGATCCCTGAGCCAATCGACATACTCACCATATGAAGTCACTGTATCATCTTCGGGCTCACACAACGAACCACTTCTTAGTTCGGCGGGTATTCTTACCTCCCTGCCTAACATCATCATGTTCGGGCTTAGCCCCGTTGAAGTGTGTGGAGTTGCGCGGTAAGCTGCAGCTAAACACCCTAGGTTCAAATCCCAGTCCTCTTGCTCCCCTTTCAAGTAAGCCTTAATCATACGTACCAAAGTCTTGTTGAATTTTTCTGCTTGGCCATTGCCTTTTGGATTTCTAACAGACGTGCGAGTTTTCTTGATCTCCATAAGCTTACATAACTCTTGAAATATTTGACTCTCATAGTTACTGCCACGGTCACTGTGTATTGAGAGAGGTGCTCCGTACCTTGATATCACCTCATTTAAAATCACACTGGCTGTTGTTGCAGCAGTCTGGTCAGGAATTGCGAATATTTCTACCCATTTGGTAAAATGGTCTGTTAAAACTAAGATAAATCTATTTCCCCTAGGGGTAATTGGAAATGGTCCTACTAAATCTGTAGACAGAGTGGCCAAGGTGGCACCCACTCTGAGACTACCTAAAGGTGCCTTGGGCTTCTTTTGTGGAATCTTATCTGCTGCACACACATCACATTTTAGTACCCAGTTACTCACATCATCCTTCATCTCATACCAGTAATATTTCTGTTTTACCTTTTCATAGGTCTTTCGGCACCCAAAGTGCCCTCCCATCCTTGCATCATGAGCCTCTTTAAGCACTTCTTTCTTCAAAGTCCTAGGCACAAGCAGTTGGTAATACTTACATAATCCATTCTTTTGAAAGCATTCTTTGAGCACTAGCCCCCTCATGAAACAGAGTGAATTCCAAATCACCCAGTAGTGACGAGCAGCTGCGCTCTTAGTCACTGCTTCTGAATTTGATGGTCTTTTATTGCCTGCTAACAAGTTCTCATAAACAAACGAAATATCAGGATCCTTCTGCTGAAAACTAGCTATTTCTTCATCTGAAAATTTACTCAATATTACCTTGTCAACTGTAACAGCCGAGGTATCAGTTTTTCTCCCTGACTTACCCCCTGCAGAGTTACTTTCCTGCACCTCGCCCTGTTTACTCCTTGACCTAGTTTCTACAGCCCTCACACTTTCTTCAGTCACTATACCCCATTCAGTGCCTATCTCTCTCTGTTCCGGAGAACTACCAATCGGCACACCTTCCTTGATCTCTACTATATTATTGCCCGATCGAAGACCTACCAAGCCTTGAGGTGAGTCACTATTTCCACTGATTTGCACCTCATTAGTGACATTGAGTTCAACCCCCGACTCGTTACACTGTCCATTATTATTAGGGCCCATGGACTTGGTAACATGTGTCACCTGACATACACTACCGTCACACTCATCCCCTTTCTTTGGCTGGCATAATTCTCCCTCTTTCAGATTCATTCTCTCCATAAGTAGAGAACTTTTCATATCAAGTGCCCTCTTTACACACCTCTTACAGGGTCCACACTTCAATGGCTCCATCATATCTACCTCATTACACTGACACTCCCACGGGCTTACACATCTTGACATTCCATCGGCATTTGAATGACCGCTGCCTCTCCTAAACTCAATACTAAAATCATAAGCTGCCAAAATCTCTAAATATCTAGCCAGCTTTCCCCTTGGCTCCTTGAAAGAAAACAAATAAGATAGTGCTTGATGATCTGTCCTTACCGTAAATCTCCTTCCCAGCAAGTACTGCCTGTAGTATTCTATAAAGTAGCGCAGTGCAAGGAGTTCCTTATCTGTCACACAGTAATTTCTTTCTGCCTTGTTCAGTACCTTACTACCATATGATATCACCCTTTCTCTGCCCCCTTGAATTTGGCTGAGCACGCCGCCTATAGCATAGTCACTTGAATCGCAGTCCAAAAAATACTCACCCAAATCCATTGGATATGCCATGATTTCAGGACTCACTAATGCTGCTTTTAATTTCTCAAAGGCTGCCTGACACTGATTTGTCCACACAAATTTCTTGCCTTTCTTAGTAAGATCGATAATGGGCTTCATCATACCTGAAAAGTTCTTAATATGACGCCTGTAATAGCTTCCCATGCCCACTAAAGCTCTAACCTGAGACACATCTTTGGGAACTGCAAACTGCAAAATCTTGGCCACATTATCAGGGCTTGGACAGACGCCATCATTTGATATGATGTGCCCAAGAAAATGTACCTTGTCTTCAAAGAGATGACACTTGTCGGGCTTCAGCTTTAACCCTGCCTCTTCGATTCTGTCTAACACCTGATCAACCCTCTTAACATGCTCGTCAAAGCTCGACGCGAACACTACTACATCGTCCAGGTATATCAAGCATGATATCCATTGTTTGTGTTTCAGTTTCCCTGTGTCGCAGGCCGTCAGCTGGGAGGGGTCCCTTGGTACGTAACCATTAAGGCACAGCGAGCCCCCAGCCCCGTCTGTCAATAGTCAATCGTACGTGGGTTCCATCGGTCTGTCCAGTCGTCGCTTGGTGTTTACATTTTTTGCTTATTATTGTCTGTGCGTCATCCAAGCAGGCAGGGGTCCAGGAGAAGAGAGGCCCGTTGTTGACTCATCTTTCAGCTCCACGTGACACTATCCGTTCCAAGTCCGCCGTCCTCCGTGGCCGCTGTGGTGGGTTGGTGCGTAATGGGGACCTGTTTAGGTCTCCTGGGGCTTATGAGTTAATTTGTGGCAGTGTGTTTGAGGTTCACTTGCCTTAGTCTATTGTGTGCTGAGGGATAGGCCGGGGTAACGGGCCTTAGTTGCACCCTAGGGCGTAACTTGGCCTGGTATATTGCACGTTTTCAAGATTAGAGCCATTGTTGTGCAATATATGTAAGTTTCAGAATTTTGAAATCCCGTCGTAAAGTGAGCTGCATAATGTATGGGCCTTTAAGTTTGGCCTATACTGTGCTTTGGTCTCGTTTTGGGGTCAGGTTTGTGTTGATTGGTTCCGGCTCTTAGCAAAGTTTCCTAGTCCTAAGTGGGTCAGTGGGTCGTCTGCACTGTTGGGGAATGATAAGTTGTTTTGCAATTTTGATTTTTTCCAAAAATGACATAACTTTTACTCGTTATGTCCCCTTAAAACCAAGCAGTGGAGTTGATTAAGTTTGTGGCCAGTTGTTAGTAATTGCCATTTTTTGCTTTTCGTGTTGCGGTGGAGTTGCGGGTGGTTTATAGGTCACTCCGCAGTCTCGCCCGCTATGCACGATTTTGATTGGCACCTAGAAAGAGTTGTGGAGAGAGGGATAGCTGTTAGTAATGTAAAACAAAAACAAGAACCTTTATAGAAAGCTGAGCTGTTAGCGATAGAAGGTAAAAAAAAAAAAAAAAAAAAAAAAAAGATATATAGTTTCAGACTGTTTCAGGAGGGTAAGTTTTCAGACTGTAGATTCAGACAGACAGAGTTTGCACGTGATGGGTTGGTGATCGATAGTTTGAGGAAAGTTAGGAGGAGATAGAAGTCTGGGAGCTGTATCCTTGTCCTCTTCTTTCTTCTTTCTTCCTGCTTGTAGCTGCTTTCCGTCATCCGGTCTGCAGCCACTTACACGAACATGCCATAGTCACCGATGGACAAGTCTACGCTCTGATTTTTGGTTCAATTTTGATATTGGTATTTTGGTTTTGTGTTGTTTTTTGATGTCCATTGCAAACCCTGAAGAGCTGCTTCCATACATCTCTGAAAGGTGGCACTGGAATTTTTCATTCCCATGGGCATGGTACAATGCTCATACAAACCATATTTTGTAATGAATGCTGTTTTGGGTATGTCCTGCTCTCTTACAGGGATCTGATAATATGAGCTAGTGACATCAAATGTTGAAAACAATTTTGCTCCTGCAACTGCATCTAAACAATCCCTTGTCCTTGGTATAGGGAAGTTATCAGTCTGAGTCACCTTGTTCACTGCTCTATAATCAATACAGGGTCTTACCTTCCCATTTTTCTTACGCACAAGACATAGTGGACTGCTCCAGCAGCTATGTGACTTACGTATTATACCCTGCCTTTCCATTGTCTCAATCATCTGGCGTTCTTCTTCGGCAAAGGCTATGGGTACCCTCCTGGGAGGACAGCGCACAGGCTTTGCATCTCCTGTATCAATCACGTGTTCTGCCAAATGTGTCACACCCAAGTCATTTTCATCCTTGGAAAATGCATCAGCATGCCTCATCAAGAGATCTGTTATTCTCTTTCTTTCCTCTTCAGTTCTATTACACCCTGAGCTTGCACATAATTGCTCCAGATGTGTAGGTAGCTTACCTTGTACAGTTTGGGCCGCCACTCTGGGCACAGCTTCTGTAGCACTGTCTTTCATGAACTGAATTCTCCGTACTGCATTATTATTTTCAGACTGCGACGCGTCTTCTGAGTTCACCAAAAGCCTTAAATCATCATAGCGCTCTGCAACCCCTATTACACTATCTTGATTTATAGACACTGGCAGACTAGATAGATTAAGCAGCCTTACCTTCTGAGTTGGGCTGAAATTCATATCAACGACAGTATTTGCCATCACAAGAGGGTACCTGTCAGCAAATCCGTCACATGGCTCTACCACCACATCTCTGTTCTCTTCACAGTCATCTTCTGGGAATCTCTCAATAAATACATCTATTACCTGTTCACAGTACCCAGGTACAGTATAATGATCAGCAGCTGTAACTTTACGAACCTTATGATCTTTTCCAACCCTTAATACCTCAATTTCCAACCCCCTGAGTTTCAACACGCCTTTACTTAACATTAAATCTCCAGGACCCTTTTCGTCCTCTTGCATTATATCTGCCCCTAACAACCCTTCGTCCCCAATATCAGCTATAATCAACTCCTTAGTTAATTGCAGAGGCCCCAGCTGTAAGTCAAATACAGCCTTACCATGCTCTTTAAGAACTGTCCCTCCAGCACACGTAATGTTGTGAACTGATTGCTTGAGCTTGGGCCTTTTCCCACTAGGTATCTTGTCATAAATTCTCTTACTCAAAATTGTTTGAGATGCCCCTGTGTCTGCAGTAAAGTACAATGGCACTCCAAACACAGTAGCATCAATATATGCAACAACGCTGTTAGGCAAGCTCCGCCTAAACCTCTTTACTCTTGCATCAGAAACAATGTTTTCATTTGTTTGGCCTATACATGTATTCTTATCAACAAGGGTTGTCTCATGGCCAACAGAACCGACCCCTAATAGTTTAACGGCTGAGAAGAACTTGGTCTGACTCCCTGAAAAGCCTGGTTATACCCGCCATTTTGAGGCCGGGCTAAATACGGTTGATGCCTCTGATACCCTCCTTGGTTTCTATTACCCTGCTGTTCATATGACTGATTACCTCTGTTACCTTGTTGCCTTGAAGGACAATTCCTTGCAAAGTGCCCCTTTTCTGAACACAGATAGCAAATCAGTTCTGACCTGTCAGTACTTCTCATGTTACCACTTACTCTTTGTTGTAACTGCCTTTCCAACCCTTCCATCTTTTTTTGCAGTGCCTTAAGTGTCTTTTCTATCTTACTCTCACTGTCGGCCTTCTGTGACTGATCCAATTTCTCAGCTGACTTACCCTGCACTGTTTTACCTATATGCAATGATTGACCATTCCCAGCCTTACGTGCTGTACAACTTTTCTTACGTTTCAGCCTTTTATCTTGACTATCACCCCCCTCAATGTCTAAATCACTATCTTCATACTCAGTCATGACATAATTTACAGACCGAGCCTGCCTCTTGCCTCTTTTCTCACCGTTACCTTCATTCAGCAAAGGGCGATGGCGCGTCTCCTGAAAATCAACAACCTGGAACACAGCTTCATCAATGTCCCTGGGTTCTTTCACATACTCTACCTGAAATCTAGCCTTGTCATCATACAAACCATCAAGGAACCTTCTCAATAGGTCCTCTTGCCGTGTATGCTCATCTCTATTGGCATGTGCTTTATCATACAAACGTTTCAGTTCAGCCGCATATTCCTCAACAGACTCATTAGTTTTCTGATTACGATGGCTAAACTGTGCTCCATAGGTTTTCTTTGTTACCACCACTCTAAATCTACTATTCAGTTCAGATACCAATTGTACATAGTTACTTCTCACATCCCGTCTCAGCTGACCAAATACAAACTCACCTGCAGTACCTTGTAATCTTGGCAACAGCTCATCAAGACGGTCCTCATTGCTCCAGCGCCTTCTATCTGCCACTTCAGTGAACCTGTTAAACCATACATTCCATGGTTCTTTACCTGTAAATATGGGCAGCTTAGTTATCTCCCTTTGAAGCACTGAATCTCCTATTGCATGCTGCCTTCGGGGCTGGTACGTATCATGCTCATTGTCAGAATCAGAATAGTCATACCTACTATACGACAGA
The DNA here is from genome assembly GCA_963989385.1 of Ctena decussata. NCBI lineage: Eukaryota > Metazoa > Mollusca > Bivalvia > Lucinida > Lucinidae > Ctena > Ctena decussata. The sequence continues at coordinate 4,267,787 of OZ022501.1, read as the reverse complement.
TGCCTTGTGTTCGGCCTGTGTCTACGCCCTGGCTCTGCGAAATTACCTGTACGTTGTGCAGAAGCTGACTGATCCGGCGGCTGCCTACGCTGCACCTCTTCAAGGAGGTTGTTAATATTACGATTAATGGCCCTGTTCGATTCCCTTATAGTCTGCACCAAAGCATTAGTCATTTCTTTCATTGCCGTGGTAACCTCATTATCTCCCCTTACCTGAGGTCTGGTGGCATCCCCCTCACCTTGCTCATCATTATCGGTCCCTACCCCATTTGCCTGATCGGGTTCTACCCCTTCCCTTTCATTCTCGACGCGCCCATTAGGTGGCTCAAAATTTACATTTTCCCTACGCGTGACGACGCCTTCCCTAGCACCCCTATCAGATTCATCAGCGCTATCATGTTCATTCTCTACGGCACTTAAAGTTACATCACTGCCACTACCTTCAGCCTCATTGTCTCTCCTTTTTAGATTTCGCCTCTTAACCATATTGTCTGAAATTATATAAGTTTAAAGCTAAATCGCTTGTATGGCCAAAGAAAACCCAGACTTGCTATTTTAAAATATGACCGTATTGCTATACTGAACTATCAGGTTCGCATCACTGGATCCGTAATTGCCTGTATGAATTAAGCTTCACAGCATTTAGTCTTTCTTCAGTTGGTTTGACAGATCTTCATGCACTTGGCTTTACAGATCCCACTTCTGACACCAAAAATATGCGGGGTCACAGGGGTCAAGGTCACATGTATGATCGCTTCGGACTCGGTGCAGGGATATCAGGGTGGCTCGAATGAGTCAGCATAGCAATACGGACGATGATCGATCACAATTTACAACCTTAAGCGTAAATGGAGAGACGACTGAGGGTGAAGGATAATTGAGGCAATGACTGCTGAATAAATGTTATATTCTGGGTTAAAATAAACACTTTATTGCAAAATAGTTTCTGCTTTCTCATCTTAGTGGTCATCTGTACACCCTCATAGACTGTCCCCTAGTTCCAGTTAGTCTCTAGTTCCCAGTAGTCTCAGCATCTTCAGATCTGTCTGATTCTTTGTTAAGGTCAATCCAGGTCATAGCAAGGTCAAGGTCACCATAGCAGATCTAATACAGGTCACACGAGTGAAAGGCATAACCCACCAATTTGTGTGAAATGTAATAGATCTGTTAATGTACATTATACATGAACATACATATATACATTATATACATGTCAACATATATACAAGCTAATTTAGTTGCAAACTTTATCTGTGGAAGCAATTTCACCGAGAAGTACAGACATAATCTATACATATTCTCGTACGGTTCCAAAACTGTATAGATCTCACAAAGTTAGGCCACATGAGCATAACAGCATGTATATGCCACCCTTTGTAAAACCATCATTTAATTCTCAAACAGTTAAAACCCGAATTTGTCTATTCAGGGAGACAGGAGCATAACTCCATGTATTTCCCATTTCAGACTTAATTAACTATGCCCTCACTCTTTGTTATTAGTTAAAATCTTAAAATTAACTCAATACTTCTCGCGATATCTAAAGTGCAAGTTACAGTAGCATTATAGCCCTATTGTATGGTCACTCTAAGACTCCAAGGGTATGGTTAAGGCATAACCCAAACATATCCCAAGGAGTTATGTCCCTTAATGGCTAACAGAATCTGCAAACCTTAATCCTTATCTTTTGATGCCTTAGATTAAGTTACAGTAGCAGTATAGCCCTACTGTGTGAATACTTTAGGACTCCAAGGGTATGGTTAAGGCATAACCCAAACAAGACCCAAGGAATTATGTCCCCTTATGCCTTAAAGAATTTGCACCTCTAAACCTTATCTCTGAATTAAAGTAGGTCAAACATTACTAAGGTAAAGTCTACTATCAAAACTTGATTATCTATTAATGATAAGCTTGGATTCAACTATCATTCTATGCATTGGATTACTTTGAACAATCAAATTAACATGAAAACAAAGAAAGTTTAACTTTAACTTGTCTGCTCCAGGCTCGCTCCACATCCCTCATGTACACTGTAGACATTCTGTTTCAAGGCCATCTAAAAATAGCTGTGATTCTTACGCACTTCCGGTGTATACGGGCGGAATACCATTCTATAGCCTGTTTCATCGTATTAGCCCTCAAAGGTCATGAATCTAGGCCAACCACTCTGCACTTCTGGAGGGAGCCTAAAACCTACAAAAACTTTAAATGCATGCAAAGAAATAAATTTAGTAACGATAAAATGGAAAAATCGAACCCAACATCCTCAGAATAACAACTGCAACCACACATCAGCTTCCATTCTTACTTCTTTAAAGTTCACAAAGTTGTTATAAAAAAGCTTGGAAAAATAATTCTTCTCAAGTGCAAGCGTTCTTGTCGAAGCGAAGACTAAGACCAAGAATGCCCACGGTTAAGGATACTTTCTTTATATACCAAATCGCAAGCCAGCGTTGTTCGAATCTGTAAGAAAATGTACGAGAGGGGTGGTTCGATTGTGTTCGATTCTGTAGGAATCGCATATGGCTAATTTGCATGTGTGACTGTATGGGTAGCCTGAAATCTTCTGGTCAGCTCATTTAACCTACGAGAAAACAAAATCATTTAATATCGACAAACACCTGAAAAATAAAGAAACTAAATATTTAGAAGGTTTCTATGACCTAAACTTCTTTATCTTCAAAGGTTCTCTCGGTTCTTCTGCTCCTGCCCGCAAGTACGTCTACATGACGGAACAGCTCGCGCGCGCCATAACCTCGGCTCTGTCCGTCAGTCATTCGGAAGCTCTCGGAAGTAAACAATTTACGATGGCCAGCTTCGCTCTAATTGACAAACGTTTTGCAATCATACTGACAGATTTTGCCGCATTTAAGGGTCTACAGCCAACTTTTGGGACTCTCTTTAGTAGAATGAGGTATGCTCTAACTGCTTCTATCAACGGAAGTCCGCATTTAAGTAGTTTCAACGGTGAATAGTTGTGCAAGTTTTGCATGTCACATATTTCCGTGACGTACCTAATTCTGCACTGAGGCACTTGTAATAGGAATATATTTATGCTCGCAGTTCTTTTGACTAATCGTCACTTCCTATGCGTCAATGCAGAAGTCATTTCGAACCACTAGACCAGCCTGCTCCATTCTCTTGTTAACTCCTGGCCTAAAGTGTTTAGGTACACTTCCATGACAACAACTTGTCATCTTTATTGTTGACTCCCCTTTTCAGTGGGGTTCTAAAAATATGGGAGGCAGCAGGAAGTCACCAAAGTTATCTCCCCTTGTAAAAATGACGTAATACACAGCCAAACACCCTAAACCACTTCTGTCTCAATAGCCTGTACCTTTGCCCTTACAATATTTTGATTTTGCCCTCATTTTCTTTACAGTTATTTACCAGAATTGAAGCTTGCATAAAATACCCGGTTTAGTGCTTGACGTCATTTATTTGCCCATATATGACCCACATTTTTTCGCTGCTTATGCAAGTATAACAATTGTTGACGGCAATAATCACTTGACAGTGTATAGCGGAAACTATAACGCATTGATACCAAATGTCAAATTAATCGGCTGCAAATATTATAAGATAAAACAAAACAGCGAAAGAATTCGGCAATTTTTACCGTACGCTGCAGTACTATCATATTATTTTAAGTTACTTTAACGACCTATATAGACTACTTCCCGAAGTTTGACCGGTCAATACACAGTTCCGAGCCACACCCAGAATGTCACTCAAAATCACGTGAAAGCGTATACCTGTCCAATGCAACGACAACTTAGCACATGACATAGTCTCACAAACAAATCGCACGTGGTCAATATTTTACATGATTCTACCTTACAGTATATGGAGGGATGTATACCTGTTTAAAAAACAAACTTACACCACTTTTAATAAACTTACCCTGCTTTGCAAGAACAGAACGCATCAGAAATGCATGATGCGCCATCCTCCATGTGTAGGTCTTGAGGAGGCTGATTCTTCGCCATAGATCGTCAAGATTAAGCAAACACTTGCATTTGTCATTTGTTTTTCCGCCATCTTTGTGCAAAGCTTTTGAGACATAGTAACAGTAACTAAGTAGGCGGAGCTTAGCGGCTATTCTCGGAACTGTGTATTAAATACATCCCTGGTTAAATGAAAGATGACTTTTATTTACGGAAAATGTAATGGGTTTACAAATAATAATAAAATTTCTGCAGCGAAAGTGCGCGTATATTTTTCCATCCCTTGTTTTATTGTAACAATAGAAACAGCTCAATACAAATTAGCCGGGCCGGGTAGCGCAATCGGTAGGGCACCTGACTCGTAAGTCAGAGGTCCTGGGTTCGAATCCCGGTCTGGCCACATACTTTCGTTTCTCCTTCCGCTGATTCAAGAACGGCAGTTGTCAGTTACTGGCGAAAGCATGTGCACTTAGTACTGGTTAACCGCTTAGGAGGTCTAATTAAAATCTAAAGCAGTTCCTTCAAGAGCAGAGAATACATACAGAAGTAGGAACATGGGCCAGACTACGTAGTTTCGGCTAATAAAGCCTCGTCAGTGACCCTGACAATATCTGGTGACGAAACCAGAAAAAAGAATACTGTAATTTCTTAATTTTAATTGGGCAGTCGATTCAAAGACAGATTAATTTCAAAAGGATCCAAATAGTATGAAAGACGATGATCTAGAATAATAGTCTAAATCGATCTCAGATTTTAGATTTCTCAGAATCTATCCCCTGATCTCAAAGGATGTAAATAAAATATAATCTGCACTATGGATGATGTACGGGGAGACTTTTTACGGCCGCCACACGGCACAACACCAGCTGCAGTGAGGTACAGTTAAAATCTAAAGAAGTTCCTTCAAGAGCAGAGCAGAGCAGAGCCTGCCCAGGAATAGTGTGGTTAGGTTAAATGACCGTCCCGACATGACCTTAGTTGTTTACCGTGGACGTTAAGCATCAAATAAACCAACCAAAATCAATACAAATTTATTTTGACCTGGTTTTCACGAAGAATGAATAATATAAATGAGCCGCGACACGACAAAACCTCAAAGTGGCATATGCGCCCAGAGAAGAATCAGCCCAGACTGATAAGATTCTTGGCTGTCCGTATGAAGCTAGTTTAGACCCTGGCTACCCTTTGAGCGCACAGCAAAGGCTGTGATCAGACTTGGCGGATGCCAAGGCTGATCTGAGTCTTTGCTGGGCGTGCATGCCAACTTAATGGTTGTCGTGTCTCGGCTCAAATGTAGATACACACAAAAGTCGACAATCATCTAGCACAATCAACCCAAGACACGGAGAAAAGAAGAAGAGATATACGCAAACAAAAACACGAAACTCTTGTACATTGGTACAGGCACACCCAGCCCAGGTATCCATGTTATAAAACTTTTCTCATGTACAGCTCAGCTGAGCATGAAATTTTCTGCGCTGATAAATATTGAAATGCCATTTCCATATTCATAAGCAGAGAAAATTTCATACTCAGCTAAATTGAGCATGAAAAAAACTGTACTTATGAGTAATTTGCTATTTATTAGCAGGAAAAATTTCATGCTCAGCTGAGGTGAGCATGAAAAAAGATTTATAACCTCGGGGCAAATAAAGAATAAAGCAAACACTAAACGCTATGCAAACTATGTAAAACATAAAATATATCAATTTTAAACTTTTTTCTGTCAAACCATATAACTAGGTAAACGGCTGTTTAGTCGATCACATTGCTAGAAATAGGAAGATATGAGATTCGCATGGAAAGTTACCACCTGAATATGGACAGACAGCTTAAGACTTAGAAGGTTAACTTCTCCCCATGATAGGGTGGACTCGTATTTTTATCCATTTAGAGGCGGACGTTAACATAAGCAAACGTTTACATTCGACGTCATCAAGGCGCGAAATTGGCATGTCTCGACGTAAACAAAGTGAATTATCCCAACTCTTCACACCCGCTCGCTTCCTATGCGTTCAATAGGAAAACGTTAACGTCATGTTAGAATTTGTGTTTCAACTGATTAGAAAAAAATAGCTCTACTTACAATATTTTGAATTTATACACAAAGTCACTATAATTTTCTCGTTCGGTCAAAAAGAATTTTCAATCAGACATTGAATATAGAAACCAATTTAAAGTGTTGGCGATAAAATGTTGAACAGCTTTACGAAGGTTATGATACAGATAGCCCTATTTTAGAAGTTTAGCAGTAAAGGCATTGCAATGCGTCACATGACAAGACAGTTGAAGACACTCTAGTAAACCGAGTACTTTGAGAAATGTAGACCTCACAAGAGCTTGAAGGGAGAGCGCATCCATCAAAAAAGAATTTTCAATCCGACATTGAAAATAGAAATCAATTTATAGGGTCGGCGATAAAATTTTGAAAAGCTTTTCGAAGTTTTTGATACAGATAGCCCTGTTTTAGAAGTTTAGCAGTAAAGTCATTGAAATGAATCGCATGACAAGACATTCTAGCAATCCGAGTACGTTGTGAAATGTAAATCTCACAAGAGGTTGAAGGGAGAGCGTCGCCATCACAAATGGATTTGGTTGGTTGGTTGTTTCTGGGTTTAACCGCCCTTTGAGACAGTATTTCAGTCTATATCGGGCCGTCTCCTAGAGAGAGGGAGAAAGAAGAGAGTAATGAGAGTAATGATAGACGACAGAAAACTGTCTAAACAACCCCCAATCGCACCTACTGCAAGCACAGTAGGCCCTTGCCCTACTATAATCCAAATAGTTAAACAGCACCATTGCTCCACGCGACCACCCGAATCAAAAAAGAAAAATCACTATTTAAAATCACAGTCATGGCGTCTATTATAATTTTCGGTGAAACAAATCCCTTTAGAATTAATGAATCGAAAAACAAAATGGGATTTCGGTATCGGATGCATTAGCTTTGTTCAATTGTAGTTCTGGTGCCCAAATTCATTTCAAATTGACTCCAAAGTACGGATTGTCTGGATATAGAGTTAAAAGCTTTAAGACTTTTCAGATTGTTGATTATGAGAAAGTCATGAAATGTCAGAAACGAATCAGCAACACGAGGAGCACAATTTGAATCCATCAAAATACCAACAATATGTTCGTATGATTTAGTACCAAATCTTGTGTTAATTTTTTCTTAACAGTATATTTAGGCTTCGCACATATTTTGACACGACCAGAGATTATTTCGAGTATAGACACGCTTTTCGTTTCAAAGGCGAATCTTTCCTTTGGAATCTCCACTCAATCAAATTAATAAGTTTTTTTTATTATATTATGTGGGAAAGTGGTAGTGTGTAGAAAAATCATCCATAAGTTGACAAACTGGTTGCACGGAATCCTCTCAATTTCTATTCATTAATTACCTCCCAATATTTCAATAGACCAAAGAGACTCTAATCTTACCTTTCATAAACTTTTTCAGAGTATTCCATAACATGACTTTTGACAGCAGTAAGGCAAGAAGTTGATTATCTAGAAAGTTCAGTAGTAGTACGAGAACTCGAATTGGCGATAAATCATGCTTTGTACTTTTTACGCTTAGGTAACTAACACACCTTGGTGTTCCTTAACATTCACAGAAAACATTTTAGGTAAATGACTGCATTGACCGTTCACTACAGAATTCTCCTCTGCAGATGTCCATTTTAGGCTTTAATACCACAAAGCCCCTGTTTTAAAGCATTTGTAATCTTTTAACTGTATTATGTCTCTTTGTAGACCCTACTGCCACTAAACTCCAGTTGTAAAGTGTTCTATGTCATTCTATAACCGTGTGAACTGATCTGACTAATTTTTGAACAACCATACTTTATAGGTTCTTTCAATCACGCCTAAGCACATAGAATATATTATCAGTTCATATACAGGTACAGCAAAGTTTGGTCAAGTGATGGTACATTTGAATAATACACCAAATTGTGGTAATAACCCATTCAAATATAATATGCATTAAAATACTTAAACCAACTAAGAAATATTGACTCGATGCAGAAGTAAAAATAGCCATCAGAGGAGATGGCAAATCCCCCGACCGAAGACCCGCATGGGCCTTGGTCAAAAGGGTGCACTTCAAAACACATATTAGTAATATATTGTCGTTCTTTTATGCTTCTGATTGACATTAACTGTTAACAGATGCATGATTATCTAACACTCAGACTAAAACAGTATGCGTGACTGCTAAAAAGAGGTAATATCTCAAACAGCCACCATAAACACAAATGTATAGCATACCATACATTTAACTTTCAAAATGTGTAAATAACTTCTAAAGTACAAATCCTACAAACCTAATTTTGAGCTCTCTAGTAAGTGAATTTGGACAAAGAATCCAAATCTGGAAAAATAATTTTTTTTTGGGGGGGGGGGAGGGGGGGGAGGGGGGGAGGGGGGTGCGGGAGGGGGCACGGGAATGGGGAGGGGTCAGAGAGAGTTAGGAACACTGATAAGATATCACAGAATGATCATCAATATTCTAAAAGGTACACGGTTATTCAAATTCTGGAGCTGCCAGGGTTATACAGTTATGGAGCAGAGACTCAAACAGCAGCTCAAACTACCAAAGGGAAATAACTCACAAAGTATAAAAGCAAGAGTTATCATTCATGTATGAGACAAATTGTCATGACCCGTTCTGCATATCTGTGAAGCATCATGAAAATATTTCAAAAGGTATTCACGCTATGGAGCGGACACCTAAAAATCATCAAAGGGAAATAACACCAAAAGTAAACAAGCAAGAGTTGTCATTCTTGTTCGCGACACATCATGATGAACTGTTCTACATATCTGTGAAGTATCATGAAAATATTCCAAAAGGTATTCAAGTTATAGAGCGTACACGAAATCACACCTAAAACCATCAAGGGGAAATAACTCAAAAAGTATGAAAGCAAGAGTTGTCATTCTTGTTCGCGACACATTGTCATGACCTGTTCTACATATCTGTGAAGTATCATGAAAATATTCCAAAAGGTATTCAAGTTATAGAGCGGACACGAAATCATACCTAAAGTGATCAAGGGTTAATAACTCAAAAAGTATGAAAGCAAGAGTTGTCATTCTTGTCCGCGACACACCGTCATGACCTGTTCTACATATCTGTGAAGTATCATGAGAATATTCTAAAGGGTATTCAAGTTATAGAGCGGACACGAATCTGCCAAAAAATCACACCTAAAACTATCAAGGGGAAATAACTCCAAAAGTAAGAGAGCAAGAGTTGTCATTTTTGTTCGCGACACATCGTCATGACCTGTTCTACATTTCTGTGAAGTATCATGAAAATATTCCAAAGGGTATTCAAGTTACAGAGTGGACACGAACCTGCAAAAAAATCACCAAAGGGGAGATAATTCAAAAAGTACAATTGCAAGAGTTACCATTCTTGTACGCGACACATCGTCATGACCTGTTCTACATTTCTGTGAAGTATCATGAAAATATTCCAAAGGGTATTCAAGATATAGAGCGGACAAGAAAATGTTTACGGACGGACGGACGGACGGCGGACGGACGGACAGACGGACGGACGCCAGGCTCATCGCTATATCCCCCGAACCTTTCGGTCGGGGGATAAAAATATTCAGGGGTCAAAAACAATATGTATAGACAGATGCTATAAACTTCGAAAAGCTTCGGTATCATAAACTTCAAAAGCTTTTTCAAAATTCTATCGCCGACACTATAAATTGATTTCTAAATTCAAGGTCGGATGAAAACGTCTTTTGCAACAGGGCCTATCGGAACCAGAATTTTATGGTGACTTAGTTTTTAAATTCAAATAAAAATGTCGGTAGCCCTGATTTTCTGATCAATTCAGAAGAATTGTGGTTCGTTACAAACGTACTGGATATAACATATAAACGAATACTACAGTCTGCATCTTTAATAGTTAACCCAATCATGGTTAAACATTTTGCTTCCCTCTTTAATTGCACACCGGTTGGTCAGGTATCAGACTCAATGATGGGCGCGACATAAAGCTACTTAGTTTAGATGGTTGGGGCCGGAGTTTGCCTTGTCTGTTGCCTGGTTATTCGGGGTCTAACTGATGGTTTTATTTTGCTCCGGTATTTCAGTGGTGTTGTTTGACTTCCCAGGGGTCTTCTGGTGTCGCAATACGTTATTTCCGTCAAGTCCCCATTTCTGATTCATCATAGGTCTTGTACGTCATTTGTTTGTTTCCGAGGATAACTCATTGATGGGTTTGGAACCCTTCATGCGGACTAAACAGCAAACTAAATCTTTCGAACCACTGCAGAAGCAGAGGGCGAGGTTTGGATCCAGTAAAACACGTTTAAGCCTACCCCCGCCCCCCCCCCTAGTAATCTTTTGCTGTCCGTGCCAAGGCGGTACTTCTGTTGTGGTTCCTTGATGTTATATTGTGCTGCGTCTGCTTGTCTGTGTTCTATGGCGGTTTGGTCACCTGTTTGCTATCCAATCTGCCTTTAATTTTGTTTTGTAAGTTGAAAACACAATAGATAAAAATAGATGTTGATGCTGTTTTTGATTAGGGTAGCTGAATGACCACCTGTTCGGGAAAGAGCTGCTCATTCGGTTTACCGTGCGTGTCTTTCGTGAACTTGTGTCAATTTTTCCGTGTGTGTGGGCTTCTTTGCCTATTGATATTGACAGCGGGATGTGGAATTTGATTGTATTAAGTCATGATCATTGCCTACCTTTTTACCTTACTTTTACTATTATTTTTGGCATTAAAAGTGTGTCAGAAACCATGCCTTCGGGTGATCCTCTGCATCGTGCTTTGTATACCACTGCCCAGAAGTAAAACCATACAACCAGAGTTGCACTGAACAAATACAGCATTTATATAACATTTTCAAATCATTTGAACGATACGAGAATGATGAGTTTTAAGTACGTTAACTATATTAAAACGTCTTTCTTAAAAACAAAACTGGTTTAAAACCTTACTGTTGCAGTCGATAACGCTTTCAGTCACGCACATGCATTAATATCATTTTGTTATTCTGGTATCAGCTATTATCATCATCAACTCGTTTGAAAACTGCACGAGGCCAATTATCTCTTTTAGAATTTCTCCGGTCAAAGAAATTTGAGCCGCGACACGAGAAAACCTACAATGTGGATGTGCGCCCAGCGCAGACTCAGCTCAGCCTAGACATCCGTTCCGTCTAGTCAGAGTCTTCGCTGTGCGCTTTAAGCGTAGCTAAGAGTCTAAGCTAACTCATTGCGGACAGCGAAGACTCTGATCAGACTGGGCGGATGCTCAGGCTGATCTGAGTCCGCGCTGGCCGCACAACCACTTTGTTGGTTTTGTCGTGTCGCGGCTCATTTCATGGTGTGCACCTACTATAAACTGCCGCTTGGAGTAAATATATCTTGTATAGTGTATGTAACGTTGTAGACGTGTTATCTAACCCGACTAGCTATGTTGGTACGCTGGTTCGTAGTGACTTCAAATGAGATAAGCAGATACAGCGGTAATCCTAGGCATGAGGCGGTACTAGTTTTCCTACCTGTGCTGTTGACTGGGCCAATCTGTTATCATACGTGCTGAAGTGGCTGTTGAATGTGAGCACCATCAGCTTGATCAGCGTTCATTAACAATATTATCACTTAACTAAGCAAAACAGGTTCAGTCCTGTATGCGATGCAGGGTCAATTGAGGATGAGCATCACTTCTTGCTGCTTGTGTTGCCTATAGATGTTTGTTAGAAGAATGTGAAAAAAATCTGAGTGGGATAGGCACCACTGTATCTAGTCCTTCGTGTATAGTTTACCTTAACCCTTCTTATAATTTGCTTTGTAGTAAGAATGCATATGATTTAACAATCTTAATCAAGTTGTAAAATATCCTTTTGAAGCACGTAGGATGTCATTATGACTTTGGTCAAGTAAACTTCCGTTTGCGGCCTCTCTGGTCTGTTGCTTCCTGTGAGCTACCTGCTGCAGCAATTGCTCTTGCGTTGGGTATGCTTGCATGCGGATGACCGTGTGCTGTTTGGTGGGTACTACCTGCTGTGGAATGGAGTTTGTGCGTGTGAAAGGGAATATGCTCATACACAAGCTCTTCACCGATGTAGAAATCGCATGGCGAGCAGAAGGAGCTGTTTGGTGTGCTGGGAACTGGGGGCGTATTTATAAAATGACTTAAGTCGTTGCTATGCTGTTGCTAAGGCAGAATTTCTATGAAGGAGATTCCCTACAACTATGAAAAAGACTGCTCCTCCAGAGCAAATTTCATAGTTTTAGGAAATCTCCTTTATAGAAATTAAGCCTTAGTAACAGCATAGCAACGACTTAAGTGCTTGTATAAATACGGCCCCTGTTTATTGTGCATAGCCGTTAAGTTTGCATGGCCATTGGTATGTGTAAAGCTAGATGGTGTAATGAGTGGTAGTTGGACAGATAGTTGTTGGCCTGTCTTATTATCATGATCATAGGGCGGTACTTATTTGCCTACTTGTGCTGTCGAGTGGGCCAATCAGTTACCATACGTGTAGGAGTGGACGTCGAGAAGAAGGGCAAACACAAGTATCAGCTTTATCTACGTTCATTAATAATATTCTCACTTACCTTTATCGATGAGTTGCTGATCAAATTCTGGATCGATAACCACTTTGTAGCGTTTCAAATCGGGCGACGGCTCAGCTGGGCGGGTTCGTGCTGCCTCAGTGTTTGAAATGCCACATGTCTGTGAGTAATGTTTGTTGTTGCCAACACTGTTAAGTATTAGTACGGTTGATTAATCAACTTACTGCTGTCATGTGTTTTTTTATGTTTGCCATGCCATGCATTGTGAATGTGTTATAGCTGATAAATCATAAAAAGACAGCAGTTTACGAAAAGCGCACACGGTAAACCGAATTAACAGCTCTTTCTAAGAGACGTAGTAATTCAGCTACCTTAACTAAAATACCACTCATAAAAAAGGTGAACGTAAGTTTTGACCTTGACAACACAATAAGAAACAGTGAGCAGCCACGACAGAAGATCCGGCCTTGGAATGGTCAGAATATAGCATAACCGTAAATCATTGAGAATTGCATTTTTCATAATCGGTTAACCTTTCTTATTTCAGTAAACCATTTGCATGGTGGACTATAACAAAAGGAATCTTATAGATAATTTTTGTTAAAATATTTTGTTTTACTAGCGTCGTCAGTAATTTATGTCAATTCATTAGACCAAGGGGTCTAAAATCGCAATATTATATGGATTTTCAAGAACTTTTCAAAAACATAATTTTCCAAAGCATAGGTCTAATTCAAGGGATTACTGCTTAAAGCTATCCCATTCTGGTTTGTGTTAAATATAATTAAACAATATCATGTTTATCAATGTTGTTATGTGGTATGAAACAATTTTGTCTTGGAGTTGGTAACTAAGCTTTTTAAGCAATTTAAATTTGGGGTTGGCACATTAGTATCAAAATCTCATGAATTTTGGGGTCTGCAACATTCAAGGCATAGTGAAATAAAAAATGAACAAGAGTGATCTTATTGTCTTATATCATGTTACATATAAGTCATTAGTGTTTGCAATTGTTCGGTTATTCTTGTCTATCTTTATTACTTTTCATTCAGTGACTACGGCTACATCTTGTAGCCCACCCTGCTGAAAATAGTCCATTGTTTTAAGAATTTGGTGAAATTTTGAAATCCTAGATGTTCTCTTTTCTTATAACATAAAGGTGATATCATACATAGTTGCTGATTGTAAAGCAGTATTGTTTCTGTATCTGAAAAAGCAATTTTAAATGTACTGTCATATTCTTGTAGGCATTTTATTTCAGATTTCATCTTAATTTGTGATTATGCTTAAATTTTGTGATCACTGAAAGGGGTGGGGGACAATCCACATCACTGAGATGACTGTCAACTATCAAAGTCACCACATTGTAGTTCCGTGACGAATATAGCAGCAACATATCAAAGCAGTTTCATTTATATTATGTAATGGTAGAAATTCGGTAAAAATTCTCAATAATTTCCTGTCAAACTGTATATTACTCGGGGCTTGCACCGATTCTGCTGAATCCAAAAGCTCGCCGTTAGCTTCTGAAGTTACTCAAAAGATTGAGTTGTTCGTTCCGCGTGAAGGTTTTTACTGCTGTCTCTAAAGCAAGCTGATAGTGTTTATCTCCTATGAATGAATAAATAGAGCGGTCAAAGTTCCAAAATCATTAGTCCGAATTCATATAATCAGTGTAACATCGACAAATCCGAGATATTTAGTTTCACCGACATAGACCCCCAAAAAGGCAGTGTGTTCAGATGCTCGCGAGTAGTAAGCATCACCTGCCTATTATACTTCACCTGCGAAGTCCATATACATGTATCTGATGGGAGAGTCAATGAAAAATAAGTCCGGTAACTTAAAGCCATTCCATGTTTTGGATGTGGCCATCGGGTTGGAAATAAGTTTAGAAACGGTCTCATTGTAGGGATCAACGAGGTAATGGTGTCTCTCATAGAATATTTTAAGAGCTGACACAAACTTTGCTCTGCGATAACCCCGTGACAGCCATTTGCTGGTGTCTATCTTATACAAGGAAACATCACTATCTTATACAAGGACATTGCTCTTCTGAACTTTAAAATGAACCGCGACACGAGAAAACCAATAAAGTGGTCGTGCGCCCAGCCAGACTCAGATCAGCTGGGCTTCCGCCCAGTCTGATCAGAGTCTTCGCTGTCCGCATAGAGATAGCTTAGACCCTTAGCTACCCTTTAAGCGCTTAGCGAAAAATCTTATCAGATTTGGAGGATGCCCAGGCTGATCTGAGTCTGTGCTGGGCGCACAACCACATTTTAGGTTTTCTCGTGGCGCGGCTCAAATAGTAAATAAGTTAAAATAGGTATTACTATGATTTGGTCTGGCTGTCCATGTCGGAGCTTTTGTTAACCTGTTGTAGGAATTGTGTTTTGAGTTGGGGGGGGGGGGGGGGGGCGGGGGGGGGGGGGGGTGGACAGAGCTGTTCACTCGGTTTGTCGTGCCTGTCTTCTGCAAATTCTTGACCATGTATGCATATATCTTCACTGCAGCTGGTGTTTTGCCGTGTGGCGGCCGTGAAACGTCTTCCCGTACATCACCAAAGTGCAGATTATATTTTTTGGTCGTTTGGGATCGTTGAGTTCATCTGAGTTATTTTGAAAATAGAGTTCCGCTTAAGCTGGTGCTAGGGGGGGGGGCGTGGCTGGTGTCGCACATTTCCTTACTGTCATGAACAGACCCAATTTAACCGAGTCTGCTATTTTCTGTTCTTTGGTGTGTTCCTTGCTTCCAAAGGATCTTACGTTTCAGAACATATTTATGTTATACTTGTCTACCTCCTGGTATTTAGAGCAAGATAAAGGGTTTGATTTATCAGTCCCTGATCATTGCTTGTCTTTTGCTATCTCCTTACTCCATTCTTCATACTTATTTTCCTGAAATTGCGCGAGCAAATGGAATACTTTGCGTTGGGTTCCATGCCACATTATTCAGATTGTCAAAATGATTATGTATATTAAAATTTGATGTGATATTGCTTCTGGCATATAGTATTTCGTCTGTATTCGAGGCTTGCTGGCTTCAGTATGAATTCTAGACGATATATCGTATTTCAAATTGAATCATTATCTCTGAAAGCAGACTGCAGAGACCTTTACTAAAGACGAATTCTATTTTATTGAGGCTGTTGTTTCAACTAAATGAAATGTATTCTTGGAATCGATAAGATTAATGATCGTTTAATGATGCTGCTGTAAATAGGCATTTATTAATGCAATCGATTTTCGTTTAATCTTTTTAACATGCTATCGGGTCTGTCGGTAGTTAAGTAATAGTTACTTACGTGATCAAGTCTGGATGTTTATAGTTCATACTTAGGTCTCGGTTCACATCGAGGAAGTAGGATAGAGCGACATGCACAAACTATATTGCTGAATTATACTTATTATACTTATACCGGGGCCCGGATAGCGTAGGGGATAGAGCACTCGCTTTCCACCTCTGCGGCCCGGGCTCGATTCCCGGCGTCGTCATTTGGGAGGGTAGTGGTCGCCCGTCCGAGGTCGGTGGTTTTCTCCGGGTACTCCGGTTTCCTCCACCAGTATAGGTCCACAAACGCGCCAACATCCGTGACATCGAGAGTATTAATAAGTTCGCGCGAGCTTTCAATGCAATCGATGTAAAATAAATAATGTTTACATTTAATTATACTTATTAAAGGTAATATTCGCAAGAATAGCACACCCAAGACAGCGGTGGAAGAAAGATGTGACACATACTCATATTCCTACTTCTGTATGTATTCTCTGCTCTTGAAGGAACGTTTTAAGATTTTAATTTGCTCAAGTGAAGGAACTCTACTCATCAAAGAGTAAAGAAGAAACATCTTTAGAAAAAGATAATCGGCGCAGATTAATTATAATAAATGGAAGTGTGTTTTGTAATGTGACAATAACTTTCATGAATATGACTCAAGTGGCACCCACAACCGTAATTTGGACACTGGGTAGAGACAATGACCTATCTAAAAATTGAGCTGTCCAATTTAGAATTCCAAAATAGACCGCGGTCAGTCTTGAAATTGACCTGGCTTCAAAACAGTTACCAACATGATACACTGTTTGTTTGGGTGTATTAAACCAAAAGTAAAAATGGAAAGTAGATATACAATGAAAAAAAATGGAATATCTGCGTCTGTTTTTGATTTAATTTCTATAGGAGATAACGCGGTGACGTCATAGAATAGGATTGCAAAGGGATTTCCCGCTCTGGTTGGCAAGAAGTCAATAGTCAATCACGCTATATTGAACGTTAAGAGGTCGATGTTAAAATATGTAATTAATCATATCTTGTATTTTGCGCATTATGATGCATATTTTTTATATATATTATGATGACGCTGAGAAGTGTAGGTATCTAAGTGTGAAATATTGTATTATTTTCTCTCATAATACATTTAAATTGATTCCACATGAGGTGCTTTAAGATGTACGTTTTATCATGGATGCTTTAAAAATTATTTGTGTCTGTATCTGGTGTACATCTTTCTAATCTTAGACCGGTTGTTTATTGTTTGTAAGTGAATGTACCCGGTATTCAGCGGGTGTTTTGATAAGGGATGTCTTTAATGATCATATTTCAAAGAACGCCGCTGCTGTCCTGTAGTGACAATCATTCAGATTTAATAAACAAACTGTTTTGGCGATGCGGCTAATTAACACATCATCAAATAGAACTCGATTATTACAATCAATTATGTTTTAATATTAATATGTTTGTCTTTTCATATAATATCACGGATAAACAATTAGAGAGATAGAGAGAGAGAGAGAGAGAGATGTCATGAGCTCGGACTAAATGATGTGGTAATTACTGATAGCCATTTCAAAACATAGAAGGTTCTCTGTTTGATAGTACCGTTTTATAACATCCACTTTTGAATCGCATTCATGAATTTTAATTCATTTACTCATTTATTTATTAAATGTTCTTGTCCTTAAGACCAAATCATATTTTTGTTAATGTTGAATTAGTTCTCATCATATACTAGTTTCCATATCTTATTGTGTCTTTCATTTTTTATTACCCCTGTTATATTTACAAATCTCCTTGATCGTCGCAAAGATTGAAATACTGATGTTCAATACTTCCGATTTATTTTTTTTTATTTAATTATTTCTTTTTCAGTCGAAGTTATCAAGAGAAGCAGTCCAGGTCCGGAGCATGTCAATGTATGTCCAGACCGAGTAATTAAATAAACTGAAGTAATTTAACATGTTAAATAACTCTCTTTTTTCGCGCGACAAGCGATTATGACAATATTCGCAAAGGTTTCATCGGTTGCTATTTATTCGAAGCCTTCCAAAGTACATTTTACGCACTTTCAACGGTTAATTTTCAGCAAAATCCCATATTAGACCACTATCTGTCGCTATCCTTTTGCCAACCAATTTACCCACGTGATCATCCGATGACGTCACTGCGGGGATTCCCGTTATCTCCTATTGTAAATTTGCATACAAGAGAATTAATATCTGACAGAATGCTAGTATTCATGCAGTGTAGTACGATTGGGAAAAAACGAAGATTAAATATTCATTGACCTATGATATTATTGGCTAAAGTTTGACATGTATACGCATTATTTGACCAAAGAAATCTTGTGCAATGTGGACAATACTGAAATTATACTGAAATTATACGCGGCTGTGCCGCGAAAAACAGCAAACACATACATGTATCATAAGTTTTACATGAAAGAAACATATCAAAGAAACGTAAATAGCAGACTCATTTGATTGAGTCTGTCCATGTGTTGTAAAATGTCCAAGCCCGGAGATCACGCTCCTAGCACTGGCTTCAGCCGGACTCTTTTTTCACACTGACTCAGAATGAGCGTTATTATCCCGGGTGACCGGAATATATATCCAACATCAATATAAACGCACCAGTCTTATAATGTCATATTTTTTTCTTGAATCCAATGATCATACTATGATAACAGAGTAAAGTTGGCATATCAAACCATCTTATTTCGCCCATGATGTCGTTTTGCATAAAGGTATGCTTAAATGTTTGACGTAACGTAAGCTATGAAATCAAGAAAAACGCATTTCCAGCATAATTTCACACGGCAGAAAGTCATCAATGATTTAGCTAGATAAAAGATAGCCCATCAACTCGCCATAGAAAAAATTCCAGACCGCCGAATGCGACAAAGTGACTTGGTTTCGAACGTCACTATTGTCACGTTCATCAAGCAATGGACAGACAAAAGTAATTGACGGTAAACTGACGGTTAATTTCTTGCAGCCAAAGATGCTGAGATCAGTAGTAGAAACTGAATTTCAGAAGTTTTGTGGGGCAAACTTCAACGCTTATCCAGCACGAGCATGACGTTAAATATATAACGTCATCCTTATTTGCCAAACTGTGTTATAATTCCATGGAGGAAAAGTGGTTTTGTGTCAAGAGTCCCTCCAATAACAATGGCTTTTGCAATGATGTGTCTGGCAGAACGCGAAATATGGATTTATAACGCTTTATATAACTCTTTAAGGTGGTGATTTATAGTAAATGCAAAAATTTGTTCATCCTTGTTAAAAAAGTTTCACCGGTGTGTTTTGACAAAGCATTCGGACACAGGTTATGTCTTTTTTTATCTGCTCAGCCTGATAATGTGTGAAAGAGTTGGAAAAATAATTGCTAGGACGCTCTCTGTAATGCAACAAGGCAAGGTAACCTCAGCACTAAGTATATTTCCAATGACATACCATTTTTTTAGATTTCTGCGCAGAAAATAACCCTTTGATCTTTCCTTAGAAAAACGCATTTTAGCAACAACAAATCCTGCATTTTGGGATTCTAAATTATGAGAAACAACCTAAAGGCATCTGCTAAGTTTTGGGAAGATCCGTTGTATTTTCAGCGTTTTATGCAGATTTTTGTCTTTGCCCCAAATCAGTGATTATCACCACCTTAAATGTGTCATTTGATATCGACAGTTTTCAAACACGTCAGTATCGACGTCACGCTTGATAGCGTGGACTGATGAAAGAAATACAATTTGCAAACACGTATCTCAATACCAGAAGATAAACATTTACTAAATTGTCTATTACAGAAAACTAAACATTTACCGAAAATATGTGCCATAAGTTCCAAACTGGTGCGTCTTCATTGACGCTGAGTATATATAATCAGCCTAATGATGATGGTCGGGGAAACTTTTTGCGTTCTTATTGAACCACGGTCGTGCGTTTCGTTTTCTCTGCTCTTGAAGGAACTCTTTAAGATTTTTGTTTGGTGAACGTTTGTCAATTTGTGTGCGTGTCTCTTTCCCTTATGGTTTTGAAGTCGGGGTCATGGGATCTAATTTATCAATTCCTGATCATTGTCTATCTTTTGACTTGCCCTATTGGAACCGGTGGGAACGTAGCAAACTGTAGATTGGTATTTGTTTCATAATAATGCACCAGTTAACTGTTTGGCTTAAAATAATTCTTTTATTTGTCTTGACGTTCTTATAGTCTATGATTTCTTATTTGTTATCCGAATCTGTGTGGGTTATTTGCTAGCGCAGAAACCAATTGAGCCGCGACACAAGAAAACCAACAAAGTGGTTGTTCGCCCAGCGCGGACTCAGATCATCCTGGGCATCCGCCCACACTGATCAGAGTCTTCGCTGTCCGCTTGGCGGTAGCTTAGGCCCTACGCTACTCCTTAAGCGCTTATCAAAGAGTCTGGTCAGACTGGGCGGATGTCCAGGCTGATCTAAGCCTGAGCTGGGCGCATAACCACTTTGTTGGTTTTCTCGTGTCACAGAAACCAATTTTACGCTAGCATATAGTAATTAGTCTGTGGTTGGGCTTATCAATTAAGCTGTCAATTATTCTCGGGTACTGCAAAGCTTACGTGCTAAATATACTCTGAGAAATCGATTATCAGTTTATTTCCGAAATGGCTAAGAAACAGAGAACGGAGATTGATCGTTTTCTTGAGAAACACATGTTGCATGAACGTTTGTCTGTGATTTGTTATATAAGAGTAAATGCAAAAATGTAAACATCGTCGGGTAGAAATACGCTTATGACATTCAAATCAGTTTATCAGTTTATCTAGAGTTTGGTTGCATTCATCAATTATTTGAAAGAGGAGAGTACGGTGATTTTGTCACAAACATCGTACTTACTATTCACAAAAAAATTACAATCAACATAACAAGCTCGACATGTCGGAAGTTAGTTTTACAAGTGTAATAAAAGCAAAGACCAGGTACTGGGAAATTTGAATTTGCAAGAAGTCATGCCTACAAGTTGGGTAATGACCACAGGCTGTTACTCTAACAGAAATCATCTGACCACCTTAAGAACAGTTGTTAAAATCAGTTTTGGTATTTTTTACATAAGTGAGTGGATATCCTACCGTAATTAATGGGCTGACAGACGGGTAAGGCCATAACTAAGGCAGAAAGAATTATGGCTATGATGAAATATATTTACTTCCAATGATGAAAACAATTAACTGACTATATAAGGAAAATAATTTGAATGCTGATGAACTATCTGATTTTACGAGACATACATCATTAACATGATCAAGGGCTGTAGCTCTAGCAGAACGAATCCTATCGAGATACAGAGAAAATATGATCCATTCCAGGTGAAAAGAGTTTTACGACATCAATTGAAAACTGAAGAAGACCTTGTAGTCACAAGAATTGCATGCTGGAAATATACAAGACTTAAAGTCTCCATAGTCCTACAAATGGTAAAAATCGTCAAAATACAAATCATAATGAAACCTGTACAACCTTCAGAATTGATGATAATATTTCGGTTGATGTGCTTTTTTTTCATATAACTGGCATAAAAGAAGGAACAAGGTATTTTGGAAAACTAATAAGTCTCTCCATAAGATACGGTTTTCGACTCTGGTTCCCCGTTAGGCAATTAAATAATGCAACCGCGACACAATGAATGGGATCCTTGCTTAACATTTTTGTACACTGTATTTTTATCAACTGTTAAACACCTGTACCTTGTATTTTTATCACCTGTACCTTGTGTTTTTACCATGAAATAAATTTTAGTTGCCAACTAAAATGACCCAGTTATTTTTTTCAAATCTATTTTATGGTAAACTCAAGGACGTTTTGAGTTTTCAAAGCCGGTCAATCACGATTATAATCAATGGAGAAACCGTAGTGAGAAGTTTGCAGCGATATCTCACGATAAAATATTTCATGCTGATAGAGCTATGGGGTCTTTAATTAGTATCCTTATTTAACATTATCTAATTTAGATGGTGATTTCTGTATTCTGAAAGTTTCTTTTTAAAGACTCTTATTAGATTGATTAAGTACAATTTCCCTGACCCAATAAAAAGTGTCTTTTCCAAATGGTGATAAGAATGTCTTTAAGGTTTTGAAAACCAGCTGAATAAAATTAAAGAGGAGTTGCAGCCACAAAGTTTGCATTGTCAGATTGATTAATAGCAATTCTCTGTAACCACCAACCAAAGTTCGGCACGCATAGTCATGGATTTCGATGAAACTTTCTCAGTTTGTGTGTTGTCACACAAAACCATATAATTGATACCTAGTTCCTTCTGCTGCATGCCCGTTTCCATGGTAACGGCCTCCAAAGTTTTTGGCTCAAAAATTGTCAAAAAATAAATGAAAAATTGCACTATTTGAACTTTTATATAGGCTCAATGAAACTACATTTCATCTAAACATGAATTTGTTGAAGAAGTATGGGTCAGTATGAGTTTAAGGAAAAACAAATATAAAAGTTTTATAATTTCTTTAGTACTGCTACTGGCTGCTAATGGTGGGTGGGGTATCAAGGTATCCGAAACCGCCATTTTAAGGCATTTTTAAGCGTATACTGTCATTTCGTCCGGTCAGTCTGACATATCTACATATCACTACAAACTAAAGGAGGACCTCAACTATTATGAACTGAAGAAACATGTTTGGGAAGTTACTTCCTTCTGACCGTAACCATGGAAACAATCAGTACCCTATATAAAAAAACGGAAAAACATAACCCTGTATAATATCAAACATTTTTTCCATAAACAATGACATGCAGCATTAATTACATGTATAGTTGTGTGAAAATATCAGACTTACATTAAATAATATCCACATTACAAGGATCAGTACTGAGACTCTTTTAATATTCATTTAAGGGGCTCCGAAAGGGGTTTTAACAGGCTAATTTGCACCCCAAATGATTAATTTTCTCCGTGCTGTTACAAACTCATTACTGTTATCCTTTAACAAGGTTGTGAAAATATAAGCCTAAAGTTAACAGATACAAAATATGGTTATGGGGTACTCCTGGGTAGTATGTGCATGGCATTTAAGGGCCCCAAAAAGGGGTTGAAAGGAGGAAATTTGACGAAAATGCCTGAATTGCTTCACAAAACAACCATGAACAGTACTGCATGCAAATATAATGGCAAAGAATCTGTCAGTCAAATGTCAACAGGTATAAATAATGACAATAGGGTGATCTGTTACAGCATTTATAGTTCCTTAAGGGGCCAAAAAGGGTAAAATCTCCTAATTTGTCCCCCCCCCCCCCAAAAAAAAAAAAAAAAAAAAAAAAACAAGAGGGCCATGAGGCCCTGAATCGCTCACCTGAACAATTGGCAAGGTGGCTTTTTCTTATCATGTCTGAAATTGTCAAAATATGAGTCTTGGGTCATGTCCTCATTTTTAGGCCAAAATCTTCAAAACTTTCCATGAAATCTTATGTTCTAGCATTTTCCCACATTTGATCATGCCGCAAAAAAGGTCAAAGTAAACCCAAGGTCACCATTTGAACAGTCTTGGTGATACTCTAGTACTCCATGCTACTTACCAAGTTTCAAGGCCATAGGTGTATTGGTTCTGGAGAAGAAAAATATTAAAGATTTATACCATAAGTGGTAATGGCGGCCATGTTGTTCATGTGACCTGGACCGTCAGAACAAATTTTTATTCAATCAACCCCTGGAGGCTCTATATGAAATGTAAGAACAAATTTTTATTCAACCAACCCCTGGAGGCTCTATATGAAATGTATTTACAACTGGCCCTTTGGCTTTTGAGGAAATGGTTGAAAATGTCAAAATATGAGGGATCTGGATCAAAGGTCAAGAAATGACCTTGACCTCATAATTCTTCATGACCTCATTAAGACAACTGTATATACCAATTTTTAGGCCAAAATCTTCAAAACTTTCCATGAAATCTTATGTTCTAGCATTTTCCCATATTTGACCTTGCTGTAAAAAAGGTCAAGGTCAACACAAGGTCATAATTTGAACAATCTTGATAGTACTCAAGTACACAATGCTACTTATCAAGTCTCAAGGCCATCGGTCAATTGGCTCTGGAGAAGAAGATTTTTAAAGGTTTTTACCATATATGGGCATGGCGGCCATGTTGGTCATGTGATCAGGACCATCAGAAAAATTATTCATTCCGTCAACCCCTGGAGGCTCTATATGAAATTTGGTTTCAATTGACCCAGTGGATTTTTAAGGAGATTGTTTGAAATTGTTAAAATATGAGAGTTCTGGGTCAAAGGTCAAAGAATGACCTTGACCTCTTGTACTCAAAAATCTTCATGTACTTATTAAGATGACTGTATATACCAATTCTTAGGCCAAAATCTTCAAAACTTACCATGAAATCTCATGTTCTAGCATTTTCTCATATTTGACCTTGCCGTAAAAAAGGTCAAGGTCAACCAAGGGTCATAATTTGAACAATCTTGATAGTACTTGGGTACCCAATGCTGCATACTAAGTCTCATGGTCATCAGTCAACTGGTTCTGGAGAAGAAGATTTTTAAAGGTTTTTACCATATATGGGTGTGGTGGCCATGCTGGTCATGTGACCTGGACCGTATGAATAAATTTTCGTTCCCTCAACCCCTGAAGGCTCTATATGAAATTTGGTTTCAATTGGCCCAGTGGCTTTTGAGGAGTTTGTTAGAACTTGTCAACATATGAGAGTTCAGGTCAAAGGTCAAAGAATGACCTTGACCTCTTGTACTCATAAATCTTCATGTAGTCATTAAGATGACTGTAGATACCAATTTTCAGCCCAAAATCTTCAACAGTTTCCAAGATATCTTATGTTGAAGCATTTTGCCATATAAAAGCATAAGGAAGCAAATTTGACTTTACCGTAAAAAAGGTCAAGGTCAACACAAAGTCATAATTTGAACAATCTTGGTAGTACTCGCGTACCCGATGCTACATACTAAGTTTCAAGGCCATCGGCCTATTGGTTCTGGAGAAGAAAATTTTTTCAGGTTTTTACCATATATGGGCATGGCGGCCATGTTGGTCATGTGACCAGGACCGTTTGAACAACTTTTCGTTCCTAAGGTCCCAGGAGGCTCTATATGAAATTTGGTTACAATTGGCCCATCGGTTTCAGAGGAGAAGTCGTTTGAAATTGTTGACGGACGGACGACGGACGGACGACGGACGGACGGACGGACGACGGACGACGGAGCCTTACCATCCTATAAGCTCCCCCGGAGCCGCTGGCTCAGGTGAGCTAAAAAAAATCTCAAATATTCTTCATACTGCAACAAAATACATTATCTATTACATGTACTTTAAACTGTTTAGAAAAGCATTAATTTACATTAACAGATACAAAGTATGGTCCTGAGATACTCTTAGATTACAAATGGTCCAAAACGGGGACAAAAAGGGGGAAAGATCAAACAAAATCATGGCTTTCTTCACAACATAAAGTAGCTAAATGGAACACAAGTATTAGCTATGGAGGATCGATCGCTGGCAAATGCTGTCACCTATGTGATCGCCACATTCTCAGACACTCGCCTTACTAGAATATAGTTCTTGTCCCAGGTCCAGAACACAGCTTGTACCAATTTTGTAGTCTTCGACTTGAAATTAAACTTGGACACTGGGAAGTCGAACAGCCAGGTTAGCCTATGAATAGGTTTATTTCTACACAATAAAAGAACAAAACGCGGTTCATATGCACACATCAGGTGGTTGTGCCTATATTAACATCACCCACATCCATAGTCTCCAGCTGGTGCCACGAGGAGGAGTGACAAGGTCTTGCTATCACAAATGGTTATACTGATATTCAAATATTAGTCTAGCCGTTTTTGACAGCCATTTACCGGCCGTTTGTTGTTGTTGTTTTTTTTAGCTCACATGAGCCGAAGGCTCACAGGTGAGCTTATAGTATAGGCAGGCATCCGTTGCCCGTCGTCCGTCCGTCCATCAATATTTTCAAACGACATATTGAAACTACAAGGCTTGTTCAGTTCAGTTCAGTTCGATTCTCCTAACGACGTTCCCCAAGTGGCTCAGCGGTACGTTACCATAGTTGCACACACTTGGCACCGTGTGTCCGTCCAATACAAGACATGTTGTAACCAAATTTCATATATAGTATCTATAGGCAGGGGGAACTAATAATACTGTATTTTTATCCAAATCGCTTTAGAACTTTGGTTGCCATGGCAACTTAAAATTTCCATTGACTTGTATGGGAAAAATTGAAAATTTGCATTTATTGCTACGTCACTGCAGATAATTTGACAAATCATTTACAGAAACGTTTCTTGAGTAGTCCTCTATCAACCTCATGAAATTTATGTAAATTGCAGAATCTGGCTGGTTGCCATGGCAACCAAATGTTTAAAAATAGGAAAAATACTAAAAATCATCTCCTCAGAAACTATGCAACCAGTATAGCTCAGTACTAGCCTATGAAAATACCGTTTTTCTTGGCAATTGCCCTAGAACTTTGGTTGCTATGGCAACTTAAAGTTTGCATTGACTTTAATGGGAAAAATTGAAAATATGCATTTATTGCTACGTCACTGCAGATATTTTGACAAATCTTTTACAGAAACGCTCCTTGAGTAGTCCTCTGCCAAACATATAAATTTATGTAAATTGCAGAATTTGGCTGGTTGCCATGGCAACCGAATGGTTACAAATAGGAAAAATACTCAAAAAGCATCTCATCAGAAACCATGCACCCGTAAAGTTCAAACTTCACAGACAAGAACTTACTACTAGCCTCTATGAAATACCGTTTTTCTTGGCAATTTCTCTAGAACTTTAGTTGCTATGGCAACTTCAAGTTTCCATTGACTTCTATGGGAAAAATTGAAAATTTGCATTTATTGCTATGTCACAGCAAATAGTTTGACAAATCTTTTACAAAAATATACCTTGAGTAGTCCTCTACCAACCATATGGCATTTATGAAAATTGCACAATTTGGCTGGTTGCTATGGTAACCAAATGGCTAAAAATAGAAAAAATATTCAAAAATCATCTCAGAAACTATTCAACCCGTAAAGTTCAAACTTCACAGAAAAGATCTTAGTACTAGCCTCTACGAAAATATTTTTTTCATGGCAATTGCTCTAGCAGTTTGGTTGCTGTGGCAACTTAAAGTTGCCGTTGACTTATAATGGCAAAATACAAAATTTGCATTTATTGCTATATCAGTGCAGATATTTCTTTGACAAAACTGTTATAGAAATACTTCTTGAGTGGTCCTAAACCAGGCTTATTAAATTTATGCAAATTGTGCAATTTGGCTGAATGCCGTCGCAACCAAATGGTTAAAAATGGAAGAATTTTCGCAGAAGCTATACTGCCGATTAAGCTTAAACTTTTAAGAAAGGATCTCAGTACTAGCCTCTATAGAATTGATATTTTTCATGGCAATTGCTCCAGCAGTTTTGCTGGTATGGCAATTTATAGTTTCAGTTGACATATAATGGGAGAGATGGAAATTGGCCATATTTGCTGGAAATTGGCAATATTTGCTATCTCACTGGAGTTAATTGGAATTTTTAGTATAAAAATGTTTCTTGAGCTATCCTCTATAATTCGAATGAATTTTTCCAATCAATGAATTTGATTGGTTGCCGTGGCAACATAAAGGACAGATTTTCAAAAAAATATTTAAAAAATCTTCTTCTATCCATGTAAATTCAGTCAAAATCACTGATTTTGATTGGTTGCCATTGTAACCAAAAGGATAAAATTTTGTTAAAAAAACAGTAGTTCTAAAAAACCGTTTGCTCGGCAGCCATGAGGGAAATGAAGATGAATCTCTGCATAAATATTAGTGACATTTAGTCTCTAGATAAATTTTGTATTCTATTTTTGTTGCCAATGTTCTTGGTTGCTAAGGCAGTTTAAAGTTTCCATAGACTTTTAATGGGAAACTTGATCAAACTTGCTGATAAATTGGACATTCATAAACTCTCCTCTGACAAGTTCGGAATGTGGCTATATTGTAAAGTCCACCTTGGAGTTACTTGCCCTTGAGTGTTTAGATAGCTCATATATGATCTTATCCCAGGCATAGCGACTTTATTTTTTTATTGTAACATAAACAAACTTGCTGATATTAACTAGGACAAGCATAGCAACTTAGACAAATTTGAAATTAGGCCACATTGTACAATTTACTTTAGAGCTATTTACTCTTGGGTGCTGAGGATGAATGGACTCATGTGAGCTACAGGGCCAATGGTCTGTTTTTTTTTTTGCTGTTTTCTTTTAGTACTAGTTTTAAAGTCCATAAATATCAAAACATGGTCATATTT
Organism: Ctena decussata; assembly: GCA_963989385.1. NCBI lineage: Eukaryota > Metazoa > Mollusca > Bivalvia > Lucinida > Lucinidae > Ctena > Ctena decussata. The sequence goes on along the minus strand of OZ022501.1, from coordinate 4,239,692 downwards.
GGGGCATCAAGCCAGAGCCCAGTCACTTAAGGTGAATGGTTCTTCCCCAAATTAACGTCATTTTGTCATTTCTCAGTTATTCTGTCTATTAATTCCAAAGGACACATAATCACATTCGATAAAAAATAAACTTAGTCATACTCGGGGCATCAAGCCAGACGAGCGATCAACGACACGGTGAAAAAGGAAGATGGCCGTGACCCTGACTGTGAGTGCATGGACCTTGGTAAATGCATTAGATACCCAAAGCACTACGGCGATGACCTGGTACACCCAGAGGCTGAGCAGGGAGGTTTAAAGGATACTGCAGTTGGTCATTGAGAGATCTTTCGAGCAAGTGCCGTCGTCTGGGGCAGAATTCTTTAGAAGGGCGAGTGATGTCAGAATGTTGAGTGTTGTGGGGCGAGATGTCTTAGGGCGAGTTGTCTGTGGGGCGAGTTGTCACCTGAAGGTGGGGCGTTGTCTTGGGGCGAGATTTTTGTGGGGCAAATTGTCTTGGGGCAAGTTGTCTTTGGGGCGAGTTGTCCATAATTCTCTATCAAAACTGGAAATAGGGTTATGTTTCCTTTTCTTTACATATCCTCTGATGATGCTTTATATTTGTTCAAGATACAAGGGGCAAAGTCTTACCATTTTATGCCTGGTCCTGGACCAAGTATTGAAGAAATGCTACACATACAGTGTGAGATGACGGTTCAAAACTGTTAAGCACTTGACAGGGCGTGGCATGCAGCTTTATGAGCTACCCGATGTGGAAGTAAAACATCAATGCAAATCTAGTCCCTACCATTGAGCACCTCTATGACAAGGCCATAAGTGTAATTCAGAAGTACAGTATAGGGGACTGGTTCAGAACAACAGATGGTGCTGATAAGATCAAACTGAAGACAAACAGCGCCAATAGCAGCCATAGGAAGATAAAGGCAAAATGACGGAAGTTTGTAACTGTAACAAGCTTCAAGTACCCAGGAGCAATTGTCTCAGATGATGGCTCAAAACCGGAGGTTCTCTGAAAGATTGCACAAGCCATTGCAGCTCTGACAAAGCTGAAGCAAATATGGAGAGATAACACATTTCTTGGGTCCAGGAGAAACTGGTGTGCTCCCTTTTCATGCATCCGTATTTTGTATGCTTGTGAGTCATGGACCTTGACAGCAAAGTTGGAAACAAAAAATGCAGGCCTTTGAGATGAGATGCTACCAAAGGCTATTGTACATCTCGTACAAGGACCACGTAACTAATGAGGCAATGAAGATATTTTCGGAAGTATCCAAACAGCCAATCAGAAATTTGTTTTACAGCAGGATGTACCTCCCTAAATGACAGTTTACTAACGCACGTTTTGCTCAGTTTCAACTTCCAGACTTCTTCGCACCCATTACAAGCACTTACATCACAATAAAACCAAATGTCATCCAAGGAGAAGTGATCTATCATTTTGACATTAGCTTTTTGACTGTATATCACAGGATATACTTGTGTTATCCAATTACACATCATGTTACATTCCTTAGTGCATTAGAATGAAATCTAACAGCAGTTTCAGTTAGTTGAATCAATGTATTAGAAGACCAAAATGCATCAATAGATTTGTGCTTTGAGAGGAAAAATTTGGTATGGGGCAACTAATATGAGCATTGACTCGAAAGGGGAGATAAACAGAATGCCAAAGTAACCCAGTGACCTATATCAGTGTCATTTTAACAGATCCACTCCAAGCCTGTCATAATATCCATGCTCATCCATCTTTAGTGCAGTTCTTTATATAACTTATGATATACTGATACGGATTATATCATGACTGCTGTTGACAGGATCTGATAACATTTCGATGTATATGGCACAGTATCAGGTTATACTGTCGCTAGTGCTGCATTTTTATTGTTTTTTCTTAAGGGGCCCATCAAAGAAATATAAAGGGAATACCAAAGCAATACAATCAGATAATCATCCTAACATTAAGAATATTATTTGAGTTCCAGTCCTATCTTGGAGTGGAATAGAGTTCTTTAGATAAAGGATTGCTCTTTAGGTACATGGTTTTATGATGCATGCTGATAGGATCTGCTTACATCTGAACATCTGAACGTATAAGGTGAAGGTTCCTACATCTGAACGTATAAGGTTCCTACATCTGAACGTATAAGGTGAAACACCATGTTTCATATTGGTCAACAAATGAGAGACATTTCAGAACTGTTATTCATTCATACATGTTTTAAAGGGTCACCCTCATAAAACAGCTCTTTAAGGATCGAATTCTTTACTTGAAGAGTAGACCCCATCGTTAAGAGCTAGCTAAGTCCTCCAGAGAAGCAAGCAGGAGTTCATGTTGTTCCCCTTTGTAAGTTTATGGCAAGTCAATCTTACATTTTTTTGGAAAAGGGACAGGGGCATTTATTAGGAATGATATGGTAATTACATATTTAACCAATTTTTGACCCCTTAAATGCATATAAAAAGAACCACATGGCAGCCATGGTTAGGGCTTTAATTCATTCATTTTCATTTTATCAACAGCTTTTGAACCAGTATACTTGTAACAAATATAGTTTGCTGTTTTGTGAGAAACTTAAAATTTTTGTGCAATTATCTGCATTTTTTACCCCTTTTGGCTCCTCCTGGATACAAAAAATGCAATTACTTTGATCCCCATAACATATTTCATGTGCCTTACATGAGACTGATGGTTGCCTTAATAAGTAACGGAAAATGGTTCAGATGCTATATAAAGAGTGTAATTACCGGGTAATTTTGCTGATTTTTTCCCCTTTTATGGCCCCTTAAGGGAATATAACTAAACTAAAAGAGCACCCCATTGCTATGTTTAAACCACTTAGTATTTCACAAATGGTTTCTAAACCATTGTCATTGTATACACTGTTGTAAGTTTTGTTTTATGAAGGAATTCATGATTTTTGGTTGATTTTCCCCATTTTTACCCCTTAATTTGGCCCCCTAAATGACCCCAGAATATTCCAGTGGTATAGTTTATATCTGTTAACTTCACACATATATTTTCACAACATATTAAAGAGAAATCAATAATTTGTTTTGCAGTTTTGTGATGAAAATTTGTTATTTTGGGGAAAATTAGCCATTAAAACCCCTTTCGGAGCCCCATGAATGATTTTTATAAGGACCCCGTTACTACCCTTTGTGATGTTTATATTTTTTAAACTAAAACTGATATTTTTACAACTATTGTGCATGCAATAAATGCTGTATTTTGATTGTTTAGGCTAACAAATAAGTGATTTTGTGCACTAATGTGTTTTCTTCTTTTTTGAATAGGATATTGTTCGTTTCCATGGTTACGGTAATAAGGAGGTAACTTCCCAAACATGTTTCTTCAGTTCATGATACTAGAGATCCTCCTCTAATATTCTGTCATGTGCTTATATATCAGAGTGGCCGGCTGAAATGGTAGCACCTCGTGAAAAAGTCAAAAAATTGGTTGTTTTCGATACCTCGATACCCCACCCCACATGAAAGGCTAAAAGCAGTACCAAAGAACTAACAAATCTGATTTATTCTTTCCTCTGAATTCTCATACTGATTTATATTTTGTCGATCAAAATGTTTTTAGACTATAGGTAATGTCTTTTATGATATATAAATGTTCGAAAATTGGAAAATTTCACTATTTTTTTCACTATTTTTTGGGCAAAATCTTTGGAGGCCGTTGCCATGGCAACGGACACACAACAGAAGGAATCGACCATCACTTAAATGTTTTTTCGTGACAACAAACAAACCGAGAAAGTTTGAGAAAAATCTGAGACCATGCATGCCGAACCCCCATTGTAAAATGTGAAATGGTTACAGAGAATTGCTATTAAGGGTTATAACTCCGGAAGAAAAGGGTTCCAAAACACCCCAAAATATAATAACCACCTTCAGAGGTTGATAAAAATATCCGGAGAGATTCATAAAATCGAATGAAAATCGATAAAGTAGTGCTCAGGATTTGTACCACTAGACAAACCAAGCTGTAACTCTGACAAAATATTATCAATGACACATGATGATGAACTAGCCTGAAAATTTGGTGAACATAGGCTCAAACCTGAAGGAGAGGTGGCCTCAACAAGATTTCGTAGATCTTTAAAGGATGATAACTCTGACAAAAAGGGTTCGATCATGTTCCCAAAATATATGGCCAACATCAAATGGTGGTAGTAGTATTCTGAAAGTTTTATGAAAATCGATTGAAAACAGAAGGAGAAGTTGCGGTCACAAGGTTTAACCAGAGTCACAAAGGGCTGTACCTCTGGCAGAAAGAGTTCGATGATGACCCCAGTAAAATATGATCAGCAAACAAATGGTGATGATAATATTTGGAAAGGTTAATGAAAATTGTATGAAAACTCAAAGAGGAGTGGCAGCCAATAGATCTGATCAGATCTACAAAAAGGTCGTCACTCTAGCAGAAAGGGCCCGGCGAAGCTCCCACTAAAGTATTACCAGTGTAAAACGGTGATATCCTTAAAGCTGAAAGAAAATCGGTAGTAGGGGAGGAGTTGCTGCCAGAAGATTTGACCAAATTTACAGTTAGGGGACCGTAACTGGCAAAAAGGGTCCGATCATAACCACGATATAATATGATCAATGCCAGTGAGTGATGACCTGATTTTTAAAGTTTCATGATAATCTGATGTCCAGTTCGGACGCACGGACGGCCTTTCCTGGCTGTTTACTCATTACTACAAGACATAATTATATCTCCCGCTGAAGTATATGGAAACTAATATTCCTTTAACTATTTATGTTTCTCTTGTCAAATCTGAAATCGCACTCAGTCTCAACTCATCGCCACGGACAAATCATACAGTCTCTGATAATTTCTATATCTTAGATTTAATTACAGTTCAGCTTGTAAAGCGGTGTTTTTTCTAAGGTTTTAAGTCTGTAGTCTTGAAATACCTACTACAGTAGACTCTCGTTATCTCAAGCACTGATATCAAAGTTACCTCCTATATCAAGAATAAAGTTCGGACACATTTCCTTTTTCTTCTCTTTCACAAGAGTTCAGTTACAGATATCTCAAACTAGGCCTCCGATATTTCATACTAAATTTTCTGGGACAGAAATTTGATTTGAGATAGCAGTAGTTTGAGATAAATTGCGACTTAGAAATTTCGCGGGGCTGACCATAGTTTGTTTGCATTGTATATCGCCACACAGGTGCACGTTTTCACGTCATAAAACTGTAACAAAACTTCGGCATCTGCTGCTCCTGAAAACCAAAATATTCATGTTTCTTACCAACGAAATTAGATTGAAAGTAGTTGTAATATCAAAATATAAATGAGCCGCGACACGAGAAAACCAACAATGTGGTTGTGCGCCCAGCGCAGACTCAGGTCAGCCTGGGCATCCACCCAGTCTGATCAGACTCTTTGCTAAGCGCTTAAAGGGTAGCTAAGGGTCCAAGCTACCTTCATGCGGACAGCGAAGACTCTGATCAGACTTGGCGGATGCCCAGGCTGATCTGAGTCTGTGCTAGGCGCACAACCACATTGTTGGTTTTCTCGTGTCGAGGCTCAAATGTAATTTTCATTTGGGCTATAAATCACAACCGTAAGCTAAGAATGAAAAAAAAGTGGGTTTGCACGGCGTCACATGTTGCATGACCCAAGAAGCATATGCATCATGCCACTGATCTGTTACATGTAACTTGACAAATTGTCGATTTGTAACCCAATTGGTTTCATGACAACGTGTTTTAACGTGTAAACTCCCATTAAAGATAATACAACTTTGACATTTCCTTTAGTTAAATGGCTTGCGGAGTGCAAAAAGTTTATCAGCCATAATATGATCAATAGTGCCATATCAAATAAAACAAAGCGCGCTTCATTAGCATCCAGAAATGGCTTCCGGCGTAATCATTTTGCCGTATTCTACATTATTATTTGCTGATGTTTCTCTATAGCACAAATAAGACAATTAAACGGTTCACTGCTAAATATGGCACATATAGTGCTCGGTTTTTTTTTGTTTTGTTTTTTTCAAATAAAATGAATAAATACACTTTCAGAATAAGAAACACTGCCACTCTGTTTTATGTCTACCTTCTCAAAGTAGATTAACACTTAAAAACAGAATTTGCTCACAAAAACCTTCTTCCTCTGAGAGTAGACAGACCAGACGTTGTTGTCGAGGGAAGCAAACGGGAAGCCCTATTATATAATGGCGATAAAACATAGAGGTGTGGTCGTAGAGTCTTAGGCAGCAGTTTTTAGCTCACCTGAGCCTTTAATAGGCTCATAGGTGAGCTTATAGTATAGCCAGGCATCCGTCCGTCCGTCCGTCCGTCGTCAACATTTTCAACATCTTCTCCTCTGAAACCACTGGGCCGATTAAAGCCATATTTCATATGGAGCCTACCTAGGTCGGGGGAAAGAAAGTTTGTTACGGGTATCAGGGTCTCATGATCAAGATGGCCGCCACGCCCATATATGGTAAAAACCATTCAAATATCTTCATCTCCAGAACCAAAAGGCCTATGACCTTGAAACTTGGTATGTAGCATTGGGCATGCAAGCCCATTATAGTTTGTACAAATAATGAACGTGCGGTGACCTTGACCTAATCTATGACACGGTCAACTTCGATACGTTAGGCTTTTATGTGGGAAAACGCTTAAACAGTGGGTTTTTCAGAAACTATTTAAGTTTAAGGTACAATACTTGTTATACGTGGTCAACAAAATGAGCAAATGAAGATATTATGTCACTAAAGGTCAAGGTCATTCCGATGGTTCATTCGTCGTCAACATTTTCAAACATCTTCTTTTCTAAAACCACTGGGCAGATTGAAGCCAAATTTCATATGGAGTCTCAGTGGAGTGGGAGAATGAAACTTTTTACCAGGGGTCTGGGTCACATGACCAAGATGGCCGCCATGCCCATATATGGTAAAAACTATTCAAAAATCTTCTCCTTCAGAACCAAAAGGCCTATGACCTAGAAACTTGGTATGTAGCATCGGGCATTCAGGCCCATCATAGTTTGTACAAATGATGACCGTGCGGTGACCTTGACCCAATTAATGACACGGTCAACTTTGGTACCCTAGGCTTTTATAGGGTAAAACGCCTAAACAGTGGATTTCTCAGTAACTGTTTAAGTCTTAGTGACAATATTTGGTATACATGGTCAACAAAATGAACAGCTGAAAACATTATGTCACTAAAGACCAAAGTCATTCTGTCAGCCCTTCCGTCATCAAGATTTTCAAACATCTTCTCCTCTGAAACCACTGGGCCGATTGAAGCCAAATTTACTATGGAGCCTACTTAGGTTAGTGGAATGAAAGTTTGTTGGGGTATCCGGGTCACCTGACCAAGATGGCCACCACGCCCATATATGGTAAAAACCCTTCAAAAATCTTCTTCTCCAGAACCAAAAGGCCTATGGCCTTGAAACTTGGTATGTAGCTTTGGGCATTCAGGCCCATCATAGTTTGTACAAATGATGACCGTGCGAAGACCTTGACCTAATTCGTGACACGGTCAACTTCGGTACCTTAGGCTTTTATTTGAGAAAATGCTTAAACAGTGGATTTCTCAGAAACTGTTCAAGTCTAAGGTACAATATTGGTATATATGGTCAACTAAATGAACAGCTGAAGATATTATGTCACTTAAGATCAAGGTCATTTTGTCAGCCCGTCCGTCGTCAAGATTTTGAAACATCTCCTCCTCAAAAACCACTGGGCGGATTGAAGCCAAATTTCATATGTAGTCTCAGTGGGGTAGGGGAACGAAAGTTTGTCACCAGGGTCTGGGTCACATGACCAAGATGGCCACCACGCCCATATATGGTAAAAACCTTTCAAAAACTTCTTCTTCAGAACCAGAATGCCAATGACCTTGAAACTTGGTACGTAGCATTTGGCATTCGGGCCCATCATAGTTTATACAAATGACGACCGCGCGTTGACCTTGACCCAATTTATGACTTTGTCAACTTTGGAATGTTAGGCTTTTATATGGGAAAACGCTTAACCAGTGGATATTTCAGAACCTATTCAAGTCTAAGGTACAATATTTGGAATATATGGTTAATTGAATGACCAGATGAAGATATTGTCACTAAAGGTCAAGGTCATTCTGTCAGCCCGTCCATCTGTTGTCAAGATTTTCAAACATCTTCTCGTATGAAACCACTTCCCCGATTGAAGCCAAATTTCATATGGAATCTTAGTGGAATGGGGGAACGAAAGTAGATTCCCAGGATCTGGGTCACATGACCAAGATGGCGTCATGTCCATATATGGTAAAACCCCTTCAAAAATCTTCTTCTCCAGAACTTAAAGGCCTTTGACCTTGAAACTTGGTATGTAGCATTTGGAAGTTGGGCCCATCAATATATATACAAATCAGGACTGTGCATTCACTGTGACCTAATTTTTGGCAAAATCAATTTTGATGCATTGGAAAATGCTTAAGCAGTGGATTTCTCAGAAACCATTCAAGTCTATGACATGCCAATATACGGTAAAACTCCTTCAAAAATCTACTTCTCCAGAACCAAAGGCACAATGACCTCGTGGCATGGTATGTAGCATTGAGGACTCGGGCCCATCAAAGTTTGTACAAATCATGATGGCGCATTGACCTTGACCTAATTTATGGCAAAGTCAACTTTGGTATGTTGTGCTTTTATGTGGGAAAATGCTTAAACAGTTGATTTTATGGAATTTTTTTAAGCCTAGATATAATAATTGGAAAATATGGTTAACTAAATGAATACATGAAGACAAGGTCATCAAAGGTCAAGGTCATGTTTTAACTTTGCTCAAGGTCACGGAGATTTCAAAATTAAAATATGCACTCCTTTTAAGCTACTGGTTTCAAATTTGTAAATGAGCGAAATGACAAATTGTGTCTGTTGACAGAAGCTGTCAGGTGAGCTACAGGACCAATGGTTTAGATACATGATGAAATGTAAGACATATACTTTTATTCATTTGTTTAAAGACAAATAGTATTGTTTGTTGGGTGCTATAATCCTTTTATGCAACAGTTCAGTGGAATAGTGTTTCATCAAAGGAAAACCCCGGTCTCACACAGGTTATTACAGGACAGGGTCATAAAATAGCGAGAAAAGTAGAGTGTGCTCTCTATTTACAATCTGTAATAGTAAATGTTCTAATTGCACCCACTGTCTTGGAAAAACTTAATATCATCAGCATATTTTTCGATACTGATTTGTCAAAACATTGTCCTTATTGATAATTTAGATGTGAGCTTACTTAAATTTTGTTTACTTTTTCTGTTTGTTCTTTTTACCACAATGCATTTGTGCATTTTAAGTACTTCAATTGTTTTGACATTTCTTGTTACGTTCAAAATTGGGCGCATCCGAAAAGGCTTAGCGTAACATGTCCATGGCCACACCATCCGCCGTCCGAAGTCTGTCCATTACATTTTTGACAGCGACGCGTGCACGAATAATATTGAATGAAATTTGAAAGTAACGTCTCTATATGTCAGCTTCTTGTCTTCTCCGGTCATCTAAGGCCTCGAATGAGTAATAATTACCTACCGTAATAACCCCATTATTTGGGACAGCTCAAAATAATTACTTTCTCAGATGATCCTATGCTAAGAAGAATTAGTCTTTTTTGCTGTGACCCAATACATACGATCATATTTTGCATTAGCAGCCATAAAGTACAAAAGATATGCAATGATCAGGAATTCATTCAATCAAATCCCACATCCCGCTCTCAAAACCAAAAGGGAAAGAAGCACATAACAAAAATTGACCAAAGTTCACGAAAGACATGTAGGGTTAACCGAATGAGCAGCTCTCTCCCATACAGGTGATCATTCAGCTACCCTTATCAAAAACAGCAGCAACATCTATTTGTACCTATTTTCTATTTAAGGTGGACGATCCCGGAAGAACTCTGTTCTTGCTTGTTTAAAAAAAAACAAAACAGAGTTATTGTTCATCATCAAATCGACTAACCGTGGAGAATATACAGTTATAATACACACTAACAATATCTACCGTAAAGATCCTAAGTTTTCGGGCACATAGGTCTGTACAAACAGTGGAAACTGAGATCAGACTGTTCCTTAGGATCCAGAATGATCAAGATTTTCAAAGTTTCCATTCCATCTGCGCATTTTTGTCGACATTACTCTATGGTAGAACCGAATAACAGGAAAATAAATAATAGGGCAAGGACCGGCTGTGCTTGCAGCAGGTGCAGAATTTGGGCAGTCTGTTTTGGGGATATTTTGAACTTAAACATTGTTTTTCTAGGAAACGAAACGGTGAAATGTTTGTTTTTTTGTTTTATTCTTTAACATACGATGTAAGTTTTACTAAAATAATATGCATAAGCATGCCCCATCGATTGATGATATTTTTCATGACGTTTTTCATGAAATTCAATTTTCTTGCATTTTTTCAAAGAATGTAAAAATATACTTATTAACAAGAAAACTGCATTTTTTTGTTATCAGTTTGTTTCAAATATTCTATATTACAGATTATATGATTTGCTGAAATGAAAGTGCATTCATGTGCTAGAGATATGAATTTTAATGGAAAATGTGTGAAAAAAGTATGTAGAAATACAAAATATTGTTTTTTAGGAAAACAAAACGGTGAAAATTGTTTTTTTCTTACCCAAATGTTTTATAGCTCTTTGGGTTATTTAGACGGTATAATGGTTTGAATGCCTCGCCAATATTTCTATTCAGTATTCGTCTACCTTAATTAAATTTACAAAACCAAACAAAACAGAAAACAGAATGGGTAACTAGTCAGGTGGCCAGACTGCTAGAGATCATACATAAACGGACATACATGTAACAACAAATAACATTGAGGAACCAAAATAGAGTTACCGCCTTGGTACGGCCAGTTAAAGGTTGCCAGCTCAACTAGGGCAGATGAGAAAAGAACAAAGTGGAAAGGGGTTGTTGCGAAAGCATCTGTGGTGCCCCCAACGCCTTGCAAGGTTATGGGATATAACAGAAAATAATATAAGTTCCTTTGTAGTTAATGCAGGTTACGGGGTAGAAAGGTGTCCCGAAAGTGAACGCTACTGGTCGCATGGCAGTATAGCGCGGCGAGGTACTATTGATTAAAGTGGTAGTCTGAGCTCACGCAATGTTTTTATTATCTTATCAATTACCCTTCGCCCATTTGGGGAATTGCTTCTAATCGGATATTTTAAAACTATGTTCTGCAAACGAAATATTTATATTTATTTGATATATACTTTTTCAGACGGAGTGCTGCTGCCTCAGTATGGACCACAGGTGGAGCATATTCCAAGTCTTTGGATTCAAGGTAGGTGTATACGTTTTAGTGAATTGAACCACTTCCATATTTTCATGCCATTTTTACAAAGGGGAAACCCTCCGTGACTTCCATTTTGAATCCGTATAGGACAAAGATTTTTCAAATTGGGACCTTCTCATAAAGAAAACACTTTGCAGACCCGAGCTTTCTTCCAGCCCACCCATCGAATGTAGCATTTGAATATGTTGTTCTGTTCTGTGTTCCCCTGTTTGAAAATGTCGTTTTCCAGGTCTTTATAGTATCGAAATGTAACCATGCATTCACCGTAAATGGCAGTCACCTTACCTCACTAATATGCACTTTTGTGCATGCCTCGATGCACTTGCCGTTATACGCATGTCCTGATAATTTTATTTCTTTTCAGATGCTGTTACATGATATACAGATATGTAAAAATAAAAGAAGTTACAGATTTATGTCATTTTTATCCTCTTTAGCCTTTGTATATTGATTGTGAACGCCAAAAATTACGCAAATATGTCACTTCATTAAACCACGAAATTTTGATACCGGAGGTATTTTAAAAGTGTTTCACAGTATATATAGAGGTATAAATGCCGTTATCAAAATACAGTTGAAATGCGACAGAGATAAGTTTACCAAGAAAGATTTGTGACTGACAGACACTTGATCAATATCAGAATGATGTAGCAATCAAATGGACGGAACTTCTCTACTGTAAAGACTATCATCTGATTTGAGTTTTTCCCCTTCGCTCAGCTTTGCGTCGATGGTTACCCAGTTAAAGGGTACTTCAGGGCCCAGTTGTTCAAAGCATCGTTAGGTTTAGGCTTCTAGTACACATGTAATTAAGTGATCTAATAGTATTATTATTATTATTATTGCTGAAAAACATGACAGGAGCTTTATCGGCAAAGTTGCGGTGTACTCGTGTGCCACGTCTTATAGAGATTTAAGAGAAATACTCCTGCACCATGTTCAACAATTATGCGACTTCCACAGTTTTAGAAGAAGGTAACCATAGGAGAATTCCAGTCAGTTCTTTGAAATCAGGCAACCAATTTCTGAGAGCCTAATCAATGTTTGCCTATTGATATATATAGGACACTAGCCCGCTCCCTTTTAGGCATGTTTATATTATTATTGTTATTATTATCATTATTTTTATTATTACAAGAAATCACTCGACTTGATCTTGGACAGATTAACTCATGAGAATTCTGTAAAATTATTTTTTACCAGGACAGTTGTCTCTGAGAAGAAAATTTATTATAGAAAGATGAGAAATAGGAACTCCACCCCTGGCTCCATGTTTCTAAAGAAATCACTCGGCACAGTCTTCGTAGTGTGTTACCCAAGGAGTATTCCTATTAAATTATTTTCAAACCGGGTTAGCAGGTTGTGGTGGAAAGGGAAAAACGTGAAGTTACGCGCCCTGGCAGCTGTTATAGTTTTTAGAAATCAGCTTTTAAATTTAGGATATCCAAAGCAATATCCCTGTAGAATTAGTGCAAACTTCTTCGTAGAATGTGTTAACTGTTCTCCCTATAGACGTAAAAATTACAAAAAAAAGGCACACCTCTGAAGGATGCTAATGAAATCACTTTGTTGGTAGAGGCTTACCCAATGAAAGAAATTGTCGAATCATTTTGAAAACAGATCAGCGGTTTCCGAGAGTAATGTATAGTATATTGTTTCTTGGATCATCTAAAGTAGAGGACTTCAAGAGAGGCTCGATACTTTAACTGTAGGTTTTAGTGAACGGACGATGGTTGGAGAGATGCGCTTATTTTCATGTGGATCTTGAGTGATCTGTAATGATTGGACTCAGCTGAAATTATGAGATCAAAAATGTGATTGATCATCGACTTAACATCGGTTAGAGGTCTATTAGAACAGAAACTAGGGTTTGTTCTAGAGCTATTCCGTTGCTTTGTTTCATTGCTTCTCTACTAAGAAGCCCATAGAAAATTCTAACGGATTTTCTGTAGACTTCTAAATCGAGATGTGGCACCGTATGGTGTCCTTGCGAGGTCAAAACTTAAAAAAAAACATGAATACGCAGTTTAAATAATTAACTAGACGTATCAGTATTTAAGGTGGACGATCCCGGAAGAACTCTGTTCTTGCTTGTTTAAAAAACAAACAGAGTTATTGTTCATCATCAAATCGACTAACTGTGGAGTAAATACAGTTATAATATACACTTACGATATCTACCGTAAAGATCCTAAGTTTTCGGGCACATAGGTCTGTACAAACAGTGGAAACTGAGATCAGACTGTTCCTTAGGAACCAGAATGATCAAGATCTTCACAGTTTCCATTCCATCTGCGCATTTTTGTCGACATTACTCTATGGTAGAACCGAATAACAGGAAAATAAATAATAGGGCAAGGACCGGCTGTGCTTGCAGCAGGTGCAGAATTTGGGCAGTCTGTTTTGGGGATATTTTGAACTTAAACATTGTTTTTCTAGGAAACGAAACGGTGAAATGTTTTTTTTTTTTTTTTTTTTTTTTTATTCTTTAACATACGACGTAAGTTTTACTAAAATAATACGCATATGCATGCCCCATCGATTGATAATATTTTTCATGACGTTTTTCATGAAATTCAGTTTTCTTGCATTTTTTCAAAGAATGTAAAAATATACTTATTAACAAGAAAACTGCAATTTTTTGTTATCAGTTTGTTTCAAATATCATATATTACAGATTATATGATTTGCTGAAATGAAAGTGCATTCATGTGCTAGAGATATGAATTTTAATGGAAAATGTTTAAAAATAATATGTAGAAATACAAAATATTGTTTTTTTAGGAAAACAAAACGGTGAAAATTGTTTTTTTCTTACCCAAATGTTTTATAGCTCTTTTGGTTATTTAGACGGTATAATGGTTTGAATGCCCCGCCAATATTTCTATTCAGTATTCGTCTACCTTAAATCATGAAAAGCGAAACACAGATCATGTCCAATTTTGATCGATTAATTACTCATTTGCTGGAAAACGAATAATGATCGAGTAACTCCATTACAGTTAACTCTCGATATCTCAAAGTCGAACTTCATCCCAAAGTACTGATATCTCAAAGTAAATTTCCTGGTACCAGAAAATATACTTTGAGATATCAGTAGTTTGAGATAACAGGAGCTGAAATGTAACTAGAAATAGGAAATATATTCTTTGATATAAGACACTTTGTTATATCAGTCTTCGAGATATCGGGAGTTGACTATAATTGAAAAGCCAATTGTGGTCTGCTTGGCTTTTACCACGGAGAGTGGAGCTTATACATTACAATATGGTCCAAAAATGAAAGTGGTCAAAGTACCCAAATCATAAACGGAACTCGTAAGTCATGTTAACATTGACAATTCCGGAATATTTTAGATACACAGATATGGACCCCAAAATAGAGGTGTGATCAGGAGCTTGCGAGTAGTAAGCATCATCTGTATATTGTAATACACCAGCCATATCTATGTATCAGTGGAAAAAGTCAGTGAAAAAGAAAGTCTGGTATATGAAAGCTTAACAAAGCTTCGGCTGAGGCCATCAAAGCGGAAATTAGTTTAGAGACGGCCACATTGTAGGAATCAACGAGGTCATGGTGTCTCCCATAAAACTTTTAACCGTCGACACAAGCTTAACTTTATGATGACCCTGTGTCAACAGTTTACGGGTGTGTAGCTTCCCTCTTTCAACAAAGTCTTGATATTTGAAACAGGCTCTAACGGTCGCAACAGTATAATTATCTGAATAAATACATATATTTTGTTTTTCAAAAAGTCGGCAAGTTACATAAAAATACAACATAAACTTTGATGAGCTATTATAGGATCAACAAAGGTAAAATAAGCTGTAAGAATGAATGGTCAATTAGTGCATCAAAATCATTCAAAAGCACTAAAACACACACACAGTTATACATGCATACAAGTATAAAGGTTGCTGCAGAATGCAGCAAAGGATAATGCACTACGTATCAAAGATACATTACAGTTTTTGACGATGGATAATATTTTGCATATTAGCCTCATCTAATTTTCGTAGTTAAGACATGTTGATTAACAAACAAACAAGCAAACAAACAAACAAAAAACTCTGTGACCTTGGTCATGTAAGGGGGGTGGAAAAAGCACTGCGAAATTTTTGAACCAGTATCTATCACCATACCCAATGTAAACTAAATCCATCTCAGGGAGTGGAAGTAATAAGGTCCTAAAATCTTTGACGTAAACCTTTAACATAAAAATTCTAAGTATACAATGACCTCATTGACATTAAAGCCATCTAGGGGTAGAGTAAGTAGTGTTGGGATTCAGCCATTTGTGGTCGCCTTTCGTGAACTGTTGTCGTTTTATGTGAATAGGCCTTCCCCATTTAGGTTTCGAGGACGGGATATGGGATCTGATTGTATATATTCGTTCCCCACCATTGCCTTTAACTTTGTAAAACCGACCGATGATCGACTAATAGTTGTCCAATATTGTGCCTTATTTCAGCCTTCTTTCTAGAGTTTTTTGCAAGATTTTTTATCAAATTCTAAACATAAATATCACGTCGTATACAAATCTATAAATTTCTGTCCTTCATTTTACATTACTCAACTTTCAATACTACGAGGGACGTTCGGAAAATTTTGCAAATGACGTTATTTCTTTGTAACCACCATAAATGTAGAACTTCTGGTAGCAGAAAAACATAAAAGTATGATATGCCTAGAAAGTCTGCAAACACGGTGTATCTTTTTTAAAAGGACGCATTTGCAACTTAGTTGATAGAGGTATACCATAAATGCACTGGAGAATATTGATTTGATAAGCCGTAACTCATATATTAGCAGTTTTTGATTCCTTTTACTTTCGCTACTTAAAGACAATGCCCGGGCAATGTTATCCTGTAAATACCGCGGAAATCAAATTTAATCTAGGTTCCACACTGACCCTTGAATATGAATTATCCGTATTTTATGTAGGAGTAAAGTTTCCATTTGCACTAAAATTATTATGAGTTTGTGATGAAAACAAGTTTGTTAGCATTCAAAATCTTGTTAGCAAGAGCATTTACATGGGTCAACGGAAACCTGTCAATAAATTCAAACTATTGCAAAAAATGAAGCCTCTACAATCTTTAAAAATGACGTTGACGTTGGTTTCCATAACGTCATAAGACAGTCACATTGCTTTGCAAGGAATTAATCCTTAACAGTTGCCATTCTTCTAACTTTTGTATGGATATTGTAGGCAACGATGGACAACCCGTTGACAAAGATTATTTTTGCATTTACAACGATATTTGACTTGAATGCTTAACCTTGAAAAGATTTTACATATGAATTTATCACAGTTGTATGGCTGGAGCCTAATAAAATGCGTTGTAAGTTAAAAAGGAAAGGTGTATTTGTATAGTGTTTGGTATCATTGTAAACACAAAATTCAGTGCTTACAGCATATGCATAGCATTTGTTATACGTTTACTACAGATACAATAATACTTTTGGAAGTTAAACAGTATTCTTTTTATGTATCTTAAGCATTCAGTTCAAAATGCACATTATACTAAACTTAAAGTCAGGCTATAAACCGAAAGGAATATAATGTTACAGCCATTTCCGAACGCCAGCGACATTTCCAAAGTAACCTTAATAGGCGCCGTGCAATAACATATGACAGCAAGAGCAACAGCAACATATGACTCCTTGGATTTAGCCTACATCTGTAATGCCCGCTCCTAAGTTAATAACCTAAATTGATAATAACACAATCTCCTGATATTTCATATTGCTGGTCACTATAATTGAGCCGCGACACGAGAAAACCAACAATGTGGTTGTGCGCCAAGCGCAGACTCAGATCAACCTGGACATCTGCCAAGTTCGACCAGACTCTTTATTAAGTGCCCAAAGGGTAGCTAAGGGTCTGAGCTACCTCCATGCGGACAGCGAAGATTCTGATCAGTCTGGGCGGATGCCCAGGCTGATCTGAGTCTGCGCTGGGCGCACAACCACATTGTTGGTTTTCTTGTGTCGCGGCTCAGTTGAGATTGCGTACATAAAGTTGAGCAATATACGTAGATGGAATCAATCAATGCTCGGTGAATTATAGATTTTGTGTATCAGCTATGAGATTATCTGACACAAAGACAGATGAGTGGCGACTGAGATGCATTTCCTATAGGAACTACCATGATAACTGCATGAGTTGGGACACTTAAACAGTTATTGGTATATACCTAATGAGACTTTACTACAGAAAGCAGCCGTGTTGTAATCGACAGCATTTTACGTTGGTTTCCTTCTATTTTCAATTGTCGAAATGCGACAGAATCGCTGACACAGGGCTTCAACACTGTTAAAACACGGGTGTGCCAGGGTTTAAACACCATTAAAGCCCGCTTTTGTGTTGTCTGCAGAGTTCTGGAATCAAGATGGCGTCCGTAAGAAGGTATATAACAATGACGATAAAGCATTCTCTTCCTGTGTTTTAACGTTTGCCCAAGCCCTCGTGTATTAACATGTTGCAGCCCTCACCGCTGCGCGGTACGGGCTGCCACACGTTAATACACTCGGGCTTGGCAAACGTTAAAACACGTAAAAGAATGTTTTATCCTTTTAATATATACTGAGCTTGCTGAACTTCGCCAACGTAAGCGGTAGGGTGTTAGTAGAATTCATATACATATAGTATTTCCCTGTAAAGTGTCATTGTCGTTAATTACCCCGGTACTGAGAACAAAATACCTCTTCCAGTTTTGAAAATATAGTGGTGTAAAGTTTACATTTTTTATATGGTCATTTCAGTGAAAAATGCAAATAACTGCATTCACAGCATTCATATGATAATTTTAATTTTAACTACTTTCTACTTTATTATTTTGATACAAGACTGCAAAATCAATAATGACAATTTTTGTGTGTGTAGCAATAAATAAAGGTAAATAAAGCCCCCATGCTTCTTCTTCTTTCTTCTGGATCAGATGTCCACTAACTTAAGTCTTGAATTGTAGCTTTTAACATAAAATCTTACTATATATGAGTCTCTCATCATCATGTATAATTGTGTGCGCCAGATTTCTGCAATCCACCTAAAGCAGTACAATATCTTTAACTCTGAAGCTTTGACCATATATGAAGTCCCAAATTATACTGAAGGCATTTTCTTTCATAGACTGATATTAAATGATATGTTCTAACTGAACTTAGCTCTGAACATCGTGTCAACGTCATCCTTGAGACAACACAGAAGACATTTGAGCCGCGACACGAGAAAACCAACAAAGTAGTTGTTGTTCCCAGCGCAGACTCAGATCAGCCTGGGCATTTGCCTAGTCTGATCAGATACTTTGCTAAGCGCTGAAAGGGTAGCTAAGGGTCTCATCTACGTCCATGCGGACAGCGAAGACTCTGATCAGACTAGGCGGATGCCCAGGCTGATCTGAGTCTGCGCTGTGCGCACAACCACTTTGATTTATTTCTGGTCTTGGAAGGCAAGTTTGTTCTGATACTTGTATTTGTCTAACCGAATCACCACTGTATTCGTCTTTAGATATGAAGAAATTGAGGTTATCTCCCGTATTGCAAAGCCATTGACATTCAGTGTTTTTGCAAGAACTGTTAAATGATATGTTGCAAATAAAGTACTTATTATATCTTTTTTCAATTAGCTGCTTATATCTAAACTTATCGTACCTTACTTTCTTTATCCTACCTTATCTGAGCCTAGCTTATTGTAGCTTATCTTACTAATGTATTTTACCTGCGGTCGTCTTACCTTAAGTTACCTTATTATATGTTTTATTAAACATCTAATTAATTGAATCACATTTAATGTTGAACGAACCCGTAACTGTACACATTCTTGATACGGTGCATCTTTTTACCAGTCCATATTATTCATACCGATGTCGAAGCAGACATGCGTGATAATAGGATTCGTCTCGACGAAACCCCGCAGCTTGTGCATGTGAAAAAGAGAACTAAATTATTTGAGAATAAATTATAGGACTAAGAAGATCACTCTTTTTCATTGCATGAATTTCAGATAGCATCTCACTTATTATTCGAGCGGAGCATGGCAAACAGTATTTGACCTCGCAAATACCAATGACGTCATAATTGTGATACCGTGGCAACTGTGAAAGTACGAAATGTTGTGCTTAGTACCCACTAGTAGAAGCAACCATGTAGAATTTTCCCTTTCCTCTTCTACAGATAGTTATCCGAATAAGGTCTGTTCAGATACAGGCTATTGATCACAAAGAAGTTGCGTATCATTTGATTATATGGTCTTTACAAGGTTGACCCCTAACATTTAATCCAATAAATATTCCTTGGATTGCTTTCATAAGAAACTAGGGTCATTTATCATGTTGTCAATATATCTGACTGCTACATTGTCAAAGGATGAAACCGTTCTCTCAGTGGGATCTACTATACAAGCTTAGTGGCGCAATTTCGGCAAGCTATTGATATAAAATACGGTCAACACTCGATATCTGAAGTCAAACGGTTAATATATATATTAAGTAGCTTTCCCAGAAACTTTTCCTTGAGATAATAGAGGTCTCAGGTATCCGGAGCTGAAATGTAAACAACAAAAGGAAATGTGTCCAAACTATGATTTTGATATATGAGGTAACTTTGAGATATTAGTGGTTGAGATGACAGAGTCAACTGTTTAAATATTCATAACGACGTTACTCTGGCCTAGATATGACCTGGATATGACATGTATCTTCTTTGTTATAAATTCCGCCGATGATTTTTATTCTTTTTCTCACTTTAAATCCAATTGATAAAATCTAACTAATTACAAATAGACCAAGTAAACAATAATGTTTAAGAGTTTTATTTATATTTTGCCACTTAGAAGTTTCGAAGACGTTTTATCATTGCATTTCAGGAGCCCCGCAAGCCCAGAAGGTTAAGCGTTGGCCTGCTTATCTGGCGACACCCGCTGGAGGCGAAAATCTTTGCAACCGTAAAATTGATTCTTTTGCCCACAGCCTTTCATTTTCAGCCTCCTATCGCCCTGTTATATCTGAAATACTGTTTAAAAGGACGTAAACTAACATTTCATCCCTGGCATTTCAGCTGTGAAACCCAAGAGAAGAAAATCAGTTAATACACGCAATTGCTAACTTGTTCATCAAAAGTTTTAGCTTTTACACAACTCTAAACGGGTCCAGCCTACCAGCAATTTAAAACCGGTTCCATATGATCTGGACATGGCAAAAAAGTGCGTTCGACAAAAATCTTATTATTTTCTCAGTGAACTTATATAAAATACAAAAAAAACACAAATATCTATACGGTAATATATCAAATTTGCGACAGGCGAGACGTTTCATTATATAAATCCTTAGACGTCCTCTAAAGTATGACTTGAAATTAATACTGTAGATTAGGTTCAGCTAGCCAATTCTTCTTTGACAAAAGCAATGTTCTTAGACGTAGAAAAGTTTTCTCCTGGCATCAGAACAAATCTACCGTACTGACTCTAAGTATTTCGTCCGAAATTCTTCTTCAAAAAGTGTAGACCCAGTTCAGACTGCTCCTTTTGGAGCAGTCTGATCTAAGTCTATACTGTTTGCAATTCTCCTTGCATTGTTTTGGCACATCGCCAGATATGAAAAGTCAACAGGTTATATTTTAAAAGAATTACGGTAGCCATTTTAGATGTTGCAATTCTAGAGGGTTAACGGTATTTTCTTTGAATTCTATGGCTAAATCAATGAGGCGGCCAAGATAGTATCAAACTTGATTGCTTATCTCCCGGCGGCTTTGTGAAACTTTATCGATCTCGTTTCAAGAAAATACAACGTAATAGGGAAATGAGATAATAAAAAACACAAAAATAGGCAAAATAATAAGCAAAAATACTTAAGATAGCGCAAAACTTTTTTTTTTTTCATTTTTACCTTTGTCGATGATTGATAAATTTCAGGTGAGAAAGATTGCGCTGCTACTGCTATGGGTGGTTGTTGGTTTAAATTACCATTGTCAGCACAAAATATTCGAACTGAGTTGATGAACGAACACTGTAAGACTATATAGGATTGCTGTCAACAGAGTCTACCATGTGTTCCTTTTTTGTTTATACCTTGTAAAACGCCCGAAAATGAAAACAGGATCTATCAAAAAGAAAGACATACTTTCCTATGTATTTTCAATGTACATTTAATTTTAATTTGTGGCTTTTCTTGTGTGAACAAATTCCTTTAGGCGAGTGGATACAGGTTAAAAGACAAAAACTCAACCTTTTTTTCCTTTTTGTCTCCCTTATTGTTGGGGTAGACACCTATAAAGGAGGCAATTTATTGTCCAGGGGCCGTATTTATAAAACGTCTTTTTAAGGCTGTTCCTCCAGAGCACATTTCGTAGTTGTAGAGAATCTCCTTCATAGAAATTAAGCCCTAGCAACAGCATAGCGACCACTTTAGTCGTTTTATAAATACGGCCCAGGCAAGCAACCCAGAGGTCACAAAAGCTGTAACTCTTTGAAAAATATATATATGGATCTTAAAATCGTCATTGATTGTTCTTAGTGGATTCAACATTTGCCCGAAGGCTTTTCCAGCAAGACACCGGCCCAATTTATGATCTTTTAACTTGCCAAAGAATTTACGTCACATGAGACAAGAATAATGCTATGACGAACATGAAAAATCAGATTATGCATCACATTAAATTTCCAAGATTGTATCAGACGGCCATTTCTTGAATAAACACGCTCTAAAACACCCAGTGCCAAGTTTTAGTCGAGACTTTGAACGTCATACCGTATAACTGCTAAGTATTGGGCATGCCTTGGGCAAACAGCGAAGATTCGGATAAGACAATCAGTCTAATTAGGGTCTGCACTGTTCAACATTCAAGCAACATGATTCTATACAAAGTAAAAAGATAGGCAATGATCAGGAATTTATACAATCAAATCCCACATCCCGCTCTCAAAACCAATGGGGAAAGGAGCACACACACACGGAAAAATTGACACAAGTTCACGAAGACATGCACGATAAACCGAATGAGCAGCTCTTTCCCCAACAGATGGTCATTCAGCTACCCTAATCAAAAACAGCATCAACATCTATTTTTATCTATAGAAGAATATGTTTTAATCTGATTCATCGTTGTTTCAACCTTGTGTGTCGGCTGGATTAATAATGGAAACGTTCTATGCAAAAGAAAGAGCGGATCGACCGTTTTAGGTGTCCAAATACACAGAGTTGCCACAACATTGATCAACAGTAATGCTTTAGCTGCGTTTATTTATTTGTTTAAAATATCTGACTGTCTCCTTAAGCATGTTAAGAGTCCCACAAAAGCGATCGAATCGTATTTGGATTCTGTAATGGAAATATTTAAATAATATGTCTAGCTGTCTTGCTAGCGTATCAATTACGATATTTTAAAGTTATAAAATGCTCCAGAGATAATTCTAAATAAACGCTTGTAAAGTCATATTAATATTCTGCAGTTGCCGTTAACTTAAAATAGATATGCAGACACGGAAGTTCCGGCCTATACAAAGCCTCTATAGCCATGAGTGCATGGATGTGAGTACACATATGGCAAAATCTGGGATTATTCCTATTGTATTTCTACAAAGATATTCACAGAGTAAAATACATATAGCTGGAAATTTAAAGCATCACTTCTGTCAACGTATATGATTTCGGTTTTAGAGACGTTCTCAGTTAAGCTGGGCCATTAGCTATTATTTTTGTCCTTCGTATTACGTTTCTTTAAATTACAAAATAACGGTCCTGTTTACCCTCTGACAAGTAGCCGTCTGTCTAGAGAAGTAGATAAAAGTACCAAGACATGTATGCGTTTTGTTAGACATTTTTAACACTGGTTCAAATAATGATACCCTGGTTTAAAAGGCGACGTTTTTAAATGTCGCAATATTGCCGATGTATAGATATGAACGCCGCACGGCTAAAAAAGATAAACCACTGCTTAAAATCGAGTTCCATTATTAAATTCAGGCGATTTCTTATATATTTCCCCGCTTAAACAATATCTAAAGGGTAGTTTTTGCTACGAAATGAGACTGGGAACTAATGTCGCAAATTATATGTAACCTACGTCACGGCGCTGAATTCGTGATACATGTATTAACTAAAATGGCCCAGCATCATAAAACTTACAAGATCACACGAAGAAATATATGTTCCTTAATAGTTTATATCATTCGTGCAGATTTGGTCCATTTTGTATATTTTACTCGACTTCAAAGTACATTACCCCAGCATTTTTCTTTAAGAATGTAACCTTACGTCACGGGCTTTTCTTAAAACTGAGCAAAGCAATCGCTCTGAAACTCATGTGCAAAATCCTGCCTAGTAACAGCTACAAGATGGTGTGCTTAGATTTCATGCACTGAAATATTAAATGGTATAAAAACGTTAAAAAGTGTGTACTGTAACCTACGTCACACGTAACCTACGTCACAACGTCACTAAGATCACGTTATGAAAGCGTTGACGTCATTTGATTAAGCAGCGCTTCATAGAAAACCCCTTTCTTCCAGAAAAGCAAAGAAAAACATTTTATATTGAAACCAGCCAAAATAATCAAATGTCAGTAGATTGGTAAAAGTGCAATGCTACGCATGTCAAAGAAATCGTATGCGACATCGTTCTTCAACGTATCTAAATAACGTCATAAAATACGCCATTTTTAATTGTTAGGGTATGTCTCTAAACACGGTTGGTATTCCATAATCTTTAAGTATTATCTGAAAATATGTTAAAGCTTTGAAGCAGATATCATGAGCATTATGGTCGTGATTTTTTCTTGAATTCTGGCATGGTTGTATATATGGCCATTTTTGTCCGCGAATGGCCCAGCTTAACTGAGAACGTCTCTTTACCGCCTTTTGTCAAAGACTACAGCAAGAAGAATATGTCTTTCCTTTAAACTAGGAAGAAACAAGCTACATTTTGTTTCTGACATACTTTAAGGTTACCTCTAGTTTAATGCGCATAAATCGTTGCTCAACTTTTGCTTTTGCTCTGGTCTTGTACAATGTTTCACATGTTCGAACTAGCAAACTAAACTTTAACTGCGGACTTGCGTATATTGTAAACAAAAGGACTTTGAGATTGATGGAAATTTCAGTGTGTGCAACAAAAATGGGTCGAAATAGCGACCTATTATCGTATTTAACCGATTCTGTAGTCTGGCTACAGACCCTATGTTCAATATATCTCCTGCAAAGGAACATGACCACCAGAGTAATATACAGATTCGACTGTAGCCAGGCTACCGATTCTGTGGCATCCTTCGCTAAGTTTGTAAATAAGAAGCTAGGGAAAAGGTAACAGCACTTTGTTTATTTATTTATTCACAATTTCATGGCAACATATATATAAAAGTACATACACGAGCCAATGGATTGGACGTAGGCACTGCCTATATTTGTCCTCTCCAGTTGGTGTAGCAATACAGATACATATATTTGATGACATAAATATTAAGGTGCTATACAAGAATTCTGTGACTAAAGTGTACATACATATAAACGTAGAAGTAGTTGATATAAACAGGAATATAACAACATTTTAACTAGAAGTAATACCAATGTTTGTCTAACTACCTACATAGACCTATACGAGTTTGAAAATCCAACCCATTGGGCACACAACGCTGAATCAACACCTAACAAACGTTGGTTCAACGTCGTGACGCTGAATCACCGCCGATCCAATGTCGATTCAACGCCGCGTGCCCGCTGGGAAGGCTGACAGCTTCAGTATTCCTGCGGGCATGAGACGCAGAAAACAGCACTTTGTAGTGGCTTATAAACAGATATATTAAAAAGGTAAAAAAAAAGGTAAGAAATGATCCAATTCCCTGATTTTAGGTTAAATGGGTATACCTCTATGTTTCATTTTTAGGGGTAAACTTTCATGACTCCCTGTTTGCTTACCTGGAGAGCGAGGCCTAAGAATGTGTTCCTTCCAGAGCAATTCGCTCCAGAATGAACACATTCTTGGGCTCTGCTTTCCTTTAACAGTTGAACCCATGGAGTGTCAGAGTAATTTTCCTGAATGTATATAGAGAATACCATGTTAGTGTCTTTGATATCAAGTTTATCAGGCGAGACCAGAAACAGCGTAGGAATGGCGAGGCTTGCCGAGCCAGTTCGACGTGTTTCTGGTCGAGCCTGATAAACTTGATATCAAAAGACTCTTACGTGGTTTTCTATTTATCATGCATTATTAGAAGATTTTACGGCGTAAAGAGCGGCAACCAAGTGATAAGCAAACGCAGTTTTGTTAGAACTTGCTTACGTCGCGAATGCGTTATGACGAAAGTCGGTGACGTTATTTAACCAATCGAACGCTGATATCACAGCCAACGTCATTGTGTAGCCAATCGTCTTCTGAGATCGCTTCTTAAGGCTGACCTGATAACATTCGCGCAAGCGCAGTTTACAGTGACATGATATCACATCATGTTATCATACCCCTGTTATCAGGTGAATTTTGCAGCAGATGCATGATAAATTCATTTACTTTAACACGCTGTTCTTCTTTAAAACACCCAGCATATGCAACTGAAAGAATAGTAAGGACTCTTGGTAATACGGTTATTAGACAACTATAAATGATGAATCCAAGGAAAATGCACAAGTAAACCTCGAAATTACACTGGACCCGTGTATCAATGCGACCAGCCCCGAAAGTCAACCAAAATAGATAAACAACTAAAGCATATTTAAGCTCTTCCACAAAAAAGAAATAAATGAATAAATAAAAAAGACAGAAAGCAAAATAGACAAGTATAATAATTATTGAGCTGCGACACGATAACACCAACAAAGTGCCATATGCGCCCTTTGAAGACTCAGACCAGCCTGGGAATCCGCCCAGTCTGTTAAGAGTCTTCGTTGTCCGCATGGAGGTAGCTTAGATCCTTAGCTACCCTTTAAGCGCAAAGCAAAGACTCCGATACGACTGGGCAGCTGCCCAGGCAGATCTGAGTATTCGCTGGACGCTCATGACACATTGTAATTTTTGTAGGTCGCGGCTCAATTGACTCAAATTACTTGCTGATCAATGATGGTTCTGATCATATAAACTCTGCCGATCAGGCGCCAACCGTCTATAGCAGTTCGCATTGACTTTGGTTTTGCATTTACACCCACCAACAATGTATGATCATTTGTTTTCCTAATAATATACCATTATTTGTATAAAAAAGGGTCTTCTTAAGACATATTTGGAAGTTGTGCTTGAAATTATCCAATTCATTTGTCAGATTCTACGATTTGACGTAAAACGGTCATAATGATAACGCCGTCACTCTTTTTGACAACTAATGCGTAACGTAATTTTACAGCCTGCGCTTGCAGAGTCGATCAATCTTATCTCTGCCGCGGTCATCAATCAATATTTACATTCAAGGTGTATTTACTGAAAAGCCCTATAGTAAACCATTGGAACTTAATGTAGTTTACATTCCAATAATTACATTGAGACACGCGACGTCTATGACGTCAAAATAAACAATGATTTTCAACAATCTGATTGGACGTCAGCGACATCATGACGTCATGCATGCTGTTCAGCTGTTAGCAGAAAAACTGCGTGAACATGTTTCACTGCTTCAATTTTAGCGCTTATAGAAGATTTTTCATGAAAGATTTGATTGAAACGAATGTAAATATAAGCAATGAATTTGATTTTTCTGTTGTTTATCGAAGGGTAAACTACATTGGGTCACTAGCAAAGTTTACATGAACCCCTTCGGGGTTCATTCACTTTGCACGTGACCCAATGTAGTTTACACTTCGATACACCTCAGAAAAATGAAATTCATTCCTTAATAAACTGAGGGCCACATCTGTCAGAAAACAGTATTGTTTTTCTTTTACTTTGTCTGCACTAATTCCAGCCAAAATGATTCTCTGTTTATCGTGCGACAGGCAGTCGACTGGAAGAAAGCAGAAACATTTATTGTTCACTTGTTAAGTCTTTGACCTATACACGGTAGGGAAACAAGATCCGTGGTACCTACCACTTGTGCACTTCGTCATTAGCTTGTGTTCTGCTTCGGAGAGAACATATCTCCGATATACAAGTAAATTCTTTTTATTGATGTGGTTTGCCGAACGAACAGTTGTGGCAGCTATTGCATCATATGCGGCTTTAAGTCCGATATGCGTCGATGTTGTCTTTTTATAGCGTGTTTCTGTCGTTTTTGAGATCATTCCTAAAATTTTACCGAAAAAAGTTATGGTCCCTTCCACGGACGACAATGGTTTTGCACAGAAATTTCGGTTTTATTTTCAAGAAGAGACACTTTAGTACCAAAAGGGGGGTGCCTTTAAGGCCCTTTTTCTGCCCAAGAGCAAAATGTTTTATTTTCAGCTGATGATTAGACTATAGTGTCCCCTATACTGAATCAATAGTGGTTAAGCTCCGTAAGCCCTACTTTTGGAATAATGGGATTATTAAAGTGGGTGGGGTAAATCAACATGAACCAGGGGTGACATATTTTAAGCTATATTTCTCCTTCAAATTTAATGGCATTCATAAATACCTTCCTTTATAAGTTGAAGTAATGTCTTTGGTGACATCTTTTCTCATATTCTATCTTTTAAAATAAAATCTTATGTCTGCAGAATTTCATTTAGAGACACTGTCAATTTTCATTAATTTTGGTACTCTGAATTCAATATATTCTACCATATCTCTAGAACCAATGGATGACTTCTTACCAAACTTACATGGGCTCGCCGTTGGGAGAGTGTAAACTGTTGATTAAATTTTGGTGACCTTGACCTTTGTTTCAAGGTCACAGTAAGACTTATAATGTCAATTTTAAGTCAAGTTTTGGTCATTGTCTACACAGCAGCTCCTGAATTGATATGGAATTGTTCCCAAAGTGGCCTAAATTAAACATTATGAGGAGTTAGAGCTCCAGTTATGATTAAATGGCCATGACATCATGATTAAATGGCCATGACATCATCTTCAAGGTCAAGGTCATGGCTAGACTAAACAGAGTTTAATCATAGATTTCATCAATCAGGTGGCAGAAATGTACCAAATCTGAGTGTTTTCTTTTGAAAATCAATGTTTAATGTGCACAGAATGACCTTGACCTTGGTCTGAAGGTCAGTATTAGCCAAACATGATGAAACAGAATTGCGTTAAACATAAAGGTTATAGAAAAGTCTATTGTAAAATAATGAACTTCTGAATGTATCGGTGACCTTCAGATCAAGGTCAAGGTCATTTTATGCATATTAAGCATTGAATTACAAATAGAAACATACATATTTGTTAAATTTCTGCTTTCTAGCTGGAAGAGGTCTTTGGTCAAACTCTGTCTAGTCTAACCTTGACCTTGACCTTGAATCATGATGTCATGGCCATTTGATCATAACTAGTGCTCTAACTCCTCATAATGTTTAATTTAGGCCACTTTAGTCATGATTTCATGTCAGTTTAGGAGCTACTGTGTAGACAATGGCCAACACTTGACTTAAAATTGACATTAAAAGTCTTACTGTGACCTTGAAACAAAGGTCAAGGTCACCAAAATTTAATCAACAGTTTGCACTCTCCCAAGAGTGAACCCATGTTAGTTTGGTAAGAAGTCATCCATTGGTTCTAGAGATATGGTAGAATATATTGAATTCAGAGTACCAAAATTAATGAAAATTGACAGTGTCTCTAAAAGAAATTCTGCAGACATAAGATTTTATTTTAAAAGACAGAATTTGAGAAATGATGTCACCAAAGACATTACTTCAACTTATAAAGGAAGGTATTTATGAATGCCATTAAATTTGAAGGAGAAATATAGCTTATAATATGACACCCCTGGTTCATGCTGATTTACCCCACCCACTTTAATAACCCCATTATTCCAAAAGTAGGGCTTACGGAGCTTAACCACTATTGATTCCGTATAGCGGACACTATAGTCTAATCATCAGCTGAAAA
Source organism: Ctena decussata (assembly GCA_963989385.1). NCBI lineage: Eukaryota > Metazoa > Mollusca > Bivalvia > Lucinida > Lucinidae > Ctena > Ctena decussata. Next base: position 4,210,417 of record OZ022501.1, on the reverse strand, counting down.
TAAAACATTTTGCTCTTGGGCAGAAAAAGGGCCTTGTAGGCACCTCCCCTTTGCTATGGTAAAAATAAGAGTTTTAATCCACTTACTTTTTCCCCAGTTTTATTGATTCTGTTTGGCTAATTTTGCAATGACAAGCCATATTTACATGCTGGTAGCTACCACGGTCGAAATGTCGACAAGTAAATCATGGTAGCTTCCACGGACACAACGTTATAGGTTAGACCATCCTACTTGCCAGCTGTCTTGGTTTGATTTAAATATGCCATTGACGTGTAAGTGCCACAGACTCATCAGATAATTAAATGTGTGGCCTATGCATTTTAGGAATTGCTGTTTTGGTTTTATATGTGTTTATTCCTGTACAAGTTTATTTGCAAATAGATTTTTGTTTTCAGATTATTTTAATTTCTTTCACTTCTTTCTCCACTGTTTTCCCACCCACTCCATTCTCAATTCATCATTTCTTTCAATGCGGTAAATAAAATAAGTGTCGTATTCATAGAAATGTTAACTTTCCCTTCGGGCTTTTAATTTGAGCCGCGACGCGACAAAACCAACAATGTGGTTGTGCGCCCAGAGCAGACTCAAATCAGCCTGGATATCCGCCCTGTTTGACCAGACTGTTCGTTTAGTGCTCAAAGGGTAGCTAAGGGTCTAAACTACCGCCATGCGGACAGTGAAGACTCTGATCAGACTGGGCGGATGCCCAGGCTGATCTGAGTCTGCGCTGGGCGCACAACCACATTGTTGGTTTTGTCGTGTCGCTGCTCATTTTTATTTCCATGGATGTCATGACGAAGGTCTTGCTAGTTGTCTTATGGAATGACGGCAGTCATAAGTGTTTTATTTGAGCGTATTACACATAGAAATTTGAAAGGTGACGAAGAATGAGTAATGATCAGTAATGATACTTACTTGTAATGATGCTTTTTTAACAAAAATACTTATTTTGTTAGGTTAAGCATTGCAATAGTTTCTCGTAAAACGAATGGCTAAAGTTTCGAAACGTTATTTCATTTTAATTTCTAAAATTTGAATTATAAAAAAAAAGTAATTCTGAATAGGAGATTGTATGGGCAAGTAGTCCAAAATAGGACAGTAAGAGATAAGAGTTACTCCTCAGTTGATACAGATTAATTGACATCATCGTGATGCTGCTGACTACCTAAGATCAGGTCACCGACTTAGAATTGTATTTAATATTTGCATAAGAATCCAAAATTCTTTGGTAGAAACTTTTTATATGTCACTTAGTTTACTCCTAGCTTGGTACAAGCTTGTTGAAGTAATCTGGATGCTGCTGCTGATAAAACATAAAGGTCACAGACTTACGAATTTGTTTTATGTTGCATTAAAGACTTGCATTAAGTTTTGTTTAATGTTACAAATATCTCCGAAGTTCTTAAATAGAACAGTTTGGCTAGGTCTACTACCGGGACGGATTATCTGTCTGTCTGTGCGGTACATTAAATTTCTTGAGTTTATTTCATTAGGGTGGTGGTTCTGGCCGGGGGTATGCGTGAGCTGCTGAAAAAGCTGTCATAAAATATCAGAGTAGATTCTTCGGAACTGATTTCATATTAATTTTGTACAATATGCTAATTTTGAAGAATGGCATTGAAGCATGTCAGTGATGCCGCCCCTAAGCCGTACTGGTCTTCTCTGTGTACGTTTTGACAACAGCTGGAAGCCGCCATTTTGAAAGTGAACAAATACATTGCAAGAATTTACTTTCCGGGAATAAGAACATTTTTAAATCTCTCATGGACAAATCTGATTACGAGAAATACCAGGTAAAATGAGTTAGCAACTTTATATCGTTTAAGCATAAACTTTGTAAAAAAATCTGCTAAAGTTGCTGAAAAAATAGGGTAGTTTCTTTATATTATTTATTCAAATTTTCTTCACTGAACTTGAGAGAAAATCCGTCGGTTTTACATGATGCACAGGATTTCTTATGGCGGAAAAGCTGGAGGAGAACCTGAAGCAGAAGACCTTTTCACTTGGCTGACCCATTCCTACAGCATGGTTTATAAAGCCGTCATAAATATGCATCACCCATTTTGAAACACATTGTCCGTGGAAACTACCACCATTTCTGCATTGAACTTTTGTCCGTGGTAGCTACCACGCTGTAAAAATATCACTTTTATGGCTAATAAATGGCTATTAATTAGGTAGACACAGACAAATATTGGTAAATATGAATATAAATTTAATCCATAGCGGTACCTGATTCCAAAGTATGTTTTTACGGGCATGAAATAGGGTTTTACGCTCAAAATCTTTGCGATCCGTGGTAGGGCCCTTCTGATTTATCGGTATAATTTCTTGAATGCTCTACAAAACCACAAAACATTGTAACAAAATTTAGGTAATGACGAAAACTGAATACAGACCGCTTATGATAGTATGCATGCTAAAGTTGGCCGTTGGGTAATATTCAAATAACGAAATCAATTTACCTGTTTGCCGAATAATTGGCTCCTTCGATAACTAGCAAGAAATTGATGACGTTAGCAAATGTTGGGTAGTTTAATAGCTACCACGGACTTCGTTTCCCTACCGTGTATATACATCCTAAGCATTACTATGTGGTTTATTTGGGCACAGGATGGCGATAGATTGTTATTTTTACACCTTTTGATTTACTGGGTCCTTACACATGAATCACCTCTGTCGATCCATGATAGCGAAGTTAATAATCATCTATCATTTTATCAATTAATTGAATGAGCTTCTGTGGGCAACACTTGGTCGCATCCGAGAGAACCGGATCCAATTCGATATGTATAAGTGATTTTTTTAACGTTTATGGTCTGCGATTTTTGTCGTGTTAACTGCCTAAATAAATTAAACCTATTATTATTGTAAAATTTGTTGGTTTTCACTATAATTGTAGCAAATTTGTTTCGTTAGTTTTTTCTGTTTATTTTCTTCTTTTTCCCCTTTCTGTCTTTCATTGTTTTGTTGATTTAAAGTTTTAAGAGGTGAAATGTCGATAGTTTCAGTTCTTTTGGTTTTCAAGATTTTTTCCTTTAATATTTGAAGAAACTGACCAAAGAACAAGTTTAGTCTTCTTAACGCTTTACAGAAAGCCTGGACTATGATCTGGTATAACTCATCTCCAGTTCATTAATTTACAGTAGGGTCGAGTCTGGTAATTTCGTACGGCGGGTAAGTTCGGACATGCCACTGCAAAAAGTAAAAATCCAAATGAGACGGCTCATATTGAGCTGTCTCATCAGGATTTTCACTGTTTGCCAAGTAAATTTTGTTCTAATTCCAAACAACTGTCATATAAAGGAAACTATGTCACTGTCCGAAATTACATGCTGTCAGAATTTACCTGACTTGACCCTGACTTAACTGGACATTCAACGTTTTGCCATTCAATACACCTATGTTTTGAGAAAAAAAAATAAAACAAGGGATGGGCATTTCATATTGGCAACGCATTTCGCCAATTCATTATTAGCCTCGATATGATCGAAATGAATGAGTACAGTGTCAGGTGACGCAACTCTGCCATTTTCAGTTCTACCTCTAGTTTCACAGGAGTGAACTCTTGCAGGAAAATGTTTGTTCCCATTAGATAATTGTTTTCTTTATAAGGAGGGCGCCATCGTGCAGCGAATCAAGCAGGGAATTATAACGGTTGCTAACCTTTAGATATATGGCGGAACATTATTGCACTGTGTTGATATACTTTAAAGTTGTCTTACGCCCCCCCTCCCCCCCCCCCCCCCCACACACACAGTAGTCTTTAGCTGACCGTTCCAAGGCGGTACTTCTGTTGCGGTTCCTTGATAATATATTGTGCTGTGTCCGCTTGTCTATGGTCTCTGGCGGTTTGGTCACCTGTATTGCTGCCCAATGTGTTTTTTGTTTTGTTTTGTAATTAAAAAAATTGTAGAAATAGATGTTGATGCTGTTATTGGGGTAGCTGAATGACCATCTGTTTGGGAAAGAGCTGCTCATTCGGTTTACTGTGCGTGTCTTTCGTACACTTATGTCAATTTCTGTGTGTATGTGCTTCTTTCCCTATTGGTTTTGAGAGCGGGATGTGGGATTTGATTGTATTAATTCCTGATCATTGCCTACTTTTTACTGTACGATATGAGTGAGCATCGAAGAGTCAAATCAGTACAAATATAATCGTAGCCAAAGTTCCTATGGTTTTATGAATTCGGTTTTATGATTTCGTACATAAGCCGCTTCTGCTAAATAACGACAGCTTCCAAAATGTTTTACAATAGGTACATGTAGGAGCTTACCATCAATATCATTTATTTATCTTATCATGATTTTCTTTTGAATTGCGTTTCGATGGGCATTGAGTTCGCAGTTAGTTTTTCAGTTATTTATAGTAACTCGGTTATTCTCCCCGTCCATGAATACACAGAGGGCCGGGGATGATCACCCCCTACATGTCATTAAATTATTGTAACTTTGTTTTCTCCTGTACTTTGGTGACTTTATGAAATGTTTCGTATGAAATGGTTCGTGATGAATTTAGAGGATCATATGCACTCCGAACACATTTTTATTAACTATTTATTTAACATTATTTCTTATAACTGTTTTGGGGATTGAGGGCATAAAACTAGTTTAAACTCCAGATCCCAGCTGTTCAAAACTTACGTAGTCATTATTTAACAAAATTTTCAGATGTATTTTACGCAAAAACATTACTTTTTTTGCCAAATAAATGTTAGTACTTTTGCAGCTGATAACAATGTTTTATCAAAAATATTACCACAATTGATTGTATGAGTACTGTAAGACATAAGCTAACATTGCTTTAAAGAACTCGGTCTTGTAGTTATACTACTTACATTAAATATATTTATTTCTCTTTTTTGCATAACATATGTATATTATAACAGACAAAATTTACTAGGATTTCAACGAAAGCAACTTTCTTATTTAGTTCTTCTCCTCTGAGAAGAAGTTTTGCTACATACCGGTCCAAGGTGTTTTTTTTCTGTTCCAGTTCCGCTTTGTAAGACTTATTGTGACTGTAATCTTCTATATGATGTTTCATTCTGTTGCTTGTGTTTCCTATTTCTGCTGTCGATGTCTCAGTTGGGTTGGGATTTTGTTTTATTGCACCTTCTTGTTGGGTTCCACGTCTACATATCAAAATATTTCGGATCTGTCGATATTTATACAATTGATGAGTTCGGATATGATTGTGATACTTTAACCGCTCTGCTGTTATCATGACTCCATCCACATATCTAGGTATATCTATATTCGAGAGGATACATAGATTATAAGTGCGTAATCTAAGTACGTGGCGGGAGCGTGGGGGGGGGGGGGGGGAGGATTGCAAGCGTTCTGATAATGTATTTGTTGCAATCGCAATCTACACTTGAATTGCTTTGACATTTAGATTGTTCTCTTGTATGTGCAGTTGAATTTGCCGACTACATCCAGTCAACTTACAGTGGTGCCCGGAGCGATACCATTACGTAACCCCGATATGTATTCAAAGTTGCATTCCCCTATTCTATTCTGTTCTATCCCATAACCTTACTATGTCGTTGAGGCACCACAGATGACTTCGAAACAATCCCTTTCCACCTTGTCCTGTTTTCAGCTGCCCTAGTTGAGCTGGCGAAATCCATCCCTGTCCACTCTTTAATATTGTCTTCCCACCTCTTCTTCTGTCTATCTCTTCTTCATTTTCCTTTCACTGTGCCCTGTAGAATCGTCTTTGCTAGACCAGAAGACCTTGAGACGTGGCCAATTCACCTTAGTTTCAGTTTCTTGACCAGCGCCAGGAGTTCATCATATTCTCCAATGGCTGCTTCGATCTTTCTGCGAACCTCCTCATTGGTTATATGGTCCTTGTACGTAATGTTCAGTAACCTTCGGTAGCATCTCATCTCAACGACCTGCGTTCTTTTCGCTGACTCTGATGTGAATGTCCACGATTCACAGGCTTACAGAAATATGGAAATAACAAGGGAGCGCATAAGTTTCACCTTTGATCCAAGAGATATGTTGTTATCTCTCCAAAATTGTTTCAGCTTGGTAAGAGCTGAATTGGCTTGTGCAATCCTTGAGAGAACCTTCTGTTTTGAGCCAGCATCTGAGACAACTGCTTCAAGGTGTTTGAAACTTGTTACGGTACCCAGTTTCTGCCATTTTACCCTGATCTCCCTCTGGATGCCATTTGTGCTGTTTGTTATCAGTTTGGTTTCCTCAGGACTGATCTCCATCTTATACCTTGTGTTGGTTTGGTCGAGACTTTCAATTAGGGCTTCTAGTTCCTGCTCTTTCTCAGCTTGAGCGTCTATGTCATCGGCAAACTGCAAATTGGTAATGATTCTGCCGCCTATGCTAACCTTTCCGTCATGTTCTTCCAGAGCATCAGACAAGATCCGTTCGAGAGGAGTGTTGAAGAGAGAGGATGACAGAAGACATCCTTGTCTTACTCTAGCTATTGTTCTTAACCATTCTCCTGTGGTGCCATTCATCAGGACTGCACTTGTAGCCTTGTCGTATAGCTGCTCGATGGTGCGAACTAGATTTGCACTGAATTGTTCTTCCGCATGGTGGCCCATAAGGTTGCATGCCATACAATTTCAAAGGCTTTTTTGACATGGTACAGATTCTGCTAATGTTGGAGATCCTTTTTACACAGAATTCTAAGATTGAAGATCTGTTCTGTGGTGCTCCTTCCTGCTCAGAACCCAGCCTGTTCCTCAGCGATTATCTCATCGGCTTGTGGTTTAAGCCTGTTCGAGATGACTTTCAGCATGACTTTGCTCGAATGACTGATGAGGCTGATGGTTTTGTAGTTCTGGCAGAACTGTAGGTTGCCCTTTTTAGGGAGTATGATAATCAGTGATTGAGTCCATGGGGTAGGCCGTTCTCCCGTTCTCCAGATCCTGTTACAGATATAAGTTAAAACATCAATCATGGTCTCCATGCCAACTTGAACAAGTTCTATTCGTATATTATCAACTCCGGCAGACTTCCCCTTCTTTAGTGCTGCTACTGCGATCTCAGCTTCCTCACGAAGGATCGGTTGTTGGTCTTCATCTGGGGGCTGATTGCAGTTCAGAACCGCATTGTCACCGTAAGTCTCATGGTTGTATAGTTCTGAGCAATATTCTGTCCTTCAGCTGATAATCTCTTGTTCCTGTGTAAGGCATTTCCCAGACCTGTCCTGGATAGTTGCGGATCTACCCTGTTTCTCTGAAGTTAGATCCTTCACCACCTGACGTGCTTTTTTGCTGTTGATTTTGTTCAGGCCAGTTTCGATCTCCTCGCACTGACCAGCTATCCAGACCTCCTTCACTTTCTTCACTGCCTTCCAGAACAGATAAATATATTGTTTGTTATGGCAAATGATATGGATCAACATCCATGTATGTGCTCCAAAATTACTTGTTTTAGTGTGTGCGTTCCAAATAGAAGCACTCAATCACATGTTCTGTGTATGTACCACCCGGGTTTCATTTAGAGTAATAATTTAAAGTACAACGAAATAAACTAGTTAGATCAAACACATTTCGACGATTCTTCTTTGACATAAACAATGTTTTTCGGTATACTTTTTATTTCTATTGACATGAGAATGAATCTATTTTCTTTAATTTCTGTGGTAAAATCAATGAGACGACCAACCCAGAGAGTATTAATCTTGATTGCGTATCTCCCGATGGCTTTCTTGAACTATCGCATCATTCTATGAATTGGGACAAACAGGGATGAACAAACAGTACAGACCCAGCTCTTAATGCTCCTCAGCAGCATTCAGAGCTGGGTGTGCACTGTTTGCCATTCAGAAGCATTTCTTGAATATCATATCAGATAGTGAAGATCAATTTATCCACATTTGAAGATGGGAAATTCCATTACAGAGGCTGGTGAAGTTATAATTGTGACAGTCTGGTGCATAGAATTATCACGGCATATTGATCTGGGCTTAAGAAGATAGAATGCTGTTAAAATAAGATAATAAAAGAGGAATTTAATCAAAGATAACACTAACATGATGATTGGTTAATCTTCAGCATGAAACTGATAGGAGTATTGAGCGGTGTTAAGAATCTAGATAAGAAAAATCACGATTTGATCCAAACTGTGATCCTGCTTAACTGGTATATATTCTGAGATTTATAGTTTATAGTAGCAAATTTCGAAACGGCCGGTCGAGCTGTTTTGAATAAAAAGAAAAACGTCAGAATCCAGTAGTGATATGTTCAAACAAGAACCTTATGTATAATTTCTTAGTTTCATACTTTTTACTGCGAAAGCTATTCTGGGAATGAATTTCCTTTTTTGGAAACTGATCGCTGTCACGCCGGCGAATCACTCAGAGACTGAATAAATCCTGAAGGGCTTAATGATGTTTGTGAAGGATTCGCCGACGTTTACATTTCGAAAAAGATCCTAAATAAGCATTTCCTTTCTTATTATTCAAACTTCTCCACCCTACAGTTGTTCTTTGGCTGCATTGTCCTCGTTTAACTACACTAGAGCGTTAAGGCCTACAACATTTGACAAAGTCAAAGACCTATTAATATTTCAAGCATAATTCCGTTTTAAATTGCACATTCTATTTGAAATAACAAACAGCCTTTTCTCATGTTTCCATTTTTAATCCGTTTCAATGTCTGAAAAGTCGGAAACATACAAAAATACTCAATGATTCAAACAAAAAAAACTGTCGAGGGGGCTCTCATTTTTTAAAACGTTTCCAGCTGATATTTTATAAGACGCTGATGCTACGTCATAAATACGTCATGCATGGTCTTGCTTTATTTGTCTCAAGACAAATTTTGTTCCTTAACCTGAATTTCAGTCAGAATTTTCAAAATTGTTCACTTGTTATGGAAAAAGATGAAATAATTTAGTCGGAGGAGAATGCCGCGTACTGATGCAAAGTCGCCAGGATTAATCGATGTTTAAACTCCTCTCTGCAGATTCTGTCGGCCAATTACCTGTTCGGAACCTGTTCAAAACTTCGATATAAGGTTGCCATTCACAGTTTCGCACTTTTAGCCGGGGACAAAAATGCTAATATTTGGGGGTAGGCTTGTATCTTGGGCTATAAATTCTTTTTGGCTCCTTATATGCAGGAAACTTTTCCTCCCTTTGAGTAAGCATGTGTCAGGAAAGTAAAATTGAAATCATTTCCAACCTTGAAAACCATCCAATCGCTGAGCGGCATGAATTCGAAACTATGGCTGCACTGATAAAGCACGAAATACAATTGCGAAAAAGATAGTGCTCATTTTCAATTAAGAATAGTAGAAAATCTAAACGGCTGGCAGGTATTCAGTTGCAGTTGACAGTGATCATCTGTAAGCCCTCTAGGTAAATCTGTAAGCTTTAGATGTCAACAATGGTTCTGCTCTTGAGTAGAGCATGGGTAATAATGCCATTTTTGAAGAAATTTTCTGGCCCCAAAAAGTGTGGGGGGGGGGGGGGTCATTTTCTCTGCAGCAATATTCATATAAGGACCTTATCAGGGGTTATAAATGGCTTATAAAGTGTATTTAGGCATATGAACAGCTCATTCAAAGAGAAGAAAGAATGATTTGTGCATTTAATCAGGCTGGAACGTCACTTTGTTTGGCTGACACTCTGTGGAGTCACCAAGCTATCCAAAAAACTGTGGAGTGCAACCATAAAGGGCCATCATGGATTTTCAGTTTTCTTTTGAGGCAGTTATAAAACTTGTTTTGGATTCCTCAACATTGACCGACTAATGAAACAAAATGGTTCACAGCATTGCGCGTTTCAGTGCCGCACAGTTGTGAACGCGCTACAGCTACGGCCCATTTCTTGAAAGCGACGCTTTTTCAGACTTCAAAAAAGGGTACAGTTTAAAATCAGCAATAATTTTGCCAGATTGCATCTCAGCACCCTTTCTTTCATTCTCTTTGATCAGAAACATGCTAAATTATAAATCTGAACCAAATTCTGCCTGGATTGAATAGAAAATCTATGCTTTAAGGTTGCCATTAACAGTTTCGCACTTTTGGCCGGGGACAAAAATGCTAATATTTGGGGGTAGGCTTGTATCTTGGGCTATAAATTCTTTTTGGCTCCTTATATGCAGGAAACTTTTCCTCCCTTTGAGTGAGCATGTGTCAGGAAAATAAAAACTGAAATTATTTCCAACCTTGAAAACCATCCAATCGCTGAGCGGCATGGATTCGAAACTATGGCTGCACTGATAAAGCACGAAATACAATTGCGAAAAAGATAGTGCTCATTTTCAATTAAGAATAGCAGAAAATCTAAACGGCTGGCAGGTATTCAGTTGCAGTTGACAGTGATCATCTGTAAGCCCTCTAGGTAAATCTGTAAGCTTTAGGTGTCAACAATGGTCCTGCTCTTGAGTAGAGCATGGGTAATAATGCCATTTTTGAAGAAATTTTCTGGCCCCAAAAAGTGGGTGGGGTGTCATTTTCTCTGCAACAATATTCATATAAGGACCTTATCAGGGGTTATAAATGGCTATAAGGTGTATTTAGGCATATGTACAGCTCATTCAAAGTGAAGAAAGAACGATTTATGCATTCAATCAGGCTGGAACGTCACTTTGTTTGGCTGACCCTTTATGGAGTCACCAAACTATCCAAAAAACTGTGGAGTGCAACCTAAATCCCGACGTGTGAAAACTGGGGCACTAGACGCCATGCGGGCATAATGGACACTGGAACCAACATGAGTCGAACCGCGGCAAGCCTGGCCAAAATAAGAAAATATAAGACACAGAACAACAATATATGGGCCGCGACACGATAAAACCTAGAAAGTGGCATATGTGACCAGCTTAGACTCAGATCAGCCTGGGCAGCCACCCAGACTGATCAGAGTATTCGCTTTGCGCTTCATGGGGAGCTAAGGGTCTAGGCTTGCTACTTGCAGACACCGAAGACTATGTTCAAATTGGGCGGGTGCCCAGGCTGTAATGAGTCTTGGATGAGTCTTCCAATTTTAAATTTTCAAGGGGTACATGTTATATTGTAACGAAAACAACAACACCAAAGTTCTGAACTGTTTTCTGGGCAGCCTAATTTATAGCATATTAACTGTTTTTACGGAAAATATTTAGATTTGATACATTTGTATAGTTTAAACACATTTCTTATTGACTTCAATAAATATTTTTGATATTCAAAACTTAAAGGGATAATGTAAATAACTGGCCACCACAGGGTTATGCAAGGTTTGCCAAGGTGGCAAACGCTGAATTCGATAACTAGAGACCCAGACGATCATTTTGATATATAAAAACAAATGTTACACTCCGTAGACCACTATCTTCCTTTTCTAGGCCACTTATGCAATCAAATTTGCTCCACTATCTTACAAGCGTAGTCTTTGATAGTTACAGTGACGCTTTGGTCATCTGTCGCACGACGGTTGAAGTTTCTATGAGGCTCGCTTTAAAGGGTTTTCATCAGTATCCAAAACTTGCTTAATGCACTTTTTTCGCGAATTCAAGCTGCATTTTGGGGATCCTAGATTTGATTTCAGATTTTAAAGCTCGTTCCTTGACAAATACAAGCTGCACCAGTAGTACCAGAAACAACATTAATGTATTCGATTTCAGAACTAAACGGATAGGTCTTTATTACCAAGTTATCCTGAGCTGTATGAGTGTTAACCAGCAAGTTACTTTTGAAGTGGCAAAAGCGCTCCAGTTTAGCGACCAAAGTTGATTTGAAGACTGCCTAGGGTGACTTTTTCTTGGTAATCAACAACAATCAAAAGTCAAAAACCTCAGGCAAACCCTGTTGTGAGTCGGTGGTCAGAAATTGCTGCAAGGCTTTAATATGTCTACCAATGTTTATAATGTCTACAACAATGCAGACAATATTGAGTTTGTTTTCCAGAGCTGTATCGTTTACCTCTTTATTATTGTTCTCTCAGAAGAATAAGTGCGCCCCGGCCCGAAAAAACCAACAAAGTGGTTGTACGCCTAGCGCAGACCCTGATCAGCCTTGGCATCCGCCCAGTTTGATTAGAGTCTTTGCTGTCCGAATGGAGCTAACGTAGACCCTTGGCTACCCTTTGAGCGCAAAGCGACTACTCTGGTCAGACTGGGTGGATGCCCAGGCTGATCTGAGTCTGCGCTTTGCACACAACCATTTTGTTGGTTTTCTCGTGTTGCGGGTCAAGTGTAGTAGACGGGCGTGTTTAGGTGATTACACTGGTGTGATCGCCAACATGGTACGACTGAGTTTTTTCATTCATATGTGTTAAAAACCCTTCAGCCACACCAGGGGTATTCCGGTGGCATGAGGGATTTCCATGGAGACTTTTCTGAAATTGAGATAAACATCCTCAAGCTGTGACAGCCTGAAATGAAATCACACTCAGTCTGGCAATTGCTTAAAACCTAGAAAACCAAGAAAGGTATTCAGTTGAAACACAGGTTTTAGTAAAAAAATCCCTAAATACCTTCCCTTACTGATTTCAGCATATTCACTTGTTGCAGCTCTAAATCACGAAGACTTGAATAAAACCACCAAAATAGTTTATATGAAATAGCCCTTTTCCATATAACCTTTAACGTAAAAATGAATAATTGAATAAGTAAACAAAAATGGAACGCCTCTTTCACTTATCGAATTTGTCTTAAAATTTGAACAGTTTGGTTTACTATAGCATGTCCTTCCTCCAGCCAGACGGTCAAAAAGTCATGTCATTTCTGTATTTGTCTTTTCGTAATTGAAACGTTATATTTGTTCATATCAGACCGGATTTCCAATTGCTTTAATATTTGCCTATTGTGTTAAATGCTTAACTCGATTACGTCCTGTCATGAGTATTCTACGAGGTCAGATGTTCAGCGTTTGTGTTGAGAATATTATCTGTCTTGGACTCACATGTTTTGGTCATAAATTTCCACCAAATAAAAGATCTCCTTTAAGTCGAGTCGGGTAACTTCGGACAGCGGGTAAATATGGACATATCATTGCAAACAGTAAAAGTCCAAATAAGGCGGCTCATAATGAGCCGTCTCATCAGGACTTTGCCCAGTTAATTATTCTAGGCTCTATTTCTAGGCCCTTTCTGTGTCGTTTTCGCGGTAATTGAGTGTAGAATATGCAAAGTACGGGTCGAAGCAAATTTAGTAACGACGTGTTTGGCAATTACGTTAAACAGCTGTCGCCACGACGTGGCATCGGTCGAGCGTTACATGGACCAATCAAGATGTTCGTTTACCTTAGTCGTCGCATAAAGACAACGTCACAATATCAACTGTTATTCATCAGTGTATGAGTCCGGTTGCTCTAAACTGTCCACCTCAGGGAAGTCAGTGACAAGTGTAAATAGCGTTGATTCAAAGCAATGTGCTCATTGAACAGAACGTTAGCCCGATTTGGACACTGCTGGAGAATATTTAATAAATTGGTTCCGAGTCTGCTCAACCTGCTTCTTACGCGCAATGTAATTTATTATTTTTACTTGCTCTAGCATGCATGTACGAATATTAGGATTAAATATAATTCTACTCCAAATATTGATGGCCATTTAACAGATACAGTATTACCAATTGAACATCTAAAATATAAGATGTGCGTGGGCGTTAACTGTTCGGAATTTTCATGACACCGTTCAATTAAGCCTCACACACGAAAACTAATATTTCCCAGGCGTATTGCTACAGTCAGATTATCGATTAAAGCCGTTACAACAACACAGTACAGGATTGAGATTTATACTGCTCTGTTTAGATGCTTTAATTAATAATCCCGTCTCATTTAGGTACGATTGGGACAAAATCTGAGTGCTGGACAGATGCTTGTGTTTGTTTTTATCGGAACTAAAACTCTACTTGTTCTCTTGTTTGTTTGTTCAGTGCTATTGTTTTATTGACACAGGAATCTGTTTGCTTGTGATAATGATTCAGATTTAGCAGGGTACTTACGGATGGATACACATGACTCTAGATGCGCAATTCTACAAGTCTTATAGATCACGACTTATATTGACTATGCTGAGACTGGTGTATTATATAATTGTCTATTGTACATGGTGAATTTACGAACACTGAGGATACACGCTGTTTGAATGGACGAGCTTTATGTAACGTTTTCAGTCTATCAGAGTGTGGTTCTGAATCCCCTTTGCTGTTCTTATAAGGTTTTTTATAAACAATTTTCGTATTTTACAGTGAGATAAAGTAACATTTTATTGTAGAATTATTATTATGGTGACTGGATCGCATCTAAGTTTTTCAACAGCTTTTGAAAGAGAAACAATTTTTATGATTTTTGTTTGCTTATCTGAACAACCATTTAAGGAAAGAATTTCTTCTCAAGGGTTCAAATTCTTTCTGATTAGAGAAGCCGGCAAAGAAATAGGAGACCCTTTGTGATGTAAGAAATACCGCCCCGAAAGTTTATTAATTCACATTAAAGTCATCCTTATCATGACGTCAGTAAAGACCGCGGCATTATATCTCAGGAACAGCAATTACAGCTGAGCTGGCGTAGAAATTTGTAAAATCATGCCACTTGTTCCAGATGGTCTAATGGCGACAGTCCTTTTTGTCGCACCTGCTTAAGCAAGGTGCGATATAGGAGTTCACTTTTCCGTCCGTCCGTTCGTAAGTCATTTCGTTCGTCCGTACGTCCGTCCATACGTCCGTCCGTCAACATTTACGTCGACCCTAGTGTTTAAGTCCATTTCTCGCAAACTATGATACCTACAATCATCAAACCTGGCATAAAGCTTCTTCTTAGAATGTTCTCGAGGGTTTTTGCTCTTTATTTTACCCCTGACCTATATTTTATGCACTGCTGACTTTGCATAACAGTCCGTCAACAATTACGTCGACCCAAGCGTCGACCCTAGCATTTAAGTCAATTTCTCGCAAACTATGATACAGACAATCATCAAACATGGCATTAAGCTTCTTCCTAAAATGTTCTCGAGGACTGTAGCTTTTATTTTTACCCTTGACCTATATTTCATGCTTTGCTGACTTTGTAAACGGTCCCTCAACAATTACGTCAACCATAGCGTTCAAGTCCATTTCTCGCAAACTATGATACCTAGGATCTTCACACCTGGCATCAAGCTTCTTCTGTAAATATTCTCGAGGGCTGTTGCTCTTATTTTTACCTTGACCTATATTTCATGCTCTGCTGACTCCGTAAAATTCTATATTCAAAATTAGGTCGACCCTAGTGTTTAAGTCCATTTTTCACGAACTATGATACCTAGAATCATCAAACTTGGCATCTGGTTTCTTCTTAGAATGCTCTTGAGGGCTGTTGCAATTAATTCACCCTTGACATATATTTAATGCTCTGCTCACTTGGCAAAATTTTACACCCAAAATCATGTTGGCCCTAGAGTTTTATTTAGACCTTTTGTCTGAAAGTATGATACCTGTAGTCATCACGCTTGGCATAAAGTTTATTCTTAGAATGTTCTTGAGGGATGTTGCAGTTATGCCTACCTTTGGCCTACATTTTATGCTCTTCTGACTTAGTAAAATTTTACATCCAAAATTGTGTTGACCCTAGCATTTTCGTCCAGTTTTCATACAAGTTCTTCTAACTATAGTCTTTACTACTGTGGAAGCGCAATGCAGGTGCGACATAGCATTCCGCGGAATTCTTGTTTTTGTCTTTTTATAAAGATAAATGAGTATGGGAAGCATATCTACCATTTTCTTGATTACCTGTCTTCTCTATTTTGGTCTGCTCTGAAATGAAATACTTTGCTACTGTGGGAGTAAGAGAGCATTTTCGTTCTTTAACAGCTGGCCCCTCTCAGGCAGGCTTTAACCATACAGTGATGCAACCAGAAAGTCCCAATAGCTGTTTCCCTTTTAAAAATGGCGGTATAAGACAAGTTTAATTTTTGCTTATAAAATATATATGTTCTATCAAAACACAGCTAACTAGCTTGTATAATAAAGAATTACTAGAAGGAGTTCCACAATCAGAAATTCAGACAGACATTTGGGATTAGAAGTAAATTTGATTTTCTTTCTTTTCTCCAGAAGAAAGTATAATCCCATGGTGGCGATAGGATAGAACATAAAGGAATCAAATAATCTGGAACCGTAAAACAGAATATGCCTGCATTTCACTTTGTCATACATCCTATATAACATGTCGTTTATAGAAATACAAAAGTGTAAAAAAAACATAAATTACTAAATTTTACTTTGTGGTGAAACTGTAGACTATTCATCTATTCTTACATTCCTTTAATCTTTACAGTATATAGCATTTGGATAGCAAAGTAGTAATCTTATTCCATAACTGCTTATTCTTATTATGTTACCCTTTGGATATGTTCTGAAAAGTAAGATCCTTTTGACTTTTGAGTCACAATTGTCTGAATGAATTATAGTACTAGAAAAGTAACTGTGAAAGCGACATTGGTTGTTATGCCTTTATGGTCATCTACTAGGTATGAATTGCATAAAAGAGAAGGGAAGTGGCTTATTTAACAAAGCTTTCGTTATTTCTTTTCATTTAGTTTTATTTTTTGCATGACTTTTGTAGTAGCACTAGACTAAGGTATGCTAAATTTCATGAAAATTTATTCAGAAGCTATGAAATTAGAATATCTTTTTGCCCATCACGTGTTTTTGCAAACTATTTATTTATAATTATCATTTTATGAAAAGTTTTATAAACTAATTCTGTAGATTCTCTGTGGAACAATGATCTTACAATCATTAGTTACATCATTCAAGGTGTCTAAATATTTAGGGACTTTGCGGTACCTGGTAAATTCTGTGTCGAGACATGACGAGGAAATGTTAAAGATATTGACAAGTCTAACATTAAAGACAGCTATTTATCGATCTGACCTAAAGGCAGTGAATCAAAATAGTTTGGTAAATGAATGCAATGTGATTTCTTAGGTTTAACAATCGATATTTGTAGCATTTCTAGTCTCTGAGTAATGTCGTTCAGTAGTAATGAAGTCTTTGATAAATAACTGGGACATTTCTTGTGGATATATACCGGCAATGAAATGCTTGCGCGTATATGCAAACTTATTACGGCGCTTCATTCGTCGTTCATTGAATTGTAGAAGAATAGATCATATACTTTTCATCGTCTTTCCCAAAACAGGTTTTAGCTTATATGTCCGTATGTTTCACTGCTCTACAGTAACCGTGTCTACAAGCACCTAATGTACATGAACATTTTGTAATTGGATTGTCTACCTTCAAACTTAGTGTTTTGCTTTAATCAGGTGCCTTTGTCAAATAGTAAAGACGCTGATTAGACCGGACAGGTCCGACCAGGCCTGGATCTGAACTACAACAGCAGTTTTAAGAGGTATGAAAGGTCTTTGAAAGACTGGTATATCCAGTGTTAGTGTGACATGAACCTGACATGAAACGTGCTTCAACTGCTCTCGAAATGTGATGTTAATAATAGAAGAGAAGTAAATACTGATCAAATACAAACTTAGTGACTAAACGTACATGCTTGTGCTAGGAATTCAGTCATTGTTTTACTGCAAATGTGAATAAATGAAGATCAATTCAGACATGTACACATCATGCCAAAG
Organism: Ctena decussata; assembly: GCA_963989385.1. Lineage (NCBI taxonomy): Eukaryota > Metazoa > Mollusca > Bivalvia > Lucinida > Lucinidae > Ctena > Ctena decussata. The sequence continues at coordinate 4,192,879 of OZ022501.1, read as the reverse complement.
AAAGCTGGACCAGAATAAAAAGGATTCGATTTTTTAAGAAAACCTGAAGATTTTTTCCATAACAAAAATATAGCTGTGCAAAAGAGAATACGCTTATGATTATTGGCTACTGTTAAGAATTAATTGATCGATAGCAAAAGTACATAGACATTAAGAATGTCAAATTCGTCAGCAAAATTGTAGTTTATGATATAGAATTATTGAAATGTCAATTTTTCAGAAGGCGTTTGATATCACAGACATATCAGTCAGAGCTCCAGATAGAAGGAAGTGTTTGTGATTCTTCTTATGATTTTCTATTTCTTCTTCAGAATCATACTTTATAGCCCTCAAAGGAGGTACTTCTAATGAGGAAATTAAGCGGTATGTTTTTATGCAGGATGAATCGAAATAATAGTAGATTTATCTTCATACCCCTTTTATTTGGAACTCTGCTGTCGAGTTTTGTGAATTCTATTTAGACTGTACCAGAAAGTCGCTTGAATATTTTTGCAGTTTGTTTTCAAATGTTTCAGTTTGAATGTAAATGTTTACATATATTTACATGTTGGCATATGAGTGATGTTCAGACAAGGTTAAAATAAGGCTTGGACTTACAATAATGTTTAGCAGCTTGAATGTTTTCGGACATTATATAAGTTATTACAAGACCTGAAGTTGCAAGAATGGAATGTAAAGACAGTTTGCCTTGAAGAAAATGTGGTTGGAAAACATTGGTAAACTTCAAAAACAACGAAATAAGATATTACAAAACATTGGATTGATGAGATAACGTCTTTATAAGAGATAACACTGGGTTGATGCAAAACGATCATTATTTACTTTAAATGACGTGGAAAAGGACAGAGTCTTCTCCCAAAATTTGTATTTAGAGGAAAAGAGTGAATTAACAAATTTGGGTTGTATCAAAGGTAAAGCAGCGGTAAAAGTTAAAGACATGAATTAGGATTTGCTATTTATTGCTATAAGAACTTTCGGAAAATTAAAAGAAAACTTTGAAGATAATGTCATATTTACTGTGATTTTTGGGAGAGAATGTGACATGGGCTGACATTGACACATGAATGTAGGTCACAGAATCAAGTCACATGGTGCGTGGGATGAAATTCTGTCGGCGGGGCTCTTCGTCTTCCATGTCGTCTCTGGCCAGTAGCAGGTATGTAAACATTCCTTGGACCGTATTTAAAATATGACTTTATTAATTGCTATGCTGTTGCTAAGGCCTAATTTCTATAAAGGAGATGCCCTAGAACTGTAAAATTTGCTCTGGAGGAACAATCTGAAAAAGACTGTTCCTCCAGAGCAAATTTCATAGTTTTAGGGAATCTTATTCAAAGAAATTTAGCCTTAGCAACAGCATAGCAACGACTTACGTAGTTGTATAAATACGACCACTGTTCTTTATGCTGTACATACTAATGCATTTTCGGAGAGCAAAATCACCGTTTTATGTCTTCTACGAATTTTATAAAAATGTTTACACTTTCTAGTTCAGTGGTGGTAAGGTTTATTCACTGAATAAGGGATGTCACACCTGTATGATTTAGCATACTATGCAAGTGAAATCAGTGCACTGTTCACAATCATTTATTTGGCTAGTTGTGCGTAAATACATGCTCAAAAGCCATCCTATGACTCCTGAAAATGAAAGCATGGAAAAGGCCAAATTGTGAACTTCATGATTCGAATGCTAATACTCTGCTGTTGAAATATTTGAACTGGTTTCTTAACTAAAACTAGATATTTTTGAAACTGGACCTAAAAACGGCTATTCATAAGACCTTAAATAAAGGGCATATAAACAATACTCGAGAAACAGTTTCAAACAATAAGAACTTGTTGACGGGCTTTTACCATGGCATTTTAGGCTTTCCAGAACTGTTGCTTATTGATATATCTCTTTGCATAGACAAAATTGGATTCTGATTTCTTTTCCTCTTTTCTTATTCATTAAACTGTTTGCCATGTACACGCATACACTTTGATTTTCGCTCAAAGTGATATTTAAACACAGGTATGAATGTGGTCTTACAAGCAAATAAATGTTCCAAAGAGGTCCGTAAAACTTGCACCGCCTCACTAAATATTGGGACAGGAATGTCTTGGCAAACACTGTAGACCAAGGCCAGACTGTTCAGAGACTGCAATAGTATTTCCCATTCTGCCAGCACCTTTGTGCTAAATTGATGACAATCAGATCAGTGCATGTAAAGTCAACTTAATTTAGGTTTACAATGGCATCTGCTGCAGAGATGGCTTCTGTCAATATTAAAGCTTCCAATCAGTAAGCAGTCAGCTGTAGCAGATAAGGATTAAATTGTGCTAAAATCGGCAGTCAACCTTAGCAAAAAGTGGACTTGTCGGTTACACATCAACTTGTTCTTAAAATTTGTATAAGAGCTATAGAAGACAGTCTCTGAGGCAGTGGCCAGGCAAATTTTGAATATGTTTAAATTTTCAGTGCAGCAACATAAAACGTAAACGTATTTTGTTATATTACCATTTTTAGACAAATGCAAATGGCGTTATTTTGGTATATAGTAAGAATGATAATGGACAAATGTACGAAACACGTGTACGGGTATTTTAAGGATACAATTATGATCGTCCTACCAATTATCTAGACCAGTTCAATTTCCCTGTCAGGGATAAGATGAAGTATACAAGTGTTAGCAAATTGGCAAACGGAAAAAAAACATCACAAAATTGCTGATTTAGTCTGGTCTCTGTCTGTTTTCTTAGATCCAAGGTATACCCTGGGCCTGGTCTTTTCGTATCTCCAATCAAAACTTTGAAACATTTCCCCTCTCAAAGTGGAGGTCATTATATAACAAACCATTGTAAAACGTAAATGTCTACTCGATAATGCTCGTATAGTGTCAACGCGAAGTCTATAACGGCCAGATTCGATTTCTTATGTGGACCCACACTCTAATATTCGAATAGCAATGCGTGCTAAGTTCCTAGCTTTTACTTAGGAGAATATTGGCTATACTTCTTATGTTTCTTTTGACTTGTCCATCCTTTCGTTCATTCGATCGTCATGCATTTTCTGCATACTGCTAAACTCCGTTCATTAATTCTGAAACTGGGGTTTTCGCTGCTCATAATTTTATAATATAATCAATCCACGTAAGACTGTGCATAATGATAAAGCTCGACTTCCGCCGATTTCTCATAAAGGTCTCATGTATCTTAGCCTGGCGTCTGATGCTGCAGTTACGTGCACGAAACAGCAAATTTTAAAAACCCGTCCGCAAACTAAGACCATTTGATGAAAATTGACAGCCTAAAGTCATACATATTCAGATACATTCCACGTGTGTATCACGCTGGTCATTTGGGTAATAACTGTTGTCCCTCCAACATATCACAGGAATAAGAAAAAAAGAAGGCTTTTTGAAGTTCAGCGACTTTTAAAAGGCCCCAGATTAGGGGGTTCAGGTGCTTTTTAAGAATGCAAATATACTTATTTCTACCTATTTTATGAGAAAGCATATCCAATTTCCTCTAAAGTGATACGTACATTATTAGGATAGGGTGCTTGGTTCAAAAATCATGACATGTTTTCGACAAGCCATTGCGACCAATTTTGTAATCATGCTCCAATGTATTCAGTATACGGGCTGATGGCACCGAATTTCTCATACATTAAGCCTAAATTGCGGCAGGGATTTAAGTCTTCTACTTATAGTCTAATTCATATACACTGTAAAATGCAGAAATATGGGCGGCACCTTCAGCAAATATTTTTGAGTGGTTCGCTCGTTTCCATGGTAACCAGGCTGCCATTTTCTGGTTCAAAATGGCAGCGAAATCAGAGTTTTATATGAAGAGAATAATGACAAAACGACAGAATATGATAAAGAACACCCATAAATGATACAATTATGAAGCAATTATAAAAGCTGCACCAGATGCTAGCATTTTTTATTTGTGAGTTTGTTTCCATGGTAATATGGCGGCCATTTTCTTGTTCAAAATGGCTGCTAACACAGAGTTTTCATGATAAAAAGACATCAAATGCAAAATAAAAAAAGATTAGAAACAGTCACAAATCCGAAAGGTACTTAAACGCAATTCAGTTATACAAGTTTTACAATTTGCAAGCATTATTTAGTGGTTCAGCTGTTTCCATGGTAACCAGGATGCCATTTACTTGCCCAAAATGGCCACGAAAACAGTGTTTGCCGGCCAAACTGAAAGAGATGATATTACGAGAAAAGGGGATAAAGCAAATTCACAAATGATCTAGTGTGTGCCTCAATACCTAGTTAAAGCTGGAACATTTGCGCGCATTTTTAAGTGGTTCACTTGTTTCCAAGGTAACTTTGTGGCTTTTTTGTTGGTCAAACATTCTGTAAAATCTGCATTTCCATGAAAAAAGAAGGTAAAGCCCGAAATGCACGTCTCGCTTACCACTTCTCGCAACAGATACAAGTCACTAGCTCATTCATCTGTAAGATATGCTTCTATTGCAAAATATGCATCTGGTTAGTAAATATAACACATTCTTGTAAAATAAATAGCTCATCCAAGCGTGTCTATTTGTTGTCATACATGAGTAAAGAACATATGTTCTTTGATCATTCGGGACCATAATAAATAGCAGATAACATTTATTTCATCAGTCTCCCAGTACTTGGTTAATTGGTTGGTAGTATAGGGTTTAAAAACTCTTTGAAACAGTATTTCAATTTGTGTCGAGCTGTCTCCCAGAGAGGGAGAGAAATAAGAGATATGACAGGCGAGAGTCGAAATATCCAAATTACATATTCTTGTAAAATAAATAGCTCATCCAAGCGTGTCTATTTGTTGTCATACATGAGTAAAGAACATATGTTCTTTGATCATTCGGGACCATAATAAATAGCAGATAACATTTATTTCATCAGTCTCCCAGTACTTGGTTAATTGGTTGGTAGTATGGGGTTTAAAAACTCTTTGAAACAGTATTTCAATTTGTGTCGAGCTGTCTCTCAGAGAGGGAGAGAAATAAGAGATATGACAGGCGAGAGAAGAAATATACAAATTACCCCACCCACAACTACTGCAAACATAGTAGACCCTTACTCTTCTATTATCCATATAAATTAGTTGGACGCCTCGGCACTGAAATTTACCAGGCACCATCGCCCGGACGCAACCATGACTGCATCCCCCTCAACCCCCTTCCCACAACCACCGTACTTAGAAACGTATCCCCGGGTTTATTATAATAATGCAGATTATATTTTACCATTCCTAAAGGGTGGTCATTTGACAGTTAGAAAACAGTTAAATTGAAGTCGGTTCAATGTAACTAATGCTAAGTGTAATGTGGCAGCCATATAAAAAGTGTTCCCATACTTCACCATAGTGAATATTACATAATAGGTCATTGGGCTCATTCTGAGTCAGTTCGAAAATAGTTCCGCCGAACCCGGGGTGCTGGGGGACATTGGCAGTGTTGCAACACTAAATTACTGCACTTGAACTGGCTCAATGAAACCAAGACTCTTGTACCTGTTTCTTTAATGTCTGCCTTGCTTCCAGAAGATATTTCAAAATTTATTCTTAGTAAAAAAGACCTGATACAAATCCTTGAAATATTTTCACTGACCATAGAACGTTCCTTTCATGATTTATTTTGGCTGAACAGATGACAATGTTTGTCAGCTGATCAGTAAGTAACTTAAAGACCCTTTATTTGTAAAATCTTATATTTTGATTTATCGCTGGAAGCTTCTTACTAAAGATTCATTATTGTAAATGACCCTGATATAGTTTCTTCCAATAAACGGTAAAAATACAGCGTACAAACCTGGCGCGCTTTTTCATAATATTGCATGGTTCGACGGGGAACCAGGAAAGGAACTAGTACTTTGTGGAGCTATTTTCCCATCATTTTTATTATTATTATTTCAGCCTTTATGAGGATTAGAGACATTGAAAAAGTTGAATATGGAAATCCGCATCTGTAGCACTAAATTTGGTTATCCAAACACATTGTTTCCCGTACTCTTTGCAACAGTTATGTAATTCAATATATATGCTCATTAACCCACATTCTCATTTAGGTTGCTTTAGACGTTCTATCACTGTGAGTAGAAAGTACTATGGAGACTTTAAGGTGCATAGTCCAACATCAGCAGCGGCCGCAGCAGACTAGTGCGATAACAGAAATTGATGGTACCAAAATATACATCGTCCTAAAATAAACATACAAATTTAAATAACAATTTCATTCAGGACTGACAAAAGAAAAAAACAACTCCAAGTTGATATTCATCTTGGCTTTGCACTGTTTGACCAACACAAAGGCACTATTATGTGGGCATTCTTTGATATTTCTGTGGTGTTTTATGATATGGGAGGGGGCAGACGAAATAGATGAAATGACGCATTTTACGACCTTTTCAAGAGCATTCGGTCATATGAGGACGACAAGAGAAAAATGAAAGGATGTGTGCAATGAAACCCTATATACGGGTGAGTTTTGCCTACAGCGAGAATTGAACCGCTAGCTCAGTGCTAAATCCATTGAGCTACGAGTACTCCTTAAATGTATGCTGATCTTTAATTGTCGACTGCGATACTTGGAATAAAATCTTTGGAATTGTGACAGAAAGTGATATGAGAATATGAGTTTTATGACAATTGAATTTATGTTTATATGTATGTGTTTACATAATTTTCATGCGGGGAGAATGTCAAATAATTCTGATTAATGCCGACCAAAGTTAATTTACGGTAAATAATAAATGTTCAAGGTACTTTCACTTTCGCTTTCCTTTGCTTTGTATATAAAAATATATGGAAAATAGCAAAACACAATAATTTAGATCAAAACTGACTCGATTAAATTTGCTTAACACAATAAAATAACGACTGCATAATCGTAGTTTCGGGGGAGCCCTCGATCAAGTGATGAAAATCCTGACGTCAAATTTAGCGTAACGGCGGGTGGAGAAACGTCATTAATATCGCCGATACCATCTCTCCAATCAATGATTTCCGCGGCATATAAAATAGCTCATGGCACAGAGGTGGAATGTTTTTTGTGTATTATAGGTTATAGAATTCAAATATGAGTGCCTCAGTTTTGTAAACCAGTTATTTACCTGTTAAAATTCGGCTTATTTCAGTCAAATTGCTCTAGTTTTCTTGTTTACGATCGGATTTTACCGAGGCAATCAACCTCGTAAAGGTCACTATCTCAGAATTTATTTGATTGGTCAGTCTGACTAATCACGCTTACACGTTGCCGCGGAAACCGTTCAAGGCACCCCACTATGTTGTAAACAATCGGAAAAATGCGGCCACGTCATAATGACGTTAAAGGAAATCGACGGTGGTCAGTGGTTATCAAACGTTATTTTACGTGTAAAATAGAATTTTTGGCACTGAAAATGCCCTATAATTAAAAAAGAAGGGTGTTTTCATTATTCTTCAGAAAAATCATGACAAAATTCTTTTAAACTATAGCAATACAACATGGTAAAAAGGGGGTATTTTTAGCGCGCAACAAGCAAATTGCGCGATGACGTAACGTCATCTGAACCCCCTACCCAGATGCTCTATCAATGGTACAAATGTATGAAAAAGTTTGTGGAGAGGTATCGCTGCAAGCTTCTCACTACAGGTTCGTCATTGTAAATGACCGCTATTTTACAGGTTTAATTATGTAAAACTTCCTTGAGTTTCATATAAAAAGGTTTTAAAAATTATTTGGGTCACTTTATTTGGCAACTAAAACGACCTAATTTCGATTTCATAAACTTGAATTAATTGGTAAAAAAATACAATGTACAAGAGTGGTGGCCCGTTCATTATCCCTTGAATCGCTCGACGGGAACCAGTAAAGGAAATCGTCTTTTGTGGAAAAAAGTTAGTACATGAGCTACATTTTTCAGTTTTGACAACTCTGGATTTAAGGACTGACAATCAAACCCAGTTTCTTTACAATATTTTGAACACTTGTAGATATTGTTTGTATCATATTTTATCAGGAAGCTATCACAGTTGTGTCATCCGACTCAGAAGCGAACTTCAGGCCCATAAACGTCCCTGCATTTATTTTTTTTCTCTCTTTCTATCATTTTTTCTCATCGTGACGTTTCACGCAAAAATGAGGCATAATGTATCTGCGAACAGGACCAGACAGCTAGAGACTTTGTTATGTTCCTCTGTGTCCACAACCACACATCAGATGTACGAAAATCAAAAGCCCAGATCAGTTCTCGTGTATTCGGAAAGAAATATCGCATGCATGCATGCGCGCGGGTTCACCTTTGAACGCCAATGTATATGAATACAGTTTCGTGCAAGTAAAAGATTTGCACGCTCATGAAAAAGTACCTTGTATTGAACGAACAGGGAAGACTCAGATCGTGCAGTCATATCCGAGTCTACATTTTTGCATAAGCAGTCTTGGATGACATAAAAAATGAACAGGCTATAAAGCTGAGTATTAACAGTATGCACATGACGTAATAACCCTTTCACATGTGCCATGTGAATCATGAAACAGTAAGCTCTTACATGTGTCGTAGCTTTTCACTTAAACTAGGTACCCTGAGGTTTACTTCGACTTCTGGTTGACTCTGATCAGACTGCATCCTGTTTGCGCAAGCCGTAAGGTTCGACGATTGCATATGTTCGTGTCGCAGGGTAGAGGCTGGAGTGGTAGAATAATCGAAGGAATAGTTTGTTGAAAAGAAGTGGGGGTTGGTGGGGAGTGCTGTAGGTTGTGTGTCTAGAGACTAGGTTGGCGGTTTTGGTGGTAGATTGAATAAGGAGGTGTGGGTTTTGGAAGGGGTCTTGTCGAAGGGTGGGAGTCTGGATGGTACACTTATTGAGGGGTGGGGGTTGTAGGTAGTGTGGAGGAGATTATTTAATTATTTTTTTAGAGTGGGGTGGGGTAAGGAGGAATAGACTGATTAACGGAAGCTGTAATAAGTTTGAGAGGTACACGATTTGGTCCCGGTTTTGTCCTTGTTTTAATTTTTGCAGTTTTAACGCAACATTGGTAATGAATGTTTTGGAACTTCAGCACTTTATTACACACTGCGGAAAGCTGTAATATTTGCGTTAAAATAACGTCAGTGAACATCATTACGTCACGTTGACGCTGATATGACGTCGTTTAGACGTTGTTTGTCGTTGGCGATACCATGATGAAACACTGAAAACCTTGTCCAGAGTGAATTTATGCGGTGTAATCATTTTCGAACTGAGACAAAATTATCTGGATGACAAGCTTGTTGTCACGCTGACTGATTTCGCACGCGCAGAGCATGTGTTAGAATATTAACCCCACCCGGACACGAAACTATTTATAGCGACCACTTTATATGGTATTAAAAGGCGTTTCCAACCTGTCCGATGGACTTAGTCTCGGATTGAAAAACTGTAATTTGCAGTTTTGTGCAGGTTAGCCCAGCATCCTACGAAGGGCAGAGACATAGGACACATTGATTAGAAATCGGCGGAAGTCTAGCATTATCACTATGCACAGTCTTACCTCGATAGATTCGATTATAAAAGTATGAGCAGCGAAAAACCCAGTTTCAGAATTAATGAACGGAGTTTAGCCTCTGTTGAAAAAGTAAGTAGACTGTGGATTGGCACAGTGTCATGCAACTAAAGAGCAGCCAAAAAATAAGTAGACTGTGGCCTGACACAGTGGCATACAATTAAAGAGCAGCCAACAAGTAAGTAAACTGTGGCCTGACACTGTGTCATGCAATTAAAGAGCAGCCAAAAAGTAAGTAGACTGTGGCCTGACACAGTGTCATTCAATTAAAGAGCAGCCGACAAGTAAGTTAACTGTGGCCCGACAGAGTGCCATGCAATTAAAGAGCAGCCAAAAAGTAAGTAGACTGTGGCCTGACACAGTGTCATGCAATTAAAGAGCGGCCTACAAGTAAACAGACTGTGGCCTGACACAGTGTCATGCAATTAAAGAGCAACCAAAAAGTAAGTAGACTGTGGCCTGACACAGTGTCATGCAATTAATAAGCAGCCATGACTGGACTGCTCTTTAATTGCATGACACTGTGTCAGGCCACAGTCTACTTACTTTTTCAACAGAGGCCCCGACCTAACTTTTTTATCAATGAAATTGTGTCCGATAATAAATCCTTGATCTAGCCTTCCCTTGTTTTAACTACATATAACAGCTATGAATATCAGTGTTGATCTTACTAGGAATCTTTGCCCACGTTTCTACATAGTAATGCTAACTTGAATTTTATGTTTTCTATGTTGATACTCTAAACGACTTAGAGAATCGCCATCGAAGTGGAGCAACAGTACTGTTTGAATTTGGAAAAACATGGAACCCAGTTAGCCTGGCTTCAGTCGATCTATGAACTCCCTCGCAGTCCATGTATATATTGAACATAGAGTTTGTAGACAGACTAGCACCCAGGGTGAAGATCTGGTCATCTGTTCATGGTAAAAATATGCTTACCCCGCCCTCTCCCCCTACCTTCTCCGCGTTAAAAATTTTAAGTAACCTTTCTGAGGCAAATTTAATGTTTCATTTTGCGTGTTTTTCTACTGACAGGCCTCAGAGCCGTTGTTTGTGTTTCGTACTTTGGTTTTGTCTCATGTTGCAGCGGGATTGTCTCATGAGGGGATGTCGGAGCTGGTTGCTGTCCTGTCTGTTTGTTTATATGTTAACCTTTTCGTGGTTTCAACTTTTAAACTCTTGCTCCTGGCACCATAAGTGAAAAATAGCCATCAGAGGAGATGGCAAATAACTCAAAAAGTAAGAAAGCAAGAGTTATCATTCATGTACGAGACAAATTGTCATGATCTGATCTCTATATCTGTGAAGTATCATAAAATTTTTTAAAGGTTATTGAAGTTATGGAGCGGACACTTAATCACACCTAAAACCATCAAGGGGAAATAACTCAATAAGTTAGAAAGCAAGAGTTGTCATTCTTGTTCGCAACACATCAGCATGACCTGTTCTATATAACTATGAAATATCATGAAAATATTCCAAAGGGTATTCAAGTTATGGTGCGGACATGAAATCACACCAAAAACCATCAAGGGGAAATAACTCAAAAAGTAAGAAAGCAAGAGTTGTCATTCTTGTTTGCGACACATTGTCCAGACCTGTTCTACATATATGTGAAATATCATCAAAATATTTCAATTAAGAATTAAAATTTGAATTTTCAGCGTTCATCGTGTGATGAAGTCAGTGGGCGGAGCTAAAAGTCCATGAAGCGCGAAGCGCTTCTTGTAGAATTTTGGCGACGACCACTGGCTTCTTCACACGATGAGCGCTGATAAAATCAAATTTTTATTCTTATATTTACACATAACTTTGAAGTATCATGAAAATATTCCAAAGGGTAATCAAATTATGGTGCGGACACGAAATCACACCTAAAACCATCAAGGGGAAATAACTCAAAAAGTAAGAAAGCAAGAGTTGTCATTCTTGTTCTTGAAGTTATGGAGCGGACACGAAATCACACATAAAACAATCAAGGGATAATAACTCAAAAAGTAAGAAAGCAAGAGTTGTCATTCTTGTTCGCGACACATCGCCTGCTCTACATATCTGTGAAGTATCATGAAAATATTCCAAAGGGTATTTAAGTAACAGAGCGGACACGAATCTGCCAAAAATTCACCAACGGGGAGATAACTAAAAAATTACAAAAGCAAGAGTTACCATTCTTGCACTCGACACATCGCCATGACCTGTTCTACATAACTGTGAAGTATCATGAAAATATTCCAAACGGCATTCAAGATATGAAGCGGACAAGAAAATGTTTACGGACGGACAGACGGACGGACGGATGCCAGGCTCATCGCTATACCCCCGAACCTTTCGGTCGGGGGATAAAAAGATAGGCAATGTTCTGGAATTAATACAAACAAATCCCACATCCCGCTCTCAAAATCAATAGGGAAAGAAGCAAAAACACGGAAAAATTGACACAAGTTCACGAAAGACACGCACGGAAAACCAAACCGAATGATCAGCTCTTTCCCAAACAGGTGGTCATTCAGTTACCCAAATTCAAAACAGCATCAACATCTATTTTTATCTATTTTATTTTTAACTTACAAAAAAAAAAACTAAACGCAAATTGGGTATCAAAACAGGTAACCAAACCGCCAAAGAACATAGACAAGCGGACATAGCACAATGTAACATCAAGGAACCATACCAGAAGTACCGCCTGCGAGCGGTAAGCAAAAAATTACCGGGGGGCTTAAACATGTTTTACTGGATCCAAACCTCGCCCTCTGCTTCTGCAGTGGTTCGAAACATTTAGTAACATTTAGACAACGATCTCTGACTGTTGCACACCTTGGAAATATTTTCATTGTTATCTTAATCAGCGAATACAAAGTGCATTTTTTCATCGTTACAAAATCGCGAGACCAACACGTAAGTCATATGAAGAGCATATCTTGAAATACTGGACAAACTGTGCTGCACTGAAACAATGTGCAAAAATTAGACTTTTATACCCCGGTAAGAAAATTATGGTTTGATTTTGGATTAGTCATAAGTATGATCTCGCTTCAGGGTGCTAATGAAAACGCTGGGAATGGAAATCTTCATTAAGTCATGGATTTTAGTAATCGTGGTTCTTCATATTGTTGCCTTGCAGTTGACTATACTGGACCAGCCTAAATTATTTTAATGTCCTACATACACACACACACGGGCATCCTCATCGTCTCCTTTCTAAAAACATTCTGTCTCTTAGTTTTATAATCCAAAGATTTTCTCTATTAGGATGCGAACGTATTCTGAAATTGTCCATGGACTTCAAGGGTGTTACGAGAAACCAGATTAATATGATTTTTATTAAGTCAGCTTGAAGTCAGCCGTGGTCATATTTATAAAGCATCACAAAACCAGTCTAAATGCATGCCTGACAGAGCTACACATTACTTGCTCTGACTGTTGAATACAATAAAAATCTGGCTGCAAAAATATTGGCCTATTATCCGATTGGATTTCGTAACAGATATAGAATAATTAATTGTTTAATCAGCAAAAATAAGCAAAACCGAATTACTGCTTTCGGTCTGAAAGCAGTTTCCTGAATAATGAAATTCAATACTCCCTATGGGATTGAACTGATATAGGATCCGGGACAAAAGAAACGGAACCTTGATGCATGTGCGTGGAGCAGAAATTCAGATCGGCCTGCACATCTGCATAACTGGGTTACTTGCTTCCCTTTCTGTACCAACAGTCTATGAAAGCGGTTTAATCTGTAAAGCAAAAATGAAGATTCTGAATAGACTCTACGGATCCGTAAGCTGATCTGAGTCTTTGCTGGCCGCACATTCTGTAAGGTTCTGTTTCTAGTGAACGGGCTCTGTTTCAATTCACATTTGATTCAACTGCCTTAGGATCTATAGTGTTCCATTCATGATAAATAATTGATTCTTGTTCAGAAACTCTCAGGTACATTTGCCTGATGAAATTTATCCGAATAGGTTTCGGTGACACCGATGTCAAGGGAAATGGATACAGTGTTTAAGTTGGGCCAAGGGAAGAGTTGCCTCAGGACGTGGGTGCAAATGCAAAAAGCAATTGAGCCGCGACACGACAAAACCAACAATGTGGTTGTGCGCCCAACGCAGACTAAGATCAGTCTGGGCATCCACCCAGTTTGATCAGACTCTTCGTTAAGTGCTCAAAGGGTAGCTAAGAGACTGAGCTACCTCCATGCGGATAGCGAAGACTCTGATCAGACTGGGCGGATGCCCAGGCTAATCTGAGTCTGCGCTTGGCGCACAACCACATTGTTGGTTTTCTCGTGTCGTGGCTCAATTATCAAAGTATATAGAAGACACTGAACACAAAATTTTGTACAGATGTCAAGGCTATTGGTAGTAATGACGACTGACTGTTTGTCCATACCTGAAGGCGTATTTTTCATGACGATTCACTGCAATTTTCCACAGTCATTGATCAAATAAAGATGCAGAAATCTGCACATTGAAACAACGGAGGACCTGACCGACCTGCACACCTGCGCAGTCTAGTTCTGAAAGAGAACAGCAAAAGAATTTATGCAGTATGTTTGTTTGGTTTGAGTATTTGCCGTTTGCGTGTAGTGTGGGGAACATATATCCTTGCTATTCATGTGAACTACAATGACTCAAGAGAGATTTTGCATCCGTTCAGTTCTGGTCAAGACCGCATCGTTCACACATACTGTACCATTTATACTCTGTCCCAAACAGGCGCACAAGTTGAATCAACATTGATACAACATTACTGCATAAAACGCAGTGCCGAACGCTATTAACAGCCGTGCATTAATCGGCGAAAAGCTATATTAGTAATGAAGTTTACGCGCTGTTGATGAACGGCTTTGCGTTTGATCATTTTCAAGGTTCAGACATACTCCATCAATAAAGAAGCAAGCAAAATATTTGCAGGTCAAAAATAATGTTTAAAACATTTTCCTTATTTTTGTAGCATTGTGGTTGAATTTATGCAATAACCGTGATCAATTTTTTTTCATTGTATTAACATTTGTCAGGTTTCGAGGGAGCTGCTGAAACCCGAGGCAGAATGCCGCGGTTTTCAACAGTTCCTTCGAAATCTGGCATATGGTTGATGCGTGAAAAATAAATTCGATCCCTATATTGATTTAACGTCTTATCGTTGAATCCAGATTCAATTTCAATTCAATGTGTGCCAAGTGAGTAGTCTTTGCTATTATCGATTCCGTTTAGAACCCTTTATGCTTGCCTCTGCTCAGTTACTTTCAGGCGTGGGTTTCCCGTGGGCGTCGCTTAACCTTAAGCTAAGCTGGGGAAAATAGATGATTGCAAAACTCGGCTTTTTCCATGGTTAGCATAAGACTATCTTGAACTTCATGTAGACTGGTCAGAGTTTGCTCTAAAGCATTAAAATATATAGAAATTAAATGGTTAAGTCCTTTGCCAGTCTACCTGCAAAGATTTGTGTATCGATATGGGCTATAAATATTTGGATATGAATTGCGTTCGCCATGCTGGGCAATATCGTTGATAGAATATATTGCTGGAATTCTATTTCCATGTTGGGCCATTGTTGTTAACTGATATGTTTCGCTCATTTAATAATATTGAAAATGGTGTCTAATAAATAATGATAATAAAAATAAGTCATAATGTGTGGGCATGATAATAGTTGTCTAATATGAGTGGCGTCATGGGAAATTATGTCGGAAGCCCCAGCATGATGCGCGTGCTCGCATGTTTTGGAGCTTACTTGTGTAGTTAAAATCTATTTGTGTAAAATCCCAAATACGGTAGTCTATGCTGCTGGCTCTTCTATGGTGACAGTCCCGATGCTGTTCTTAATTCTATGTTGCTTTGTGGTTTATAGCATAAGGAGCTTTCCTCGTTTTTGTGTTTGTTACAGCATTCTGATCACCTCGCTTGGGGAAGAAGGAGCTGGTTTTTCTGCTTCTCGTACATTTGTTTGTTTGTGCGTGTGTTTTTGTTTGTCCTATTTCTCTTCCTCTTTGTGTCGTGGGTTGGCTGTAGTTTGTGATTGTGGCATACCCTTGGCCTTTCTATTATTTTTTACGCTTAATATGTATAGGGTTCACGTTATTATAAAATTCAGAGTATATCTGGCGTTTCGATGACCGATCGTTTCATCTGTTATGGTGGCAGTTCTGTTTTGGTTCTTCTTGGTTGATTTATATGTTGTTAGTTGCTACATGTATGTATGTTATTGATATATTGTTTGTGATGCTCAGGCTAGCACGTTGACTACCTACATGGGTAATGGCTGTTCACATGGCTGCCACTGATGTTTTCTTTGGTGGTGACTAATTTTGTGCTGTCTCTTTCCCACATGATGTCTTGCGTTGGATCCGGGATTGAATTGTGTCAGTTCACAGTCTGAGATTTTTCCTCCTTACTTTTACTATAAATATGTCTCGATGACCCAGTTACAGAAGTATAAACTGTACACTGTACTTGTTTAAAATAAACAAGTCGATTTTTTTAAAACTAAACACTGGACGAAAATATCATTTATAGTTGATACAATTATTTATCTGCGTCGATAATGTGACGGAAAGGAAAATACTCGAGTGGATACAATTACTTGTTATAGATTGAACTCGATCATGGATTGACGTCCGACAGCATCACTTATGACAAAATGAAGAGTGCTGTCGAGAAACGCATTTATTGCCAATTGCAGCATGTAATTGTTTTCCTCTAGATTACAGCCAAATTTACTCTTATTATTCAGACACCTTATATAAGCCGCGACACGAGAAAAACATCGAAGTGGCACATGCACACTGTAAAGACTCAGATCAGCCTGGGCATCTGCTCAGTCTGATCAGAGACTTCATTGTGCGCTTTAAATATGGCTGAGTGTCTAAGGTAGCTCCATGCGGACAGCGAAGGCTTTGATCAGACTGTGTGGATGCCCAGGCTGATTTGAGTTTTCGCTGAGCACACATGCCACTTTGTTGGTTTTGTTGTGTCGCGGCTCAATTATATTCGGGTACATTGAATTACTTTTTAGGGTAGCGACTCTGCCAATTTCAAATTGGCCTCCCTTGATAATGAGCGTAAACTCTTAAAGGAAAATATTTGAGCCGCGACACGAGAAAACCAACAATGTGGTTGTTCGCCCAGAACAGACTCAGAATCCTCGCTTTGCGTTTAAAGGGTAGCTAAGGGTCTGAGCTACCTCCATGCGGACAGCGAACACTCTGATCAGACTGGGCGGATGCCCAGGCTGATCTGAGTCTGCGCTGGGCGCACAACCACGTTGTTGGTTTTCTCGTGTCGCGGCTCATTTGCTCTTCTAGGAGTCAATTGTGTCCTTCAAGAGTTGCTCATTTTCAAGAAGGGTTTCATTGTTGAGGAGACACGCATCAGAAAACACATCAGTAGTGTCCCTTTGAGAAAAACACAAATATATAATCATACACCTTATCTTGAGCTTCTACTTTCGAATTTGGATAGAATATAACAATCCATCATGAGTGTCCATGTAGGATAGGAAAATCTCACCCGAGGGGTCGGAATTTCAACCAGGGACGAGGCTTGCCGAGTCCCTGGTTGAAATTCCGACCCCGAGGGTGAGATTTACCTATCCTACATGGACTGGCTCATGATGGATTATTTTTCTCCCACTGTTAGCGGATTTTAAACCTCAAGTCGGATTAGGCTTCAGAACAGGAAAGTTCTAACTTTTAAACCAATAATCTGAAGTAAATTTTGAGCAGCCCAGTGTGTTTAACGGGTCGTAAAATGGGTGTAAACACAGTTTGCACCTCAAAATTAGACGTAAAACACGATATGTGGACTATTTTATCTTCTGGGGGGTGAAAACAAAATGCAACTTAGCCTCTCACGTCACGCGCGTCAAGTTTGCTAGCGACGTTTTTAACCGGTTTTAGTGACGTCATTAAAATTGAGTAACGTCACAAAGTCATGATCTGCTATCAAACGTCATCCGACATGCTTGCGTGTCCATTTTGTTCATTTAAAATTAGAATATTAGTCAAAAAATGAAAAAAATCTGGTTGCTAATATAAGAAAGATGTTGCCAGGTATAAGATAGAAATTTGTTATATGAGCTGAGAGCCTATCTTATATAGGCAAAGGTGGGAGAAATGCTTATCTCATGAAATACTGGCACAAGTGCAGTCCTTTATACATGTAATTAAAATCTTAAAGAGTTCCTTCAAGAGCAGAGCACACATTCAAGAAAGAACATGGGCCATACTTCGAAAATTTGGCTATTCAAACTGTTCAAGGGAGTTATTTTGCTCGTTTGCTCCTGCATCACTGTCCCAATAATTATGAAATCTTTTGTTGGTAAAAGAACTGCCTGATACGAATGCGCCTTTGTTCAGTTTGACGAGCACTCCGAAGATCATAGATCAGCGGGAACTACTTTTACGTTTTAAAGTGGATCTCATGTCTATTTAAAAGCATAGTGTTTACCGTGTAAGCCTATTTATTTGAATACCTTAATGATTTCTGTGATATTCCCGAAACTTGAATAAGTTCTAAATAGTTTGCTGTTAGTTGGGGGTAAGGGGAAAACTGCTTGCCGAATGACAAGATTGAGCACCCAGATCTGGCTTCTCCAGTGAACGTTTTGTTCTGGTGTACGTTCCTTGTCCAAACCTTTATCACAGTTGTGGTAGATTCCCACCAATCAATAGTATATTATACTTCAACAGAATCAAGAAACTCATTTTCAGAATTTCTATGGAATTCGTGTTTCCTTTAGATATAGCTCTTGTCAACATTGTTTAGATACTGGTTTTTAGAGTTGATCTGTTTTCTTTGTTATACTGGGTTGGACAATCAGAAATATTGTACTAGTAAATGGCGTTCTTATCCAGAGAAAGAAGCAAGCTAAAATTAAAGGTCGGGGATTGCTATGCAAATCTAAAACCAGAAAAGTTCCAGAGCACTGAGAGTCTCTTAACTACTTATAGAATCATTGGTAATTATACATGTATGATCATTTGCGAAAAGTTTCTGTGTACGCTTTGATTCATCATTTGTCATGCTGGTTGTGTATGATAATAAACTCCAAAATAAATAAATTTTGTCTCAGAAATAAAATCCACAGGTTACAGTGAGTTCGCTTTGTTTTGACTATGGTAGTTTATTGCGGACAACAAAGAATTACGTCGGCTTTGCTAGAAATGCAAACTTTATCACAAAACATTTTGTAATAACACTGACGAGGGTAGTATGAAATAGTAAAACCATGATTTTGTCCCTATGTATAGGAGATGGTCCACTCGCCAAAGTTCGCGGAGTGTTTCCACCTACAGATAAAAATGAAACATGGCGGCTCTGTTTTAAATCACTACAAACTTATACGAAATACCATTAAAGACTATTTCATAACTGAAGCTGAAACAGAAATACAAGGGGCAGTAAAAAACCTCCAATGCAGATTGCGTATCCATTTCACCTTCACCAATTTCCATTACCTGGATCATGACTTGATACTTACTTCGCTGGCGACCACTCTGATATTCACACAAAATATTCCGAAAATGCTGCAATTTCTTATTAACAAAGTTTACGTAGGGGTCAGCCGATAAGGTTTCCAACAGCTCTATCCAAAAGCTGCCTTCGTTGATTAAAGAATTTCTAGCCCTCGGACGGTTTCTTGCCTTTCCTCAGAAAGTTGAATTGATGACACCTCTTGATAACATTATTTTGGCGGCACATATCATTCTTTTTAAAAAAAAAAAGAACTGTCTCCATTTTATCACATATTTTTAAAAAAAACTCTCCATTTTATTTAATGTTTTATCTCCAGCATACAGTTCAATGCTTCCACTTCGTTCTTGCACTGTTGTTACCTCTGATGTAGCAATGTCGATAGGATGTTGCTAGAGTCACCATTGTTATGTGTTTGATCTGCTGACCTTAATGACGATCAAATTAAACTGCATACTATTTGCGGATATAGAGGATCTTACATGAGTGCTCATGTATTATTGAATTTATTAAACGAATTTGGGAAAAAGATAAGATGCGAGGCTTTGCCGAGCATCTTATCGGTTTTCTCCAACGAGTTTAATAAATTCAATAATACAGGAGCACGAATGCAAGATTCTATTTATCTTATGACACTAAAATCGCATTTTATTAGCAAAATTTGCACTAAAGCGTCACGATTTCGCCATTAGAAAACGCGACGTTTTAATGGACGTCAACGTATAACGTTACGACGTAATTTGCATATTTAATCCACTAGTGGATTATCGCTTTTAATGCATAGCTTTAATACACTCTCAGATGCGACGTCATATGATAAATATATTTAATATGCATCAGGGGTTTCGATGGTATTTGTTTATCTACTAACAACTTAAGATAATAAACGTCTACTGTCAACACTCAACGGAAACCAAAACACTCTTAGAAAAACTCCAAATATTCGAAGATAGTTTATGTATCACTCATCAAGTCAGTTGCTAAAAACCAACAAGGCTATGCCAAGCGTATCTAAACTTTATGATTGTCTCCCTAGTCCCCGTCTTTGGGGGAGGGGGGGGGGGAGGATATTGGGATAGGGGATTACGTAAATAGCTCCAAGGGAGACTACCTAGACCTGGTGGTATTTTCATCCCTTCCATTTACAGATAACAAAATTATATTGATTTCAACGTTTAAAAAAAAATACAAAAAAAAAAAAAACTCTGGCAGCCATGAATTGTTGGAGACTTTGCACTTACCCACAATGGGCATTTTCATCTCGTAATAGCCCTTGTCCAGTCATGTAATCAAAGTACTATCTATAATACTAAATAAACGAAGTAACGCATAAACTGCAAAATTGGTGGCATTTTCAAGCGTAATTTCTATACTGGTTCTTTCGCATATTGCTATCATTGATAATTTCGGTTAGCGTGTGTTTTAGTTTCACGTAGATTTAAAGAATTTGGGAATTAAATTCGTCTTTCATTTTAAATTCTCCCAAATATTTTTCTAGAAACTTCGACTATTGGTCGATTTTTTTTTTTTTTTTTTGGTCAACAATGGGTGCGTTCGAGTGAAATTATCGTGTATACACGCGGTCCTACTAAAGACAGAAAAGGACTTACCCCACCGAAAAGAACTTTCGGGCACCGAAAAGGACTTTTATTTGCCGTTAAATGTCATATAAAACATATGTTTTAGAAATTTTAATATCATCATGATAGTAATCAGCGCTTGAATAATAAGTTTGTGAATTGTAGTATCTTCATCCTAAAATTTTACAAAAAAATTACAGCACCGAAAAGGACTCCACTTCTGTGCAGTGTGAAGAGACGCCATATACTGAAAAGGACATTGCAAATGCCGAATTTCGGGCACCGAAAAGGGCATTTTTTCACTTAATGTTCTAGAAAATTATGTTGAGATTTTTTTTTACCCTATATATATTTCAAACGTTTTTATAGCATAAACTGGCATTCTAAAAAGTCCTTTTCGGTGCCAGAAAGTTCTTTTCGGTCCTTTTCGGTGGCAGAAGTCCTTTTCTGTCATTAGTAGGACCCGAATACACGTTTTAAATTAATCCGGTCGTTTCGGTTCTGCGTCGTTATATCGGCGCGCTGCTTAGCAAGTCCAAATTTAGCAGGTTCTAATGCAAAAATCCGACCCATGAACGTACGTCATTCCCCATAAATAACGATTTATTTTTGTATTTTTGCTCATATGTCTAAACGGATGAAGAACTAAATGGTCATAGTCCCGACGGCCCTGGCTCGAAACGACCCATTTTCTTGCAGAACGATAGTCAATACGAGTAGTCAATCGAACTAGCCCATTGAAGAATAAAGCTCAACGCACATGGTCTTTCGAAAAGTATGGACGGATGCTCGGCGCCCCGTTACTGCGGCTATGGATCCGTTCCGCTGAGGTGCAGGAGAAACGTCGATATGAGAATTGAAATACTACTACTACTTTCGAAAAGTTGGACGGACACACGGCGCCAAGTGTGTGCGGCTATGGTTACGTACCGCTGAGCCACTTGGGGAACGTCGTTAGGAGAATTCAAACTGAACTGAACTTTCGAAAAGACAAAAATTAAAAATGTCTAAGGTTAACACACATGCGCCAGGTAAGAAAGGGCATTTTTTCCAGCGAAGCAGACAAATCAATTTCAATGATTCAACGATCCTAAATAAGCCTTTAGTCTTCAGAGGGCTTGAATATTTTCCCCCAAAACGTTCCAGGACCCAATTTTTCCAGAAAAAAAAATACACAGGACAGGTCACATAACCAAGATGGCAAACATCTATTATGGTAAAAAAAATTAAAAATCTTCTCCCCCAGAACCACGCCGGGCCGCGTAGCGCAATCGGTAGGGCACCTGCCTCATAAGTCAGAGGTCCTGGGTTCGAAACTCGGTCTGGCCACATACTTTCGTTTCTCCTTCCGCTGATTCAAGAAGGGCAGTTGTCAGTTACTGGCGAAAGTATGTGCACTTAGTACTGGTTAACCGCTTAGGAGGTCTAAGCCTGCCCAGGAATAGTGTGGTTAGGTTAACTGACCGTCCCGACATGACCTTAGCTGTTTACCGTGGACGTTAAGCATCAAATCAACCAATTCTCTCCCAGAACCACAAATCCTGTGATCTTGAAACTTAGCATGTCGCATCAAGGACTCAAAAGCTCAACAAAATTTATATAAATGATGACCCTGGGATGACCTTGATCTGTTTTACGGCAAGGTCAACTTTTGAGTCACTTAGGTTTTTCTATAGGAAAAAGTGAAAAAAGTTGATTCTTTTAGAAACAATGCAGTCTGCTACCTGAAAGTTTGTAGATGCAGACAACTAATTAGGTAAATGAAGCTTTAGTGAGTATTCATGGTAAAGGTCGTATTTTCACCTGGGCCTAATAGCACGGCAGATAGGCAGCCTGTGAGAAGGTGCTACTGGTAAGGTTCTGCAAGGTTGAGTTATATATCAGATTATTCGTTAGAATCTCTAGTTTACAAAACCGGCTGATGACACCTCTGGTTCTGAGTACTAAGCGAGTTATCTCCCCTTGAATTACCCCACCCATTTAATTGGGTAAAATGATACTTAAATAAAAAAGGAGTGAAAAAATCTTTTTTGAGATGGTACTTTGTACGATTTTTTATTTGTATTCAATTTGAAGCTTATTTACCGTATACGCGGTACTGAATTTTTATTTGAGTTTTCATTCTGTGGCATTGTGATATCGAGTTTACACTGAAATTTGTTTAGTAAATAACTTTCTAAATTTCAGGTTTACAATTTTTAATGTTGACGCCATCAGTCAAACATTTGAAACAATATTTGCAATAGAATAGCAAGTCCAGAACCTTTGCTCTATGTATAGATTATCAGAGCGCAAGATTTCAGAACAGAGACAAAGAAACGCTGAGAAACATGAGTAAATACCCCACCCATCTAAATATGCATTGCAAAACTGGAAATCTTTCAGGCTGTTGCGGCTAAAAAGAGTAAGGTTTGGTCATATTGTAACATAATAAACGTGACACTATCGGGTTGCACATCTATGTTAATGCAAGTAAAATTACTTCTAGCAATCCTTCACGCTTCAGTGAGCAAGGATTAATTTACTTGAAAGAGTATTATACAGACAGTACTTCTATAAACCTGCTTACACACAGGACATGTTCACAATATTTTATCACATACCATTTTTTCGCAACACTTCTGACTAGTAATGGAAATGCAAAATATTTCTCCGGCTGATGTAAATAAGTGATTGTTTACCTTATAACTTATTTATTTGTTATTTACATTTCAAGTGACCATACTGTATGCAACACTTTGTTACTTTGTTATTCTTTCTTTGCAAGCGTATACATATTCATTGTTGTTTTGATGAACTACTTGCATATAGTTTTGACATCTTTAAGATTCAAGACATTGCAAAAAGAACAGTTTGTCTCAAAGCAGGAAAAAAATACCCACTCACTAAAATGCATTAGAACCTTTATCTTAGTTATATACCTTGATCCAAACGAAATGTCAGGGCGGTAACAAATATGCGCTGGCAATCACTGTCAAATTCGATCAGTCTACTAGAAGATTCGGTAGAATAAATTTTGCACGCTTGTTCAAGTTCACTAAGCATAACGCATCCTTATTGAACCTGTTGGCACCACATTTACTGTCGTGTATGAAAGACGTATCTATGTTGATACAAAAAAGTAAGAAGGAAGTTGCATTTAATTAAGATGATAATGATATTCTGCGCGCACGGAAGCGACGTTTACGGTGTGACTTATTCCGCCGCCGCGAGATTCGAACTAGGTAAGCCAGGTCTTAGCAGACTGCGCTTCCGACGTTTATATAACATCATCCCTGTAAATAAGTCATCATAGTGCCTAAGTCGGGCACACCCGGCTGCATATAAATACTCGAGACAATCTATTTACGCTTACATTCGCGAATCTCTCTTGGCTCGCAAAATGAAACATTTCACGAATATTGGAACGCTTAAATCATATGGTGTAAACTGCCAAAGCAATGTTGAAAAACGTCGTATCAACGGTGACGCACTCTAAATCTGAAAACACCATTGTGCCAACATTGACATTAACACGACGACCTTTCAGCGGGTTTGTGCCCATTGGATGTTTTGCCGCAACTGCAATAATTGCGACATGCCAAATTAATGCTTTTTATACAATGTGCAGATTATCGGTGTAAAAGCGAAGCATCAGATCAGCCTGTGCATCCTCCATGTATAGTAATCAGCTTCTTTCCTATTTTGTACATGATGGGTTCAGACATAATACATTGTTGGGCCTTTTTTAACACTTGAAATGGGAAGAAAAACACAAGCCTGTACATTCTGTACGTTCGAAAGGAAAATATTTGGATCGTGAGGACATGTTGTCGTCTCCGTTCACATAGACGATATTGCGATCATAAGGAATATACAGAGTGTATTTGGTCACACAGGCTGTAAACTTCGCAAGCAAAGGCTGCTAAGTCCACTTTGCTTCTTATTTTGTTTATTACATAAGGAACAAAGTGGACTTAGTACACTTGGCTTGCGAAGATGACAGGCCCTATGATCATACATGAAGATCAGGAGTTGGGCTGTACATGTACTAAGATAGCATGTGCGAATAGCGAAGACTCAGATAAGCCTATGCATTCATTTCATCCCTATCTATGTATATGGCAAACCACAACTTATGTTCTTTATTTTAGTCCTTACTGAAAAAGCGAAACTTATTGAAAGTGTGAACAAACATGACTAAAGTCAGTCTGTGCATCCTCGCAGCTAATCTGGTAAATTTAAAGAGTAAATGATTGACGTCGCATGAATAGATACCTTATTGGATGTGCGAAAAGTAAATAATAAGATCAGCTTGTGGATCTGATCAGTCGTGGTCGAAGCGCCGGCCTGCTGATCTAGCGGTCTCGAGCTCGATTCTCGAAGGCGTTCACAATCGTAAACCGGGTTCAATTGCACAGCGCCTTTCATCAGCCTACCATCGTTTTGATATGACAAAAACTGCTAAAAAGGACGTAAAATCGCGAGTCAATTCATCCCTTTTTGATCGACGTTGTACAAGGACAGATAATATGGCTAGCCACGTGCGTCTATTGTTGGCTATACCACATATCCAGTTGTTGCATAACTTTACGTTGTATCTGCAAGTTTTGTTACAGCTAAATAATTTTTGTTACCGGTGAGTGAGCAGCGTGTATGTCCTGTGCCCCTTTTTGTACAATAGAAAAGTCTAGGGGAAGGTACAAAGATAACTCCGCCCTGACATTTCTTTTGGATCAGGGTATACCAGCCGCTAAATAAATGTAGGCCAGGCCAGTAGGATGTTCCCCGGCCAACCGGTGAAATTATGTAGACCTCATTTTTCTAGGAGTCCTATGTTTGCAGAATATTTGCCTTTTTCTTGCTACCTATTTAGTGGGGCGATTGAGAGTGTCAGACGGTTAAATACGTTACCAATAGAAATTCTACAAACATTACTACTATGTTTGAAAATAAAAATGAAAGTCAGTAATCTATCTATAAATCGATATAAATTATTTATTTTTATATTAAGTGATGTAAACACATTTTTGAATTTTAAACTTTTATTATTATGCTTAATTATTCGACAGTATATAAGGCTGTAATCTATGTTACCTTTAGACACGAATTTAAGACAAATAAAACTATACAAGACAAAATTAGAATTTATAAATTAGATTAGTATTAGTATATTACTATTAGGTCTAGGGACAAGCTTTATAATGGAAAAATCTGGTTTCGTTAAATTTTGTAGTTTACCATACAGAAACAGTTTAATACGTGTAATATAAATTTAAATGCAACATTCAAAAACATTATAATGATTTACGATGGCGCTTACATGTTGAGATTCAAATATTTCTCAAAGTATGAAACTCTAAGAGTATCCTATGGAATTCATATTAATCAAATTAAAGTAACTAACGTAAATAGTAACACAGCTTATGAGACTGTGATGTATGTTATCATAAAGAACAAGATTTACAGCACATGAAACAATAACTAACAAGGCAGAAATGGAAAATGAAATATACTTTCAACCCTTTTAGGTTATAATTCTAGCACAGCTTTTATATAGAAAAAGTTGGTGTGATTTATCTTGTGTAGACTACGATACAGAAACTTTTCAGAGTTGTTGAATGAATTCTAATGCAGTTTCGTAGTCACCTTAATGTGTGAAATGATACTGACACATAAATAGGTAAATATTTTAAAATATATAATGAGAAATAAAACACGAAACAGAAAACAGATTACTCAGGTTTGTGTGGTTTGCTCACTTAGGCTGTATATGCGCCCTAGATTTTATTCACTGTTACATATAATAGAAGATAATCAAAGGGCTGAAAGCCCTCATAGTCGGTGAATTAAACAATTCTTATGCAAATTGGAATTACGAATGAAGCTGACTGCATTTCTATATAACAGAGTAAAATAGCAGCAGAACAATGCACTTTTTCAGGGGGTTTAATCATTTATCTGCCTCAGAAACAAACATTGACCTTGCTTTATAATAGGTAAAGGTTATACCAGTGTTGTCATTTCTATAACTTAAGTACTAGAGTCCCAGATGCTACATACCAAGTTTCAAGGAAATCAGCCCAGTGGTTCTGGAGCTGAAGATGTTTCAAGTTTTTTAGCATATATGAGCATGTGACCCGGACCAACTGTATTAATTTTTTCCTCTTCTGCCTGGAGGATGTAAAAAATGCTAAATTTAAATTAGCCCAGTAGTTTCAGAGGAGAAGTCCTTTGAAAATAACGAGAGACACCAGACGCCGTAGGCCACCATCCTATATATCCTCCCGTAGAGCCTTTGACTTTCCAACCGTAAACGGGGTTCCATTGCACACAGCCTTTCATTATCATCCTCCCATCATCCTGATATAACAGAAATACTGTTGAAACGGACGTGAAACCACAAGTCATCCATCCGTCATCATTGGCTCAGGGAGGCTAATAAAAACTGGTCAGGTTTGATTTGCTCCAGTCACTTTCCCCCTTTTGTCCGAATTAGTAGAAAGGCAAATATAAAGACATATCTTTCTAGAGATATCCGTACTTACCCTTCTGTCCAAGTAAGTAGAAGGGTAAATACAGACACATGTTAATTTGCTGTGGTCCGAATTTAACCCCATTGTCTGAATTTATCTGAATCTCTTCCCTATAACGACTCAGTATTCTCAGCTACAAGCAATATTAAACTGTGTAGTTGGATGGGTATCCTCTAATCTAAAGCAATTAGACCAATAATTTGATAACACAAGATCTGGATAGAATCAAACAAAATACATAGGTGTAAACAGCAGCTAGTGGCTGTTCCGGTTATAATTAAAATCTAAAAAAGTTCCTTCAAGAGCAGAGAATACATACAGAAGTAGGAACATGGGCCAAACTACGTAGTTTCGGCTAATAAAGCCTCGTCAGTGACCCTGACAATATCTGACAAACTGACA
Organism: Ctena decussata; assembly: GCA_963989385.1. Taxonomy (NCBI): domain Eukaryota; kingdom Metazoa; phylum Mollusca; class Bivalvia; order Lucinida; family Lucinidae; genus Ctena; species Ctena decussata. The sequence goes on along the minus strand of OZ022501.1, from coordinate 4,165,392 downwards.
AACACAGAGCATATTTCTGGAGTCTGACCTCTGTGTATTCATCCGCGTTGTTACGGTTTTTCAGTCGGTAATCCACACATAATATAGTACCCGAGTGTTTTCTTTGTCATATTACTATATCAGTTACACTGTCCTTAATTACCACAAAAATAGATTATTCTAAACATAATGTAACTTTATGTGCAAAAATGTATCAAAATATTTCAGTATTGCAAAATTATAACTTGAGTAATAAGGCGGAAGCACCAGAACGATGCCTATATAGTATTGAAATCCATTTCAAAAGACGGAAGATTGTAAGTGCCGTCGTACGATAGCTATAGTCTCCGAATTCACTTCGTGAATTCACCGACTGAAAATAGTATCATTTGCTAATCATACAACCTATATGTATAATGATAATTTTTTTTCTCTAGCCTTTTTGAAATGTAAAATAAACTGGAGATAATGACAAGATTATGACATCAACACTTTTAAAATGTGTTTCACACATAAAATATTTGTGAGCATGATGTGAGTTACTTTTCTTGTTTCTACTTGTAATATTAAATCTATACACTCAAGTCATGAAATTCAAAACTGTCTGACGACAGGTTTAAGTAACTGACCTGATTTTGACTCAAAAATGGCATATATGTAATTCAGATTTCAAACATGACAATAACACATTATATTTGTATCAGTTTTACAATATTTGATGGGGAGAGTATGTCGTAACAAATTCTAAAAATTGTTATCCTTGATTGCCTATAAAAACTGGGAGGCAGTTCTAATGTACATTCACAGGATATTAGTTTATGGAGAATTGAGAGAGAGAGAGAGAGAGAGAGAGAGAGAGAGAGAGAGAGAGAGAGAGAGAGAGAGGAAGCTCCTAAGATTATTAAATTATCTTCTACTCCTTCATCCATATATAAAAAGTGTACACACACTTTAAAAATGTTCTGTTCAGTATCTCCGTGTGTGACAGTGATACAGTTTCAGGCTACTCCAAGTCCTCTAGGTAACCATTCCACCATATAATGCTGAAAGACCACTTTAGTGCCAGCTAATAACAGTTTCTGTTGCGCAAAATACCATTTTGGATGCATTTCATTGGTAACTCATATTCGGTAACGTATATGACAGTGCAAAGTTTTGCAAGTTTAATAGAATTGCATTTGTTTTTATTTAACGGTATAAATGCATTAGTTTTCTTCATTGATTGTACTTACATGCTCATTCTAATCAGATAATGTATTTTGTTTATTCTCGGTAACGTAGACAACAGTACGGTTTCTAACGCTTCAGAGGACAATATTGCTTTAATACAGAGGCTTCAACTCATATTTTCTACAACACTAAGTTCTATGTCTGCTGTTGTGTTTATTTGGATGAGAATATGCAAATGCCGTTAAATGATACGGTCACGTGTATAACATGGGAGAAACAGCCAAAATGCTCAATAGTCAGTCGACAGAAAGCAGGGAAATACTCTCTAGATACTGGGCTTTCAGAAGAAAAAAAACGTGTTGAAAAAGTATCTCATAAAAGGAGAGGGAGATATTAGATCTTAAAAATCTACTAGCTTTTATTATTTTACCATTCGATCAATTTCAACCGACAGATGGACCGACGGACGAACGAATGGATGAATGACAAGGACAGAAGGCCCGAAGGCACTCTTAACGTACCGGATGGGACTGAAAATCACACCAGAGTCAGCAAATACAACGCTTGTATAGTCAGCGGCTAGTTTGACAACTGTTAGGCTTGTCATTTTTGAGAAGTTGACTGCAAAAACAGTGGTGAACACATGGCATTGACAAACTGACGTACGGACGGCCGCGGATGGAAAAATAAATGTATAGAGCACATATTATCTAAATGAGTTCGAATTAATAGAAGTTACACATATATACTATTTTCCAAGCATTTAGCCCATTTAGCTGGTCTTAAAGTAGTAATTTAAGTAGATTGTCATCATTTACGTATGTTTTCTATTTGACCTTGACCTTGACCTTTTGTACATGTTGAAATATATCTAGATAATTAATTCAACAATGAAATACCTTGTAAATTAGTTTCTGCATAAGACTTGACACTTTTATTGTCGTGGTAATAAAATAGACAAATTCTAATATTGATGTCGAAAATTGTCAACCTTTGTTAATCAGCGGTAATTAACAAACAGACGCACGGACACACACTGTTCAAAAGCCATATTCGTTAAAAACTCCTATGTTTAGTTTGTTCCATTTGTTTGACGTACGTATAATCGGAAAGTGACAAACACTTGTCTTTAGTTGAAATAAATGGACATTTCTGATGTACACTAACAAAAATTGTGTAACTTTGCTGTTTATGGGTACGTAAGTTTAAAGGGCCATAACTTTGTTAGTACTCAGCTGCGGTAATGTCATCAGCAGGATTCATACACTAGACATGCTGGCGAACAATTTGGTATATAACACTTGATGTTTGCAGAACCTTACCAGTAAACTCCTTAAGGAGAGCACTTTTGGAGCTCCGTCTGCTCTACTATAAGGCAATTTACATTGAAAAATTAAAACTCGCTTTTTTATATAAACTTGACCATCATGAAATATTTCCGCGCTTGCGCGGGCTCTTTTCTAGTGCATTATATATCTTCGAGTCGAATAGTAATGTTTCGTTTAGGCCAAATATTTGCATAATCTTGAATTTGTTATTCTTAAATGGAATGGAATTGTGCGTTCACCAGTCGTGGTAATCGGGAATTATTCTTGAAAGTTATGGCAGAGATATGCCGTGTTCAAGTGGTTAGAGAGACTCGGTTTAAGTGCAGAAAGTCGCCTGAAGGCCAGGTTTCGCCATTTGAAGACTGGAATACTCTCTGTCAGCCAAGCAGTAAATGAGTACCTTTTTAGAATTAGGGAAGGATAAGGCAGCAAAAGGAGAGAGTTGGGCTCCACCTTTCCTCTGCTGTGCCCAAGATACAGTGGGTTTCTAACCCCCACTGCCCCTAAGGCTATTAGGTTATGGGAAACCTTTATTGCAAACTGCAAAACATTGGCAGTTGCAAAGCTTAAGTTTGTCCCAAAATAACCAGTTGGGAGCCATGGTTAAAGTTTTTATATGGTTTTATAAAGTTGTCATATATGTTTGATATATATGGCTACCATATCCCTACCCAAGAAAGATAAAGTTCGCATGCGTTACATTTCGAAAACCTATGTGAGCCGCGACACGACAAAACCAACAAAGTGGTTGCGCGCCCAGTGCAGACTCAGATCAGCCTGGGCATCCGCCCAGTCTGATCAGAGTCTTCCCAGGCCGCATGGATGTAGCTTAGACCCTTAGCTACCCTTTCGCACCTAGCGAAAAGTCTGAGCGGAATGGCCGGATGCCCAGGCTGATCTAAGTCTGCACAGGGCGCACAACCACATTGTTGGTTTTCTCGTGTCGCGGCTCATGTCCGTACCCTTCACTATCAGCTGTGTGGTCTCTGCAAAGAATTCATTTTCTGTCACTGATTCACCGAACCCCTGCTATTGATAAAAGCAAGAAATTTAATATTACATCGATTGATTGAAATGTGACTAAAACAGAAATAAAAAAAAACGTGGGGAGAATATATATGAAGAAAAGTGGAACTATTTTAAAATCCGACTACATTTTATAGTTGTTTTTGGACTGAATGTATTACATCTGACTCTTGCCCCTCAAACTTAGATTTAAAGAGTACATACTATGAATGTTTGTTGAGAGACCCTGTAATTCAAACTTACAAAACAGGATTCGCAAAAAAAAATCCAAGCTCTTAACAGTAAAAGAGATAGGCAGTGATAAGGAACTAATACAAATGAGCCGCGACACGACAAAACCAACAATGTCGTTGTGCGCCCAGGGAAGACTCAAATCAGCCTAGGCGTCCGTCCAGTTTCACCAGACTCTTTGTTAAATGCTCAAAGGATAGCTAAGGGTCTAAGCTGTATCCATGCGGACAGCGAAGACTCTGATCAGACTGGGCGCAGCCACATTGTTGGTTTTGTCGTGTCGCGGCTCAAATTATACATCCCGTCCTTGAAACCAAAAGGGAAAAAAGAACACACATACACACTTACAAACGTGGACGAAAGGCACACACAGTAGACCGAACAAACAGCCCTTTCCAAAACAAACTGTCATTCGGCTACCATAATCAAAACAGCAGCAATATCTATTTTTAAATAATTTCCATTTTAAAATTACAAAGCAAGAGAAAGCAGAATGGACAGCTATTAAGATGACAATATTACAATATTACTCAAGACCATATACACGCGGACATAACAACATGCAGCACTGAGGAACCACAATTGAGGACCCGCCTCGAAAAGATCGGTAAAAGACTACTGGGGGAGGGGAAGTACTGGATTCGAACCTCGCCCTTTGCCTCCGCAATGGTTCCATCCACATAACCCACAACAGACAAACGAAGGCGTTGTTTTTGACAATAAGATCATCTGTTTTTAGCTTTTTGCTCTATTGTTTATTACATTACATAACTGGAAGCAAAGTGGGCAGCTACACAGGTGGCCACATTGCTAGTAGACTACATACAAATGGAAACAAGAACAACAGTGAAGAACCACAAAAGGTGTACCGCCTTGGAACGGTCTACATTAATAAGAATAAAAGTAGGAAAAACTGATATTTTGATGTTAAAAGCAGCACGATACTTCACTACAACAGTTGTCAAAACAACCATAAAAGGAGCGAACAAACACTTCCGATTATCATCTATCGCTAACTGAAGCACATAATTATTTCCCGCTAGGCCTCTCAAGCAGAGAATTTGTTGGAAAAAATATTTGCCTGTTCAAAATTGAACAATCTCTCCAAAGATCTTTGATCAGGGAAACATGTCAATATTTTAATGAATATGATATTTGTTTGACAAGAATTGTGTCTTGTTAAGGACGAATCAATAAGTCGTCTTTCTTAAATATAATCTTACAAATGAGCCGCGACACAACCAAACCAACAATGTGGTTGTGCGCCCAGCGAAGACTCAGATCAGCCTGGGCATCCGCCCAGACTGATCAGAGTCTTCGCTGTCCGCATGGAGGTAGCTTAGACCCTTTGCTACCCTTAAGCCACATAACGAAGAGTCTGATCAAACTGAGCGGCTGCCCAGACTGATCTGAGTCTGTGCAGGGCGCACAACCACATTGTTGGTTTTGTCGTGTCGCGGCTCAAATCATCAGTGAAATGTTAATGGGATTTTGCTTTTGCTTCGAGAACCTGCAATGTAATATGTTGCAAAAGGCTTTTTTGCGTCTTTCCAGTTAAATGGAAATGGCTACACTTTCAGACAAAGCAACACTCTGCCATTTTCAGTTTGTGTTTCATCTTACATGTACAGTCATTTCCCGATATCTCCAACACTGATATCCCCAAGTGCCTCATAATCAATAACATTGTTTGGACACATTCTCTATCGTTAGTAACATTTCAGCTCGTGTTATCTCAACCCGCTGATATCTGAAAGTAAATTTTCTGGGCCAGAAATGTACTTTCAGATGCCAGTTCCGGAAAATTAGACCAGAAAATTTACTTTCAGATATACCTTCAGATACCAGTGCCGGAAAATTAGACCAGAAAATTTACTTTCAGATATACTTTCAGATACCAGTGCCGGAAAATTAGAACAGAAAATTTACTTTCAGGTATACTTTCAGATGCCAGTACCGGAAAATTAGACCAGAAAATTTACTTTCAGATATACTTTCAGATACCAGTGCCGGAAAATTAGACCAGAAAATTTACTTTCAGGTATACTTTCAGATGCCAGTACCGGAAAATTAGACCAGAAAATTTACTTTCAGATATACTTTCAGATACCAGTGCCGGAAAATTAGACCAGAAAATTTACTTTCAGATACCAATAGGTTGAGATAAACTCAGACTTTGAGATATCGAGAGTTGACTGTATTAGGGTCACTCGTTAAGAAAAGAATTGCTCCTTTAGAAGTAATTTCTTTCCTGTATCAGCAGACTCCCTTTTGGAAAAGCTTTCGCCATCCATGGAAGTAAACATGACGTCACAGCAGTTCCCCCACCCCCACCCCCCTTTGCGAAAGTGGCGAAAAAATTGGAAGTGAATCCATACATCTTTTAGGCAAAACTTTCTCAGAAACTCATATTTGTACATCTAGTCTGAGCCTGACATTGACCTTAATTCGCTCTGATTTTCAATGCTGCTGCCATGCGGATTTCATTTACGGAGAACATAGGAAGTTAGCTCTCTTATGCCTAGTGGAGTCTTGAAAGTAGGCACACAATGATGAATCAATATTGAGTAAATGTTGATTCAACGATCTGTGCCTGCTGGGTTCTGCCTCGCTGTTCAGAGAAGTCTGTTTGTAATATAAAGGTTCTCGGATAAGTTTCTACTTCAGAAACTATAGGATGACTTTCTACTTCAGAAACTACTGTTTTAAAGGAGCAGTTTAGGCACAGAGTAGACACAGCGATCTTCTTTTCTGATCTGGATCTACAAGGAAAGGTCCCTTATGTAAGACACTATGCATTAGTGCGTTAAGAAACAGCTTATATGAGCCGCGACACGAGAAAACGAACAAAGTGGTTGTGCACCCAGCGCAGACTCAGATCAGCCTGGGCATCCGCCCAGTCTGATCAGAGTCTCCGCTGTCCGCATGGCGGTAGCTTAGACCCTTAGCTACCCTTTAAGTGCAAAGTCAAGACTCTGATCAGATTGGGCGGATGCCCAGGCTGATCTGAGTCGTCGCTGGGTGTACAACCACTTTGTTTGTTTTGTCGTGTCGCGGCCCATATGTTTAATATCATGTGCCTTAGTATTCATGTACGTCCCGACACTACATATACGACATTGGAGGAAAGTGATCAGTTACCACATAATACCAAACGGTTTTGTCCTGTTTAAGGTATCTACGTCGCTTTGAAATGTCATGGCGACTTATTTTCATATCGTCTGGAAACAGTTCCAAGTTCCAAATGTTATATATGAGCCAAGGCCTTACCAAAACTACCTTCTGTTATATGCAAAAACGAGTCCAAATGCAAGTTCCATATAATTATACACAGAAGATCTTAAAAGTTGAAAGTGCTGGTTCTGATAATAATTTAGAGATGTTTTTTTCTTATCAGTCTATAACAAAAAAAAATCTTGACTTGGTGAGGCGGTTCTTATTAGTTCCCGTGACATGGTAGCATCACATATGGATATTAATTGTAGATGTATCTATAATCGAAAATCCCACCTTATATGACGCCTTGATAAGAAGGAAGTGGACACTCATTCAACGAAAAAAGGGGGCAAAGAATATTATACGTAGCCCTTAAGCCACTGGGGTGCAAAGGTCGTCAATATATTTCTGCCCAACAGAAGTAACTGAAATTCAAGAGATAAATAAATGAATTTTGCTATGCGTTTTGCAACTTTCTTTAAACGACTTAAAAGGAAACAAAGTAAACCAATTCTACAGGAAAAAAATCCAATTTTGTCAACGGAGCAAGCTACTTTGATATCGATCTGGCTCTGGCGATCCAAAACCCAGCGGGCACATGACGTCAAAATGACGTCGTGACGTCGCATCGACGTCAGTACGACGTCATTTCAACGTCATGTGCCTGCTGGGAAGGATCACGCTTTGTTTCACTTTCAGACTGTAAGTTTTGAATGAAACACTCAAGCAAGTGTTTTCTGTTTTTGTTTTCTTTAAGAAATTGAAGCTTTAATTTGATGACATGACACCTAAATAAAGCGGGAAACTATAAGAGTCATGCTACATATATCTCGACACGAAAATGCAGAAAGCTAAACTACACATATTTAAAACAGTACCGTTACGAAATTCAGCCTGACAGATGAGTATTTCTGTCTATACTGTCTCCATTGTTAGACTATCCTGATAACAACAGAAATCGCAAAAGAAATAACATATCCGTTCATAGGTGCATGTAAAGTTATATAACTGAAAAGTCACAATCCCTAATTGCCGACAAGGGCTAGGGTGTATGACTAGTATGAAATGATTTATGTTCATTTTACATATAAAAATTGTACCCCTGATTAGAACAGCTGGACGTTTCAACTTAGGTGTCATAATCCAAGTTTGTATACAAAATAGAAAACAAATAAAAAGCTACCAAGTATTCTCTCTTCAGAATAGTAAGATGGGAGAAAAATAAAAAAAAAACAATGAAAAAATAATAATAATAATAATAATAGTAAACACTCACATTTTTTCTGGACCTCTGAAAAATTAAAAAAAAAGTTTTGATGAGATAATAGGGTTTGGATGAAGACCTAATCGGACCTTACGGATTTTCAAGGTACATGTGAGTTCATCTCCATGGTACAAGGGCAAAAGTCATGCGTAGTTACTCTCTTCTTCAGTGGAGTCTACTCTTAAAGTCAAAACTTTGCTGTCGAAGAGTAGTAAACGCCCCTATATAAATTTTCTCTCAGTCAGACAGCTCGACCGGGTGTCTCTTTGATATCGCCATTACCATTAGTGGTACAGTGGAATAAAACAAAGATAGTACAAATCTGCTTGGCTAACCCGAATATCTTGTGCAGTAGACATCCGGGTCAGCAAAGCAGTTTCGGGCTATTTTTGTCTTTAAGGTTTGTTCAGACCACTTCAAGTATAGAAGAGTCAACGCCATATTTAGGCATGAAATGAATAAACTAATAAACAATAGCTCTTGTTACTTTGCTTTTTGTCATACTTCAAACTTGCAAGAGATATGGGAAAATTGAATTTCGTGTTACAGACATCTTATTCCATCCAAGCCAGAAAATAAATCCGATGTTCATTTACAGAACATCATGACTTAAAGACATTTTCTGCTTTAATTATAGGTATTTTCTGGGCAATACGTCTGTTATTTTGTCTAGAAAGGATATATTAAGTGAAAAGCTGCCAAAACTGATTATAAAACCCAAGTCTGAGAAGACAGCCAGAAATCTTTGATTCAATAAATGTTGTTATTTTCATGTCATTTTGATGCGTATCTGGCAAGACATTTGCTGGTTTCTGCCTGATCAATAGCTTGCTATTGACCAAATTAGCAGAGAAACATGAAGGGTTGTAATATACTACATAATCACAGAACTCTGATCTTAACGTTAATAGACCCGGACCACATCATCAGAAAATAGTATTTATGACCATTCAAAGTACCTGGTATGATGAAGTCAATATTTGTTCAAAACCCTCGATTTTGATAATAAAATGCAAACACAGCAAAGTACCAGCCAAGAATGTAACAGCAAGTATACAAGTTAAGTCAGTTCAGGTATAAAACATTCAGGGTTTTAATCTTGAACATACTCGTACGCCCAGCCATTTTTTTAGTAAAATGTGGTATTTGGTCGCCTTTGTGGCTTTTGAAATATATCTGCCCGGTCTCCGTCAAATTTTATATTTTGCGTATAAGTAAAGTTATGACATGTTAACACGACATGAAAACATCAGGAGTGCTAAAAGCCGGGCTCTGTGCTTATCTTTGATTTTATTTACCACATCTGGTTCTGTTGAACCCTCTTTCCGGTTTTCTCAACATCAATATGTTCATATCTCCCCTTCCAGATAAACTATATGAACTAAGTTGTAGTTTTCGTTTTGTTACTGTGGACCAAATTTGGTTACAAATTTCAATTTGATCAGTTCAAATTTTGTTTAGCATCTCTGGACATGCAAACTCGAGTGGGTGGGGTAATTTTTAAATGCCTTGCACAAAGAACACCTACTAAGTAGCGATAGTCTTATCATTTGCATATCAACAAAAACCCATTTTCAGGTGCTTTTAAAAGCTGTTGTCATTGTTGGATTCTTGCAGTTTTCTTTAAAATTACTGTAACAGGTAACGACATGTTTGACCCTCTGTTCACTTCCGTGGACTTTAGGGAGCAATAAAGTTCCGCTCTTTAAGAGATTCCTGAAACAAAATGAGAGACTAATTCTGTACAAGAATTATTTTCCCTATACCCTGTAAGTGTTACCATTTACCTTTAGCCGCTTAGTGACTGTACATGTCTAAGGATTTGCACAATATGCGAATCACAGAAGCGTAAGAATATGTTGAAAATAAGTGTCATAACATGGCTGCTCTATTCTTATGCCTGCCACATAATGCCCTATGAATATTGAAATGAGATTTGAGAATTTGCTATTAGGGAGACAACTACGGTTTACTCAGTACAAAGAATAACATGACAGTTTCAGATGCTATCATACTAAAACCTGCAAACAGTCCTATGGCACTTTTGCATTTTAAAGTTTCAGCTTAATCTGTATAAAATGCTTGTCAAGCAGGTCGTATTTGCTATTAACTGGTCTTACCTGAGTTCACTCACCTCAACTTTATCTAATTAGAGTTTTGGGTGACTTTTTTGTATTGTATATATGATGACTCAATAATGAGTTAAGGGGCCCAAGCACTTGTTTTACCAAAGACATATATGGTTGAAATGGTCGCGGTTGACTCGTTAAGAAAGCAGTAACTTCCAGGCATTTTTTTCAGTTATCTCTGAGATTGGACTGAGCGACCCTTAGCTATAGGTTCCAAGGCCACACTATAATGGCTTTACAGTCGTTGTAATGTTCAAAACGGATGCACGAATGATAATGTACTAGGATGTAATCATGTGACAAAAGACATTGCCTTGTTATGTAAACTCTTGCAATATTTCTTTTTTTTTCTGCTTTACTTTTTTCAACTTTTTCTTCACAGCTGATTGAGTGAGTGAATTTTGGGTGTTTCCATATTTCAGACGTTGAGAAGTTGTCTCTAAACATGTGGGGTGGCCCATTTTCCTTCTTCTGATTGTATTGTCTGCTCTTGAAGAAACAATTTGAGAGTTTGATTTTACCTCACAGCAGCTGGTGTTGTGCCGTGTGGCGGCCGTAAAACGTCTCCTCGTACATCATCCATAGTGCAGATTATATTTTATTTTCGTCCTCTGAGATCAGAGGATATTTTCTGAGAAATCTAAAATTTGAGATTGATTTAGACTATTATTCTAGATCATCGTCTTTTATATTAGATTCTATTTGGATCCTTTTTGATACTAATCAGTCTTTGAATCGACTGCCCAATCAAAATCAAGACTGTACAGTATGCCTTTTCTCTGGTTTCGTCACCAGATATTGTCAGGGTCACTGACGAAGCTTTATTAGCCGAAACTACGTAGTCTGGCCCATGTTCCTTCTTCTGATTGTATTCTCTGCTCTCGAAAGAACTATTTGAGATTTTGATTTTACACCCAGTCAAAGTTATTAGAACGATTATAGGAACAGTACTGAGGTGTTACAGTTATTTTAAGCATATAGCCTCACATTCTGATTTGGCTTAACAAAACAAGCAGGTGTACGGTTTGCGTAGAAGCCTCCTTATTTCTTAGTTAAACATCACAGTGAACCATATAGAGCCATCAATAAAAAATAAGATGAAACTTGATGCAGCCCGAGACTGAAGTACAGCCAACTCTCGATATCTCAAAGTCGACTACTGATATCTGTAAGTAAATTTGCTGGCCCCAGAAAATTTACTTTGACATACTAGTGATATGAGGTAACAGGAGTTGTAATGTAAATTAGAGTAAGAAATGCGTCCATAATAAATTCCTTGATATATGAGGGTTCACTGAGATATCAGTGCTCGAGATATTGCGAGTTGACTGTTTATGGAAATCACAAGATGTACTTCGATAGACCCGACCTAAGATATCGATGTTCAAGTTCCAACCGACATAGCACATTTATGGTGCTTTCATATAACTGAAGGCAATTTAAGAAAGGTTGATAACCTTGATTGGGGTAACCACTTTGCCGCATAGCAACAATCATATAAATTTTCATTTTGCATGACATGATATATTGTTTAAAATAATTCCGAAAAAATATTTATATAGCATTTTTTCTGAATTTGTTAAAGTGTCTCCAAAGAATTCCGGTCATGTCAAGGAATTGTTTTCAAACAGTTTTGGTGTAAACTGGACAAATCAACGTTATTTGCACAACCATTCGGAAAGTCTGTGATAAAACCGTGAAGTTTATTCTATCCTTTGCCTTGTTTATGAGGTAAACTGCGAATTTTATTTTATCTTTAGCCATGTTTATCAGGTTGAACAGTTAAACGCTTCTTGCGAATATGGGAAAGTAGAGTTATCTATAATGCCATAACTGACCACCTTTTAACAACTATATTTTGTTCTAGTAGGGGAGAGTCGGGTAACTTCGGACAGGCGGGTAAATTCGGACATACCATTGCAATACCATTGCAAACAGTGAAAATCCAGAAGAGACGGCTCATAATGAGCCGTCTCATCAGGATTTTCACTGTTTGGCCAGTTATTGTTTTGTTTTAGTTCCAGACAACTGACATATAAAGGAAAAAATGTCACTGTCCGAATTTCCCCACTGTCCGAAGTTACCCGACTCTACCGTAGTAATAAAATGTAATACAGCTGGTTAAAACCAATATTATCTGTTCAAACAAACATATTTATATACAATTTATAATAGTTCAAGATATGACGGAAAGCTAAAACTTTATGTGAATCATTTCCTGTAATACAATTGACACTCATATCTTAAACAGTGATATCTCCGAGTGCTTTTTATTCCTAAGAATATAGTTTGGAGACTTTTTCTAATTCCTTTACATTTCAACTCAGGCTATAACTACTAATATTTCAAAGTAAATTTCCTAAGCCCAGAAAATTTTCTTTGAGATATCATGTTTGAGATAAAATTAGACGTTGAAATAGCGATAGATGACTGTATTATGTTTGAGATGAAATTAGACATTGAAATAGTGATAGATGACTGTATTATATGATTATATTAGATTAAATTTTATTGCATAAATTACAAAAGGATCAGACACAAGTTATGACAACATTAGATCGTCTTCTCCTTAACATTTTAACAATAATATTATAAAGATACACTGGCGAATGAACAGAAATATACTGTCAGAACACAAACGGTTCACAATTACAGTATAACAAAAGAAGGAAACCATGAAAGGCTAGCAGCCTTGGGAAAACATTAATACATGTACTTAATCTGTTTCATGCCAAGCCAGATTGCAAGATATAAAGTCTTTCTGGATATCTGTATTAATATGTATGTCTGTTGCATTGTTCTGTATTTATTAACTACACAAGTCTATGTGTTAATCAAGGGGTGTCTGGTTTAGCTCATTTTTTTATCATTTTAATTTTATTCAAAGGAGAAATACCATTTGTCTTATGCAGCTAGTTTAGACCTTGATCAGACGCCGCGTATCGCGGTGTCTGCTCTGGGTCTGCACTGTTTGCCGATGTCCCTTTTATGAGACACTAGGCATAAATGGAACAAACGAGTCAAACTGTGTTTAAATGAGAGACAGACCGAGTCTTCCCGAGGGTAATTATTTCTTTGTCTGAGGAAGCATCTACGCAAATGAAATTTGGAAATGTGCCAAAACTTTAAGATTAAGATACAGGAAACCGCTTACGGTCCCTGTAGGTATACTCGTGACCTTTCAAACATAGTTGTTTTGTTAGCAATATGTTGTTTTTTCCTTAGAGGTTTGGTACTCAAAACATGAATGGGTATAATACTGTCATGTTTTCCGCCACTTTTGCAAAGGACATGTTTTATGACCTGTTTGCTTCCTTTTAAAACAAAGTCCTTCAGAAATCGGGTCTGCACATAGAGGAAATGATTTGCCCCGAGCGGACCTTTTTTTCCTTTAAAAGAGAATCCTATTCAAATTCACTCATCTCAAACTACTGGTATCTCAAGGGGACCTGAAGCTTAGGTCCAGTCATTTATATGTAATAGACATAGGTAGAAAAGACCAAATTCTTAGCAATAAGTGCACTGGCTACTTGAAAACACTTAATATTTGTGGTATCAAAACTTTCGCGGCTTAATAAAAACAACATATTGGCGCAGATTCATTTTGGCGTTCATGATACACCTTAGCTCCAACAAATAAAAACATTTTTGTGTAAACTTGAAACGTTTTTTTTTCTTACTTTTCTATTGAACTATAAGTTGTGTCTCAATGTTTAGTTAAATAGAACGGTATAGAAAATCTTCCCAAATACTCATCAGGGGCCGTATTCATAAAGCCACTTAAGTCGTTGCTATGCGGTTGCTAAGGCTAAATTTCTATAAAGGAGATTCCCTACAAATATGAAATTAGGTCTGGAGGAACAGTCTTTGTAAGACTGTTCCTCCAGAGCAAATTTCATAGTTGTAGGGAATCTCCTTCAATGAAATTTAACCTTAGCAACAGCATAGCAACCACTTAAGTCGCTTCATGAATACGGCCCCAGGTACTCCGTGTTTCATCTGAACCTCTGTTTGCTATGTATGAAAATCAAATATTTTCGATCTTATATTTTGCTGCCTTTTGCCTTAACCGCCAATATCGCCAAAATTCAGTAACCGCCTAATATAAGTGTTTTACAGTATTTGATTGCACAAATTCGCACCAGACAGTTTAACATACGTACGTCATCATCAAATGTCACTGCAACATAGTGTGTCAGAATGTTGCCTGTTATGTCTTACTGATTAGTATTTGCATATAGTTTTACTATTTGTCTTGTCTAATGAAGGTATGAATACTTCATGATCGTATAAGCTAGTTTTGGCTATAGACGCCTCACAGTGACCATGAAACCTTAGCAAAATGTAGTCAGTGGTGGATGATTATTGACGGGATAGAAACTCTGACCGGCAATTTGGAGCAAAATCTATCCTTTCAGAGAAGAAACCATTTTGCAAGGGTTGTCATGTCCAGGGAAGCAATAAGGAAGTCACATGAAGGATACCGATAGACCTTTAATGTCTTTCTAAACCCTTACACTTTGCTGTGTTCCTCTTCTTGTCTAGCTTTAAGAAAAATTGAGTGATGAAATTGAAATAGCAAAGTTGCTACCCCTTCCCATTAAAGTATACATTTTCACCTTGAAAGTTTGGATGGCAACAATAAGATATTGAACATCTTATTTACAAAATTAACCAATACTAACTTTCAATGTCTTAAAGCATATGCGGACTGAGCATAAGCAGTTCATCTCGACAATTATTGTGTATTTGTGCATGCTCCCTGTGCGCAGGCTGGTATGAGCAGGTCCAGGCTATGTATGTCTCAAGAGTTTTCTAACAACGCAGCATATAATATACTTATCTTCGACCAAATATAACTCGTTCACGTCATTCTTGATATTTTGTTCTTTCGTCTATCATCATATTCATTGGCTTAATGGGGTGTAAAGTCTACTGCATCTTTAGTCTGTATTAGTTAGATGGCTAGAAAATGGACCTCGGCAAGAGTTTTCGGTTTTAGCATACTTTATATGTAGGCCTATTGGTACACGTTCATGTTTCTGCGCCATTTTTACAAAAACTTTTGTGACACACTGTTTGCCTTTCAGAAGACGCAATATAGGACTACTCATGAGCTGACCCTTTTAAAACGGAGGCAAAAATGAAATGCAAAGCCGCTGCCCCTTCACCTCGATTTGAGACTTTTTTGTACATGTAACCATATAATCCAACATTATGATCCGAATTGCCTGTTGCCCTCCTTTTTCGCAAGTTAAAGTCAAAAAGCTTATGTTCTGTTACATACATGTATGCATTAGACTTTAGTGTGTTTATCATATAAAATAGGCAAATTATTGATATTGAATTTCTTAATTTGTCTGAAATGTCTATATTTTTATGAAATTCTGCCACAAAGGAAACTAACTGCAAGTTTTACAAGACGGCTGGAAATCTTTGATTTAATAAACGTTGTTATTTTCGTGTCATTTTCATGTCTATCTGGCAAACTATTTGCTGTTAATCAATAAAGTAACGTAACAGAAATGCACAAATATTATTTCCCTTGGTCTGAATCGAGGAAAATCATTGAGTGAGTGAGTGAGTAAACTCAGATTTAAGATCCACCAACACATAAGTCATACCCCAGCGGGCACATGACGTCGAATTAACGTCGTATTGACGTCGATGCGACGTAATGACGTCGCACCAACGTCAATTTGATATCATGTGCCTACTTGGGTACGGAGACGGGGAAAAGCATGCAGGTTACATCCACACGTTTAACCTTTGCTGTCTGATTAACTCTTGAAATATCGCTTCAAGGAATGTTGAAAAATTAACTCTTCTTGTCGAATAGTCACAACAGCCTAAACAAGAAAAATCTTTAAAAAAAAGATAATCGACGCAGATTAAATGGAAGTGTGTTTTGTTACATGTATGTGTCTCAAGTTGAAGAGTTGACAATAACTTTCATGAAGGCACCCACAACCCTAATTTTGAAACTGGGTAGCGACAACGACCTATCTCAAAACTGAGCTGTCCAATTTGGAATTCCAAAATCGACCGCGGTCAATCTTGAAATTGACCTGATTTCAAAATAATTATCAACATGTTGCACTGTTATTTTTTTTTTTTTTTTTTTTTTTTTTTTGTGTGTGTGTGTGTATGAAACGGAATGTAGAAATCGAAAGTAGATCTACGACGAAAAAAAGAAAGTTTTGAATATCTGCGTCTGTTTTCGATAACATTTCTATTGTAAAATATAATAAAGAGTACTAATATTCACAGTGCAGTACGATGAGAAAAAAACAAAGATTAAATATTCATTGACCTTTGATATTATTGGCTAAATTTTGACATACGCGTTATTTGACCAATGGAATCTTGTAAAATGTGGAACAATATCGAAATTATACGAGGCTGCGCCTCGAAAAAAATCACAGCTGTTTGTTTTCCCAAACATACTGTGACAAATTTCCTTGTTCGACTGCACTAAACGTAATGCACGTTTTGTGTGTTAGGTATGTGAGATGTGCTTTTCCTTGGTATGATCGACGTCGTGTTCAAATGTATATTCAAATCTGCCCGTGCAGCAATACATACTGTACAAAGCGTTAATTGTTCCATTTTTAGATACCTTAAAGTTTTTATACTGAACATCCGCAAATGGAAGACTTCGATCAGAGTGCGCGGTTTCGTAGGCTGATCGATGTGTTTCCTGCTCGCATAGCCGTTAAGATATCTTTTCACACTGTGACAATAATCTTTTTTTCTGCTCTTCGTAATAACAGACACTGTATTTAATCGTGAAAATAACTAGACCTCTGCCAATCAAGAAAACTCACATGTACTTCGTTATAAAGGAAAGCTATTTCACTCTCTGTTGTCGGGAGTGGATCAGGACTTTTAACTTGGATAAATGTGGCCATGAAACATTTCTGGCATATAGAAAATTGTAAAATTCACTAGAGACTTTGTCATTTAAAGTTTTAATTAATCCAACGGAGGAAGAAATTATGAACCTTGCCACAGAAAAGAGGGCCATTATGACCTGTATGATCAGTTGTAGAGTGAGCATCTACTTGGCGTTTCTCGGAATAGCACTACGGTTGGGAAATATTAGAGATCAATCATGATTTTCATGCATTTACATGTGCCAGCTCACGAGGGGCCTGGCACATGTTATTGCAAAGAAAAACCATGCTCGGTTGCTATTATTGCAAAAATTCAACCACGAAAAAATAGGAATCTGTTTAGGCACTATTCTTCGGCCTTATCGCAAGAAATATTCTGTTCCAAATAATTCTTTACTTTATTTTGGAAAATTCATCTTCCGATGTTTGCTTAATTTGTTGTGCAAAGCTGGTGTGAAGCTGATAAATACCTACCAACGCGAGAAAACCAGCATTTCGTCATGTAAAACAGAGAAAATTTAGATCAGCAGAGAATTTTCTCTATTTGTGGCACAAACGATATCTGAGTCCTCTAAAGGTCAAGACTGATAAAGAGGCCCTGGTGTTCAGGTTGATATGAGTCTTCATAGTTAACAACAGCAATGCTTGCTGTCCTTTATCATGGCTCCAATACGAGTTTCTAAAAAATGACATTTATGATCGAAACATAGCCATCTGAATTAATTACTTCAAGAGACATCAATCTTGTCTGACCAAGAGTTGTGAATATGTTTCCACTCTTTATCATCGGCTCTACGAGTCTTTTATTGATTTTTTCGTAAACTGGTACTTCTTTCCTTTTTTGGTTTTCAGGGCGGAAAATTGAATCTGATTGTATAAAGTCAGTCTTTTTCTACTTCGCTTTTTTTTTGCGGCGGCTGAATAAGAAAATAATAGCATGTGCTTTGGCGAATCGAAGGTAAAACAGTCTGCATTAGAAGCGGGATTTATACATGTTACACTGCGCATAGATATTCACCTTGCAGTAACTTTTTTTTAAGTGCAACGATCGACAGTCATCGGGAACTAAACAATCAGACCCCACATTCTGTACTCGAAATGCTACTTGAATTTCTAATGTGGTGGCAATAGACAACTACCTTAGTGAGTGAGTGAACTCGGATTTAACGTCCCACCAACAACGAGGTCATATGGAGACCGGACCTCGGTTTAAAAACTCATCCAAAAGACCGGAGAAGCGGGAGATCAATCTTGCGACCCCTGGATTGGTAGTCGGGAGTGTTATCCACTACACTACAGCCGCTCCTAACTACCTTAGAATATTACTACTTTAAACTTTTATGATTAGTGTGCAATTGTGAAGAGTCAAATCAGTCTGCGCATTCGCACAGTTAAATCAAGTATCGACAATTTATGGATTCTAAGAAATAATAAGTATTTCAGAAGAGACACTTATCACCTTCTAGTTACTGCAAGGGCGTAGCTACCTATACGGCAAATACGCAGATGCGTATTGAAATTTTGTAAAAATTGACAAAATTTCAAAACGCACCTGCTTATTTGCATGCTGAAACTTTATAAATTAGACAAGATTTCAATACCAATTACCAAAATGGCTGAAATACTAGCTTTCCCTTCAAGAAGTAGAGAATTAAACATGGCTGTGCGTATCATGAAATTTCCTCTAGTTACGCCCCTGCTTATCACCTGCTGGTTGAACTGGGTCTTCCTCTGTAATTACATAAAAGACAGACCTACACTAACAGATTCACGAGATAAAATCATTTTACTCAATTTTGCATAGATCACTCCATAAAAGTTTCGGTGCATATTAGTGCATGGTCACTGATATATGTCAGTATGAATTGTCTAGCGGTATAGTTACGCAAATGTGTCTGAATATATTCGGATGACGAATCTGTATACGGACGACAAAATTGTTAATTTGGGAGCAAATATGGTTATCAGATGGTAATGTGGGACTGTTATCTTTGAGCTTAGCAGTTCCGCAAACGCATTAGCGGATAACAAATCAAATTGTAATGCTAATCGGGCTAGCAGGGAAACAGTCATTTATATGGCGTGCGTCGTATCTAGACCAGTCTGTGTAATTTTTAAAATTGATCAGAATCTCTGTTCCCGGTTTAGTTGATCAACTTGCAAATTGTCCCCGTCTTCTTTACCATAAAAAGGCAAGCTTACCGTGATGCGAATCGTTCTCATTTAAATAGTTTTATTATTCTTTTTATTACGCGAACACATCATTAGCCATACTGTCTGCGACACAGGATCTCGTGAAAGTAAACTGGGCTATGACACGAAAAAACTGGAGTTTAATATACATGTATGTGCCAACAGCAAAGCTCGGATCTGACTGTGCATTTGCAAATGCGCAGTCAGATCCGAGCCTTTGCTGTTCGCACACATTATGCAATGATCCTAAGGACACTACAGGCTCACAAATGAAGGCTGTAGATACATGTAGACTGCAATGATTTAAGGCTAATTTGTGTCTTCGCTGTTTGTTAATATGTTAAACAGTGATATGAAAATATGTATTAAAGCATGAAAGACTCATTTCAGTAAGCGCATCTTTGCCAACTGACCACCTACAAGGCCCTTCTTTTCATTGTGTTAGTCCCCTAGGATCGAATCAATATTCGGTTAAGAGTGTTTGACTAGATGATTTTGGATGCCCTTGATTCCCTGCATTGATTCCCTACATAGGCAAATAGCATACGCCCTCATTGCAACCGGCTAAACGGTCGCCATATAGTATTGCCTTTTTCCTGAATAGCTTCTGGCGTAGAGGGAATGTGCCATTGGTGTTCAAAATGATACAGGAAACTAAAAACTGTCTCTTTTAACACATACACTGTAAAAAATGTATTTAGAATCGATGCAAAAAATGCAGTCCGATTTTTTATGTGTTTAAATCGTAACATGTTCAATTTTCAACATGTTTAGGTTTATGTTTAGAAATTAAACATGTACAAAACTGGTTATGTTTACCTTTTATTTTGAAAATTTCCTCTGTCAACATTTTCGTCTCATGTTTTCGTTCTTCAACGGGGAAAAGAGAGAACGGATTCATCCGAAACGCGTAACAGAATAAAACGTGTTTAGCAGACTTTGTCCAGGAAAATAATAGAAAAGGCGCACATGTTTAGCTATATGACATATTCCTAAACATGTTTACACCTAAACATGTAGCCACTTGTGTTTTATAGCTAAGCGCGGTTTTTACAGTGTACTAGGTAGCACTTTAGTCCTTGACACCGCACATAAGGAAAGTAGTGATGGGGCCGTTGCAACCTTGTCACGTCTTAGATAGAGTGTGACATTAAAATTTAGAAATTTGTCTTTTGCGGTCTCTAGTAGGCCGGCAACCCAGCCGTAGGTATACAGACAGGCTGAACCAAAGGACGGTGTAACCAGGATGTGTATCTCACGGCATCGTGGTAAGCATTGTGGTAAGCATTGTGGTTGTGTCTTCGAAGTACAGATATAATTATTTATAGTCCTCGGGTAGGGAAATACCAAAATCTGGAAGTAGCCAGGAATTCCATGGTACCATGGTACTTAATGTTTAAAGTGAGACAACACATGCTGTGTGCAACACTGCATTGATTGATGCACAAGAGTATTTTCAACAAACCATGTTATAAGTTATAATAAGGTTTAATGTTCATATAAATCCTGTTATTGTTTACAAGCAGGACTTGAACAAAGTCATGCTATCTATTTACCTGTCAGAATACATTCTCATGATACCATGGCAAACAGAAAGCTACCAAATTTGTAAAGCTTACATGATAAAAAATATTAATATCTCACACTGTGTCAGACAAGATATTAATGGTTATCATCAGTCTTATTGAAATTCATAAAAACTTTTAATAAAAGTGTTTTTGACCATTTGAAATCTGGAAATGGCATATTTAGAATTTTCTCCATTTTGACATAAGGTGTATGATATTTACTTGGACTGTGTGGATATCTTATAATGTAGTTTCACCAAGCAAAACTTTTTTGTAAGAGTAACTTTAAAGGTATTCAGAAGAGAAAGGAATGTTGGAACATTTGCAGCCAGTTTGCTTATTTCCTATAAAAAATGTTTGTGTAAATTTGTGCGATTTTCAGTTTTAAGGCTTAATGGCAGCCCATATATCAAGCACTCCAAAAATAAATAAGCATACATTCAAGTTGTAATTTCTATTTGCATTTTTAAGGGAAGGGTATGTTGAACCATTTAATAGTAAAAGTTGAATTAAGATTTATTGATGACATTAAATATCAACAATTGTACAATACGTACTGGTGGTGGCTGGAAAAGTTGAGAAACCACATTTTCCAATTTTTTACTTTATTTGATATTTATTCAGATATTTATCATAATTATCTTATAAATTATTTTGTAGTACAAAGTAGCATCCCCCTACTTTATCAATATATTGATATCAAGGCCCAGCAAATGGTTTAAGTTTCATAATAAAGCCAGATCCAATTTACCATGGTACCATTGAACCCATGGTACCATGAGACCGGCCTATACAATGAGTGGTCAAAGTACCAAAATCAGACGTCCGAACTGATACAATCCATAAAAACATCGACAAATCAAAAAGATCTATGTTACACGATAAATAAAGAAGGTCTTTGGACTTTTTAGGGCTTTACCAAATCAGAAAATGTAGAAGATTTTGAAAAAAAAAAGATATTACAGGTGGTTTACAAGACGAAGTAGATTGAAAATGTGTAAACGAGTTAGATCTTTACAAATTAAAAACGCTGAAAAGTTTGGAAAGACATCAGAAGCAGTTTACGAGATATAGCAGCTCGATAATTAATATCTATCTAGGTGATACAGAATGAATTCTGGAGGAAGATTCTCTTGAAGCAAATAATACAGGAGACCAGAAAATATATAATCTGCAGTGTAATGAAATACAGAGAGGCTTTCTATGGCTACCACACGGTACTTAACATAGCAATGTGCCACCAAAAGGCTGAATTTTCTGGTACTTTTGTAGCATTGGTTTGTAAATACATGTAGATTTTTATATAAAACTCTTCTTTCTTTTGCAGTATCGATAGTTGGCAGCCTTTTGTTTTCACATTTAGAATCTCAGTGGCTGGAATGAAAAGTTTGCAATTTTCTCTGAAGCGACCATATTAGGAAATTGTAAAGTTAAACCACCATACCTCCATAATTGGAAACGATATTAGTTGAATATTTTTTTCTGAATTTGCTTTATTTATGAAATTCTTCCAACTGATGTATGCGTAAGTAGGTATATCTTGCCGCTAGGAAAATCTTTTTTCTGGAGATGCTCTGATTCTCCGAGCGATCCACACCATACAAACAGCAAACGTATGCAAACAGAAAGGAAAGAATAACCTATACATAGTGTAAAGTAAAAAGGCCCTCACGCTTACACTACCAGCATCTCTGTATTTTTTGGACGGCTCGCGTATCTAGCATGTATTGACGTTACATCGAATAGCCTTTCGTAACTTCCCTTTGGCGTGCAGTAGAATTGAATCTCAGAGCCTTAAAAATGGTATTATCCACCTTTTCTCTGGGAAACAGAGCTTGTCTAGAACGTTTTCACTTCCTTCAAACAGTTGCTTCCTGATGCAAAATAAGAGACATTTCTGAATTATTTATTTGTTTGGGTGTTCTTAAAATACTTGAGAGATTAGTGAAGGAAGAAATGAAATGTGACATAAACTGTTTGTCTGATCAGTTGGCGTTGGCGAGCAATAAAACTCGCTTGGTAAATGTCAGATTACAAATAATTGGCATACTTAGATATTCCATAAATGCTTCGAGAAATATCATGTTTCGTTCAACACGTTCAAGTACTTGTGGACGGCATTTACGAATACAATAACTTTTACTGTGTGCTTGATAGTTCACCTCCTGCTGTTGTTGTTATTGTTGTGTTGTATAATTTCTGCCTTTATAGGTACACCCCGCATAAACGTCAAGAACTTAAATACGAGAGTAGTCCACCACCACTGTATAATAAACATTTTAACAACATCAGCCAACTTTTGTGACTTTCTGTTTGTTTTCCCGGAGAAAGAAGTTTCGTGAGTCCGATACAGTATGGTTGCATGTATTTTTTATGGAGTGTAGAAGCGCACACTTTTAAAATATCAACCACTGCAACCAGGCCCCGTGGTTATAAAACTTGAGTACATTCTCAAACCTAAAATAAAGCACACTGATTGGCTGCTTCCGAGCACATGCTCGGAAGCAGCCAATCAGTGTGCTTTATTTTGTGTTTGAGATTATTCTTAAGTTTTATAACCACGAACTCTGAAGGTTTGTTTTCTTGAGCCTCCTGCCATGAGAATCACATAAACAATAATATGCTTACCACTGAAATGACCTACACATGTAACAAAAGCTTAACTTCAGAACCTCTGATACAATAATAATTCCAAAATGATATTTTCACTGCTCTTGGTTCGGAAAAAGTTCTACGTAGAACATGTAGAACCTTTTTCGAACCAAAAGCAGTAAACACACCATTTTGTAATTATCTTTGTTGAAAGTAGACAAATAGGTAGCACAATCTGGATGGGTCACAAATCTCAGAATATGAGACTGATAAGACTCGATGCCGTCTTCTTGTTGGTGATTTAAAGCAAATTATTGTGTGTGTATATACAAATGTGATGACCCTTGTCACGTTTGACTGCCAAGATAAGAAAATGTATGGGTACGCCGCCATGTTTCCACCAGGGTCCGAGGTTATAAAACTTGAGTATAATCTCAAACTCAAAATAAAGCACACTGATTGGCTGCTTCCGAGCTTGTGCTCGGAAGCAGCCAATCAGTGTGCTTTATTTTGAGTTTGAGAATGTACTCAAGTTTTATAACCTCCAGGCCAGTTTTACAAAAGACCACACCTTGTATGACTTCCTGTTTGCTACCATTGAAGAATATATCCCTTCTATAGCTAGAATAGGATCTACTCTTAAAATGAATGATATGCTCCAAGAGAAGCAAATTCTGTCCTTTACGAGTTGACCCTCATGAGAAAACGAAAATGGTAGAGTTTATCTTTTACAGTGCCTCTTTTCATTTTTACATTTATATAATCTATGCAAAGGGAACGCATGGTAGAGAGTTACTAGGATTCACCGATGACGATGAGATACGAACACAACTATTATCAGCAGGCACTGTGTATTACCTTGTTTATTATGGTATATTCTTATTTTTACAAAAAAAATATTAAGGACCTAGTTGATTTATTTGTTAATTCTGCAGCAAAATCATTTTATTTTGAGTTTGAAAATGTACTTATGACGCTAACATAACTATGAAATCTAGCTGAAGTATCCTGTGAAATGGGTTGTTATTAGCTGCTTTTAGTTTGGCGTTTTAAGGACTATATAGCATGTTAGAAACTGCAGATTTGTTCGAAAAAGGTTCTTATTTTTATCTTGATATGAGCAGCAGTAATACAGTCAGTTAAATTATGTTATCATTAATATCCTGACATTGAGCATGACTTTTTGAAGACACTATTCTGACTAAAATCTTGACATGCTTATCGTGCGACAAGTCAACTGACTTTTTATTTATAAACTTAAGGACAAAAATTCTGCACGGATGTTAATTTATCATCCGTGAGGATCTTTTGTCCTTAAGTATATTAAGATTTATCGTTATACAATCGCAAATAGATTTTGAAAAAATGATGTTGACGGTTTGCCATGCACATATTGAAGATAACTTTTCTTGAATGATTAAAGTTTTGTTTGTATCAGTTTCGTTTTAAGAGATCTGGGGCCGTATCCATAAAGCAACTTAAGTCGTTGCTATGCTGTTGCTAAGGGTAAATTTCTATGTTGGAGATTCTCTACAACTATGAAATTTGGTCTGGAGGAACAGTCTTACAAAGACTGTTCCTCCAGAGCAAATTTCATAGTTGTAGGGAATCTCCTTTATAGAAATTCAGCCTTAGCAACCGCATAGCAACCACTTAAGTCGTTTTATGAATACGGCCCCAGAAAATTATTGCGAAGCAACAAAAGCCTTACCACCATATATAGGTTACGTTTAACTTTTAAAAGCAGAACATATATGATGTCTTGGCTGTATATAAATGTTGTTACTGAGCACCGCTGTGTCTCCCAATGTAATTATCAGCTGTCTGGCTTAGCTATTGATTGATCTCCGTACACTGTAATTTGCTCCACCAAATGTAACAACGTAATACAGCCTGTGGCAAGTTACTTATGTTTATATTCGTTGTACATGTAATACACAAGCCTATACAATATTTTCTGCAGTTGCATACACAATATCGGGCTGAGCCACTCGTTACATAACGGATACATGTATATGTATTTTTAACTGTTGCTGCAGACTGTCACTAACATGTAGATACCAGGAAAGGCCACAGGTACAAAGCATAACTCGCCCCTGACATTGAAAGAAAAGATGAGGACACATTTGAGCCGCAACACGACAAAAACAACAAAGTGGCATGTGCGCCAAGCGAAAACTCAGATCAATCTGGGCTGGAGTCCGGTCTGATCAGAGTCTTTGCTGTGCGCTGAAAGGGTAGCTAAGGGTCTAAGACAACTCAACTTCATGCGGACTGCGAAGACTCTGATCAGACTGGGCGGCTGCCCAGGCTGATCTGAGTCTTCGCTGAGCACACATGCCACTGTGTTGGTTTTGACGTATCGCGGTACATTTGACAAAATAGAAAAATTCATTTTCGCGCTTGAGGAACTGCAACATCGAATTAATATGGTTTTTATAGTTAATGTGTTATGCGCAAGAGATTTGCTTTTTGAGTATGGAAGCTGCTATGCAGACCTAAGTTATATAGGGAAGACCTAATTCCGAAAATTTCTTCATCAAATTGGAGACGTCACGTACAGACTCTGTGCCAGGAGGTACATTTAATGGATCCGTTCCGTAGAACCACCTGTGAAACATCTTTATGAGAATTTGACGAAACCGTAAGTATCATATGACGTCCCTCTTATTCAGTGGATTACGTGATGTCATAAAAATCGTATGACCACACGTGTAATAACACTTTGGCGGGTATACATAATGTCATTGACAACCTTCCTGTCAAGAATGCGTTTTCTTATTGAAATAATGTTCAGTTTGAAGGCGTTAAAATCTCATTTTAAAGGGTCATATCACAAACATCACAAACAATATATCAATAACAGACATAGCAACAAACAACACATAAAACCAAAACAGAAGTGCCGCCTTTGGACGGCCAGTTTAAGTAAGTTTTTCGTTTA
Source organism: Ctena decussata (assembly GCA_963989385.1). Classification (NCBI taxonomy): domain Eukaryota; kingdom Metazoa; phylum Mollusca; class Bivalvia; order Lucinida; family Lucinidae; genus Ctena; species Ctena decussata. Next base: position 4,138,856 of record OZ022501.1, on the reverse strand, counting down.
AAAAAAATAGAGAAAAGTGTAAAAATAAGGGGGTTTGGTGCCTAATAATTATACATACTGAAATATTTAAAACTTCCGTTTTTTTTATTTTGAATATTTCAAAAGTTAATGCAGCTACCTCCACCAAAATTTCACAATTTAAATATATCAGAAATAAGCACGTGCCCCCAGTGTTCTTATTACTGTTTGTATACAGATAAATCACTTTATGCTTTAGTTTTCTGAGGAAACATTCCTCTTATAATGGAAGTTTTAATGTTTTAAATGCTTAAAGTCAGTCTATACCTTTATTATACTAATATTAGGCCAGTTGGAAGCTGGCATTGCAGAAAGAGACATTGCGAGACAATTTTATGAGTTAATTAGGGCAATTTACAGTCTCTGACAACGGTTTGCAGAAATATCAAAAGACCCTCGGAAAAGCAGCTAACCCAGACTAACAATCAAAGATCATGGCATTTACTTACGTCAACGTCGGCGTGTTAAAAAATATGCACGATAGCGTCGATTGCATTGATACTTGCAAGACAATCTGAAATACGTAACAATATAAAGATAGTAATAAATCGTATTAAAGAGTATGACCTAAGATACAGTGGGTCATACGAAAGACCTATTCTGGAACAACGTCATCAACAGTTTACTTATGAGTTCGATGTGTTACGCTCTTCTGCTGACGTCACTGAATTTAATGATACAAATGAACTACCTTTCATGTACATGTAACCCCTAAATTTGATAAGTTTCAGACATTGATAATAAGATATTGTTCATTGTTACGAGTGAAACAGTCACCAACAAACATAAGAAATGGACATTTTTAAAACCACTCGATGTATATGTTTGATAAAAGCTAGCTTTGAGACCACTTCCATTGGGAAGACCTGTTTCCAAGGTTATAAAACTTATTTTATGCTCAGCTGAGTTAAGCATCAAAATTCAAACTCATTTTAGATAAATCCTATGCAGTTTGCAGAAATATTTATTCTTTCCAGTGCTTGCTTTTGACATGCTTTCCCTTTTTTGGAACGCGTAAAAAAAGTTTGGTTCAGTATTTTTGAAATTAATTCAAAATTTAAATTTGAGCACAATCTCAGCTGAGCATGAAAAAAGGTTTTGGCTTATACAATATTTAACCAAGAAAATAACATGCATGTTACAAGATAGATACGGTCCGAAATTTAGGATCTGAACGAAAGCTATAAGCTTATAAAGTCCATCTCCTCCAAAGCAAACAATATATGTACAATAATCTTTACAACATGGCTAGAATTTTACGAATTTAATAGTGTTCAACCGGTTATTTGGGGCAGAAAAGAACCTAAAAAAACATGAAATGAATAAATAATTATACATACGTATATGCTGCAGCAAGTAGAAGAGATATATGTGCCGCCCGTAGAGGTGCCTTGGAGCATGCAAGACCAGAGAAAACCCAGAGAAGACCTAGATCAAACTGCACTTCGGCGCAGTCCGGTCAATTTCTTCCTTACTAAAGTCACAGGTAACAAAGAGTAGCCAGTAAAGCCTAGAATCAAAGGTGATGAAGCCTCCCAAGGCTCCTCCCTAAGCGGCACCACCCAAACAAATGCACATACATTGAAAATGAACTACAAAAGTAACACTAAAGAATGTAAGCATGTACTGGCGGGCGACCAGTGGTGGCCGTTTTTTGGTTACTCTTTTTATCTTGTAACGGACATATAGTGATTAGTGATTCTATATTTTGGTTTAATAAACTAGGGGTAACTGTCGTTATAATACTGATTTATTTTTTGAAATAGACTATAACTTGTGCTTGTGACAGGTCCTCAAACTAGGTCACCAAAACGCATTGAAATACGAGCGTGGCGTACCAGTGATGGCCGTCACGAATGCCATGCGTTGAATGATGCATTTTTCAAAACCTTGTTGTGGATTTAAACTTTGATGATACGTCATTGTAAGTCTGTGGTCTTTGTCAGAGTTTAATAGTTTTAGTGCGTTCATCACAGCTAGAATATAAGCAACAATCAGAAACGGACTTTAAAACTCTGACGTAGTCATTTCGTAGGCGCACGCTACATTACGTCGAAAACAAATATAAATAATGGTTACACGTGTGCTGTCATTTACAAGAATTTACGGATGCTTTTTTGCAGGCTGGTTGCAGGTTATACCATTTTCGTCATAGGTAATCATTTATAAAGCAATTTGTTCATGTTTATTTCTGTATTTAATTATGAGTGTATCAAGGGTTGTGATCCCCGGCAAGGCAATAGTGTTGGTATGAGGGTAGCTTTGGGAACTTGTTAACCTTTTGCCTTCCGGGGAGATAATTTAACCAGTCTTTTTTGTGGGAGTTCCTTTTTTTTCCTTTTACAAAATGGCCAAATCTGAGACGGATCAAATACGTAATTGCGCCGCAAAATGCAAACGGCCACCACTGGTACGCGGCCACCACTGGTCGCACGCCAGTATAGCTGACGAAAAGAGCTTCAACAGGCACACAACGTTGACTCAGCACTGAAGCAGCGCTAATTCAACGCCAAGACGTCGAATCAGCGCCGACTCAATGCCAGTCAACCTCCTGCGCCTGCTGGGCTAGTCTTAAGACATTTTTCTTTTTTATTCTTTTCCTTTTTTTTTTTTTTTTTTTTTTGAAAACACGTTTTAAGCTGCAGCTGTTTACTTTGGTTAGATATATTCGTAAGTTGCGAGGAGGAGAAAAAGAAAATGATAGTCTAACTATCCTACTGAACTATCATAAAACTCATAAAACATACTGGTCTCGGGCCACCCCGTCCCCCCCCCCCCCCCCCCCCCCGCGGGCCACCCCGAAGTTTTATAATCTCGTTGCCAGTTTATCTGCCTGTCTGTTCGTGTTCTCTCTCTTCTATTTTCCGTTTAGTCTCGTGGCTGGGTAAGGAATTCGATTGCATCCGTTCCTGAGCATTATTATTTGCCTCTACTCCGTGATCTGAAATTTTAAGGCAACTTCTGGTTCAAAGGCATGCCTCAGTGAGTGAACTTATTTTTATGGCTACAGATGTCTGTATTAGAGTTCGCCTTGACAGTTTTCAAATTAAGTGAACTCGCCATTCACTTAATTTGAAAACTGTCAAGATGAACTCGCCATTCACTTAATTTGAAAACTGTCAAGGCGAACTCTCCATTCACTTAATAAGGAAACTGTCAAGGCGAACTCTTATACAGACATTTCTTGCGACTCAAAGGTTCTACCTAATTGGTGACTATCAAATGTGACTTCTTAATATTACGCGAAATACAAACTTCCGTTGGCTTATAGTTTTTTTTCTTTCAATTGTTTAGGTGAAGAAACTTAGTTTTATGTTGTTTAAAAAAAACGGAAAACGGATGCTGAACATTTCTTTTGTGGATTGAACACATTTAAAGACCCATGTGTTCAGACAGCCAGACAATACTGATGATGAATCTATTTCTTCATGAAATTAGATAATTAATTGAATCAGTTGAAGACATAAGATCTGAAAAAGGAGCAGCGAATGACCGTTCTTTTTGAAAGGTTAAGCATGTTCCGGAATTAATGCTTGATAAAGAGCTTTAAACTCCCACGGCTCATTAATCATTCCACGACAATGTCACGAAATATAGGAATAAAACAACATTTATAGTTACGGAATGATAAGACCAATTCACCAGAGATCTGAATTTGTCAATACAGGTTAATGTTTAAAAATGCTTAACCCTTATTTTAACTTCATCATGAGAAAACCATACCTCAGACTTGTCAGATCGTCAGAAAATGTATAGTTTGCTTATATATTAAACTTGGCAAAACTTAGAATGAATATCATTGATCTTGATCTGGCCTGTTTGCACAGGTTTTAATTTGGACTATTAAAACTTTATTTCATTCAAATTGAATCGCAAATGTACACACAGCAAAGTTTGAGCATTTCAGTGTATTCTGAAGTAATGTTAATGAAAACACGAGAAAAACCCAACAAAGTGGCATGTGCGCTCAGCGAAGACACAGATCAGCCTAGGCATCCGTTCAGTGTGTTCAGAGTTTTTGCTTTGCGCTTAAAGAGTTGCCAAGGGTCTAAGCTAGTTCCGTGCAGACAGGGAAGACTCTGATCAGACTGGGCGATTGCCCAAGCTGATCTGTATTCACTGGACGCACATGCCACTTTGTTGGTTTTGTCATGTCGCGGCTCAATTATATTGATGAATATATTGATACCCAGAAGAGACCACAACTACAAAGCACAGCGCAACCTGGCCCCAAGGTTTTAAAAAAAATTTCAACTCAGCTGAGCATGAAATTTAAAATGCTGATAGATATATAAATATCATGAAATTCAGCATTTTTCAAGCTCAGAGAAGCCAAGAGGGCTATTTTTTCTGCACATAAAATGTTAAAATGCCAACAATTGTTGGTATTTTAACATTTTTAGCAGAAAAAAGTCCATGCTCAGCTGAGTTGAGCATGATTTTTTTTATAACCTCGGGGCCAAGATACCAAAAAAGACAATGTGGCAAATACATGTATGAGATAACGGTGACACAATCTAACAAACACTGACCTTTTGCATTCTTGAATGCGCAACTCAGCTAATGAAGTCGACGGTTCAAACGTACTCAGCCACTCCCTTCTTTAACATGATTATACCAAGAGAAATATACATCAGTTACGTGATGAAATCAATAAAGAATAAAAATTTCAAATTAGAGTTTTTAGGTACAAAAATCGGTAATTGTAATTACGAGTTCTTGAAAGTCGGCTTGATTATGTGCGGATCAAACGCAATCTTGATGATAATATTACCTTTCTAATCAATCAGTCGGCGATAAGACCATAAATTTTCGATCGTCTAACGACAAAAATCAATTTAGCAGCACCTTGCTTCCATCTTAGCGCAGATACATTAGATACTATTTCTGTAGCTCCACTTCAGAATTTGTATATTAATCAGTAAAACTTGTTGGTATGCTAAATCAGATTCATTAAAGATCTTCGACGCTAATTTGTTTCTATCGTCATCAATATTTTGTGAAGTTGTGATATCTTCGGCACATAAGACTTTCTTGTCAAGATCTTCATTTGCTGCGTTTTCGATAACCTGCAGGAATATATCAGGATATTATGAAATATTTTCAAAGCGCGATCTCTCTCTGTCAGTAAGGATTAATATTTAAAAAATCAAGCTGAAAAAAACTGTGCGGCTAAAGAGGAACTACGGAGCTGGCTGACGGTTTCTGAAAGTTTGCAGCAACTTGACAACGACGTTTTCCATTTACCATTTAAGTTAGACTTCTTACCTTCTTTCAAGAGATTAGTACATAAAACCGTTTTCCGTTGATACTAGTCAGATGTCGCATTCTATGCACTCTGATCTGAATCCTCATGGTTTTCATTTCCTAAAGGTCCCTAGAGCTGAATGTTAATCATTAAATGAATGAAATATTTTCGCAACCATGTTTTCTGTCAGATGTCTCGATAGAACAGGAATGATGGATAACAGACACTTTCCGAATTTCGCATTTTCTGATTACAGAGAATTTAACATATCTATATATTAAGAGCATGGTGAAAATCCGGATCTAATTTAAAACATTTAAGAAGAGATTAGAAATAAAAACCACGCGATGCAAGCACTCTAATAGGTAAAAGAATTAGCTCTGATTTGGCCTTACGCCATTTGTTGAAGAGATTCGACGTCACACTAAAGCTGAAGAACGTTGCAGTGCTGACACAACTGTGGATTAAACCTATTCTAAGTAAAGATATCCAGCTTGCAAATACAATGGAATTTGATAAGTGATCTTAATCATGCGTCAGCTTCACTTCATGTCCACAATTCCTCAGATAATATCATTTATAAGACCAAATTTATACGAAGTAGAACCCAATAACGGTATATCATGAGCCTTGTTATGAGAAAACTTCCTTTTAACATTTTCGAACTGCGCATGCGCAAAACAGACTGCGCATTTGCGCACACTGTTCTATGCATGCGCACTTCGAAAATGAAAATATAAATGACCCAATTATATTTTGGCATAAAAATGCATTCATTCACCTGACGGCGCATGCGCAGCTGAGACATTCCTTAAGACAATTCTTCACACGATACAGCTCTTATATAAATGGCTTTTCAGAGGGGACGCAACAATAACAGTAATTTGACTACTTAATTGAATAATGTCACAATAGGAACATAAGGGAAAAGCAATATGGTCCGAAATACGAATTCTACATTGATCAATAGGATTATGAATAGAAGAGATAGTGCATGTTTTGGTGTAACTCAGTAAGTGATGAGAATTGTCAGTCTCATGTTTCTTGAGTTACTCTATTACGTTGTCAAAATATTGCGATCCTCCAGAACGTCTATTGAAATGTCTGCATTGAGTTTTCAGTTGCGAAACAGCTCCTTTGGAAACACTGAGAACGGAAGTTAAAGAATTTGGAAAATAAGCGGAGATTTAAAATGTTATAGAGTGTGATTTCTTTCTGTAAAGAAAAGAATTTAAGATAAACAAATCAGCCCTGAGCTAATGGAATAAATGATATGATAATTGGTTCTGTGAAATTTAGGATTGGCTGTTCAGAATGAACGAAACCTCCATTAGAACAGTGAAATCAACACTACAAGCGACAAAAATGAAAATACAGTCAACTCGCGATATCTTGAACACTGATATCTCAAAGTACCGTTTATTTCAAGAATAAAATTTAGACAAATTTCCTACTTTTATCTAGAACTGCTGATATATCAAAGTAATTTTTCTGGTACCAGAAAATTTACTTCGAGATATCAATAGTTTGAAATGAGCTTTAACTTTGAGATATCGAGAGTTGACTGTAAATTTAACTTACATTAGGACGGTGTTCAATTAACATTTAAATCGGCAAAATAAAAATAGTTGTTTTTTTGCGAACAGTGTAGATCCAGATGAGCCGCCTCATCTGGATGTACCCTGTATGCCGTCTAGTCTTTGACTTCTCGATATTGGTTGGAAAAATTGCAGACGGAATGTTGCCGTCTGCTTTTTTTGATGCTTTAAGGGTTAGTTTTAACAGTTCACTAAGGAAAGTCTGGATAGGAACCATGACGTCCGAAACGGCCGGGTCCTGTCTTCGTCTATGGTGACATGGAATTATTCGACTCTGGTTTGATTTCAAATTCTGTGTTTAATCACGACATACTATTATGTGCTTTTAATTCATCTCTTAGGATTTGTATGCTAAGCCTGGCGTTTTACGGTCAAATTAAAGCGGTCTAACCGTTTGAACGTAACAATTATTCCAGGAAAAATTCAGTGCTTTCGAATAAAACCTGCATTACAGAATGGAATGAAATCGATCCCTAAGAAATGAATCTATCAATTGTTCGTTATAATACCTTACGACCAAAACGAAGCATTAATCAGCACACGTATCGATTTTAGAGTTAGTCTTGAAGCTTACGAAAATGTTGTTCACCGTCACAGAGGAGACATGCATCCATCCTGCATGCTTCAAATATATTTTTGTGATAAATAGTATATAGGTATTGATTATTACCTGCTTCAAGGCTTTAAGTGATGGCTTAGCCGTTGTTCTTTATCATGTTTTATGCAAGGCTGTAGAAATGGGATAAAAAATATGTAATGGAATTCAGGATTAAAATGCATTATAGAAAATATATAACGGAATTCAGTATTAAAATGCATTTTAATGCATTTTAATACTGAATTCCATTATATATATTTTTGGAACAACAGATTGTATACAGCGTTGAAACAGTATTGTATAAACGTCAGTGAAACGTCGTGACTTTGATTGATAGCTTTGACATTGTTCTATACAGGTTGAACTAATTGGGTAAAAAATGCATTTTAATACTGGGAGAGTAATATGAATTCCTATACACGTACGCGCATATGAATGTAATGAGGAATTCAAAATTAGTTTACAACGCTGAAACAACGTCATGAACAACGTCTTAGCATAAAGTGATAATTTAGAAATAAGATATTGTTCTTTTAGTCAGGTTAAACTATTGTGAAAAATTATGCGTTTTATAAGTGGTAGAGTAATACGTATGTGAATTTATGGAAATTAGAGTTCATTTCTACTTTACTCACAACCTTAAAATTATTGCATTGACGTCAGTCATTTTCGTGACTTTGCATCGACGTTGATATGACATTTTTCAGTGTGGAGTGATAAAGTTGTTTTCCCGAATGGAAATTCATGTATATAATAAGGAACAAAAAGACATGCAGATGGATATTTGTAGGTATTAGGATATACTGTGAATAGAGAAGGATTTTTCTTAGTGACGAAAGGTGGCACAACCAATTTGGAAAGGATACAACGTTTCCAAAGCCAAACTTATGTTAGCATTTATATGTAAAATTTGTATGTTTGGAAGCATACAACGTGCCAATCCAAGTTGGCTGATACCAAAATTATTTTGAGGTAAACAACTTGCAATAGGACAATGAAAATAGACTGTCTCCACTTTAAAGCTGAAGTTATGCTGTTTACAGGTTTTAAGTTTCAGACGAGTAAAAACAAATGTATTGAATGTTCGGCGCTAGTTCAGAATTAATTCAATCTAACAGACGTCAGAGACTATAAATCTCTATAAACTACAATGAAGTTATCTGAATGAATTGCTTTGGATTCCAGACTAGTGGAATGAAACAAATACATACTAACAGGTTGAAAACTAGAGTAAAGAGCGAGAGTGCAAACTTGTGCTTTTCTAAAGAGTGCAATACATACATACATACATACATACATACATACATACATACATACATACATACATAGTCATACGTACGTACATATATAAGTATATACAAACAGACAGCCTGACAGATTGACATACATACATACATACATACATACATACATACATACATACATACATACATACATACATACATACATACATACATACGTACGTACATATATAAGTATATACAAACAGACAGCCTGACATACATACATACATACATACATACATACATACATACATACATACATACATACATACATACATACATACATAGTCATATGTACGTACATCTATAAGTATTAACAAACATACATACATACTCATGTGAACGAACAAATATACGTACATACAAACAGATAGCCTGACAGACGACGGGCGGACATACATACATACATATTTATTTTATTTTTATTTTTACTTTTTTATACATACATACATACATACATACATACATACACTGGTACTTAATTACTCTGACGTAAAAGGTATTCGCTTAGGGCACTCATCTTTTGCTTTCATTGGTAAAATAAGGTACATAACTCATTCCATGATTTTCTTAAACGGCAGTCATTACGGCCACATTGTTTAAAAAATGCAGACATTCGATAGCAATTCCTTCATGGACATGTAGTGTGTTTTCATGGTTTAGATTGGCCTCGTAACAGGAGATTATGCGTGGAAAAAACCTTAGGCGACACAATGTTTTTAATACTACAGATTTTAATTCTGTGCTAAACTGAAAATTAAGTATTAAAGTAACTTCAATCTGCCTTAAAAGTCTGTTTATGTGCAAAAGTTAACAAAAAAAACGTATTCTATGCTATTAAGGTACATTAAGTTAGCATGCTACATGCATTTGTATGATCTACAGTTACACTTTATTTTCTTATCTTCGTTTTAAGTATTACTATATGCGGTGATTGCTCTACTAAAATAGGAAACACGACACAAAATTGCTCCTTGAATTACCTTTTTAAATCTACAGGGCTCCGGATAAATTTAGATAGTTTTTATTACATTTTCCATGAACATACCTTGTGACCTCTCATTATCTAATACTATGGATTCATCATGGGAGATCACAATGTAGAACTGGCATAATGACGTTCCCCTTTCCAGCTGTCTGATGCTTCGAGACATTTCAAAACCTCATGAGAGAAAATTCGATTTTTAGAAAAGCAATAGGTTGACGCTGAAAGGATCGGTGTTGATTTCAGAGGTTGTCAGTCATGCTAGTAAAGGTGTGTATAAATCATGTTTTACATAATAAACTTAAGGACAAAACTTCTCCACGGATGTTGAATTAATATCCGTGCAGAACTTTGGTCCTTAAGTATAGATATAGTCAACAAGAGCTGCCTTTAGGCAGCTGTTGTTAAATATATATACGATAGGGTACACTCAGATTAGACTGTGATAAGCAGGAATTTTGCTTTCCATATAGAAATAAGTAACTTTTAACCTGGAGCATTTCACATGGTTTATTTGAACATTACCCCAGACGCTAATAAACTCCATATATACATTTGAAATGGATAGGAAATTTGTGGATATCATAGAGCAATCCAATAAAACTAAAATGTTCTTTCGACCACCTTAAATTCCATATGGGGAATATGTGCTGAAATGGATAGGATATTTGGGGCTGTACTGTACAAGAAAGTGAGAAATTCGGACTCGGAGCAGGGTATTGTCATGTCAGCCATCAACCCGGAGGGATCGATGAGTGAATTATCTCAAACAGGGTAGGTTGAAGAATGGATGTATGACTTGCGATTTCACGTCCTTCTCAAAAGTATTTCAGACATAACGGGACGTTGGAAGTGGGAAAATAAAAGACTGTGTGCAATAGAACCACGTTTGCGATTAAAAAGTGTTCCGCCTCCAAATGGAAATCGGAAACAGGACCGCCAGATCAGCAGGCCAGCGCTTAACCCACTGAGCTGTCGGGGCTCCAAGATCATTTTAGAAGACGCGTTTTCAGGTGAATAAATATATGGGATTGACGTCGCGAGAAAATGTACTTTACGACATGTGCGTACAGGAAAGTCTCAGATCGGTCCGCGCATCGGTGCAGTCTGATCAAAGTCTTCCATTTTTGCTAATACCATCTGTGAATCCTGGCAAATCTGAGAAGTGAAAAGTGAAGACTCCGATCAGGCCCCGAGGCTATAACACTTAAGTACATTCTCAAACGCAAAATAAAGCACACTCTCAAACTCAAAATAAAGCACACTGATTGGCTGCTTCCGAGCATGGGCTCGGAAGCAGCCAATCAGCGTGCTTTGTTCTGAGTTTGAGATTATACTCAAGTTTTATAACCCCGGACCCCGTTTGCACAGATACACAGGCTGATTTGGGTATAGACAATACACGTATGGCTTATGATCCCTTTTCACGCGACGCCAATTACGTGAAATCGCCCAGGAGCGTCGATGCAACATGCTTTCCTCATGATGTTATTGACATTGAGATTGCTACACATTTCAATGTGAGGATGGGAAATATACTGAACAAATAGTTTTTGTCCCTGATAATGGAAATGCCTTAGGTTTAATTCATATACATGTATGTACCTAACAATATCTGCTGTGGACAACATCCTTTGCACAAGTCAGTGGAAATTTGACCCGACCTTCCTGTTCCACTAAAACTACCAAAGTATTGGGGTATAAAAGTAAAATGGTTTACTCTTTGCTAGCAAATTGTACCGGGAGGAGCATGCACTTTTCGAAAATACTCGAATAAGGCGAGGTTAAGATGCCTCGATTTATAATTAAATAACAAAATAAGATCAAATTGTTAGAATTCAAAACTATTTTTCTTTTTTACATGTATTTCCAGCCGTGATATACGTGAGCCCATATAATATAGTTTTTTTTCTTTTTTTTATCAATATATCATGGCCGCTAATATTAATATGCGCCCATATGTCATTTTCATAAAACCGCGAAATTTTGATACCGCAGATATTTAGTGTTTTACAGTAGGTGAGCAGCTTCCTGATACTGCAGTAGAACAAAATTACATGCACAGAATTTGCACTTAGAAGTCATCAAACATTATTAAAAAGGGGATACCTTCAAAGATAAAAAAAAGCAGCTGAAGTTTGAAAAAAATACACACGGTTTGACTATGTCTGTTTCTAAGAGATGCTAAGCTCATTTGAGCCGCGACACGACAAAACCAACAATGTGGTTGTGCGCCCAGCGCAGACTCAGATCAGCCTGGACATCCGCCCAGTCTGCTCAGAGTCTTCGCTGACCGCATGAAAGTAGCTTAGACCCTCAGCTACCCTTTGAGCACTTAGCGAAGGCTCTGATCAGACTGGGCGGATGCCCAGGCTGATCTGAGTCTGCAGTGTGCGCACAACCACATTGTTGGTTTTCTCGTGTCGCGGCTCATTTAGATTAGTTTTGAAATAAGTTTCCATGTTTATATCGGCGCTAAAGGGTGTAGACAGCGTTGCATAGACTCTTGACACTTACGATCAGACTTAGCTTAGCCCGCTAGTGCCCAAGACAAGAAGGACTTGCAAAAGCTTTGATTTTGACATATGTGGCTAGGTATGAGGCACTGATAACAATTCTGGTGATTCTAAATATTTCCAGGGTCAAGGTCACCGGAAAGGTCATGTATCATATATGATACTTTGGGCATTTGAGCATCAGTATCAAACATAGGAATTGATGTTACAGATGCTAGTTTGTGTCTGTAAACCATTGAATTTGACATAGATTGCATATCTGAAACTGATATAACCTGAGATACGCGATGAGACGGCTCATTATGAGCCGTCTCATCTGGATTTTTACTGTTTGCAATGTTATGTCCGAATTAACTCCCATGTCCGAAGTTACCCGACTCTCCCCTAGACTCATAGAAATTTATACAGGGCCTAAACAGATTATCCTGGTTTAAGGCACCATTTTGTACAATGTATCATATATGATAGCCGAGTTAGCATTTTTAGTGCCTTTCTTCAAAGCCTATATTTTCAGATGAATAGTTAGACTTTCAAGGGAAGCAACTCCCCCATTTTATTTTTGCCTCCTCTTACCGTGGGATCAGCCTTTAAGATAAGAGTTTGCTCTTGCTCTTAAAAATTCTTTCTGTAGGTGTAAACCACATTTTCAAATGGGTTTCTTTTCCCAGTGAAGCAAACATGAAATAACTTCTGAAGGGAGGTCCTCGGAAAGCAATGCCTGCACCGGAATTGTCGCAAAAGCTGTATTTCTTTGAAGAAAAAAAAAAGAAAACGCAAAAACATTGCTGTGTACCCATATTGCCCAATGGACTCTTCTGACCTTATCAAATGAATGAGTTCATTTGTCAATTAAGGGGTGCCTGATTTAGATTATGTTTATCATTTTTTTATTTTATTTTAAGGAGAAATGCCCATTTGTCATATGCAAAAAGTGTAGAAGCCGCTTTTTTTGTGACATCGGCTCTGAGTCTGCACTGTTTGCCAATATCACATTTATAGGCATTAATGGGATAAATTAATCGCTAAGAACCTATAAACGCAATGGGTTGTTTATAATGGGCGCATCTTGCTAAAATACGACATGGAATTCTCATCAGGGGTTAAACTTTCACCGCCGTCGGTATTTATTTTCGCAGACATAGATATAGATTTGTAGAGGTTTCATTTTGGCATTTGTTATTATATGTCTGGATCTAAATATGAGACGAAAGTACAGGACAATCGATTCTGATGGTGCATGGATGTATGTACCTCATAGAGCATTCCAAGTTCAAAAGTTATTCCTCTGTTTTCAAAATAGGTTGCTTTATAAGAAAAAGAATTTAAGTCAGTCGATCTACTTAAATTCTGATTTAAAACTACCTATTTCTGGTAAAATTGTCTAAAATACTCTAAACCAAAAATTGACTTGTGTTAATGGCATAAATCTTAGCGAAGTCTGGCGTCTATTCTTTTTAAGTTGTTTATTTTCTTGTTGCATCTCCTTCCTGGTGCCCTTGCCTGTTGTCTTTTTTGGGCCATTGGAGTTGAGGTATTGCGTAGACGCCTCCTAACTGATTTCCTGCTGATCTGTCTCGCTGATTTCAGCCGTAAGTGTTACTCGAAGAGACCTGCCCTACGCCTATTTATTACAAACTTTTGGGTTAGAGGTGCTGAAAAAGTTAAAAACAGAAATTTAGGAACACATTTTTATTTCGATAATGACTGAATCTCTTCCGATTGAGGACTACCCTTTAAAGAAATAGGAAATTGCCCCGGTTTGGAAGCGAAATATTTCCTTAAAGTGTGTCCCTGCTGCCCGTGAGAGGGGTCGCAGATATTTTCAGGACAGGTTAGGATTAACAGCCATAGCATTGTATCTACTAACCTTACTTAATTCTGTATAGTTTTCTCCTGCGCATTTTGAACGATTTGTTTGTTTGTTTGTTTTGATTTCCTTGAGTTATACGTGTTAACAAACATGATACAGCATAGATATTTAAGCCAGAATATTTAATAATACAGTTTCACCCCATGCGACAATAAATCAATTGGTAGCTAGAGTTTAATAGGCGCAAAAGTTCTCTATATTTGAGGGTTGCAAGAATCTGTAAAACTTGAAAACATGGACTCTGTCGAATAAAGCAGCAGTAGGCTGGATTTAACATAATTGTAGTATGAGAATAATGTTACTGACATGCTCTAGCTAGTTAAAACCATTTTAAGGTCTGTTTTAAAAACAAAAAGTCAATAGATTTATTACGCAACTGCTCCTGTAAGGATTAAATATTGATGTAATTACTGATTAAGTTTATTGAAGTTTCCATGTAGTAGCATGTATCATATCGAAGTTACTTGAGCCGCGACACGACAAAACCAACAAAGTGGCATGTGCGCCCAGCGAAGACTCAGATCAGCCTGGGCTTACGCCCTGTCTGATCAGAGTCTTCACTGTGCGCCTAAAGGATAGCTCAGGGCCTAAGCTAACTCCATGCGGACGGCGAAGCCTCTGATTAGACTGGGCGGATGCCCAGGCGGATCTGAGTCTTCGCTGGGCGCACATGCGACTTTGTTGGTTTTGTCGTGTCGCGGCTCAATTATCGCAGTTGCTTAATGTGTGCAGTGTCTGTATGATATGATCTTTAGATTAACAGGCTTAACCCATAAAATATTTATAAAGATTTGTCTGAAGCTAGAGATCCAGCCTCTTTACCTGGTGTCTATCTTATAAATTTTATATGAGCCACGACGTGACAAAACCAACAATGTGGTCGTGCGTCCAGCGCAGACTCAGATCAGCCTGGGCATCCGCCCAGTCTGATCAGAGTCTTCGCTTTCCGCATCGCATGAAGGTAGCTTAGTCCCTAAACTACCCAATAAGCGCTTAGCAAAGAGTCTGATCAGACTGGGTGAATGCCCAGGCTGATCTGAGTCTACGCTGGGCGGACTACCACATTGTTGGTTTTGTCGTGTCGCGGCTCAATAAGCATTTTTTTCTATCGTACAAGTAGCAAAGCTAAGATGAAAAACTCCTCTTTGCTGCTTTGTTGCACCGAGTGCGGCTGCTTGCACCAATTTGGTCATGTTTTGTTTTTATTTTTGTTTATTTTTTATCTATTTATTTTTCATTTTGTTCAATCGCTGTCTTGGATAATTTCTGCATATCCTGAATCCATGTTACTTGTAAATACTGTCTAGTGTAAATGAGTTGATTATAGTCACGTGTGTGACAGACATTATTTTAGATGGCAATACAAATGTCATTGAGTTCTATATTCGCCATTACGAAAACCATTTACTTCAAATGTCAATAATAATTTCACTACATTTACATTGCAATATCCCGCTCCATGTTCCTGATATTTACAGCAAATGAAATATAGCCACGGTGTTGAGTCTATCAAGGTGATTGAATACTATTTTGGAGAAGGAAATTCGCCAGTTTTGTTGTTTGCTTCCTCTTGTAATGGGATCAACTCTCAAACGAAAGAATTTGCTTCTGAAGGCTCTAGGCTCCTACAGGAGCAAATTCATTCCCTTAAGGGTAAACCCTTTTGAAATGTTTCCATCGTCTAGGAAAGTAAACTGGGGCCGTATTTATAAAACGACTTAAGTGGTTGCTATGCTGTTGCTAAGGCTACGTTTTTATGAAGGGGATTCTTTACAACTATGAAATTTGCTCTGGAGGAACAGACTTTTAAGACTGTTCCTCCAGAGAAAATTTCGTAGTTGTAGGGAATCTCCTTCATAGAAATTAAGCCCTAGCAACAGCATAGCAACCACTCAAGTCGTTTTATAAATACGGCCCTTTGAGGTCACTCAAGTTGTCTCCTTTTGAATAAATGACGGGCAAACATAACCGTATACCGATACACCTTAAAGACATGGTAATGAATATATCGTTGAATTTCCTCCCTTTACGGCAAAGTAAAGATAAGTAAATATGGTGCAAAAGAAAGAAATCAGTAAAGATAAGGGACCTCGCCCGGAGGTTATAAAACTTGAGAACATCTCAAACTCAAAATAAAGCACACTGATTGGCTGCTTCCGAGCATGTGCTCGGAAGCAGCCAATCAGTGCTTTATTTTGAGTTTGAGATTATACTCAAGTTTTATAACCTCGAGCCCTGTATAGTCTAATTGCCTGCTTTTTCGGTGCATTGCTAGGTGCATATGTGTGCAGTGGAAAGTAATTTAACTGCTTCCGTTTGCGACAGACATTTTCCTTTGCGTAAGTTAGTTAAGATAGGCAAACCAATAATGTATGAGACGTTTTACAGCCGCTATATACGGCACATCAACAGATTAAGAACAGATAAATAAGTTGTGAATATTGTGATCCTTTGGTAGCAAGAAACGAAAATAACATAATATTATATGTTTTAATGGAGTCTGCTCATGACTTGTAATGAAACGTGCGACATTGGCCATGCCCCCAGCGCCGACTTAAGCAGGACTCTATTTTCAAAATGACTCCAAATGGACTCAATGATCCCAAAGGACAAAAGGAATACGTTTTACAGCCGCCACACGACACAACACCGGCTAAAGTGAAGTAAATAAGTTCTGAATAGTAAGATACTTTGGAAAGAAAACGAAAATAGCAGCCTCGGTTGCATTGTGTATTAGTGGCAGTATTTAATTGACAGAAACCATTGTTGAAACAAGGGAATTCAAGTACTGTTATAAAGTGAAATAATTGCCTGAGTTATATGAGTGGTAATAAAAAAGTTCCAATACGAGATGCATATACGTCAATGCAGAACGTCAATGGCTCGAATCCTGATGGCTCGTTCACCCTGCCTGGCTAGAACTATTTTTTTGGTCCCTAGAGGTAACTTTATATGGAAACTAACACTGGATGGCTAGAACTACCCTTAGCTGGAACTAATTTTCATGGTCCCAAGCCTGTTCAAGCCAATGAAGTTCTATTGTATTATTTATTAATACCGATATTCAAGTCTAGTTTTTATACTGACTTCCTTTATATATAATCTGTACAATTTGGAAAAAGTTTATGATTCTGATTGTTGGTTGCTTATTGGCGCAAATTTAAATTACTAAGTTTTGGGGAATTTGTGCTCTTTTCTGACCTGGACGCAGTTCTGAAATTCTGCGTTTGCTTTGGTACTTGATAATCTGATATCATAAGCACTGCTTCATCAACAGCCTCCAATCATTAAAAGAGCCGCGACACGAGAAAACCAACAATGTGGTTGTGCGCCCAGCGAAGACTCAGAGCAGCCTGGGCAGCCGCCCAATTTTATCAGACTGTTCGTTAAAAGCTCAAAGGGTAGCTAAGGGTGTAAGCTACCTTCATGCGGACAGCGAAGACTCTAATCAGACTGGGCGGATGCCCAGGCTGATTTGAGTCTGCGCTGTCCACACAACCATTTTGTTGGTTTTCTCGTGTTGCAGCTCATATAATTTCGGGTTATCAGGTTTGATGTCTTCCTTCTGTCCTATAAATGCATTGCTGATGCTATTTGAAACTATTATTTTGGCAAAATTTATCTTACAATTAAAATCTTCCATGACGTTTTTGACGTCATATAGATAATTTATATTATTAAAACTAAAAACCCTACTGTACAGAGATTTTTTTTCATAATTTCTTCTCCTGGAATAGATTAATAATGACAAGTTGCATCATGTTATGAAAAAAAAATCATGTATATTGCATCGAAAAATGATGAAAATAACTGAGATGAAAATACACAACGCTCTGTAAAATAGGTGGGCGGGCTTAAAAAACAGTTTGCATAAGTTGTCAGTGGTTACAGATTGGGTTAGAATTTCTCGATGGGGTTTAGGGCAATCTTTTATTTTCATAAATACCTGTCGATTAACAATATTTTAGACTTAGTGAAGAAAATAGGCCAGTAGCCCTTTAAAAAATAACTTATATGTTATAAGCGTCTCGCAACCTTTTGACTGCCTCTCGTCCTCCTTCCTGGGTTGTTGCAAGATGTGGCATCAGTAACTCTGACATAAAGAGAACGTCCAGCGAAGCGTTATATACTGGGAATTGCTTTTTCAAAACTTCGCAGCAGACGTTGATTCATTTCGCGGACTATTTTTGCGATTAAACATGTCATCATACATTAGCATCTGCTGGCACCTCGGGAGGAGTTTAATCCTTCGCCTATCAGGCCAGATCAACATCTTTCTTGGTGACCAGCCGGCATTAAACATGAAAAGCAATATTTCGTCCTTCAATTTTAGCATGATGTGCTTGCTGGTCGACGTATCATTAAATGCATAAACTCTGCTTGGAAAATCCCAAGATTTCAAATCGGAATGACCTATGTTGCTGTCCGTTGAAACAAATATGGAGGGTCTAGAAGTATCCCATGAAGATGAATACCGCATTTGATTACTTTAAATGCAAAGGTAAACAGAATCGATACGGACCTTAATGCATTTGATTTGTTGTCAAATCCCCAGCATTTTGGAAAGCCACTTTCACATATGTTTTACAGGAAAATCTAAGAACAGATTATTTCCAAACTGATAATTATAAATCAAATGTTAAGATGGCATCTAAGTCGAAAATAGTGACACCTTTCTGACCATTACAATGTGGTACTTCGGTTGGGGTTCCTCAATATTAGATTTACCTATTCTTTAATGCGCTTGACTGTGGTCTTCTAGCAATATGGTCAACTGTGTAGCTTCCCAACTTTGCTTTCTACGTTGTTATCCACCGCCGAACGCGGAGGGATATAGTTTTCTCCATGTCCGTCCGTCCGTCTGTCCGTCTGTCTGTCCGTCCTTCCATCTGTCCGTCCTTCCATCTGTCCGTCCTTCCATCCGTCCGTCCTTCCGTCCGTCTGTCCGGAGCCATAACTAAGTAACCACTGGACGGAATTTCATGAAACTTAAAATAAGTATATATCACTATAACGCGCTGATGCACGTGAAGTTTCATTGGACTGGCTTTAGTAGTGCATGAGTTATTGCCCTTTAATGGACTTAAAATTAATAAAATGAGTCATAACTAAATAAGCAATTATCAAAACGTCATGAAACTTACACAAAATATGTATCACTATAACACGGTTATGCACATTAAGTTTCGTCAGAAAGGGCATCAGTAGTGCATGAGTTATTGCCCTTTAATGGATTTAAAATTAATAAAATGAGTCCTAACTAAGTAACCAATTATCAAAACTTCATGAAACTTATACTGAATATGTATCATCATAACATGGCTATGCACATAAAGTTTCGTCAGAAGGGCTTCAGTAGTGCATGAGTTATTGCCCTTTAATGGATGTAAAATTAATAAAATGAGTCAAAACTAACCAACTAATTATCAAAAGTAAAAAGTATGCAAAGACCAGGAACTGAAACAATCCAAATCCAAATCCAGCCCTCAAACCATAGTTGGAAACAACTAAGATTACAAATAATCAAGATACAGAGAACATATGGCCAACCGAGTGAGCAGCTTGTTCCCAAAAGGTGGCCACTCAGCAACCCAAACCGAACCAAAAATAATCAGAACATACATAAGGTAAAACATCACAGAAACTCTGACACCGAAAACAGGCAACAGAGAACCACAACAGAACTACCGCCTTGGAACGGTCATTCATGAAACTTAAACTGAATATGATCACTTTAATGCTGTTGTATGCACATAAAAGTTCCTCAGAAGGGCATCAATAGTACATGAGTTATTACCCTTGAATCAATTTATGGTTGGCAAATTCAGCCATAATTAATTTATCAATGAATAGAATTCTATGAAACTGATACTAAATATGTATCACCATGTCACATTGGTGCATCTTATGTTTTGTCGGAATTGCTTTAGTAAGAACGAGTTATTGACCTTGAATTGGTTTAACATCAACAAATTGAGTCAGAACTTAGTAACCAATGGTTGGAATTTCATCAAACTTAAAATAATTATGTATTGTCATGACACAGCAGGGCACATTAAGTTTTGTCATAAACGCTCCAGTAGTGCATATTTTAATACCCTTGAAATGATTTGAAATCCATAAATTAGCAATAACTAAGGTATCAGTGAACAAAGGGGGGGTCTCATCGTAGGAGTAAACGTAACAGGAATAAATCGTCACCACAGAATACTTCTTCGCCGAAGAAACATCGCCAATCTTCAGTTGGTAAAGATAAAGATAAAGACAAAGTAGAACCCCAGATTGTTTCAGAAACTGCAGCCCTCGTTATGGGGGATGTCGAAGAAATGCAGTCGCAAAGCGACTTAACCAATGACTCTGCCTCCTTAAATCTCGCTAGTCAAAATGTACAGCCTAATAGTACGGAGTGTGTCTCTTCAGTGAATGGACCTGTCAGTCATCCACAGTTGTTTGACAGCACGCCATTACGTTTTATGAACGGTCAACCTGTGATAGACCAGAACATGGTGCAACCTGGTACACCAATGCAATTTCATCCTCAGCAGATGCTTCACTTTGCTAGTCCTATACAAACCTCTTCGCAGATGCAGCCACAGATGGTGCAGGCGAACCAATATTCTCATATGCATAACATGCCTGCTTCCTCGGGTCTTTCTGATGGCGATGTGCTCAGGATAGCCAGTCAACTAAAACTGTTGTTACAAGAGGAGGTTGAAAAACTTGTAGAGGCGCGTGTGTCGCTCGCATTAGCACCAATAAAAGAGGAGCTAGTGAGTTTGAAAGATGATATTAAAACTCTAATTACAAAGAACGACGACTTGGAGCAATACTCGAGGCGCACCTGTCTGCGCATCTCCGGTATAAAAGAAAGCAGAGATGAGGACGTGTCACAGGTAGTGCTGAATCTGGCTAATCGTATCGGTGCAGGTATTGGTCCCACTGACATTGACAGGACCCACAGAGTAGGAAAGCCGAGGGGTAACGAGGGCGCCGATAGTGCTAATGCCGATATCAGAGGTAGAGGGAGAGAAATAATCGTGAAATTTACTAACTACAGTGCTAGACTGAAATTTCTCAAAGGTAGAGCTGTTTTGCGTAATGAAAATGCAAACATATTTATTAATGAGGATCTTACCAAAGCGCGGAAATCCTTGGCGTATGAGTGCAGACGATTAAAGAAGGCGAAAGGTATAAAAAATACATGGGTATACGACGGAAACGTTTACATTGAGAGCCTAAGAGACCAAAGAATCCGTGTTTCATGTGTCGATGATCTCGGTGTGCACTGGGCTTCCCTTCATAGAAGTGGTGGCAACGAAGCCCGTGTCTAAAATCATTGAACAACTAGTCAGAGACTGGTAGCATCGGTGAACGTCTGGTCAACCTCATTGCGGCGTCATGCTGTTACGACATCGCACTGTCGTTGACATGACGTAGTACCGATGCTGGTCGCGTATTGTGATGTCACTCCGTTAGTTAGGTCTCAAGCATTCCTGTTCTGTTCTAGGAAAATAGCTTATGAACAATCTCCACCGCCCACGGCTTTTGATACTGACGTCTCGCTGAGCCTTCGATGGTTATGACCGAATTATTATTATTCTTGAGCTCTTATACTTACAGATAAAATTTTGTTTACTGTCGTGTCAATGCACTTTTAATTTTGGATCAAACCTTGAAATAGGTTGAGCAGCTTGTCACGGAAAAAGTCGGCTCTTTCCGCATCAGTCAGAACACTCTTATATATAACCATTTAAAACGTGTTTGGTACATGTCAATGTGGTCCAGAGGTTCAGCTTGTAGTCTATTAGACGAAATATCTTGAGTCACTGGTTCGATTCCCGTATTTCCCTTTTCTTTTTGCCCCTCGCCTCGCCCCCTTTTTTGGCCTTTTTTTACTTATTTATTTTATTTATTTTTTGTCAACTTCATTTTATTTTAAATTCTTTACTTCTAATAACGAATTCCCCTCTTCTTGTTTTACTACAAATGATATGAAACTACATTAAATAGCTAGGGTTTATACAATGCAAAACGAGAATTCACAGGATTAATGGATAAAATGGCGGCTTAACGTCTGTTCAACAATATTTAAGTCATACCAGGACGATTCAAGAGTGAATGTGAAGGACTATGTGCATTAAAGCACCGGTTAGGTTTAAATAGAGCCTTTTCTGCCATCTGGACTCGAATTCGCCGCGACCCAATGATCCAAAGTCGGGAGCGCTAACCACTTGGCTACGCGGACGCTTCAGCATCAACTGCAACTCCAAAAATAACGCTCGACTGTGACAAAACCGAATCTCTGTCTGACCTTGGGAAAGTACAAATTTTGTCATTTTTAGCAGCGGGTGATTGGTTGCGGTCGTGCCGGAGCGTCCAATTAATTTGGATAATAGTAGGGCAAGGGCCTACTGTACTTGCAGTAGGTGCGGCAGGGGTTGTTTGGATATTTTTCTCTTGCCTATCACATCTCTTTTCTTTCTCCCTCTCTCTGGCAGACGCCTCAATATAGACTGAAATACTGTCCAAACGAGTAGTAAAACCCAAAACAATCAACCAACCAACATTGTGAGCTGAATTTTCTGCTTTGTCTAATCAGCAATATCCTGGTCATTCTGTGTTGAGGTTATGTTTCGCTCTTTCTTTGTTGGACAGGCAAGTTCATGAGTCCTCTAAAAGAGACCTTTTAAACAGATTGATTATGCACGTTTTTGCTAGACAAAACAGCACGAAAGAGTACCTAAATCTACATGACAGGCAATCGTCCAGCCATATTATGTATGAGTTCAACAGTATTTGGTTCATTTCTCGTATCCCCACTTTGACCGAAATGTAGGAGGAACGGAAAAAATGAAAACAACAAATCTGCGAACACCTTCATGTATCATTTGAGTATACGACCAGGGCAACCACACAGTAGCTCGATAGTATAAACTGCTCAATGCCAATGAGACCCATAAACAGTTAAAAAATCTTCCCACGATGCTATATCGGGGAAAAATACCCATCCATCGCCACTGCTGCTGAAAAAAAAAAAAAAAAAAAAAAAAAAAAAAAAACACTGACCTAACGGTATGCCCATGCAAAACTTATTTTATACTCGTAGTGCTTATTGCTTTACCCATTTCGCCACAGCGGACAGTGTATTTTTTGGCATTATTACTCAAGTTATACCATGCACTTTGCTGACGGATAATGACGAGTGCATTCGGGTATATTACGGAGAAAGGCGGATGGTTGTTTTGCTAAGATATAGTGGTGGTTACCCATTTACGAGGTTCGAATGGAATCGGCGACCTTTTGACACGACAGGCTAGAAATTTTATTTATAATCCTCAATGTATCGCGCATGAGTAACTCTTAGTAAATGGTATGCACCGTGTTTTCCCCCTGTGCTCGGACAGCTGTGAATCAGTAAGAACTGTAGACCCGGACCAGTCTAACAGGAGCTTGTTATACGAGATATCATAATCCGTTAGAGTTAAGAAAACAGGTGGCATCTAAAATGATGAAACCGTTACTGAAACACGTTTTGTAGTAAAAATGTTTCATACCCCTGTCATCCAAAAGCTATTCTTTGTCATTTCAGATAGACAAAAAAAAACAACTGAAATTATATCCAACTGATACAAAGCCTACCCCAGTTGGCTCACGGTGTTGAAACGGCACCAAATCAACGTTGAATCAACGTCAAAACGTTGATTCAACGTTGATTTGGCCTCGTGTGCCCAGTGTAATGTAGCTTGTCACTGTAACTGTGCGGTACCTCTGGCCGTTTTTAATGGCAGATTATACACTTGATTGACGTAATTTCGACTTCTAGGCTATTGGTGTCTTGCGGAACACCCATGAACTTGAATAAGGGGAACAAGTCGCATTTATATTAATTTTTAGTTACTTTCTTTGTTTTAACATGCCCAATCGATGCACGCTTGAATCAGCGTTAAATCGACATTGCTGCAAGGTTGTTACGTTGAATCAATGTTGTTATGTGTGTGAAGTATCTCAAATACTTGAATTGTTTCGCGAGCACTTTTCCTCTTCCTTTCCGCAAGATATCAATGACCTTGGGCTAGGTGCGGTTATCCAGGGTTGTTTGACGCTATGTTTGCTTCTTGACGCATTAATGGTGATACCGAAATGTTTGACTGAAATTTTGTTAAATGTACCAATAGTCATATATGTTAAACCATTTTTAAAAAAGACTTGTATCATTTTGTGTGGCTAGATGCGATGATATGAATAGCTCGGTGTGGCACTATTTTGGAGACGTGGCTACTTGTAGAGTGCACTGTAGACTGCAGTACTTTCGTAGCCCTATAAGGCCAACCACTATTGACAATTGTCATACTGCACTTGGGTATAGTGTGATGCCATTTTGGAATGGAAAAAACAAGAAGTTATGACTTAGTTTTGCAAGGGTCTGGTCAACTTGATTCCCCGTACAGTATGCTACCTGTTTCCCAGCATCCGCTCAGCGCCGAATCGACTTTTGATCCACGTTGATTCAACGTTACGACGTTGAAACACCGTTGATTGAATGTGATTCGGCGTTGTGTTGCGGTGCTGAGAAGCTCTGCGTGATGGTGCTGTCATGGAAACATACTAATTGGTTGGTACATAGCAAATGCTGCGCTAGCTCCATGTTTATAGGCTTTTGGCTATTAGAGCGAGAAAATGTTTAGCCTCATTGAACTAAATATGGTATCTTATTCTGTACCAGAGTAATATGATATTACCATGACTTAGTATGACCGTTTCTGTTTGGACTTGGTGCGTTCACGGCATTGACATAGGCACATTACTTTTTTTTCTCTGCCTTCATAGATCTTTATGTATGTGTAGGTCAGGTGCTACGCGACGGTATTTACCGTAAAAATTCCAAAGATTGGGACACATAAAATAAGTACAACTAACGATGGAATGACAAACTGTGAAGATCATGATTGGACTGCTCCACTAGGAGCCGTCTGATCTGGATCTGCTCTGTTTGCTCAGACTTACCTGTGTCCCAATATATTGGATTTTACTGGCTTTTAGACAGCGGTTCCCACCTTGTGTATTTTCCAGCGTAGATCTGTACAAGTTCAGCTGATGCTATGCTATATTTAGGCGGAGGGCTGTTTATTTTGCATGTGTATGGTTTGGTACTTATACCTCGAAGGTATGTTAAACATGTATTTTGTAGCCCTATGTATGTCATCTTGGATGGTGTTATACTATACTCTGAGGCTCTGTGGACTAATGTGAGAAAGGGCTTGGCTCTCTAATCGCTCAAACATACGTACACATCAAGGGCGTAGCTACCTATACGGCAAATACGCAAGTGCGTATTGAAATTTTGTCAAAATTGACAAAATTTCAAAATGCACCTGCATATTTGCAAGCTGACTATTTATAAATTAGACAAGAGCAATATGATATTACCATGACTTAGTATGTCCGTCACGGCTAGATGCGATGATATGAATAGCTCGGTGTGGCACTATTTTGGAGACGTGGCTACTTGTAGAGTGCACTGTAGACTGCAGTTCTTTCGTAGCCCTATAAGGCCAACCACTATTGACAATTGTCATACTGCACTTGGGTATAGTGTGATGCCATTTTGGAATGGAAAAAACAAGAAGTTATGACTTAGTTTTGCAAGGGTCTGGTCAACTTGATTTCCCGTACAGTTTGCTACCTGTTTCCCAGCATCCGCTCAGCGCCGAATCGACTTTTGATCCACGTTGATTCAACGTTACGACGTTGAAACACCGTTGATTGAATGTGATTCGGCGTTGTGTTGCGGTGCTGAGAAGCTCTCCGTGATGGTGCTGTCATGGAAACATACTAATTGGTTGGTACATAGCAAATGCTGCGCTAGCTCCATGTTTATAGGCTTTTGGCTATTGGAGCGAGAAAATGTTTAGCCTCATTGAACTAAATATGGTATCTTATTCTGTACCAGAGTAATATGATATTACCATGACTTAGTATGTCCGTTTCTGTTTGGACTTGGTGCGTTCACGGCATTGACATAGGCACATTACTTTTTTTTCTCTGCCTTCATAGATCTTTATGTATGTGTAGGTCAGGTGCTATGCGACGGTATTTACCGTAAAAATTCCAAAGATTGGGACACATAAAATAAGTACAACTAACGATGGAATGACAAACTGTGAAGATCATGATTGGACTGCTCCACTAGGAGCCGTCTGATCTGGATCTGCTCTGTTTGCTCAGACTTACCTGTGTCCCAATATATTGGATTTTACTGGCTTTTAGACAGCGGTTCCCACCTTGTGTATTTTCCAGCGTAGATCTTTACAAGTTCAGCTGATGCTATGCTATATTTAGGCGGAGGGCTGTTTATTTTGCATGTGTTTGGTTTGGTACTTATACCTCGAAGGTATGTTAAACATGTATTTTGTAGCCCTATGTATGTCATCTTGGATGGTGTTATACTATACTCTGAGGCTCTGTGGACTAATGTGAGAAAGGGCTTGGCTCTCTAATCGCTCAAATATACGTACACATCAAGGGCGTAGCTACCTATACGGCAAATACGCAAGTGCGTATTGAAATTTTGTCAAAAAAGACAAAATTTCAAAACGCACCTGCATATTTGCAAGCTGACTATTTATAAATTAGACAAGAGTAATATGATATTACCATGACTTAGTATGTCCGTTTCTGTTTGGACTTGGTGCGTTCATGGCATTGACATAGGCACATTACTTTTTTTTCTCTGCCTTCATAGATCTTTATGTATGTGTAGGTCAGGTGCTATGCGACGGTATTTACCGTAAAAATTCCAAAGATTGGGACACATAAAATAAGTACAACTAACGATGGAATGACAAACTGTGAAGATCATGATTGGACTGCTCCACTAGGAGCCGTCTGATCTGGATCTGCTCTGTTTATACTATGGTGCTATACTATACTCTGAGGCTCTGTGGACTAATGTGAGAAAGGGCTTGGCTCTCTAATCGCTCAAATATACGTATACATCAAGGGCGTAGCTACTATACGGCAAATACGCAGGTGCGTATTGAAATTTTGTCAAAATTGACAAAATTTCAAAACGCACCTGCATATTTGCAAGCTGAATATTTATAAATTAGACAAGATTTCAATACCAATTACCAAAGTGGCTGAAATACTAGCTTTCCCTTCAAGAAGTAGAGAATAAAACATGGTTGTGCGTATTATGAAATTGCCCCTTGTTACGCCCCTGTACATAATTTTTTATTAGTTTCTTCGGCAGACACTAAGGTTGAATTGGCACTGAATCAACGTTGTTTCAACGTAATAGCGTTGAATAGACGTTGATTCTGTGCTCGTTCAATATTGTTTGCCCAGTGGGATATAGTTTTCTACCCTACACTGTAAGTATACTATTTTTCTTTTCTTTTTTTATTTGCCAACAGTCTCGTCAGTTTTCACAGGACGTATCGCATCGGGAGATATCTATACATGTTTTCATGATGTAGTCTTTTAGAGCACTGTTGACGTTAGAGCGGCTGTGCAAGCGTTCATACAGAACGGATGCCTCAGTCTAATGGTTTGTTTTCTCCCGAGGCGATTCGTTTGTTCTTACCGTGTAATATAGTCAATGGGCGCGCGGCGCCGGTCAGCAGATGATCATGAATATGTCACAACGTCGAATCATTGTTGATTTTTTTCTTTTTAACTTCGTGACATCTGGCGAGCGTCAGCGGTCAACTGGTGTACTGGTACCAAGCTGCTAGCAAATGTGTTTGCAGCTTGGTGCCAGCACATCCGTGAACTCTTTCAAGTTCCGCTTACCTATTATGAAAATCCAGCTGTGAGCACGTATAAATACTTAAAAGTCTGATGGCTAAAGATACCAATGTTTGTCTTTGGCTGTTGCTGTCGTGTCAGTTCTTGTAACATTGTTGCGAGGATTGAGGCAGCAACAATGGCCAGAGATAGACATTGGCGTGTAGTGTTAGGCTGAGTTTAGAATGGGGCGGTGTACTAATTATTTTTAGGTTGGTTTTGGTTAGATATCTGTGGAATGATGTGTTGTGGCCCCTCATTGGAACCGCCAGAGCAGGACGGTCTCTGTGAGGGCTAGCAGCCCTTGTTTTGTTTCTTCTGAGGTCGCCGCTCATTTGTGACTCAGCCGTTTCACTGTCACTACTAGACGATCATAGATTTTGCATCTTATTCCTCACCCCTCACCCTTTTTTCTGCGATGTGTGCTTTCCTGCATGTGGTTTTTTACGTGCTTATATTTGTGTTCCTGTCTGAGGCTCCACGGGGATTTAAATTTGCTTGTTCTGTATCGTATACTTATGCAACTGATACTGCTTATAAATTGCATAGTTTGAAGCCCCCCGCATCCCTTAAAGTACTTAGGTTTTTGGTTGACTGTATTACATAAATGGACCCTATAGCAGTCTATAGGATGCGGATAGGCCTACATTACAGTCGTCATAACAAAATTAAGGGTCTTGATTACTTGACGTCTTTCGAATTTTTTATAATTTTGTCCCTGTTGCTCTTAAAATCAGGAGATGTTGAACTGAATCCTGGTCCTGATACTGACAGCGTCTCTTCCTCTTCAAGCATTTCAACCCAGTTTGAAGATATAATAAGAAACAAATTTTCAGTCATCCACTACAACGTGCAAAGTCTATTAGCTAAAATTGGAACCATTGAGTCAGAGCTATTTAACTTCGACGTAATTTGCCTGACAGAAACTTGGCTTGACCAGCGAACTAGTGATGATATATTAGCATTAAATGAATATAGCTTGTATCGTCGGGACCGAGCAAGGGATGCTTACGGTGGCATTTGTGTTTTTGCTAAGAAGGAACTATATTCACGGCGCAGGAATGACCTTGAAATGGCAGACGTAGAATGTATTTGGCTAGAAATTCATAATCGCAACAGAAAGGTTCTTATAGGTACCTTTTACAGACCTCCTAATTCAACTCCTGCTACCCTGACGTCCATTGAAAATTCCATAGGCCTAGCTTTCGACACAGACATAGAGAATATTCTCATTACTGGAGATTTCAATCTTGATATGCTTAAACAAACTTCTAAAAGAAAAGTAAACGACATTTGTCAACAGTTTAACCTTGAACAGCTCATAAATGAACCAACACATTATACAGAATCCTCGTCTTCAATTATTGACTTATTTCTTACAACAAAAAAGGATACTATATTATTAAGCGGTGTTGGCGAGCCCTTCTTGGAACAAAACATAAATTACCACTGCCCTATATACTGTGTATTCAATACTAACAAAACTGTTACATCCTCATATGAAAGGCATATTAGTAGTAAAGGGTGCCACTCTGGCCTCATCGTCCGGAGACTAAGTCCACAGCCTGGGGGAGTCTCCGGCCGGGATGAGGCCATAGATGACACCGCTTTAGTAAGCTTGAAAAGGCTAGTTTGAAATAACTTAGTCTTTTTTCAGGGTAAAAGTCTATGTTAAATGGCATAGGAGATGTCTTAAGAGGCTATACAGTAATATGCGTCTGCTATGAGTCTCTTGGCCCTGTATCTCAAGACCTCACTATACCAGAGGCATAACTCTATAGTCACAGTGACAGTTGATGGTGTGAGTTGCTGTGGCATACTCTTGTTCATTCTGTTCAATTTCTGAGGCTTTACAGTAATATGCGTCTGCTATGAGTCTCTTGACCCTGTATCTCAGGGGCTCACTATACCAGAGGCATAACTCTATAGCGTCAGTACTTGTTCCTTGGGATTATAAAATCTTGTATCTCAAGATTTTAATGTTCTGGACTGAAATTATTTCTTACTAGCCTTCTAAAGCCTGACTACTACATTTGATGTCGAGAAGATCTCTGCTCCCAGTGTGCTTGAACTTGTGGGTATCTAGTGGAAGGTCCACATATCCACATTGAAATTGTGGAGCTGATGTGGATGTCAAGTGGAAGGTCCACATATCCACATTGAAATTGTGGAGCTGATGTGGATGTCAAGTGGAAGGTCCACATATCCACATTGAAATTGTGGAGCTGATGTGGATGATGTGGACTTGATGTGTATGCAATGTGGAGGTTATGTGGATGATGTGGATCCACAATGTGGAGTTTCCACATGTCCACATCTACACATTAGACAAATCGGCTTACCCTGTCCCATTTCTGACAGACTGACACAATGCATCTCAAAACCTCACTGTTACAATAATAAAAACTAGGAAGAAAAGAACAATTAACAACAGTTTAAATTCTGAACAACTTTATTTGTCCCGCTCATCTATTCATTACGACAGACAGAGGATTAGGACCGTCCCTCTGTATTCGTTTACATAATGATCATTAGTCTTTTATTGTAAATAAAACTCTTTCGATAGGTTCCACTGCAGGTCTACTATTATTTAAATGATCTCAATGCTTTGCCATCGCTGAAATGGTTAATTTCAGAGACCTATCAAGAATCAATGTCACTGGGTTTCCTCTTCAACAGTTAAATTTGGTCTTTCATATTCGTCAAGTTTTCGTTCAAGTAGATATCTTCTTTTTTTCACTGCATACTGCATCGCCTCTTCTTCATCATAGTCTTCATCTTCTTTCAATCTGTGAGCTGTTGATATTACTTTCTTGTGGATAGGATCTTTTCTCAAAGCAGACCCGAGTGCCACGAGGTCTTGATACTTGGTAACCAGCGTTGATCTGTATTTTGGTTTCAGTTCTTCATATGCCATTTCCTCAGCTGATTCAACATCGATGTTAGGTGTCTCCTGCATGGTATTTTCCACTGTTTCATCGAACTGATCTTGATTGTCTCTGTAAGTGCTTCTCATTAGTCTATCCCAAGGACTTGTCTTTTGAATTTTCCTGCGCTTGGCTTTCTGTTTTTCCTCTTTACTAGCAGTCTCACTGTCTGTCTCGACTTCTGACGGTTCTGTATCTGGATCGTCTGAGAGTCTACTATAATCATATTCTCCAAAGATATCATGTCCTTTCATTCCCTTCAAATATTTTCTGTTTGTAGTTACATCTGATGCTTCTGAGATAGTACTTTCTTCGCTGTCAGACATAGTTGTAGTTGCTTTACAAACACCACTGGACGTATGTCTTCTCAGGCTGTCTGATCGAGCAAATTCACGGAAGCACTGCTTGCACTGGTATCGACCCATTAACGACTGGTTGAAGAATGAAGTTATATCCTTTGACTCTTTCTTTTATAGTCTGCAATAGATATTGAAGAACTTGTGCTAAGTTTGGTAAACCGCTGCAATTCTTACATTTTTACCAATTGCATGCACTTTTGTGAACTAAATGATGTAGTAAATTGTGAAAAAAATGTGTATGATTTAAAATCAGATTTATTAATTCTGTCAATAATTTAAATACCAACTGAATTCTAACAAATCTACATTTAGAAAACTGATACAAGTTTCCAATGTTACTCAATCGTAATAGCATTTAAAAAGTGACTAACATTTTATTTCATTATTTTTAACTCCAGCTTGTTCCCTGTCTGTCTGTTGATATCCTCTTTAGCTTCACTACGTCTATGACATTTCTGACCCCCCAGATTCATTCTTTGTCCGTCTGGAACGTCTTTAATGTTTATTCTTCTTGTGTATGTATCCTTTGAGTTTGTGTTGTTTTTCTTTCTCCTCACGACATAATGAACGAATTTCCGCTCTGCATAGTCGGCAATACTTTAAAGGTCTGCCCTCTCTGAGCCTTTTGTCTAAAGCAGTTGACAATCGTTTCATGAGGTATCGAATCTGTCCAAAGGTAGAAGGATTTCTTTTTCTTTTCTGTACAACAGGAATGACAGGCAAGCCTGAAGATTCAGAAGTTAGCCCACAGTGTGCTTTTGTTAGGTTATTGGAACTACCAGACATTCTGCTTTCTCTAAAGATTTTACTTGAAATGGTGACGCTTGTAACAGTGTGTTGTATTTATACTTATTTCCTGTTTCTTATTCAACAAGAAATCAAACAAATTTTCTTTTTTTTTATTTAATTCGCCGCCTGAAATGTAACTTAATTAACGTCTTTCCAGAGCTGAACTGAATATTTTTACCGGTATCACCTTTGATACTGATATGAACTTGATCAATATAAGATTTTCCTACTGGAACGTAGTGCATGTTGACAAATTCTTTGTGTGACTGCTGAGAGCGTTTTGAATTCTCAAATGGTACAACTCTCAAAATAGGGGCCGTCACGTCACCAAGGTATGTATAACCAACTACATCTGAGTACACGTACAAGCGATTATGCAATATATTTAGGTCTACTCCATATTTGAAAGCATATGATTCGTTTCCAATGGGGTTTTCTGACATATCCGGATTAACTCCAAGAGCTTGTCCAAGTGAAGCTGGAAAGCGAATCCTGACCTGGTTTGGATTTTGTGCAACAACTTTTAGACGATTTGTGCTTTTAACATAAGTAATGCTGATATAAGCATTTATTTGTTTCATTAAAGATCCATGTTTTGTATCTATTACAGATTGCATCTCATCCACCAAATGCTGTGGAGAGTTGTAATTTCCTTCAGGAAGAAATAATTTATATTCATGACAGGCCTCTCCACTAGCACACAAATCCTTTGCCGTATCTATTCCTTGAGCATTTAATACCGCTTGGTCCAGAAATGACAAAAAGAAAAAGTTATTGTTTTCTGAAATATTATTGACTCGAGATGGTGTAATTAATTCCACCAAAGCAACTTCCCACTTTTCGCTTTCGATATTTATCGGGTGATCTAGTCTCACAGTAAAAGAGCTTTGTGTGTTTTGAGGGAAAGTTTTCAGAGAACCATCACTCAGAAGTGTTAGATAGAAGTCCTTCATGATCAGGAGATGAATTATAACGCATCAAATATCTTTAACTGCTTTGTTTTTTTCTTTTGCTTCTTACTTCTCTCTGTTCAAAACTAGAATGAATTCATATCTGAACATCACACTTATATACCGGATAGCATTTTGAGTTTCATATATTATTTCACACAATTCTCATCAAGATTATAGTGCCACAAAAAATGCAATCTTTATTTCTTGCATGCCAGTAAAGACAGAAATATGCACTTAAAAATTTAGCAAGAAGAGTGTGCTGTACAGCACTATTTCTTCCCCGGTCGGTTACCCTATGCCTGGGAAGCCCTGGCGATTTGAAGCCATATCTACATGATCACAAGTCCTGAATGTCGCTATGGACCAGAGACCTGCCAGCGGAGGTACCTTTTACGGAACCATGGATGTTCCGACCCCTTAAGCCATAAGGCTTCTACTGTTTCACATGTAATCGATAGACTTCGCATCTGCGGGCCCAGGCGGTATAACCGTTGTGCACACCAGTTCCAGTCCAGTGGTGACCGGCAAACCAGCAATATTAATATGCTAGTTCCCAATATATATAACTAAACATAAACCAGTTTACTTGAAACAGGATTGAAAATTTGCATAGATTGTATATGTTATTTGAATTAGGTCATGTTACTATTTATAGTAACACATTTCAAAATATAAAAATTAATTAGAGAATAATAAAATCTACATTTTGGTGTTTATTTTATCAAAATCGGCCGAAAAGTAACAAAGTTATTCAATTTTTTCATATTATGGTGTTATTACAAGGGAGGTAAATCTGGATTGACTTTGTTAATTCTATAAATAGACAAAACAAGTAATAGCTTTCAGAAAAAATGATACAAATTAAAGGCGAATACGTGTATATGTGTATCACTTCTGTTATGAGTATATTTTGTATGACTTTGTTACTCTTAAATACAAAAATATAAGTTTGTCGGGGCATGTGCACTGCGCATGCGCGGAATATGGAGGGTAAGAAAACTGTAATAACTCCAGATTGCCTTGATGGATTTTCATAATTCTTTTTTTATTGGAAAGAACAGGCCAAGGCCTGCCAAATAAAATTAAAATAAATTGTCACACTGCGCATGCGCGGAATATGGAGGGTAAGAAAACTGTAATAACTCCAGATTGCCTTGATGAATTTTCATAATTCTTTTTTTATTGGAAAGAGCAGGTCAAGGTCTGCCAAGTAAAATTAAAATAAATTGTCACACTGCGCATGCGCGGAATATGGAGAGGAAGAAAACTATAATAACTCCAGATTGCCTCGATGGATTTTCATAATTCTTTTTTCATTGGAAAGAACAAGTCATCACCTACCAAATTTTGTTTCAAAATAATAAACCACAATATGCATGTACAGAATAGAAGGTAGGAATCAGATATAACTCAGAATTAGGATGTATGAGGAGCAAATGAAACCCTGGGCAGTTGGCATTGTAACAGTGAGGTTTTGAGATGCATTGTGTCAGTCTGTCAGAAATGGGACAGGGTAAGCCGATTTGTCTAATGTGTAGATGTGGACATGTGGAAACTCCACATTGTGGATCCACATCATCCACATAACCTCCACATTGCATACACATCAAGTCCACATCATCCACATCAGCTCCACAATTTCAATGTGGATATGTGGACCTTCCACTTGACATCCACATCAGCTCCACAATTTCAATGTGGATATGTGGACCTTCCACTTGACATCCACATCAGCTCCACAATTTCAATGTGGATATGTGGACCTTCCACTAGATACCCACAAGTTCAAGCACACTGGGAGCAGAGATCTTCTCGACATCAAATGTAGTAGTCAGGCTTTAGAAGGCTAGTAAGAAATAATTTCAGTCCAGAACATTAAAATCTTGAGATACAAGATTTTATAATCCCAAGGAACAAGTACTGACGCTATAGAGTTATGCCTCTGGTATAGTGAGCCCCTGAGATACAGGGTCAAGAGACTCATAGCAGACGCATATTACTGTAAAGCCTCAGAAATTGAACAGAATGAACAAGAGTATGCCACAGCAACTCACACCATCAACTGTCACTGTGACTATAGAGTTATGCCTCTGGTATAGTGAGGTCTTGAGATACAGGGCCAAGAGACGCATAGCAGACGCATATTACTGTATAGCCTCTTAAGACATCTCCTATGCCATTTAACATAGACTTTTACCCTGAAAAAAGACTAAGTTATTTCAAACTAGCCTTTTCAAGCTTACTAAAGCGGTGTCATCTATGGCCTCATCCCGGCCGGAGACTCCCCCAGGCTGTGGACTTAGTCTCCGGACGATGAGGCCAGAGTGGCACCCTTTACTACTCATATTTGGCTTTATGATAGGGGGGACTATGAAGCTTTTTCTAATGATATTAGGCAAACAAACTGGGATGATATTAAGAGTAATGATATTGATAAATATGCCCAAGACTTAACTAACCATAAAACTAAATTAGCTAAGAAGCACATCCCAAACAAACTAATTAAAACCCGTCAATCAGATCCACCCTGGCTTTGCAATAATATAAAGAAACTTATGAGAAAAAGAAAACGCCTCTATGATAAATATAAAAGAACAAAATCTAGTACCGACTTTGAAAGCTATAAGCAAACGCGAAATAAAGTAACTGCAGCTATAAGGAAGGCAAAGGTACTTGAAACTGACAAATTAGCACAGAAACTTAGAAATGATAATATTAACTCGAAAGACTGGTGGAAAACTCTAAAAAATTTCATTAAACCCGGACAAACATCAGCCATTCCGCCGTTAAACAAAGACGATGTCATTTACTCTGACCCTAATGATAAAGCTAATATATTTAATACTTTTTTTACGGAACAAACAATACTAGATGAAACTAACGCCTCTCTACCCTCAGTGATTCCTATCCCGGCCTCTACTCTTAGTTCAGTGTCAACTACACCCTTTGAAGTTGAATCAATATTTAAATCATTAAAAACTGGTAAAGCCGCAGGCCCTGACTGTATAAATAATAGACTTCTGAAAGAAGCTGCCACCGCTCTATCCTTTCCTGTTTGCGACCTTTATAACTTCTCCCTGGCACAAGGTAAAGTCCCAACTTTATGGAAACCAGCTAATGTAACACCTATTCATAAAAAGAATGACCCGTCGAACTTTTCTAATTACAGACCAATTTCACTTTTAAGTACCATAGGTAAATCACTAGAAAAGATAATACATAAACATGTTTTCAATTTTCTTCAAGCTAACTCTTTGTTAACTAACTTACAGTCTGGATTTGTACCAGCAGACTCAACAGTAAACCAACCTGTCGACATTTACAACACTTTCTGCAAGGCCCTAGATGAGGGAAAAGAAGTTCGTGCCATATTCTGTGACGTCAGTAAGGCTTTTGATAGGGTATGGCACCAAGGTCTTTTGTTCAAACTCAAATCAATTGGTGTCACTGATTCTCTCATAGACTGGTTTGAAGATTACCTGAGTAACAGAAAACAAAGAGTTGTCCTACCTGGTGCAACTTCCAGATGGACAAGCATCAAAGCTGGGGTTCCCCAGGGCTCAATACTTGGCCCACTCTTATTTTTGGTGTACATTAACGATATTGTTGATGACATCGATTCAAGTATAAGGCTTTTTGCGGACGACACTAGTCTCTATATAATAGTAGATAACCCTATTGTAGCAGCAATTCAACTTAATGCAGACCTTGAAAAAGTGCACCAGTGGGCCTCAAAGTGGTTAGTTACATTTAACCCAGCTAAGACGGAATCACTTTTATTTACTCGGAAGCAAAATAGACCATATCATCCACCTGTAAGTATGAACCATAATGTAATAACCGAAGTGACTGACCATAAACATTTAGGTCTAACCTTTACCAGTGATTGTACATGGCATGAACACCTAGACTCCGTTAAGCAAAAAGCATGGTTTCGAATTAATATTATGCGAAAATTAAAATTTACTCTTGATAGGCTGTCCTTACAAACAATATACTTTTCTTTCGTTAGACCTCTGCTGGAGTACGCCGACGTTGTCTGGGACAACTGTACACAGTACGAGGTGTCCGAACTTGAAAAAATACAAAACGAAGCAGCTCGGATTGTGACTGGCGCCACAAAACTGGTATCACTTAATTCACTTATTGCAGAAACTGGTTGGGAAACTCTAGCTAAGCGTAGGAAAAAACACAAACTCCAATTATTTTACAAAATGCAAAATAATTTGTCACCTGATTACCTGTCCTCATTAGTCCCGCCAACTGTTGGAAGCACTTCAGCATACCACTTGCGAAATGCTTCAGATATACACCTGATACATGCAAATACACAATTATATTTTAATTCGTTCCTTCCATCAGTTACGCGAGAATGGAATGAACTCCCGCAAGACGTGCGCGATTCGAACAGTTTGGGCACATTTAGATGCAAATTAAATGTCGATATTACTAAACCTCCTGCATATTACAACTCTGGCTCCCGTCTAGGTCAGATTTATCATGCTAGATTGAGAACCCATTGCAGCTCATTAAATGAGCACTTGTTCTCAAAAAATCTAGTGGACAGCCCACTGTGTGTTTGTGGTGAGGTAGAAAACACACACCATTATTTGTTTGATTGTACTCGGTATGGTGATCAAAGACGTGATCTCATAAATGCCGTCTCTCATTACTGCGAACCAACTTTTAATACACTATTATTTGGTAACCCAGCACTTGCGTTAACCCTGAATCAGCATATCTTCACTGCCGTCCAGGACTACTTGATAAACACAAAACGATTTCAAGTTAATTAACCAATATCCAGTACATAGGTGAAATTAGTTGCTTTGTCAGCCGCCTTCTAATAGGTAGACGACTGTACTGATACTGTTTGTGTACTGATTGTACATTATATGGATGATTATTTTGCATGAGTCTCTCTCTCTCTGTTGAGAAGCAACCGAATTCCATTCCCCGTGGAGCCTTAGTTGGGTGGCATTTATATTGGATGCACATACAACACATGTTCAGCCTCATATACTTACTTTACTTGCATTGTACTGTTGTATTGTAACATGAATCTCAAATCACAAATTACTAGTCAATATTTGCTTGCAACAATGGGATACAGATTACAAAAGTCTCACGACTTTCTTCTGAATCCCAGTTTGTATAATTATGATTTGCTGTTGTCAATGTCACTGTCATATGTATATTATACAAATAAAATACTGTTTAAACCAACATAAAAACTCTAAAAAAATAATGTTACCGGTTTTAATTTTTCTTGATTTTTTAATATCATTACCTACACATGTGTGGTCATTTTTGATGTGAATTTCATAGGTTGACAAGAACTATAACAAACTAAAATCAACATTTTAATTTATTGAAAATAATTTATGGAACTGAAATATGGGGATATTTCAGTTGAAATTTTATGTGGATATTTTCATTTGATACATTGATCTACAATTATGTTACATACATACTCACAAATTACTAGGCATCGTTTTGAGACAAAATTAGGTACAAAAATCTAAAATTTCATAGCTCTGGGGGGATTAAAACAAGGGCACCAATTTTTTCCTCGAAAAATACAAAAAATGCTGTTATTTAAATACTGAAATAGATCAATGGATAAATATATCACAAATGCAAGACTCATGTGCTTGACAATCTTTATGCATATTAAGATTAAATTCCGAGCGTGGGCAGAACTCTATGTAAATTTCC
The DNA here is from genome assembly GCA_963989385.1 of Ctena decussata. Classification (NCBI taxonomy): domain Eukaryota; kingdom Metazoa; phylum Mollusca; class Bivalvia; order Lucinida; family Lucinidae; genus Ctena; species Ctena decussata. The sequence goes on along the minus strand of OZ022501.1, from coordinate 4,100,206 downwards.
TATAGGGTGAGACCCCCCTTTCTTGAAACTGAATTAAAAATATATCATCATAGTGCAGTGATGCTGAGACAAGTGTTTAAGAACAGCTTCAGCTTATGTCTCACTTATCCCAGAGTTATTGCGCTTAATTTTATTCACAGTCCACGAGTTCAGCCGTATCTAAGTAACCCGTGAACAAAATTTTATGTAACTTAAAATAAACCATAAACAAATCAGGGCCACTTCGGCGGGGGATATAAATTCACCGAATTTGCTAGTTTGTAATCTAAAATGGAAAATACATTGTAGATAAAAATAGTTGTTACTGTTATTTTACATGTGGGTAGCTGCATAACCATCTGTTTGGGAAAGAGCTGTTCATTCTGTTTGCATGCTCTTCTTTCGTGAACTATTGTAACATTATGTATCAACTTCTTTCCCTTTTTGTTTTGATGGCAGGATATGGTACATTATTGTTCTAGTCATTACCATCTTCTTTCTTTTAAGAGTGATAAAACAGGAGATAACATCTAAAATATCAAAACATCACACCAAGGTTGTTTAGGCTTGGTTGAAACCTCTCTATTCATGCATCTGTGTAACAGTAAAGGTTTCTATTATTAAATCACGTCACACCGAAATAAGCTGATATCAAAATTAATTTTCCCAGCACGCAGTGGTTCTCATTCATACATATCTTTGTGACTGTTCCAATCAATCGCTTACATACAGGTTTTACAAGTAATCCATCTGTGAGCAGAGGAAAATGTTCATGAGTTTCGTAAAATCTGTTCATTGTTGTCCAATTATGTGAATGACACTTTTTTAGTTACGTTGAACCACTAAATAGGCTAAGAGCGTAGATCCAATAAAAAGGTTTAAGCACACACGCATCCCGCCCCAGTTATTTATTACTGACGGTTCCAAGGCGATACCTCTGTTGGGGTTCATCACTGTTACTTGTTGTTATGCCGTGGTATTGTCTGATCTTTGAAGAATTCTTTGGAGAAGACTTATCTGCAAAACTGCCTGTCTACATAAACGTTATTCTGATAATTGCTTTCCGAACAAACCTTTCAAATTAATATTAATTATTGTATAAACTTTAATTGTAGTCATTACCTTCTCCAAATACGGTATTGAGTCAAGTGAATAGGTGAGCTCGAACTCTCTTAATAATTATGTGAAACCTAGATTCGTTTGCGCTTTTAGACTACCAATGTCTACGGTCTGAGAGAGAAAACACTGCTAGACACTAGAGAGCAACAGGTCACAATAGATCATGTCAGCTCTGAGCAGCAAAATAAGAAATTAAAATATCTATAGACTCTAAGACAAAGCAGCTAACGTTATTTTCATACTTGTAGCTCTTACAGCCATATAGGCCTGTCACGAAAACTATGCTTTATTATAGATTATATGAATATTGAAAATGCTTAGAGCTTTCGTTCAGACTAATTTAAGATTTTGGTATTTTCTATCCACTAAATATGTATGTATACGAACAAGAAAGACTCTACCAGACCAGACTGGACTGAAGCGCAGGATAACATGAGAATTCTCCAGTCGCGCATGACATTGGCACATTTGGTCTTTGCATGGCTCAAAGACTATTATAGGCTTATTGAACCACCTCCATAGATTTAATGACATTCCATTAATGTATAATGTCGTTCATAATATCAAACAATATAAAGAAAACTGCAAAGCACAGGCAGGTTACAAACAGTACACTATAGCATATATGAATGAATAAAGTGGTGATCAAAAAGTTACGTCTTATTTTCATTATCTACTGCGGCTGTGCTGCATTACTAGCTTACACATTCATTTTGAAGAACGCTTATACTGTAAATTCATATATCTTACGGGACTGTCAGCCATAAAGTGATCATGGTAACTGATGAATATATTGGTTTAAATTATGTTCAAAAGTTTCAAACGGTTCAGTTTTCAGTTGTTAGCCTGAAAGACATTTGACTGTATTTAGAAGGCATATAGATGAGTTTGTTTCATGATAATTTAAAGAGCGACTTAAAATATCATGATTGCTTATTCCGTAAAAGTGCGTATTTGTAGGGCTATTAAAGTAAGGCGGAACATTCACAGAAACTGACACAATTCAATCCCCGATACAACCCAACACACAATGTGGGAAAGAGACATTACAAAATTAGCCACCCCCAAAGACAAGTTTAAGTGAGCGAAGCTTTTGCCATGAAATACGAACCTCTCACAGCTATGGTTAGAGTTTGGCATTTTAAACTACAATAGAACTAATGTACCACATTTTAGTCTTTAATGTGTTGGTTCAGTCCTTGTTTGTCCATATCTAATATGACTGAACCATACTGTAACATTTCTAGCATCTCACAACTTGTAGAGTCAGCAGTTGTTACTACAGAAATCAATGGTTATCGTAGTACCCTAAATATTTGACCAGTAAGTCTAAAAAAAAAACTCTAAAATTTGAACAGATGATCTAGGCAAACTCTAAATATTCGGATAACTCGTATTATTGAACAGAGCAGATCCTGACCAGACTGCTCGTAAAGCAGTCTGATCAGGGTTTGCACTGTTTGCAAATAGTCTTATGAAAACAAATCGTCGATATACTAAGTGATTTGAAATGAAATACTAAATAATTGAGATGTCCGAGGTGTCCGAATATTTTGAGAAATATCACAATCGTTGGCAAGAACCAGAGAGAAATATTATCCTGATAAACACTTGTTTTCCTAATCAGACAATTTTGAGACATGCTGAAGACTGGTCATTGTCTTTTGCTAAGCCATGTATTGTTGTTCCAAGAGGAACCCTGCAGACGTCTTTGGTCCTAATGCACCAAAATTCCATTAAGTTGTTTTTGTCGAGAAAATCGCACATTGATACTTAATTGTAATTTTCTGAACAGTTCGATCCATTCTATGTTATCCATTAACTGTCTAAAAAGTAATACACCTGTTTGAAAAATAGATATTGGACTATGAATCGTTTTGCATAAAGGTTTCGTTGGCGTAAAGTATTGTTTAACAGGAAAACTAAGGCGTTTCTTCTTGTGTCAATGGAAACCGAAGTGGGAAAAATAAATTTGCTTTTCCCACCTCGGGAAACCGAAGCGGGAAAAATAAATTCAGTTTTCCCACTTCGGTCCTTACTTCAGGAAACCGTAGTGGGAAAATAGATTTTTTCCCACTTCTGTTTCCAGTTAGATTCTAAAAAGATCCCAGAAAAGGCCTAGGTCATAAAGGGAAGCAAATTCCTTGCTTTAAGAGCAGCTCTGAAGGAACTGAAAACTAAGTTAACAACTAACCCAAGTGAGAATTGTTTCTCCTGGACGTACACCCATTCACCTTAATTTGATCAGCGTAGCTAACCATTCTTCTGCTACCAACCTCCTAAGATTATATTCCCAGTCTGCATTTATTAATTTTCTTTTTTTCCAGTTTTATTTATTCATCTATTTATTTATTTAACCTAGGAACAACAGCGGAAATAATTGTAATTTTCTAACCAAAAAATCACTGATAAGCTAGAAACGTCAGCCTTGCACTAAGAAGGCAAAGTACCTTGCAACATCGTCAGTTAAGCTTTTAATTTTGCATTTCATGTTACATTGTATATCATACGGTTATTAATCATATCTACATGTAAATAATTATGCAAAGTTTCAGGGGAGTATCATATTTTGGCAATTTTATGAATGATTAAGCTTAACCACTATTTCCAGTCTACGGTTGACCCATGACTGACGCTCTAGCCGAGGAAGAACAGAAACTAAAAGTCTTCTAAATGCGTGGGTAACGGAGCTTGCTGATCAGTGCTTATTTGGTCAAAAAATTATAATTCCAATGCACTTACATATGTTACGCGACGTACGATTAGATAATGTCAGAAATTTGCGGCAGAATATCCTGCAACCCGACCGGCGCGTCGCCGTAAAATGAAATTTCCGACTATAAAACAGACGATTTGCCTCCCCAAATGACAATATCCCCTAATTATTCACCCTGTGTTTTCTAGCCAAGAAAATGTAAACATAGGCATCACTAATTTTACGAGGTTGGTATCAGAACAATGGCTAGCTAAGTTGACCGAATTAAACTGAAAGGTAACACTTTCAGGAGGGGAATTTTTGCTAAATTGCACCCAAAATAAATGATGTAAAATGCAGAGACAGCGCACAAAATCATAAATATTTCGTTGACGATTATATTTAGATATATCGTCGAATTTCTGTGGTTTTGCTACAAGCCATACTGGCATGCGACCGGTGTGAGCCATGTTTTGTTACACAGTTTACCCTGTTAGCTACTAAAGAGATTTTTAGTGAGTTTTTATTTTGATTAAATATACTAGGGGTAACTGCCGTTTTTATGCTGAGTAAGTACACTCAGCTAAACACGAACATTCTGCTACGTACCCATAAACTTTACATGAATGAACATTTTAAACAATCATTTGCTGTTGTTGCACTGTGGTCTTTGTCATATTTTAAACTGTTTACGACCATCTGGTATACAAACCGCAGTGACTCTACTATGTGACGGTCAGGGGTAATAGTGCCTAGATAAGGAAGTGATGTTGGCATGAGGGTACCTATGGCAAGATGTTTATCTTTTAACACCTAGGTTGCGATCCATGTCAATCGTTTTTTAGGTGTTTCTCTTTGTTTTCTCTACAAATGTCCGAAATCTGTGATGCAACAAATTTAAAACTGCAGGTGCAAAACGAATTTGACCGTTACTGGGTTGGTCTGCAGCCAGTATATTCTATATCAAATGCATCAGAAAACTGAACTGTAAACTATGTTTTACTCTCTTTTGTTCTAATGCAGCTGCCTGACGCAAAATGGCTTTAGCTAGCTAATGTCAATCTCAGTTATTATACTTGGGATTATATAAGTTGACGGAGTGATTGTTAAAACTTTACATATACAATGTGACACAGCTTCACACAGGTGTTTTTCATATTTTTAAGTCAGCCACTGTATTATAAAATAAAAGATATAGTTGTTGTTCCTGCGTCTTCTGTTGCTTCTGCTGCTTTGATACAGAGCCACTGTTAGAAACAGCAGCCTTATAATCATCTGTCATCCTACTCAGAAAAAAATTTAAGACACGTCGATGAGTCAATTCTTATAAATGCCAGATACAGTCCCTATTGAGAGCATTCTGTCAGCTTAGGCAATAGTTGTTCCGCGACGACCACCGCAAATGATGTTAGCCCTCATAGGCCGCAGTTATATAGTAGTTATTGTCCGGAAAATGTACAGTGAATACTGTAATTTTCTGAACAATAAGCATCCGTCTTCCACCCACTCAGAAACACTTCTGTTGCAAAATGTCCTAAACTCATTGAGTTCGGACTTCCATCACTCTCCTGAGATAATTTTATATATACTCAGCGTCACTGAAAACGCACCATTTTGGAACTTATGGCACATTATGTTGTTTAATGTTTTGTTTGATGTAACAGACAATTCAATAAATCTTAATTTTCTGGTGTTGAGATGGGTGTTTACAAGTTAAATTTCGGTCACTTGTAGGCGCTATCAAACGTGACGTCAAGAGTGATACGTTCGAAAACGGTCGCTATCAAGTAACACATTTAAAGGGTAGTAAATCCATATTTCGCGCTCTGCCAGACACTAGATTGCAAATGAGTCGTTCTTTGGTAGGTCTATTGACATTAAACCACTTTTCCTCAATTGAATTATGACGCGGTTCGGCTAATAAGGGTGACGTTTTACATGCAACGTCATGCTCGGTCTGGATAATGGTTGACGTTTGTCTCATAAAAACACTGAAATTCAGATTCTACCACTGATCTCAGCATTTTGGGTTGCAAAAACTAACACATTTACCAAAAGTTATTTTTGTCTGTTCATTCTTTGATGAACGTGACAATATAGTGATATTTGAATTTAAGTCACGTTGTTCCCTTCGCCGGTCTGGATTTATTTTTCATGGCGATTTGATAGGCTATCTACTCTCTAGCAAAATCTATCATTTCAGAATTTCTAGCATGTGAAAAAATCCTGGAATTTCGTTTTTCTTAATTTCACAGCTTACGTTACGTCACAAACTCACAGCGTACCTTTTGACTAAGCGACATCATGGGCGTAATAAGATTTTGTCGTGGATTAGATATGAAATTTACTGCATACGCACTTTCTGAATTACATGCAGATGGAAGTGTGCCATGAGGTGGTCTTACAAATTCCACGAATGCTGTTATAGTTCCAATTTTCAGGAATTGTTTACCTTTCAATTTTCATTATTCCTTCCCGAACGTCCCAATGCGATGCTTCTGGGTTGGGACAGTTTCCTCCATTGAATTATGACACGGTTCGGCTAATAAGGGTGACGTTTTACATGCAACGTCATGCTCAGTCTGGATAATGGTTGACGTTTGTCTCATAAAAACACTGAAATTCAGATTCTACCACTGATCTCAGCATTTTGGGTTGTAAAAACACATTTACCGAAAGTTATTTTTGTCTGTCCATTGTTTGATGAACGTGACAATATAGTGACATTTGAATTTAAGTCACGTTGTTCCCTTCGCCGGTCTGGATTTATTTTTCATGGCGATTTGATAGGCTATCTACTCTCTAGCAAAATCTATCATTTCAGAATTTCTAGCATGTGAAAAAATCCTGGAATTTCGTTTTTCTTAATTTCACAGCTTACGTTACGTCACAAACTCACAGCGTACCTTTTGACTAAGCGACATCATGGGCGTAAAAAGATTTTGTCGTGGATTAGATATGAAATTTACTGCATACGCAATTTCTGAATTACATGCAGATGGAAGTGTGCCATGAGGTGGTCTTACAAATTCCACGAATGCTGTTATAGTTCCAATTTTCAGGAATTGTTTACCTTTCAATTTTCATAATTCCTTCCCGAACGTCCCAATGCGATGCTTCTGGGTTGGTACATATGTGTTTTCGTCCTGTTTTTGTCTGCTTGTGTTGGGGAAATTCACACTGGTCTAGCATTCAGCACAGACAACGAAGGCAACGACCATGCCAACTAAACTTTCTGACAATAATTAAATTTCATTTTTCATTCTTATGGACCCGGCAGCTTGATAGACCTCTTATTCAATTCGAAACTGCAGGTTAAATACGAATATGGCTGCCACTTGGACGTGCAGACATTGGTCTCCAGCCAGTATATTCTATATCAAGTGCAACAGAAAACTGAACTGTAAATGATGTCTAAGCAACTGCCTGGCGCAAGATGGCTTCAGCTACCTAATGTCGATCTCAGTTACTGTACTTGGGATTGTGTAAGTAGACGAAGTGTACGTTAAAACTTTATATATGCAATGTGGCACAGCTTTACACTTTTGTTTCTTTCTTTGAAGTCAGCGACCGCATTATAAATAAAAGATATAGTTGTTGTTCCTTCTGCTGCTTTGATACAGAGCCAAAGATAGAAACAGCAGCCTTATAATCATCTGTCATAATACTCAGAGAAAATTTAAGACACGTCGATGAGTCAATTCTTATAAATGCCAGATTCTGTCCCTATTGAGATCATTCTGTCAACATAGGCAATAGTTGTTCCGCGACGACCACAGCAAATGGTGTTACATGTAGTCCTCATAGGCCGTATATATGTATTAGGGTCAAGTCAGGTAAATTCGCAGTAGGTTCGTGTGGGGGTTTTGTTTGGACATTTTTTCTCTCATCTATCATTTCCCCTCTTTCTCCCTGTCCGGGAGACGGCCCGATATAGACTGAAATACTGTCTCAAAGGGCCGTTAAACCCAAAACAATCAATCAATCTATATATAATGTAATTCATACAATTTATTACGGGTTCTATTAGTTTTCCGTCACGTGATATGTCGTTTTTCTTTTTATTTCATGTCGTGGATTGGATATTGAATTTACAGCATATGCATTTTCCGATTTACATGGAATTGTGCCATGTGGTTGAAAAAAAAATCCACGGATGCTTTTATAGTTTCAATTTTCAGGAATTGTTAAACCTTTATTTATACAATTCCTTCCCGAACGTCCCAATGCGGTGCTTCTGATTTGGTTCATGTATGTTATCGTCCTGTTTATTGTCTGCTTGTGTGTGGAAAGTTCAAACTGGTCTGCCATTCAACACAGACAACGAGGCAACGTCCATGCCGACTAAAATTTCTGACTATAAAATTCATTTGTTTTCGCATACCACTTAATTAAACTTCAAATTATTATTCTTACGGATCCGACAGTTTGATAGACCTCTTAATCAAACCAGTTTTTCGAATAAATGTCGTCCGGTATAAATACAGTGCAAACAAAATTTCACCGCCAATTCGTTGTCATGATCGTTGTAGCCCGAATATTGTCTTTAAGTATTTCTTGAATATACACATCAAATTAGTTAACCTTTTGATTCCGATTTCAAGAATCGGGGGGTCACATGGTCCTTGAGACTATACTTCTGAAACAAACTTACCCAGATTAGAGGAAAAAGCAAGTGTTCTGAACGTGGTCTTCGTTACCTGTGTTGACTGCCAGACCAGTGTGAAGTCAGTCAGTAAGCTTTCCACACGTGTTGTCAAACATTTAGTGCCGTCACGTGCTGTTATTATTTTTCTACCATTTCCGTAGTGGGTGGGGTGTGGAACTTGAATGTATCAGTTCTTATACACAAAACATGACGTTGTATTACACGGACTTATTTATGGGTCTGAAGTGACAAAACACAAAATTTCCCTCAGTCTTTATGGATAACTCAATTTTTTTTTCATAAAATGTTTCTCATCGAAAATACCAAACTACTTGGTTGTGTGCGTTTTAGGGGTTCATAAGTCTGTGCGGTTCGCTGTTAACCTAGTAATAAACCAGTAAGTCCATTTTGTTAGATGCTACATAATTTAACAGACTATCTGCATAATATAGATGACTGCTTGAAGAGTGGACCAGCTTTTCTCTACCTGACTAAAACGATCTTGTAAAGCTATCTCCATACTGGAAGAAGAAAGACTAAATGAGCCGCGACGCGAGTAAACCAACAATGTGGTTGTGCGCCCAGCGCAGACTCAGATCAGCCTGGGTATCCGCCCAGTCTGATCAGAGTCTTCGCTGTCCGCATGGAGGTAGCTAAGATGGTAGCTAAGACCCTTAGCTACCCTTTAAGCGCTTAGCAAAGAATCTGATCAGACTGGGCGGATGCCCAGGCTGATCTGAGTCTGCGCTGGGCGCACAACCACATTGTTGGTTTTCTCGTGTCGCGGCTCAAATAAGGGAATAATATTATATAAAATCAAAGTAATTTGATGTAGCTGGTACGGGTTATTGGTCAGAAGCTTGTTTGTCGATATCCGTTTACACAGGAATAATTCCATAGTTATGTGTTCTTGCCTCTGCAAGGTGCGTGAACACGTCATAAGCCAAAACGAAAGCGCCGCCTTGGAACGGTGTATGGGCTTATATCGAGTTTACGGAGCTACAGCCGTCGCCCTAAATCTTAATAGATAAGTACCGTGGCCGGGTGGTAAGAGGAACTCGATTATGGCGCAAAAGGCTGCGAGTTTAAACCAGGGTTGGACCATCTGGCGACTTGGAAATTCTCTGCTACCCCAGCAGCACCTGGGTACCTTTTTTCGAATCAGGGAATGATGAGGCAGCGAAAGAGAGGGATAGGTTCGCCATTCATAAGTCGTGTCCAAGATACATTTGGCCTCAAACCCCTACTGCCCCCTACGGCCAGTAGTCTATGGGAAGACTTTCATCTTTACTTTTAACCTTCACCTTGGTTTTCATCGTGATTCAAGAGGCAATTGGTTTGATCGATTGAGGTCTTCCCGCTCATCATCGAATCATCAGACTAAACAAACAAAGATGAGGACTCAACAGAAACTATATTTGAGCCGCGACACGAGAAAACCAACAATGTGGTTGTGCGACCAGCGCAGACTCAGATCAGCCTGGGCATCCGCCCAGTCTGAGTAGAGTCTTCGCTAAGTGCTTAAAGGGTAGCTAAGGGACGGAGCTACCTTCATGCGGACAGCGAAGACTCTGATCAGACTGGGCGGATGCCCAGGCTGATCTGAGTCTGCGCTGGGCGCACAACCACATTGTTGGTTTTGTCGTGTCGCGGCTCATTTAGTAAGGTATATTGAGTGATATATTATATGACTAGCAATTGCTTTATCCCTGAAGACAGATGGAAATGACGCATCAAACTGAGTGGGTAGCTGATGGATGTTTATTGTTCAGGGGCCGTATTCATAAAGCCACTTAAGTTGTTGCTAGGCTGTTGCTAAAGCTAAATATCTTTGAAGGAGATTCCCTACAACTATGAAATTTGATCTGGAGGAACAGTCTTTGTAAGCCTGTTCCTCCAGAGCAAATTTCATAGTTGTAGGGAATCTCCAACATAGAAATTTGGCCTTAGCAACAGCATGGCAACGACTTAAGTCGCTTTATGAATACGGCCCCAGAAAATTATTTTCGGTCAGAAGTAACGACATGTAAATGAGGTTGAACCCGATATATGTATTTCCACACGACACTGCAAGAAATTATTAAACACCCTTTACCTTTAAATTATTTGTAGCAGAAGGTTTGTAAGAAACGAGCTAATGCTTGAAAATTCAGACATACTGTTTCTGTACGAGTAAAATGTTATTTGGAAGTAACAACCACGTTGGGCGAAGGGAAAATAAGGAAATAGACCTAATGCTATTCTTGTAAAATCTTAACTATTGTTCATGGTGAGATTTCATGAACAAGTAGTCTTGTTGGTTTAAACAATATTTATTCCACAATACTGTACATGGACAACAAATAGAATTACATTAAATAACACACAGTAAAATGAATGGGATACAGAAGAAAGTCAGTGACTTTTTTAAAATCTGTTTCCCAGAAACAAGTATGTCAATAATTTTGCATACAGTTAACTTTGAAATAACGTAAGCTTTAAATGCATTACAAAGTTCATAGATATTGTGAAAGTATACAAAACTAATGCTCATAATGGTTATACAGTATAAACTATAATAGCGTAAGAGAGAATATTACAAATGACAAAAAAATGTCAGAGAGAGAGAGAGAGAGAGAGAGAGAGAGAATTTATGACACGGTATCAGTATGAAAAGTAGTCTTGTTCCTCGCTATATAAAAATCAAAATATACTGAGAGGCGAAAGAAAGTATACAGGTAATGCAGACTGGATTTTCCTTAAGATGTCTTCACATCAGATAATACCATGGCACTTTGATAAATACAATCCATTTCACATAATTCGCGACAATTTTCAGTACAATCGGCAAAAAGATAGGGAAATAACATGGTTTTAAGCAGACAAGGGTTGTAAGTCAATATTATCGCTGGAGTAGCTCCCCTTTAAACATACACTTTGGACAATAGAGATTAACGCTGTGCATTTTATGCATTACATCGAAAAAGGGATGAAAGGTTTGTAAGGACATATCAAACTCTCATTTGAAAAACGGGATAAAACATCAAATTTTCGTACCAAGAAATGATGCATTTGGCGTCTTCTGATAACATGCCATGAATATGCATTGAGTTCTTATGGGAAGTTTATTTGCACTTTTCTTTTAAACAAACAATTCAATGAGGTTCCTTTTAAGCGCACACAAAAGCAAGAAGCCAAACAACAATTTTCCGAAAATTTCAAGTGAAAACGCCTAATACCAGGCAAAATAGAGAAACATCTAATTCTCTATACTTTTAATTAAAAGGGAGATAATTTGAAACATGCAGCATTTCCAGCTATGGTTGAAGAAGTTTGGTGGGGGTTTCAGTTTAAATGACGATGTGGTTTTACTCACAGACATAAGCGCTAGATATTCGTAGAGTGCAAAATGCTATTTGTCGTGTGCAAAGCGAGGTCTGATTGGGACTGTTGAATTTGAATTAAGGACCTTAACTCCATTATTAGTGACTGCAAAACAATTTGTCTTTGTGTTTTGCACAGCTAGACGTTCGCCCCAAATGACATTCTTTGTATTTCAATGCAGCCATTTACCCGAGACCCAGTATTCATTTTTTAAAAACTGTGTACTTTCTATTGCCTCTCTCTGAGTATAATTTCGTTGAATAAAATGTCAACTCTCAATTGATTCTAAGATATCTGTATTATGAAAAGTAGAAACTCTGATCAGGCTGTGCAGGGGCGCAGGCTGGTCGGAATCATCATGGTATATCATCATGGAACGCCATTCATAAGCCCTCATGCATATAGTCCGCTCAGCCGATACTAACCTCACTGTCATGTTTTTGTTCTGTCGCCCAAGTTGTGGAGTCAGCAAGTATATCAGCTAAGAAAATCAATGGTTTATTGGCATAGAACCAGAGAAAGAAATAACATCCTTATAAACACTTGTCATACTAATCAGACATTGCTGAGACACGCTGATGAACTTAATATTATCAAGGCAAGCTGCCGTTACTGTTGAGACCTGTCAATTTAACCCACAGTTGTTCTGCAATGAACCCTGCTACACCTTTAGTCCAAAAGCACACTTTTCGCTTGCGGTGAGCGAGACATAGCTGTCACAACTCAAGTTCGGTGTATGTGCGTACGTACGTTAGTGCGTGCGTTAGTGCGTGCGTCCGTCCGAATTTGTAACTTCTACACTTATGGATGGATTTCAAAATAATTTGGCACACTTGTTCTCCTTGATAAGTCAAAGTGCCATTTGAAACATTCGTTCAGGTAAGTCCAAGGTCAAGGTCACACTTGAAGGTCAAATGGTAAAATGGTCATAACTTGAGCTTGTCCGACCCATTACTTCTGCATTTGTAGATGGATTTCAAAATCATTTGGCACAATTGTTATCCTTGATGAGTAAAATGCCATTTGAAATGTTTGTTTAGGTAGGTCTAAGGTTAAGGTCACACTTGAAGGTCAAATGGTAAAATGGTCATAAATTGAGCTTGTCCGAGCCATTATAGAGTGATTTCAAAATAATTTCCTTGATGAGTAAAAGTGCCATTTAAAACATTCGTTCAGGTAGGTTAAAGGTCACGGTCACGCTTGAAGGACAAATGATAAAATACTCAAAAATTGAGTTTGTCCGACCAGATACTTCTAAATCTATGTATGGGTTTCAAAATAATGTGGCACAATTGTTCTCCTTGATGAGTAGAAGTGTTTTTTTAAACATTTATTCAGGTAGGTTGAAGTTCAAAGTCATACTTGAAGGCCAAACGATAAAATGGTCATAAATTGAGTTTGTGTGAGCCATTACTTCATTTATGGATGGTTTTCAAAATAATTTGACACATTTGTTCTCCTTTATGAGTTGAAGGGTTATTTGAAACATTTGTTCAGGTTAGTTAAAGGTCAAGGTCACCTTCGACGGTCAAGTGATTAAATTGTCATTTATTGAGCTTGTCCGGGCTATTACTTCTGTATTTACGAATGGATTACAAAATAATTTTGCACAATTGATCTTCTTGATCAGTAGAAGTGTCATGTGAGTATTTATCCAGGTTGGTCGAAGGTCAAGGTCACTCTTGGAGATCAAATGATATAGCTGTTATAAACTGAGCTTGTCTTGGCATTAGTTCTGCTTGTGTACCATCATGAAAAATTAAGAAAAGAAATATGCTGTCTAAGCATGATGCATGACGTTGCTTGGCTTCTTTCTAGATTCAAGCAGTTAGTTTTGACATACTTATAGGTCTCTAAAGCAAACAGCGGGCCCGACAAGTTGTCCCTGGACAACCATTCTAGTTTAGGCAAAAGGGGTTCACTTTCAGAGGAAACAACACTTCGCTTTTACCACCTTTCTCAGTCAGGGCATCTATTAAAGGAAATAATTTGCACATTCTTGTCTCTCAAAGAAGACTCCATTTGAAAGATCTTTGTCGTCCAGTCAAGCGGATGGGAAGTCGTAAATAGTGTTTCCTTTGTTAAAGTGACGGAAATATGGAGACCAATTCACTTTAATTTTGCTAAACTTGGGAATACAAATACTGTTGTGTCCTAAAATTGGAAAAAGCAGATGTGCCAAAAATATAGGCTCAATTGCATATTATGCATGCCATGATTCAGCTGCGGCTGATCAAAATGCGTAAGAAAAAGTCTAAAGTGGATGTACGCTGTTTACGCACTGTTTTATTTCTGTCCAGTATTTCTGGTTATAGTGTGAAATGCATTCATAAAACTCAGCAGAGCTATTGTTATCCTTAAAAAAAATAACTGCATTTAGATAATTTATATCCGGTGCATGTCCGCTGAAAAACACTCAGAAACACTTTGTCAGTCAAAGTCTACGAAACAGACAACGCACCCATTCTAGCATTCATTTCATTAATTTGCATAACTCTGTTGGAATAAATTTAGTTCCTGTTTTCTTTGCGAGTAAGGTGTTTCATATAGAATTTAAGGGTTCCTATCATCTTTTGAGACACATAGAAATTCTGTTACTCGTATCAGCAGTGCAAATCTAATATGAACCGCGACACGAGAAAACAAACAAGTCTGATCAGTCTGATCAGAGTCTTCGCTGCCTGTATGGCTGTAGCTTAGACCCTTAGCTACCCTTTAAGCCCTTAGCGAAGAGTCTGATCAGACTGGGCGGATGCCAAGGCTGATCTGAGTCTACGCTGAGCGCACAACCACTTTGTTGGTTTTCTTGTGTCGCGGCTCAATTATTGCGCAGCTCCGCATCAAGTATCCATCAGGCGTCCACTCTGACCATATGTCTGACCTTTGCGCTGGAATTGCTAGTATCTGCATCGAAGACGGAAGAATGATGTGATTTGTCTAGCAGTTGTTATAGGCTTATAGATCATTGTTTCAGATAACTCTTTGCTAGATGTTGTCTCGCTCCGGCTGGTGGCAGAGACATTGATTTCTAGCACCAGTAGTTCGGATCCCCCTAGAGGGTTTAAATAATGTTTTTCTTTTATACGTTTCAATGAATTATAGAGATTTCTCGGTGAAATCGAAACTGATAATCTCACTGTTTCAAACAGTGAAATTATCACTTTCGATTTCACTGTTTCAGAAATAGGATTTTTGTGAAATAGCCTCAAGTTTTTTGTTGTTGAATAAACTAAATCTTATCTGGATTGACAAAAATTACGTCACGCATGTTTACACGTCATTACGACTCAATGACGTCACTTAAAGCGCCAACGTAACATTATTACTGCACGCGACGTCAGGCCGCCTGAGTCTCCTGTAGGCATTCTTTCTTGGCAATTGTTTTTAGATCTGTTCATCAGAATGATATTTGAACCTATTTTTCAGTTGCAAACTGCGTTTACAACCAATATTATACCCAATAAACACGCTGAAAGCATTAAATTTGACGCAAAACGGCTAGAAAAAAAGTTGTGATTCTGTCGTGATGGCTGACGCTCTTGAATGAATAGAATTATTGCGATTTTCAAGCATAAAAGAAATAGAAAATTTGACTTTTTCAGTGTAAGATGAATTTTTATTTCACTCATGAACACCAAAAGTTGTATTTTCACTCGTGGCTTCGCCACTCGTAAAAATACTGCTTTTGGTGTTCATTCGGTGAAATAAAAATCGATCTTACACTGAAAAAGTCAAATATCCTCTATCTACTTCCCGTAACAGAGTTCTTGTTAGCTCATGGACTTTGGCGGAATGTGAAGTTTGCAAGTATACTAAATTCATATAAAAATATGAGAATAATAGAATCTATGATGCAGTTGATATGGGTCAAGCAAATCCAATGCTAGTTTTCTGATTTTATTAGTCTCATGCGAGGCTTGCCGAGTTGCTCCTGTAGAACGTGTACCATTTACTTTCAATACAGAACTGCCCATCTGTCTCACATTTTTGTAATGGATCTTGTATACATGGTATACATACTTGTTGACTTACATGTACTTATTTTCGAGATCTGTGACTAGACGTTAGCCTCTGGGGTCCATTCAGGTAGAATACAGACTACTCTCTTGTTGAGGCACTCCAGCAAGTGGTTTTTTGAAGTTTATGCTTAAAGGATAAAGAAACAGCAAATTCCACTTACATGGTTCAATTTACTACCATTTCTCGTAGTCAGATTTGTCCAGTAGAGTTTTTGAAATTCATTGGTATGCTCTCAAGCTTGAAAAGTAATCTCTTGCAATGTATTTTTTTTCAGTTTCAAAATGGCGGCCTCAAGATAACCCATATTGCTGTAGGGGTGGCATGTTTCAAGCACATTCTTGAAAATTACCATTTCATATAAAATTAACATGAAATCAGTTCAGAAGAATTTATTCTTATATCTAATAGCAGTTATTTTCGTAAGTAATATCTTTTTGGAAAACAAAAAGATGCATAAGTGTAGCTGACATTCCAAGCAACCCTTTGCTGAAATGATCATATTCCAAAACAGACCAGGTGATTAGTGATGACATCATTTCTGTTGTGATGTCATAATGGGTGGTTCCCAGCTTCATAAAAATTAAAATGAACCTCATCAAAGGCTGGAAACCAGAAGGAATATTTTTACTATTGGAAAACCCACCTCCAAACAAAAAAATGATAAAAATAGACAAAAGAGGTCATGCAATATACTGCAAGTCAGTATTCAGCTACGAGAAATGGTTTTGGGTATGTTAAACCTAAAATTTTGATATTTAAGCATCTTTAAAGAAAAAAGTTCCACTAAAAACCACTTGCTGGAGTGCCTCAACAAGAGAGTAGTCTTGATTCTCCCAACATCGGTGTTCATCTCATATATTGCCCAAATTCGAAAAAAACACCGAGGGTCCCTTCTGACATAATGTCTGATCCTTGCAACGAAATTGCTCTTATTTGCAACACAGACTGAAGAATGATGTGATTTGTCTAGCAATTATAATAGCATATACATCATTGTTTCTGCTCCGATTGGAAAACTAACTGTTTGCTGTATATTATTTCGGTCTGGTTGGTGGCAGAGAACCATTGCTTTCTAACTGTTATATTTCGGAACCGCAAAGAGGATATAGTTTCCCTATCGAAGTTCTTATCAAGGCAGTTTGCCAAGTAAATGAGCCGCGCCACTAGGGTCGAGTCGCGTACCTTCGGACAGCTGGTAAATTAGGACATACCATTGCAAACAGGAGAAGAACTAAATAAATGCTTTCGTTCTAATCCTATTATGTTTATACATATAGAACAATATTGTAACTGCCATGAATGTTAGATTTCTTGAAATAAAATATGTTTAAACCAAACAGTAAAAAATCCAGATGAGCCGTCTCATTAGGATTTTTACTGTTTGCCAAGTTTTTATTTTTGTTTTAATTCCAAACAACTGACATACAAAGGAAACAATGACAATGTCCGAATTAACCTGCTGTCCGAATTTACCTGACTACCTTAATAAAGCTGTCTCTGACAAAGAAAGAAAAAGCGAGTAAGATGAGGTACCGAAAAAAATCGATTTTCACATCCTGCCCCAAACATTCATGGGAATGAAAAACAATAATAACGACAATCAAAGCAACATAAAAATGAAAAAAAAAATGGAAAAAAGAGGTGAGTCCTTTCACAGCAGATGACTGCGGGGCAATCCTAAATAAGTAAAAACAGTCACAAACTAGTAGAAAGCTAACGAACTATGACGATGATAATAAAGCATAACAGTAGCGGTCAGCTAATAAATTACTTGGGTGGATTTGTGGGTGGGTGTGTAGGAGCATTTCATTAGAAATGAAAATAGCATACAAGAAGTGCCTTTTCTCTCTCTCCAGGATGAAATGTATGAAGGTTTACTGCAATGATAAAAAATGACCGAAATAAGATATATAATTTTCGTATATATAATGTATAATAAGAGCTGTAACAGCATAATTCTGAAAAAGGCTGACCCAAAGCCAGACTTCAGTTGTTTCGTACAAACTACAATAGTTCCGCAGAAACGAAATTCTAATTCTCGTAAATTGATGAAATTCGTATATTTCTGCGCAGTTACATTTTTAGTATCCATCAAGCTATCATTCTGACGAAATGTCTGACCTTTGCACTTAAATCGCTCTTATCTGCTCCTATTTGCAACAGAGAATGATTCGAATTGTCTAGCAATTGTTATGGGCATATAGATCATTCTTTCTGGTCTGATTGGAAAGATAATTGTTTCCTAGATGTTGTTTTGCTCTGGCTGGTGGCGGAGAAACATTGATTTCTAACACCAGTATTTCTGATCAACATCGCAACATGAGAAACCGGTTTTCTTGCATTTGTGAACTATGTGAACTAAGCTTGCTATTCACAGTTTCGCACTTTTGGCCGTGGACAAATAATACTAATATTTGGGAGTAGGCTTGTATCTTGGGCTATAAATTCTTTTTTGCTTCCGGATATGCAGGAAACTTTTCCTCTTTTTGAGTAAGCATGTGTCAGGAAAATAAAAAAATGAATTTATTTCAAACCTCAAAAACCATCCAATCGCTGCACCTCATTAATGCGGAGGTTTGGCTGCATTTAAAAAAGCTCGAAATTTAAGTGTCAAAATAACTGCTCATTTTCAAGGAAGAATAGCAGAAAATCTAAAAGGCTGGCAGGTTTTCAGTTGCTGCTGACAGTGATCATTTGCAAGCCCTCTAGGTAAATCTATAAGCTTTAGGTGTCAACAAGTGTCCTGCTCCTGAGTCAAGCATGGATGAGTATTCCAGTTTTGAAGAAATGTTCTGGTCTAAAAACAGTGGGTGGGGTGTCATCTTCTCTGCAACAATATTCCTTGTGAAGGCCTTGTAGGGGCTATAAATGACTATAAAGAGTAGTTAGGTGTACAGCAATTTCAATTAGAACAAAAGGAACATTCAAGTTTCGCAATACGTTGTTTCTGTTGAGTCCATAACTCTTATTCATCATGGGTCTTATCCATTATTTGTTTGTTTACTGTGATGATTCATTGATGGGTTAGGAAACTGTCATCCGGACCATACAGCTAAATGAATATTTCGAACCACTGCAGAAGCATAAGAAGAGGTTTTGAATCCAATAAAACTAGTTTAAGTGCCCCCCCCCCCTCCCCCAGTAATCTATCACTGGCCGGCCAAGGCAGTACTTCTGTTGAGATTCCTCATTGCTACATGTTCTTGTGCCTGCTTGCTTGTGGTCATCTAGCGATATGGTCCCCGTATAGCCGGTCGTTTTGCTTTCTGTTTTGTTTTGTAATTTGAAATAAAAAATAAGATGTCGCCGCTGTGTTCAAATAGGTAGCAGAATGACCTTTTGTTTGGGAAAGAGCTGTTCATTCGGTTTACCGTGAGTGTCTTTCGTGAACTTTTGTCAATTTTTTTTTGTGTGTGCTTGTTTCCCTGTTTGTTTTTAGGCCGGTATGTGGGATCTAATTAAATTCATTCCTATCATTGCCTATCTTTTTACTTTTTCGCGTTGTGACCTACACTCCTTGATTTTCTTTTCCAACATATTCTGTGTCAGATAAGCTTTGCAATGAGATAAAATGCTTGTCGTCTCGAGGAATCTCTAGGAGGCTGAAGCACCAATTTAATGTCAAGATAATAATTGATCAATTAGATATTAGAAAAATAACCTATGTGGTATGCAGATTGACATATTTGAGGCGTATAAGATTTGCAAAGTTATCAATATTGAGGACGAAGACAAGCTGTTTACCAAGGTCATTATAAATGTCCCAACACCCAATAAAAAGCATCAAGAATTTACAAGGAAGAGCAGCATTTTGCTTATTTTGCGTCCAACCCAAATGATCAAATCATTTTATAATCAGCATCAACGAAAGCATCACGGTCACAAGAAAAGATATGTTAATATTTGAGCCGTGACACGACAAAACCAAAACAGTGGCATGTGCGGCCAGCGAAGACTAAGATCAGACTGGACAAGTACCCAGTCTCATCTTTATCTCGCTGTCCGCATGGGGCTATCTTAGACCGTTAGTAAAGCTGACAGCGAAGACTGATCAGACTGGGCGGATGCCCAGGCTGATCTGAGTCTTTGCTGGGCGCATATGTCACTTTGTTTGTTTTCTCATGTCGTGGCTCAATTGGGAAAACAGATAAGAAGGCAATGATCAGGAACCGACGCAATTAAATTCCACATCCAAACTGCAAAACGAGATGGGAAAGCAATCTAAACTTCACAGACAAGCCAAGCGAAAATCCGAGAGATCCGGTGTTTCCCAGAATGTGACCATGCATGAGACTGTCCTTAATAATGGGCTTGAAAAAAGCCGACAAGCGATGATATAATACATGTAATAAACAAAAAAAAAACAGAAGCCCCGCATTGGAACGGTCAGTTATAAGTTACGGGGACTTAAACCGATTATACATGCGTGTAAGCCTGTTCTAGATTCTGTTGTGGTTCATAACCATTCGATAGATAGTTTTTTTTCCTATTTGCTTCCATTGACCGTACCACTGTAAGCCATGGACAGACTCCGTGAAACTGAGTCTGCTGCTTTCGCTTCATTGATGTATTCCTCGCTTTTATATGATAGTAGATAAGATGGCAATGATACGGACGCACACAATTGTTTCACACAACCTGCCATAGGCAGCAACTGGGAAAAGTAAAAGAGGAAAGGGGAGCGGCACGTGCCACTAAGCGAAACAAGATAAGAGAGAAGCTAAGAGGTCAGTGTCCCTGCGGACTGTTACTGGGACAAACTAATAATATTGTTCCAGGTATATCATTCATATAATTATAATTGTCATTATTATTATAATTATTATTATTATTATGCATTTTTGTAGCTGAATAAATTAAAAAATATATGCAACAGTTGCTAAATTGTGCAGAACATGAAATGTTAATACATATGAGCCGCGACACGAGAAAACCAACAATGTGGTTGTGCGCCCAGCGCAGACTCAGATCAGCCTGGGCATCCGCCCAGTCTGATCAGAGCCTTCGCTGTCCGCATGGATGTAGCTTAGACCCTTAGCTACCCTTTAAGCGCTTAGCAAAGAGTCTGATCAGACTAGGCGGATGCCTAGGCTGATCTGAGTCTGCGCTGGGCGCACAACCACATTGTTGGTTTTCTCGTGTCGTGGCTCATATAGATAAGTAATGGACTGGAACTTATACAACCGAATCCAGTATAATGCCTTCTAAAATCCTGTCTTGCCCTAAGAATCTATAAACGTTTTGTTCAGCTTGTAAATCGATTCAAGATTTTCCGAGTTCGTTGGGTAACAATATTAATAAATATATAGTCACCATTATGGGCTCCATCATGGGTCTTATCCGTGTTATTCATCATGGGTCTTATCCGTGATGTGTGTTTTCTGTGATGATTCATTGATGGGTTAGGAAACCTTCATGTAAACCAAACAGCTAACTAAATATTTCGAACCACCGCAGAAGCAAAGTTTTGTTTTGTAATTTGATTTAAAAATAGGTAAAAAACAACAGATGTTGCTGCTGTTTTTAATTAGGGCAGCTGAATGACAACCTATTTTGGGAAAGAGCTGTTCATTCGGTTTACCGTGCGTGTCCTTCGTGAATTTTTGTCAATTTTTTTGTATTTGCTTTCCTCCCTTTTGGTTTTGAGAGTGGGATGTAGGATTTGATTCTTTAATTCCTGATTGTTGCTTTTACGTTTTGGTTAAACATATTTATTTAGAAAAATCTATGTACAACATATATTGTGACAATATCCTTATTAGGATACGAACGGAAGCAAAATGCTTATATAATTCTTTTCCTTTTTACTTTAATTGTATTCATTTCTGATCATTGCCTATCTTTCTGCTTTCAAATTTGGCTAGTGTTTGACCTTTGTTATGTTTCGAACACTGAAAATTCGCAAACGATTCACCGGTGGTGAGCCGGGCCGGGTAGCGCAATCGGTAGGGCACCTGACTCGTAATCAGAGGTCCTGGGTTCGAATCCCGGTCTGGCCACATACTTTCGTTTCTCCTTCCGCTGATTCAAGAAGGGCAGTTGTCAGTTACTGATGAAAGTATGTGCACTTAGTACTGGTTAACCGCTTAGGAGGTCTAAGCCTGCCCAGGAATAGTGTGGTTAGGTTAACTGACCGTCCCGACATGACCTTGGTTGTTTACCGTGGACGTTAAGCATCAAATCAACCAACCAACCGTTGGTGTATATGAGGGGAAGATGATATCCAAAGTACAGGAGGAAAGGATTAAATACCGACACAATCAGTTTCCACATCCAGGCCCCAAGGTTATAAAAAAAATTTCATGCTCAACTCAGCTGAGCATGAAATTTTACTTACTAATAAATAGCAAATTACTGATAAGTACAGTTGCTTTCTTGCTCAATTCAGCGGAGTATAAAATTTTCTCTGCTTTGTTGGCATTTTCGTATTTATCAGCAGAGAAAATTTCATGCTCAGCTGAGTTGAGCATGACAAAAGTTAATAACCTCGGGGCCTGATCTAATTGCCAAAATGGAAAAAAAACAATAAAGAATACACACAAAGCAAAACAAGACAAGCGAAAGTCACGAGGACAGCTCTTTCTCAGCAGATGACCACGGGTCTATCCTAATTTGTGTATAAGAAAATCAAAGACAAAAGACCAAATCAGAAGCACTGCTAGTAACTTTAACATATGAGCCGCGACGCGAGAAAACCAACAATGTGGTCGTGCGCCCAGCCCAGACTAGGATCAGCCTTGGCATCCGACAAATTTTATTAGACTCTTCGTTAAGCGCTAAAAGGATAGCTAAGGGACTAGGCTACCTCCATGCGGACAGCGAAGACTCTGATCAGACTGGGCGGATGCCCAGGCTGATCTGAATCTGCGCTGGGCGCACAACCACATTGTTGGTTTTGTCGTGTCGCGGCTCAATTATAAATTACTGGGACCTAGCTTTATATGTCCACAAACTCGACCTAACATTATATGGCCACAAAGCTAGACTTGACTGAGTTTACCGGCGTATTGATGATGCATAGCACTAACATTTTCTTGTTATTTTATTGCGACTGGTTGATGAATATTTTTTTCCTTCTCGCATCCTCCTCCCACACACTTAATGACAACTTGCCGCCAGTACGGTTTCTAATCTCAGAAAAGGAAGAAAGTACGGAGGAATCATAATGCCGAGACCATATATTTAATATCTTTAATTTAGATGAAGAATTTATAGTTTCTGCTTTTGGTGAGACGCTGCAATCCTAACGCCATTGCCCGCTGCGCTCTTTTCAGCTTTCTGGCTGGTCAAAACCAGAAGTAAAGCACTATTTATAAACCTAATATTGAAAAAGTTACTGAGTTTAGGTGAAATGCATTCGTATGATGATTTTTTTTCAAAATAAATTTTAAGTATCCTCGGAAAATTACCTTTTCCCCTTTGATAAGGTCATAAAAACACTGATCAGTTGATTGTCTACGAGGGGCATTGCGAGGCTTTAAGCAGATTTTTTTTTGTCAGGACTGCATAAATTGAAAATTTAATGTTTATGATTTCAAAATGCAGGTGGGCGCATATTAAAATTTGCACTGAACAAGCACTGAACGATGCTAATTATGCGAATTCAGTGCTGGTTCAGTGCCGGATTTCAATACGTGCCTGCGTATTGGCATTCTGAAATTTTACATAATTTGGGCTTAACCCATTTGCCTTTGCCTTGAAGAGTGTACAACATTTTTAGCTAATCATGAAGTTTCCCCTAGCCAAGCATCTGGCAAACATATTTAGACGCTCGCAAACAACGACAGAGATGCACATGTGATTTTGCTGGGGAATAATTACATTGTATAAATAGTTTTTGAACTCATACTTATTTCATCTGAAAATGATGTTTCATTTATAAGTTTTAACCCTGTAAATGACAGTTGATCAGTTGACATTGTAGGCATGAAATTTTAAACAGTCAGTGCTTGTTATTGCTAACCTTGATGAATGATTCATGTTTGGTTGATTTTTTGTTCTGATATGAAAACTACCTGCTTCATTTAAAATCCTGAGATGTTACAGAGCATAACATGTTGAAAACAAACGTTTAGGTTTAATACAGTAAAACTAATAAAAAGAATCTATGTTTGCATAATGCTAGAAAAAGTGATTGTTGGAAAGAAATATACACAGTCAAGTCAACTCTCGATATCTCGAAATCGAAGCCTATTTCAAACAAGTGATATCTCACAGTAAATTTACTTCGAGAAAACAGTAGTTTGAGATAACAGGAGTTGAAAAAACACGTGTATATGTTCTGCGCAAAGTAAGAATCGTTACAATTCCGGAATTGTCCTGCGCAAAGTAGGAATTCTCACTTTGTTTAACAATTCCGGAATTGTACCGGTACAATTCTAGAATTGCGCAAGGGATTCGGTTGGTTTATTGAACTAGGTAAACGTCTCTGCGCAAAGTAGGAATATTCGGAACAAAGTGAGAATCGAATGTTTTATTGAAAGAGAAAAACACAATGTATGGAGATGGTAAAAAAATTACAAACACACCCTGAGATGACGGTTTTTCTTTTTCATTTCTCTTTTTTTTTTTTTTTCAAAATATTTGCATTAGTATATCGTTAAGAAATTCACTTAAAAATCTTCCATTATCTTCTTTACCTACTTCTTTTTTTCAGTTTTTTTTCTTTCCTTCGTATTTGTTGTTATTCTAATTCCCCTAACGATAATCTCCAAGGGAATGGATCCATAGTAATCTAAAACTAAACATTATTCTCACTTTGTCCCGATTCCCACTTTGCGCAGAGACAATTCTGGAATTGTCTTGCGCAAGGTAAGAATTCCCACTTTGCGCAACCAAGTGAGAATTCCAACTTTGCGCAGTACAATTCCGGAATTGTACCGATTCTTACTTTGCGCAGAACATATATAAATATGAGCCGCGACACGAGAAAAACAACAATGTGGTTGTGCGTCCAGCGCAGACTCAGATCAGCCTGGGCATCCGCCCAGTCTGATCAGAGTCTTCGCTGTCTGCATGAAGGTAGCTTAGTCCCTTGGTTACCCTTTAAGCGCTTAGCAAAGAGTCTGATCAGACTGGGCGGATGCCCAGGCTGATCTGAGTCTGCACTGAGCGCACAGCCACTTTGTTGGTTTTCTCGTGTCTCGGCTCATATAATCTTTATCTATAAGGGTCCTTTGAAATATCAGTGTTTGAGATAACGACAGTCAACTGTACCTGCATTTTTCAAAGTTATTAATTATTTCATGCTAAGAAAAGTAAACGGATATGCCGGCAAGGATGAGGAACCAATAAACTCAGATACCGTAGCTACAATAGTTTAACACAGTTACAAAAATAATTGTAGGACACACTATCCTGCAGTTTCACTAGAAGTCATTTTGGTTCAACTTGTTCATAGTGTTGAACTGAGTTACTTGCATGAATCCTCGTTTCGGTGCTCCGTCCAGATTCTCGCTAGTTATGCATGAAAATTGCGTCCGTGTGCGTTGAAAGCCGCCAACTGCCATTTATGCTGCTGTGAGTTAATTATTGTCCCAAAGATACTTGGGTAAATTTGAAATGGGAGAGGCGATTACGTTTCTTTAAACGTAATTTAGTCATCGCCGGCAAGATGATGATTAAAAAGAAGCAGGGGCCGTATTCATAAAGCCACTTAAGTCGTTGCTATGCGGTTGCTAAGGCTAAATATCTATAAAGGAGATTTCCTACAACTATGAAATTTGGTCTGGAGGAACAGTCTTACAAAGACTGTTCCTCCAGACCAAATTTCATAGTTGTAGGGAATCTCCTTCAAAGAAATTTAGCCTTAGCAACCGCATAGCAACGACTTAAGTGGCTTTATGAATACGGCCCCAGGACCCTAAGCGAGCAATTCTTAATTGCGGGCCTTATAACGTTAACTTCTCAGCCAACTCGACGGGTCTTCCTAAAAAGGAAAGCATACCAAGACCAACTGATAGGCAGGTATACTTAATACGAGCCGCGACACGAGAAAACCAACAATGTGGTCGTGCGCCCAGCGCAGACTCAGATCAGCCTGGGCATTCACCCAGTCTGATCAGAGTCTTCGCTTTGCGCTTCAATGGTAGCTAAGGGTCTAAGCTACCTTCGTGCGGACAGTGAAGACTCTGATCAGACTGGGCGGATGCCCAGGCTGATCTGAGTCTGCGCTGGCCGCACAACCACATTGTTGGTTTTGTCGTGTCGCGGCTCATATAATACCGTCTGCTCTCAAAACAGCCTACGCTTATGGACAGATTTACTAGTTTTGCTAGTTGATAGAGAGACGCGTGATCGTGTGTTTAGATGCGCTCGGCTATAGTGTGGAAGGTTGCGGGTTCGAATCCCTCTTGGGCGACCCAGGACTGATAAAACCTGCCCACCCAGCTGTAAATAGTACCTCATTTGAAACAGGGAAGGATGAAAAAGAAAAAACAGCGAAAGAAGAGGGACGGCTAGGCTCCATCTTTCTAATTTCATGTCTCTAACACCTACGGCCCCTAAGGCCACTATGTTTTGGGTTTAGTTGCTGCATGCTAGAAGCTGCATCAAGCAATAAAACTGGTAGGCTACCGTGGACAGAGAAGACTCTATCCAGACTGCGCGTCCTCGAAGCCTGAACAGAGTCATCCCTGTTGGCACAAGCCGCAAGATATTGTCTCTTATTCTGCGGTCCATATGTATATTAATCAGTGCCAGTAAACTCCTATTTTACGAACGTTTGGTGAAAACATCGATGGCACTGCCCGCGACTCGATTATAAAAATCGATACCTGAACTGCGAATACTGAGATTAGACTTCGTAAAAACTATTGATATGTTTGTGAGCGGAGTTAACGGCAGTCACAGAAACAGCGAACAAAATAGGATTCCGATTTCTGATTTATCTGTGTTTGTGCACACCATATTGTAGACCGTGCTTGTGATTTTTGTATTGGTTTGCTATGCCGTTACACGTGATTATATGTTTGTATTGACATGAAACCAGCTGTCTTTACGCGACAGACTTACGTTTTGGAGAGAAATCAGGACAAGCTCACACTTACAAAAAATATTGATGTCTTCGATAAGAATATGTGTGTATCACCGCGAGTTAGCTCTCTGGAAAATGTCGATCTATTGTTATGAAGGCTGGCTGGAGAGAGTTCATTATGGCGCTTATATGGAGAATTTATGACAATATGGCGACACTCTCATCTTGTTTATGTATTATTCAGCTTTCGCAATAAAGTTTCTCGTTGTTTGTGAACTGACAAAAGAGATGTAGCATATGGACTAAATATTTACTTGGAATGGTGTTAGAAGCTCGACTTAAATCAGCATCTGCACGAAGATGGCGCTGGGGCCGAGCTTTCCTTATGGATTCGGAAGAAAGGCAAGACGGTGTCAAGTGTAGCCAGTATTTACATCCGCTTATATGTGACCTTGACTTGGTTCTGTATAGTGGCGCATAGTCCTATAATGCTTCGTTTGTACTATTTTTAGTTTTTGACATATACCCCTACGCTTATTCACCCTAGCTTAAACCCAGCTTCAATGGCTTAAATTCAGTTTGGACCTACTTGTTCTCGCGGAGAAGTACCCTGCACACAACGTTAGCTGTGGTCAATGTTGTATTCTTCCATGAGTTATTTTAAAACAAAGATGGGACTGCTGCTGAAAATGAAGTCTACCTCAAACTGACGACTAATTCTGGCCTATTTCAATGTTACATGTGGGTACATGCGCAGTAGCCAACGAAGGGTAGGTTATGTCGTCTCCTGTTTCGGGCACTGTCCAATTTACTGCTGTGAATGAATACATGTTGTTTCTTTATTTTCTTTTGTTTGATTTGATCTTTATGCTTGTACCAGAATAAAGTATAGTAGGCTACAGAGAAGAGTAGAAGCATTGCAATTTGATTTAGATATGAGCCGCAACACGAGAAAACTAACAATGTGGTTGTGCGCCCTGTGCAGACTCAGATCAGCCTGGCCATCCACGCAGTTTGACTAGACTCTTCGTTAAGTGCTCAGAGTATAGCTAAGGGTCTGAGCTACCACCACGCGGACAGCGAAGACTCTGATCAGCCTGGGCGGATGCCCAGGCTGTTCTGAGACTGCGCTGGGCGCACAACCACTTTGTTTGTTTCGTCGTGTTGCGACTCATATGTAGTTTACGTCGGGTAGCGAAAATCAAACAATCTTGCCTTGGGTGGGGTGTGACTGGTAAATATTGTGGTGTTTTCTTGATAATTTTATTAATTTAAGTACAGTCAACTCTCGATACCTCGAATACCGATATCTCAAAGTACCCAATTGAATTAAATACCATAGTTTGGACTAATTTCCTGTTTTACTGACATTTGAACATCAGATGTTATCTCAAACTACTGATATCTCAAAGTGAATTTTCTGGGACCAGGACATTTACTTAGAGATATCAGAAGTTTGGGATGGGCTTTGACTTTGTGATATCCAATGTTGACTGTATTTTTTTCAACATAGTCGTGTACGAAGGATCCACAGCTTAATTATGCAGGCAATCCAGAATATTACTTCTCTTGTAGTTTCCATTGTTCGTTTTTACATCAGTTTATTAACAACTGTATCTGCAGTTGATCATAAGTCGATATTTACTGAAACGCTTTAAGCACTTTGTCTTAGGTCATCTCCGTGCGATGTTCCTTGATAGAGCCTATATCATGCAATATTGACCTGCTGGTATAATACAAGATCAAAGTCATTGCATGTAGTACAATAAGCTTCTGTGCCATTTCACAAAGTCATGCGAACTCGACAGGTGCTTTTATTATTTAATTTCCAAACATATACATGTAAACGATGATACCTAGGGACTGTCACAACGTAATAAGGAACCCAAAGGAGACATAAGAAATGCTAAGAGAACAGCGGAGTAGTACAACCCGATCTTTGAGTAGGCCGAGAATTACTTGTGATTTGCTCTGGTATACCCAAGTACTAATGCCGAACGTATATAATAAAAATCTTAACAGAAGAACCGCTATTGCCGAGGCATTCATCCTATGACACTCCCTCTTTTTGTGTTTGTGTGTATCTGTCATTGCAAACGGACTGGTATGACTTGAGCCGTATTGCCACCCCCTCCTTCCCCATCATCCCCCCTCCCTCCTCCCCGGCCTTACCCATCCTCCCCCCGCCCCATCAAACATTGCTGAATTTTCAAAATTGTATTTTTAATCTCCTCTGTTAATGTCATATGAGTGTTGAAACCTTTTGATCTGTTGAACTGTTTTGTTAAGCGGTTGTTAACCTGCAACGTTGAGTTGGTGGGGTATCTAAACAGACATTGAACTATTCACATCTGTTAAGCGGTGCTGTGCCACTTCTAAGCATATCAACGAAAACCTATTATCAAATGCTCTCTAATGCTGTTCTAGCTGTCGTATTTCAATAAAGGAAAAGCTTCTATACATATTTTTTCTAGTTTTCTTTAAAATTTTTTAAACAACACAGACCTGTCTAAAATCAAGTTATTCTGAGAATTCACGAAGACGAAACATATTATTTCCGTATGACCCCGTTTAATCAGATGATTAGCAACAGAAACCATGCAGTTTAAATAAATTTGAATGGGGCCAAAAAACGGCCCAAATCATTCCTATGAAATTCGGTGTTGGCATCATATGAGCCGCGACACGACAAAACCAACAACGTGGTTGTGCGCCCAGCGCAGACTCAGATCAGCCTGGGCATCCGCCCAGTCTGATCAGAGTCTTCGCTGTCCGCATGGAGGTTGTTTGGACTCCTAGCTACCTTTTTAGCACTTTAACAAAAAGTCTGACAAACTAGGCGCATGCCCAGGCTGATCTAAGTCTGCGCTGGGCGCACAACCACATTGTTGGTTTTGTTGCGTCGCGGCTCAATTATATTTGCCTTTGCATGGCTTTTTCTTTCGATGCCTTTGTTGGTCTGTGCCTTGAGGTTATGACCATTATTGGGTAGGTACACTCAGAGCATCGCCCGGCCAGATAAAAAGCGTTAAGGTAACCAAGTAACTCTTATTTCAAGTAGGAAATGTCAGTATTTGGGCCATTAATATCAGCGTGATCTTGTTGATACGCTGTTCAAAGTTATTCAGATTTATATCCATACGACCGACATGTAACTGCAATGCTCTGCAGGGTCAAATATCTAAGCCCAGCTAAGGACAAACTGTACATGATGAGGTTTTTTTTTTTATTATTGTGATTTGTCATCGTGCGTCGTCCATGCCTGATATGCAGTCCGTCGTCGTTCGTCGTCTACAACATGGATGCGATGAACCATATACTTTCTAAGTAATCATAACACAACTTAATCAAGCGGTATATGGGCGTTAGATCTCCATCGTGTTCGATGAAGAACCAAATCAAAACGGACTTATGAGCTCTTACCTCGTGAACACAATGGAGGTGAGAAGAGTGCAAGACCAATCACAACCTAACTCGCACAGAACCTTTATGGCGCTCAGATGTTGTTGATCGAATCCGATAAGGGGCTAAATTGCATGAAGTTACACGTGCAGATTTTCTACATGCTTTATTACCATGATAAGGCATTTTATACATGTATTTTATTGTTGAGCACCTTTAGCAGCTGGTGTTTCACAGTTTATTCTAAAAAGGTATAAACTTACCTTGTTCAATTTGCTACCATTTTTCGTAGTCAGATTTGTCCAGGAGAGTTTTTGAAATTCGTTGACATGCTCTTAATCTTGGGAAGTAAACTTTTGCAGTTGTAGTAACCCAGAGTAAAGCTGAACTTAAATAAAATGGTCTCAAATTGTCTGGGCCAGCTGCCCAGGGTTATCAATGTAGAAATTTTTTGGCTGGGTCGACAGATTGCGTTCTTTGGTTGTGGATGTTGGTTAAAAGTGAAGTTCTATTTCACTCAGCGGGAGTGAACTTGTTTTGTCAAGATGCCCGACAACACTGACTTAATTAGTAGGAAAGTCAAAATTCTTGCTACCAAGTAAGGCTCAGGCTTATAACTTTTTATAAGTCTTACTCTGACTTGCTAGAAAGAAAGTATTGAACAACAATTAAATGAATTTAAGAATCTATTTGTTCTACAAGTCTTTAATTATTTACTAGATGAGCCGCGACACGACAAATCCAACAATGTGGTTGTGCGCCCAGCGCAGACTCAGATCAGCCTGGGCATCCGCCAAGTCTGATCAGAGTCTTCGCTGTCCACATGGAGGTAGCTTAGGCCCTTAGCTAACCTTTGAGCACCTACAAAGAGTCTGATCAAAATTTCTTGGATGTCCAGGCTGATCTGAGTCTGCCCTGGGCGCACAACTACATTGTTGGTTTTCTCGTGTCGCGGCTCAAATATATACAGCATGCATATTATGTTTAAAGTAAAACAGTAATAAGACACTAAAGCTATAATAGTTTAAGTAATTTATCTGAATAATATTGCTTTAAGTTATCGAAAGTATGAAAATGCCCAAGTTATATTAAGTTCTTTTTAGATACTCAAAGTATGAAAAAATACACTAAGTCTCAGAATTCCAAAGAATATGCACTATATATGAAGAAAAAATTAATAATTCCAAAAGCTGCATATGATTCTGATATAATATAAAATTTCTAATTTATTTTAGCTGTGAAAATTAAGCCCAAAATAACAAAATGCTATTTTTCAGTAATTTCTATTCCTTAAGTATAATTTCCAACAACAAGTTGACACTTTAAGTCCAAAATTCAAAGTTAATTCCAATACACAAAGTGGCCTCAGAACGAAATGGCCTATTTATAGAGTGCCAAAATAAGGTGAAATCTGAATGGCTGATAGCTTGACACACCTCTAATTCAACAAATAAGGCCCTTTATGTATCATCAAAATCATAAAAATAAAAATATATCAACAATCTAAACATGTCAATTGAATCCTTGAACAAATGCCCATCCTAAGGTAAGCATTTGGATAGCTAACACTCACAAAAAGTGCTTAAATGGTGTAATTCTCACCCACAAATGTGGTCAGAAATCCAAGATGGCTACCTTCCAGTCATACAAAAGTCAATGAGCCATTTTAGCTTATATCAATGATAATATATGGCTCCTAATAAATCTCCAAAGTTTGATAAAAATGCACAAAATATCTGCAAAACAACAATTATGAAAACTACTTTAAAAGCTGAAATTTTTTTAATAGTTTTAATTCCTCACCCAAAGTCTGGAATTCCTCAGACTGTAAACAAAGTAGCTTTTTTCATAGTCATTGCTCGACAGCAAAATTTTGAGACATCAAACTGACTAAAATAGTGAATACATGGCAGTTTCTGCATATTCATCTATATATTCAGCAGAAACCATGCAAATACATGTAATTAAAACAGGAAAATTACATAGGCTTAAGCAGGATTTCAACCGGGAAATTTTGAAATAGCTTTTTACCATTTTCTCAGCTAAATCAAATTCGACAGACTTGAAATTTACAGCTGGAAACTAGATGGAATATTTTTACTATTGGAAAACCCACCTAAAAACAATCAATGATAATAAAATACTTGAGAGATCATGCAAACTGTTGTGAGTCAGTATTTGTTGTGAGATATTTCGGTTGTTGCGCATTCAAGTTTTCTGGATAAAATATGCTTTATCTCAAAATCATCCGCAAAACAAGTCTCTGAGAGCCTTTGTTTAGACTAACCTTTCCCACATTCAAACTAAACTACTTTTAAGACAGTGATCAGGTGAGCTTAATATACCTATTTAGACCTCTTCTTTCTCGCGCTTTATGGCGGAACTTTATGGAAATCGTCTAGATTTTACGCCTAACGAGCCAGATCAGAGCCGCTGTGGCAGCAACCTAGCGTGGAGCTATCGATCCATCTAAACAAGTTATTGCAGTAATTTGAGCCGCGACACGAGAAAACAAACAATGCGGTTGTGCGCCAAGCGCAGGCTCAGATCAGCCTGAACACCTGCCCAGTCTGATCAGACCCTTCGCTAAGCGCTTAAAGGGTAGTTAAGGGTCTATGCTAGCCCCATGCGGACAGTGAAGACTCTGATCAGACTGGGCGGATGCCCAGGCTGATCTGAGTCTGCACTGGGCGCACAACCACTTTGTTGGTTTTGTCGTGTCACAGCTCATTTTTCTACGACAATAGTTCCGGTGCTGCTAAATGCTTCATAATTGCATTAGAACCTCATTGGGGCGCGGTAATAACTGCTTCGTGAGATCAGCTAACACAATTAGAGGAACTAGGAGGACTTCCAGGGGAGCCATACACACCGCAATTTTTCGCAGATAAAAACAAAAAAATAAGTCTGTAAGGGAAAAGTTTCTTCTTGCCATTTGAAGTCTTCTTGTAATTCACAGACTATAATATGTAAATCCATGTATCTTTACATTATTATAATTTTAGAGATTCTCTGACAAATTAGTATAATTTTGTCATGTGCACGCAAAACAGAGCTATATCTGTCTATATTGCAATTACCCTTATCCTCCAGGCAGGACATAAGACTTGGTTAGGTATTGAAAGTGCAGATTTTCTCTTTTTTTTTTCTTTCTTTTTTTTTGCCAGAGGTAAATAAAAACATAAAAACAAGTTTAAAATCAGACAAAAATGTAAAGTGGGTGATGAAGGGGAAATGCGATTTTGTTATATTGTTATTCACTTTCGTTTGATATAAAACTTCTAGAAAAAGTGTATGTGTGTGTCGTAATTTTGTTATGCCGATTTGGGTTCGGCCTCGGCTTCTGGTGCCGAAGCCGACTCGGCTCCGGCGGGCCATGCCGTTACGGCACGGACTCTGCCGGTTTACTCTGTAGATCGGGGGGAGCTGCAGTGCCTCTAAAATAAAGTAGAAGAAACCATGGTCATTTCCAGTCTTTATTTGTGTAAATACATAAAAATATAAAAAAATAAATTTAGGATGTTTCAAAACCTTGACCCATTATCTAACATCTGTCCAAGTATTAGTATCAACTGAGTCCAAGTCCATCGTGGCACTGTGAAATTATGTCTTCATAAATATAGAACTTTAACCCAAATCTTTAAGACGAAATTCAAAGTCGATGACCTTGACTTCAAGGTCATCCAGGTCATCCAGTGGGGTAAGTACATGGTGTTTTGTAAAAACTCAGAAACGTTTCTAACATCAGTTCAAGTGCAAACTAAATCTCTGCCAAGCATTATGAATCAGTACGCAATTAGAAAACTTTAATAAAGACCAAATTTCCTAAGTCCCTGACCTTGACATCAAGGTCACTGAACGGGGTTGGGGTAGTTCTCTGCAAAGCTTTGAGCTAGTATCTAACTATAGTGCAAATATAAAAAGAATCCATCCATGGGTTCATGAGATATGTGTCTTTAAAAAACTTTAACCAAAACAGCCAATCAATAAAAAGACAATTTTCTAAGTCCATGACCTTGACCTCAAGGTCACTGAGGGAGGTGGGGGTAGTACCCTTGAAAACCTGGGACCAATATCTAACTACAGTGCAAGTATCAAAGAAATCCATCCATGGATTAAGGAAATATTGGGCTTTATAAAACTTTAACCAAAACATCCAGTCCAAAAAAAATCCCAATTTTCTAAGTACATGACCTTGATATCAAGGTCATGGAATGGGGTGGGGGTGGTACCCTGTTAAACTTTGGACCAATATCTAACTGCAGTGCAAGTATCAAAAGAATCCATCAATACGTTCAGGAGATATAGGTATTTAAAAAACTTTAACCAAAACATCCAATCCGGACGCCGACGCCGACGCTGACTCCGACGCCGACGCCGACGCCAGGGTGACAACAATAGCTCTTCCTGAACTTTCGTTCAGGCGAGCTAAAAACGGAAAAAGAACTCGCGCCAGGATCGGCCTCTTTTCAGACGGATACGCCCACTGAAAGGGTTAGCTATCAAATTACAAACGCGTTTGTTATGATAAGTTTGATTGGTCGACATGAAACCGAGGCTGTCTTTCGCGCCATTTCGCGCTCTTGGTCTTTCCAGCTGTTTGAGGTCACTTATGTTTTGACCTTACACAAATAAAGACTGGAAATGACCATGGTTTCTTCTACTTTATTTTAGAGGCACTGCAGCTCCCCCCGATCTACAGAGTAAACCGGCAGAGTCCGTGCCGTAACGGCATGGCCCGCCGGAGCCGAGTCGGCTTCGGCACCAGAAGCCGAGGCCGAACCCAAATCGGCATAACAATTTCAAAGCAAAATGAGCAGCATGTGATATTCCAGAGTTTAGAAGTGACTGTCCTTGTCCTAAGTTTTTGCCACATATAATTCTGCAGTTTTCTGGATAATACAGTATTCAGAATATGGATGGAAAATATCTGCTTTGAAAAAATATATCATTTTTCCAGCGTTTCAGATAGAGAAAATCTGCGCCTAACCATATAGAAGTTCTGTAGACTTTAACGTTATTCGGAAAAGGTCTAATGGATTTTCACAAAGAGGAAACAAGTTTTATAACTTCCTCTTCTAAAAGGGGTCTCTTAAGGAAATAATTGGCTCCTAGGAGAGCTAATTTTTCCTTTAAGACCTGACTCTCATGAGAAGGGAGATCGACTTACTTGAAAAGAGAGACCAAAAAAGAACTAATTGTAAGGTTGCTTTCCCTGAAAGTATAGCTACTAAAGTATCCCTACATCAAAATGAGATCACATTTGAGCCGCGACACGACAAAACCAACAATGTGGTTGTGCGCCCAACACAAACCCAGATCAGTCTTGGCATCTACCCAGTTTGACCAGACTCTTCGTTACGTGCTTAAAGGGTAGCTAAGGATCTAAGCTACCTCCATGCGGACAGCGAAGACTCTGATCAGACTGGGCGGATGCCCAGGCTGATCTGAGTCTGCGCTGGGCGCACAACCACATTGTTGGTTTTGTCGTGTCGCGGCTCATTTGTAATTCCAGACGACTGTTTCAGAAGGTCATACAGCTCTCTGTTTCATGTATGACATGACATTTTGATGAGATGTTTTGGAACTATATAGTATGCAACTGTTTCCGCACAATTCCTCAGTCATTAGCCTAATAACAGTATTATGTTCTTGGTGTATGTATCCACAGAGCAAGTGCATGTTAATTAGTTTTGCTTTTGTGTTAAGCATTGTGATTACCAGTCACATAAAAAGGTTCTTTATGTTACACGCATACAGTAAAGACTGATTGGTCTGTGCATCCTGGCCATGGTCTTCTACTATTGCACTAGCAGTCTGTGGCTCCTGGGGAACCTGGGGCCGTATTCATAAAGCTACTTAAGTCGTTGCTATGCTGTTGCTAAGGCTAAATATCTATAAAGGAGATTCCCTACAACTATGAAATTTGGTCAGGAGGAACAGTCTTTGTAAGACTGTTCCTCCAGAGCAAATTTCATAGTTGTAGGAAATCTCCTTCAAAGAAATTTAGCCTTAGCAACAGCATAGCAAGAACTTAAGTCGTTTTATGAATACGGCCCCTGAACACTCTGGTAGGCTGGTCTGAGCCCAAGTTGTTCGCTTATAGTGTAAGGAGTCCTATCTCGTGACCCGACTTCATCATTACCGTGGTTGCTTCATTATAAGACGACAGCCACTCTTTGTTTCCAACTTTAACTATAGTATTCCAAAATGCATTATAGGTGAATGGGCACATTCAGTGGGAGCAGGTCTGCCATTTTCAGTTTTCCTTCCCTTCGTGCCGAGATCCAACTCTCAAAAGGAAGAACTGGCTTCTCTGGGAGCAAATCCTGTTTTTAGGAATATACTCGTGTTGGAAGAGTGTTGTCGTCCGAGGAAGCAAATAGGAATTCACAAAAACAAGGAACTAAACGACTTGAGAATAATTATTTGTTTGAGAAAATCTGATGTTTCTGTTGAAAGAATTTCAGTTTGTATTGTCATTCAAAAATTGGCCGACCATGGCATACAATGTTTGTCATGCTCCGGAACCACTGACCTCATATATCTATTACCATAGCAACTAAGAGTTCATATTGCTGTCTAAGTGACGTCATAGACGTCATTATGCCAATTTACTAACCATAACAGTTGGTCATTTTATAGTTGCTATTGTAAGAAATCTGTGGCGTCATCTCACGTATAATTCAAGATGCCATGCTCCTGTCGAATTATAAGTGAGATGCTACTTGAAATTCGTACAATTGAAAAGTGTA
The DNA here is from genome assembly GCA_963989385.1 of Ctena decussata. NCBI lineage: Eukaryota > Metazoa > Mollusca > Bivalvia > Lucinida > Lucinidae > Ctena > Ctena decussata. The sequence goes on along the minus strand of OZ022501.1, from coordinate 4,063,250 downwards.
TTTTCTCAAACCTACAATTTATTCTCAAATTATTTAAATGCCTGTTAAAAGCTGTTTCTTTCCGACGAAATGGTGGCAAAATATGAAGAAATACCCATACACCATGATAGTTATCAATAAGGTCACTTCCATTGTTCAGAAAGATACGTTCATTGTCAAAAATATTACGAGCAGGTATGTAAGCCATATATAAATGCAGATGACATGCCTTATGATGAACAGCTCACCTGGAGTGGCACTGATTTAAGGTCATGCCCAACCGCAGTGATTCCGTGAGGCGATAGTGCTGAGGTTGTTGGCTACCCGCCCTAAACCTAGTGGTTCTCGAAGATGATGGTTCTGAGGTTGTCAGACACCCGCACTTACTTCATTGTCGACGAGATGAGGCTTACTTTGAGAGCTTACGCCTTGGTCGTTCTCAGTGGGTTAAGCCCTGGCCTGTTGATCTAACGGTCTCAGATTCGATTCCAGCTGGTTGCTGAAATTTTGTCAACTGTAAAAGAATTGACATTGCATAAGCCTCCCATCGTCTTGATATAACTGATAAACTGCTGAAAAGGCGTAAAATCGCAAATCGGTCATCCATCCATCGTAGCCGTGTTTCTGTTGTTTGGTCTGTCAGCTCTGAAATGGTCTTTGTTGTCCACGTTTTTCGGCTCTTTTCTACCCTAATCGACTTTGAATTCCATATAATAAACGGATTCGAATATGTCTCCAGATTTTTGCTATTTTGCTATCAAATATATAATGTAGGTCGCCATTAGACTACAAACGACAGAATTTGTTAAAATCTTGAATATTTGGACTGGTGAAGAAACCGTGTAACTTTTGGTCACACTGCGCCGAGCATTTTACCAGGAACTTTAACAAATCGCTGAATAGTAAAAAGAACGTGATGGATATCGAAAATTATTGTCTGTCTCAACATTTAGAAGCGTTACATCATGAAATTCTATCTATATCTGGTATTCTGAAAAATGTGACTTCATGGCAGATTATTGACTGCAATGTTAAGCACAATTGATGATGCTTTGCCTCCTATTCATAATTCATCAATTAATTATAGCCAACAATAGCCAACCAGATCTCCCCATTGATGTAAGTGGTGTGAACCAAGAAATGAAAAATGTACATCAGAACATCTGCGACCAGAGAAAACTGAGATCAGCCTATGCATCTGCGCAGTCTGATCAGTGTCACGGTCGATTTATAGATTCCTCAGTATTTGTAGATTGGTGATGCAAAGAAGAAATATCTTGATCAGAGTGCCCGGGTATAGATTGGTATGGCTTTATTGCCATTTCGGATGTGCTATTAGCTCGTTTCCCGTGGCACGGCTCAGTTGATATTCGAACATTTCAAAAGCATCTATTGGAAACTGTTATTGATCAACATTACGAAATTGCATGGAACTTATCAACGCCAGGTATGATCAAGTATCGACATACTATGCGTGTTATTAGGACATGTTTGGTTTGCCGTATATACCCTAAATAATTTAATAATGATGTTTGTGCAAACACTGTAGACCCAGATCAGACTGCTCTTAGGAGCAGTGTGATCAGGGTCTGCACTGTTTGCAAACTGTACAGAAGCTGCCGTTTGGACAACGGACTGTTGAATAAAATTCAACGATATTATTCAAATTTCGGGCTTTAACGGTAATAGATGAAAGTGTCCCAAAATTTAGCATGGTTACAGTACATGGAATGCAGCTTGGGGCGGTATAAATTCTGACTCTGGTATGTTCGTTTACCTGGAATTCAGGTAATGGGAAAATTAAAATCGATGGGAGTCGATAAGATGAAGATTGTGTATTTGAACCATGAGTTTTGCGTTTCATTTGTGTTCCTTGTATCGGTACCTCGGTTAGGTGTAAAAGGACCTCTGACGGTTGTAATGTTAATTTGCCTATAAAAATAGTCAAAATTAAATTTTTGATATACCCAAGAATTTCTCTTGAAATTTGTTGCTCTCAACTTCCCCTAACTGGCCATGAATGTACTTTCTGATTATTTTGCACATAGGCTTCAATTTTTGGTGGAAAAAGCCAAATTTTATAATTAAACGTAATGGAAACAGGAAAAGTTTTTTAAAGATACTTTTCCCCCCGTGCCTCAGCTAGCCACTTTGCATGTATGTGTGTTCTATCATAATACACATTATATGTGAGTGGCTTGCTGAGGCACGGGGGAAAAGATAGTCTACAGCTGAAAAACTAAAAAAGTGGGTGGGGTACTTACACCCTTTATATCTAAAAATAGGCTAAAGTCCTTAGTACTGGAAAAATATTGCATAATATCAGTAACAGTAGTGTGTATGTCAGTTTTAGCATAGTTATCAATTAAGATTTCGATATTTTAGAAAACCAAATAAATGGACCTATTTTCAGAGACTGAAAAATTCACATACCCCTCTTGATAAAACTGGTCTATGTTAATCTAGAGGCATGATAATTTTTCAAAATCACTGTTAAAATGTCTTTATAGTACACAAGGCTACATATTAATGTCAAATATTTCAACTTTTGTTGCCCGAGGAAGGTGCAGTAATTTGTCGAAAAATGGGCAAATATGCATTGATACTGTCAGAGGTCCTTTGTATTTCTATCATGACAATTTACATCTGCCGCTATCATGTTAATAATGTATCTTCCATATTTGTATATAGAAGTTTGGGGCTATATACTTTTTCAGGGGCTAGCAAATGGTAACAACATGATACTCACATTCATGTTTCACACCCTTTGAGGGGAAATTTTCTGGTTTAGCCCCTAAGAGAAGAAGAGAAGAAGAAGAAGAAGATATTTCAGGTGTCATGTTTGTTAGTTGTTGGTACTGAAGCTTTTCTTGTTTACAGCATTTTCAAAGCAGCCAAATAATAAATCCAAACTGGGTAACCATAGCCACTTGACAAATCCGAAATCTTTTAGATACACGGACATAGGCCTGAAAAACAGAGGTGTTAAAGCACGGCTCCAGTGAAAATGCGAGCTGTTCGTTTGCTTTTATAAATGGCGAGGCTACATAATTTGAAAGAGCATTTAAACTTTTCACCACTGGAGCTGTGAGATCAAGCCTGATCGCTCAGATCGTATTAATTTCCCCCGGACGTTTGATTATTTTATTCTTTATTTTTCCTTTTCATTTTACCCATTTCCCCATCAGTTCAAAATGATTCAGATTCCACTGAAAGGTCCCTAATCTAAACATTATGCATCCATCATCCAAAGTAATTGTTGTTATGGAACCAAATTGCATATTCAGGGGTATGGTAGATGTAATGCACCGCTTCATTTAACTTGACTCTTTCCAGAAGTCCCGATCTTTCCATAAATTTCAAAGTCGAGACTGATAAATGACTCGTATCATTTAAAAAAGAACCTTTCTGCATGTACGAGTAGCGAATACTCAGCTCAGCCTGTGCATCCACATAGTCTGATCAGAATCTTCGCAGCTCGCGATTAAGATTCTTTAGGATCTATGAAGTGTTTTTGTTAACAGGGATGGTTTTAATTTTGATTATAGGTTGTGCAGACTGATTAGAGTCTTCGCTGTTCGCGCACGAGTTGAGGAAGCTCTTCTCATGAGTTAGCCCAATTTCTGCAAAATATTGAATAATGAATAAGTAGTTATTATGTAAGTGAACAAGGGAGTACGAATGGTAGATCTGTTTTACAAATTACTAAGATGAGCTGCGGCATGCATAAAAGGATGGTTATGGCATAAGCGAACAGCAAAGGCTCTGATCAGACTGTGCTGATGCACAGTCTGGTCAGAGCGTTTGCAGTTCGCACTGACCATGTATGGAGCCAGATGAATCTACAGAAAAAAAAGGAAGAACAGATTCACAGACAGGTTTGGGTCTTAGTTGGTCTCATAAATGTAAAAAAAACCTTTTTGCGAGACGCGGCTCAGGGTTTTGACATTTTGTCCCGCACTTTTCTGCAGAATTGTAGTCACTTTATTGTTATATAGCCGTATAATAACCGTTATTTTATTATGTTTTATCATAGCTCAAGTTCCGGACAAGGGCGAGACGTAGAGGTCGGCGGGAGCCTAACGTCGTCCAGCCGTGCAGCCGCTACACGCTACCAGGAGAAACAGCGACAGAAGCGGGAATCCCTGCCCGGCGTAGCGTCCGACTCTTCGCTCCGAAAACACCGGGATAGCGGAACAACGCAAGAAATAAAGGATGCCAGTACGGTTCCACTATCGGCGCACGCTCCGGTGGCTTTACCTGAAAATGTGCAGCAAATATCTACTGGAGTTAATATGATATTGCCAGACATGTGTTCCACAACGGAAAGATTTTATCCAGCGTCTGAAGGAATTATTCCCGATTCTAATGCAATAATTCGGTCAAGGGAGTCCTCGAAAAGGGTTATTCTGAATGTCGGGGGCTCAAAGCATGAGGTGTTGTGGCGGACCCTTGATAGAATGCCGCACACACGGTTAGGAAAGTTACGTACGTGTACAAGTCATGAAAGTCTATTGGAATTATGTGATGATTATAGTTTAGCTGATAAGGAATATTTCTTTGATCGCCATCCTCGGTCTTTCGCTTCGATTTTAAATTTTTACCGGACGGGAAAGTTACATATAGTTGAAGAAATGTGTGTTTTGTCGTTCAGTGAGGATTTAGAATATTGGGGTGTGGATGAGTTATATCTGGAGTCGTGTTGTCAACATAGGTATCATCAAAAGAAAGAAAATGTGTTTGAGGAAATTAGAAAAGAGGCTGAAAGTCTAAGACAAAGAGATGCTGAGGATTTTGGGACCGGTATGTGTTCTAAATGGAGAGAGAAGGTATGGGATTTACTTGAAAAACCGACAACTTCCATGGCGGCTAGGGTAAGTATCAGTTTATATGTTTACATAACTAATTTCATTTTTGTCATTTTAATATTAGGAGTAATACATATCTACATCTACATCTACCAATTAAGGCATGGCCAATATATGCAGGAAACGTACGGTTATGCATCGGATGGTTGAACGATAGGGCGTTGACTGATTATTGGTAATTTGACATTTATTTACAGAATAGAGCAACGCATGTTCCGGTAACAATTATAGCAAAATAACAGAAAAAATCGGTTGTCACTACAACAGTACAATATATGAGCAGCGACACGAGAAAACCAACAATGTGGTTATGCGCCCAGTGCAGACTCAGATCAGCCTGGGCATCAAACCAGTCTGATCAGTCTCTCCGCTAAGCGCTTAAAGGGTAGCTAAGGTTCTAAGCTACCTCAATGCGGACAGCGAAGACTCTGATCAGACTGGGCGGATGTCCACACTGATCTGAGTCTGCGCTGGGCGCACAACCACATTGTTGGTTTTGTCGTGTCGCGGCTCATATATTGTATTCATATCAAGGAATAGCAACATGCTTTTGAAGGTATAAATGAGTGCGGGGGAAGTGGTTCTCAATTCCACGATATATGAATATGAATGGGTAAACTATCGGGAAAGCAACCCTGCCATTTTCAGTTTGCTTTTCGTCTCAATGAGGTCAACTCATAAAAGAAAGAATTTGCTCCTCTAGGAGCAAATTCTTTCTTTTATGAGTAGATCCCTTTTTGAAGGGGTTTGTTGTCCACGGAAGCAAAGAGTAGTTCACAGAAATTGTTCTTCCTTGCAAAAATAGTAGAAAACCATGGAATTGTACCGAGTCACCTTAAAGCATAGGCTATGGAAAGCATGTTTGGATAGATAATGAGCTAAAATATCTACCGACCTCCCCCGCCTGCTTAATGCTTATTTTTATCTGGAGATCTGGTTCTGGTTCTTATCTCTAGCTGCATGTAATTCGCCATGTGATAAAAGATAAGCGGCAAGGTAAAATGGAAAATACGAAACTTAGTAAAAGCGAACCCGATACCGTAACGTTTACTACAGGTGGTGGTCGCGATAGCTAAGTTGGCCAAACCCTGGGCCAGGCAGTCTAGGTATAATACATGCGTACGAACATACGGTGCGAAATGTCTCTTTTCCTCATGAGCAGATCAATTATGCGCCAGGTTCATGCCAGGCAATGTGATAATACAATTCCAGGTAGTTAGAACATATGCACTGTCTGTCTATACTAACAAGTAGGTGTACGGTACTAGCTTAAAAATCTGGATTTTTAGCAAGTGTGAGATTAAATTAAGAGCAATAGAAATATATCATCTGATGTCTTTTCTTTACATGTGTCAGGTGTAAAATCTTCCAGAGTTTTCAGTTCAGACTACGTTTCGTTAAAAGGGTTCAGTTGAAATAAACACACATATCAATATCAACAACGCACAATAAATTTACTGCCTCAGAAACAAAAAAAAATTATCTCAGTGTCTCAAAGTATCTAAATACAGTTTCGTCCAGATTAAGATGGTGAATTGTGGTAAATGGAAAAATCTTAATAAAACCATAAAAATCAATGTATCTCCGTGAAAGTTAGCAGACTTCTTATTTTTGGTATTCTTTGTCTTTATTTATACATGAGCCAATGGATCATTGGACATTGATAGTCTCTACAGTCTAGAATACAAGAACGAGCTACACGCTGCTTAAAACAGATGTTTTATAAGGAATTTTCTGCGCGAAAATCTAAAAAATTAAACATCATTTTTGAAACCGTATTTTTGTTTGGCGGTACTTTAGTACATAAAGAAGGGCGTCATTGCAATCATTTTTTTTTCTAATTCATTACTGGCATGAATAGGCAGGTATATCTTTGTCTCACAGACAGTATAAATACTACATTTCTGTGACCAAGACAGGTGTGTAAGTGAAATTCCTTGAAAAAGTAGACTATCCTGTGTTTTCTTGACAAAAAATTGGACACAGGCTACTATTATTTTTATCTGCTGAACCTGATAATATGTGAAAGAGTTGGAAAAAGTAATTGCGGAGACACCCTTCTTAATGTATTAAAGTACCTTCAGGTCTGAACACATTTTCAATAACGATGGTTATTTTTTAGATTTTTGCGCAGAAAATTATCCTTTTTCCTTCTCTTTTTAACATCAATAAGTCCCGCATTTTGTGATTTTCAATCGACACTACGACGTCATTTCGGCGTCATAGACACATGATGTCGTAACGACGTCGTTGTGACTTTGATGCGACGTCATCGAAGTCAATACGACGTCATTTCAAGGTCGTGCTTGGATTGGTACAAAATGTTTGAAACGCTCAAGGCAAACGTCTCGCGACTGTAATACAAAACAAGGAAGTTTCTTTGTGTTTATTGTCATAACATAATTCCGCAATTTGTTAGTATTATCTATAGGTACACGTATCATGATATTCTATTTTGATGAAGTACTGTAGTTCTATGAACCTGTTTTCTGGTAACCATGGTAGCAAATGAGTTATGATTACTCTAACAGTTTATCTTACATCCGTAATTATTTGTTGGATGTCAGTGCTCTGTAAAATCATTTAGTCAAGGTAACACAGGAGAAAAAAAACTGTATTATTTACCTGGCTTTGTTTCTTTTTCAAGAACGAGCAATTGTTATTTAGATGTAGAATGTTTACTTATTTTAATCGCGACTGAAACAAACAAACAAACATAACAAAAAGCGAGTTGGAATTTTAATCCTTTGGCACCAAATCTATTGAATTTTAAAACTTAAAATGCGTAGATTCCACCGGCAAGGGATTAACGACCTGTATGAGTCTTTCAGTGGGCGGGGCTACAGTCTTTATGATAAAAAGTTAATCCCAATCAACTGTGTATTTGATAAATGTTAACCCGGTCAACTGTCAATCACTTCCAAGGTAAATTTCTGTGCAGGACCTTACAGCCAAGCAGATTAATTAAATTTTTATGACCTCCAGGAGATTTTTACCCTTTGGTGTGTGGAGAAATACCTCGATAAACCTGCCTTATATAACCCACCTAGGCCTTTAAACAAATATGTCATAGGAAGTCTGACATGAGAAAAACAAGATACTTTTGGCCTTGCAGTGTGTGCCAAATGATACATTTGTACATGTAGATATATCCATAGGCATGGATTTAAAGCCCATTTCTAGCCTGTTACCAATCTACCACTGGACAAATAACGTAAATCAACACTGAATCAAGGTTGGTTCAACGTCATGACGTCATTGCCTGCTGGATTAAAGCGTTAAAGTTTGATGGGGCCTTGATACGATGTATTACTCTAGATCGCGATTTATCATTTATATGTAAGCACACAATCGATATATGAAACAGTTCGGTAATCATTTGAGCTGTTGATAAAGTATAATACTTATCTCGATTGCATCGCAGTTGTTATCAGATTCAAGCCGCAATTATTGCATCGCCGAAATATACACATCATGTAATGATAGACATTACTCTGAAAGCAAACAGCATAAAAATGACCTAATACGATCAATTAAAAACTAATATAAATACTCTCTTATAGCCCCATCTCCCTGCTGTCACATTAAAATTGGCATTTGACTAACAAAAACCTATCAAAGGCATCAAATATGCGATTAGAATGTTAATATTATACACAAGTTAACCCTAGAACTTTTTAATATGCAGCATTGATGAGCAACTCTCTGTTCTGAATGCCAAGTAAATGCCAGAACACAATAATAATATGAGCCGCGACACGACAAAACCAACAAAGTGGCATGTGCGTCCAGCGGAGACTCAGATCAGCCTGGGCATCCGCCCAGTCTGACCAGAGTCTTCGCTGTCCGCATGGAGCTAGCTTAGACCCTTATCTACACTCTAAGCGCACAGCTAAGACTCTAGTCAGACTGGGTGGCTGCCCAGGCTGATCTTAGTCTTTGCTGGGTGCACATGCCACTTTGTTGGTTTTGTCGTGTCGCAGCTCAGTTTTCTCTGTTCGCTATTCTTATGGATGCTTGCTTCTCTACATTACGCAAAAGGTTGGTTCGTTGCATCACAGGCGCTTGAAGTTCTATGCTCAAAAAACCCTCAAAACCTTTTACACTTGACACAGTCTATAGGTCATTTCGTAAGAAATGGCCAGGTATGCAAGCAAAAATGCCGCGACACCTGGACATTTCTTCAAAATGGCTCATAGCCTAGATGTTTAGCGGTATTGAAATATGTTTCATAGCATAGAACTTCAAGCGCCTGTGGTTGCATGTTCTTAATGCGAACACAGGTACTGTACTAACACCTCATGGTAATTTGCAGCACATGTACTATCAAGCATCAAAGCTGCACCATAATATAATGGATATCATTAATTTAGCTGCACGTTTGCATTACAGGAATTTCGGATGTTAGCTGTTGTTGTACATAAATCTTTTGCATTACGTTTGGGCTAGATGCAAACATGCGAATCGTACTCAACTGAGATTCTGGTCATATGCACGCAAAATGAATTGGCTTATATGACTAGTTTTACGTTTAGGTCATATTAGCATTGATTTGATGTTGTTTGAACATGGGCTTAACAACTGGCCTGTCCCTATGCCGTATGAGAAAATATTTGGTATTCTTGATTCGAGCATAGTTCTACTCGGTCTCAAAGTTTGCTTACTAAGTATTTACCTTTTATATTTGCTATATAACAATCTGACAATGATTCAATGTTCCTTTTCGTCTTTTTCTTTTTCACTCCAATGTCAGACCAGAAAATCCTTTCTGAGAATGCTAAATTCAGCTACCCTCAACTGAAAACACCACTCAACCAAGAGATGAACGAAATCACAAACAGAACACGTAACATGAATATCTATCTATTTTTGCCTATTTTCCATTTTAATTAAATTACAAACTAAACAAAACACAATGCAACTTGCATTGGTAGCTTTAAAAGCGAACGTATTGCTAGCCCAAACAAGCGGACATAAGAATTAAAATCTTAAAAAGTTCCTTCAAGACCAGAGAATACATACAGAAGTAGGAACATGGGCCAGACTACGTAGTTTCGGCTAACAAAGCCTCGTCAGTGACCCTGACAATATCTGGTGACGAAACCAGAAAAAAGCGTACTGTATTTTTTTAATTTTAATTAGGCAGTCGATTCAAAGACTGGTTCATTTCAAAAGGATCCAAATAATATTAAGACAATGATGTAGAATAATAGTCTAAATCGATCTTAAATTTTAGATTACTCAGAATCTATCCTCTGATCTCAAAGGATGTAAATAAAATATAATCTGCACTATGGATGATGTACGGGGAGACGTTTTACGGCCGCCACACGGCACAACACCAGCTGCAGTGAAGTAAAATTAAAATCTTAAAAAGTTCCTTCAAGACCAGAGAATACATACAGAAGTAGGAACATGGGCCAGACTACGTAGTTTCGGCTAACAAAGCCTCGTCAGTGACCCTGACAATATCTGGTGACGAAACCAGAAAAAAGCGTACTGTATTTTTTTAATTTTAATTAGGCAGTCGATTCAAAGACAATACCATTGAGAAAGCACAAACAGAGGTACCGCCTTGGAACTATCAGTAATACATGTAGATTACTCTCTCTCTCTCTCTCTCTCTCTCTCTCTCTCTCTCTCTCTCTGTTGGTGTGTGTGTGTTGGGGGGGGGGGGGTTAAAAAGTTTTACTGGATCAAAATACTCGTTGATAAAAAAAACACCACCACAATAAGATGAAAGTGACTACTTGAGAACTGACAGGCAAGTCGTAGAGAGGCAAAGCGACGGACAGTTGGCAGTTTAATAATAAGACTAAAGTTACATCTCTTGTAGAATCCATATTCTCGCCAGAGAGATTTCTGTTCAAAATATACTTAAAACCAAAAGTAACTTTATAGTTTTTATTATTGAAATTTTCATTCCTATATCCATCTGATAAGAATCAAATATTTCAGTTCGCTTAAAAGACTTGTCCGAACAGATTTCAGGAAAAAAGATTCATGCTTGTGATTCCACTGTCAGGTTATCTGTGCTTACATTAAAACGAACAATTTGCATTTTCTCACAAATGCTTCAGTAGACCAGGGTGTTGGCCATAAAACTTTGTCCATACAATCGCCTGCAAAACAGTTGCTCTTTTTCATCTGGTCAACAACTGGCAGTAGCTTAATTTAAGTTACTTCAAATTGAAATTGTCTCCTTTTGAATTAAATCATTAGAAAAGTTTGGTTAGTTCTTAAAGACTTATATCCGATAACATCTTATTTTTTTTTCGACGATTTGTTTGAACCGCTACAGAGAGCGTGTGACAAGAATCTGACATAAAAATTCCTATGATTTCAAAAGAAAAATGGCCAATAATTTATTCATATAGATATACGCTGTCAAGGGCGTAGCTACTTGTACGCAAATACGCAGATGCGTATTGAAATTTTGTCAACACGCATCTGTGCATTTCCATTCTTACATTTTGTAAATAGGACAAGATTTCAATAGACACGAAAATTTGATATAGCATAGGGGCTATACCTCTAGATTTCCCCTCAACAAGTATAAAACACCACTGTGCGTATCATGTAAATGCCCCTAGCTACGCCCCTGGCTGTATTCTATTTGGCTTTGAGTATAGTTGGTAATTGTCTGACAGCAACTTTAGGGCAATAACAGTATTTTACTTTGCATTTTCAAGGGAAAACTTCTGAATGAAACACTTTGTTTACATTGATAACTGCAGACTGCGTAATAAACTTTGTTACAAGTGCTTTGGCAAAGGGTTTTGCAATAGATGCATTTCACCTGTCATACTAAACGAATTCTGCTGAAACAAATGTGTTCTAACAGTTTACTGAAGAATAGTTTTATCGTGATTTTCTTGAAGAATACTTTCAAACAAACATTAGTTCCTTCCAAAATTAATGTAAACCACACGTGTTATGCAATCAAACTAATATCAGACGAAAATGCATGTTAGATTAATGATCAGTAATAGGCTCAGTTTTAAGCTTGGAAAATAATCCCACCCTTGAGATAAACCACGAATTAAGCGTATATAAGCCTGCTTCAGAGGGAGGATAGAAACCCCTTCATAGCATATCAACAGTGCCATTGATATAGCATGGATATCTTCTGCCTACAAGCCTTTCACCAGAGCTCTAGATAAGAGGGCGTATTTGGTGATAATTAGGGATAATTTTTGTTAATTCTGGATAAAAACATATGTTGTGACCCCTCATCTGAACCGTCTCGACGAGACGGTTCAGATGAGGGGTCACAACATATAGTTTCGATGAGAAATAAGAAAAATTATCCTTAATTATCATCAAATACGCCCTCTTATCTAGAGCTCTGCTTTCACATATTCACATATGTTATGAGTCAGTCAGAAAACCTGGCTTTCGCTCTTAAAGGAATGGGTTGTCTCAGAGAGAGAGAGAGAGAGAGACAGAGAGAGAGACAGACAGACAGACAGACGGGCAGACAGACAGAGAGAGAGATTCTTTCTTGAAAAGAAGACCTGCTGACAATGTAAAAGCAAATACTACAAAAATACTAGCCTGGTCAAGTCAACGCAACGCATTTCTCCTAAACCTTATTTCAAGGCCAAAATTTATTTTACTTTGGTTAGAATGTACATCTGAGTTCATCTATGGCCGTATTCGCGCATTTTGCAAAATCAAATGCCAAATAACGTTGGTTCGCTATACACGGCGTATATCTGGGTTAACAGAGGCTCATAAAGCTTCTACAAAAAAGCCAGAATTCAAACATGAAACAGTGCGGTTAAAACACCAGAATCAGCAATAATTCCAGTTCAAGCATTTCCCAGAGGGACTGAATAATCGACTTTCTGTCACATTGGAATCTTCCCACTCATTTAAGATGCACTCAGACGCTTGATTTTCTCCTAATCGGCATTATTAGGCGCCTTGGTTTGCATAATTCTCCAACAAGAAATGAAACGGGTACCAGAGAGAGGCACCTTACGGTATATGCGAAATGGGAAAACTCAGATCAGCCCGCGCATCGGCGCGGTCTGATCAGAGTCTTCCTGGTTCGCTTAAACAGTCTATGGACAGTTGAAAGTCTAGGCAGAGAAGAGCAAAAAGCTCTGATATATAGACTCATCTGAGACTTTACTTTCCGCTCATGCCGTAAGATGCTGTTTCTAAGCAACGCTGCCCAGATGATGTTCCAAACCAGAAGTTTTTTCATAGCTGAATTATCCGCGAAATACCATAAAAAGGTCTAGAAACAAGGTGTCAGCCAACTATACGCCATGGTAGGACACATTATTTTATTTGGTTCAGTTAAGGCTCGAGAAACAGTACAGACCCAGGTATGACTTCTTCTTCAACTGGAGAGTTGCTAGTGAGCTGGTCTTGCAAATGTTTCTCCACATTCTAATTTGATAAAATGACCAATAATTCCGTAGTTGTATTTGCCTGATTGGAAGACACACAGTAAAAATTGAATGTCCAAAAGTCACTTAAAAGTATTTCTTAATCCTCGAAGTGTGATAATGTATTTTCTTAGTTCAAAATGGCTGCTTACATAATACAAATACATGTATAACAAAGCGGAATAACCGTGTATGACACAAATTAAAAAGACAATCAAGTCCTTTTCCAGAGATGTTTTATATTTTCATTTTCAAAGAAATGAGATAAATTCAATTCTGATTTTAAAATAAAGTGGTTTCCCATTGTCCTAACGATTTTTAAAAGTAAAATGGAGTAAAACAATAAATACATCTGTTTTAATGATCTGTATACATATGACTGTCCGATATTATTTAAAAAAAAAAAAAAAAAAAAAAAAAAAAACATGCATACTCCAGAAAATTAGAAAAGTTATATCAAAAAATTAAAAAAAAGAAAAAGATAAAACTAATGACACAACCACGGTGCTGAAACTCTCATATGCGGTCCTCAGACTTATTGGCAGCTCCGGCCTAAAACCTCTAACAAAATTGGTTGGCGAGTTGGTTGGGTTTGAATATCTGCAGAGCCCTAGATAAAAGGGAGTATTTGGTGATAATTAGGGATAATTTTTGTTAATTCTGGATAAAAACATATGTTGTGACCCCTCATCTGAACCGGCTCGACGAGACGGTTCAGATGAGGGGTCACAACATATGGTTTTAATGCGAAATAAAGAAAATTATCCCTCATTTATCATCCAATACCCCTCTTATCTAGAGCTCTGTATCTGTGTTTGGTCGGGTCCAGGGGGTTCAGCTGTAGGACTTGTTTTGCTCCGGCGTTTCAGTGTTGTTCTTGATGTTGAGTGCTCATCTTGTTTCATCTTTGTTTTTAATCTTTATCTTTATGTTTGTTGTTTTGATCCCTCACACGGACCGAATAACTTGTATGTTTATGAATCACAACAGAATCAAGGACAACGGTCACCCCCAAGTAAAACTGGTTAAGTCTAGTCTAGTCTATTCTATCCCATAACCTTGTAAGGTCGTTGGGGCACCACAGATGCCTCTACAACAATCCCTATCCACCTAGTCCTGTCTTCAGCTGCCCTAGTTGAGCTAGCAAAATCTACTCCTGTCCATCTATAATATTGTCTTCCCACCTCTTTTTCTGTCTACCTTTTCCTCTTTCTTTTCACTGTGCCCTGCAGAATTGTCTGTGCTAAACCAGAACACCTTGAGACATGGCCAAACTACCTCAGTTTCTGTTTCTTGACCAAGGTCAGGAGTTCGTCATAATCTCCAATGGCTGATTTGATCTTCCTGCGAACCTCCTTATTGGTTTATATGGTCCTTGTACGAAATGTTCAGTAACCTTCGGTAGCATCTCATCTCAAAGGCCTGTGTTCTTTTCTAACTCTGCTGTCAAGGTCTAGGACTCACAGGCATACAAAAAATTGAATATGACAAGGGAGCACATCAGTTTCACCTTTAATCCAAGAGATGGGTTGCTATCTCTCCATATTGGCTTCAGCTTTGTCAGAGCTGCAGTGGCTTGTGCAATCCTTGAGAGAACCTCCGATCTGAGGTACTTGCTTTAAGGTACTTGAAGTTTGTAACTGTTCCAAGCTTCTGTTCTTTAATCGCGATCTCCCTCTGGATGCTGCTGGCGCTGTTTGACATTGGCTTGGTTTTCTCATCACATAACTCCATTTGATACCTTGTGCAGGTTTTGTCAAGACTTTCGACTAGGGCTTCTAGTTCCTGCTCTTCCTCATCAAGAGCATCAATGTCATCGGCAAACCGCAGATTGGTAATATTTCTGCCACCTTTGCTAACCTTTCCATCATGATCTTCCAGAGCATCAGACATGATCCGTTCGGGAAAATTTTGAAGAGGGTGGCGAGAGAAGGCATCCTTGCCTAACTCCAGCTGTTCTTCTGATCCATTTTCCTGTGCTGCCATTAATCTGAACTTCACTTATAGCCTTGTCATAGAGGTGCTCAATGGCGCGAACTAGATTTGCATTGGTATTATTCTTCCGCATGGTGGCCCATAAGGCTGCCATACCCTGTCAAATGCTTTTTTGAAATCTATGAAGTCATGGCACAGATTCTGCTGATGTTGATTTGATTGATTGATTTGTTGCTTAACGTCCACAGTAAACAACTATGGTCATGTCGGGACGGTCAGTTAACCTAACCACATTATTCCTGGGCAGGCTTAGACCTCCTAAGCGGTTAACCAGTACTAAATGCACATGCTTTCGCCAGTAACTGACAACTGTCCTTCTTGAAACAGCGGAAGGAGAAACAAAAGTATGTGGCCAGACTTGGTTTCGAACCCAGGACCTCTGACTTATGAGTCAGGTGCCCTACCGATTGCGCTAAGCGGCCCGGCTGTTGATGTTGAAGGTACTTTTCTCACAGGATTCTGAGGTTGAAGATCTGTTCTGCGGTGCTTCTTCCAGCTCTGAACCCAGCCTGTTTTTCAGTGATAACCTCTTCAGCTTTGGGTTTGAGCCTGTTCGAGATGACTTTCAGCACGACTGTACTCGGATGACTGAAGAGGCTAATGGTTCTGTAGTTCTTGCAGAGCTGTAGGTTGTCCTTTTTAGGGAGTGTAATAATCAGCGACTGGGTCCATAGGGTAGACCATTCTCCTGTTCTCCAGATCTTGCTTCAGATCTTTGTCAAAACATCAATCATGGTCTCCCCACCTGCTAGAACAAGTTCTGCTGGTATATTATCAACTCCAGCGGCCTTCCCCTTTTTCAGTGAAGCTACAGCAATTTCAACTTTCTCGCGAAGGATCGGTTGTAGATCTTCTTCTGGGTGCTGAGTGCAGTCCAGAACTGTATTGTCACCATAACTTTCATGGCTGTATAGCTCTGAGCAATATTCTGTCCGTCTGCTGAGAATCTCGTGTTCTTCTGTTAGACATTTTCAAGACTTGTCCTGGATAGTTGTGGATCTACCCTGCCTCTCTGAAGTTAGATCCTTCACAAGCTGATATGCTTTCTTGCTGTTGTTTTTGTTCAGGCAAGTTTCAGTCTATTCGCACTGAGTACCTATCCAGTCGTCCTTTGCGTTCTTCATTGCCTCCTAAACTTTCTTGTTAGCTTCTGTATTCTTTCGCTCCTTCTTCTTCATACCGCCCTTTCTTCAAATCCCAAAGAGGTCAAGAACATCGTTTGTGATCCAGAGTTTTTCTTGCGACGTTCGTTCCCAAGTATCTCACTGGCTGTGTCAGTCACTGCTGTAATGTTGGTGGTAATCATGCTCTCTATGTCTATTTCATCATCCCTCAAACTGATGAGTGGTGCAAATTTCCCACCTAGAGTTGCTTGGAATGCGCCTGCCTTAACAAAGCATTCATACTTCCGTATTGTCTGGTCCTCCTCACTTCAACGGACTGTTTCCCTTAAAAATGCATCTTTATCATGTTTCTAATATATTGGCAACATCATCAACCAAGTTTAAAGACAAATATTCTTGTTGATTGAATGTCATAATCCTATTATGCAACAGTCCAGTTACACTGCTATTTCATCAAAGGAAATATCTCCTCTCACATATGTAAAGACATAACAGGGTCATAAAACTAATAAAGATTTGGGGGTGGGGGTGTTCTATATATAGAAAATATTTGTCTTTAAGCAGCTGTATGAACCACAACAGAATCTAGAGCTAGGGTTACGTACATGCAAAATCGGTTTAAGCCCCACGTACCCCTCCCCTCCCCCCACCCCTAGTAAATTAATACTTACCTTTCCAAGGTGGCGCTTCTGTTGTGATTTATTACTATTGTTTTTATTGTGTGTCGGCATTCTATTGATCTTTTTGACTTATTATATTGGTAAGAATAACCTCGTGACCAGATCTGACCTCTTGGCTTTTCGCTGCTCTTGTTTTGCCATGTGTGCCGTTCTTATTTTTTATTTATCTATTATCTTTTTTATTTTGTCCCCATTTGGTGTTTATGACAGGGTGTTCTAAACGATTGTGTCGCTTCCTGACCATTGCTGTTTCGTTTACTTTCCAAGAAAGCGCACATGAAAACCAGTTGCTGGACACCAGCTAAGGGAGCAAGTCAGGTGATATTGAAATTGCACCCTGGGACCTTAACAAAGCATTTTAATTTCAGTTTTGTCTGGTCCTCCTCACTTCAACGGACTGTTTCTCTTAAAAATGCATCTTTATCATCGTGTTTCTAATGTATTGGCAACATCATCAATCACCTTAAGCAGCTTTCCTTCAGGATATATTATTATTGATAACATTCTTCCCCATCAAGTACCACAGACATTGCTCTAAATATTAGAATTTGAATGCCAACCTAACAGTGTAGACCCAAATCAGACTGCTTCTAAGAAGCAGTCTGATGTTGGGCTGCTATGTTGGCAATTCATTCGGTTATTCGTGACACTAATTTTGATAAAAATAATAAAATTAACTTGTTAAAAATTTAGCTATTAAGTATACTAACCATAGTTGTTAAGGATGTCGGTACAGCTAGGAAAATTGCGATACATTGTCTGCGCTCGAAGCCAATAGCTATTGGCGCCTAGTCAAAAATGTTGCAAGTAGACCTTTATTTTTGCGGCTTTGTTAAGTGCCAGCGTGATAAATTCAATTTCATGTTTGCCAATTCTTCCGCAAGAGCATTGAAGTCTAGTTACAAGCTGTTTAATAGTCTTGAGTCTTGGAAAGATGGTTATATAGTAGAATATGACTTATATCGCCAATTTTCCCCGGGAAAATCTATATGTGTTTTTGCACAGCCAGTGCTTTTGATAAGAAGGGGTAACAGGGATTTTCCACATTTCACTATAAAAACATATATTGTGACCACTCATCGGGGTTCACAATAATCATGAGAAATAATAGGAATTACTTTTGAAGTATCCTCAATACTTTCTCTTACCTGGAGCTTTCATAGCCGTTTTACCTGCTTTTACCATAAAGGTAAATGAGTACACTTTCTGGGGAAGCAACTCTTGTTTTCATTTTTGTCACCCATTCAAATGGTGGTCAGCTCTTAAGGAACTGTTTTTGTTGCTTCCCAAGGAGCAAAATCTTTCTTTTGAGAGACTTAACCATTTCAGAAGGATTTCGATATTCGGAGAAGCAAAAATGAAGCTACAAAATACAAAAATTGTTCCTTTTGTAAACCACAGGACCAATGGTCCTGTAGCTCACCTGAGTCCATTATTCTTTAGCACTCAGGGATAAGTAACTCTGAGGTGAATAGTACAATATGGCCGAATTTCGAATTTGTCTGAGATATTATGCATGTCCTGGTTATCAGCAAGTCTGATGAAGTTTGGATAAGAAAAAGTCTCTGTGCCCGGAACAAGTTCAAATATAGGCAATGAAAGCTCTCAAGGACAAGTAATTCCAAAGCAAATTGTACAAATTTAGTTGAATTTCGAACTAGTTTGAGAGTTAATGCATGTCCTGATTATTTGCAAGTTTGATCAAGTTCCAATAAGATACGGCTTCAATCGACCCAGTGGCTTCAAAGAAGATGTTTAAAAATGTTGACGGGCGACAGAATCCAAGCGACCTGAAATAAAGATCAGAGAATGACCTTCACCTTTAGCAAGATAATGTCTTTATCTGCTCATTTAGTTGACCATATATACAAAATATTATACTCAAGACTTAAATAATGTCTGAGAAATCCTATATTTAAGCATTTTTCCATATAAAAGCATAGCGTTCTAAAGCTGACCTTGCCATAAATTAAAGCAAGGTCGATGCAGGTTCATTATTTGAATAGACTTTGTTGGGCCCGAGTCACCAATGCAACAAACAAAGTTTCAAGGTCATTTTAAAAGAAGATTTTAAAGGGTTTTAACCATAATGGGCATGGAGGCCTTCTTGGCATACGACCAACACAACCTGAGCAAATTTCGTTCCACTGACCTAGGGAGGCTCCAAACGAAATCTGGCTTTTATCGGCCCAGTGGATTGAGAGGATTAGATGTTTGAAAATGTTGACAGGCGACATAATCTCAGTCACCTTGACCAAAGCTCAAAAACAGCCCTCCCCCTTTAGCACATTATGTCTTCATCTGCTCATTTTTTAGCTCACCTGTGAAGGTGAGCTTATAGAATAGACTTGGTCCGTCGTCCGTCGTCGGCGTCGTCGGCGTCTGCGTCGTCGGCGTCGTCCACACTTTTAAACATCTTCTTCTCAGAAACCACTAGGCCGATTGAAGCCATATTTCATATGGAGTCTCAGTGGGATGGGGGAACGAAAGTTTATATATTTGGTCCGGGTCACATGACCAAGATGGCCGCCACGCCCATATATGGTAAAAACCCTTCAAAAATCTTCTTCTCCAGAAGCAAAAGGCCTATGACCTTGAAACTTGGTATGTAGCATCGGGCATGCAGGCCCATCATAATTTATATAAATCATGACCTTGTGATGACCTTGACCTAATTTATGACATGGTCAACTTTGGTACGTTAGGCTTTTATATGGGAAAACGCTTAAACGGTGGATTTCTCAGAAACTATTTAAGTCTAAGGTACAATACTTGGTATACATGGTTGACTAAATGACCAGATGAAGATATTATGTCACTAAAGGTCAAGGTCATTCCGTCGGACCATCCGTCGTCAAGATTTTCAAACATCTTCTCCTCTGAAACCACTGGGCCGATTGAAGCCAAATTTCATATGGAGTCTCAGTGGGATGGGGGAACGAAAGTTTATACCCGGGGTCTGGGTCACATGACCAAGATGGCCGCCATGCCCATATTTGGTAAAAACCCTTCAAAAATCTTCTTCTCCAGAACCAAAAGGCCTATGACCTTGAAACTTGGTGTGTAGCATCGGGCATGCAGGCCCATCATAATTTATACAAATCATGACCTTGCGTTGACCTTGACCTAATTTAGGGATGGTCAACTTTGGTACGTTAGGCTTTTATATTGGAAAACGCTTAAACAGTGGATTTCTCAGAAACTATTTAAGTCTAAGGTACAATACTTGGTATATATAGTCGACTAAATGACCAGATGAAGATATTATGTCACTAAAGGTCAAGGTCATTCCGTCGGACCATCCGTCGTCAAGATTTTCAAACATCTTCTCCTCTGAAACCACTAGGCCGATTGAAGCCATATTTCATATGGAGTCTCAGTGGGATGGGGGAACGAAAGTTTATATATTTGGTCCGGGTCACATGACCAAGATGGCCGCCATGCCCATATTTGGTAAAAACCCTTCAAAAATCTTCTTCTCCAGAACCAAAAGGCCTATGACCTTGAAACTTGGTATGTAGCATCGGGCATGCGGGCCCATCATATTTTATACAAATCATGATCTTGCGTTGACCTTGACCTAATTTAGGGATGGTCAACTTTGGTACGTTAGGCTTTTATATGGGAAAACGCTTAAACAGTGGATTTCTCAGAAACTATTTAAGTATTAGGTACAATACTTGGTATACATGGTCGACTAAATGACCAGATGAAGATATTGTGTCACTAAAGGTCAAGGTCATTCCGTGGGACCATCCGTTGTCAAGATTTTCAAACATCTTCTCCTCTGAAACCACTGGGCCGATTGAAGCCAAATTTCATATGGAGTCTCAGTGGGATGGGGGAACGAAAGTTTATACCCGGGGTCTGGGTCACATGACCAAGATGGCCGCCATGCCCATATATGGATCTAGTTATCTTGGCTGAAGGTCGTTTGTCTGTAATGTGTCAACATTTTTAAAGGACTTCTCCTCTGAAACTACTGGGCAGATTTCAATTTAATTTCAAATGCAGCCTTCAGGCAAAGCGGGAAACAAAGTTTATATATTCGGTCCACTCACATGACCAAGATGGCCACCATGCCCATATAATGGCAAAAGCCTTGAAAAATCTTCTTCTCCAGAACCACTGGGCCAATTGCCTTGAAACTTGGTATCTAGCAACTGGGACTGTAGTACTACCAATTTTATATAAATTGAGCATATACTGACAGGTGAGCGATCGTTGCCCTTGGGCGACTTGTTAATATTATACCCTAGAATTAAACACTTTCTGAGGAATTCATTGTTTAAGCATTTTTTCCATAAAATAGCATAACATACTTAAGTTGACATTGCCATAAATTGAACAAACTTTGTTGGTCCCGAGTCCCCAATGCTACATACTAAGTTTCAAGGTCCTAGAGAAGAAGATTTTGTAAGTGTTTTATCATACATAGGCATGGCAGACATCTTAGTCATGTGACAAATACAACAAAAAACTCGTTTTTCTGACCCAGAGAGGCTTCACAATAATACAGCTTCATTCGGCCCGTAGTAGGAGAGGAGAAGACGTTTGAAAATGTTGACGGGCGACATAATACAGGTGACCTGGAACAAACTTGACCTTTGGCAATAGCATTATCTTCATCTGCTTATTAGTTGGCAATATAGACCGAATATTATACTTTTGGCTTAAAGAGTTAAACATTTTGCCACATAAAAGCATAACGTACCAAGTTGACCTTACCATAACTTAGTTCAAGGTCAATGCAGGGTCGTCATTTGATCACACTTTGTAGGACTTGAGTTGTCGATTAATCGGCTTGCTTTTCTGTTCCGGAGAAGAAGTTTTTAAAGGGGGTTTTACCTTGTATGGTAAATTCCTGTCCTGTTGTTCAGTTTGACTACATTGAATTGTGTTTTACTGTATGTAAGCCTTAAAATTAAAACTGGAATACAGACTTGAGGAAAAAAAACAAATTTAGAAGAAAATTAATCATTAGCAGTATCATATTCGTATTCTCATTAAACAAAAGACCTGAGATATATATACATGTAGCTGATTTTCTTATTTGGTTCGAGATTATTTACTTTATTAAGCATGAGATTTTAACCGTTAAAAATCATTTGATTGTGACCTAAGTTATCCACCTTGCTCTTTCCTGAGGCAAAATACTCGTTTGATTCGGGCTTCCATCATGATAAGACGTTTTGTTTGATCCGGTGATTTTTTGTAATAAAAATGTTGGCAAAAAGTGTAGACCTTGCTGAGACTGTTCCTCGTCACAATTACTCTGATCTACAATGCTTTTGTGCGTTTTTGTCCGTAAGACTGTGATATAAACGATGTAATGTATGATGATTGTACTATAAAAGGTCAAAATATTAATTTTGAAAACAATGTGGTATATATATATATAGCAAACTCAACCTTTCGCTGGTGCTATTTTCTGCTGCATTGTCTGTAGAACCAATTTTTATTCTGTAGAAGCAGCATCAATGACATCATGACATTTAAAAGCATGTATTGGAAAAAGCTTTCTGAAATTCCCTAAAGCTTATTGACATTTCAAGCAGCGAACAATATAGATTTTCCTTCTAACTGATCAGAAAACTGATTGAATATTTAGACATGCTGCTTTTCAAATACAAAATGTATTACGATGCATTATTTATAAGACGATATAATAGAGTCAATCGAGTCTATAGGATTTTCGTGCACTAGTTTTTGAATTTATTTGCAAAGCTGTCTTGTTTAGAAATAGACACAATCGAATTTTGTTAGTTCAAAAAAAAATCCCGTAGACAAAATAACGATTCACATAATTGCCTAATAAAAGTTTAAAGAAATGTCTTGGCATATGATAGATAGGATAAATAGGAATTTGTAAAGGTTGTTCTATGAATGTATGCCAATTACCGAAATCAAGCAAATAAACCCGATTTAATGTGTTCTGGACTCTCACATGTATACCCCAAACCTGTCTTCACTTGTTAAAAATAAAAATCTGAAAAAGTTCCCCCAAGAGCCAAGAATACATCCAAGAACTCCCAGAAATTAAAAGGTCCGAGTTTTAAATTTTATGCAAATAGGTTAGCTGTATCTTTCTCATAGAATGACAATAGAGTGGGCAATAACTTCGTTTTGTTTAGATACACTGCGAATTCGATTCAATTCAATTTAATTCAATTTATTTACTATCAAACCATTTCACAATGGCAACATGAGGAACAATGAAAAATGAGCCACGACACGACAAAACCAACAATGTGGTTGTGCGCCAACCGCAGACTCAGATCAGCCTGGGCTTCCGCCCAGTTTGATCAGACTTTTCGTTAAGTGCTCAAAGGGTAGCGAAGGATCTAAGCTACCGCCATGCGGACAGCGAAGACTCTGATCAGACTGGGCGGATGCCCAGGCTGATCTGAGTCTGCGCTGGGCGCACAACCACATTGTTGGTTTTGTCGTGTCGCGGCTCAAATATAGTATAATACGAGGCATAGGATATATACTACAGAGAACATAATACAACCTCTAAGATATTAGTTAATAGCACATTCACTGTTACTTAACTGCCATCAGAAGAAAAATAGTGATGCAATGCGTGACAGTTAATTTTTGTCTGCTTATCATTACGCTTTTAAGTATGGTTGGAGGTTGCAAAAGCATGGGAGTTGTAAATTCGTGGATGTTAGTAATTTGCAAAATGTTCATGCGCAAAGGAAGTTTCACTAAGTGCTTATTCTTCCGACGTTTCACCATGAATAAAGGTTTTATTTCATAGGGAATAAAACCTTAAACAAAGTTTGACCAATTGCTATAATGCCATTTTTTGTCTTATTTGCATACCTGAAAAGCGTCAATTTTCTCATCTCGGATTTGAGCTTGAAAAAACATGGCAATGATTGTTGATTTTGTACCTTCCGGTGAACATGTGATCCTGGTATGGGTGCAAAATTTTATTGCAAAATTGTTCTCTTGTTTGATTGTTATACCGGGGGTCCTTATCTGCTTTTTCTTTAAAACGAAAGTGTTATGTTTTGAGAGTAGGGCTGAATCTAGGGTCATATTTTTTCAAAGAAAACAGTCTGTGCATAAGTTGTTATTTTGTATTCACTCGTTCTGTTCAAGGGCTATGGCGCTACAGTTATAAATATGTTAGTTATAGGTAAGTCAATGTAGAGCTTTACGAATCCTGTTTGAATGGATGGGTATCTTCCTTTAATCATTAACATCTGATATAGATTGGATCATCTATAATCTGTTTAAGACTTAAAAGTTCCCCAAAGCATCTGTGCAACAGAAAATAATATACAAGAGACTTAATGCAGGTACGTCGATTTTTTTATCACTCGGAACACATCCACGAATTCACAACCCAGTGACATTGGCTATAAAAAATGATCACCCAATCACATGCGGATGAATTTTCTAACATTGAAAAGATATTGCTTTGCATCGAAACTGTATCAGGTGATTCATCTGGTATTATGGTCTAATTAGGTCATAAGAAAATATAAAGAAATTATTTGACATGTGACTGGCACATGATTTAGTTCTTGTATCCACGAGTTTACCACCTTCAAGGCTATTATACACTCTTTTAGCTAGGCACGATTTCTCAGTCCACATCTTTCCGGGTCTATTGACACTTTGATTGAACCACAAAGATTCCTGGCCCAGAGGTTATAAAACTTGAGTACATTCTCAAACTCAAAATATAGCACACTATTTGGCTGCATCCGAGCAAATGCTCGGAAGCAACCAGTCAGTGTGCTTTATTTTGAGTTTAAGATTATTCTCAAGTTTTATGACCTCGAACCCTGTTTTGGGCAAGGACTCTGTCACAAAATTTCAACTGACAGCCAAGCAGATAAAGCCGCTTTTTTCTGGTTCAATATTTCCTGATTTACATTTTGTGGGAGAGTCCTTGCCCAAGCTGTAAATCCTTGCGGTCCATCAAAGTGGCATTAGAATCGAGAAGATGTGGACTCGATATGGTCATTGCTTTTTTTTTTTTTTTTTTTTTTTATGGGCTCCTCCTCCCCTACACCCATTCCATATTTTTTTTTTCTTCGCCTCTCATTTTTTTTTTTTTTTTTTTCGTTTTTTTTTTTTTTTTTTTTCGTTTTTTTTTTCTTTTCGTTTTTTTTTTTTTTTTTTTTTTTTTTTTCGTTTTTTTTTTTTTTTTTTTTTTTTTTCTTTATTAGCAGAAATCCGGCAGGCACATGACGTCTAAACTGATGACGCGCCAACGCCGATGCATAGTTATGGTATGGCATCGACGGTGGCGCGCCACCCCATCGCAGTCGTCAGGTGCCCTCCGGAAGTTGTCTGTAAAAGGAAAAGAGATTCTTGGCAGCTTTAGCCTGTAGAAGGTAGCGTCCAGTTTGTTTTCTGAAAAAGAAAGAAGAGAAAACATATTAAAACAACAACCACAAAAATAGAACAATTTTTTTTTTTTTTTTTTTTTTTTTTGCCCCATCGACCACACACACAAGTTCCATTCAATCGGAGCACCGCTCGGCCAATTCCGTGAATCAACGTCTGATGCACGGAATTGGCCGAGGAGCTCCGAATGCAGTTCCATTGTCAGGCGTGCCCGGCTGATGGAGCTCCAAAGTGGTTTCATAGAATTTATGCTCGATCATATAATTTAGTATGGATAGAATATCGAAGGTCTATCGGTAAGGTGGCCTTTAACGGCTGGAAATTAGGCTTCTTACTATGCCGGATAAACTCGAAACGGACTTATTTATGTTGATCACCTAAAGCGTGCGAAGAATGTTGCTCGTGGCTAATATGATCTAATATTGCAAGGGAACGTCTGTCTGATGTTATTAACAGTTATCACTTCTAACTTTGACCGTGGACTCAGGTAAGCAAATTGAGGGTAGCTTTATTTTCCGTTATTTTCTCTAGATGTTCAGTATTATTATTTTGATAGCGGAATCATTTGACTCGATATTTCTAAAAATAGCCACTCGGTATACCGTCTCGACCTGAAACATTTGGCCGCAGCACTGAAGACCCAGATCAAGGCTAGCACTGCTTGTCGTCAGATTCACACATACAAAACGGGATCTTTAAATTCGAAGCTAATTACTATAGTCGCTGTATTATGGGGAACAACTTGTCTTCTTTTTTTTTTTTTATTCATTCTTAGGGATTTGAGAAAGAAAAGAAAACAAAAAGCCTCTAGCAGCAGATCTATAGTTAGATGTAAGAAACAGAGCTCCAGACTGGAAAGAGCACCCAGCGATAATCAGCAATGCCATGTTGAATCCGTACAGAGGCGCATATTGTGACCCATCAAAGTGGCATTAGAATCGAGAAGATGTGGACTCGATATGGTCATTGCTTTTTTATTAAAGGACAGAGTGGCACCTGGAACACATTAAAGTAAAACTCACCCATTACTTTAGACTGTATGGAACAGAGCCGCAAACTTGTCTCAGCCGGTAGAATTCTCATCTGGAGCTCCAGAGAAAGAAAGCCCGTCTTCCCGCTACGACGTCAAGGTAAGTAAGAGAGCGCTTCTGCAGTCACGTGCAGCGAAATTAGCGCCATCTAAATGCCGAACCAAATCGACCAGTAACTGACCGCAATGGATAATCCGTCGGACATGGCGCACCACTACACTCCTCCCCATTTTATGAAGAAAGATCTGACGACTTCTCGGACGTTCTCAGTATCAGTAAAACACCTGGTATGCAGTGAAGCTCCCAGTGTTTAGCTGATGTTGGCAGCGTGTCGTAGAATATTCAAGAAACATCTGACATGCAGAAGGCGCTATTGGTTGTATCGTAGCTGACTGGCGGTTCCTGATACATCTGACGTACAGAAGAAGCTATCAGTTGTATCGTAGTTGATTGACGATTCCTGATACATCTGACGTGCAGAAAAAGCTATCAGTTGTATCGTAGCTGACTGTAGGGTGTGACTTCTGGATACATCTGGCGTGCAGAGGAAGCTATCAGGTGTATCACAGTTGACTTGGGTTCTTGATACATCTGACGTGCAGAAGAAGCTATCAGGTGTATCACATCTGACTCGGGTTCTTGATACATCTGACATGCAGAGGTAGCTGTAAGTGGTATCGTAGCTGACCGTGGGGTGTAATCTGTCCCTACCCTTCATAGTAGATCCCTTTCTGCCTGGCCCTTCCCGTATGGCCTTTATGTCGTAATCTGTGATTCATGGAGCTGAAGGGCATTACACAAGAAAAACTGGTCAACAGCTGCTTTGGCTGTTACTTCAGCAGTTTGCGATGGGGGTGGTATACATTCTACCCATTTAGTGAACTGATCTACCATCATAGTATGTTTTCATTTCCTCTAGGCGTTTTGGCAATGGTCCCAGGTCAATATGGACTCTCTGCGTGGGTGACCTATCAACAGAATTTCTCTTTGGTTCTGGCCACTCAGCATCTCCCTTATGTCCTGCAGGTGGTACATGCAATGACTTAACTGGATGGCTTCGTCTCTCAAACTTGTTGGCATGACCAGGTCCTTCTCGTCGGTGGCTTTCCGAGTTATATAGGTCCTTATCAATCAGGAGAAATTGCTCCCTGTTAAGCCTGTACGACTTTGCCGCAGGGCCTGCAAGGAACAGAGCTCCCTCTTCAGGTTTACTAGCGCTTTTCATCCGGTCAAGTATATGCAGATTTCCATCTTCAGCTTGCCCTTCTTTTAAATCTTTCCATGAGAAACCCCAGCATGACGGTTCTTCAGTTGCTCCATGGCTCGTAACCTTCCATGGACTACCCCATCCAATGTGGCTATATCTATATGGACTTATTTCTCCCAGGGATCTCCCCAGACCATTAAGGCATGTCACTTGCAACATGCCTTCTTCAAATTACTGTTGCAACATGCCTAAATTCCAACGAAATTTTATTAAAGTGCTATTATTTTCATTTTTTTAGCCAGTAATGTTTTTAAATGCATTAAGGCTTACAACAAATTAATTATAATGTAAATTTAGACTAATTTTGACAAAACATGGCTTTATTAAGGGTTTTCTTGCAAAATTGATCAACAAGTCAAAATCTGATTTTTGTGCTAAAAGTGACATGACTTCTGAAATTTCTGGGGAGAACACTGTCATCCTGACTCTAACAGCTAACGAACAACTTTGTTGCTGTAGCTGAGTTTCTAACTGGCTATTACTTACTCCCTGCAATACCTCAGGCCTCTGGGAAATACCCCTCCACGACATACCCCAGGTTCTACCTGATCATATTCTAAGATACCCCTTTTCATAGTCCCAAAATATTTCCAGATTGTATCCAGTTTGACTTTCATCACAACCCCCAGAATTAATCTGAACATTCCCCATGGTATCTTAATCCACCCATCAGGAGCTACCCGATTCATATCTACAAGTTTTTCAATACCCCAGGTTTTCCCTGAACTTTTTCTGGTATGACCCCGTGCCCCAGGAGTGTCCCCCTGTTCCAATTCAATTGTACTTATACGACATTCCCCAGGATTTTAAGAACTGAACATTTTCTTCCATACCAATTAAACATTCCCCAGTTACATCATCCTTTGTTCAGTGATCGTAGGTACAATGATCTGCAACATTGGAGATGCCTTTGTTACTGAACCTTCCACCTCCCTGGAAAAGGAACCCCCATTTTTATCGGCCTTTATGCAGAATTCACACCCCCACACGGCAGATCACAGGGTTTTACCCTAAGACCATATGCATTACAATGCTCTCTAGACACCGGTATTCTAGACATTGCACCAGCATATCCATGGCTACACAGGTCGATGTTTCACTATCCACCTGACCAACTGCCCTTGTGGGTATTAAAACCGTAATAGCCAAGTTAGACAACAATGATCTGTACGTACCGTAAAGAGCCTACCCAGCAACAGTACCTGCATTGTGTAGTAAGCCGTACTATTGCCAGCACCTCCTTAAAGGCTCCATTGCTCTATCAGCATGAAAAATCTTATAATGAGGAATCGCTGCAAGCTTTTTACTATAGTTTCATCATTGTAAATGACCGTGATTTGCCAGCTTCAAACAAATAAAATATCCTTCAGCTTCGCATAAAAAGGGTTTGAAAACTTATTTGGGTCATTTTTAGTTGGCAACTAAAATGACATACTTTCGATTTCATAAAATGGTAAAAATACAATGTACAGGTGTGGAGTCCCAATCAGTATCCCGCAGATGCCCACACAGCACCGCCAGACGGGAAACCAGAACAGGAAATTTGATTTGCGAGCGATTTATTATTTTTCAAAAACTTGTTTTCCCTACTTTTTGCTTGTTATATAACTCAATATATGCACACTAACCCGCATTTTATTATCAAACGTGAAGGTTGAACAGCTTTTTACACTGATTTGAATTTAGTCGTTTTTACCGCTGATAGGACTATGGAGACTTTAAGCGTAGTACAGTATTTTCTGTTCATGAGTCAGGGCAAAACTGCCATATACCACCATTTTGGAGCTGTAGTTCTGCTCCTATGGTCAGAACTTTGATGACATTGCATCAAAACTTTCCTGAAGCTTTATCATGGCTGCTTCAAGATCTGAGATTCTTGATGAACTTTGCTCATCAGAACTCTCATTCTGGACGTTTGTCCCTTGAACAACCATCTCAAAAACTTCATCCTGTTTCCGTTTACTGGATTTTCCATAAACGGACTGATGTAGGTGTTGATACCACCTTATACTATTGATTGCTTGCTCTATTGTAGCAGGCTTATCCATTCCAACACGCAACCCAGCTTCTCTGTCGAGTAGACCTTCACATAATCTAACGATAGCCTGCTTGCTAGAATACTGCTCTGGCAACATCTTAAATGCCTTAGTTGCCAGTGTCAATATCCTATCAGCCCAGTCTTCAAGTGATTCCCCTGGTTCCTGGGTTGCCTGCCGAAACCTTGCCTGAGCAGTTTCCGCCAATTCCTTGACACCGAAACGTTTTTCCAATCGACTCATTAGACGTCGATACGTCAAATGCTCGTTTCTTTCCATCAAGATGGCATAGAAATCTGCTGCTTTATCAGTCAAGCACCAGCATAAACAATTCAAACATTCACTAGAAGTCCATTCACATGCAGTGGCATATCGAGTGAACTTCTGTTTGAATGCCAGCCAATTTGTTTTCCCGTCATAACTGAGATTTTTAGGCAATAATTTCAGAATTGCAGCCCCACTCTTTTTCTTCGACTTTTTATGATGAGAACGGTGCTTTGCACGGATGTTAAACTCATCATCTGAGTCTGTACTAGAGCTAGAAGAATCAGAAGAGCTAGGGGAACTGGAAGGCTCATCTCTAGACTTTCTTTTCTTAGTCTTTTTCTTGGGCTTTGCCCCTTTCTCAGTGTACTCACGGTCTTCGGAAGAAGAGCTGGAATATCTCTGAACTTTTTTCTTGTGCTTTCCAGCCTTACCATGCCTACTTTTTTCCAGCTTCTCCATCCCTCCCTCTTTCTTTGCATTGTCACTAGATGAGGAAGAGGATGAAGAGCTAGAGTCTCTGTGAGCTCTTTTCTTGTGCTTTGCACTCTTTTTATGATGTGTGCTCTTTTCCAGTTTCCCTACCCTTTTCTCCCTCTTCGTACTCTTACGATACAGTTCTTTGGCAAACTTTGTCAGCTTCCGAACTTTATTTTCCTCAATCCTTTGGACAGAGGAACTAGGAATGGGCCTATCACATGACGGGTCACCGCCCCTTTCAGCAGGAAGAGTCGGTTTCTGGTCATGCATGCTGGTCATTGGGGAAAACTGCTGTCTAAAATTTTCCCACCTTTCAATCATGGGTGGCCTTTGTTCATACATGGGAGGCCTTTCTGCAAACATGGGTGCCCTTTGTTCAAACATGTGAGGCCTTTTATCAAACATGGGTGGCCTTTGTTCAATTACCTCTTTTTTGTCCATGTTTGAAGGATTTGCCTCAAAGGAGTCCTCATAAACACTACGGGCTGGTGAAACAGGTCTTTGCCTTTCCTCCACTCTAGGTTCCTCCCTTTCCTCCACCCTAGGTTCCTCCCTTTCTTCCAACCCATATTGTGCTGGTGCAATAGGCAAGCCTACATTGCGAGAAAAATCTAACATTGCCAACGTTTCCTCATCGAACTTTGCTCGGAGAAACGTCTGCAATGTTTCTAGGGTCAGATTACCTTGACTTTCTCGCAATGCAATCAATGTACATGCAACCTTTGGACCAATGTGTGGAATGCTCTGGAGGTCTTCAACCGTCGCAAAATTCACATGAATTGGGTTTTGCATGTCTGAATACATTTTGTCGCAAAGTAAATACACAAGAATAAATTTTATAATTTATTTCTTTTTACCTGCAACAAAACGGCTGCTCACTTACAATGACGTCGAAACTGTTTTCAAACCACGTTTATGGCTGGTGTACACGTCTTTGACTAACACGAGCTTCAAAACCGGTTTATACCCCTCTGAATATGTATTTCATTCAAAACACGTTTCAATATTTGCGCAAGTCTTTGACTTATGCCATGAAACCGGATGCACGTCTGCAAACATGTATTTTATACAAACAAAAACTGTCTGTTAAAATGAGGAAATTTTAATGAAATACATTTTTTTTCTTCCTTTGAAAGAAATTTAACTTGTAAACTGGGGTATTAAGCTGTAAACAGTTGCAGGAATAGCCAATTAAATGAAAAAGTAAGCTTAGCTGTCTTTTTTCAAAATGGCCGCCACGTGTGCACGTGCGCAATTTTGTTCAGCCGAAAATTTTTAATTTCATTATGCCAAACAATATTGAAGAAATTATGTCACAGACAGTGCAGAATAATTCTAAAAATGACAGTAAACCTTTGGAAAAACCATACAGTTATTAGAATTATCAAGTCTGAAAACGCATGCTGGTCCGGGTCACGAAGTAGCAAATTTTTCGGTTGAGACTTTCTGGTAAATTCTCCCTCTCAGAAGCGTTGGAAGTTCTGTTCAGCTGCCACCATTAAAGTAAAACTCACCCATTACTTTAGACTGTATGGAACAGAGCCGCAAACTTGTCTCAGCCGGTAGAATTCTCATCTGGAGCTCCAGAGAAAGAAAGCCCGTCTTCCCGCTACGACGTCAAGGTAAGTAAGAGAGCGCTTCTGCAGTCACGTGCAGCGAAATTAGCGCCATCTAAATGCCGAACCAAATCGACCAGTAACTGACCGCAATGGATAATCCGTCGGACATGGCGCACCACTACAACATAAAGAAACATACCGTTATATTACGGATAAACTGTATACTTTCGAATAGGAATCTTGATGTTTTATTAGGCACTAGTTTAAGAATGCAAAATTAAGTTTACCTTAATTTCGCCTATTTCCAGAAGAGAAAAATATATTGAATAGAATGAATCAAAACGTGTCATGTTGGTTAAAAAAATGTGTAATAGAGATGAAAAAAAGTTTTCTAGTGATAAGTTTTAATATCATTTCAGTGCATAGATGGGAACCTGAATTTTAGGTTTCAGGTGAAAACAAATAAAAAAAAAACGTGTTACATTGTCTGAAAATATCACATAATGTTAAGCTATGTAACCAGTAGAGCACATACCATTCTTACGGACCTATACTTTCGAATTAGAATCTTAATGTTTTATTAGGCACTAGTTTAAGATGCAAATTAATGTTTTGCCTATTTCCTGAAGAGCATAAAATATTTAGCAGAATGAATTAAAACATGTCATGTGGGTTAAAAAAACTGTATAATAGGTGATAAAAAAGTTTTCTAGTGATAAGTGTTGATATTATTTCAGTTCATATATGGGAACCTGAATTTTAGTGTTCTGGTGAAAACAAAAAAAAAACATGTACAATGTCCAAAAATATCACATAATGTTAAGCTATGTAACCAGAAGAGCACATACCGTTCTAACAATATTACAATCAAAGTTCAACCTTGTTTCAACATTGTATGGTTACAAGTGAAACTTAAGTATTTTCATTATCACTGCAATACGTTCTTTGAACCTATTCAAGAAGTACGCAACCCGATATTGTTTACAAACCAATAATTGCACTGAGTCACGTGGCGAAATTTTTCTTCGGCATCCTTGCGTTTTTTATACAGGCACTATTTAAGCCTGATTCTTAATGTAGAGCTGACCGGATTTATGTCTATTTTTAATAGCCAGTTGGAAAATTGCGTTATCAAAAATATCTATCTATTATAGATACTCATTATTGGATATAGATTTTAAATTGCCGTTTGAATGGCAGGTCTTCAAATCAAAGTGGGGTTTCGAAACGTTATATGCCATTCTATCTGTTGCCATTATCAACTGAAAGAGAGACTTTAAAAGCAATTTTTGCTGTATGTTGACCCCTTTTTCCTTAGAAATGATTTCGGTGGAAAGTAGAAAAAAATAAATGTAAATATCAAGAAAAAAAATCAATTTTAACGTTTATTAAAATATCAGCTTTATCGGGTCGCACGCAAAATTTACTTAAACCCCTTTGGGGACACTTACTTTGCTCGTGACTCGATGTAGTTAATACTTTAGTAAACGATAAAAAATAACATTCATTCCTTAAGTATAATTGATCTGCTCATTAGTTTGTAGCTTCGAATGCGTCGCTGGGGCTGTATTCATAAAACGACTAAAGTGGTTGCTATGCTGTTGCTAAGGCTAAATTTCTTTGAAGGAGATTCCCTACAACTATGAAATTTGCTCAGGAGGAACAGTCTTTGTGTTCCTCCAGAGCAAATTTCATAGTTGTAGGGAATCTCTTTTATAGATATTTAGCCTTAGCAACAGCATAGCAACGACTTAAGTGTCTTTATGAATACGGCCCCTGGATTTTAAAGAACACTCCGACTATTAAAGATGCCCGAAACAAAATATTTACTGGTCGTCAAATATTTGAACTTAAATTTCGAAATGCCTAGAAAGCGTCTTGTTCAAATTTTGATATGAGCTTGACTAGTTTGTATGATCTCTGAAGGTGAATTGGTACAATTTTCTTGGGTAGAAACTATGTCATTTTCATTTTGGCTTTCCTTCTCAATAGGGTCAGATCTAAAAAGAAAGAATTTGCTTGTCTTTCCAAGATTAGACCCTATTTAGGAAAGGCCTCGTCGTAGAAGGAAGCAAACAGAAAGTCACCAAAATTGTACCCGGTTGTAGAATTGGGCTGGGAAAATGAATGTAATTCAGATTAAGATGAAATGATAAACTTGATTTATATGACACCTAGAGTTAATTACCATTTCTCATATAGCTCATCCCTAACTTTACTTAAAAACGCATTTTGCAAACATGATAAGAACGCGTTCTCAAAATGTAATTAAATGCGACCGTGTTGATATCTAAATTTTAGGTATTTAGTATAGCTTTTTTTTTCTTTATTCATATAATTATCATCTTCTGAATATTTATAGATTGAATGCGTTTTCTTGTGTGGTTCTTTTACAGCTTGCAGTTGTCTGTCTGGGCTTGCATCATGTATACTACTGACTATTTTGTTTGGTGGCGAACATCGTTCAATGTTGATTCAACGTCACGTGTCTCTTTGGAGTTTATCTCAAGAACATCGGAATCCCAATGCACATGAGCACAGGTGTTATTCATTGAGGGCACGTGCAATCCGATAATCATTCCACCGGTCCGACCCTGCATGTTTTCTAGCTTGTCTGATCGTTTGGATTGCTTATTCCTTGAAATAAAGGCTTAAACTAATGTCATTGAAACTTTTAATAATAATTGTTATATTGATTCCAATTCGTTTAGCTCAAAACATAGTAGTAATTATATGTAGGTATATGTATTAGTACAAATTTTCACACTTTAACTTCAATTTGCTGCAATCATTTTAGGTAAAGTTTTTAGTCTTAGGTTTCACTTTATATACATGTTGGTTGTTATTTTTTTTTTTTTTTTTTTTTTGTTGTTGTTGTTTGTTTGTTTGTTTTTTATTCTATACGTTATATAAATTTTTACACACTTCGCAAATCAGATGCGTTTAAATATATGATCCTTTGCAGTTTTATATGTATGTCTGTGCTTGCACAATAGAAATCACTCTTTTCTTTTATAAGTGAGCCGCTTCGTAAAAACCTCATCACATGGAATGTTCGAATCGAATCCTCAGATATTCTGCCGACACTTGAAGTCTGGTCAGACACACTGATTAATGTATGCTGCTTTTAGTATTTACGGATGACCAGTTACCAGGCTGCACATATTCGCAGTCTGATCTAAGCACTCATAGTTTTCATATCATCTAAAGCTAGTATGCGAACAGCCGAGACTTAGATCAGCCTGGGAATCGACACTGTCTGTCAGTCTGTGCTCCTCGCTTCTATGGATTTTACGATGCGGCATGTATTCTCTCTTCTACTTCACACTGTTACGGATTGCATGTATATGTTTCTGCCAGTCTGTACTCCTCGCTTCTAGGGTTTTTACGAAGCGGCATAATTAATTATTCTTCTGTATTCTATCTTCTACATCCCACTGTTCGGATTGCATGTATATGTTTCTTTCAAACTCCTTCTTAAAAGGTCACAATGGTGCTACGTTTGTCTGCATTTTTCTCGACTTACGCGGTCATTCATTTCAATTAGTAGCACTTTCAATTTACCATTCACTTTGAGTCTTCCTGGACACGAATTTCTATTGTTGTAGTCAGAACCTTCACGTTTTCCTATGCATGTTTGTTTTCTCTCTCGGTCCCAAGCTTTGTGCGACTGTCTCTTGCTTTGCTCTGACTTACTCAGAGTGCCGATACCAGAGATGAGCAGCAGTTGCAATTCAAACGACAGTTTGGTCTTCTTAGACTTGAATTGTTTCTTGTCTTGTTGTGTAGCCAGAACCCTTCACTTTTTTCCTCTGCATGCTATATTTTCTCTCTCATTAATGTTCTTATTCTTCTTTCAGCTTGTTCTGGGCGTAGTTTTGCCCTTGTGTCTTATGTTTCCTGTTTCAGTATATCCCGGTTGCCAGTGCGTCTGTATTGTGAATATTCTCCTGTTGAATAGCCAGCGCAACAACTAGCACCAACTAGTCTTCCTAGCCTATACATCATGCATCTACGTACCATGTTGCTTATAAAGCTTCAGATGTTTATTCAAAAAAGTAAACGCATTCAGAATATTGTAGTAGGTGCTTCAGTATCCAGCTTCCGTTTCAACGAACTGAACTTTACACGTTCGCGAAGGACTTTGAGACGGAGGGTTTCTTACCGCTAAAATTTGATATTGTTCGTGTTGTTCAAAAGTTTTGTGCCTTCCGAAGTTCTTATTGAGTGTTCCTTATTAGTATAGTTTAGAAGATTGAGTCCTCCGTTAGTTCCTTTCCTTGTTGCATGAGCTGTGCCACGGGAACCGGTTAATTCAGGAGGATAGATACACTTTCGGAGGAAGCAACTCTAGCTTTTGTATTTGTGCCCCCTCTCAGAATTGTGGTTAATTCTGCTGTAAATTAGACCTTTCATTGTTGACAATTTGAAAATTTTAAATAGTCAAAACGATTCATTATCAAGCGAGTACAAAAAATCACTGCAACTGCAACTATCGAATTTCAAAACTGATAGTATCATCCGAGTCGGATATTCAAAACGGACGTTGTCAAAAACTAGCAAAATAGTAAAAAAAAGTGATTTTGTGATCTAGATCTGCTTGGAGCAATTTTTTACTGGAGCATCATTGCATATTAAGGTCTTAAAACACTCTAGTAATGAATTAGATTGCAGCTGTCTTCTGTTCTTTATGAAAAGGTTTATGACAACAGGCGACTTCTTATAGGGATTTAAATCTAGCAGCGACCTCCCTATACTTGACACCTAGGATACTGGTCGTGATAATCAGCATTTGAAAAAATTAAATGAAGATGCTTTTATAAGCAGATGAATTTGGTTTGGTCTGACTTGGTCCGATTCATCTAGAATAGCTGCAGTTGCTGCATGAGGTGGTTGTAGTGGCTGACATCGAAATGAAACATTAAAAAAGACAAAACTCTGATGAATGGGGTTTGACCAAACTTGGTCTGGCGTATCTTGGAACCAGCGTCTGTCACATTTTTAGCTTGCCTGAACAAAAGTAAGAGCTATTGGTATCGGCCTGTGGTGTCGGCGTCCGAATCTGTGTCCGGACTGGATGTTTTAAAGATCAATATCTCCTTAACCCTTGATTGGATCATTTTGATACTCGCACTGTATTTAGATATTGGTCCAAAGTTTTCAAATTACCACCTTGATTTTCCTCACTGACTTTGATATTAAGGTCATAGACTTAGAAAATTATAATTTTCTGATTGGATGTGTTGGTTAAAGTTTTTTAAAGACCAATATCTCCTTAACCCATGTATTGATTCTTTTGATACTCGGACTGTCCGAGAAGTATGGCCCATGTTTCTTCTTGTGAATGTTTTGTCTGCTCTTGAATGAACTCTATAAGATTTACATTTGACTTCTCTGAAGCTGGTTTTTTGTGCCGTGTGGCGGCCGTTTAACGTCTCCCCGTTCATCATACATAGTGCAAATTATATTTTATTTTTGTCCTTTAAGATCAGAGGATATAGTCTGAGAAATCTGAATTTTTATTGGTTTAGACTTTTATTCTAGACCATCGCTTTCTATTTATTGATACTAATAAGACTTTGAAACAACTGCCTTATTAAAATTCAGCAGTTACAGTATGCTTTTCTCTGGCTTTCGTCGCTAGATACTATCAGGGCCACTGATGAGGCTTGCATTGCCGAAACTTCAAAGTATGGTCCAAATTCTTTCATGTGAATGTGTTTTCTGTTCACTTAAAGATTTGGTGTTTTGTTAAAGATTTACCGCATTGGATGTTTTGATTTAAGTTTTTATAGACCATAACTCCTTAACACATGGAGCGATTCTTTTGATACTTGAGTTGTAAGTAGATATTGGTCTCGAATTTTATAGAGGATCACCCACTTTCCGATCAGTGACCTTAAGGTCAAGGTCCTTCACTTAGAAATTTGTTTCTTATTTTCAGGGTTATTTTTTTTTTCTAATAACATACTGTTCCACAATGTTTGGATGGATTTAGTTTATACATGTACTTGAACTGATGTTAGATACTGGCTTGAGCTTTTACAAAATACTACCCATGCTCCACTGGGTGACCTTGATGACAAGGTCATTGATTTAAAATTGAAACTTTAAGTTTTTGTTAATGAATAATTTGACAAAACATGGGCATGCTTGCTTGAAGTTTTATGTAAAGCCACACCTTTATAGCCACCTTCAAGGCAAGGTCACATTATAATAATGCCTGTGCGATAGTCAAGCACCAGGTCAGGCGAGCTATGATGTCTCACGACAGCTCTTGTTTACACAAGGATCCAGTCCCGTTTACAGTTGTTTCATACTAGTGGGTGTTTTGAGGGCTGGATTTGGATTTTGATTGTTTCAGTTCCTGTTCTTTGCATACTTTTTACTTTTATATGAAGGATTTTTTTGACAAATTTTATATGAAACGCCAAAGTACACGTCCTGTGAGGGCAATCAGGTTTAAATTTAGCTCCCGTATGCTGTATAGATTCTTGTTCATCAGACAATGCAAGGAGCGGACAGCGAGTACTTTCGTGGCGCTTCTCATCCTGCATTACCCTTAGTCTCCCTTCTTATAGTCGTTTCCTTGCTTATTCTTACTTGGTTTCAACATTTGTCTATGTATCTATTCTATCCTCCTTGCTTTGGCGATAAAAGAAACTATATCTTTCAAATGCTAGCTCTGTAGTCTCATTTCACTCTTCACTTGTATGTCTCTTATAAAATTTAAGTAAACATATGAAATTTGTTGTGGTCGACTGTACGATTCTGCCCTGTACATGTATTGTAATCTTTTTAATATTTTCTTTATACCTTTGTCTTTTTACCTATGTCACCTCTGTATTTGATCGTGGTATTCAGAGCTGTGTACAGATTACTAGATAACTAGATAACAAGACAAGCATTAACTGTATTCTTCTGAAATGTTTAAGTACATGAAATACAGGTATTAAAATGAGTATATCATTTCTTTCTGCCATGTTTCATTCCTGTCCTCTACGTCTGTTTATTTCGGAATTGTCACTGTTTCTACAATTTTTGCGTGTTCGGATCTATATATATTGTTAGAATGGCTTTATGAGCCTATCTGCAACCAGTTTTGTGTAGCAAATCGAATTGCCTCTTTGCAATTTTTCAAAATGTGACTTTCTGTACTGTATATCAGAACAGTAAAATTGAAAATAAATAGAGCTTTTTTTTTCTCCATTTCTTAACCTATTTCTGCATTTTGTTTTTCTCTAAAAGTACATTTCCTGAATTTTCTATCAAATATTTCCCAGCCGCTGATCAACAGGATCCATAATTTAAAATTCAGTCAAACTGAGTCTACTAATTGTCTTTTTTCGTGTTGCTCCTTACTTTTACGGTGCCAGTCATTCAAGAACTTATTTAGCTAAAGTAAAGCTGTCCGTAAATGCTATGAAAAAAGCTCCATAGTGTAGATTATATCCTCTGGTCCTACATGGTAGTTTAATTATTTGAGATTATTTTGAATAAAAAGTTCTGCTGAAAGCCGGTTCTATGGTTCTTGGCCGGCCATGCATATTTCATTTTTGTCATGAAAAGACTCCGTTATACAGAGTCTGCTATTTTCATTTTGGTGTATTCTTTGCTTCCAAAGGATCTAACTTTTCAAAACTTTATCATACGCTTAAATATAGTTTAGTTTATATTTACTGGTCTTTGGGATTTTTAGCCTCTTTAGTTCTTTATTTATTTATTTATGTTGGTTGTTTAGAGAGTAGACTGTTGCTCCAAGCTTTATATGCTACAGGGCATGCGCACTTGCCCATTGTACAGGATTTACTGCTCATGCAAGGATCCTGTCACTCGGAGTCTGTTTTTTCTAATGCCCTTTGTTGCCGTTCTTTCCAAAGAATGAACCATAAAATAAACGGCCAAAAATAGGTGTGGTACCAACCCTATTTTTTTACTCTCTACCCTAGACTTTTTCTCTATTTTGAAGTTTGAAGAAATTATGATCTGTAAAAAAACAGTCAAACTGTTCATCCGAAAAAAAGCAAATGGAAGGCTAGATATTCATTTTAAAATATGTTTTTCTCATAAATATTAGACCAAAATAATGTGTCTCCAAAGAACAAGAAGAAAACAATTTGTTACATTTTTTTTTCTTTTTTTTTTTTCTTTATTCAAATGAAAATCTTAAATAGATCATTCAAAAGCAGAACACACGTTTAAAAGAAAAGAACATGGGCCATACTTCGAAGTTTCGGCTATTCAAACTAGGTTTATGCATTCTCACAAAAAAGTGTCCTTCCTATCCTAAGTTTTTTCAAGCTGTAACCTGAACCACATGTTTTTTTTTATTATTTGTCCTGGTACTCCAGCTAGTGTTTAGCTATATTGGGTGTGGTATATTGTCCACCCTTACTTTACTGTATACCTGCTTATATTCTGCTTCTCTGGAATCACTGAGCCCATTGGAGTCATTTTAAAAGTAAAGTTTTCCCAAATCGACGAGTGGACTTTGCCCATTGGTGCTCATAGGATATGACTTGTGATGCGTTTACGTTCATGGGAAGCAATTTTACCATTTTATTTTTGTCTCCTGCTCAGTGCGAGTAGGTTCTTATGGAATGATTGTATGTTTGACATTTCTATGATTTGGCCAGTTACATGAAATAAAGTCACCCTGTTTTGAGTTTATTACATATAAACTAACAATCACGGATTCAAAAGTCTTTCAAACATTTTATTTATAACCTTCCTCTATGTTATTATTGCAGTCGCTGTTTCTGGATATTAACTACCATTATAACCACTCTAGAATATGTTTTACTGCCTGTCGTGCCATCAGTTTTGGTTTGTATATTAGGTGTATTGAGTCAGAGTGCTCTTACTTTCTCTCCTGTGTGCCTTGTAGTGTGTTGTCTTTGGTCTGCCTTTTGTGTGGGTTCATAATTTTTGACGTTTATTGGTGCCAATGTCTCTATGCAGTTGCATATTCTTGTTGTACCGCTCCCGGGAAATTTTCGCCATATATCAAATTGATTTTTCCTCTCCTGTGAATGTCCTACTTACTGGTCTTTAGTCAGACGTTTTCTGTTTCAGATATTCTCACTTCTTTCGACCTTTAGTTCTTGTTATATCTCTGTCGGGGATTCTTTTCTGCCTATCTCTTATTCTAGCTGTCTGTGTCTGTTTCTATTCCCATATAGTATGTTACGAATATGTCTTGTCATCTGTGCTATTGTCAGTCCTGCTGGTGTTAGTGTACCTGGCTACTGTGTCATAAATGATGTTGTATTGTTTTCAATGTTGCAATAAATGTCAGTTTAGCTTTTTCTTTGGTCAGTTGCATTATTCTGATGTTCCTTTGGGTATTTATCTATGGTGCAAGCTTAGAAATTGACAAATGATTCATCTATAGATTGTCTATGGAATGACGAGAGAAGATTTATGCTCTTTGTTTCAGGCTCTTAAAGTATTACTGAACTTTAGTTTTGTAATATTTTGGAAATTGTTTAGTTCGTTTACGAAAATAAACATATTTATTTTCCCTTCCTGTGTTTGTCCGTCAGTGTTGTTAGATATATTTAGGACAGGTTCCCTTGTCTGACAGTGTACGTTGTTTTATTCTGGTATTGCTAACCGACCGTTTTAAACTTCATGATATCCGGTTATATTAACTGAAAAGGTAGAAAGTCTATGGTTAGATTCATTGTTAGTTTTGTGTGTAAGATGTTAATTAATGTAGGTGAATTGACTCAGTTGTAAAATCTGTTATTTCAGGTATTGGCAATAGTATCCATATTATTCATCGTTCTTTCAACAATAGCATTGACTTTAAACACAATTCCGAGCCTGCAAGAGAACAAACCTCCTGACGCTGAAGACCGACCACCTGCTCAAAAACTCAATAAAAAGGATTCCACGCAAGACAACCATAACCTAGCCATAGTTGAGGCTGTGTGTATAGGATGGTTTACTTTAGAATATTTAGCAAGATTTTGGGCTTCGCCAAATAAATGGAAATTTTTCAAAGGTCCGCTTAATATTATTGATCTGTTAGCTATTATGCCATATTTTATTTCACTTGGATTAACAGAAACTAATCAAGACACCAACGAACAGTTTCAAAATGTACGTCGCGTTGTGCAGATATTTAGGATAATGAGAATTTTAAGAATCTTAAAATTAGCAAGACATTCGACTGGATTACAATCACTTGGGTACACTCTACAGAGGAGTTACAAGGAGTTAGGTTTATTATTAATGTTCTTAGCAATAACAATTCTTCTCTTTTCAAGTCTCGCATATTTTGCTGAGAAAGACGAGTCGGATACTAAGTTTACCAGTATTCCTGAAACGTTTTGGTGGGCAGCTATTACCATGACAACAGTAGGGTATGGTGATATCTTCCCTACCACTGTATTAGGCAAGATAGTGGGTAGTGTTTGCTGTGTATGTGGGGTGCTAGTTATCGCGCTGCCTATTCCTATTATAGTGAACAACTTTGCTGAGTTCTATAAGGATCAGATGAGGCGGGAAAAGGCGCTCAAGAGAAGAGACGCTTTAGAACGTGCTAAGCGCACAGGCAGTATTGTATCGTTCCACTCAATAAATCTTCGTGATGCATTTGCGCGTAGTGTTGATCTAATGGAAGTTAGTGTCGGACAGCGCGCAAATGGTTACGAAGATGGCAATACTGAAAGCAAAAACGGAAGTCCGCCATCTTATATGATGAAAGTTGGGAACGATGGTACTAAGAGTGTGACCGGTAATGAAAGTTGTGAATCCAAAAGCCTTCCTGGACTGGCCAATCCAAGTGCAACAAATCTGCTTGATGCTGATGAAGAGTCGCTACGACGAATGACGTCATCACAACCAACTTTGAATGCAGATGTTCAGGTAAGATTGAGCTTTAAACTTAAAGTGTCAAAAATGAATAAAACAATATATGCAAACAGCGTAACTCCAGTTGAGGCGGCTAATAATTAGCCGCTTTACCTGGATCTACACTGTTTGTCCTCTAGTATTTTAATTCTCAATGGAATGTAGGTAGGACTTAACAATTGCCGATATGTAGAATTTGTTGTCTGCTCTTTTGACGCTTTAAGGGTTACAATCAAATAATCAGATTATTCATATTTTCTTGTACAGCTACAAATAAGGTATATATGATGCATCGTTTCGTCAAAAAGATTTAGGTAGTAGAGATTTTTATTGCCAGCTGAGGGTGTTGACGAAACATAACTTCAGTCATTTCGAACATTAATAT
This sequence comes from Ctena decussata, assembly GCA_963989385.1. Lineage (NCBI taxonomy): Eukaryota > Metazoa > Mollusca > Bivalvia > Lucinida > Lucinidae > Ctena > Ctena decussata. The sequence continues at coordinate 4,019,947 of OZ022501.1, read as the reverse complement.
TCATGTTGCACAGAAACTAGCATTATGTTCCTATTTCTGTCTGTATTTTTTATCTGGAATAATGTTAAAGGGTAAAATGGTGGTTTAGTTTAATTCGGAATATCTAAACTCGTATATTTGATTAATGCATTTCCAGTGCAGGGTCTTTCGGCCAAAATGCTTCTTTTGCTTTGATGCTTTGCTTTGCTAAAATTTAATTTGCGCATGCGTTTTGATATAGATAACGCAGATTGTTTGGTTTATTAATCCTTTCAGCGGTCAGAGCCAGGTCTGTTTGGCAGTCTGATTATGTACTTTATCTGATACACCTTTCCTTAATTATATTCCAAATTCAAAGTTGGAACAGTCAGCTTATAATAACAGCTGAAAGGATTAATTATGTATTCTTTGGTACGGATGCCGGCAGGAAAACTGAGACTGATTTTCATATACTGTGGATCAATTTAAACTGAAATTAGGCACCATCTATCTAGGGAGTTTTAAGCATGCTACGCATACAACATGACTGTTCTGCTTTTTAGTTGATTGTAAAGCAAGTTTGGTATATAAGCCTAATTCATATTCTCACACAATGATACTGTGTACAACTGTAGTCAAAACTTGCTTAGTTATTTACCTGTCGGTATCTCTAATTTAGCCGCGACACGACAAAACCAACAATGTGGTTATGCGCCCAGCGCAGACTCTGATCAGCCTGGGCATCCGCCCAGTCTGATCAGAGTCTTCGCTGTCCGCATGAAGGTAGCTTAGACCCTTAGCTACCCTTTAAGCGCTTAGCGAAGAGGCGGAACAGACTGGGAGGATGCCCAGGCTGATCTAAGTCTGCACTGGGCGCAGAACCACATTGTTGGTTTTCTCGTTATATTTATATACTTACCAAGTAGCAAAAAGTTGTTTTACCAGTATTGGGTCACTGTTAGTCTGTCTGTCCAATTTTCAGTGGGGCGTACGTGTCATTGGCAGTGGCTTTATGATTATAGCACAAGTTTTTGGCAATGTAAACGAGCTCTTTATTATATATCCGGTATTTCTTTTGTGAAATTTCTCGTCTTGTTTGCATTTTGGCATAAGTCAACATGTACAAATATACGGGTCGCGTCTATAGTAAGTCAGACTTCCAAAAGTTGAGTTGGAAACTAACATCAGCACGTTTGTCCGCGAAGTTTACTATATATTTTGGTAAACCTCCGAGATTTTTTTCTCTCTCTCTTTTACTGAGGGATACAGCTTGTCTCCCTAGACATCAAAGCCCTTGCAAAATGGGTCTTTTCGCAAAAAGAACTAATTTCTTCCTGCAGGAGGAGTTTTTGGTAAAAGGTTGACCGTATTTACAAAGGAAGCAAAAATGAAAATTGCAGAACAGCTTCTTATGAAACTTATTATTCAGCTCATATACGCTGGTAGTTCTCAGGCTTGGCTCTATGATCATGTTTTACACAAAATAATTTACTAGCGAACTAGAGGTCAAAAAAATTTTAAACCTTGGTTGCTGTCCAGTAAGGTATCCTATAAATCAAAAGTTGTTGGCTAATTTTTATTTTTCGGATGTTCTTGATCGAATCTATTTATTCGAAAATTGACTACAGAAAAAAATAAAACAAGAAGGAATAATATCTCTTCGAAAGTGCTACGGAATGAGTTAACTGGATTGCAGCTATAATTTTCATCAGTCACAGTGGTCCCTTACTGGTAAAACCATTGCGCTTTTCCCACGAGTCAAATGTCATAAGAAGAAATCTAAGGCAAAAAGCAACTTCCAGCTTCAAGGAAAATTTAAATGTAACATGTGTTTGATGATTGTTTTTACAGTCCCTGTTTCCGTAAGACCTTACTGAAATAAACGTAGATAATCCTTCGGCCGAAACCCGGTACAAATGTATCTGTTTATAGGTTATCGTTGGCTTACCAGGTTTGAGTGTGACTGAAATATGCAGTTTCCTGTATTTTAAACCATTAAATTATGACTCTGGAGTAGCGACATGGATGTATTCGTATTTTGTATAGGGGTACATTTTTTCAGTCATGTACATCTTAATTGGGAATGCGTCCGGTTGTTTCTTAGTATGTTACATGTAAATCAGTAGATGCCTGAACACCTGTAGCTGACCCGTATACCCCTAATAAACTTTCAAGAGTGTATCATAACCTATGAGGGTATCGCGACTTAACGCGTTTACTTGTATCCAAGTCATGTTAGACTTCTTTGCAGCTAAGATGATGCAGTATTGAACGAACTTATGAGTTTGAGGCATTTGGAGGTTTCGAAACAATACAACGTGAGTGCAGTAGGGCATCTTGTAGTAACAAAGTTTTTACACAATTGCACAAGTTGCTGCACTGTTCTTTTTATTCCGCCGCATTATGTGATGCCGGGGCATATAGTGTTTCGGTCATGCGTACTTGTGATGTTATTACATACGTATGCACATACGTCTGTACGTCCGTCTGTCCGTCCGTCAGTACGTACGTACGTGATCCTGTTAGACTCAGGTAAAGATTTTTGTAAAAAGTAGTTTTAGGGTTCCTATTATTATAGCAACTTGAAATTTTGTATGAAGGTTTATATCTTTAAGTACAACAGAAATATCTAAGAATTAGGGCATGCTGATCCATATGTCACGGTCCACTGACTTTGGACTTACGCTTATTTTGCAATGTTATGATTTTTGTTAGAGGTAGATTTTAGGGTTCCTATTATTGTGGCACCTTGAAATTTTGTCTGAGGATTAATATATGTAAGTACAACAAGAATATACAACAATCAGGTCAGGATGATCCATATGTTTCGGTCCACTGACTTTGGACTAATGCTAAGTTTGCAAGGTTAAGATGTTTTTAAAAGGTAGATTTTAGAGTTCTTGTTGTTGTAGTTACTTGAATTTTTGCATGAGGATTTATATATGAATGTAAAGCAGAAATATACAAAAATCAGGTCATGGAGAGCCATATGCCACGGTCCACTGACTTCGGACTTAGGCTAATTTTCCAAGGTAAAGATTTATGTATTACTAAGAGATAGATTTTAGGGTTTCCTGTATTGTAGCAACTTGAAATTTTGTTTGAAGATTTATATTCATAAGTACAACAAGAATATACAAGAATCTGGTCATGATGATCCATATATCACAGTCCACTAACTTTGTTTCTAACCAGGTTCTGTAATCCACAATATTTACTGTTTTGGTCTTACAGTGACTCTGAAACTGTATAAAGAACTGCAGTTTGTATCACATTTCAAACATTTGGTGATGCTTGGCATATGGTCTATCATTGTAAGCAAAGCCGTCTTTATAAACCTATTTATCCTTCATGTGCCAGTACCTTCATGAAGGGGTCATTTTACTCAAGGCACGAGGCGGGGTCATCCATGTACTATGGACACATTTCTAGTTTAATACATGAAAGTTGTGTCTGCCCAGTATCTTAATAATGGACGAAATCTAATAATGTAATTATAATGTTCAAATAAATCTCCCGTAATGTGATAAAAGGCATGTATTCTTTTCGACTAGATGTTGTCAAAACAAGGAATCTGCAGCAGATTCATAGCATTTATCGTAAAAGATATTTATGAATATTTTGTTTCGATACAGTTTAAAGACTATGCCAATATTTTCGAAATAAACAAGGTGAACTCTGCTTTTCATATTTATTTTACTGGGTCATTCATACGCACATGTATTTAGTTTTACTTTATGTGCAATGAATTTAAAATAATCTTTGTAGAAATGAACGTTTCTACACGTATATGTTCAAAATCGTTTAAGTCTCTTAGTGAGTGTTCACACAGGATAAAAAAGAAACACATATGTAGCTGACAAAATCAATACCACCGTCTATCATCGCCGCCGGAAATAGCTTACCACCGAATCGAAAGTGGAAGACACCAGTTGAGTTGAAGCCTTTATTTGTTAGTGCATGATCAGTTTATATATGGCACATCATGAAAAGGTTGTTTTTGCTGTTTTATTCGTTTATTGTGGTCTGTATACTAAAATTGGTTTAGTTACACACTTTCATCGGTGCTTGGTATTGACTGAGAATTGGCGCTTTCGAAAAAACAAATTTCGATTTTATAATCATATCGATATCTTGACATACTAGTGTGTTACTTGTTTTAACTAGCAACTAGCATCATCTCTGTCTCTTTTTTGATATCAATTCAATGATTTTATAGCTATAAATGTTGATAAAACACAAATAGTTGTGTACGGCGATTAGTTGCGTCGGAGTACTTGTTCTATTCGCCGTACATGTAATTTATCTATCAACAATAATTGTTTAACTACTAAATTTCGGTTGCTATTCTAGTAAATACTACTGTTTCCTAACACACTGTTGCTAACAACGGCAAAATCTGCAAAAGAAAAATACGAATGTCCAGGGAGAAGGCAGTGAAATAGTCACAATGTAGTTATCTTCGGTACCAGCCTCCAATTTTTCCTTTCATACCAAATATTTAGGATGTATTTATTTGAAATATTTACTTACCATATAAAACTACTATATCCACTAGAGAAGTGTTGTAACTTAATTATGATATGATAAAATCATATATTACCATTCAAATATGTCATTTTCGACAGACACCCAATCGCGCGTGTCTTTCACTTTCAGTTCGGTGGTAAGCTATTTCCGGTGGTAATGATAGACAGTGAAGACGCTTGAAATGTGTTCGTCTGACTATCTGTCCGTCTGTTTGCAAAGTTATCTTTTACGGGAGACATTCTGGGATTATATTTGCATATCCTTTTTAGTTACACAAACAAACAGGATATTTGTAGAGCAGTATTAGCTGGCACTATAATGATTCACTGCTATGTTCTCTGTTAAAACTATTTTAGATTAATGTAAGTTATAATTTCTCATATTTTTCTTTCAGTTAATTTTTTTTCTTACTGAAGAAATTAACCAGACCTGATATAGATCTTAGTGTTTGCTGTCATTTCTGCTACAACATATGTTATAGAGTGGGCGTGTTCGGCATAACTACCTGGTTAAAGCCGGGCAATATCTAGATATTCCCAGGGCTACTCGAAGAAACGCTTCCCATATCTTCGAGTAGCCCGAGGAGTACCTGGGTATTGCGCGGGCTTACACAGGTAAAGTTTGCAGAACGTGCACTTTTTGAATAAGAGAAATTGGTCTTTAAGGGACACACACTAATTTTATCTCTTCCGAAACTATGTCGATAAGCCGGTAGGAATTTCAGAGCTTTAATGTTACACCTACATAACAAAAGTTCAAATAATATGGCGTTTTTGGTGTTAATCTTGGTACGAATTTTTTATTTTCCATGAAAGCATAAAAATTGGACATCCCAGTAGAACTTTAAAAGTGAAAATTCTCCTTTTGAGTATATATAAATGCACTCGTTTTGATTTCACATATATTATTTTCTTTCTTAATGCTTGCGCGGCACGTTTAACCAAATACTAATTGCAAGTTTATAAAGCATTAAGTATTGACATTTAATGTGTCCCTCCTTCTTACAGGAACAACATCTCTTTATTATCTGCACGGTTTTGCATTTTGCATGTATTTTTAGCACATTTGATATTCACCACAGGGCCAGTATGAGTTGCAAGGCACGCCAGCTTATGCTACCGAGAGACCGTGTATTGAAATGAAGCCACTTGTGCGACAAAGTAGTACCACCAGCAGCAGCGATACCTACACGTCATGCTTGACTCATCCCCCAAGTACGCCGTCTGCCAAGGGAGCCTATCATACTCTACCGGAAAACTACCATAGCACTGTTTATGTTAACCCATTGAGTGGAACTGATAATGTCTCGAATAATTTGCAAAATTATAATCTAGCAAAAGATGCAAATAGTGCTTCCAAATGTGGTTATGACAATTCAAAGTACGTGACAATAAAGGATCGCAGTGATTCTGATAATGTTTTCACGGGGAAAATCGTTCAAAAACTGGATGAGAGATTAACTGCTACCTGGCAGAAGTTTAATTCTCAACCTCCCTTACAGGGTGACTGTTGCCATGGTGATAACGACGTTGCTAGGGTCAAGGCATGTTCTAGGAGCCATGGGGGTAGTCTCAAACGTCACAGGTCCGAAACTTCGCATGAACGAGAGCGCCATTTACATTTTGGCGATGTGATGGAACGGACATTTTCTTCCACTGATAATATTCATATTGATATGCAAGGGTTTCCTAAACCCAAATTAAAATTCCGAAAAGCTGCTTCTTTAGCTAATAGGTTGCATGGCAGTCCTTCGACTGGGAGAAAGCTGGCAAATTATCATCTGATAGCGAACCCAAAATCAGGTATTTTAGATAATAAATTATTAGTCTACTGTATGATGGGGTTCTGCATGCAGTTGCCAAAAGTTTATAAAGAATTCGTTTAGTTGAACATACCAAACTACAATAAGTATTACAAAGCAGCTGTGCCGCGACGAAGTAAAGGGTCCTTATCACATATATGAACTGCAACAAGTAAAAACAATGATTATGTCCTTCAGTACATTCACCCTCACCATTGTTAGCTGGTATAGTTTATAGTTTATAAATGTCATAGTTTATAAACATGTGATAAGCACCATTTATGTAAATCACGGCTCATGTGTTGTTGCAACCCGTTTTGCAGAACCCTAAATTCGATACGCCTCAGTCGATACTTTCATTCCTAAAACGTCATAGAATGAATATACTGCCTTAGATTTCATCTTGTAAATTCTAAATTGGCATTATCCACAGAACACAGTTTTGGTTTTTGGCTTTGTTGTATGTAATGCTTTGCATGCGAAACGAAATTGATGGTGTAACCTTTTACTTAACAAGATGTACAGCAGGCGCACAACGTCAAAATGATGTCGTTCCGCACCAATGTCATGACATTGCGTCGACGTTGATACAATGTCATTTTGACGTTGAATGCCTGTTGAATGTGGTGCGGTGATAATCTAGCGTAGATTATGAAGTGCATGTAACATAATGTGTTTTGCATTTTTACCTTTATGCTATTATTGGGTAGTTCTAGATTAGATACATCGCTTGTCCAGATTCAAACGGATCTGGGGCCGTTTTCATAAAGCAACTTAAGTGGTTGCTATGCTGTTGCTAAGGGTAAATTTCTATGTTGGAGATTCCCTACAACTATGAAATTTGCTCTGGAGGAACAGTCTTACAAAGACTGTTCCTCCAGAGCAAATTTCATAGTTGTAGGGAATCTCCTTTATAGAAATTCAGCCTTAGCAACAGCATAGCAACGACTTAAGTGGCTTTATGAATACGGCCCCTGTACTACAAGCCAAATGCAGAACATTAAGTTTCACCTCTTAACTTTCATACAGCAATATGTCATCTGACCAGTGGCCGTTATAATACATTCATATGTGTGTGGGCGCAGTGAGGGTGGAGGACTAAGTATACATAGCAGAATTAAGAGGTGATACTTAAGGTTGTCATGAGGTTTGCAAGCAAGTGGCTTATCTGATTTGGATCTACCTGCTCTCGGATATGCGATTCATCGATCGAATGTCGCTTCGCAAGGCTGACTTGATAGTTAATTCAACCGCATAGATAATTTGTATAGCATGCTATTTGGGTATGGAAGTGATGTAGTAGTAGGTGATGTTAGCGAAATTGTCGACTGAGGTTTTCAATTAGTTTGCAGTTTGTGACTTACAGCTCCTAACACTATGTTTGCCTGTTAGACACATTTCATTGTAATAAATATTCTGAACAACATAAAGTTAGCACAAAAACATTTTATACAGGCTTATTCAAATTACTTGACAGTTTATGCAAAAGCGTGTTTAACATTTCTGATATTTGGCTGCAGCCATCGATGTAAGCTACTCACCCACCAATATTTACACTGAGCATAAAGTAATGCGAGGAATTCATCGACAATTCACATCCTATACTTCAGAGCGTAAAATAAAAGGGTATTTTACTCTTCCTCTTTTAGAACAGACTGATAATAATTCAAGTTTAACTGATGAGCACTTGTTTGGTCCAGAGAAAAAAATCTACCGACATCATCAAGGTCATACTTCAGCCAATCGGAAATTGATCTGCTTTCAAAATTATTGAATCTGTCAGAAGTACTAGTAACTGTTCTGATTTTAAAGTACAGGCACAGATTAAATGGATCACTGTTACGCTTCGTAAACTTTGTATTTGATTAGGTGTGACGTTAACGTTTATTTGAGCTGTTCACATAATTTTGTCATACGTCAACAAAGCTCCGGATAAATTATGCTGGAAGGACCATTCTTTGGATTTGTCCGTTCTCCCACTACTGAACTGTTTGAACGAAAACATAGGGAATGGTGCTGTTGATAAAATATATTGCAACATCAACTGGCAATTTTACGTCAAATTGAGGTTTTGAAAACAAACATATTTTTTGTTTAGTCTTCGTCGACTGTTTTCTTTGGATACTTACACTTTATAACTTCACAACTTTTGTTTCCACGGATGTTACAATGTAGATGTTGCTCTTTATAGTTAATCATAACGTCTTATTCCACACTTGGTTAACTATGTTCCCAAGGCTGTTACGAAACGAAAAAGAGTCATATTTTCAAAACTACTTGGCCATCGTTTAGCCACGATGAACAGGTCGTTTGGGAACTAGAACTCTTTTTCGTTCGGTTAAAGCCCTTGTATATGCACAGTTAGTCAGGGGTGTTTCGTGATAAAATATATCGAACGTTTAAAAACTGATAGCTAAAATGGCTTCTTTTCAAGTTATTTCTGCATTTTTTATCCGTCCAAAATGGAGCATTTCTGTAAATGTTTTCACGCACAGTTAAATTTCATGCTGAGTTTGTGCTGTTCAGTATATGTAGTACTAAAAATTTGCCTTGTAAGTATTTTTTTTTCAAAAGTTGGTAAAGTGATTTGTTTGCAAATCAAAACATAGCCTTACTAAAACGCTTTCCATTTATTTTCAAATATTTACATTCTTGGTGTATTTACTGAAAAGCCCTATAGTAAACCATTGGAACGTAATGCAGTTTACATTCCAATAATTACGTTGAGCCACGCGACGTCAATGACGTCAAAATAAACAATGACTCTCTACGGTCTGATTGGACGTCGGCGACGCTATGACGTTATTCACGCTGTTTCGCTGCTAGCAGAAAACTGCGAGTACATGTTTTACTGTTTCAATTTTAGCGCTTATATATGATTTTGCATCGAGGTTTTGATTGAACTGAATGTAAATATAAGCAATGAACTTAATTTTTATGAGATTTATCGAAGTGTAAACTACATTGGGTCACTAGCAAAGTTTACATGAACCCCTTCGGGGTTCATTCACTTTGCACGTGACCCAATGTAGTTTACACTTCGATAAACCTCAGAAAAATGTGAAATTCTTTCCTTAATAAAGGCGCTGTAAACTAGTGTTTTTCAGTTTGAATGACCGTTGACATCGTATACGCCTTCAAAATATTTAATGGGGTTTGCAGAAAAGTGATCCTGAGCAAGTTTTGAGAAGTACATACATCTATGTTCAAATGTGTTTAACTGTAGTACATTGTATATTTCTGTATAACTATGAACCAATGCCATAAACACACATTAGAGTAACCACCTTCGCCAAATTTTTCAGAAGAAAAATGACAGAACCATGAAAAGCTTGTCTGTAGACAAAATATTGTCAGCAAAAGCATATAAATGATAACTGCCATGACATGTGAGTTCAGATGTTCATGTGGAATCATTATTATTTTATATCACTGAAAAAGTAGATCCCTTGAAAGTAAGCAGCTCATAGATGAAACAAAAAAGCTGTCAATAAAACAAAAACATCGAAGTGATAAAAAATAATATGCTGGTCACAGTTTTGCCTCACAGGGATTTTTCTAAAACTACTGCTAATGATGGATATACAGAAAGTGTCCAGTAGTGGTCGGAATGGTTTCTAACAAGGGCGCTATGTTCTTATAGAAAATCATGAAAACAAAATGTGTTCGTGTCATGGTTAATTACTTTATTTTCCTCTTTAATTGCACGCCGGTGGGTCCGACATCAGAGTCCATGATGGATCCAACCTCAAGCTATTTATTTTAGCTAGTTGGGGCGGAATCGTTTTGTATGTTCCTTTTTCCACAAGGTTTAGCTAGTTTTCTTTCGCCTTTTATGTGAATGGCAATTTTTAGTTAAGATACACCGTCTGTCTGGGAAAGTATTGTTTGGCGTGAGGAGCCCTGGTAGCCCCGATGGTTAAATGCTGGCCTGCAAATCAAGTGATCCTGGGTTCGCTTCCCACCAGAGGCTGAAATTTCTCTAACCGTAAACGGGGTTACGTTTCACACAGTCTTTCATTATCACCCTTCCGTCGTCCTTATATGACTGATATACTGTTGTAAAAGACGTAAAATCAAGTCATCCATCCGTCGCTTTTTGTTCATGCTTTTCGAAGGCAGGTGTCAGTTTTGAGGGCAGGATATGGGTCTGATGGTGATTTCTTTTTAATTTTGCGGTGGCGGGATATTGCGCTATCATTCTTGTATTCTAGGGTATATTATACCACAATGCAATCAACATCAAAGCAATGTCAACGACAGTGCAAGTCTGTGTGCCCGCTGGGCCTGTTTTGTTACCGGTATTAACAAGCGTTACAGACTCTTACATGCAATTGGTCATGGCAGTTATTAATTTCAAAATTGGCTACTTAAATGGGCATGTCATATTGATTAACGGGAATGTTCTTTGAATTGTGTGTTACGCAACAATGTAATTTCAATTTCCATGTCTAAGCAATCAATAGTGTCTATAATTTACAGTGTTCACATGTTTTGTAAAATTTAAAGGATGCTCCTGCCATATTTGAACCGCGACACGACAAAACCAACAAAGTGGCATGTCCCCCAGCGAAGACATAGATCAGCTTGTGCATCCGCCCAGTCTGATCAGAGTCTTCGATGTCCACATGGAGCTAGCTTTGAGCCTAAGCTAGCCTTTAAGCGCACAGCTAAGATTCTGATTACACTATGCGGGTGCCCTGGCTGATATGTGTCTTCACTGGGCGCACTTGCCACTGTTTTAGTTTTCTCGTGTCGCGGCTCATTTATATTTTATGAACTTACTTTTGCAGATGAGAAGTTTTTGCTGATCAGCTGATTCGATTGACCAATCACTTTTTACACTAGGAATTATAAGGGGTGACGTAATTGGTGTGGCCCTGTGTAGTGAACTAAAGCATTTCTAAGATATTGCTGAAATGTGTTTTATTTTGCTTTACAAATAAGAAAAAATATCTTTCTTCAATCAAACTATAGACTGTTGTTGCAAAAACTACTTCAATATTTTTTTGAAAAATTTCCAAAATCCTTCTTATAATATTTTCCGACTTTTTTTATTGTTACCACGACGACCACTGCTGTTTTCGTCTAGCAACAAAAGTCTCCAAAAGGCAATGCCAGATTACTGTGTGAAAAATCTCTCATTTCAGCAATGAATGCAAAAGTTCATATGTTTTCTGAATCAATTGTTTTAAACGCTTTGCTTCTTTATTTAATTGCTGCAAAGTCCTGTCACTTGAAATATATTCCAAACACTAACCGGTAAGTTTGGACCTAGAATGCACACCATGTTTTCGTAAAACTCTCTCGTTCACAAGAACTTCATAAGATAAAGCATTCTAAAACTATTTGTTTAACAATTTGGTGCCGTTACATATGTAATCTTGAAAACAAATGGCATCTGGAAATCACATGAGCCGCGACACGAGAAAACCAACAATGTGGTTGTGCGCCCAGCGCAGACTCAGATCAGCCTGGGCATCCGCCCAGTCTGATCAGAGTCTTCGCTGTCCGCACGAAGGTAGCTTAGACCCTTAGCTACCCTTTAAGCGCAAAGCGAAGACTCTGATCAGACTTGGCGGATGCCTAGGCTGATCTGAGTCTACGCTGGGCGCACAACCACATTGTTGGTTTTCTCGCGTCGCGGCTCACATATGTATCTTCCGTCAGACTGTGTTTTAAAGGTAAATGTTAGTTAGCTAACTACCTATCTGATTAGGCTTAACAAAAAAAAAGAGTCAACACATGTCTTTCAAATTCAGGCTACGGATTTCAAAAGTTGGCTTTAAAGAAATAAATCATGGAAAAAAAAACTATATTGATAAAGGATATACTAAAATGGTCCTCACGCTAATTAAATTTGTCGCGGATGAAGTGTCAATATTAAGACTCAGCCTAAGGAGAATACAAACTATAAAATGACTCCATAATTTTTTTATATCATGCTGACGTTATGATGCACTGTCATATAATAAAAAATGAAAAATAAACATAATATTATATGAAAACGTACACTATTCAGCAATTTGATAAAAAAAGATGTAAAATAAACATATATGAAAACGTATACTATTCAGCAATATCATAATTTCCAATCCCCAGCTTATACATAACTAATAGGTGAGAGAATTCACCTCAGATACCAGCTAAAATACAAGCAAAAATAATATTCAAAATGTACGATATATTATCCTGTAATTAACATGACATTTTTTTTAAAATTTGCCAGACTGAGTCACCAGTTTTCATAACAACTCAGCTATTAGACGAGTCAATACTTTCTCCAGAAATGACCCAAAAAAGCTAAATCAAACTTATGTAATTCTTCTTTAAGCTGGAAATTTTTCTCATAAGACGGATCTGGAATTTTTAAAATCTTTTGGAGGGAAAAACTTCTCAAAATCGAATAAATAGGGTATGACGTTATCTTAAATTCTTCACGTTGTTCCAACTCAAGGCATAATTAAAATATGTATCTTTATTTGGATCTGAGCAATAAATTCATTATGAGTTTTATGGTAATTTTTATTATTCTTTTATTAATATCATTATCATCTTTATTAGTCTAGTTATTTATGGCCCATAGGAATATACAAATGTATTTAATGGAACAGCCCTAATCACTTGCGAGCACTAAATGCTTTATGATTAAGTAATTTAGAAATAAATTGGAATGTTACTACTGATTTATTTAGGAATATATTCTTCGATGCCGGTTATGCACAAATATTTAAGCGAAATACTGGAATGTGCCCGTGCAGCTGCTTTGTATATTCTGTCGCTTCATAAATGTACATGTAGCTTATATGTCCACTACCCAACAGTTGCTTTATGTATTTGGTTGCTTCATTTCGAGGTCGCTGAACTTCTCAAACGAACTCAAACCTAACAATTATGCTTTTACTCGTTGAGATTTTATTCAAAATAAGCTCAGTCATCCTAAACCATTAAAGATTTTGTTAATGAAGTAGTTCAGTCACAAGTTAATGAAAACAAAAAGGAAAAGATCCGCAATGTAACACTTCCCTGAGATTAAAAATCTAAAATGCTGCTGTAAAAACTATCCTCATAAATCAGGCCCGAGGTTATAAAACTTTTTTCGTGCTCAACTCAGCTGAGCATAAAATTTTACCTGCTGATAAATAGCAAATTACTGATAAGTACAGTTGTTTTCTTGCTCAATTTAGCTGAGTATGAACTTTTCTCTGCTTATGAATATGAAAATGCCAACTAATGTTGGCATTTTCACATTTATCAGCAGAGAAAATTTCATGCTCAGCTGAGTTGAGAATGAAAAAAAGTTTTATAACCTCGGGGCCAGCTATCAGTTGAATTTCTGATTCAATAACGTGCGCCCAGATGGGTAGTTTTGCTTCAGTTGCGTGTAGTTTGGGTTCGTTTGAGGACGTTACTGTAAGCTTATATTGTGGTCACACCAGCTACATCACCCCTTCAGTCTCATGTCGTGCTCTTCCTTATGTTTTAGTAATGCAAGTTCGATTGGTGGTAAAGATAATAAGATAATGAGGCATTGAGTAGGAAAATAATCGGCTGCATGAGCATCTGCCATTCCACTATATGAAATACAAACTTCATTAGCCGATTGCAATAAGAAACGTAAACTGTGCCCATCTGATAAAACCTATCCTAATGCCTATGCGAAGTCGTCTATCCCTGTCATCTGGTTAGAGTAACACAGATCTGGGTTCGAGGTTATAAAACTTGAGAATAATCTCAAACTCAGAATAAAGCACACTGATTGGTTGCTTCCGAGCATGTGCTCGGAAGCAGCCATTCAGTGTACTTTATTTTGAGTTTGAGAATGTACTCAAGGTTTATCACCTCGGGGCCTGATTTATAACAAAATGAAATCCAACGAGTGCCTATTTGAAAAAAAAAACGTATGTCCTAACCTGTGCAGAGAGTTAGGCATTTGCATATGCAAAAAGACAGTTTTTTTCCTTGATTTCTCGACCTCGACTGGCAGAAGTGAGATTATTGATGTTGCTTTTCTGGTGGCGTCGTTGTCGATTGTGTAAGCTTCCGTCGAGGTTTCTGGTTTAGCCCTGTAAATTGTATAGGCACCTCCCAGCAAGCACATGACGAAATGACTTCGGTGTGACGCATTGACGTCGCATCGACGTTATTACGACGTCATTTCCACGTCATGTGCCCGCTTGGTCTTTGTGACAACGCACAACAGGCGAGACGCAGCATTCCTGGATCATACGCAGCCATTTATTGTTCCATCGAGAGTCCCGGCAAATATGTAAGAATTTAGGGAAAGTGCATGATATTTATTATCACTCTTTCGCCCCATATGTTTCTGTTTTATAAACTAAAAGGCGGCTCCCATGGCATATGGAAGACCATAAAGCTAAGAGGCCTGTGCACTGCATACTCCGTCACAAAGAAAATCGGAGTTTGCAACATTGTTGATGCCCTTAGAACCGCCTCAATAAAATACATTGTTGATGCCCATCAGAACCGCTTTATTGAGGCGTACTAGAGGCATCGACTTTGTATGTTTTTAGCAAGGGGAGGGTCGGGTAACTTCGGACAGGCGGGTAAATTCGGACATACCATTGCAATAGTGAAAATCCAGATGAGACGGCTCATCAGGATTTTTACTGTTTGGTCAGTTATTATGTTTTTAGTTCCAAACAACTGACACATAAAGGAAACAATGTCAGTGTCCGAATTTACCCGCTGTCCGAAGTTACCCGACTCTCCCCTACAAGAAAAAATATCAAAATTGCCAGGTAAAAATACCATTTTCTAGAGCCCTCATAGAACGATTAGCCTGACTGGTTCGAAGGCTCAGCTTTCAGACGCTGTTAATGGCGATGGAAAAACTGTCATTACGGCAGTCTTGCTCAGAAATAACGGGAACTTCATTATCCCTTCGAGACTGTTTCAGTACCTCGTATAGGAAAACATGGCATATAAAAGTCTGTTAATTGCAGGTTTTAGCCCAGACTTGTTAGTTTCTTAATGTAAGTGGCTCGTCGCTCGACTTTTCAAGCAAATTAAGGTCTTCCCCAAAGTAAATGGGCTGATGACATTTTATAAAAAAAATGGTGACAATCATGCATTCTGGATATGGTTATGATTATTTTTTTATATGCATCTGTTTGTTTCCAGATTTTTTTCTCTCTCAGTGGAAGTGTACAATAAGAAAAGACGAAGCAGGGTACCAAGTAATGTTAAAATATCAGAGAACCAGATGATAAGGGTAACAGGAATACTTCAGGGATATTTTTTCTTCTCATTGAAAACATACGTTGTGACCCGTCATTAGAACCGTCTCATTGAGACATGACAGATCACAACGTATGTTTGTATGGGCAGATAACGAAATTTTTCCCTAAATTATCCCGATTAGCCCGTCTTATCAGGAGCATAGAAAAAATTGTCTTTCATGCATGTTTTGCAAGAACTACTCTCATATAGATTTGATTATTTTTCAAGTTTTCAGAAACAGCATTTATTATATTCTAATCCTGTCACCGCTTAACATTCGATTTAAGAAGGTTTTTAAGGTAATAAGGCAATAACTGCGACTTTTATGTTTTCTCGATGGGTGATCTCGCAGCCGCCACACGACAAAACCAACAAAGTGGCATGTGCGCCCAGCGAAGAATCAGTTCAGCCTGGGCATCCGCTCAGTCTGATCAGAGCCTCCGCTTCCGCCTACAGGATAGCTAAAGGTATAAACTAGCTCCATGTGGACAGCGAAGACTCAGGTCAGAATGGACGAATGCCAAGGTTGATCTGAGTCTTTGCTGGGTGCACTTGCCTCTTTGTTGCTTTTGTCATGTCGTGGCTCAATTTTGCTTCTCAAGGAATGAATAGTTTCATTTAAGTGGCGACCCATTGTAAAAGGGCCACATGGTACGCGACAGAAAACAGAAAGTCACAAATGTTTTTCTCTGAGGAAATGGCAGGAGAACATGGATGTATATACTCATTGTCCTTAATGTTAGATCTAATATCTTTGTTTCCAGACACCACAGAGTACTTGCTAGCTTCCCAAGAAGACCCAGCCATCTCTTCCACTTATAAATCCTCACCGTCACTCCTCTACTTTCCTCCGCCAAAGAAAAAATCCATCCTAAAACATAATGTGCACGCAGGAGAAGCTGGTGTAAATGTGCTGACGCCTGGAAGCCAAAGTTTTACATATGGTGCACAAAAACACAATAATCTCAAACCTTACTGTTATTCTTTTAAGTCAAATGATCACATTGATAATTTAAATGTGCCTGCTGATAATATTCATACGCGCCCTGGTGGTGTACGGAAGGAGCAGACGGATGATAAAACGGGTAACTTCAATAATAACATAAACTTGCCAAATCAAAAACTTCCTCTGAAACAGCAGTCATCCGACTCGTACACAGACGACAGCCAGTTTAATACATTCGACAAGTCGGATGAGGAATTCGAATTTAGTGATAGTGCGGCATTTAATGCTTTTAAATCTGGTAAAGGAAACATTTATCAAAATTCAGACAGCCATGGGATTGTAACGTGGCAGACTGATACAAGTCCCTCAGACAATCTAGAAAATGATGAGATTTGTTTTGGATCAATATCGCAAGATCACACGCCATCGCCGGATATAAGCTTTGCTGATCAGAACTCTAACCGCACGGGAAGGGAGATTATTGAAAATACTCATAGTAGTAACGATAACTCTTCGCCAAATGGTAATAGTAGTCGATCAAGAGGGAGTAATATCCTACAGCTAATGAGTAACTTGCACCGAACATCTCCGAGTGACGGACGGACCTCACTTGCTTCACCGGATGGATAGTCACGTGCTCAGCAAGGTAAATTCAAAACACTAGGGTTACAAAAAAGGGTTCAAACATTATTTCATTGAAATATATTTTACAGGAACGTTCAACTAGTTTATCTATCACTCTAAATAACATGATATACACATGTTTGTGCATCACTAATAAGCAGCTTTTCATTTTATCATGATGAAAGAATACACTTTCAGGGGAGTCATATTCGTTTTCGTCTCCATACTAAATGGAGGTCAGTACTCAATGGAGCTCAGTACTCAGTGGAGGTTAGCTGTTAAACAAAAGAAGATGCTGCCTTAGGAGCATTTCATCCTTTCTAGTATTTCATTTTTGATGGGGCTTTTCTCACGAGGACAATAATGCTAATCCTCATTTTTTCCTTTTGACAAAATGGCAAAAAAACAATAAGCATGGCGGTTTAATTATCCCTTCAACTGAAATAGTTTAATGTACAAGAGGGGATATTGAGGATAATTCAAAGATATGTTTTCTAAGTTCTTCTCAGCCGAAACATGTAGTGATTCCTCAATAGAACCGCCTCAGTAAGACTTTAAGGAGGAGTCAAAAGATATTTTCATGGAGAAAGATAAAAAAATATCCCAAAATTATCCCTGTTACCCTTTCTTATCTGGATCACTGATGTATATTGGCTGACTCTTGTATCCGACTATGATATATTTTTTGTAATTTCCATCAACAGGTGTGGTACAACAAAATGCCTCAAGAACACCGCCTAGCCTCCATTACCACCTACAAGTCCGGAACACCGCCTCGCTTCCATTACCACCTGCAAGTCCAGAACACCGCCTCGCCTCCATTACCACCTACAAGTCCAGATTACTGCCTCGCCTCCATTACCACCTACAAGTCCAGATGACCACTTTCGTCCACCCAGCTCCAGATTTCACCTTACAAATTTAATAAAATTTTGAGCCACGACACGAGTAAACCATAAAAGTGGTATTTGCGCCTGGCGAAGACTTAGATCAACCTGGGCAACCGCTCAGTCTAATCAGAGTCTTGGTTGTGCGCTTTAAGGTAGTTAAGTGTCTAAGCTACTTCTATGCGAACTGTGAAGACTCTGATCAGACTGGGCGCATGCCCAGGCTAATCTGAGTCTTAGCTGAGCGCCATGCTACTTTGTTGGTTTTGTCGTGCCGCGGCTCAAATGTAACAAGCATAAAAATTTTGGTGTTGGCAAACCGGCCCTTTTGATGCCAATGTGATCGAATTCCTTAAGAAATATGGGACTTATCTGAAAATTCTTAGCTTTTATAATATTATTGTCAGGACGGATTTTGCAAGTTTGAATATTTGATAATGAACTGCAGATTTCTAATGCTGCAATGAACCTTATCACCCATGGTTAACTATGTATTTACAAATGTACAAGGGCTGTTACGAAACGAAAAACTGTTACGAAACTGTTAAGAGTCGTAGTTACCAAATGACCTGATTGCCAGGGCGTTTGGTAACGATGGCTTTTTTTCGTTTCGTAACAGCTCTTTTCCGTTCCGTATATCCTTGAAAACATAGATAACCAGATTAGCTTATGTAACACAGAAATCAATGGAATTATAAGAGAACTAAGTTGCATTAATACCAAAGAAGAAATGTGCAGACTAAGATAATTATGTAGGTTTAGGAGGTTATTGTGTCACAAAATCATCAAAAATGGCGACATCATGACAGCAATTTCGAAACAATCATAACTCATAACATTCTTATTTTTCAACCGAGTTTGATAGAATTTGCATCGCTTTTCCCTTTAATCCATGTGTGTATGTTTCAGACTTACAACAGCAAATACATGCCACCGACCACAACAAATAACCTGTTCTGCTGTCCTTAAAGCGCTAAGAAGGAGGCGACAAAATTCACGGCTTCAAAATTTAAATAAAAGGTCTTTTCCACATTAGATTTTTTTGAGAATTCAAAAACTAGAGTGGAAACAACACATCCGGATGAGGCGGCTCATCACGAGGTTTCAAGAGCCGCTTCTACGTTGTTTGCAAATTTCACTGTTTTCGTTTTCAGCGTTTTAAGTGTTAATTGGCAATGATAGAAAACGACATGTGTCGATGCTCGACGGCATTGCCTTTATGGGAAAGTTAGATTTTTAGCTCGCCTGAGCGTCGGCGTTTGCGTAGGCGGCGGCGGTGGCGTCGGCGACGGCGTCGGCGTTAGCAAAATGTTAAAGTTTTACGTTAAAGTTTTTATATGATGGGCAAGGCGCTGTCAGGCGAGCTATCCTGTCCCTGTGACAGGTCTTGTTTAAAAAGCGCCAAAAAACGAAAATTGAATTTGCAAACAGTGTAGATCCAGATGAGGCGGCTCAGAGGAGGAGGCGCCTCATCTGGATCTACACTGTTTGCAAATTCAATTTACGTTTTTTCTGAGCCGCCTCATCTGGATCTACTCTGTTTGTAACCTGATGTTAGAATTTTCAATAAGATTTACCATGGTATATGCATTTCTTGAAATTTTGCTCACATAATTTTATCGTCTGCTTTTCAGCGTTCTATGGACTAGACAGTTTAATGTTCACAAGAATCCAGCTGTATAAATTTTTGTGAAGGAATAAGGGAAAAATCAAGTTTCCGCGTCAGAAAGTTGCTCTCAGGGCGCTCTTTAACTACTCTGCTTCTTACGCTAGAAAACTATTTCTGACGCCCGCTGGTTACATAACATTAAAGTTTTGATGCTGGTGTGACGCCATCAAAAGTCGCACATAAAACACGGAATCTAATCATATTTGTTTGAATTCCAGTTTGTAATGTCAATAAGATATTGGCGAAGCATGCCATACACAACTAGGCGTTGCAAACTTTTTTCAACAGAAACCTCAGTTTTTCTGAAACAAATAATTTTTCTCGAGTCACTTAATTCATTTAATTCCGTGTTACTCATCGATACACCGTCATAGTGACTATGTGTCCGTTGGGTAACGTTCAAGACGACGTCGTATTAATGGCGGTGTTCTGCGTTGATACCAGACGCATCCTCAGTAGTGCATTTGATGAGCGGATGTTTCTTTTTTATACTGGTTCTTACCGGATTCCTCCAAGGTTTAGTTTTCTTTAAGATTATGGAAAGAGACGAGCATTTTTGTGTGCCAAGTTTTGAGTATGTCACACTGACTTGTTGAAGTGGAAACTCCCACTTCAATATTATTTGGTCTGCATTATATGATTTACAATCCTCTAAATGAAAGCTACATGTAATTATCAATCTTTTTATATCACCCTTACCAGAAAATGCAAACTTTAACACAAACTAATTCGTAATGAACAAGGTCTACACTGGTAAAGGTGGTATAAAAAAGTGAAGCTCGTGGATTTTCTCCTCGTACTGGCGGACAAGCATGGTATAAATATTGATACTAACTAGTGCTTTACTTTGCCAAAATACAAGCATTTAGGTCTTTCAACAAATCAGTTTGTGGTATCTCTTCTCTTTTTAAAAGAGGTTTGGTAAATACATTGTTTAGATTTTATTATCAAAAGAAAAAAATCAATAAATCAGAGAAACCCATGGTTAACTTTTGAATGGTTATATGCCTATGAATAAATGGAAGTGTGCTTAGCCTTGTTCAACCAACAAGCAGTCAATGTTGAAACGAAACTGTTCCTGTATCGTTATATAGCTTCGTCATTTTTGACGTTAATTGTTTCGATGTATATGTACAGTGATTCTATGCTGATCACCTAGTTTCCACATTGTATCCACTGGGTAACATTCAGTATGTTTCTAACTGTGTTATGTCTTTTTCTTATAAACTGTTTTATTTGAAATATAAATAGACAGACATAAAATTCTTCCATATCGGTCAATAAAACCTAGCTTTTATTAGGTGCGTGTCACAGAGATATAACGTATTTTTGTTCAGGAAAAAATCAGATTGCCACGGAATGCAATTATAAACATTAATTTAAATGTTCTTGGTTTAGTGTTGATACGGGAGAAGCCGTATTGATTTTTATTCTGGTAGCCATAGCAACGCACTGTTGGAGGATGAAACTCCAACGACAAAAATAAAAACGAAGTGTCGTATTGGAAAATGTATTTTATGCCAAGTGCGAACAGCAATGGCATAGATAAACGGTTCCAGTTTCTTTGACCTTTGCCTATACACTAGTGTAGAATCGGGTAACTTCAGACTGCGGGTAAATTCGGACAGTGACATTGTTTTCTTGTTTGGAAATAAAACAAAATTAACTTCGCAAACAGTGAAAATCCCGATGAGACGGCTCATTATGAGCCGTCTCATCTGGATTTTCACTGTTTGCATTGGTATGTCCGAATTTACTCCCATGTCCGAAGTTACCCGACTCTACCCTAAATAGAATTTGACGAACAAATTAGAATTGGGGGGATACGCAGGTTTGCCAACTCTGCTTTTGTTTTACTTCTGCGGTGAGGCAGATTTTTTCAATGAAGCATGATTACAAATCAATTCAGGTTAATAGTGCGATGTACGCAACAAACTTTAAAGCGTATTGTTTGTCTTATTTTTATTTCTTTGTACTTGGCACACTGAAGCATGATTACACACGATTTATTTTTTTATTTTGCTGATACAGCTAGCGACCAACTTGAATGTTATCACGGTGCAATATATTCTTTGGTATCGCGTTTCATTCTGTTCTCGTCCGTCGAGCAATACAGATGACTTTTCAACAATCTCTTCTATAAAATGCTTAAGATTGATAAATATATACCCCCGTCTGTTCTTATTCTTTCAACCAAAAGAAGTTCACTATTTTAATGCTGCCAACTACTAACCGTAATGCTTAACGATTAAGCCTTGGCATTACTTACTGTATCACCTATCACCAACCACCTCAGTGCTCCCTCATCATCAAACCCACACTCATTAAGTCAGCGTGGATGTTTATTTAAGCCCTGCTCACAGATATATGTGAGGTCATTTGCTCCGTCGAAGCCTCTGATAATGTTCTGGGGTCGTATTTATAAAACGACTTAAGTCGTTGCTATGCTGTTGCTAAGGAAAACTTTCTATGAAGGAGATTCCCTACAACTATGAAATTTGCTCTGGAGGAACAGTCTAAAAAGACTGTTCCTCCAGAGCAAATTTCATTGTTGTAGAGAATCTCCTTGATAGAAATTCAGCCTCAGCAACAGTATAGCAACCACTTAAGTTGTTTTATGAATACAGACCCTGATTCTCCGTTAACTAGAAATTATTTTGGCATTAGAACGACTGGTTAGATTACTTATGGCCAAAGGAAGAGATTTCGTCCATATGCATCGAAATCTTCTGAGTTTATGATACCCTCATTAAAATGCCAGTTGTTATGTGGACCGAGAAGCAGCGTAACTCTTGGCTCCTTAGATTTTATCGATGAAATTGGGTTGATTCCCTTGATTTCCCCAAAAGATTGCAGTTTTATATAAGTTCCGGTTGGTTTCGTGATTGCTGGTCCGGAACTGAACCAACCTAACCTACGTTGGGTAAAATAAAGTTATTTCTGAATTAGCGCAGTTCATTTACTGAGACTGGTATTTTTGCCGTTCAGAAACAACCTTGACGAATGCTTTTAGTCCAGTAACAGTGTTAATAATTACATTTTGCCCATACTTACCATTAATGCTCTAAATATTAGAACAAGGGCATCAGAGCAAACTCAGAAGACCCAGATCAGACTGCTCTGATCTGGGTCCTCATGTTTGCCATTCCGCCATAATTCTATGACGCTTCGACGTATGGTTTAATAATCTGGTTCGAATTCAAAAATTGGACAGTAACTAGTTAAAGTGACCCAAACTTTAGGACAATGATGGTAGACAGCATTCTAGCTAAGATATTCCAATCGATCAAATGTCTGTGAAATTCCCGGCAGACTGTAACAAGAAAATAACAAGATCTCTGTGAAAGCAGACACTGTAGGGGTTTTTTTTGTTTTTTTTTTTTTGGGGGGGGGGGGGGGGGTTATTATTATAATCATTATTATTATTATTATTATTATTATTATTGTAATTATTATTATTATTGGTCCAAGATATCAAGTTGAAAGTAGTACAGTAATGTTCTTTCGTGGCCGGTTTTTAACAACCCTCTTGTCCCTATGTTGTAAGCTCTTAGGGGGAGAGTCGGGTACTTCGGACAGGAGTGTAAATGCGGACATATCATGGCAAACAGTGAAAATCCAGATGAGACAGCTCATAATGAGCCGTCTCATCAGGATTTTCACTGTTTGCCCCATTAATTTTGTTTTAATGCCAAACAACTGACATATAAAGGAAACAATGTCACTGTCCGAATTTACCCGCCGTCCGAAGTTACCCGACTCTCCGCTAATAGAACCATTGTGCAAATTATTATGGCCTTTTGGTTTACCAGTACCTGACAGTATTCGCATCGTCGAATAAACAGTGTAGAACTGAGTAGGACATTGATACTATTCACCACAGGGTATAATCGATTCCGCCAATTTTCGCTTCCTGCAGAGACTGTATGTCATATTTGGCTTCCGCCGAGACTGTCCGCGAACTCTTGTTTCCTGCCGAGACTTTTGTACATGATAAATGGCTTCCTGCATAGACTATCCGCGTGATTCTGCTTCCTGCCGAGGCTGTCGGCAGGAAGCAGAATCACGCGGACAGTCTCGGCAGGAAGCCATTTTTCGAGGACAGTAGTCCTTGCAGGAAGCAAGAGTTCGCGGACAGTCTCGGCGGAAGCCAAATATGATGTACAGTCTCTGCAGGAAGCGAAAATTGGCGGAATCGATAATACCCTGTCTTCACTGTGTCCGTTAAAAAATGCAGAGATTCATGAATACATCTGTGTTGAATGGTTTTATTGCAACTGTGTAGATGTAGAAAGATTTGACAAATTATGCTTCTATCAGAATTCACATATTTGTAAAATGTAAAGGAAAAAAAAAAACAGTGAAAAGCCCTTTGCGCAGTATGCAATGCAATAATACACATCCATAGTTTTCTGTTACATTATTTCTGCCCTTTTCATGTTAATAATAGGAGAAGACGGATTGAGGCTGTGTTAAATCCGTGATAAAAGATGCAGGTAGCAGGCTAAGGATTAAAATGTTAGCTGAAGAGAAAAAATACATTCAAAAATGGGGCAGCCGCGATGGAGGTATGTTTGACAATACTGACCAACGGTTGAAGAAAGCTGATATTGCAAGGAATACAACCCTCAAAGCAAGCTTGAGACGTGATTCTATTTTTTCTTTATTCCTTATCTTAATGTATGTTGGTAAACCTACATGTTTTTCTACCATAATTACAGAGGGGAACATCTTTTGTGAGTTCTAAGTTGCTTCCTGGATGAGGATGCCAGCTACTTTTACAGGAAAGATTTGGCTCTAAATGCTTCCCTTTACGATTTATTCCAATTTGGATTTGTTTATTTGGCCAGGATAGCTAACGGAAAATCATAAAAGTTTTTTCCCTATGTAAAAGTGGCGGGAAAACATGAAAGAACATACCCGAATGTCAGATAGACAATAGTGATTGAGCTGCGACACGACAAAACCAACAAAGTGGTTGTGCGCCCAGCGAAGACTCAGATCAGCCTGGGCATCCGCCCAGTCTGATCAGAGTCTTCGCTGTCCGCATGGAGGTAACTTAGACCTTTAGCTACAATTTACGCGCTAAGGAAGAATCTGATCAGACTGGGCGGATGCCCAGGCTGATCTGTCAGCGCTGGGCGCACAACCACTTTGTTGGTTTTGTCATGTCGCGGCTCGTGTATGATTGTATTTGTAGAAACTGTTATTATTATTCTGTATTTTCACTTGTCAACAGGTACCTGTCCATAAACAGACTGAAGTTGCTTAAAATGTGATATAAATTTTAGCTTTTGTATACAACTGTTCAAGAGTTACTGCACTGTCCCATGGTCGGCGTTGGCATCAGTGTCCATAGATACTAGTATTGAAGTTCTGAAACAGAGTTTAAGAGGGAGTTCTTGCAAGCTATCCTGTACGTCTTCAATTTGTTAGCGTCACGTGACGAGGGACTTCATGCCAATACCAAATCAACCAGCTCACTTAGATTATCCATAGTAGCAAAACCACTGACCAGAATGTGCGGATGTACAGGCTGAGGCTTTCTTTTTCATGCGACGCTAACCAAATTATTATTTTCCAAGAGAACATAACGCCATCAATGCAGTTTAAATATAAAAAAAAGTGTGTTAAGTGTGTGTTAATGATCACGCTAAATAGTAAATTTCAGCTATGATACGAGTCCTAACAGTTCGTTATAAGGTGAAAGGGAAACAAATTCATGTTTTGTCGCCATTTTTACAAATGGAACAATTTTTCTGACTTCCTCTTTGCCGCTCTTCCAAAATTGGGAGGTACTCTTGTAGGGGCAATTTTTCCCCTTAAGAGTTGACTCCCACGAAGAAGGAAGGCAAAGAAAGACAAGTTAAAGTTGTTTTCCTTGGCAATATACCCTTTCTCTTTGGTGTGTGTGTGTGGGGGGGGGCTGTCTTTTCTACGACTCGGGTCTGTCCATTGATCCGGCTGGCATGATACAAACAAATGTTTGGTCTTAAAACCGGCTGTCACGAATCGTATCAGGACTGCTGAGAAGCGTGTTTGTCTACAATGGAATTTATAGAGTGTAGTCATCTGTATATAATTCATCAGATATGTTTTATTATCGTACGAACTGCGAGACGCACATGCGAGCAGCAAAGGCTCAAACCAGCCTGCGCATACGCAGTCTGGTCAGAGACGCGCAGTCTGATCAGAGAATTTGTTGTTCGCAAACAGCATGTTTTGGCCCTGAAAACCCTACAGGTACAAAACCAGGGCTGTAGCTAGACTGGCAATCGGAACACCGCTCGGCCAATTCCGTGGATCACGGAATTGGCCATGCGGTATTCTGATTGGCTAGACTGCATGGACTCACAGACTGGTTGACTCTATTGTAAAATCACCTTTGCATTTTTGTTTGGCATGGCGGCAAATCTGGGGATGCGACACGGAAAGTACGATATGACATATTATTGAAGGCCCCTAGATAATATCATTTTGAGTAGCTTCGCAATCGCAAGTAATTGTCCCGCGACGTATTATTTTTATTCATTTTTCACTTTTTTTTTTTTTTTTTTTTTTTTTTTTTGTTGTTGGCGCATATGCAAACAGCAAAAGGGAATATGCACTTACGCATCGACACAGCCAGTCATTGTAGTTTGCAAATAAATTATAAACCTATAAACTGATCAACCTGATCACAGTTGTGGCTGGTTGGAACGATTTTCACGAAAATAGGGGAAACATTTGCCTTTTCTAGAACAGGCTGAGCGGTACTTTTTGGCACATGAAATCATTTCTCCACATTTCTCCAGATTTCTTCGTATTTAGATAAAGAGTCCAAACTGTTTGCTATATACAGCTTTCTCAAGTTTATCTTTTTCGAGCTTGCAAGGGCTTCGAAAGTCTTGATTAGGCAAGGAGTACGAAAAAGTTGAATGGGGCATAAGATTATCATGCAGGCTTTTTGCAACATGACAATGCAAATTTACATGTCACAACC
The DNA here is from genome assembly GCA_963989385.1 of Ctena decussata. Lineage (NCBI taxonomy): Eukaryota > Metazoa > Mollusca > Bivalvia > Lucinida > Lucinidae > Ctena > Ctena decussata. The sequence goes on along the minus strand of OZ022501.1, from coordinate 3,993,307 downwards.
CAAGTGGTCTATATATCAGGACCCATTTGTTCAAAGCATCGTTAGCTTCACGAAGTCATTAATTAAGGATTCCTTAAATCGTTTAGCACACATAAATTCACGGGCATATACTAAAACATGGAGTGGAGTTAACATTTGGAGTGGAGTCTTGGAGTGGAGTGGCTTTTTGGTGTGTTTTTGGAGTGGACATTTGGTGTGAACTTATCTGACTCTGCTAGGAAAATGTCTGGAAAAGTAAACATGCCTAACCTTTCACCGGCAATAACCAGTTGCAAAGGGCATGTTCTGATTCCTGAGCTGGCCTGGCCAAATTATGCGAAACGACATAACAGTTTGCTTGATGGCATAATACTATGGACCAAGCAAGGCCAGGCCAATTATACTTTGGGGAACCAATAATTAAACATTATGGCCATACTGCATATAAACTATCAGCAGCATACAGTCTTGGCAGTTTGAAATAGCCCCCTTGGGATACGATAATGACTCATGTTTAATTCTAATAAAATTAAATTGTACATTCTGACTGTTGGAAAAGATGTATACTTTCTTACTTACCCACAGGCTGGCTGTCGTGGTGGTCCGCTTATATACTTACTTGATTGTTGGGTCTGTATTTTCATTGACAAGGCCAACTTATTTTTACACTGACAATGGGCTCAGGAGCAGTAGAACTGGTTTTAATTCCTATAGTCTCTGAGTCAAGGAGAGGTCATCTTATGACCTTATATGACTTATTACCTGACTCCAAAAACCACTCCAAAAAACCACTCCACTCCAAGAGTTAACTCCACTCTACGTTTTAGTACATGCCAAATTCACGTGTGCTATTTTCTGCTGGAAAAAATTCTTTTTCGCCAACAGCTGGCACGTTAGAAATTTCGAGGCAATATCGGTAGTTTTGAACAACCAGGCCAAGAGCTCTATATAAGGGGTGGGGTGGGGTGGGGGTGGGGGATGGTGATTTAAATTATTCTCCGTAGAAACAATGAGCCGCGACACGACAAAGCCAACAAAGTGGCATGTGGGCCCAGTGAACACTCTGATCAGCCTAGGCAGCCGCCTAAACTGATCAGAGTCTTCGCTGTGTCCTTGAAGGTTAGCGAAGCGTCTAAGCTGCTGGTTCCATGCGGACAGCAAAGACTCTGATCAGACTGGAGCCCAGTCTGAAATTAGTCTTCGATGGCCGCACATGCCACTTTGTAGGTTTTCGCGTGTCGCGGCTCATATAAAATTATTCTCTGTTGAAAGATATATTTGTTTGACTCTACAGAACTGTCCCAGTTGGCACATTTATGTCTAAATGACGTCGGATGCACGTCATAATAACTTCATGTTTTCACATCGACCTCAGTACGTCAGAATGACGCCATGTTCTTACCGGGGCATTGTCGGAGAGAATCTATCTTAATATGTATGCAGGGCGCATTTTGCTATGAAAACTACATGTAATTATGTTTTCAACACTTGTTACGGACATAGAACCATGAAACCTTCATACATGCCCTCATAATGTGTTATTGATTGGTGTTACATGAAAAGGGGCCATGAACGTACAGTAAACTCGCTAAGTACCATGCGCAGCTGCAAAACCTGACCAGAGCCTTTGCATGATGGATTCTACAGAGTTCATGTAGAAAGGGTAGACTTAATTCCCAGTTCGCACATGCGAAAAGGTACCTTTTCACACGATGCCAATAATTTAGTATTTTCACATTTTCTTACCGTTTACCTGTGTGTCCATATGTATGTCTTGTATTTGTGATTTTCTTTGATGCACTTGTAAATCTTTGCATGGAAAAATCCACAAGTGTGTGCACATAAACAGAGCCAGAGAAGCCATAGTTGTCGAAGTTCAGTTGACAGTGAAGGTCCTCATCAGACTCCAGAGGTTGAAAGCTAGTTTGGGGTCTACCCGTAAGGTAAAGAATTTGCTCATCTGGAAGCAAATTCTTTACTTCATGTGTAGGCCCTGAATAAGATGGATGGATGGATGGCTTGCGATTTTACTTCCTAATTAACAGTATTTCAGTCATATCAGATGGGAGGGTGCCGCCTCTAGCGGGTCTCGAACCCGGGACCTCTAGGTCAGCAGACCAGCGCTTAACCTATTGAGCTACCGGGCCTTTACCCCGAATGAGAACGGCAAAAATGTATGAGGAGCAGAGTTGATTTCCCTGAAAGTGTACCGATTCATTTTTACCAACTAATGAAATTTTCCTACTAGCAGAGGGTACAGACATAGATCAGACTGCTCCTTAGGGCGATGTCTGAGCGGGTTCAACTCTTTGCTCAAAATTCTCATGTCCAATCTTTAGGATAATTACAGTCTACCTTGCATAATGTACAGATTAAACGTCAGGGGCGTAACTAGGGGCAATTTCATAATACGCACAACCATGTTTTATTCTCTACTTCTTGAAGGGAAAGCTAGTATTTCAGCCACTTTGGTAATTGGTATTGAAATCTTGTCTAATTTATAAATATTCAGCATGCAAATATGCAGGTGCGTTTTGAAATGTTGTCAATTTTGACAAAATTTCAATACGCACTTGCGTATTTGCCGTATAGGTAGCTACGCCCTTGAACGTCATAATGAGGCCAAGCCCAGTATGCATGAGTGTAGTCTGATCATGGCCTTCACTGCTCACAGGACAACATGTGGACATTTCCATGCACAGATTTCGTTATAATAATGTAAATGCACTTGTAGATGCACAAGATTTATGTACAACCAGCAAAATACTATGTTGTGTCAACATTGAATCAACGCTGATTTGTCATGATGTTGAATCAATGTTGATTCCATGTTGATTCAACGCTGTGTACCCAGTGGGAAATGTGTCACCCTAAACATTCGAATGTTAACAAGTCCAGTCCTCACCAGTCATCATATGATTCATTCCAGTCCTTTAAAAGTGAATGGCTACACTTCCATGATACTTTTCAGCACTTTTTAAAAGGAAGACAACTTTTTATTACTTCTTATTTGCTTCCTTACACAAAAATAACTTTCCCAAAACATGTCTTCCCTTTAAGAACCGAATTTTCTCCTCTAGGATCAAATTATATTCTTTAAGAGGTGACCTGTATATAGAAGGGAGGCAAAACTGAAAGTGGAAGAGTTGCTTCCCCTGATGATATATGATTTCACTATAAGAATGATTGATAAAATAACAAGCATTTGAGCCGCAACACAACAAAGTGGCATGTGCGCCCAGAGAAGACTCAGATCAGCCTGGGCATCCACCCAGTCTGATCAGAGTCTTCCCTGTCCGCAAGGAGCTAGCTTAGATTCTTAGTTACCCTTTAAGCACACTCACTGAAGACCCTAATCAGAAAGAGCAGATGCCAAGGCTGATCAGAGTCTTCGCTGGGTGCCCATGCCACTTTGTTGGTTTTGTCGTGTTGCACCTCAAAATTTGAAACTATTCATGTTACTGTCAGATGATCAGACTCCCATGGATAGTAGACCCTTTTGTTCTTGAAATGAGCCGCGACACGAGAAAACCAACAATGTGGTTGTGCGCCCAGCGCAGACTCTGATCAGCCTGGGCATCCACCTAGTCTGAGCAGAGTCTTTCCTAAATGCTTACAGGGTAGCTAAGGGTCTAAGCTACCTTCATGCAGACAGCGAAGACTGATCAGACTGGGCGGATGCCCAGGCTGATCTGAGTCTGCGCTGGGCGCACATCCACATTGTTGGTTTTCTCGTGTCGTGGCTCAAATGAACTGTAATGAATTGTTTCATGACTGGCATTGATCAGCTATGTTAACTTTCAAATATTTAGGGTGTGTGTATGTTTGAAATAATGCTCATTTATTTATTTATTAGTTACTTTGTTCTTTTTTACTGAAATCTCGTTGACAGTTAATTGTTTTATTAGTTGTAATTATTATTCTTGAATCAAAACGCATATACTTTATAAGGTATATGCAACAGTTTTAATAAAAAGTTTGTTTGTTATCTATTTTGCTGTCTTATTGAAATCCAGTGTATTAGCTGAAGGAAGTGTCTCAGTGATAGACAAGGGAAGCTAATCTCTCAAAGCAGAAAATGGTAGACAAAAGATAAATTGCCAAACCTAATTACCATGTCATGTTTCAGTCGCCCTTACTTAATATGGAGAAGCCTGAAAGCTCAGTTGGTTTAGCATTGGCTTGCTGATCTAGCGGTCCTTGGTTTGAACCCCACTGAAGGTGGCAAGTTTTTCAACCGTAAACGTCATTTCTTTCGTTATCACCCCCACACCGTCCTGATATGACTAAAATGCTACTGGAAAGGATTTAAACTTGCAAGTTATCCGATTCATCCATTTATTCAATGTGGGTTCTGTACTTTAATGGAATGTCCATTGCCCCTACAGACATGAGGCTATGGGAAACCTTTACCTTTACAGTAATTGAAATATTTACATGTCAACAGATAAACAGAATTGACAGATAATGTATATTAATCTGAATAAGAACCTATTAAGTAGGTTCATTAGATTTCAACGTACAAGCACAAAATTACATATTCCGACTAGAAAAATGTGTCTGTATGACACTAATGATGCCCCCGTGCAGCGCCTATCACCGGACATGTGTACATCCCTAATGCACCTTTTGAGCACAAACTCTATCTGCCAAGAAGCTAAGGAAAACATTACACAAAGTTTATACCCTACAGTGCAAAAATGTAGCCCAAAATGACTAAGTTTAAAAGGCCCCAATTCCATCAAAATAGAATATTTCTTCATCGAAAACCCACAGGACGTCTTCATTATGTCTGCAACAAGTATGCCATGTCTGAAAAACAGCCACTTAAATCTGTGGGAGATGCTGATCATACAAAGTACTTAGCCACTTAAATCTGTGGGAGATGCTGATCATACAAAGTACTTAACCTTCAATGCAGACATATGCCTTAAATGACTAAGTTCAAAAGGCCGTAATTCTGTCAAAATTAATTTTAGCTCCAACAAAAACCCACATGCACATCTTCATTATGTCCACAGCAAGTATGCAAGGTTTGAAAAAGATCCATTGAAAACTGTGGGAGAAGTTGATTACACAAACTCCATACCCTACAATGCAAAAATTTGAAATATAAATGACTGATTTAGAACGGCCGTAATTCTGTCAAAATTAATTTTAGCTCCAACAAAAACCCACATGCACATCTTCATTATGTCCACAGCAAGTATGCAAGGTTTGAAAAAGATCCATTGAAAACTGTGGGAGAAGTTGATTACACAAACTCCATACCCTACAATGCAAAAAAAGTAAAAAGTATGCAAAGACCAGGAACTGAAAAAATCAAAATCCAAATCCAGCCCTCAAACCATAGTTGGAAACAACTAAGATTACAAATAATCAAGATACAGAGAACATATGGCCAACTGAGTGAGCAGCTTGTTCCCAAAAGGTGGCCACCTAAAATGCCTAAGTTCAAAAGGCTGTTATTCTGTCAAAATTAATTCGAGCTCCAACAAAAACCCACATGCACATCTTCAATATGTCTACAACATGTTTGCGAAGTTTGAAAAAGATCCCTTGAAAACTGTGGGAGGAGTTGATTACACAAACTCTATACTGTATAGCGTGACAAACGGATGGACAGACAGATGGACAGAAGCAAATCTTAATGCCCCCTGACTATCGTCACGGAGGCACAAAAACAAAAATAAATAATCTCTACCTTTTGCCAATTGGTACCTAAAGTAATAAATTAATAGCCTACAGGTTAGACCCTTAATCTGCATATGGCTGTTACTTACTGCTATCAAATTATAACTTCAGATATGAAAATTCTCATGAAAAGTTTTACCACATCTCTAGGGATATATAGAGGATCTTACATGAGTGCTCATGTATTATTGAATTTATTAAACGACTTTGGGAAAAAGATAAGATGCGAGGCTGTGCTGAGCATCTTATTGCCTTCCCCAACGAGTTTAATAAATTCAATAATACAAGACCACAAATGCAAGAGTCTATTTATCTTATGACACTAAAAGCGCATTTTATTAGCGAATTTTGCACTAAAACGTCATGATTTACCCATTAGAAAAAACGACGTTTTGATGGATGTCAACGCACAACGTTACAACGTAATTTGCATATTTAATCCACTAGTGGATAATTGATTTTAATGCATGGCTTTATTACACTCTCAGATGCAACGTCATGTGATAAAAACAATTAAAACACTGAAATGATGACAATAATATTTTTAATGCTTTAACGTGTAGTATCATAAACAAACAATTGCTTTGACAAACAATTAAACAATTGCTTTGACAAACAAACATATGATTGCTTTTATAAACAAACAAATCAATGACAATGACATTTTGATATGCAGTCCTATGGGTACATCTTCATGTTGTTTGGTTTTCTGTTGTTGTTTTTTTTCACCATTTTTCCTAAGAGGGACAACTTGATTGAATTCCAATTTTCCTGTTTGCAACCCTGGGGAGAATAATAATTTCTTTTAAGAGTTGACACTTACTGAGAACAGCCCCGGATCCAGGGGGGTGGGCTTTGGGGCTGCAGCCCCGCCATTTGGCCTCTGTGTTATGCATAATATGTAGGCCTCCAGATAAAAAGAAGTATCTGATGACAGTTTGAGAAAAATATCCAATGTGGTTAGATCAAAATATTAAAAATATATGTTGCGATATCTCATTAGAATCGCCTCGGGGAGGCGATTCTAATGAGTTGTCACAACATATATTTAAAGGAATTTTTTTTACAAAAATTCTCTTGAAATTGAACCATAAATATGTCATATTTTCAAGCCCCCTCCCCCACACACATACATTTCGGCACCTCCCAGCCCCACCAGTTATCCAGAGCCCCACCAGTACGTGATGGTCTGGATCCGGGCCTGGAGAAGGGGGCAAAGCTGAAAATGGCAGATTTGCTTCACCTGCATTCACCTAATAAATATTCATACACCATAATAATTCTAGTTATTGACAAAAAAACATTACCATATTCTCCGTAATGAGCACACACTACTATATTTGAGCCACAACATGACAAAACCAACAAAGTGGCATGTGTGCTCAACGAAAGACTAGGATCAGCCTTGGCAGCCACCCAGTCTGATCAAAGTCTTTGCTGTGTGCTTAAAGGGTAGCTAAGGGTCTTAAGCTACTCAGAGCTCTAGATAAGAGGGAGCATTTGGTGATAATTAGGGATAACTTTTGTTAATTCTGCATGAAACCATATGTTGTGACCCCTCATCTGAACCGTCTCGATGAGACAGTTCAGATGAGGGGTCACAACATATGGTTTTGATGAGAAATAAGAAAAATTATCCTTAATTATCATTGATGAATACTCCCTCTTAGCTAGAGCTCTGCTACTTCCAGGCTGAAAGCGAAGATTCAGATCAGACTGGGTGGATGCCTGAGCTTATCTGAGTCTTTGCTGGGTGCACATGTCACTTTGTTGGTTTTGTCGTGTTCAAGCTCGTTTTCATATAAACATATTTTCCTGTTCAAAGGGTGTTAAATAAGAACTTGAATCAACTGATATCTTTTGAGGCAAGAAAAAGCAATTTGTAATTAATTCTTAGTTGAAATGCAACTCAATTTGAGCTGCCAGCCCATTGAGTAGGACAGTATAGTGCAAAGCTCAGTCAGCCTAGACATCAACATCCTGAAAGACACTATATGAATAGCGACGCGAGAAAACCAACAATGTGGTTGTGTGCCCAGCGCAGACTCAGATCAGCCTGGGCATCCGCCCAGTATGATCAGAGTCTTCGCTGTCCGCATGGAGGTAGCTTAGACCCTTAGCTACCCTTTGAGCACTTATTGAAGAGTCTAGTCAAATTGTTGGTTTTCTCGCGTCGCGGCTCATATCAGCATCATACAATTATTGACTAAGAAGTGTGCCCATTAACATTAAAACATGGTGAATATATGCAGCCCTGACATAATATGTACAACAATGAAGAATCAGACCTCTGAAAAAAGAAGGGATCAGACTAGTGATCATTAAGGGATATTTTTTCCGTATTTCTCCATAAAAAAACACATGTTAAGACCCCTAATAAGAACTGCTGAAAATGGTTCTTACTAGGGGTCACAATGTACGTTTTCAGTTAGAAATAAAATTATCTCCAAATTATCCCTGATATGTCTTCTTATCTTCTTCTTATCTGGAGCTCTGGTGGATACTGAGTTAATTTTTGTTCTTTCTCTATCAAAACATATGCTGTGACCCCCCCCCCCCCCCCCCACCCCACCCCGAGAGGCATTTCTAATGAGCCGTCAAAACATATGTTCTTACAGATAAGTAAGAAAAATTATCTTAAATGTATAGTCAAATCTGTTTACCTACATGTATTTATTTAGCTACAAAATGGTGTTTTTCTATCTATAAAATGGCACAATATATCTGTGGTATGAAATTCTGCTATGAGATGTTTTCCATTCTTAAACAATCCTACAAAAATCTAGATCAATTTATAAGATTAATCTAGATTTTTGGGATTGTTTTGGAAGGGAAACCACTCTCTCCTCCATCTACTTATAACCAAACAAATACAATATCTACGGCTCAGGAAAAAAAACTCCTGATATAAGCCACTGATGAAATGGCAAGTTTACTGGTGCACCTGAAAGCCAGCAGGCCACAAGCAGTGTTCCAAATAAGAAGGGGTAACAGGGATAATTGAGATAATTTTCCTTTTAAATGCATGAAAACATCTGTTGTGACCCCTCATTAGAACTGTCTCATCGAGACAGTGTCTCATTTAATCCATAAAGTGTGATCCCTCATTATAATTGTCTCCTTGAGATGATTCTAATGAGAGGTCACAACATCTTGCCAGACAGTTTCTCAACAACATATGTTGTGATACCTCAAACCATCTTGCGGAGATGGTTCTGAGGGTCACAACTTATGTTTTGGTCGAGGGGGTGAGATGGTTCTAATGAGAGGTCAAAACCTATGTTTTTGCTGTAAAAAAAAAGAAAATTACCTCTGAATTATTCTCACACCTCCAGCTTATCTGGTGCTCTGATACAAATAATCTAAGAATATTCTTCATTTGAGTTTTGTCACAGGAAAAAACTTAATATATTCCAGAAAGGTGAAGACCTAAACCAATCTGTGAATCTATGGGGTCTACATATGAGCCACAACGCGAGAAAATCAACAATGTGGTTGTGCGCCCAGCGCAGACTCAGATCAGCCTGAGCATCCGCCCAGTCTGATCAGAGTCTCCGCTGTCCACATGGAGGTAGCTTAGACCCTTAGCTACCCTTTACGCACTTAGCGAAGAGCCTAATCGGACTGGGCGGACACCAAGACTGATCTGAGTCTGCACTGGGCGCCCAACCACATTGTTGGTTTTCTGGTGTCGCGGCTCATATATCCTTCATTCTATGCCTGTATAATCCTTACAGTCCAGAAGAGTAAAGCTCAGATCAGAGTGCATGATTTTGGAGGCTGGTCAGAGCCTTTTGAGTCTGGATTCCATATTTCTTTGGTTATAAGACAAGCTTTTTCCCTTCCAAAACAATCTCAAAGCTCTAGATTCATCTTAATCTCAAAGCTCTAGATTCATCTTGTAAGATGGATCTAGATCTTTGATATTTTTTTGGAAGATGGATCAATATCTTTGAGATCGTTTTGGTTTTTTTGGAAGATGGATCTAGATCTTTGAGACTGTTTTGAAAGAAATAAACACATTTTCTGGCTGTCAGAATTACACAAGACTGATTTACATATTTGTAGTAATTTCGGAAGGACTCCCATCTTATAAGGGAATAAATACAATATGCCATAAGAAACCTTTCTGTGTGACACAGCTCATGCATATGCAACTGTACATCAGAAATGATTTAACATATTCTTCCAATGGAAACAGCACAAAACTTTCTTTACACACAAAATCTGCCTTAAATCTTATATCCCTCAGCAACACTACAGGTGGACAAAAGTATTTGTCACTTTCCGATGCCTCCCAAATCAATGCACTTCCATTTCCCCCCTTGAATCTTATCTTCTCTTTTTCCCCCTATAAAATTAATGCTGTAAACTTATTTAAGGCAATGTTATAACATTTCCATGGATGAAAAGGGAATTAAAAGTAGCAATGCTAAATAAAATGTTAAAGAGATTCTACATTTTGCTTTGGAGACTTTCCTATTTGAAGTGAAGTTTTAATGCCAGAAAACTTGATTCCCAATGATTTCAAAGTAACATCACTGGAAAATTCCCACCAGGCATACAACATTGAATTAACATTGATTTAACATCATGGCATTGAATTAATGTTGATTCAATGTTGTGTGCCCAGTTGGTTGTTGTCTATGAATTACTAGTGCTGATAGAAGGGAAAAGCAGAGAAATGATTTTTCTAGTACCATGAGCTTCTTGCACAATCATCATGCATTCACCTGGTGAGATATTCATGGAGGATTATAACAATCCATCATGAGTGTCCATGTAGGATAGGGAAATCTCATCCGAGGGGTCGGAATTTCAACCAGGGACGAGGCTTGCCGAGTCCCTGTTTGAAATTCCGACCCCGAGGGTGAGATTTATCTATCCTACATGGACTGGCTCATAATGGATTATTTTTCTCCCACTATTAGCAGATTTTAAACCTCAAATCAGATTAGGCTTAAGAATAGATTTTTTTTTTAACTTTTTAACCAGTGATCTTAAGTAAATTTTGAGCAGCCCAGTGTGTTTATCGGGTCCTAAAATGGGTGTAAACATAGTTTGCACCTCAAAAATAGACAGAAAACACGATATATGGACTATTTTATCTTCCAGAGAGCGAAAACAAAATGCAACTTAGCCTCTCACGTCACGCTCGTCAAGTTTGCTAGCAACATTTTTAATCTGTTTTAGTGACGTCATTAAAATTGAGTGACATCACAAACCCATGATCTGCTATCATACGTCATCCGACATGCTTGCGTGTCCATTTTGTTCATTTAAAATTAAAATATTAGTCAAAAAATGAAAAAGTCTGGTTGCTAATATAAGAAAGATGTTGCCAGGTGTAAGATAGAAATTCCTTATATGAGCTGAGAGCCTACATGTATCTTACATAGGCAAAGGTGAGAGAAAACCAATACCTACATGTATGTCTTGCATCTGCTTAAGTCACAGGTGAGCAAAAATGAGGAAAAAAGCATGAAGGTGTACCTGCTTCAGTTCTGTTTCTCCCATGCAAGACCAAAATACTACGAGCTGTGACAAGACAAAACCAACAAAATGGCATTTGCGCCCAGCAAAAACTTAGTCTGACCCGAATCTTTGCTTTGCACTTAAAAAGGATAGCTAAGAGTTTCAGCCAGCTCCATGCATACACAGAAGACTCTGATAAGATGGCTGATCAGAGTCTTTCCTGGTGCACATGTCACTTTGTTGGTTTTATTGTGTCGCTGCTCAAATAAATAAGCTGATGTGACAGTGGCAAAAGATATATTGGCACAACATAGACACACCTATCAACATTTTTGCACAGTAACTGTATCTGTTTATTTTTCGAGGCAAAATGTAAATACAATAGGAATTCTAAGTAATAGGATCTATATCTGTGAGGAAACAGTGTAGACCCAGATCAGACTGCTCAAGGAGCAGTCTGATCAGGGTCTGCACTGTCACTTAGATAAACAACATTTGGTGATAAGGCAAAATGAATTGTCTTTATCGAAAGATGGCAAGATACACCATTGTTATGGTAAAGTATGATATTGTAAATGAATTAGTGGGAGGGAAAAAATGCATGATTTTCCAACAAACTTTTATTTTATCATGAGCTTTATGCTAATTTTCATAGCTCTAGATAAGGATGGATTCTTCACTATAATTCTGAGATAATACATATATCTTCACGCACATCAGGTAAGAATATCCACCCGTTTCACCTGTACCAACGAATCTTATCTCACCCATACTATCTCACCCAAGACCAGATTAAAATTCTGTGTAGTCAATGGACTGATTGTATAGGTGCTCACGTATCTGTGTTGTCAAATGATGTTTGTTTTTCAGATGATGAAGTCAAGAAAATAGCAAAATAATGTCAGTCGAGCGTCAGAGTAACGAATGGTAGGTCAGTAGCTGATAGCGTCAGCTTGTTCCAAACATTATTAGAAACCTCTAAAATGCAAAATTGTGCGCTTTAACAAATTCGAACTTGAAAGTCAAACTTTGTAAATCAAAAGATCTGCAAGACAAGTATTTATCATGGGTGTAAGGGCGGACAGAAATTCTGACACTTAGGATCAATGTTCAGCATCACTCTGCATGTCCGGTGATGCCGAACAGTAACCCTCATGATGGATTTTTCTATCAGCACCCATAAAAGACACTTATAATATCATGCTCCGTATCTCCATAAAATAATGTCACGAATGCATTGCTGAGGCCGTGTCAACAACTGGCCACATCAAATATCTATGAACTAAAACAAAATTTCACAGACCATGCAGTATTAGCTGTGTAATGATGTTTATACCAAGACACAGTAAAGCATGAAAAAATTTGTGATGTAATAGACTGCCTAAATTGCTGGGCCACCTTGGATAAAAGAATCCTACAAAGACTCTATCGTGGGTATTTTCATTGCCATGACAAAATCTTTCCCTTTGGACAACTGGGCCCGAGGTTATGAAACTTTTTTCATGCTCAGCTGAGTTGAGCATGAAATTTTACCTGCTAATAAATAGCAAATTACTGATAAGTACGGTTGTTCTCTTGCTCAGTTTGGCTGAGTATAAAATTTTCTCAGCTTATGAACATACAAATGCCAACATTAGTTGGCATTTTCATATTTATCTGCAGAGAAAATTTCATGCTCAGCTGAGTTGAGCATGAATATAGTTTTATAACCTCGGGGCCTGATTTCATGCTGATGACTCATACAGGCATTAACAACTTCTGAATGTTTCAATCAAAACTCACACACATGAAAGATTCTTATATGAGCCATGATACGATAAAACCAACAAGGTGGCATGTGTGCCCAGCAAGGACTCAGATCAGCCTGGGCATCCACCCAGTCTGATCAGAGTCTTCCTGGTCAGCATGGAAGTATCTTAGACCCTTAGCTACCCTTTGAGTGCAAGCAAAGACTCTGATCAGACTGGGCAGATGCCTAGGCTGATCTGAGTCTTTGCTAGGCACACATGCTACTTTGCTGGTTTTCTCATGTCGCGGCTCATATATACATGTAACAAAATGTCTCAAAACTAGCATACTTTCTTAATCACAAAATTCATGGAATATTTCTTGCTTTACAAAAGCAAATGTTTGAGTTTAAAATGTATAAAATAAATAACATAACAAATTGCAAAACAGCCTTACAGCAGTGCTGCCTGAGCAACTGTACACTATAGCTCAGATTAAACAAATTGTCTGGGATTAAAGACTGATCATTTAATTTCTGTAATGCAATGTAGTGTCAGAGTTTATTGGCTCAAACTCTCTCGGACCCTCCTAAAAAGTTAGAGCCACATTTCATTCAAATCACTGAGAATTATTGGCAGAGCTTGATAGAATGGTAATTTCCATGAACTAAAGCACTACATAAAGTACATGTCCTATGTAGTTAATGTGATTGACCATAAAAACTGTAAGTACATGTAATGGGACAGATAGGTCTGAACAAATGGAACAGTGCAGCAAGTTTACTGATATGACACTTTCTGCCAGATGTTTTCTACTTCACTCAGTAAGGGACAAAAATTCTGGGCCCGGTTGTTCAAAACTAATGACGTCGTTAGTTATCGTGACGTTAAAATTTCAAATAATAAAATTTCAAATACACAGATCTTTTTTGTTGAAAAAATGTGAGCAGCTTTTGCATTGCAAAAGCTTCTCACATTTTTTCAACAAAAAAGATCGGTGTTTTTGGTTATAAAGTCATAAAACACTTTAAGAAATGACCTCTTATCGAGCTCGTTAGGCTAACGATGCTTCGAACAACTGGGCCATGGAGTTTAAAGTATAATTTGCCCTACTGATCTTGTGGTAATAAACATACTGTGCAAGTTTGATCCTGACTGCTGGAAAAGTGTATCCTTTGTTGCCTTCACAAGATTTTTCAAAGGTCAATGACTGTGGTATTGATGGTCTGATTCCATCCATTAGCAAACCTGTCAGAGACCTAGCTGTCATGGAGTAAAGGTTCAAGTTCTGAATCAGAGTGTGCTTAAAAATGTAGCTTCTGTTGTTTTCACAAGATGATGAACAGTGTTTTTCACTAAGTATGGGGCAATAACTTCTATGTTGATACTTTGATTTGGCCCAATTTCTAATACAACCAAATCCTTGTAGTCATAAAAACATTGTGCAAGTTTGGACATGATCACTCCAAAACTGTAGACTTTACTGTGCTTACAAGATAGTAAACTACATTCTCACGAAGTGAAGGGCAATTACCCTATTCTCATTAGTCCAGTTTAGCCCATAAGTGAAGCTGGCTCTGATTTTGTGGCCATAACTGAACATGCTGAGTAAGTTAAGTTATGATTGCTCAAAAAAAATGTAACCTCTACTGTGTATACAAGATCAGTAATGAATGGATGGACAAGGGATGATGACTGATCACAGAAGCGAGCTATATGCATTTTGTGACCAGATGTGCTAGAAACAAAGTCAATTTTCATCTCCCAAACAATCTGAATTTTGATGAGCTCTGGTTACAGCAGCTTGACATGATCAACAACTTTAACATGTTTATTCTAATTATAACAAAAGTCAGCTGTAGCCTGTAACAGAATAAGCCAGAAACCAATCATCAGATCATCTCAACCTGGCTGGTTCCTAGTCCATATCACATGCATGTATCCTCTGAAGCAAGCCTCTGCTGTGCATTCCATGCCTGATACTATACTTGGTCATCTGGAACAAAGGAAATAATAGTAATAAAGTAGGAAAATCAGAGTTCCACATAAGGCTGTTTTTTTTTTTTTTTTTTTTTTTTTCCAGACCAGTTCAGAGATATGTACTTCTCTTAATTCTCAATAAAAACACACATTGTGACCCCTCATTAAAATCTTCTCAGAGAGATTGTTCTAATGCAGGGTCAGAACAAACATTTTTATGAAAAAAATACTTGGAAAATTATCCCTCAACTATTAGTATCTCTGTTACCCTGTTTTTTTATCTGGAGCACTGAACTGTAAAGCCATGGGGAAATCTCTTTGAATATGGGTGTTCCAATTCCAAATTATCACAGCTCAAGTGATGCTCCTTTACAAAATTGCAGCAAGCAACATGGTAATAATTCTAAGAGTATGCATATTTGCATATAAAATATTAACACTGTTTAATATACAGTAGAACTTCGGTGGCTCGAACCCTGATGGTTCCCTCACCCTGCCTGGCTAGCATTCTTTTCTTGGTCCCCAGAGGTCAGTTTATATGGAAAATAAGCCTGGATGGCTAGAACTACCCTTGGCTGGAACCAAATTTTATGGTCCCAAGCCTGTTCGAGCCAATGAAGTTCTACTGTATATTAACAGTGTTCCCTCTATTTCCTTTCAGTCAATAATCTGTTATCTGTGATTGCCATCACATAGCTGTGTGCTTCACTACAAATGGTCTGAAGTCTTCCAGCTCTGCAAAGATGGCTCTACAGGGTACAGAGAAAAGAAAAAGAAGAAGAGAAGGGAACTCAATATTAAAGGCTAAACAATGATGGATTTTGCCAATACAGACTGACTCGTTGCCAGTTGGTGCAGCCATGGATTCATTCCCCTGCACCTCTTGGAGACCATTGTTATAAACAACAGCAGCTTTGATGGCACATTTGGGCCAGTAGAAGACAGGACTAGATGGATGGGGATTGCTGTAAAGTCATCTGTGGTGCCCCAATGACCTTGCAAGGTCATGGGATAAAACAGACGAAGTGGTAGTATGCACTGATTTTTACGTTTGGACAGACTGTCAAGATGGTTTTCAAAAGAATTTTCAACCATCTTTAATGACCAAAGGTGAGCTAAAGCTATTTTCTAGGCTTACAACCCTCATTTGGACGGTTTTCTACACAACAATATCAAACTTAAATGCAAACAGATGGTTGTGAATAGAAATTGAGTCATTTCTGTAAATATGTGAAAAGGTACTGGAATTTAACCCGACAAACCTTCAATACACAAATGTGTTTATTACTTGAGTACTGTATTAATCCAAATAAATGCCCCTGCTCTAACAAACATCCCCACTTCTTTTCCAAAAATAATGTTATATTAGCTTGCATGAACTCCTGTTTGCTTCTCTGAATAATGTAGCTCTTTGAAATGGCATCTACTCTTAAAGGAAAGACTTTGCTCCTATAGGAAGAAATTATTTTTTTTTTTTAGAGTTGACCACTTCTGAGAAGAAAGGCAAAATTAGAAGAGTTGCTTCCTCTGACAGCATACACATACCTTTATACTGCTTATTAGAAGTATTTTGCTAGTGACTGAATTACTACAATTTAGGCTCTGAATAACCCTCCCCTTTTCGCAAAATGTAACGCTCATGGGGCATTTAATAGGATTAAAATGGTATGTAAATACATAACTGTGTATTAAAATTTTTTTCCAGCTTACAAAATCTAAACATCCAGTTGGGCATTCACTAAAGTGCACACATATCTGAAAATTGTCAGCCTAACAAAATATGTCAAGTAGCAAAATTCCAATACATAATTGTGTATTTTCTCAAATATACATAAGTTAGCAAATTGGGTATGTAATTTTGACAAGCCGATAAAATTTAATACACAACTATATATTTGCTCACATATGTAACAAGAGGACCATTGGTCCTGTAGCTCACCCGAGTCCATTCAGCCTCAGTACTTTAGGGTAACTTACTCTAAGGCCATCGGTCAACTGGTTCTGGTGAAAAAGATTTTTAAAGGTTTTAACCATATATAGGCATGGAGGACATGTTGGTCATGTGACCTGGACATTTGAAAAAAATTTCTTTCCCTCAACCCCCTGGAGGCTCTATATGAAGTTTGGTTACAAAACTGGCCCAGGGGCTTTTGAGGAGATGGTTTGATAGTGTCAAAATGACAGAGTTCTGGGTCAAAAGTCAAAGAATGACCTTGATCTCTTGTACTCATAAATCTTCATGTACTCATTAAGATGACTGTAGATATCAATGTTTAGGCATAAATCTTCAAAACTTTCCATGAAATCTTATGCTCTAGCATTTTCCCACATTTGACCTTGCCATAAAATGGACAAGGTCAACCCAAGGTCATCATTTTGAACAATCTTGATAGTACTGGAGATCTCAGTGCTACATACCAAGCTTTAAGGCCATCGGTCAATTGGTTCTGGAGAAAAAGATTTTTAAAGGTTTTTACCATATATGGGCCTGGCGGCCATGTTGGTCATGTGACCTGGACCGTTTGAACTAATTTTCATTCCCTCAAACCCCTGGAGGCTCTATATGGAATTTGGTTACAATTGGCCCAGTTGTTTTTGAGGAGATTGTTTGATATTGTCAAAATATGAGAGTTCTGAGTCAAAGGTCAAAGAATGACCTTGACCTCTTGTACTCACAAATCTTCATGTACTCATAAAGATAACTGTATATACCAATTTTTAGGCATAAATCTTCAGAACTTTCCATGAAATCTTATGTTCTAGCATTTTCCCATATTTGACCTTGCCGTAAAAAAGATCAAGGTCAACCAAAGGTCATAATTTGAACAACCTTGATAGTACTTGAGTACCAAAAGCTACATACCAAGTTTCAAGGCCATCGGTCAATTGGTTCTGGAGAAGAAGATTTTCAAAGGTTTTTACCATATATGGGCATGGCAGCCATATTGGTCATGTGACCTGGACCGTATGAATAAGTTTTTGTTCCCTCAACTCCTGGAGGCTCTATATGAAATTTGGTTTCAATTGGCCCAGGGACTTTTGAGGAGATTGTTTGGAGTTGTCAAAATATGAGAGTTCTGGGTCAAAGGTCAAAGAATGACCTTGACCTCTTGTACTAATAAATCTTCATGTACTAATTAAGATGACTATAGATACAAATTATTAGCCCAAAATTTTCAGCAGTTTCCAAGATATCTTATGTTCTAGCATTTTGCCATAGAAAAGCACAAGGAAGAAAATTTGACCTTACCGTAAAAAAGGTCAAGGTCAACCTAAGGTCATAATTTGAACAATCTTGGTAGTACTCGCGTACCTGATGCTACATACCAAGTTTCAAGGCCATCGGCCTACTGGTTCTGGAGAAGAAGATTTTTTTAGGTTTTTACCATATTTGGGCATGGCGGCCATGTTGGTCACGTGACCTGGACCGTTTGAACAACTTTTCGTTCCTAAGGTCCCAGGAGGCTACATATGAAATTTGGTTACAATTGGCCCAGTGGTTTCAGAGGAGAAGTCGTTTGAAAATGTTGACGGACGGACGACCGACGGACGGACGGACGACGGACGACGGAGCCTGACCATACTATAAGCTCCCCCGGAGCCTCTGGCTCAGGTGAGCTAAAAATGCAATCGTGTTAATGGGAATTGTGTTTAGAAATTTAAATATTCAATTAAGCTTTTGCTCAGATATGTAACTATGCAATTATGTGTTAAAATTTTTGAGGTAGACAAAATTTCAATATACAGCTGAGACTCAGCTGTATATTGAAATTTTGTCTACCTCAAAAATTTACATACAGGCAACTCGCCACTGACTGTCATAGAACAAGAAAAAAAAATGCTAATTTTACTTACCATGATAAAACCATCTAGTTTTCTTGGGATTTTTGCTACAAGTTTTAACATATATTGCATTGTCCGGTGGTCTTTTCTGTAAGACAATGTAAGAACAGAATTAAAATATATGATTATATGAATCAATGTCCAAAGCTGCATCAGTTACAGTGTATGGCATCTTCCAAAGCCAAAGGTACTAAATCCAATTCGTTCCTTTCCTATCCTTGGGCCAAGCATAAGAAATATTTTGTTTGCAGTTGCCTTTGCAGTTGCCGATAAAGGATAATTTCTTAGGGTAGGTAGGTCGTCTTTTTTTGTTTTGTTTTTTTTATTCCTGCAAAATGTAAAAGCAGTCCAAATACTACATGGTAAAATATTAAATTAGTTACCCATATTTACATATGAAGATAACAGCATCCTTTAAGGAACAAACCTTACTTACCCACAAATGGAGTACTCATAAGGTGCTTGTGAAAAGGCAAACTGTGTAGACCCAAATCAGACTGCTTGGAGAGCAGTCTGATCTGGGTCTGCACTGTTTGCTAAGGCCCATTTGTCTTACTATTTACTTTGATCACAGTCAATTTCCCATTTTCTGGAAAAAAAAAAAAAATATTGGCAAAAAATTTTTTTGTTTTTTGAGTAGGGAGGTTTTGGGTGGGTAGGTAGTTTTACACAGTTTTACTAAACAAGAGGGCCATGGTGGCCCTGAATCGCTCACCTGAGCATTAATCAGTTCACTGGCTCTGGTGAAGATTTATAAGAGTTTTTACCATACATGGGAATGGCGGCCACCTTGGTCATGTGACCAAGATCATTTGAAGAACTTTCAATCCTTTGACCCATGTGCAGGCTCCATATGAAATTTGATCTGCCCAGTGGTTTCAGAGATGTTTGAAAATGTTTATGGATGGATGAAAGAGGCAGCTAACACCAATACTGTAAGGCTCAGGTGAGCTGAAAATGGCAGAGTCGCTTCTCCGAAAAGTTCCCAATCATGTTGAGTTCCTTTGATGGATTTGAACTAGACTTAACTAGGCAAACACAGATGATAGAATGGTAGCATCATTATCTCACTGTGGTGAAACTAATGTATTCCAAGGAGTTTGTGGCTGGCATCATTGCAATGTTAGTTCTGATTCTTGCAACATAACTTAATTTAGATTTGACCTAGTGACCTAGCTTTTGACCCGACATGACCCAGTTTCAAACCGGATATTGTAAGAATAAACATTCTGACAAAGTTTCATTGAGATTGGATCAAAATGTGCCCTCTGGAGCGTATACAAGGTCGTTCTTATATTTGACCTAGTGACCTAGTTTTTGATCCGACACAAACCAGTTTCAAACTTTACCTAGATTTCATAAAGGTAAACATTCTGACTGAGTTTCATGAAGATTGGATCAAAACTGTGCCCTCTAGGGTGTACACAAAGTTTTTCTTAGATTTGACCTAGTGACCTAGTTTCTGATCTGACGTGACTCAGTTTCATAAGGGTCATATATATATGGACAATAAACATTTTGACATAGTTTCATGAAGATTGGATCAAAACTATTCCTTCTAGTGCGTACACGAGGTTTTTCTAAGATTTGACCTAGTGACCTAGTTTTTGACCTGACATGACCTACTTTCAAACTTGGCCTAGAGTTTATGGAGATAAACATTCTGACCAAGTTTCATAAAGATGGGATCAAAACTGTGTCATCTAGAGCGTACACACGGTTTTTCTATGATTTGACCAAGTGACCTAGTTTTTGACCCTACATGACCCAGTTTCAAAATTGTCCTTCATATTATGAGGATAAACATTCTGATAAAGTTTCATGAACTTTGAATCAAAACTGTGCCTTCTAGAGCGTACACAAGGTTTTTCTAAGATTTGACCTAGTGACCTAGTTTTTGACCCGACATAACCCAATTTCGAACTTGGCCTAGAGTTTATGGAGATAAACATTCTGACAATGTTTTATAAAGATTGGATCAAAACTGTGTCCTCTAGAGCGTACACAATGTTTTTCTATGGTTTGACCTAGTGACCTAGTTTTTGACCCAACTTGACCCAGTTTCATACTTGCCCTAGATATTATAAAGATAAACATTCTGACAAAGTTTCATGAACTTTGGATGAAAACTGTGTCTTCTAGAGTGTACACAAGGTTTTTCTAAGATTTGACCTAGTGACCTAGTTTTTGACCCAATGCGACCCAGTTTCAAACTTGGCCTAGAGTTTATGGAGATATATATTCTGACAAGGTTTCATATAGATTGGATCAAAACTGTGTCCTCTAGAGCGTACACAAGGTTTTTCTATGATTTGACCTAGTGACCTAGTTTTTGACCCGACGTGACCCAGTTTCGAACCTGTCCTAGATATTATGAGGATAAACATTCTGACTAAGTTTCATGAACTTTGGATGAAAACTGTGCCTTCTAGAGCGTACACAAGGTTTTTCTAAGATTTGACCTAGTGACCTAGTTTTTGACCCGACGTGACCCAGTTTCGACCTTGTCCTAGATATTATAAAAATAAACATTCTGACAAAGTTTCATGAATTTTGGATGAAAACTGTGCCTTCTAGAGTGTACACAAGGTTTTTCTAAGATTTGACCTAGTGACCTAGTTTTTGACCCAACATGACCCAGTTTCGAACTTGGCCTAGATTTTATGGAGATAAACATTCTGACAAAGTTTCAGAAAGATTGGATCAAAACTGTGCCCGCTAGAGTGTACACAAGCAAAAGTTGACGGACGACGGACGACGGACATCAGGGTATCCAAAAAGCTCACCCTGAGCACTTCGTGCTCAGGCGAGCTAAAAAGGTTGACAAATGTTTTATTATATGATAGTTCAAAATGCAGTTTCCTTTGGCAGATATCACGGTACTAATCCCGGTTATCATCAAATCCTCAAAACACCTGAAATTCTATATCTCCATAAACGTATTATGAATTGGTACCCTAGTAAACTTACTTTTTCTGTGCAGCTGGAGAGCATACTAACAATACTAAGACATACTGAGGTAACTGAGAGAGCAGGAGACCAGTCGTCAGTCAGTATTGACAAACATATATGACCATTGCTGTAGACATGTGGATGAACTGGTATATTATCACCAGTAAACATCACCTGTAAAAATAGTGTAATTGAAAAACATTTAAACTTGTGATAAAAGTATATACATATATGCTCATTTCTATATGTATTCTGCATATAAAAATTCAAAGATACTGCCTCCACGGGTTCCTCAGCCAGGAATGGACTGACAGATGGACACCCCCAAACCAATATGTCCCCTCAACTTCTTCAATTTTGGTTGTTGTTGGTTGTTTTGGGTTAAATGGCCCTTTGAGACAGTATTTCAGTCTATATCAGGCTGTTCGAAGTTGGGGGCATAAAATGTCAGTCTTCACATACACATCAATGGTCATATGTCCATTGTTGTACATGTATACATGAGATGGAACTTACATAAATTTCCACCTATTGTTATATGGTATGATCAATGTTGAACACATACAAGGTGGCTCATATATTATATCCAATAAATGCAGTGAGTATTGATATATGTATGACAATTGCTATATACGAAATGCATGGCTATCTAAATGTTATCATATTTATTTATAAGTGGAACACTCACTGTATGTATGATTATTCTTTTTTTTTTTTTTTTTTTTTTTTTTCTTTGTTATTTCCTTAGAAGTTTGAACAACTGTCTCATACTCTGTACATATGTATTATCTATCCATCCATTATTAACACATCTCACATATACATGGAGCACGCACTGTCTTATATTGCCTTTTCTTCCTGTTTAACGAGTATCTGCATCCCAACCCACCTCATCTCGTCATCCTTCTTACACGACATGTACTATTTTTGTGTCCATTACCTCACCCCCAGGCACTCTCGATCGTGACTGCTCAACAAATATGTTATACCATAAAACCAAAACTTCCCTCTGTATACTTTCTTGTCAGCAATTGTATATGTGTTATTGTATTCATAACTACCATGTTCATATTGTACATATGTTTGTCATAACCTCATATGTCTGTACAGACTTGAGTGTAATAAAGTATATGTTCGTTCGTTGTAATAGAAAAGTAGGAAAACTGTACTCTATCATGAACTTGTTCAACAGAAAACAGCTCCTACATGCATGTAAAATTTTGTTCCACTTTTTTTCAGGCCTTGTGTTAAAAGGCTGACTGAGCTTCTTTTTCTCTCTTCCAAGTAATTGTTTTTGTGAGTAAAACAGCAACGAATCAGTTTGCTGTACAACTAATGTGTTTGTGTTCTATACTTGTTCCTGCCCTTGGTCCATGCTTCACATAAACTGCTTCATATAACTCATAATTGCTGTTAACATGTAATTCACCACGAAGTTCAGTTTTACTGAAAAAGGTCTTTGGCTTAAATATTTAGACACGGAAGAATTAGACATGACTCTTTTATTGTTTACCTGTGGTGAATCAAAAGGATATCTAGCAGTAAACTTGAACTGTAGTCGGAATTGTTCTCCATGATATAAAGATCCCGGAGCACCATCTAATTCTACATTCCACCTGAATAATAATAGCATATGCCATAAATTCTGAAAATTGGGATACCTGAAATAGTCACAGTAATTGCTCTAAAAATGAAAAAAATAGTTTTACAATGCAGTAAAGCATCCAAAGAATGCACCTGGAATGGCAAAAAGAGTAGGCCCTGATCTGGTGTGCATGGTTTGCTCAGACCTATCTGTTTCAATACTTAACATTTTACATTAGATATAGATAAAAACAGCTGTGGCTGAACAGCATAACTAAAACATCTTCCTGTCAAAGAGATTTAATCAAAACAAAGAATGTGGATGCAAATGTGTGTGCAGGGATGACAACAATGGCTTCTATTGTACCTTCATATTAGCATTCAAGCAATATATAAACAACAAGACCTGTCACAAGGACAGGATAGCTCGCCTGAGAAGCGCCTTGCCCATCACATAAAAAACTTTAACGTAAAACTTTAACATTTTGCTAACTCCGACGCCGCCGCCAACGCTGATGCCAGGGGTTGTGCAATAGCTCTTTCTGAACTTCGTTCAGGCCAGCTAAAAAGTGTAGAGCACAGCTATGATGAAATGTTGGTGGAAACTTATGATATTCATATTCTGCACAAAACATAATACATGCCCTTTGAATCTAACCAAATTTAAAGAGTAACTACACTTCAGGAACTGACTGAATCAGATCCCAAACCCTATCCCCAACATCCAAGGGAAAGACTGACAAAGACATCCCAACAAACAATAAATTACAAGTGATAAGCCGAGTCAGCAGCTCTTTCCCAAATAGGTGGTAACTCAGCTATCTTTACTGAACTAAAGAATTTAGACCAACAGAAGGGTTACAACAGACTAAGCAAATTATACGAAAAACATTTAGCAACTATTTTTACCTATTTTCTATTTTTATTATGGGTTAAAATGAAAACACAATAAATTAAACAGCACAGTGACAGAACATAAAACAAATGCAACCGCAAGGAAAGTACCACCTTGGGACGGTCAGTAATAACTACTGGGGGGGTTTAAACCGGTTTTACTGGGTCCAAACCTTCACCCTCACCTACCGCCGCGGTGCACACAATTAATTGGTAGTTCGGTTCGTATGGAGGTCCAAGTCTGATAAGTCCTAACAACATTTTCTAGCAGAAATGTGATTCTGTTTGAGTTCACACTGAAGATTATGCTTTTCTGGAGAAATGTATTTCCCAAAATAATATTCTTCGATTTCCTTTCGTTGACTGGGCGCTGCTGTTAGAGGCTTGCCATTCAATGTCAAAATCGAGCAGTCCACATGAAAAATCGGTAAAGTAGCATGCTCATGAGTTGTTACCCATAACTGCAGATTAAAAATGCCTGGTAAACGCTATCGGTCATCGCAAATGATAAACAGTTTCCATACAGACACACTACGTCGAAACGACGTCGGAGGAACGTCGATGCAATGTTATGAAGCTTTATTGATGTGTTTACAGTACAAGGTTGTTCCGATGTCATAACGTTGCATCGACGTCGTCACAACGTTCTTTAGACGCTGTCTGTATGCTGGGTTGAAAGAAAAAAAAAAGAATATTGTTGTGCAATCTCCGACCATTCCATGCATTTTGTAAAGGTGAGCTTTGTTCTGCGCGAGTGAGTATAAAAATCATTGCCGCATTGTACCTTTTCAGAAAATACACTTGTCGGAGGTAAGGTCAGAAATAAGCACCGCCCAGTCAACGAAAGGAAATCGAGGAATAGCTTATCTGGAGCTCAGAATACCACATACCACATTAATCCTAATAAATGCCCCTGCTCTAATAAATGCCCCCTGCCTCTTTTTCAAAAATAATATTATATTAACTTGCATAAATTTCTGTTTTACTTCACTGGATGAGGTAGCTCTTTGACATGGGGGTATACTCTTCGAGGACTCTAGTAGGAGCAAATTCTTTCCTCTAAGAGTTGATCCCTACTAAGAAGAGATGCTAAATAGAAGAGTTGCATCTTCTGAAGGTATACCCATTCACCTTAATACTGTTTATTAGAGGTATTTTGGTAGTGGCCGATTTACTACACTTTATGCTCTAAATAACGCCCCACCCCCTCTCCCTTCCATAAAATGCAAGGTACCCGGGGATGTTTAATAGGATTAATATTGTAAGTAAAACCAAAACTGCACACCGAGTATGTGAAAAAGATGTCTATGTGTATTGAAGAAATAGTATTTTTTCCTCATTTGCGAATTATTGCTGATTAACATATGATGTCAAAGGACAGATCTCAAAATATTAATTCATGAAGACAAAGCTGGAGTGAACAAATGTTTGCATCTGCCAAACAGCTTATGTGGTACATGAAATCAGCGATAATTCATCGGTTAGGAAAATAAGATACCCCGGAATGCTATGTCGCACCTGCCTTATGCTTCTTAGTAGTAGGTACCATGGTTAGAGCAAAGTGTACACAAGGTCTGATGAATTTTTGTAGAAATTTGAGGAAATTGGACCTACAAACTAGGACAGATGCAGTCAAATGAAAATATATGTTAAAGGTATAATGTAGTCAAACAATCAAACACCAGCTTAAGAAAACATTTTATGCCATGTCTGATATTTGTAGGTAGTATAGTTAGTGAGAAATGGACTACAATGCTCTTGTCCATATAATCATGGATGCCATGTTGACATAAAATTTCCAAAGTCAACAGAGCATGATATATATAGGTCAAGGGTACATCTAATAGCAGCATCCCAGAAGAATCTTCAAGCCAGGTTTGATGATTACACCCATTGTATTCATAGAAAACTGGACTCAAACCCTAAGGTCGACTCAATTTCGGATGTGAATCAGTAGCATGTGAAATATAGGTCAAGGGTTAAAACAACTGCATTAATCCTCGAGCCTATTCTAAGACGAAATTTTATACCAGGTTTGATGATTCTAGGTATCATAGATTGAGAGAAACGAACTTAAACGATAGGGTAAATACAATTTTCTAAATAAAATTTTACAAAGCTGAGCATGAGATATGGGTCAAAAGTCACAACAAGTGCAACAGTCCTCTAGATCAACCTAATCAGAAACTTTATACCAGGTTTGATGACTGTAGGTATCATAGACAGAGAGAAATGGACCAGTATACTAGGGTTGGCGCAATTTTTGACGTAAAATTTTACTAAATCAGCAGAGCATAATATATAGGTCAAAGGTCAAAATAAGTGCAAGGATTCTCAAGACTATTCTAAGAAAATACTTTATACCAGGTTTGATGATTGCAGGTATCATAGATGGAGAGAAATGGAATTAACACTAGGGTTGACATAATTTTTCATTTAAAATTTTACAAAGTCATTAGAGCATGAAAAATAGGTCAAAGGTCAAAACAAGTGCAAGGTTTCTCGAGACCATTCTAAGAAGAAACTTTATACCAGGTTTGATGACTGTAGGTATCATACACTGAGAATAATGGACCCGAACATCAGCGTCAATGTAATTGTGGACGGACCGACGGATGGACAGACAGAATAACTGATAGACGGATGGACAAGTGAACTCCTATATCACACCTTGCTAAAGCCCCTGTCACACTGTCACGATATCTCTGGCGACAAGCAGCGATTGACGACGAGATTGAACTTGCAGTAAATCGGCTTGGATGACCACGAGTTACAAAATGAATTTCTGTCAAACTTTTTTACGAGTAGAGCACGAGATCTCTTCGATATTTCTGACCAAAACGTACGAAACTAGTACGAGTTTGCACGAGTACCTTCGACATTCCTAGAATAATGCTTCGATACTTGTTCGATATCATTACGAGTTTGTACGAGTTAATACGAGTTTTGCACGACAAGATACGAGTTCGTACGATATGGTAGAATTCATTGCGATATCAGTACGGTCTTTCTTCGACGTAGTACGATATCATCAGAACCTTGATCGACTTTGTCCGACATAATGCGATTTCTGTTCGAATTCACCAGCATTTTGGGTGAATGTAAGTTGGTATATAGTGCAGACCAATGGTCATAGTCTCATTGGTAACCGAATGAGAAACGTGACTCTTCAACTTCCACAAAGGCTTCTTAGACTTCGTTACTGTTGGAACTGGAGGAAGATGATGCCAAAATTGATCTTGGCCTCGCCCAGCTGCTCCAGCAGAGAAGGAGAAGGAGGAGGAGGGCTCCTAGAAGATTTTGGATTAGACCATGATTCATGAGGCGAAAATACTTTGGACACTATGATCGTCTGATGCATGAACTGCAAACTGAAGACCATGAAGCGCCAACAAGACCGTAAAAATTTTCCATACATTTAACGGTAGAATACCTGGCAACCAGCTGCCAGTCCAGTTCCCGTTATTTTCATGGGCGCCCGTAAACGCTAGCGGAATCATCATGCAGAGCAGGATAGAAGAAAACAGATATGGTTTTGGTCGTATAGCCATTTTCGCGTGCGGTCAGGTAACATAATTCTACCATATCGAGATTTCAAAATATGTTCTACAGGCAGACGCCGTAAAAATAACGGGAAATGGACTGGCAGCTGTTTGCCAGTTATTCTAACGTAAAATCTACGGATATTTTTACAGTGACTTTCTGAGAGTACCGCCTGAAATGTTCAGAGACCTTGAGCAGAGACTTACTCCTAGGCTGCTGAAACAGGACACATGGTACCGAGAGTCCCTGAAACCGGGACTGAAACTTGCTAACACCCTGAGGTACTTGGCAACAGGAGAAAGCTACAAGAGCCTCATTTATGGGTTCCGAGTGCTCACGGGGATGCGTGTCTTGGGGCTGCTCCCTATCCCCCGGAGGTACCTCATCCACAGTAGACACATCTTCCCTAGGAAGTGGCGTTAAGTATCTCTGGGAGTCGTACCAGCTCCTTTTTTATCATTGCAACTTTTCCCTTTTTCTTGGGAGCCATTATCATGCACTGATAAACGTAAAATGAATGTATGAAGAATACTGAGACGTTTACATTTAAAATGCTGGACAATGACATACGCGTAGCTAATATTCATAGAAAGATTATCATGACTCGAACAGAACTCCTAAAGCACTCGACAATTGTCGTATAGTTGTCGACAGTACTCGAAGGGATTTCGTGGAGAATCCCCCCTATTCGGCACAGTATCGTACTGTGTGTCGCAGCTACTTGTACCCAGCTCGCCTTATATCGTACTTTATCGCCAGAACCCGTTTGTTGCTTTGGGACGGCGAGAACACACAAGAATGTGCGACAATGGGCGACAATGTGTACGATAGTTGTACGACAATATACGAGTGAGCTGCGAGTTCGCTACGAGAATACTTTGAACGGCGAGAATTTTAAACAGTTTAAAATTCTCGTAGACACCTCCCGACAATATGCGAGTTATGGCGATGCTTGTTCGACTTAAGACGAGATATGGCGACATCTCCTCCACTTCCCCTCGACATATGGCGAGTTATAAACTCATAGCTTATCGTAGCCAAACTCGTGACAGTGTGACAGGGCCTTAAAGCAGGAGCGACAAAAAATTGCTTTGATTCTAAAATTACACAGATTGACAATTTGAATTGATGCAATGTTGTCTAAAGGGCTATTTTAAGACAGACCGCCATAAACATATTCTTTTTTTTAACCTTCCAAAAGGAGAACATGGCTTTATCTTTTGGCCAAGACTCAAACACTGTTGAGAAACCTGAAGTTTATAAGTCAGCACTCTTATCCACTAGGCCACAGAGACCATTCACATTTAAATATTTACATCCAACTCCATCAAGGTGTGAATTTGCCCATCTTGCTCATAGAGACATTAGAATACACTTAATCACAAATTCTGACAATGCTGCTTTCTAGACCAGCATAAGAAAGTTAACATCATGTTACATAATAAAAAGTCATACTCTGTTAAATCTTTTAATACATCATCTGTGTCTATCTTCACTCCTGTAGGGGGATCTTTGGTCAACTGTTGTAACTCTTTCTGTAAACGTTTCTGAAAATAAAGTCAGATTCTTACCACGATACTTAAAAAGAATCCAGGTCGTTTCGGCCCTATTCCCATTTGCCCTGGGTCGTTTCGGCCCGATTTCCGGGGTGATCATTTCGGTCCAAAGGGGTGGGTCATTTCGGCCAATTTCAAAGGTGGGTCCTTTCGGCCCGATTTTATGGGTGAGTAGTTTTGGCCTTAATTATTTATTTCTGGAAAATCTGTAGGATAACAGGCTGATTACACCTTCATACCAGCTTGTTTTCTTATGAATTACTTCAGGTGCTTATCCGTTTTTACTAAGCATAATCCCGCCTTTCAAGAACTTATTAACAATGAAATAATTTTCACACCTCTTAATTAATAAGCAAACAGTTAAAAAACCAGTGACAGTACAAACATTAATAATTGGCAACAGATAAAGATAATTAGGCATCAAAGGAAAATTAGAGATTAAATGGAAAGCAAAGATAGATAGATAGATAGATAGATAGATAGATAATATGCAGCCCAGATACATACATACATACATACATACATACATACATACATACACACACACACACACACACACACACACACACACATACACACATACATACATACATACATACATATGCAGGCCATTCAGATAGATAGATATGATATATATGCAGGCCAAATAGATAGATAGTTAGATAGATAGATAGATAGACAGATAGACATGACTGGGATTAAGGAAAATTATATACCGGACTATATAAGATAGATAGATAGATAGATATGACTGGGATAAAGAAAATTATATACCGGACTATATAAATTTAAAATTACATCTGCAAACACTTTTTTGTCTATTACAACTATGGGGAAAAAGTATGGCCGAAACGACCCACTAAAATTTGGCCGAAATGACCCTGACCCGGAAATCGGGCCGAAACGGCCCAAGCCGAACGGGAATTGGGCCGAAAGGGAATTGGCCGAAACGACCCTTAAAAAGAAAGGACTTTGCTTCTGAAGGAGCAAATTATTTCCTTTAATCCCTAGCTGTACATATCTTTGAACAAATTAGCCACAACGCGAGAAAACCAACCAAGTGATTGTGTGCCAAGCGAAGACTCAGATCAGCCTGGGCATCCACCAATTCTGATCAGACTCTTTGCTAAGTGCTGAAAGGCTAGCTAAGGGTCTAAGCTATCCCCACGCAGACAGCGAAGACTCTGAATAGAATGGGTGGATGCCCAGGCTGATCTAAGACTGCGCTGGGCGCACAGCCACTTTGTTGAAAGCAATATCGATGATAGTTAATAACACTATCACCATAGCACTATCAAGGCAACTGCTATCATGATGCATCGATATATTGATGGGTCGCTACACCCCTAGTGTTGATGGGTTACACTGTGCGTGTAGCTTTTAGCTTCAGTGACCTTTGATCTCCGAGAGGAAAATCTAAGTGTGAGCATGCGCAGTGTGGAACTCTGGGTTTACTTATTAACCCTTGTATTAAAGATCTGTAAGCATGAACTTTGGTCAGTTCTCAAGACAGAAATTTTTTTGGCAATTTTTTTAATTAATCAATAAATTTATTTCCCCATGAATTGTGACTACCTAACTCTTTAAACCCAATGTGGGGCACCTTCCCTAATTAATTCAAGTATTTTTAGCGAGCGTTCTACATGAAAAACGGTATAATAAATGTTTCTAGTTTCATCTCCATTACCTCCATAGATGTCATGTTGACATATTACTGTTTTGTTTACATTTAGTTACGTATTTCTATATTCTCGTCTTCAAAACATATAGGAATCTCTTTCATATGAATTATTCAATTAAACTTCATATTAATTTGTTATAACGAGTATAGCATCAATGTTAATATAAGATAGGAAGCCAATTTTTATTCGTGAATTTCACTCATATTAAAATACTGAATAATTTGACTGGTTCTCGTGCAGCATAACTGTCAGTACGATCACCGTGTATCCGTAGTGACCTGTCCCAGGAGTCCCTACTATGGAGATGACGATGAGATGTGAGGACCCCACTTCACAGAAGTAAATGCATTCGAAAACATGCTCGAAAGGGTCAGCCACAGTGTACCATCCACTTCCTCATGGTTGATCTTTAAGATAAGATAAGATAAGATTTATTTAAAGTCGGCAAGCTTCATAACAATACAACAAAGATAAGATTTATTTAAAGTCGACAAGTTTCATTACAATACAAAATAAGCTCTTGATGAGCTTTTGAACCGACTGCTTAAAGGCCCCATTGCTCTATCAGCATGAAAAATTTTATCATGAGGTATCGCTGCAAGCGTCTCACTATAGTTTCGTCATTGTAAATGATCATGATTAGCCAGCTTTAAACGAATGAAACATCCTTGAGTTTCACATAAAAAGGGTTTGAAAACTTAATTGGGTCATTTTAGTTGGCAACCAAAATGACCTACTTTCGATTTCATCAAATTTAACAAAATGGTAAAAATACAATGTACAAGGTGGAGCCCCAAACACTATCCCGCCTATGTTTACATAGCATTGCCAGACGGGAAACCAGAACAGGAAAATATTTTTTGAGGAGCGATTTGTTATTTTTCAAAAACTTGTTTTCTCTACTTTTTGCCAGTTATATGACTCAAAATATGCACATCAGCCCACATTTTCTTTTACCAAACTTGACAGCTGAACTGCTTTTTACAATGATTTGAATTTAGACGTTTTTGTCATCTATAGGACTATGGAGACTTTAAACAAGAGTATATGATCAACAAGTGTAAAAGAGCTGTAAGAATGAATAATCAGTTCCAATTGCATCTGGCCTGACTGTCTGCATGTCATCAGACCTAAGTGTCTGCACACCAGGCAAACAACCATATCAGACCCAACTACATGGAGATATAATATATTATTTATATAATTTATCATACTCACTATCCCTATGAGGAAAGAAAAAGCCCTATTAGCAAATTAAGCATGTATAAGCACATAGGATATTAAAGTAGCTTACATACTAGTCCGCTTAGCAAGACATTGTACTGGACGGTGGGGCTTCGCAGGTGGCAGCTCAATTGCTAAACAGCAAGCTCCACTCCACCGTCAAGACAATGTGCCTTATCTTACTCCCACCAAGGACAGACAGTGACTAACTAAACAAGGTAACTATAAAAGCAAGCAAGTTTAAGCAACATTCAGAAATAGCAACAAGGGCAAGATAGACAAAGATTTGGACATTGCACTGGATGGTGGTGTTTCGCAAGTGGCAGCTCAATTGCTAAATAACAAGCTCCGCTCCACCATCCAATCAATGTACCCGATCGTACCCCCACCAAATAAGCATCTATAAAAGTTAAAGAAGCATAAGGACTACTACGACACAAAAAGCATATACAGTGGGTAACTTAGAAAAACGTATAGAAAAACGTATAAAGCGTCAAAGCAGCTGAACAATAAAACAACATAAAAGGTGCATATGATGCATCCATGATGTGGAGCAAAGCTGTTACAATTTGGTATCACAGACAGAGCAAGTGCAATATTCCGCATTCCAATGAGAAATTAAAGATTTAAATTGACTAAAACTTGTTGTAGATCTAAAATCATTTGGTAAAGAGTTCCACAGCACAGGTGCAGCATAGCGAAATGAGTTCTTACCCTGCCTTGTCGTCTTCACCTGGGGTACCTGTAAAATATTGTCATATCTAAAAGTGTATGTAGTTTCCCTTTTTACTAATAAATCAGAAAGAATGGGTGGGGCTAAATTATTTAAAATCTTAAAAGTATCAATGGGCATTGTTCTTAAACGTCGGACGTGCAAGGCAGGTAGATTTGCTTTAGTCAGCAACTCATCATATGAGCTGGTATAATCTTCATACACAAACCTCAGGGCCCTTTCTTGAATCTTCTCAATTTTGGAAGTGTTATTTTTAGAGCAAAAATGCCAAGTGAGGGGGACAAAAATTAAAATTTGAGAGAATAAAAGTAAGAAAAATTGTCAATTTGCTAAGTTTAACATAAGCTCTTTCTCAGGAACGAAGCCTGCCAAACGACATCAAATGCTTTTGCAGCATCAAGAGTAACCAAGGTTAAGAATTCATCTCTGTCCTTGGCCTCGTTCTGTACCTCAGAGATAAGTAAAGCTGCATCCACAGGCACGGAGGAGGATTTCTTAGTGAACCCACGCTGCAAACGTAACTGGTTTTTAGTCAACATATTTTCTGTTCTTTTCCTGTAGCACCTTCTCAAGGCCGGTGGACCTTACCAAGGCTAGAAGGCATGGTTATTCTCCTATAGTTTGTGGGCAACGTCTGGTCCTTGTCTGTCTCTGGGACTGGAGCCAATAAGCCCTCCAGCAACACAGATGGGATATGTCAGGCAACCATATATCGCAGAAATTGAAAAGAGACTCTAACGGAAGAATAATGCACTGCGTGTATCTTCAGTGCTTGCCGACATGAATCTCCTCGCACAGCTAGTGATAAACTGTACATCCAAAGTTATCAGTGACAGACTTGCGTTATCGGATTCTGACTATAGTGGCACAGAAACTGTCTCCAGAAAACTATGTTTCACGTTACATCTGAAGCACTCACTCTTATTAAACAGCTTCGTTAAACGTAGACTTTACCTAGGTCTGGACTATATAAACTCTTATGATCATTCCTGTGCATTGTATTTATTGTACATACGTTTCCTTCTTTTGGTTGCGGTTGTAAGATCTACAGATAATTACATACACTTTTAGAAAACTTGGGTCTTAGAGAGGTGTTTTATCTATACTAAGTATAGTTAAATTTATCTAGTTAAATTTTGATAATTACTCTCAAGTCTTTAAGCTATTCTCCACTTGCCAT
Source organism: Ctena decussata (assembly GCA_963989385.1). Classification (NCBI taxonomy): domain Eukaryota; kingdom Metazoa; phylum Mollusca; class Bivalvia; order Lucinida; family Lucinidae; genus Ctena; species Ctena decussata. Next base: position 3,959,261 of record OZ022501.1, on the reverse strand, counting down.
TAATATATGGAATACTAAACGACGCTGGAAGCGAATTCATAGTATCAACGTTGGACTTGATTATAAATCGACGACGGATATGGTTTCTACCCTGGACTTCTAACTGACGTTAGATGCGTATTCAACGTAAAAGCACAGTTGGTGTCTCTATATTTGTAAAGACATAACTAGCACAGAAATATGAATGTAATGTGTAATTATTGCCCTGCGCTCATGCTCAACCCACAACTACGCTTCGGCGGTGATCCTTTATAGCATGGAATACCTACAAAAGAAGAAAGTATGGGATACCGAAAAGGATATTTTTTTGCCGTTTTACGCTTTTTAAACGTATGTTCGTAATCTAAACTGGTCCTGAAATCTAAGCTGGTCCTGGAATCTGTTTTGGTCCTGACAGCCACTAAAATGGTTCCGACTAGCATCTATTATGGTGCTCTAAGCAGACTCTGAAATGGTCCCGAGCACCAAATATACATATATGCAAAACTGATAGTCTTTCTGCTAAAACTGCTTCTCACGGCTTTATAAATGTCAGTTTGTATTCTTGGCCTGTCCATTTTTGGCCTGGGACAGGCCATTTTCAAAAACATTTCTCAAGTCTTAAGGAGGGTGCTAGTTTAGCCCCCGCCCCTTTTCCTGTGCTTAAGATGATTATTTTCAATATCAAATGCCTTTGTTCGTGCAAGGAAACTTGAAATTCCAGTAAGTTTTTAAGACAGCTCCATTTATCCGCTCCTTGTGCGCTAGCCCATCCATCTCAGCATTAAATCAAAAAGTTAGCATGCGCAGACAAGCAAAAACTGAATACCATCTTATTATATTAAACTTCCCTGGGGAGTTGCATTTACCAAATGGGGGCAATAATTTGAGTCTAAAGTGTAGTACATCAGCCACAGCCAAATAGGTCTAATAAAAATATTAAGGTGAATGGGTATGCCTGAAGAGGAAGCAACTCTACTATTTTTACCTGCCTTTTAAGTAAGGGGCCAAGTCTTAAAGAAAATAATTCTCTCCCTGGGAGCAAACTCTTTGTTAAAAGAGTAGAATCCATGTCAAAGAGCTACCTCATGCAAAGAAGCAAACAGAAATTTGTGAAAGTTTATAAAAATATTTTCGTAAATATAGCAGCGGGAGTTTATTAGAGCAGGGGCATTTATTAGGATTACTACGGTAAGTATGCGAACAACCTCTGTTAACCCGACCCAACCCGACAGAAGAGTTCTCAAGGGATAGGCATATGACTCATAGATGCCATTAGAAAGTAGATGACAAGGATAGACCCTGAGCCTGAATGTGGCTTTGAGGTGACAGTACCACCACTAGTTCTTGACGATGGAGCCTATACGAAGAGTGGTAGACCTTTTTCCTTCTCCCTGTCGTGACACGTATGACAGAGCACTTAGATGGGTTGAAGCTCATCTGCCAAAGGCGTTCCCATTCTTCGAGAGATGCAAGGACTTCTCGTAGTAGAGTGTTGTCCTTAGCCCCATTGACTGTGCGATAGAGTAGGCTGTCATCAGCAAACAGTCTTGCATCTGAAGATCTGAGTGAGTCTGGCTGGTTATTAATATAGGCATGGAAAAGCAGCGGATCCAAGACTGTGCGCTGTGGAACCCCTGAAAAGACATCTGCACGGTTGGCGAAGGCATCTTCCAGAACCACTTCTAGCTTCCTATCACTCAGGAATGCCTTGATCCAAGTACTACCGATTCCGAAATCTACTGACTTTTACTCTCCTGTTCACGCAATGTTTCTCGTGTCTTCAAATGAAAACTTAAGACAGAACCCGCAAGAGAAATTTCCTTTCATAGAAGCTGCGGAAAACGCTTCGCGCCGGTGAGTTATCACCTTCTGGTGGGTCAAACTACTATAATAGCAACGCCCACTTGCCTGACTCGCCTTGTAAACAGTACCACCTACTTTAGCGCGCAACTGGGTACATTCAGTTTTAAAATGAACAAATTCTTGAACTTTGTTCGCATTCTGCATGTTCAGAGATAGCAAGTGCTTAAATCTATGTACAAATAAAAGAGCCATAACATGTCATTTCTGACCTTTGAGTAGGCCAGCATTAGGCTAAGGACTGTGGAATATCCCGATCAGAATGTGCGGGAGGGAGGGTTGGCTAAGCACTCAAATGAATTTGCCTTCTAAAATTTGAGTCGGCACACAAGAAAGGGTTCATTTGAGGTGCCCGATTATGGTTTTCAAATGCGCGCGCGTTAATCCTGACAGGAATTTTGGCCTTAAGCGTCCCTAAGGTCTTGTTGCATGTCAGCGAACAGCAAAGGCTCAGACGAGACTGAAACTTGTGCTGGTTGTCAAGTACCCATGTTCTAGCTCATACATTTTACACTAATAAATACTTGATGAAAGTGTCTGCTTGTTTTTTTTTAACTATATATCATTTTACGGCGGACGTAAACTGCGGGAAAACCATGGGTTGTATTTTTCTGTAAACTGTGGCCACCCTAAAAGGAGTTTCATCTTAAAGGAAAGACTTTGCCTTTCAGAACCTAATTCTTTCCTTTACAAGAACACGCTATGTAATCACGTGACCTAACTGTACTACGACAGATGCTGCTTTGGTAACCGTACTGCTTAATTGTAAAGGAAAATGGTGGTCACGCGCTTCGTTGTGACAGTAAGCTGGTTTATTTCTTGTCTAATTATTTCAAAATTGAAATGATTTCCATCGAGCAAGTTTTATCAGTGAATAATCTGCTTTGTACTTTGACAACTAATCTGTGAATACGGTATTTAAGCGACAATCGGAAGAAATCTGCATGGGCCATGTGCTTCAGTTTGTTGTCATCTCAAATATTTGTGTTTTCTCTCGATTTATTATGTTATTTTTGAATGATCACATATGTATTATACATCATCTATACTAATGTTTTGTAAAACTACTGGTATTTATTATGTTAAAAGAACAGGGGGCCGTTTTGCATGTTTTGTTTAATGTACTGCTTTTTGTTGTGATGAACTGCTTTTTAGGTATTACATTCCATCAACTGTACTGCTTTTCGTAAAACGATGTATCACAGTTTAGGACTTCAGACTACCGTAACGGCTTGAAAAATTAAAAAAAAGTCAAAGTACAGTCAAACCTGTCTTAAGGGGTCACCCAAATGGAAAATGGCTGCTTAAAACAAGTGACTCTTTAACACAGGTTCATTTGCACTGTAGTTTGGTTCAAGAGACCAAGATAAGGTGGCTGCTAAATACAGGCGGCCCCTTAATGGAAGTGACCACATAAGCAAGTTTGACTGTAACAGCGATTTGCCTCAACTTGAGCCTTAAAGTATTGTTAAAGATGCCTATGCTGTACTGCCTCTACACTGCTCTCCCTAATGAGCCACCTTTGCTTTATTTAAGTACTTCTTGTAATGGCAGAATTGTGTTAATATTGCCGCCTATTAGTATTTTGTATGCTAGGTCTCATATCTTTCTCACCCCATATTTGCTAGAGGCAAGAAGTTCTACAGGAGTTAAATTCCTGTCTATATTGTGAAGAAGAAGAATGTTTATTCAAGTGGTGAGGCCCTACCAGGGGGTGGGGGGGGGCAGTGCTCCCTAACTCCCTGAAAATAATGTCCAAATCTCCCCAGCTCCCTGAAAATATTTTGCCTTGCTCCCTTAAATTATTTTGCCTCTGCTCCCCAAATCCCTATAAGTAATGCAGCTTCTCCCCAGCTCCCCAAAAATATTCAGGCATGCTCCCTAAAATGTTCGACGTTCAGTGTATAATTGCATAAAATTTCTATCAGATATTCGATGAAGTAACTATACTCAGAGGCCAAAGAAAGTAAACACTTTTTGAATGTCTATATTTTACTGTCATTTACTTTCCATGCAAATTCTGCAGGATTTAGTTTTTCTCGAAATTACCTGCTAACTCAACTAGGGCAGCTGAAGACAGGACTACAGTGGAAACAAGGCTATGGGATAGACTATACATGGTTAACTAAATTACTGTACGAAATGCTTGACTAGCTGCACTATATTTACATGTCAGTTTTGCACATTTTCACATGCAGCAAACTAGACAATTTGATTTTGCTGTTAATCTGTATTTCAAATTTCGGATGTTTTCCTTACTCAAACCACAACATTTGTGTTTTATTTACATACTGAAAGGGCTCTCAATCACATATTCAGAGGTGAAAGCAAGTACACAAAATGGTCTCTTCGCAGCACACCTTGTCTGCAACTGTTTTTGCAAAGCCAGCTGTTGGCTCTGCTGGGCTACGCTCATAGTATAGTTCCGTGATTCGTTGTCTGTCAGCCGTCCGTTCATTTTAAACATTTTCAAATGATATATTGGCCCTTAGTAATCGAAATGTAACATCTGTGGGATTGGGGAGTAATACGTTCTGATTCATGGCAACTGCTACGTTACTTCGATGCTATGGCAGTTAAAAGTTGACATTGGCTTTAACGGGAACGCTAAAAATATTTTTTGTGTGCTCTTACAGCCTTTGACCGTTCCAAGGCGGTAGTTCTGTTGTGGTTCTCTGTTGCCTGTTTTTGGTGTCAGAGTTTCTGTGATGTTTTACCTTATGTATGTTCTTATTATTTTGGTTCGGTTTGGGTTGCTGAGTGGCCACCTTTTGGGAACAAGCTGCTCACTCGGTTGGCCATATGTTCTCTGTATCTTGATTATTTGTAATCTTAGTTGTTTCCAACTATGGTTTGAGGGCTGGATTTGGATTTTGATTGTTTCAGTTCCTGGTCTTTGCATACTTTTTACTTTTTGTATTGCGGATATAATAATAGATAAACATTTCTTCAGTAGTGCCCTATCAATAAATTGCTTTTTGTGCCATCTGCTTGAACTTCTGCTGCCATACAGCTGGAAAAGCAAACGCTTCATAGAAATGTCAAGTATAGCATAAGCCTCTGCAATCATACTTTTACTAGACTTGGTGCAACTTGGTTCAGAACTTTGCTTGATTTGCTTATGCAACTTGGTCCAGAACTTTGCTTGTGCAACTTTGTCCAGAACTGTGCTTGCTTTGCTTATGCAACTTGGTCCAGAACTTTGCTTGCTTTGCTTGTGCAACTTGGTCCAGAACTTTGCTTGCTTTGCTTGTGCAACTTGATCCAGAACTTTGCTTGCTTTGCTTACGCAACTTGGTCCAGAACTTTGCTTGCTTTGCTTATGCAACTTGGTCCAGAACTTTGCTTGCTTTGCTTATGCAACTTGGTCCAGAACTTTGCTTGCTTTGCTTATGCAACTTGGTCCAGAACTTTGCTTGCTTTGCTTATGAAGACCCAGACACAGGTGAATAACTAGGAGATGGAATAGCTGTTAATCCTGGTCACTGACATGATACATTTTGGCAAATTCAATGTTAAGTAAGTTTGAGATATCTTAATTTGGACAAATTGTATATTCACCAGCTTTGACTGGTCCGTAGTATATATTTCTTTTGTGACAAAATGAATGTATATGCTTTTGATCACTGACATAAAATAATCCAATAAGAGAAGTTTTATTACGGTTACTCATGTGATCAGCTCTCGACAAATGAAAAAATCACTTGGTGAGTTTTATTACGGTTACTTATGTGATCAGCTCTCGACAATTGAAAAAAAATCAGTTGGTGTAAAATATCGCAGGCTCAAATCTCCTTGATAAATTCGCCCCTGGCAATGAAAATTACACTTTTTCACTTTTATATTTGTGTGACGTCGCGTGAAAAGGGGAACTTGAGCCATGTGCATACAGTATCAGCCTGTGTAATGGGCAAAATGATCAGAATCTCCACTTTTCACTTAACAGATACCCCGGGATTCATATATTGTTATTTATGCGAAGTCTGGGTGCAGACTAATCTGAGCCGTCTTGATACCCATAAGTAGTTTTCACGTTTGTCAGACTATCGAAGGCCTGCCTAAGGCAAGATGTCCGTTCAAACGTACATGCGTACACCCACAGCGCCCAATAGGAGCAAAATATTGTAGAATGGCCGTAAAATACTCAATCCTTACAAGGACTGACAACTTAGTAATCAGTCAAATAATAGAATACGACAAAACCGGTTATTATAAGGCGTTTGGTTCCATGTTTTTTCCACCATTTTTAAACGGGAAAGGACCTTTGTTGCTTCCTAAGAGGACAAAACCCTTCCAGAATAAGGTCTACCCTACAAGGGAAGAAATTCCTCTTCTTGGAGCAAATTCTTTCCTTTTACAGTAATCCAAATGAGAAGAGAGGTCATACTGAAAATGGCAGAGTTGCTTCACTTGAAAATGTATCCATTTACCTTAAGATACCACAAGCTTTAGCAATGTTTATATGAGATTGTATAGACTCCAAATTTATCTATCCTGCCGCTGGCCATGTCATAACAGGGAATCTTAATATTATTTCAGATTCAAGAATTCGTACCATTATTTCGAAGGGACCAAAATATAGATTTCCTAACCGTATTGATTTCAAAAAATGTAGGGAAGATATAGCCTGTTCTTTAACTGATTTTGGTAATCGATGGTGCAAGCGGGAACATGTTGAGTCAAGGTGAACATTTTTAATGTAATGGATAAACGTATTAAATTCTATTCCCAAAACACAAATCTTTTGCCGCCTAAACCTAAATCAACATTCCGTCACCTGAAGTTGGGTATCCAGCAGTTTCATAGTAAGTACGTTCTGGTTCCAGCAGACAAGGCTGCAAATAACGTTGTCGTTGTTTGACGGTTACACTATATTAACACATTGAAACAAGAACTTGGCGGCACTAAGGCCTATGAAGAGACTTCAGAAGACGAAAAGTCTGTTGTCTTTAGGCACTGTAATGATATAGCCCTCAAGTTTTCTGTAAATGTAGAGGAACGGCAGGACAAGCTTCCTACGATGTACTGGTTACCTAAACTTCATAAACGACCATATAAAGCCAGGTTTATTGCTAATTCAAGTGCTTGTACCACTACTGAACTTTCCAAATTATTAACTTCTTGCCTTACCGCTATCAAAATTCATGTAATTAGGTACTGTGAAAAAGTTTACGAACGGTCAGGAAAAAATTTGTTTTGGTCAATTAAAAATTCTACCGAGGTTCTTGATAAACTGAAGTCTAGAGGATATCGCGCGTCTCGTTTGTCTACATACGATTTTTCTACACTCTATACAACTTTGCCCCATAATTTAATAAAAAAGAAACTAATAAATTTAATTGAGACTACTTTTCAGAGAGAGGGTGCTCTTTGTCTTGCTTGCAATGATAAACATGCTTTTTTTACTTCCGATGACCAAAAAAGGTTTAAAATGTGGTCTTGCCAAAATGTTTGTGATGCTTTAGTATATCTTCTAGATAACATTTTCATCAGATTCGGTACTAAGTTACACAGACAAATTATAGGAATTCCGATGGGTACTAATTGCGCTCCTCTTGTAGCAGATTTGTTTCTATTTTGCTATGAAAGAGACTTTATGATGTCTCTTTCTGATGATACTCAAGCTCATGTCACTGAAGCATTCAACTCAACGTCTAGATACTTGGACGACCTTTTAAATATTGACAACCCTTATTTTGAAGAAATGGTTAGTCAAATTTATCCTGCTGAATTGCAGTTAAATAAAGCAAATACTTCTGATACCGAGGCCCCATTTTTGGATTTACATTTATCTATTTTAGATGGATTTGTTTCATCTAAAATTTATGACAAACTCAATGATTTTGATTTCGACATTGTTAATTTTCCGTTTTTGGATGGTGATGTTCCCCGCACCACTTCTTATGGTGTTTACATTTCTCAGCTTATTCGCTTCGCTAGGGTGTCTAGTCATCTGGCTGACTTCAATGCTCGTAATAAAAGTTTGATTGCCAAGCTTTTACAGCAGGGGTATCGGTATCATAAACTTCGGAAAGCTTTTTCTAAATTTTATCGTAGACACTTTGAATTGGTTTCTAAATATAATATAGGGTTAAGGTCACTTTTGCAACAAGGCCTATCGGAACCTGAATTTTATGGTGACTTAGTATATAAATTACGCAAAATCGTAGGGAAAACAGAATTTCCCGATCAATTTAAGAAAATTATCATACGATTTAAACGCATTGGCTATAACATAGATGTAATCCGACAGTCTGCATGCTTAGTGGTTAACCCAATCACGGTTGACAACTTTGCTGTCCTCTTTAATTGCACGCCGGTGGGTCGGGGTTCAGACTCTATGATAGCCCCTACATAAAGCTATATATTAGTTGGTTGGGGCCGGATGTTTGTCTGTTTCTTGGCCCACCGGGGTTCAACTGGTGGTCTTCTTTTGCTCCAGTACTCCAGTGGTGTTGCTGACGTCCCAGGGATCTCCGGGTGTCTCAACACGTTTTGGCTGTCGAGTCCTCATCCTTGCTTCATCACGGTCTTTTCTTGATCTTAATTGTTGACCGTGATGACTCTCTGATGAGTTAGGTGACCTCCATACGAACCGAACTACCAACTAATTGTGTGCACCGCAGCGGAGGGTGAGGATGAAGGTTTGGGCTCAGTAAAACCGGTTTAAACCCCCCAGTAGTTATTACTGACCGTCCCAAGGCGGTACTTTTGTTGCGGTTGCATTTGTTTTATGTTCGGTGCTGTTTAATTTATTGTGTTCTCAGTTTAATCCTTCTATCATGAAAATAGAAAATAGGTAAAAATAATTGTTAAATGTTTTTCATATAATTTGCTTAGTCCGTTGTAACCCGTCTGTTGGTCTAAATTATTTAGTTCAATAAAGATAGCTGAGTTGCCATCTATTTGGGAAAGAGCTGCTGACTCGGCTTATCACTTGTTTTTTATTGTTTGTTGGGATGTCTTTGTCAATCTTTCCCTTTGATGTTGGGGATAGGGTTTGGGATCTGATTCAGTCAGTTCCTGAAGTGTAGTTACTCTTTAAATTTACAGTCTGTGGTGCGGTCGATATACTCGTTGATTCTGTCTCTAAACTACAAACTAACCAAGTTTACTAGCTATGCAAACAGAGGAGACTTAGAACAGCAGGGTATTCCATATTTGTGACTAACAAGCACTGGAATAAACCGAAGCTCAAATGAGCCGGTTGAATACAAATGCTGACATTAATAATGCCTCATTCGCATCTGGCCTGCAATGAGTCTACGGAGCGTTCGACCTCCGTGAAGGAGGCAGGCGGTGACCGTGCGATTTTCGTCCGCCGTGGCTTGCTGTAAGATTTTGTTAGGTGAGGACTAGCGGAATTGTGAATTGGTTGTAATACTAATTTACGAAACAAAAGGTCAATGTCTATAGTGAAGCAGTCTGGGAAGAGCATTTGCAGTTTGACCAATAAATACTCGCTCAGTCTGTATACGCAGTTTTGACAAAGTCCAGCAGTATGACACCAACCTGTTACCCTTTGGGTGGTGACTATGAGTTGGGTCTCCCAGGAACGTCTCTTTCGGAAGCCATGCTGGTTGTCCTTGCGGATTTTGTACCTGTTAAAATGTGCCATTACATTACTGTAGATGAGTTAGATTTTGTTAGGTGAGGACTAGCGGAGGACTACTGTAGATTACCTGGGGTAATGATCACCTGAGGTAAAGATCAGAAAATGATCGTCTCAGTATCGAGAGATAGATGATGTGTTCCAGCAACTTGCAGGTAATGGACGTTAGGGCTACTGGGTGGTAGTTTGCTGCTTTGTATCTGTCTCCCTTCTTGAATACAGGTAAAATCCATGCTTCACTTTCGAGAGAGGTTTGATACAGTTGTGATAGGATGGAGGCAAATACCTTGAGGTGAAACTCACCAGAGACTTAACTGGGTCAAGTCATATTGCTGATGTTGCTGCAAAGCCAATAGATCCCTAAGTATCCCGCGCCTCAACTTTAAACAGTGTACTAAGGAGGTCAAAGCATAAAACTATACCACCATGGTCAGGCCAGTTCTAGACTACGCACCCACAGTATGGGATCCTCGTCACCAGTGTGACATAACTGCTCTAGAGCAAGTCCAACGCCGAGCCGCCAGATTAGTGCTCAACGATTTCATTAGTCGCACACCTGGTGGAGGACCTTGGTGGAAAGAGTCTTCAAGACAGGAGATACACTGCTTGACTGAGTCTCCTATACAAGATCCAGCATTTGGATTGGATGACACAGAAAGTGGTTCTTAAGACCAAGTGATAGCAGAACGAGAAGCCAGAGAGGGCTCTTCCAAGAGAGAATCAACTGTGATGTCCATTTCAACTCGTTCTTTCCTAGCATTAGCAGGGATTGGAATGAAGTCTCACGAGACATCACAGATCCCAACACCTTGGACGAGTTCCGGACATGTCTTGTTAGACGGCTGGCCCACGCCTAATTCCATGCCAGCATGGATGAGACGTATATAATTTTACCGTGTTTAACCAAGTTTTGGGACTAAGCCTACTCAGTGACCTATAAATACAGTGACTCGCGTCTATATATAGGTCACTGGCCTACTGCTGTTCAACCGCCATACGCAGCCCCGCAGGACCAATAACGTTCAGATTGATCCTAGTCGGAAGAAGAAGAAGAAGAAGAAGAAGAAGAACTGGCCTACTGCTGTTCAACCGCCATACGCAGCCCCGCAGGACCAATAACGAAGAAGAAGAAGAAGAAGAAGGAGGAGGAGAAGAAGAAGAAGAGTACCTCAGGGATAAACTCTTAGCCGAAAGGTGACATGAGATTATTTTGCGTAAGTAGAGTACGTCACGGATATATTCTTGAGCTATAGGTGACAGTAGAGTACCCTAAGGATGTGTACTGGGCATACAGGTGAAGTAGAGTACCAACTTGAAAGCCACAAGAATCACTGGTAACATTAAAGCACCCAGCTAACAAGAAACGTTTCCGCAACGTTTGTGTTTGGTTGTATGAAGGTTTGTTTGAGACCAACGTTTAGTAAACGTCATTTCAATGTTTGAACATGTTCCACGCTCTACGGTATAGTTGCAGTCAACGTTTTATGAACGTTGCTCCAACGTTATATTTTTCTGTCAAAATAATCGAATCCCATTGGCGATTTCATGAATATGTGATGTAATGTGTGGGCCACATTTCTTGCCATTTTGATGACTATTGTATAATCAATGCCCCTTTTTATTCTGAAATGTGTATTTCCTTGATTTCGATGTGTACCAACTTATTCCAAATAAGCTGCACGAACCTTCCTAATTATGTAAATATAGGTAATCTAAAGGTGTCTGGTAAAGATAACAAAAGTCTTGAAAGAGACAGAGAGGGGAAAGGACAGCTCTTATCCGTGATTTTATTTGAATACGATCTCTCTGGACACAACGTTTTCGTAACGTTTTTTAAACGTTGGCTAAATCCTTTAGAGCACGTGGCTAAATCCTTTAGAGCACGTGGTAGATAATTTCACCACAGTTTCGTATTTCAAAACTTTCTCAATTCCAAATTGAATTTTGATTAATCGAATTTAATTACTAAGATAAATCAAGTGCGTTTAATAATGCTTATTTTAATGCAAGCGTACCAAGAAAATCTACTTTTGAAACCGAAATTAATAATACAAAACTACCGACTTCCTTCTTTCCAAATTTCAAATTTTGAAATTGGAATTCAAATCAGGTACACAATTAGCTATTTTATGCGAGTATATTCTTTCCAGTAGCATGTACTCTAGTAGATTGTAGGTTATGAATACATGTAAGCATATTTCCCGATCGACCTGTTTGCTTGTAAGGTAATTTTAGTTTCAATGCCGATTCTAACGTTTTCATCTAACATCATTTAATATTGTCACATATTTCCGCGACCCTTTATTGCGTGCATGCCAGCATTCCAAATACACGGGATACAGAGGAGCCTCATCATCGGAAGTCCACTCATTTTCTTTTCTTAATTTTCAAAAAAGATCTGAAAATTAAAATTGTTTATTGCCAACTATGTTTTAATTAAAGTTCATAATTAAGATTTAGACTGGAGAAACGTTTCCTAATCCTTTCTGCAACGTTACTGCAAAACTTATTTCTTATGGAGAAACGTTTATCATATACTTTTACTAGTATTGCCCTTGATACTAGATATTTGGCTAAACCAATATAGCCCTGTCAGAAAGCGCTGTCCAGCCCTGTTGTCCAAAGACCACGTGTAGGGCCGAGATCACATCACGTGTATGGCGGGACAGAAATTTCTGGCACAGTGGATAAAGGTATCCGCGTGTTTCCCCTGTACCTACAAATCTTATCTCACCCATGTTATCTCACCCAGGACCGTATAAAAATCACAAGCATTCAATGCATAGGTTGTAATGGAAGTCACGTATATGCGTCGTCAAGTGACGTTGGCTTTTTACATGATGTAACGAAGACGACAGAAATGACGTCAGTTTATGCACGTCAGATGTTGACATAAAGAACCGAATGGCGATCGTTGAAAGCGCCGCCTTCTTTCAAAATCAAATAGAAACCTCTCAAGCACTAAAATAAAGCATTCTAACAAGTTCTCAAGTTAAAACAAAACGTGATGTGCAAGAAAAAGTATCTTTCATGGGTGTGAGGTGCGGATAGAAAAATCCGTCACTCAGGATTACTGTTCGGCATCACTCGGCAAGCCTCGTGATGCCGATCAGTGACCCTCGTGACAGATTTTTCTAGCCACACCTCACGCCCATGAAAGATGCTTATAATCTCAGCCATTGTATCAGCTATCAAATTTGGTGCTAACGTCAAGTGCTGTCGCTGACGTCATCAAAACAACTCAGCCGGCAAAAGGACGTCTGCCGCCATGTTTTATTGCCGCACGTCGACTTGTTGGAAGTGGACACGCAGAGGCTGTGTAGCTTGTTCTGATACTAGAAAATCATTCTCGGTAAGTTTTATTTTGTAATTTGAGCCATTTACGATTAAATTACCTAACGATTGTGTTATGTTTTCTTGATTTTATACTCAGTTGTATTTCCAGCTGAAAGAAAAATGGCGCTCACCAACCATGATCTTCCGACTTGATCCATGTTATTTCTTCCAATAAAAAAGAAAAAACAGACATATTTTATTGGAACAAAAATGCACGTTTTCTTACAAAAGTTTAATTCTATAAAAAAAAAAAGTAGGCCTATATGATAAAAAGATCATTACACGTTTTTTTTTTTATTCCAGCCCTGGCCCCGAGGTTATAAAACTTTTTTCATGCTCAACTCAGCTGAGCATGAAATTTAAAATGTCCATTAATATAAAGATACCAAGAAATTCAGCTTTTTTCAGGCTCAGATAAGCCAAGAAGGCTATTTTTTCTGCTCACAAATATTAAAATGCCAACAATTGTTGGCATTTTAAAATTTATGGGCAGAAAAAATTTCATGCTCAGCTGAGTTGAGCATGAAAAAAGTTTTATAACCTCAGGGCCAGATCTCAGCCCGAGTTGACGGTATCAGCCCTCGCCCTTCGGGCTCGGACCGATACCGTCAACTCGGGCTGAGATTCGGGCTCGGGCCGATACCGTCAACTCGGGCTGAGATCAGGGCTGGGATCAAAACAACCGTGTAATAATCTCTATTTCTTACCTACGAGCCAAAGTTTGTTCTATTTTTAGCGGTGCAGGAAAATTCTATCTTGCCCATGGGCTGGCACTGCTCACACGCGCTTGAATTCCGTGTATCACTACTCGCTCAATGAAATGCGATAAGCCCGGCTCGGGGATTCTATTTTTTTTAAAGCAATGAATTTCCTCAATAAAATCCCAAGAAAGAAATTCATTCTTTATAATTCCATCATTATCTGTTTCTATGTCTTAACGTCAACAAAAAATCCGAAATAGGCAATGTTTCACACAAACGATGTCGAGGGTGTTGTCATTTTGAACACGTTACCAACTGACGTTTGAAATAACGTTGACGTTACGTCACAATTAGCGTCATACCAGTGGGAACGCGTATCCATGGCGGAGTGATATTTTTATACAGATAGCAACGAAAAAACGTTCGAAATTCCTCAGATTCAGATTCAATCGACGAACGGGTCGCAATTTCAGTGCTGCTTTGTCGGCGAATCAAACACACAGCCGAAAATAATACACGGTTTTATTCTTTACATCTTAGTTTAATTTCCTAGTTCTCTGAGATCCGAACTGAACACCGAGATACTCGGCATTCGAGCAGTTGACACGATCGTCGAAAGACGACTTTTTAAGTCAACTTCAAAAGCAATTTTCAAAACAATTCGACTTTCTCCCGCCGGCGGACATATGCCATGAAAAAAACATGGTATTCGCCCTTTCCCTGTGACAAAAATCAAGTTATTCGGTGTTTGGGACAATTTTCTTTGCAAAATAATCTTCGGGTACTCTACGCAATTTGTTGTTGTTGTTTTCAACAACATGGCGGACAACAGTGTTTACATCACTGGCCCGGCTATGCATTTCAACGTTTGCGACAAAATCGAGAGAATCATTATTCCATGTATTGCTAGAATACCAAGCGCGATTAAATTAAATGTGTTTATTAAAAATACAATGCATGACAGAAGTCTATCTTTATATTTTATTCACAAATAACCACAATTCCATACCCACCCGCAGAGTTTGTAAACAAGGAAGCTAGCTCAGTAGTGCTGGTTACATCATGAAATTGTGACGTAAACAGTAAATTGATTGTATTACTGATATTAACTTGTGAGTCGGCTGACAGCCAGTGTGCCAATATTTCAAATGCTATATCGCGCGACCCTGTTTGAAAAATTAAACCAAGACAAATATCGCTACACCACTAAACAACTATTCAATTAAGACAGCACGTGAAATTTTACTTTGGGAGAGAAAACTTAATGGGTCCTACATCTGAAGGATCAAATGGAATGGTCGTGCAGGCCCGTACACATACTTTTGCCGAGGGATTAGGGGCGGAGGGTAAGAAGGTGTGGCTGGAACGAATTTCAGTGTGAGTGGGGAGGTGGCGGGAGGGGAGGGGTGCCCTAGGGTGGTGGTGGTTGGGGTGGGTTAAAGGGGGTAAGAAAGTTAAGAAAATCCAGATTTTAAGGACACTTTTAGAGCTTTGGTTTAGGGGTGTAAACTCGCTTTCTGGCAGAAAACTGCATGTTTTTTTATGTAATTTGCTCGGTTATGGGAGGTGCACCCTCCGCTCTCCGTCGTACAGGCCCGGTGCGCTGGTTGGTGAGAGGAACGGGGAGGCGGAGTGGGTGGGTGGGGGTTGGGGGGTAGGGGGAATCGACTCTGTCGCCTGGCAGCTTTGACAAGTCTGCACCTTTTCTCAGGTCAAATATATAACAAATATCGAAAAGTATGTGTATGTGTGTTTTTGGTGTGATGTCATCAGCGACAACACGCGGAACAGACACGATTACAAAGATCTACAAATTTGTAATTTCCTCATTCTAGAAATCGTATGAAAACTCAACCCATTCTAGAGTCTGAATCTACAAACAAAACATTGTTTGCAACTCTTGTTCGGCTCATACCGACTCCCACAGTCCAAAGTGTCTCGGTAGCGCTGCTGCCAAGTGGAGTCTCGCCGGTAAAATTTACTTGATCAGTCGACTTTCTCTTTAATAAATGTCGACTCAAAATAGGTTAGGCCCTATGGCATTCATGGGGTGATAGCCAATGGACAGACATGGAATACAGAAGTATTAAAGGCCCAGCAGACATTCAATGCTGATTCAATGATGGGAGTCAGTGTTGAATCAATGTTGAATTATTCATTGAATTGAACTGAAGCCTCAATACTCCATTAACAAATTCGCAAAAGTTTTAGCCCATTTCTAGCGTTTTCGTGAGTACATTTGGGCGGTTCGATACAAAGTAATATAATATAGAGACAAACACTTCAGATCTTGGTCGGACTGATCCCGAAGCAGGATCTACGCTGTTTGTCATTCCATCTGCATCTTTAGACGCATTACTGCAGTGAAAAACCAAAAATCAGATTTAAGACAGTTATGCTTAATTCCAATCTGTAGACTTCGGACTACCCATCCAGGGGTCGCAAGATCGATCCCCCGCTTCTCCGGTCTTTCGTATACTTTAAACCGAGGTCCCGTCTCCATATGACCTCGTTGTTGGTGGGACGTTCAACCCGAGTTCACTCACTCCAATCTTTAGAGACTTTATGGTACGTCAGCCAGTTCAATATAAGGGAAGTTACTTCTCAAATCACTATTATAATTCTTTCTGCACGAGTTTCTTCCCATGTGTTGCCAAACACGGTCTCCTTTTTTTTTCCCTTACTGAAGAGATTGAAAGTGGGGGCTGAAGAGATATACAGCATACTGTATAAGTGAAATTTTCACATATGTAGACTAAATCCTCCGAAGACCTTGAAAATAAGGTCAACGCGATCAAAATCTATTATGCTCTTATGTTTGTCCTAATGATATATCCATGCAAGTTTGGTGAAATTGGTTCAAGAAATATTGTGGGTACAAGAAATTGTCATGCTGACGCAGACCACAGAAGGTCAAGTCTAAGGCCTCTTGTGACCTTGAAAATGGGGTCAAAGTCACCAAAACCTAATCAACTTTTTAGACATCTTTACAAACCAAGGGTACTAAGACCACTATGCAATCCAAGGGTACTAAGACCACTTTGTTCCTTACATACATAAGAAACAAAGTGGCCTTAGTACCCTTGACTTGCAAAGATGCTATTTGGCTCGTCCAAACGATAAATCCATGAAAGTTTGGTAACATTTGACCCACTTATTCAAAAATATGGCAGATACTTACTGCCTTGTGCACAGAAACTGACTTCTCTTGGGTAAACCTGTTATAGCAAAATGTTGAGAGTCAGTGTTGAATCAATGTTAAATTATACATTGAATTGAAATGAATTGAATTGAAGCCTCCATATTCCTTCAAGGAAAATTACCGAATTTGATGAAAAAAGTGATTAAAGTGCGATGAAAGTGCGATAGATCCCGAAGCAGGATCTACGCTGTTTGTCATTACAACTGCATCTTCCAGAAGACAACTTGTCCCACTTTCAGAAGACAACTCGCCCCATATTCTCAGACACTCACCTTACTAGAATATCTACGTTCTTGTCCCCGATGCAGAACACAACTCGCCCCCTCCCCCACCTCTGTGCCCCCCCCCCCCCCCCCTACAAAAAAGGAAGAGCTTCGCCATGACCCTGGTTGTGAATGGGCGGACCTTGGTAAATACATTAAATACCCAAAGCACTTCAACGATAACCTGGTACACACAGGGGATGAGCAGCGAGGTTTTGAGGGTTCTGCAGCTGCAGAGTAATTATCAAACTGTGGCTGGGAGGCATGCTAAAATCATGCATTAATGCTTATTAGTATTTGTTGTCCCCTTTAGGGACCGATCATAAGAATAAGGGCATGGGTTAGCTTGCATTTGCAAACCAGTGCCTGGAGCATGTTACCCTGTTCATCTGTGGTACAGATGCAAACATCCCTGTATGCTTTTACTGTTCGCACTTTTGAAAGTTTGATAAATACCAAGAGCCTATCACACAAGTGTGATGTGCTACTTGTAAATACTTATTGATAGAGTCAAATTATAAATGAATGCAAGTTAATAAATGGCTAAAAGTTCTTTGCTAAGAAGTTAACAAAGGAGGTCTAGGGGGCAACGCCCCCCCAGAAGCCAAAGCAATTTCCCAATTTTAATGGCAATATTAAGATTGGAAAAAAATAGAGCAAAACTAGGAATGATGATAAAAGATATAAAGGGTTGTTTTTTTTTTAGGAATTTTGCCTCCTTTTAGAGTGTTTATTTTGCCATAATGGCTTTGTGTCCCACATGCTAGTGACTCTTTTGCAATTCAGTTTTATTTAGTAGAAACATTTACTTCGTAATGCGGCTGATCAATAATACATGTATGTGAATGTTGTATAGGATTTCTTTTGGTAAAATGTATGAACATATGATATGTGTAAGGGGGTGGGGGGTGCTGCTGGTGTAAAAAATAAATTGTAGATATTAAAACATTACTATAAATATGGGGAGTCTGCGCCCCCAGAAGCCAGTGACTTTTTAAAAACTCAATTCAAATGGAATTATCTGCAGACTTTCCTTAAGAAATTTTGGGTGGAGCCAGGTTTTTTTCACTGTTTTTCGATGTCTGATTTTTTTTAAATCCCCTTATGAGCTAATTTATTTTTTTTTCTTGCATATCCAAAGCCCCCCTCCCTCCCCCTCCCCCCCCCCCCCAGAATATCAAATGGTCGGTCCCTTAGCGCCTAACGGGACAGGGTTTTGACAGATTTATGAGTAAGAGCAAGCTGTCTCTTGAATTTTTTGTGGGATGCCTTCTGAAAGGGTACGTGTGTGTTGGGGGAGGGGGGAGGGGCGGGGGCGTCGTCCGGGACAGAATTCTTTAGAAGGGCGAGTGGTCTCAGAATGTGGGGCGCGTTGTCTTGGGGGAAGTTGTCTGGGGGAGTTGTCTCAGAATGTGGGGCGAGTTGTCACCTGAAGGAGGGGCGACTTGTCTTGGGGCGAGATTTTTGTGGGGCGAGTTGTCTTGGGGCGAGTTGTCCGTAATTCGACTAAAGCATGTAGGTTTCACTTGAAATATTTATTATCATTCCGCTTGCTCTTTCTTGTTCCACTATTAAAAAAACAGCCGGTCAATCACTCAATGTTTTTCGTTTGTCAAACTTTGTGGTTTACTCGAGTACCAGTGTGTTTGTGTTGCTTTCTCTCGTTCGTTCTCGGCGTGTAGCCTAAATTCAGAAGCCCAAAAAAATCACAGGCAGGCAGACTTACGCAAAATCTTAATAAATGCACAGTATGCTAAATGATTACAAACTTTACTGTACCATAAATGAAGAAGCAGTTGGTCTCCTCAACTGGTTCAAGTCGATCCAGCAGAAAAATGTCCGTGTGTTGACAAACGCACGTGCTGTAAAAATGACCAACTTCATTATCGATTTTCAACGTAAATAGACTTTCTCCCGTAGATATACCTCGCTGAAAGACGGTCGAATGTATGAACTACGGTTCAGTTATAATGGCATCTAATTTGGTTTTTGGGACAATTTTCTTTGCAAAATAACTTTGGGGTACTGTCTTAGGGTTTTAATTTTCTGAAAAACGGTTGTCAAATTGTTATCGTTGTTTTGGGTGTGCAAACTGCATTGAGGTACCGATATGCATCTGATTTCAATAATAAAACATAAAATTTCATTGTGATCTGGTCCGTCCGAAAACCACGACTGCATATCTTTTCAAATGAGCATTATTTTGGGGCTGTTTCTGACAAAAATTTCCCGCCATTTTTCTCCGGCGAAAAAAGGGATTACTTTTTTGTGCGTAGACGACCATTCAGAAAATGAATTACTCAAATGTGATGAGTCTGCGTTCCCACTGTACATGCGCTTGCTGTAGTCGTCACAATACAAATTTTGCTCTTTATCATGAATTTCAATGAGAAATTCCAAAAATGCAGATTTGTCAAAGATGAAGTCGGAAGGGAAAATGCTGTTAAGCAGTTATTACTTGTTTGTTCACACCAGGAGCCATGTGGCTGACACGGTTGTACTACTTACAGTTGAACACGTTCGCATGTAATAATATTTCTCCATTCAATTTGAAATAATTATTATCGCGGGTAAGAAAAATGATAATAAAATGATGCCAGGATGCGAAGACATCTTTTCGTTTTAAAGCTGGCACTACAAACCTTCGACAATCTATCGGCGCACGCTGAAACCAGTCGGCGACCAGTCGCCGATCGTTCGGCGATCTATCGGAGCACGCTGCAAACCTGTCGGCGACCAGTCGGCGACCAGTCGCCGATCGGTCGCCGATCAGTCGCCGTCTCACCAGTGGTCAGTCGCCGATAAGTCGCCGATCAGTCGCCAAAAGATCGCCGATAGGTCGCAGCAAGGTTGAAACATTTCAGAGCCAAAGTGTTGCTGAAACCGATCGGCGACTGGTCGGCGACTGAAATAATACGATCGGCGACTTCCAGAAAATCAATGCAACCAGTCGGCGATCAAAATCAGTCGCGGCTTGTCTTTTGCGCTTGCTCAAAAGACTGGATGCGACTAATTTTGATCGGCGACTGCTCGGCGACCTTGTTGCGACCATTATAAAAACCTCTCCGCGACCTCTGCAACCTCTCTGCGACTGTTAGTTTTTAAGGCGCGGATAGGTCGCGGCGCGGTCGCAAGCTCTGTGGGACCGGGGCTTAACCGCTTAGGAGGTCTAAGCCTTCTCAGGAACAGTGTGGTTAGGTTAAATGACCGTCCCGGCATGAGCATAGCTGATACCGCGGACGTTAAACAGTATATTTATCACACCAACTATTCTTATTTGCTTACCTGAGCCATAGGCTCATAGAAAAGCTGATAGTTTATGCATGTATCCTTCGTCCATCCGTCGTCCGACGTCTCCTCTGAGAGGTTGTCAAAACATGAGAGGTTGTCAAAATGATTCCTGAGAGGTTGGAAAAGGTTGTGGTAAGGTACATGTACCTGAGAGGTTGTCAAAAGATTGTGGCAAGGTACCTGAGAGGTTGTTAAACGGTTGTGGCAAGGTAGCTGAGAGGTTGTCAAAAGGTACCGTTGCAGGAAAGTTTTTGCAACTTACATGAGAACGTAGAAATCCCGAAAGAAACCATCCAAATAAGTCTACATAAAACCCAAAACCAAAACATTTTTGTAATCAAAACACAACGTTACACAAACGTTGCAACAACGTTTTTTTGCAACGTTTTATGAAAACGTTTAGAAATCCCAAATAAAACCATCCAAAAAAAACTACATAAAACCAAAAATCAAAACGTTTTCACAACCAAAATATAACGTTGTACAAACGTTGCAACAACGTTATTTTGTTAGCTGGGCATCCTTTAGATATACACCAGGGCTACGAAGATAATACAGTCCATCACGGATAAGGACTGGGCCTCTAGTGACAGCAGAGTGCCTTGGGGAGAGTGACTGGGCCTATAGGCAGTGACCTTTATATAGACTGATCGGCAGTGACCTATATGTATTTATAGGTCATTGCTATAGGTGACAGTAGGGACATAACACGCCACAGGAAAAACAGACCACAGACATTAAGGACCACGGTAGGACAAAACGGACCACGTTTAGGACGAAACGGACCACGTTTAATGACGCATCAAAACAAGTAGAGACATGGTCCGTTTTGTCCGAGTGCCTCATTATCTTTCTGTGCTTTCCGGTGATTCTATACACTCGGGGCAGAGGCACGAGTATTAGACTGATAGTGTCACGGTCCGTGTCCGTGGCATTTATTTTTCAGGCAATAAAATTTGGATAAGCCCCCGAGGAACAATGATCGACGTTGTTGACGTGTACAGTACACAACAATCATGGCGCCGATGAACATCAAAATTAATCCTCTTGGTGGTGCAGTTTGCATTGTTTTCCTACTCTGTACATTTTTGTACATGTTTGGTCTTCCTGCTTGGCTTGGCAGACATGAAGAAAGAATCAGCATGAAAGAACTGCTGTCAGCGGGCATCGTTTTAGCGCGGAGAGGTGGCGATCGAGTTCGGGAGATAAGACGGCAAAATTCACTGGACGAAAAAGTGAAATCTAAAACCGCCGAGGGTGCAAATGAGTTGAAAACGAAAGGAGACATTGAGTCCCACAGAACCATTGTGCATGGCTTTTCGAAAGCCTTCCCAGGACTAGCGGTAATTATAAACTACTCTCTTGTTGAGGCACTCCAGCAAGCGGTTTTTCGAAGTTTATACTTAGCGTGAGGATACCCCCATCGGACAGGGTACCCCCATCGGACACCTTCACGATCTGTTTTCGTTTAAAATGAGTAGCACCTCGTCCAATTTAATACCAATTTTTATAATGTTTTGTGGTCTTTTCCTCGACACTTTCACGTGCCTTTCTCGTCTCGGGAGCGTTAACGTAATTTTCACAGACGGTATTTACCGGACAAGGGTACAAGTCAGAAACATTTCAATGAATAGTTACACCATGATTTCGTCGTACCTAAATGCAGTTCAATGATCTAATCAAGAACATTGGATGGAGATTTTAGTCACCTAACAAATAATATAAGGATTATATTCCAGTTCGTTCTAGTTTTAGAGAAATTAGAGAAAATGCACACTTGTTTGCATCTCGACACTGGCTAAAATCTATATAAATAGTTCAAAGTAAACAAACGTCATCATTCTGAGGGAGCACATATTATTTTACCTTTCATGTCAAACTTAAAGTTCTGAATCGACTTTTGCCTATTTATCTTAAACAAGGGTATGTCTTTACAATGTTACATTAAATTTGTTTATGCATAGTTAGTTTACATGTGTAGAAAATAAAGGTGTCCGATGGGGGTACCCCTAACTAGGATTTTACGCCCGTTACCTGTGAAATAATGAATGCTCCCCGATTCCTCCGTATGACGTCATACTACAGCTTATGTTTACCGAATCAATATATGAGGTATATATTTTGCAAGTCACATAAAGTTGTTAGATTTTTTATGTAACAATTCGAAAATTCATTTAAAAAAGCAATTTTTCGGTGTCCGATGGTGGTACCCTTGCGCTAAAGGATAAAGAAACAGCAAATTCCACTTACATGGTTCAATTTACTACCATTTCTCGTAGTCAGATTTGTCCAGTAGAGATTTTGAAATTCATTAGCATGCTCTCAAGCTTGGAAAGTAATATCTTGCAATGTAATTTTTTGAGTTTCATAATGGCGGCCTCAAGATAACCATTATTGCTGTAGGGGTGGCATGTTTCAAGCACATTCTTGAAAGTTACCATTTCATATAAAATAAACATGAAATCAGTTCAGAAGAATTTAATCTTATATCTTATAGCAGTTATTTTCATAAATAATATCTCTTTGGAAAACAAAAAGATGCATAAGTGTAGCTGACACTGCAAGCAACCCTTTGCTGAAATGATCATATTCCAAAACAGATCAGGTGATTTGTGATGACATCATTTCTGTTGTGATGTCATAATGGGTGGTTCCCAGCTTGATTAAAATTAAAATGAACCTCATCAAAGGCTGGAAACCAGAAGGAATATTTTTACTATTGGAAAACCCACCTCCAAACGAAAAATGATAAAAATAGACACAAGAGGTCATGCAATATGCTGCAAATCAGTATTTAGCTACGAGAAATGGTTTTGGGTATGTGAAACCTAAAATTTTGATATTTAAGCATCTTTAAAGAAAAAAGTTCCACTAAAAACCACTTGCTGGAGTGCCTCAACAAGAGAGTACTCTCTTGTTGAGGCACTCCAGCAAGTGGTTTTTAGTGGAACTTTTTACTCTCTTGTTGAGGCACTCCAGCAAGTGGTTTTTAGTGGAACTTTTTTCTTTAAAGATGCTTAAATATCAAAATTTTAGGTTTAACATACCCAAAACCATTTCTTGTAGCTAAATACTGACTTGCAGCATATTGCATGACCTCTTTTGTCTATTTTTATCATTTTTTGTTTTGAGGTGGGTTTTCCAATAGTAAAAATATTCCTTCTGGTTTCCAGCCTTTGATGAGGTTCATTTTAATTTTAATAAAGCTGGGAACCACCCATTGTGACATCACAACAGAAATGATGTCATCACTAATCACCTGATCTGTTTTGGAATATGACCCCTTCAGCAAAGGGTTGTTTGCAGTGTCAGCTACACTTATGCATCTTTTTGTTTTCCAAAAAGATATTTCTTACGAAAATAACTGCTATAAGATATAAGCATAAATTCTTCTGAAATGATTTCATGCTAATTTTATATGAAATGGTAATTTTCAAGAATGTGCTTGAAACATGCCACCCCTACAGCAATAATGGTTATCTTGAGGCCGCCATTATGAAACTGAAAAAAATACATTGCAAGAGATTACTTTCCAAGCTTGAGAGCATGCCAATGAATTTCAAAAACTCTACTGGACAAATCTGACTACGAGAAATGGTAGTAAACTGAACCATGTAAGTGGAATTTGCTGTTTCTTTATCCTTTAAGTATAAACTTCGAAAAACCACTTGCTGGAGTGCCTCAACAAGAGAGTAGACTTTGAATGGGGTGGGTGGTGTGGCAGGGTTCAATCCAGGCTGCTTTTTTGCGCCTATGGCGCACTTTGGAAGTCCTTGGCACAATTTTGAAAGTCCAGTGCACCAGATTAGTGCGAAATCTGATGCATTGGTGCTATAAGGATTTTGTTGTATGGCCAAGCACCCGGAATTCGACCACACTCGGTTTTTGATGATGTGAACAGTTCCGAGATAAGCTCGGGAGTTGCTTTGGCACAATGCTACTAGAAGTAAATCATCTAAAATCAAAATCGTCAGTAGGTGCATTCGACCACAGGCATTCGGTACATTGCAAGTTAGACCTAAGTTTACTACTCTATTTGTATTGGTCCAATGCACAGGTGTTCGGTACATTGCAAGTTAGAGGGGGTCAGGACATAAAGATATAAAGACAAGGTTACTAACTCTGCATGGGCCTTTCTAGGGGTTACTGGGTTTAACAAGCTAATTTGGATCACTCAGTCATTTTTATGAATCCCTTTTTTGCCTTATGTCTCTTGGACATACTGCTCTTATGTACGAAACATGCCTTTTCTTTTGGCTTCAAACTGTTCTCGAGTAATTCTGTCAGATGCAAGTGTCCGCCATGACACCGTTTAATGGATATCCGAATGAGCTCTCACGTGACACATTGAGAGCGGCATTGCTATTGGCCAAGAATGCTGTCCAGTAAAATTTCCATAACCAATGTAAACAAGATTTTTTTCCGCGGTGAAATTGAGAACAAAAACAAACTGAAATAGACATTTATCCCGATTCCCAGCCTCGCCCAACTATAAAAAGTTGTGATCAGAAACAGCAAAATCAACTGCAAGTCTTCGTTTGTCATCGAGCTTTATTTTTGCTCTTGACAGATGGCGCGAGATTTCGCTGGTTTTCCGCTATCGCAGAAATGCCAGAAAACCGAGAACCAGAACTGTTTTCCATTATCCAATCAAAAAAGGGGATACACAAGCGATTTTTATTCGGATATGTTCGGTTGTTTTCGATGAACGGTGTCATGGCGGACACTTGCATCTGACAGAAAACGAAAAATAAACAAATCTTGTAGCGACACCCAGGAAGAAACTAGTAGTTGTACTAGCTGGTAAATGAAAATGGTTTCAGTTGTTTTTCGTCGTACACATATCAGATTAATGGCAGAGAGCCTGGATGAGCGCGTGCAGTAGTGAAACAAAGCATTCTTTTCTAGGCCAACATCGTGCTGGCAAACGTGAAAGTGGGGTCGTCTGGTGAATTACTCGAGAACAGTTTGAAGCCAAAAAAAAAGGCATGTTTCGTACATAAGAGCAGTATGTCCAAGAGACATAAGGCAAAAAAGGGATTCATAAAAATGATTGAGTGATCCAAATTAGCTTGTTAAACCCAGTAACCCCTAGAAAGGCCCATGCAGAGTTAGTAACCTTGTCTTTATATCTTTATGTCCTGACCCCCTCTAACTTGCAATGTACCGAACACCTGTGCATTGGACCAATACAAATAGAGTAGTAAACTTAGGTCCCGCCCACTTCAGTCTTGTGAAATGGCTCCGTCTCGCAAGAACGAAATATTTTTATCCCCCGACCGAAAGGTTCGAGGGATATAGCGATGAGCCTGGCGTCCGTCCATCCGTCCGTCCGTCCGTCCGTAAACACTTTCTTGTCCGCTCTATATCTTGAATACCCTTTGGAATATTTTCATGATACTTCACAGTTATGTAGAACAGGTCATGACGATGTGTCGCGTACAAGACTGGTAACTCTTGCTATTGTACTTTTTGAATTATCTCCCCTTTGGTGATTTTTTGGCAGATTCGTGTCCGCTCTGTAACTTGAATACCCTTTGGAATATTTTCATGATATTTCACAGATATGTAGAACAGGTCATGACGATGTGTCGCGAACAAAAATGACAACTCTTGCTTTCTTACTTTTTGAGTTATTTCCCCTTGATAGTTTTTAGGTGTGTTTTTTTGGCAGATTCGTGTCCGCTCTATAACTAGAATACCCTTTGGAATATTCTCATGATACTTCACAGATATGTAGAACAGGTCATGACGGTGTGTCACGAACAAGAATGACAACTCTTGCTTACATACTTTTTTAGTTATTTCCCCTTGATCATTTTAGGTATGATTTAGTGTCCCCTCTATAACTTGAATACCTTTTGGAATATTTTCATGATACTTCACAGATATGTAGAACAGGTCATGACGATGTGTCGCGAATAAGAAAGACAACTCCTGCTTTCTTACTTTTTGAGTTATTACCCCTTGATGGTTTTAGGTGTGATTTCGTGTCCGCTCTATAACTTGAATACCTTTTGGAATATTTTCATGATACTTCACAGATATGTAGAACAGGTCATGATGATGTGTCGCGAATAAGAATGACAACTCTTGCTTTCTTACTTTTGGAGTTATTTCCCTTTGATGATTTTAAGTGTCCGCTCCATAGCTTGAATACCTTTTGAAATATTTTCATGATACTTCACAGATATGCAGAACAGGTCATGACAATTTGTCTCATACATGAATGATAACTCTTGCTTTTAGACCTAGTGAATTATTTCCCTTTGGTAGTTTGAGCTGCTGTTTGAGTCTCTGCTCCATAACTGTATAACCCTGGCCAGCTCAAGAATTTGAATAACCGTGAACCTTTTAGAATATTGATGATCATGCTGTGATATCTTATCAGTGTTCCTAATTCTCTCTTACCCCTCCACATTCCCGTGCCCCCCCCCCCCCCCCCCCCCCAAAAAAAAAATGATAATTTTTTTTTCCAGATTTGGATTCTTTGTCCAAATTCACTTACTAGAGAGCTCAAAATTAGGTTTGTAGGGCTTGTTCACACATTTTGAAAGTTTAATGTATCGTATGCTATACATTTGTGTATATGGTGGCTGTTTGAGATATTACCTCTTTTTAGCAGTCAAGCATACTGTTTTAGTCTGAGTGTTAGATAATCATGCATCTGTTAACAGTTAATGTCAATCAGAAGCATAAAAGAATGACAATATAGTACTAATGTGTGTTTTGAAGTGCACCCTTTTTACCAAGGCCCATGGGGGTCTTCGGTCGGGGGATTTGCCATCTCCTCTGATGGCTATTTTTAGGAGTAGGTAACGTAAACTCAATGCACTGCACATTTTCGGAGGAGTATTAAATTATAAACCCATCTGCTATAATCAGAAACACTGTTCAATATTATAACCACTTTCTCTAATCATTCCATTTCATTTCATGATGAATATTTCTATACCAATTTTCTATCCTTGAAAACTGGTAGGTGAGATTACCAAAACTTGACAGGCCATATGATCAAATATGGCCTCCTCTGTCAACCTGCCACAAGTGTCGATGGAAAAGAATGCTCTAGTGTTGAAACAGAAAGACTGTTTGGTCATTGAGAATGATAAATTGGGTTCTTGATATCAATGTATTTTGAAATCACAACAGACACAATTTAATCATCGAAAAAGCTTTTAGCGAGTCATTGTTAGAAGACACTTTCAGCTGTATTGAATTTTGAGTGCAAAGCGTTGCAACAACTTGGAAGAGTGTGACTATTAACCGGATTTATTTACAACGCCTTAAGGAACTTTGGGGAAACCAGCTATTCGAAACATGTCGGCAATGCAAACACAGGAATGAATTGATGAATTTCTTTTCTGTTGGCGAAAAATTCTGCCCAAACAAGTGAGAACGGAGAAATCAGAAGACACCAATGATGGAAAACAATCAAATGATGCAAAAACTGGGAAATCCTTTGCCAAAAATTTTAAACTGAGTGGCTATAAAAAACTTCAGTTTCCTGGCTTTGTTACGATGATGCGTATGCAGCAAAATAAAAATAATGCTACTTACTGCTGTTGTATGGTAAATCAGTAGTAACTGAGTTTTTAAAATACCAAAATCATAGTTATTTAGTCGTAAAAAGTGTTTGCCCGTCTCAGAGTACAGTACACGCAACGTGAAGACATGATCTGACACGCTCTCGCGAGAAATTTTAATCTTTTCCACGAAAGTTTAGTGGGGTTCTTGCATGTGAAATGCGTGGGAGATGCGAGAAAACAATTTCTTTTCATGCGAGACACGCAACTTTAGAGAGAAAAGATTAACTCCATGTATGCTCAGGTGAGTCATCGGCGCCAAACTTAATCACGCGTGACGCGTGTTTTCGAGTGGAAAGGATTAACCATTCCTGTCAATTTTACAGGTCATTAAAGGTTGTACAGGTAATTAATTTATATTTTTACATTGGGCCTAAAAAAAGTTGTGTGATTCTAGTTTCCAACCGACTGGTCTTTTTTGGCGCGGACTCAAAAAATTTTAGCGGCAAAAATTACGATCGGCAATTTTCCACCATTCCGGAAATAACCGAAAGTGCCGAACAAATAGACAGCGTAAACCGCTCACGCTATGACGCGTAAAGTATACCAGTTTGCGCATTGTATTTAATACAATACAATATTTAATACTGTGCAGGCTCATCCTAATATTTACAATCAGCGTATGGAATAAGTTTCCTTTCACCATTTTGTGCTCTAAGCGTCCTTTGATGTCAAGGCACGAGACTGACCTATAAAAGTGCTGTGTTTACGTATTTCAACAAATGCTACTGTCTTTACATTTAATTATGGCGAAGGCCCTGAATGCGTTCAGTCACCTTTAAATATGAATATGGATATTATGATTATTAGCCCGAATACTTTGAGAATTTTTTCGCGCAGCAGAATCAGTTTCGTTTTTCATATAGATAATGTGATTTTGCAGAGTTCGGAATAAAAAAACAAACTTCTCACCTCTTATTTTTCCTCCATTTTGATGCATTTTTAAAATCCAAACACTTTGACTATTGATCCACGATGCAAAATCATATTTTCCATATTTCATGAATGAACTGATTAAGAGGATGGAGCTGTGACGTAATTTTTTAGCTGCCACTCAAACAGGTTTACAAATTTGCATAATTCAGAGAGTCGGTTAAGTGGATGTCAATCACCTCTGAGACTGCCCAGTCGCGTGCGCTTTTAATGGAAACTTGACAGCTCTTACATCAAAAGTTTATATTGGTTAAAGTAAACCTTTCGGCTCGTGCCACTAGTGGCTATATCTTTGAGTTCAAAAGCTGATCGAAACGCTTTGATCTTTGTGACTGCTTTGACATGGATTGGGCTATTATCGGTGGCGGCTGAGCGAAATTTTTTGTCTGTGTCATCATTCTAGAATTTGAAAGAACTCCGTTTGCTACTAACTAACCTATTAACAATATTCTTTCAAACATACTAATTGACTCGCCGCATAACTGCAACAAAATTACGCTGATCATGATTGTTTATCAACCCATCCTTAATTCGTAAATGTAAATACCGTACGGTCAAACAATACTTGCGTTGAGGATGCGATCAATTAGGTTATTCACGCACGCTTACAATGTATTAATTGAACCGTTATCAGCGTGGGAAAAAATGCATTGCGAATCATATGCCTTGTCTGTAAAGGTATATGTACTTGAATAGAATCTTGCATTTACTGCGAGAAAGTTTCTCACATACATCATTCTATGAATTTGACGTGAGATGCCAGGAACGTGGGGATTTTCAAACACGCGAGGAAGTTTAGTGTGAAATGCGTGAGAGTTGCGAGAGAATCTCGTGGATTTTAATCCCTTCCTCGTGATTTTAAGTGTCACGCGAGAGCATGTCAGATCAAGTCTTCACGTTGCGTGTACTGTAATGGTGGCCCCTTTTTAAGATATTGATGGGTCACTGGCCCATTCTGACAAAATTCTGGATTGAACTCTGGTGTGAGTGTGGTAATGGGAGGGAATATCGGTAGTTTCAGCCCTTTTCCCTTTTTGTCAGGTTGTTTTATCCCGATATCAAGGATGGGTCATAATGGCCTGATTTTGGTTGGAAAATTTCAAGGTTGCTTAAATTTTTAGCCTAAAAATTGGGCCATAGCAACCCACCTTTAAATTAGGGTGAGTAGTTTCAGCCACATTTATTTATTCATAGTAAGTAGGTAAGACTATAGGTTGATTTCACCTTATTACCCATATGTTTAGCTTGGATGAAGCTGACAAAAGAAAGAACTTATATGTAAAGATCGATGGTGGGTAAGCCTTGTATTTTTCTGCCTTTTATATCAAAGGTGACAATTTATTTGATTTCCTGTTTGCTAAGCTTCCCTGGACAATGATGCACTTCCAAATATGGGCTGAGTGCAAGAATTGTCTCCTGTCCTTGAGGAGGGGTCAAAAATGAAAATGGGTGAGTTTCTGCCCCTGAAAACTTTGTTGTAATTTGATTCTCGTAACAATGTTCGGACTACAATGTTCTCCCTACAGCTCAGAGGTACAAAACAATGGCGGCACTACAGGGCACTGTGTTTTATGATAGTCCCATTAATAAAAACAGCATCAATTATCAAAGGCTTCTTTCTGGAACAGCCCTTATTTGGCCCACAAGATAGATGATCTTCGCAGCCCTTGCCCATGTGGCTGGCTAACCATGTTGGGTTGCTCTCCTCCCATGCCCCCACAGCGTGGATGTGTCATCTTCCCATTTCCAATGGAGTTGCCCCTGAAAATATTACTCTGAGCTAATATTCCTCATCAAAGGCAGGTAAAAGAAGGCATTCCAGACAATGCAAAGTTCATCATATCTCAGCCTTTTGCAGACAGTATTATAAATGGGGACTTGACTGCTTGTCCAGCAGAGCCTCTGTCGGAGGTTTAATACTCGGAGGATAAGCTGTTGGTGAACGCTCTGTTCTCAGTCCTCTGCTCATTTGTCATAATATTAACTTTAAAGTGCCAGATACCAAAATGGTTGAAGTTGCAAACAATGCCGACCCAGATGAAGTGGTTCATAATGAGCTGCTTCATCTGGATCTACACTGCTCTTTAGTCTTTGAATTCTGAATACATGTAAGATACAGCATGGATTAATATTCTTTTTTTTTTTTTAATTTTGTCATCTGCTTATTTTTAGCTTTGAGGGTTAAAAACAGCCTACTTACCTAGCACACAGTGAAAACGATGCAAAAGTATCCATGGATGGTTTCTGGTTACAAATGAAAGGTTCATAATACCATAGTAATTTCTCTTTGTAGGTTGTATCAGAAGAGCATGAGACTTTCCCTGTAGACTTCAGCAGAATACCAGAAATTAACAAGCATCTGCCTGAAGTTGATAAGCTGATTAAAACAGACCAGTCTATAGCTGTCGATCAAATATTGGTGTGGATTGACCCACTTGACGCAACTCAGGAATATACTGAAGAATTTGACAAAGGTAACTTTAAACAGTAGCCAGAGCTCCAGATTTGAGGAAAATCCTGAGATAATTTGCCTTCAGTGAAAACATTGCCAAGATGGTTCTAATCAGGTGTCACAACATACTTTTTTATGCAAAAACATGGAAAATTATCCCCAGATTATCCCTGTTACCACTTCTTATCAGTAGTACCACTCATGACCTTTTATTTCATGCCATATCCGAGCGTAAGATGCTTATTTTTGGAAAAGTGTTTAAGCTCTATTATTGCTGAGCATCAAAGTCAGAGTTTTGACAACTGCTGTGTGCACAGGGACAGTTTTACCAGTCTTCATATAATGTACTTAACCAGGGTTCTTTCTGTAGACATTAAAACAGGAGTCCCAGAGCCACTCTTTGGAAAGAGTAGGAGTCCAACAACATTAATTTAAATACGGAGCTAGGGACTCCAACTATGAAATCATTGACACCCCTGCTTAGCCATGATATAAGCCCTTGTGACTGACTCACTGAGAGATACCTGTACATAGTTTCTGTTCATATACC
This sequence comes from Ctena decussata, assembly GCA_963989385.1. Classification (NCBI taxonomy): domain Eukaryota; kingdom Metazoa; phylum Mollusca; class Bivalvia; order Lucinida; family Lucinidae; genus Ctena; species Ctena decussata. The sequence continues at coordinate 3,927,493 of OZ022501.1, read as the reverse complement.
ACAAAAAATACTGATATGATGTGATCCTTCATTTGAACTGTGTTGCTGAGGCAATTCTGATGACGGGTCACACACACATGGAGAAGAAAATTGAATCCAGAAGTGTAATTGATAATCGTGCAGAATTTGAGGTACATGTATTGTGTAGTACTTTTGGGACTTATATTTTTCAGCATCTTCCGTAAAAGTTCTAAATATTGGAACACATAGGTTTGAGCAAACAGTGCAGACCAAGATCAAACTGCTCCTTCAAGGCTACTGCAGAAAGACTCAGATCAGCCAGCAGAGGCCGTATTTATAAAGTGACTTAAGTGGTTGCTATGCTGTTGCTAAGGCTAATGAGTAATGAGATTCCCTACAACTATGAAATTTGCTCTGGAGGAACAGTCTGAAAAAGACTGTTCCTCCAGAGAAAATTTCATAGTTGTAGGGAATCTCCTTCATAGAAATTTAGCCTTAGCAACAGCATAGCAATGACTCAAGTGGTTTTATAAATACGACCCCAGATCTTCACAGTTTGATCAGAGTCCTACCATAAATACAGTATACAAACGAGGCTTTCTGCAAAGACAATTAACAGACCCTGAGGAGTTAAGAAAGCAAAAAGTGAAAGCTGATTATTTTGAGCAAAAATACAGGCTGAGTTGAATATGTACACATATAGGCTGTGACACAACAAAACCATCAAAGTGGCATGTGGGCCCAGCGAAGACTCAGATCAGCCTGGGCATCTGCCGAGTCTGATCAGAGTCTTTGCTGTACACTGAAAGGGTAGCTAAGGGTCTATGCTACAGTCATGATGACAGAGAAGGCTCTGATCAGGCTGTGTGGATGCCCAGGCAGATCTGAGACTTAGAGCTGATGAGCGCTCAAAGCCTCACATGCCACTTTGATGGTTTTGTTGGGTCTCGGATCATATCACATTTAAGTCCCTTTTCACCTAAAAAAGGCATGTGAGTAAAATTAACAGTTTCCTTTTGCAGATGGCTCAGATATGCTTCCATTTGTAACAACAATGGTTTGTGTAGCAGTTAATGGTCAACCAACTATAGGAATTATTCATAAACCGTTTGTGAACAGTGATCAGGGTGAAACAAGTAAGTTTGTGCTTCCCTGTACTTCTGGATGTAGTATATTTGATGGTAATTTAGGGATCATTTGTGTTTATTTCTCATATACATGTATGTGGTGTGTCTCCAAATATTGTAAGCAAATTAGAGCTGGGTTGATTTCACTGATGCGTCAGTAAATTAGTCTTTTATGTTCTACAATTCATCAAGATTTCTGCTTCAAAAATCAATTCTCAATGATTGTTAGCTCCCCTTAACAAAGTTCAGGAAGAGCTATTGCACTATCTGGGCATCGGCGGCAGCGACATTAGCAAAATGTTAAAGTTTTACATTTAAGTTTTTAAGCTCTCATTATTTCTTAACCCTGCAATGGATTTGAATTATATTTGGAATTTTTAATTTTTTTATTTTTATTTTTGGAATAATTTATATCTGAAATTTTATTCAGCACCATCCCCACCCCTGGTTGTGACCTAAAGGTCAAGGTCACAAACTTACAAAATTTATGTTCAAGTTTTATGTTCAAGTTTTTAAGATGTCATATTCTCCAAGCCCGTTGATCAATTTAAGTTATATAATGGTGTAGTGATAGATTTGATCCAAAATTTTATTCAGCACCATCCCGATTCGCCACCCCTGGTCATGACCTAAAGGTTAATGTCACAGACTTAGAAATTTTATGTTAAAGTTTTACATAATAAAGCTTGTAAGAGTTTGGAATTTTTAAAACTTTTGGTTGATTTGAATTACAGTTCAACCAGTCTCAGGAATAATCAAAATGTGCTTGCTTAAGACAGGTTTTTGCTTAATACAGGTGCATTTCTTTCAGGAACTAAATACATGCTTGCTTAATACAGGTTGCTTGCTTAAAAAAAAGAGGTGGCCACTAAGACAGGTTTTAGTTTTACTGTATATTTGGTATGATACTAGAAATTGGTCCAAAATTTTATTCAGCACCATCCTCGCCCGTGATTATGACATATAGGTCAAGGTCACGGACTTAAACATATCATCTTAAAATTTTATGTAAACCCTTTGATGGATTTGAATTATAATTGGTATGATGATAAGTATTTGTTTGAAATTTTATTCAGCCTCAGTCCCACCTCTGGACATGACCTAATGTTTCCTAAAGGTACAGTCTTTTCTTAGTGTCTGAATGGGTTCAGTTGATACTTAAAATTTTGTTAGAGGCTGGTCCAGAGTTTTATACAGTACCAACCTCACCTCTTATTGACCTTCAGGTCAAGGTCACAGTTTGAAGGATTATAGTTTCACAGTGCCTAGATGGAAAGTTATACCCAGTCTGATGACATAATGCTTCGGAATTTTACATGGTAGCAGCATCACCTTCCTAAATGACCTTGGAGGTCAGGGTCACATTTTTTTAACTTTGTGTTCAGGATGGGCAAGCACAGTTCAGGCAAGCTATGCCGTCTGGTGACAGCTCTTGTTGAATGGCTGAATCTGGATTGGTCGATATGCAGCCAAACCAAAACTGCCATTATAATCTGCAGTTGTAAGCGTAGCCTGTGCTGTCTTTGGGCACTACTCAAGAGAACTGCCCTAGCAGGCCATTTCTAATCAGAATTACAACATATGCATGTGTGAAAGAGTATCCAAGAATTGCCATTAGATACACCATTAACTTTATCATTGTTTTGTCCTCTTTATCTGGGTACCTATCACAAGATGATCTTACTCCCCTAAGATCATTTGCTATATTTACAGGATTTACTGCCCTTTGCTACTTTCTACGCGGATTAATTTCAAATCATTTCAGCATTATACTTGTACTCCCAGAACGATTATATGTTCATAGTTTGTTATTTATGCTCTAAGTGTACACCATATGAAAATATAGGACAGCACTTCTGTTTCATTCATTAGGTAAAATAACTAAAAATTCAAACAATAGAATATGTGCAAATCTGTAAATAATGTTTTGTTGTATCTTACAGCTTGGGCTTGGGTGGGGTATGGACACTCTGATAACCTTGTGAAAACTGATGAGTTGATAAGAAAAGAAGGCGACCCCCATAAGCTAATTGTGTCAAGGTCACATGCTGGAGCCGTAAATGAAGTGGCAAACTTGGCATTTAACAAGAATGTTAAAGTAACTCCAGCAGGAGGTGCAGGTAAGTTTGTAGAGTAGAGTCCCTTTATTATGCTATATTTGGGATCTTTAAGGTGGATGGATACACCTATATGTTCTGCCACCATTTTGCAAAGGGAACAATTTATGTGACCTCAATTTTTGTGACTTCTGGTTTGCATTAATGGAGGATCAAGACATTCCAAAATAGGGGCTTCTCTTTAAGAGTGACCTCTAATGAAATGGGAAACAATGTCTTCCTGATTGATAGCAATTACCTGCCCTGAAAGTGTTATGATTCACCTTAAAAAGACAGCATTGCATAGTGAGATAGATGGATGGGTGACTTGTGATTTTACAACCTTTTTAACAGTATTTCAGTCATATCAGGAAGATGGGAGATTGATAATGAAAGGCTGTGTGCAATTGAGCCCCATTTACAGTACATTGTATTATATTGAGATAGATGGATGGGTGACTTGTGATTTTACATCCTTTTTAACAGTATTTCAGTCATATCAGGAAGATGGGAGATTGATAATGAAAGGCTGTGTGCAATTGAACCCCATTTACGGTAGGAAAAAATTCTCGCCTCAAGTGGGGCTTGAACCCGAGTCTGCTAGATCAGTAGGCCAGCACCTAGCCCACTGAGATACCGGGGCTCCTGTATTTTATTGAGACCTACTAAACTACAAAGGAATAGATGGTGAATGAGCATTTACTAAACTATATGTTCAAAAGAAAATAAGTTTTCCATAATGTGATGTGATGCATAAAGTAATAAGAATTCATATCAAGGTAATACATGATATCCCACTGTAGGCTTGTTCATACATCAGTGGCCATTTTGGCACCAGCAACCTTTGCTCACATTGTCTACTCAAATGTTTAAATTGCCTGTTAACTAAGAAAAAAAGACATTCACTTGTGGGTTTATATAGAAAATATTGATCATGTTTTTGGTTCCACCAATTGTTAAAACAGAAGTACTACATAGGAATGTCAGCCTTAGCTCCGCGGTCAATGCTTCAAGCAATTATGACAGGCATATACCATACTAACTAGTTTTTTGGATGACTAATTAATTGACCATGTAAACATGATAATATAGTTTATGCAATCTTTTAGCTTTGCCATTTTTTCTAAGCAGTATGTTACAACACCGTATAAGAATCAGTTTTTGACACGTTTAACTCCATAATTTGTTTTCTGAACACAGGTTACAAGACACTAGAAGTTATAAAAGGACATCAACATGCATACCTACACACAACCCAGATCAAGAAATGGGATATATGTGCTGGAAATGCTATACTGAATGCTTTAGATGGTAAAATGACAACTTTAGAAGAGAACTTTATAGACTATGGCTCAGGAAAACAATACAAGAATGAAAAAGGTCTTTTAGCAACTCTTTACAATCATCAAGAATATTTGGATAAACTGAAATCTACTTTAGAAAAAAGTGGTAGCTCCTAGTATATGTTAGTTTATCATAGTATATGTTAGTGTATTCCATTTTATAAATGAGACTTTAGCTCTTCAGTGTATGAGTGCACTGTGATATTTTTCCACCATGTGCTTCAAGGGAAAGCAACTTTAGTGACCTTCATTTGGCTTCCTTTGATGACATAGCCCTTACAAAACTTGGTATTCTCTAAAAGAATTTTCACATAGGGAAACATTTTTATCCCCCGACCGAAAGGTTCGGGGGATATAGCGTCGGTCGGGGGATATAGCGATGAGCCTGGCGTCCGTCCGTCCGTCCGTCCGTCCGTCTGTCCGTCCGTCCGTCCGTAAACACTTTCTTGTCCGCTCTATATCTTGAATACCCTTTGGAATATTTTCATGATACTTCACAGTTATGTAGAACAGGTCATGACGATGTGTCGCGTACAAGAATGGTAACTCTTGCTATTGTACTTTTTGAATTATCTCCCCTTTGGTGATTTTTTGGCAGATTGGTGTCCGCTCTGTAACTTGAATACCCTTTGGAATATTTTCATGATACTTCACAGAAATGTAGAACAGCTCATGACGATGTGTCGCGAACAAGAATGACAACTCTTGCTTTCTTACTTTTTGAGTTATTACCCCTTGATAGTTTTAGGTGTGATTTTCTGGCAGATTCGTGTCCGCTCTATAACTAGAATACCCTTTGGAATATTCTCATGATACTTCACAGATATGTAGAACAGGTCATGACGGTGTGTCGCGAAAAAGAATGACAACTCTTGCTTTCTTACTTTTTGAGTTATTTCCCCTTGATCATTTTAGGTATGATTTCGTGTCCCCTCTATAACTTGAATACCTTTTGGAATATTTTCATGATACTTCACAGATATGTAGAACAGGTCATGACGATGTGTGGCGAACAAGAATGACAACTCCTGCTTTCTTACTTTTTGAGTTATTTCCCCTTGATGGTTTTAGGTCTGATTTCGTGTCCGCTCTATAACTTGAATACCTTTTGGAATATTTTCATGATACTTCACAGATATGTAGAACAGGTCATGATGATGTGTCGCGAATAAGAATGACAACTCTTGCTTTCTTACTTTTGGAGTTATTTCCCTTTGATGATTTTAGGTGTCCGCTCCATAGCTTGAATACCTTTTGAAATATTTTCATGATATTTCACAGATACATGTATGCAGAACAGGTCATGACAATTTGTCTCATACATGAATGATAACTCTTGCATTTAGACTCAGTGAATTATTTCCCTTTGGTAGTTTAAGCTGCTGTTTGAGTCTCTGCTCCATAACTGTATAACCCTGGCCAGCTCCAGAATTTGAATAACCGTGTACCTTTTAGAATATTGATGATCATGCTGTGATATCTTATCAGTGTTTCTAACTCTCTCTTACCCCTCCACATTCCCGTGACCCCTCCCGCACCCCCCCCCCCCCCCCCCCCCCCCCCCCCCCCCCCCAAAAAAAATAATTTTTTTTTCCAGATTTGGATTCTTTGTCCAAATTCACTTACTAGAGAGCTCAAAATTAGATTTGTAGGGCTTGTACTTTAGAAGTTATTCACACATTTTGAAAGTTGAATGTATCGTATGCTATACATTTGTGTATATGGTGGCTGTTTGAGATATTACCTCTTTTTAGCAGTCAAGCATACTGTTTTAGTCTGAGTGTTAGATAATCATGCATCTGTTAACAGTTAATGTCAATCACAAGCATAAAAGAACGACAATATATTACTAATACGTGTTTTGAAGTGCACCCTTTTTACCAAGGCCCATGGGGGTCTTCGGTCGGGGGATTTGCCATCTCCTCTGATGGCTATTTTTTTATCATTAACTTGCATTTATTAAAAGGTGAAAATAAAATTAGTGGAGTTGCTTCCCCCTGAAAGTGTACTCATTTTGGTAAACAGCGGAAAAAAAAAAAAACACATTTGGTGCAGTGAGTAAGCTGGGCAGCCTGCAGAAGGTATTGTAGGGAATGTTTGACCAGGCCCGGAGGCTATTAAACTTGATTACATTCTTAAACTCAAAATAAAGCACACTAACTGGCTGCTTCCGAGCATGTGCTCGGAAGCAGCCAATCAGTGTGCTTTATTTTGATTTTGAGATTATACTCAAGTTTTATAACCTTGAACCCATGAACGTTTTGGATTAGCCTGTGCAAGTTGTGGTGGTTTAGGATTCTTGAAATCTTTGTGGTAAAAAATAATGACAACTCTGGTGGGTGAAATGCACGGGCTGATCTGATTAACAAGATCTCACCTCCTCTGGTAGCGATAGCTTACTTGGCCACTGACTCAAATGTTCTTATTCATAGAAATCCATTAGCCTGGAGCTAGAGCCATATCACATTAAAAGATGCTGTAGGATATGGGAGAAAGTGTGATTTTGGTGTCTACTGGGAAAAATCAGGCTGGAGACTTGATTGTAGTTGTCTGGGATAACCTTGGCAAGTTATTTTTTTAGAGTTGACCTTTTAAACATGTCTACAGCATATTTTCTTGTGATGTGGCTCTTTTTTGTCGCACCTGCTTTAGCAAGGTGCGATATAGCCGTCCGGTTTTCCGTCCGTCATTCCGTCCGTCCGTCCATCCGTCCGTCAGTCCGTTCACATTTACGTCAACCCTGGCGTTAAAGATTTGTACAGTTAATTTCTCCAAAACTGCTGCAGCCATGGTTCTCAAATTTCATATGGAGCACGATCAGACTACAGGGCTTCAGATTACAGAAATTCAGCTTGGTCGAGAATTCAAGATGGCCGCCTGTTACTAAAAATAGCAAAACGACATAATTATCATTTTCTCTAGAACCACTAGGTATATTTTGCTGAAACTTTGCATGGAACATCAATATGACCTTCTTTTTGAAAATTATGAAAATGAAAAAAAATTGTAGCGGAATTAGGTCACAGTGATCTATTTTGGGTTTACGAGTCTCAATTTTGCTTGGGTGCCGATAAATCTTTAAACACTGAGTGGATTTTGCTCAGATTTAATCAGAATGATTCTTGAAAGGAGTTTTTCTCTCTTTTTTTCACATTTATGGGAATGTATCATCCAAGATGGCCGCCACTCTCGTTACTAAAAATAGCAAAAACATGAAAATGACTATATATCAGGAACCCCTGAATGGATTTGGACCAGTTTTGTGTCAGAATTATCCTGGCATAGAGCTATTTTGGTTTTTGGCAAATTGGCCATCCAAGATGGCTGCCATCCACCATTACTAAAAATAGCACAAACATGAAAATGGCAGTACCTTAAGAACCATTGGGCGGATTTTGACAAAATTTGTGTCAGAATAATGCCAGAAACTATTTTGTTTTCTTTTTATTCTAAATTCTTCTCAACATGATCTCTGCTACTGTGGAAATGCAATGCAGGTGCGACAAAGCATTCCGCGGAATTCTTGTTAGTATCTATCTTGAACTTACAATGAAGGGTCATAATAGTAGTGCCTCTACAGTATTAATATTAGATATGTTTCTGTAGATTGTTTGTTTATTACAGAATGGTTGTAAAATTGTAATTTCTCTAAATATAGGGATATTTTACCTGTGATCATAAGTATTGTTTCACCTGTGTCGGGCAGAAGTGAAATATTAGTACTCTAAAATGCTTTTGTATTTGGACACATATAATCATTCATTTTCTATTTGTCCAAAATAGAAAATAAATGGTTTTCATATGTCTAAACATTGCTTTTCCAGCGTCAGTGTTGGTAGCACAAGACTTTGTGGGGGTTTGTCTGGTTAAGATGTGTAAGTAGTATGGGGAAATCTTTGTTATAGTCAGCCAAAGGGAAGACAAGTACTCAGCAGAATAATTCTTCTGGAAGAACTTGCTGATAAGTGTCTTGCAACAAGTAAAATATTGCACGAAAGTCACAAAAAATGCAGTGACATGATGAGACACACATTTAAGAACAGTTGGATCTAGGCCTAGTTGTTCAAAGCATCCTATCTTAACAAACAGTGCCCTAGATAAGAGGGAGTATTTGAAGATAATTCCCGATAATTTTTGTTATTTCTGGATAAAAACATATGTTGTGACCCCTCATCTGAACCGTCTTGACGAGACGGTTCAGATAAGGGGTCACAACATATGGTTTCGATGAGAAATAAAGAAAAGAATCCCTCAATTATCATCAAATACCCATCTTATCTAGAGCTCTGACAAAGTTGATAATCGAGATTTGTTAAGTCTTACAGTACTCACAAAATCGGTTTCCATATTTTTTGCTGAAAATTTTTGAGGAGGTTGCAAAACCTCCACACATATTTTTTCACAAAAAATGGCAATTTTTTGTGTACATTACATATAAAATTTTAAAACATCTGGTTAGCTAACTACATGGTTATTTTTGAACAACTGGGCTCTGGTCTGTACTGTCTGGGTGAGCATGTCTGTCCCAATATTTAGAGTTATAAGTGTACTTCAGAGCTTTAGATATGTTGGGATTTTGATGATGATTCTGAGATAATTTTTAACCCCCTTTTTTGGCAAGTGGACTTGTCTATCCTTATCATTTGGATGAGTCCATTTCTAGTTTTAGGCATTTCTGACTGGTTTTCATTTTTATCGTAATTTGCATAGAAATTCCTGTAAGTAAACAGTGGGGACCCTTTTGGGACCCTTTTTTCCAAATTGGGTCTGCACTATTTGCATATGTCCCTAAGACAGGTTTCCAGCCTTAAAAGGGTTAATCATACTCCACAAGATCATAAGTTCTGGCCTGTAATGGGAATTGCCATATTGAGTCTAAACATACATTGTCATAGAGAAACATAAGTTCTGGGACTACATTAGAATTGCCTTAACGGGGCAGTTTTAATGAGCGACCATAACATGTTTTTTATAGAGAAACACTGCAGCAGTTTTAATGAGAGGCTTCAACTAGTTTGAATGATCATAACTAAAATTCATCCTAGAATTATCATCAGAAACAACCATCATCTAGCGCTTTGATATTTGAGCCGCGACACGAGAAAACCAACAATGTGCTTATGCCCCCTTGCAGACTCAGATCAGCCTGGGCAGCTGCTCAGTTTGATCAGATTCTTTGTTAAGCGCTCAAAGGGAAGCTAAGGGTCTAAGCTACCTCCATGCGGACAGCGAAGACTCTGATTAGATTGGGCGGATGCCCAGGCTGATCTGAGTCTGCGCTGTCTGCACAACCACTTTGTTGGTTTTGTCGTGTCGCGGCTTATTTGAATATGTAATGTTGTAATTACAAGATGCATAGGTATTCCATAAAGGACAAATGGAAATGTCCTCATATGGAATATTCTATACAAGACAAGTACTTAAAAATGATACCTTTCTATAGTGTATTTGTATGCAATTCTTTATGTCATAATATTTATAGAAACATTCCTTTGGCAAAGTGTTCATAAATGTTCCTATGTGACAATTTTGTTATGCCATCTGGTGGTGAGTATAATTATATTATACATGTAGTTGTTTCATGGAAAATAATGCATTTGAGCCACAACACAACAAATCCAACAAAGTGGCATGTGCACCTCGCAAATACTCAGAGTAGCCTGGGCGTCTGCTCAATCTGATCAGAGTATTCCCTGTTGGCAAGGAGGTAGCTTAGAGCCTTAGGGACCCAGTAAGCCCAATGCAAAGACTCTGATCATAGTGGGCAGATGCCCAGGCTGATCTGAATCTTCGCTAGGGGCACATGCCACATGGTTGGTTTTGTTGTGTTGTGGCTCATTTAATTGATTAATATAAGGCAGATCCTTGCTGTTAAAATATGCTAGAAGAGGTCTGGATAAAGTGGGGGTTTGAGGATAAGTCTTGGGTTATTAGAACTCAGAAAACTATTTTTGCGGGAAAGATGGGGTAGGGTTGTACTGTCTTGACGTATGAGTGCATTACACTTTTTTTCAAAACTTTGTATCACTCTTTCCTTTGTAAATGTTTCAGCTTGAATTGTCAAACTTAGTATGGTGGGGTATCTAGTGAAATTTTCTTACTGACATTTTTGGTTTCCTTTTTTCGTCAGAAAGCTGTCTCATTATGGATATTCTCAAACCCCAGTCTTGTCTTACTTGTGATTTATGCTATATAATTTTCAGAGACTAGAAGGATATATTTTGTTTTTAATGTATTATATATCATGTTAGCTCTAAATATTCTGACAGTAGTACAGGAACAGAGTAGTGTCTACTAAGTTGTTTGATGTAAAAAAATTAGTAACATCACTTAAAGCCATGTGTGCAAAAAAAAAAAAAAAAATACTCCACCCAGTCTTCATGTTTGATCAGGGTATTCACTTTTCAATTGTTAGAATCCCGAGTAGTAATCAGGGTTGACTATTTAGACTGCAGGGTGCACAGACTGATTTGTGTGCTTCCAGCTCATACATTTCATTTGTTACGTTTTATGATATGAAGATGAAAGAAAGTAGTGTAAATGTCAAAATACTTATAGTAAAAATGGTATAGTGGGTTGGTTGGTGTTTATATTTTCCTGTTCTAACAGATCTACTATGTAAAGAAGCATTAAGACAAATCAGTCAGAAATATAATTGAGCCACGACATGAGAAAACCGACAAAGTGGTTGTGCACCCAGCGCAGCTCAGACTCTTTGCTAAGCACTTAAAGGGTAGTTAAGGCTCTAAGTTACCTCCATGGGGACAGCGAAGACTCTGATCAGACTGGGTGGATACCCAGGCTGATCTGAATCTGTGCTGGGCTCACTCCCACTTTGTTGGCTTCTTGTGTGGCAGCTCATATAAAGTCTATTAGTATTCAACTTTTAAAACAACAAAAAATGCAAGAAAGTAGTTTCAGCTCAGTCATGAGCCAGCCTGATGAAAAGAAACATATGAGCCGCGACACGACAAAACCAACAAAGTGGTTTTGCGTCCAGCACAGACTCAGATCAGCCTGGGCATCCGCCCAGTCTGATCAGAGTCTTCGCTGCCCGCATGGAGGTAGCTAAGACCCTTAGCTACCCTTTGAGAACTCAACGAATAGTCTTGTCAAACTTAGCGGATGTCCAGGCTGATCTGAGTCTGCGCTGGGCGCACAACCACATTGTTGGTTTTCTTGCATCGTGGCTCATATATCTGAGTCTGCGCTGGGCGCACAACCACATTGTTGGTTTTCTTGCATCGTGGCTCATATATCTGAGTCTGCGCTGGGCGCACAACCACATTGTTGGTTTTGTCGTGTCACGGCTCATATATGGATAACAGCAAGGTGCTTCTCAATAATAGGACATTCAATATCATTAAATGTTTGTATATGTTTGCTACATCTTGGCTAGCCAGTGGCACAAGTATATATTACAGTAGCTGATCTCAGTACAAGCGCAAAACTCAGTATCTCCATGAAAAATAAAAAAAATACGTTTGTTCAGGGCAAATATAGTTTACCTTTTAAAAGTTTTGAAATGAAATGAGAAAAAAACAAAAACAAAAAAAAACCTATATAAATCAGCTTATTGTTTAGGTAAACTAACCTAAACAATGTACAGTCTGCCCATACTGCAGTGGTTGCAGCCTGATCGAAATGTGCACAGCATGATCAGATTGTTGGCCTGGACATGCATGGGCTTAAGTGCCTTTTGACACAGGAGCGGCTGTAGTGTAGTGGATAACACTCCAGACTACCAATCCAGGGGTCGCAAGATCGATCCCCCGCTTCTTCGGTCTTTCCGAGGTCCCGTCTCCATATGACCTCGTTGGTGGTGGGACGTTAATCCCGAGTTCACTCACTCATGCCTTCATACAGTTGCTGTTTTGCAGTTCTTGTAAAAGTTGCAACTTGGATCAACTTGGGTTATTGGCTAGTGAAGATATTTCTTATAATGCTCATGTGATATACCAAAGATCTGATACTGTATTTATCCTAAACATTTGGACAGTCTGTTTCAGCAAACGTTGTAGATCCAGATCAGACTGCTCCTTAGGAGCAGTCTGATCAGGGCCTACAGTGTTTGCCATAGTTTTATAAAGTGTTTCCTGATAGGATAGATGTGTCAAATTCGAAAATGGAGGTGTCCAGTAGAGAATTGGTTGTGGTGTCCTAATATTATGGATAAATATGGTAATTAATACAAATAGTATTATGTACAGTACTAACTCTAGATGAATGTTTCATGTAAATTTTATCAAATGGTTTGTGTACATTGTACATGTAGTTAGTTTAGATTGTGTTTTAATGGCTCTAGTCTTCGGACCAAAGGAGAATCAAACATTTTAGATACTTGGTTTAGTTACTTTGTTTGTTTCAGATGAAATTTTGATGCTATTCTGAAATGAATAATAGGGAGGTAGTTTAAATAGTTTATTTTATTTATTTACTTAGTTTTGTTTTGTTTTTATCTGTTGAAAAAAAAGGTGAAAATAACAAAATTTCAGAAAGCAGGACTCTTACTTTAATACAAAGTTTCATTTAACAACATACCTTATTTGCATACTTTTACCTGTATTCAGAGATCACTCTAGGAGAGCTCAAAATTGACTGCTCAGTACAGGTTCATTTCAGGGTTTTTTGTTTTTTTTTGATGGTTTATTGAACCTTGAAAAGATGGTTGCTTAAGACAGGTGATTTCCTTGACCTGATAACATGTGTTAATCAGCTATAATTTATCAGTAAGGAAATATCATTTTGATTCCAACTATACAGAATTAAAATGCAAGATTTTAGGCAGATGTAGACATAAGTAACTTTTTACTTCCACTGTCATCCAGGCATTAGTTTGAATGCCCTGCCATTAGAATGTGGTTTATCACAAATCTTCCATTTTTCTTATGCTACATGACTAATTGCTAAGAGCTTTCTGATGGCAACCTGTATATAAACTCCATTTTGCCAACACTTTACTTTGTAAAATACATGTAATAAAAGAACCATCTGACGTCTAGTTAAAATTGATGGTGCTGCTAATTCATAAAATGTTTACCCTAGCTTCAGCATGATATCATTCAAAATAGAGAAATGTTGTATGTCGCTAGTGTGAACTTACTGGCTTTTCTCTTACATAGAAAAATAGCGAATTCATTATTAGAAATTGTAATAACGTGTATTGATTGCTCAGATAGTATGAAATAATCATCGAGCAGTTTGATTTGTGTCTACCGCAATATGCGTATATATTTGGACACCTAAAAATAATGAATTTTCCATTTGGGACAAATGGAAAATTTATTATTTTAGGTGTCCCAATACATAAGCACATCAGGGTACATTGCTTTTAGGATAATCATGTGGAACAAGTTTCTATAAATTTTCTTCTTTTTTTTTTCTTTTTTTTCTGTTGCAAGTAGAGGCTGGTATACTTAATAATGAGGAGTTGATACACAAAGTCTAAAATGATTATTATGACAGTCCAATGAGAACTTACTGCTCAAAGAAAGCTGAGAGTACTATAATGCTTGTTTATAGCCTTGTGTTCTATTTCTAAATTGGTTCTACAGTATGCATTTTAATATTGTATGTAGTTCAGGAATGGGCTACTGTGGGCATGTATCTAGACTAGCTACTAGGACTTAGCTAATAATATATTAGAGCCACGACATGACAAAACCAGCAAAGTGGCATGTGAGACATGTGGAGACTCAGATCAGCATGGGCATCTGCAAAGGTAGCAATTTGCTCATAGAAAAAGGAAGCGAAAATAAATTGGTTGAGTTACTTCCTGTAAAGTGAATCCATTCCCCTTAAGATCTCTGTTGATGCAATTCTAATCTACAACAAAAGTTCTAAGAATTGAGACAGAACAGGCTGATCAGGTCTACACTGTCATTCCACCTGATTTATTTTTACACATTACTGCATTATAAAACCATACTGCTCCATTCCAGGTCAGTTATGATAATATTTTTCAGGTGTCCCAGTTCTAGAGTTGAAGGGTAGATTTGACTTTTGATCTTTTTGCTGTATATAATATGGCTGCCATCGCAGTTATTTCCATTTCTTTTCCTTGTGACTGTTATTTTTGTTCAGAGATAAGTGCAATAGTCTCAAAAGGAAAAGGGACACCTTCTTAACATTTTTTTACAGAGGCATAAAATCTTTGTCAAGGCTAGACCAATGGGGAGCTTTAAAGGTAGGTTCCTGGCCTAGTGATAACAATTATGTTCACAAAATAATTTTGTCTTTTTCTGGGTAGTATTGAATTCTCTTACTTTTCTGAAACTGTTGCTACTGAGAAAATCGTCAGATGCTGTAGAAAATAGTCGTTTTCCCTTTGGTTTATTTTCTTTTGTTGGAATTCCAGTTCTAAAAATAAATATGTATATATGTCTACAAGTCCGCAGTTTCTGATGTCATTTGCCAACGGTTAATTTTCTCTTGCCGTTAGCTCTTCCAGAGGTCCTGGCATGGCGGATGGGTTAAAACTATCCCGAAATGCAATGCAGCATGACGTCAGCTATGTTATCTATTTTTGGCGCGAACTAAAAATAGCGCTAACTGGTGTGCGAAGCAGAGTTAGGAAATCCCTTGCAAAACGACTTTTCTACGATTTTTTGATTAACACTTTTCATTGAAACTTTTTCATTTCCTCTTTATAAATGCTTTCCAACAACTTGGATAAAAAATCATCAAAATTATGATGCATTCCAAAGTACAGGAACCTACCTTTAAAGTTCATTTATGAAATATAATAAAAGACTAGTAGCTAGTCTAAAGGTTATTTTATACAACTGTATTGTTACTTGTCTCATCAACATGAGGGTTGTTATAGAATTTTATATATTAAAAAGATTACAATGAAAACTCAAGGCCTCATCTTTCATTCTTGTCCAGTTTTTCTAATGTTTCTAACTTAAGAAACAAAATTACCTCTGGCAGTGAACTAGATGGTCCTCAGTGGTGGTAGGGCTGAGTCGGGGTAACTTCAGTCGGCGGGTAAATTAGGACAGTGACATTGTTTCCTTTATACCGTATTCGACCCATATACCGCACCGTGCGCGTAACTTTTTCAAAATTGCAACAAAAAGATGTGGTTAAAATGTATTTAATAACCGCATACTCAGAACAATGAAATGCAGGGTGACTGGAAAGAGGCAACATGGGTAGGACTGGAAATACTTTGTGTTTATACTTTTCATGAGTTCCCTGTTAATTAATGGGTTTTGTGAGAGTTTCAAAGAAAAAGCAGTGTGCGCTTGTGCAGTTTGTCCGGAAATGGCCTTGGTGTGCGGTTATAGGGGTATGTGCGGTAAATGGGTCGATTACGGTATGTCAGTTGTTTGGAATTAAAACAAAATTAACCGGGCAAAAAGTGAAAATCTGATGAGACGGCTCATCTGGATTTTCACTGTTTGCCATGATATGTCTGAATTTACCCGCCTGTCCGAAGTTACCCGACTCTCCCCTATGTTAGTGATAATTCCTCGGGCAGTGAATTGTGTGTTTAACAATTTTGCGTCAAGCAGTGAATGGCAAAGTAGCTTTTCACTGATGGCGGTGGCGGTGTGGTTGTGAAAGTAGTGAAAATCTATATTTCCTCAGATAGTGAAGTATATAGTATGGATGATTTTTCACAAAGGGAGAAGCAATATTTCCACAGACAATAAATTGTTTAGCTTTATACTGATGGCAGTGTGAGAGGGGATAAAACAAATGCCTTTAGTAATGTAGTGCATATTTTTGCTGGCGGTTTGGTGGGGAGGAGCAAGTGGATTTGGGAGAAATGGACAATATTTTCTCAGGCAGAGAAATGGGTAGTATTTAACAAGGAGGTGAAGGAAGGTGGGGGTGTGGAGGCTGTTAATCATTTGCAACACTTCTGCCAGGAAATACACAGAAATATTTTCATATGTCAGTTTTAAAGAATTTTAAAATATTAACACTTTCCTGAAATACTGTTGCTCACATATACAAAGCTGCGTATTCTCTTGCGTGTGACGGATGGGTGGATGACATGACTTTACATTCTTTTCAACAGTAGTTCAGTTGTTTTGTTGCTTTACGTCCTCGGTAAACAGCTATGGCCATGTCGGGATGATACCTAATCACACTATTCCTGGGCAGGCTTGGACCTCCTAAGCAGTTAACCAGTACTAAGTGCACATACTTTCGCCAGTAACTGACAACTGCCCTTCTTGAATCAACGGAAGGAGGCACGAAAGTACATGGCCAGACTGGGTATCGAACCTGGGCCCTCTGGCTCTTGAGTCAGGCATGCTACCGAGTGCCCTATGCGGCCCGGCAGTATTTCAGTAATATCAGGACGATGGACATGGGTGTATTGGACGGACACACAGCGCCAAGTGTGTGCAACTATGGTTACGTACCGTTGAGCCACTTGGGGAACGTCGATAGGAGAATTGAACTGAACTGGACGCGGGTGATAATGAAAGGCTGTGTTCAATGAAACGCAATGTACGCTTGAAAAGATAAAAAAAATCGCTTTCAATGGGACTCGAACTCAGGACTGCTAGACTGTGTCAGCATACCAGCCCTAACCTACTGAACTAACAGGGCTCCCGTCTCGCCTGCGACTAGCAGAAGTGGGGCATAGATATCACTTTTCCTGTGTCATTGGCGACGGCAATGTAAACTTTGCTTCATTATTAAAACCCACTTCCGTCCCACCACTTGTGTCTTGGCTTTCGGCTCAAGTTTGCATACATTTTACAATTTTAGAAATATTTAATGAAATGGAATCGTATACGCACTGCAAAGTGCCATATACAGGAATAGATTTTTTTTTATTATTGCAAAAGTTGATAATAAAAATAGATAAATAAAAATAAGGGCCCTGAATCACTCACCTGAGTAAAAAGGTCAAACTTCAAATAAGGTGTAACAGTTGAACAAACCTGATAGTTTGAAATTAATATGAGAGAGATTGTTTAAACGTCAAAGAATGACCTTGACCTCTGTTTTTAAAAATGTTCATGTACATTTTTATTTTACTGTATTTGTAATCTTTTGCAACAAAACCTTCTACAAGTTTAAGCATCTTCTCATATAAAAAGCACCAGAAAGCAAATTTGACCTTGTCTTTAATGTTGTCAAGGTCAACCCAAGGTTATCATTTGAACAATCCTGGGCCAAACTCTTCAAAACTTCCATAAAATCTTGTGTTCTAGCATTCCCTTATTTGACCTTGACGTAAAAAAAGGTAAAGGTCAACCCAAGGCAGTACCTAAAAACTAAACTTCTCTCAACAACGCACAAACCCACAGTTTTTGGCTGGAGAGAAAATTTTGAGAAGTTACATCCGATTTTTTTTGCAGCAGAACAAAACGCGGAATGTCAGATTTCGTGCATATGAAATGTAAAGACACTGATAACAATAATGCTAAGTATGCAAACATAACAATACCATTAGGGAATTTCAATATTTTTAGCATGCAGCTTATGATTTTGCATGCAATGCACACTGTTACATGTCTATAATGCTTTTAACAGATTTTCTCTAAGAATTTTGACACTGACGGATAAAGACATTCTAGGATAAACACCGAGACAAAACAAACATTTATGACAAACACCATCAACGGAAAGGCAGCGTGTTTACATTGTTCCTGACAGTATCTATGGTTACCGTAAAGGCTCTAATTGCTGGGACGGAAGTATCTTAGCAAATATTGAAGACCTAGATCAGACCGCTCGGATGGCTCCGAGCGATCTGATCAGGGTCTACAATGTTTGCTATTTTTATTTTAGATAAATTTTTCGACAGTGAAATCAACTTCTTCATTTTGTAAGAGGAATACGGTAATTGGTTAAATGTCAGAATATTTTGAATAATTACGGCACATGTCACTCAGTATTGGCACACAAGCGTCAGAGAAAAAATGTAGATCCAGATCAGATTGGTATTTGAAGCAATCAGATCTGGGTCTTCAGCTATTTGCTAACCACCAACAAGAGCTGATATTAAAATACCTCCTGAAATACCCCAATTTGTTCTAAACTTTTGATAGCTACCGTAATTGGATCAGGTGTCCCGATAATTGGGATAATTTCGGCTCATTGTTTCTGACAGTATCTATGTTTACATGACGAAACAGAACAATATGCCAGCGTCTTATCGCGGCAGACTTCGAGATGAGTTAAAATACAATACAATACAATACAATACAATACAATGTTTATTTCTCCAATTAAGGACCCTTTCGGGTAAACAAGCAATCACATAAAAAACATTTAGAAGATGATTTGGTGATTAGAAAAAAATAATAATAATAATAATGTTTCAACAACTTTACACATATAAATATATATACATACATATGAATTCATCATATGTATCTATATACATATATATGCATACACAAATACATACACAGCTATGTATGCCACATGTCCATATAAGCGGGCAAACGGGCATATGAACTAAATGCATACATACAAAGACAATATACGATGTCAGGTAATATGTATCAGAATGTCGGAAGACCGGATTCCCAGCATTGTGAACCTTACATCTTACTATGATTTTACACAATCTCATAAGTCTGGGTATTATAAGAAATGTCTTCTTTTAGAAAAACAGGTATCTACATACTGTGCAAAAACCCTTAAAATATTATTATCTTCCTGTATTAATAACCATATCGCTTTATCCCTTAGGCTTAAATTACGAAAACCTTCATTGTTTAAAATTACATTCTTGAACAAATTTTCTCTTTCTTTTTCAAATAATTTACATTTCAATATAAAATGGAATTCATCCTCGATTTCATTTAAATTACATTTTGTACATATTCTATCGGATCTCATCAATTTATGCTTGACATAACGTCCAGATTCTATTCGTAAATCATGTGCGCTTATTCTTAATCGACACGTAGATTTTCGCAAATTAAAACTTTCTATCGATAAGTACTTTTCCATTGTAAAATTTTGTTTAATGCTGAAGTAAGTTTCTAGTTTACCAGAGGTGATTGATTTATTCCTTTCGTTATTCCAATATAGTTTAAACTGTTTGACTAGTCTTGTACTTACCATACGTACTAGCTGGTTTTCTGTATAATAACCACATCGATCTATATCGATACCCAAAGTTTTAAATACAAATACGACAGAACTGTACCATGTCTGTACATTACAGTTATGTAGAGTTTTAGTGAGTTTGAACGCTTCCCGTAATAATCCGTCACCACAATTTTGTAGTCTATATAGGTATTTAATCATCGATATAATAATAGAAAAATACATAGGAAACCGACCTGTTTCAGACATAACAGCAATATTTGATGAGTATTTATTGACTCCTAAAATAAATTTCAGATATTTTATTTGCGACTTATCAGCAATATTATTTTTATAAATGTTCTGAAAAATTGAATCATTATTACGATTGCAAGCTACACTATCTGTCTTGAAGACCCCCCATATTTCTGATCCATATAAAACAATTGGTTTAATGAGGTGATCAAATAGATGCAGATTTGTTTTAACGCTAGGTTCTGACGATGAGATTAAGTTAGTTAATTTAAATGAGGCCTTTAATGACCTTTTAAATATATCTTCTTGACCGTATTTAAATGATCCACTTGCCGAAAAGAAAACACCAAGATAGCGATAGTGCTGAACGCTTTCCAAAGGTTGCTGATTGAAGCATAAGCTGTCTTTTAGCAGTCTGCCTGACTTATTAAAAACTAATATTTTTGTTTTATTAATATTTACATCAAGACACCAATCTTCACAAAATTTATGTAGAGTATCTAATCTGTTTTGTAGCCCTACACGAGAAGTAGATAAAAGAACGATATCATCCGCATACATCAAACATTGCACAGGAAAATCATTTAGAAGAACTTCGTCAGGCGTGCCTTGTAAATATTTAGGCAAATCATTAATGTACAGTTTAAATAAAGCAGGACTAAGCACATCACCCTGTCGCACTCCGATGTCTGAATGGAAAAACTCGGTATGCTTATCACCTAATTTCACACATAATTTGTTTTTTGAATACATATTAGTAATGATGTCATAAAATTTGCCCCCAATTTGATACTGTTTTAATTTAAATTTTATTCCCGGATGAATAACAGTATCGAACGCTTTCCTAAAGTCAACAAAGCATGTATAGAGACGACCACCTTCTTTATTGATATATTTATCTATCAGACTTTTAAGAACGAACATATGATCCGAAGTACGAGCATGTTTCTTAAAACCTATTTGGCTCTCATCTATAATATTATTTTCCTCTAAATAATTATCCAATCTAACATTTAGTATCATGTTAAATAATTTACCTACATTTGAGTTTATCGTTATACCACGATAGTTTTCCGGTTGGGTAATATCACCTGTTTTGAAGATGGGCGTGATGAATCCTGTTGCCCAAGATGAAGGATATATACCGGATGAAAATACTAAATTAAATAACTTATAAAGACATGGGAGAAGAGTAAATTGTCCACTTTTTAACATTTCATTTTTTATGTTATCAAGACCTGACGACTTACAATTCTTTAGTTTAGAAATCGAATTTGAAATCTCTGAATGCTTTATTATAGCATCAAGAAGGTTAAAAGTTGAGCTTCCATCTTCTTTCAGTATTTTTTCGAGATCGTTTATCCTAGCTTTGAATTTATCTGGAACTGCATTTAAGTTTTGAAAATAACCTGACCAAGAATCAGAGTCAATAGAAAGTTCAGGGCCATTGTTTTGGTCGCGATCTTCCTTTAGTGAGTTGACAAGGTTCCAGTATTGCTTGGGATCCTTATTTTCTAAAGCATCAAGTTGTTGGACAATTTTATTTTTGAAATTTTTCTTTTTGAATTTTACTAGTTTGCGGTATTCACGATAATGTTTAAAGTACGTATTTCTTAAAAGTTGGTTGAATGGTTGACTGAACATTTTCCGTGCTATAGCGGTAAGGTTTCTACGTTTGACATATAGGTCTTCGTCAAACCACTTTTTACTTTTATTCTTTTTGAATTTACTTGTTCTATTCCTACGTAAGCACAATTGTGCTGTACTTACAAGTATTTCCTCAAATAAATTGGCTGCTTCGTTTACTTGCTCCACATTTGAATTAAAGTTTATATTGAGAAATGATTCTATTTTACGTGTGATCGACGGACATACTAGGGCTTTTTTGTACATTTTTCCATTGGAATGTAAGTGGAATATCTTCTGTCAAATTTGTAGATGTTCTGTTTATGTAACTGGCCTTCAAATTAAATGATATTTTGCTATGACAATCAGAATACATAGGCTTAAACGGGTGAACATGGAAATACATAATTTCTTTAATCAACTCTTCTGATAAAATTACGTAATCTACTACGCTTGCCCCAGTGGGTTTTTGACAAGTGAATTTTCCATAAGTATCGCCCGTACTCCTACCATTTAATATTCTTAAGCTTCCCGATATACATAGGTCAAGTAGTTGTTTCCCCCTTTCATCAACTTTAGTATCCTCACTCTTTCTCTGATTTATATTTGTATCAATTATATACGACGTGTCTAATGGCAGATGTCTATCATCGTCTTTCTGGATATAATCTAATTCACGTCCGGTCCTTGCGTTCAAATCACCACATAGTACATGTAATATTCTACCTATATTCTTATATGTATTAATGTCCCTTATAATAGCATCCAGGGTGTCCTCGTTTGACTGTTGTAAAAATGTGCAAGGAGTCATGTATGAAAAGCAAATAAATATATCACTATCAAGATGGAAAAACTCTTTTGAAAGAGACAACCATTGAAATTCCGAACTTCTATTTGGAAGAATCTTGATACCCTTTCTAATCGTGTTGCGTATTAAAATGGCTAAACCGCCGTAATAGCGACCGTTTTTCGATATGGATCTACAAACTGGAATACATTGGAATCCTTCTATATAGACAGTACTATTGTAACCTATATGCGTTTCACTCAGAAACACAAGATCATACGGCTTGATTTCCTGAATGAAATTTTCATCTTTGAGCTTATTGTAAGTTTTCGATACGAGACCTCCGACATTCCAAGAACATATTGAAATAAATGATGATCTCTTACCAACTGTCATTATTACAGTATTATGAAGTATGGTTAGCAGCTATTGCGATGAGACAACAAAATAACTATTTTCGGTACAACATACATGTATAAAACTTACAATAAGCTCAAAGATGAAAATTTCATTCAGGAAATCAAGCCGTATGATCTTGAACAGAACACGAGGATAGGTTCGAAGAAATTTTGTACATTTTTGCTATTTTTTTTCCACAGGCACACAGCGTGGGATCTTCTTCCAACATCCAATAACATATTCATGCTGGTATCAATGGAAATGTAAGCCATGTTTCGCATAAAATACGAATACTGAGACTTTAAAAGTTCAATTATTTCCCTATTTCGATATGGTACCATTTCTTTTCCACATCTTTATCTTAAACGGGGACCGGTTCTGAAGCTTCAAACATATAGAGCCACCAGGCGCTGGGAGAGTGAAAAGGTTTTTGTTCAAACGGTCAGGGTCACATGACCAACATGGCTGCTATGCCGATATATATTGTAAAAACCTTTAAAAATCTTCTTCTCCAGAACCCATTGACGGATGGTCTTAAACTTGGTCTGTAGCATCGAGAACACAAGTACAACCAAGATTGTTCAAATGAAGGTCAAACATAACTTTTAATGCGGAAGATTCTCTGTTCTATTATAATCCATAACCTCGCAAGGACGTTGGGACTTCACAGACGACTTTACAACAATACCTGTTTTCAGCTGTCCCAGTTGTGCTGACAAAATCCATACTCTTTACTATTGTCGTCCTACCTCTGTATACTTATTTTTCCTTTAATCGTGCCCTGAACCCGACTTAGAGCTGTGGCCAAACACCTTAGCTTCCATTTCATGACCATGGTCAGGAATTCATACTTTCCAATGGCTGCTTTGATCTTTCTACCGACATTCTCATTATAATATATGGTTACGTGGTCGATGACATACGTAGCATCTCATCTCAACATTTCTCTACTTCATAGGTCCCCGATTCATAGGCATACAGAAAAAGACGCCCCAGTTTCACCTTTGATCCAAGAGATATCTCTCCGAACTGGCTTCAGCTTTATCAGAACTGCAGTAGCTTGTGTTGTCCTTTAAAGAATTTTAAATTTTGAGCTATCGTCTGATTTACCTTGATCTCCCTTTTGATTTCACTGGCACTGGATGTCATCAGTTTGATTGGCTGCCCATTTCACTTTCTGTTTTGTTGTGTAATTTAAAATAGAAAATAATTGGCAAAAGGTTTTAGCCCCAGGAAGTATACTTTTAAAGGAGCAATAGGAACAGCATGATAATTCAGTCAGCAGTTTTATGAAACCGCCCGTGATTTATCAAATTGACTTGAAAATAAACAAAATGATTAAGATGAAATATATAGTAGTATGATAGTATTAAGAACCTTTATTAAGTTGGACCTGTAAAACCATCAGGAAAATCTGGAACAAAATCCTAGAGCAATTTTTAATTTGAACCATATTCACAAAGAAATGTTATTAGCCTGCTAATGCCTCCGTCTGATAGGATTTTCATCAAATAATTGGCTGCACAAACTCTACCTTCAAGCAAGGCATTGTTTATTTTAAGATTCTGACAGCGCGCTATTCTAAGGATTACTGTAAAACTCTTAAGTATTGGGACATGCGTGCCTGAGCAAATTTAGTGGACACTGTTCCTAGGTCTACACTACTTTTCATATATAATGTTTCCAAACACAGGTCTACACTGCGGTTCAAGGGTTTCCAAAAAACAATTATGGAAATTTACCGTAGTCAACTTCTAATTTTCAGAAATTGAGTGGATGATAGACGAAGAATCTGGAGTTTTCTTATAGTACTCAATTGAAGTTAAAACTGAAGAAATTTCAAACCCGTTAGCATTTTGGTTCTGCAAAATCACAGAGTATAAACCAGTCCGCCAATTTTCGCTTCCTGCAGAGACTTCCGTCATATTTGGGTTCCGCCGAGACTGTCCGCGATCTCTTGCTTCCTGCTGAGACTTCTGTACAGGATAAATGGCTTCCTGCAGAGACTATCCGCGTGATTCTGCTTCCTGCCGAGAGCCTCGGCAGGAAGCAGAGTCACGCAGACAGTCTCGGAAGGAAGTCATTTTTCGGGGACAGTAGTCCCTGCAGAAAGCAAGAGATCGCGGACAGTCTCGGAGGAAGCCAAATAATACACGCGAACCGTTTTTTTTTTCATTGAAATGTAT
Organism: Ctena decussata; assembly: GCA_963989385.1. Taxonomy (NCBI): domain Eukaryota; kingdom Metazoa; phylum Mollusca; class Bivalvia; order Lucinida; family Lucinidae; genus Ctena; species Ctena decussata. Next base: position 3,902,701 of record OZ022501.1, on the reverse strand, counting down.
GTTTTTCTGACTCAACATACACCGCTGGAACTAAAATGGAAATAAAGGGACAAAAGGAAATGAAATCTTCAGCATTGTAGAATTTCTGCATGGCATTTTTTTTCTTTATCGGATAGCTGAGCAAACGGTTGGTATATTTTTCGTATGCAAAATGATTCTTCCTTTTTCATGAAGCTGTCTTTCAGACTATAGCTGTTGCAAATAAAGTTGTTAAATGAGGACAGTTTCTTTATACAGAACCATATCATTTTATTCTTCACTGTAATTTTGCACAGGTGCACTTTTGTAAAGATTGAAAACTGCCATATTGTTGGAGTCTAAAATCACCTGAAATCTGGGAGAAAATAAACAGAGAAAGAACGCGCGTCCAAACAGTAGCCCAGTCAATGAACGGATGATTGTTTTCTATGTAAATAATGTGCCCCGTCAAACTCTTTGTGGGTAGGTGTCAGACAAACTTGACATCTTCATTTGTTTGAGTTTGGGCACGGGAAAGCCCGTATGTTGATAAATACGAACAGCGCATGCGCAAGCTAGCCTGTTGTTGATACGTATCAACAGGCTGGCTTGCGCATGCACTGTTCGTGTGATAAGAGACAATATTTATAGCAACTGGCATAACAGGTTATTCGGCTGCGTAGGCTGGTCGGTACTTTGGATGTATGCAAATGACAATTCGCCGTTACGTTTTCGTATGTTCGGGTACACTTCCCAACTTCAAAGCACAAAATTTGATATCTGCAAAGAAAAATATTGCTAAATTGAAAACAAAAATGAAGAAAATTGAAAACTGAGATCTGACGCCTTTGTTCAATTTGCTGAATGAAAGTTTCCACGATTTTGGTGAATTGTAAAATATGCCAGAGGGCAAGGGTAGCTATAGTATTCAATGCGTCAAAGAGCTATGAACATTTGATCATATATATGTTGCCAGCATCGTAATTCAGTTCTGAAAAGTTGAAGCCTCTAGAAGAATTAAGCACACCAAAGGAAACGATACTCGACTGTTTAAAACTATATGTTTACGAGCCAAATACTCGACAAAACTTACGGCATTATACCACCGTAATGTTCTGTGATTTTTAAAATACTAGCCGTTGTTGTTTTTACAGACTCGACCATGCTAGCTTAGCAATTCTATGTCTATACTTAGTTTCAAAAAAAGTGTTTAGGCGATTTATACGGCATATAAACACTACTGGGCGGAGCCATTTATGATAATGAGATGAAGCGAATTGATTTGATTATGGAAAACCTTGCTAAGTGCATGTCATAATAAAGATATACCTTATCAAATACAAGACGTAAAATATATGATAGCTTAAACCCATGTTACTCTATCCAATATGTTTGATCAAACACGGGTTGATTTATTTTTATTCAAATTGTTCGACAGTATAACACCCAAACCAAATAATCTTAATTGCATTTCAAATAAGATACAGTGGACTCGACAGTATCGGATCATCGACAGTATCGGATCACTCATTAGTTATCACCCATTTTTCTCACAAATGAAGCAAATATTTTTTACCATTATATTACAGTCATCAAGTTAGACCAATGACAAAGTGCAGGGCGAAAAATTCAATTGAAAAGTGCGGCTGTGAAACAAATCAGAGTTGTTGAAAAGCTTGGCCCCTCTTCAGCGGCGCTTGCATTTTGTCTGTTGCTTGTTACTCCCAAAATAGATTTCGGTTGTTTACACAATTTTATCATTTGGCGATTGAAACCAATTCTGCTTTGTAATATGTTCTGGCATCCCTAAAATTGCTTGCAGTCATTGTATTTGTGACATCCCTATATTTGATAAAACTAAAGGCTTGAAAATTCGGGCACCGATGTGCGACAGTAACGGATCATTATATAATTTGTGCTGAAATACAGGCATTAGCTGGAAAACTTTATGTCGGATGCATGGTCTGATGCTGAAAGCAAGTCATATATCAACTACCTGAGTGACTGTTATGTCTTCTTTCATAGAAGATCGGTATAAAAACAACACAGCATCCTTTTTGTAAAATATCCCCCATCCCACGCCCCACACACTAGCGTCTGATAATGAAGGTTATGCGAAGCACAACTAAGCTTCCGCTAAACATTCTGAAGAAACATTCGAGATCAGCTTGTATGTGTGTGAACCCATTAATGACCGGCTTTCATCAAATGGCATTTGTACACTGTGTAGACTCAGATTAATGCAGCAGAACTCGCTGAAAGACCTTATAGTGTTTATACACGGTTTGCATTGAAATATCAATGTTAAAGCGGCAAATTACCGTAAATTTGTTGATCCTGATCGAACACCACGGTCTTGTCAGGGTGTATTCTTTGCAAAGTCAGATTATGGTCTTTACTGTTTGAGTAGTTCCGTGTTAAAGGGGTGCAGGGGATTACTGAGTTAAGAATTGTTGACATGCTTGCACATTTGTGCACAGTCAACTGTTATCTAACAGACATAACCGTTGCTTGTGAAGAACCACGTGAAAAATATCGTTGAAAGGCCGTAAAAGTTTCCTCTGAAAGTTTTATAGGTCCAACTGTTTATGTAGCCAAATTATTGAAGCTAAGAAGGTTGGCAAATCGCCTCGGAGGAACTCTCCTATAAAATACCAATATATGATCCGATACTGTCGCAACTGATTCGTTACTGTCGTAAGACCCTCATGTAAGTCTGGATAAGTTATCTGCCCTTAAAGGAATAAATTTTGTAAATATTTTGACATGGATAGATAGGAGGGATATTTTGCAATTGTTATGTGTAACAACATACATAATTTTAGCATTCATATACAACAAAACAGGAATTTTAGTGAATTTGATCCGATACTGTCGAGTCCACTGTAACAAGCATTGGATGGTGATAGAACCGGTCCAATTTTTTCCACAAATATTTCTTGACAAGCGGCTGATAAGGATGCAATTTTCTGACATTCACACAAACATTTTGTTTCAAGCAGCCATAAATACAATATTTTTAGCATTCCAGCTTTTTTGACGAATAATGATGCGCCCACCAAGTTTGATGCTAAACATTTGGCAGTGTGACATGAATATTGCATTAAACATTTCATTTGGACAACAATAAATAAAGAAAATTTGACCAAAGAAGCAACGCAGCGTATCATGAATGTTTTACCAAACATTGTCTTGACCAGCACTATAAATTAAGAACATTTTATCAGTGTAACATGGCCTTTGTATCGTTTTAAAAACGGCAGCCTATTACTTTTATGTTCATATACGTTTCGTTTTTGCCAATTTTGGCCTCAATGCACACCACACTTTTAACCAAACTTAGTCTGAAGGAACCAGCCGTCAAAATTCATCTGGCAACCTGTGATTAATTGGAACCATCCTGAGCATTATGGATTTTTTTCTATCTATAGAGCAAAAAATGTATTTGAGCTAGTTACGTGAGAAATGTTCTTTTGTGCTCACAGTTTACCAATACTACACCACTTGCCTGACCAGAATAACTTTCAATGTTATTCAAGTAAGTCGAGTCATTGTGTCATATCATATGACACATTGTGTCATATCTTTCTTGTTCAATTCTAGCCTTTCCAGGTATCTTCGTATGCATTTTAAATATCAACCGATATAACTTTTATGAAAATCCGAAGTTGTCAATGACGATTTAAATTACAACACTGTGAAATAAATTTGGAATTGAAATGCTCATTCATGAAATATTTAAATTTTGCCAACAGTCCGAATTTGGGGGAATGCCGACCCACCTTGGTCTGTCAATGGTCCCTATATGTTTACGCTTGTATACATTGAAAATAAACTTAAAAATGAGAAAGACAACTTGAAAGGACCAAACTACTTTGAAGCTGACACGTATTGTCACAGTGATTAATACCAAACATAACCTTACATCAATCTTGCATTTAGAAACTGTAAATAGTCCAAATAGTTTTTGATTCGTCGTGTTGATACTATTACAAATAAGTTGCAGTTTTCTTTAATTGGTTTCATTGACGCCTCGCGACTGACAATATCATCACTCATAAATATACCTGAAATGAACATCTTCTCTTGTAATCATCCCAATTCACGCGCGGTATGAAATTAACAAAACTTTCAATTATTGTCTAATGTTACAGAGAGGAAGTTCCTTTGATATTTAATACCAAACAGATAGCGACGGGTGTGAATACAGAGGAAATTCAATAAAGAGGAGCTTGACAGCCGAATAGTACGCCCACAAAATATCTGTGATGCTTTTCTTCAAAATTGTTGGCAAAAACTGAAGGGGGCCCCTATGCAGGCCCAACACTCACTTGACATTAGGAGCGCTACATCGAAACTGAGAGTACAATGCTTCACCATGACACCATTTAGTCAACATCCCAAAGCATATTCAGCTACATATAATATCACACATGGAAAACCGCGTGCTGAATAAAACAAAAGCAGTAGAGTTTAACCCAGAATTGACGATTCGTCAATAAAGCAGTGCTGGAGAAGGGTAAATCAAGTGCAGACCTTATTGTGAAAAAGCTGTAGACCTACCTATTCATCTAAGAATTGAAATAAAGATGATGAGGCTAGCGGGAGGACCACTGATTAACGTCTACAATTATTACTGCAATTCTTATATGAATACTTCAAATTCAAAGCCATAAACACACTCCAAATCGAAAATACGCAACATTATTGAAACAAGCCCTAATGTGGAAAGGCCCTAACCAAAGCTGGAGGTCATTCGAACGTTATGACGTCCATTCAAATTGCTCTTTTATCACGACATGTTTCACGACCGATGAAGAGAGTTGCTCCAAATGGTCTCATATACGCCGCTTAATAAGGATTTGTCGAAAAATCAAAGGAAAACGGTCGACATTTCATGGTTTCGTGTTTAATTTCTCTACCTGTTTCAGTATTACGTGTTTTATGACAGGAGGGATGACTTCAATTTTCCCATTGTTAACTTTCCATTTTTGAGAAGCAATATTCCTTCGTCGCCTGTCACCTCCATACGGTGTTTATGTCTCTCACTTAGTCCGCTGTGCTAGAGTCTGTTTCAGATATCAAGACTTTGCTGATGGAGGAAAACTGCTCACCAGTAAACTGTTGTCACAGGGTTATCGAAGAGTATGCTTGTGTCAACACTTAGAAATAAAATAAGTTCTAAGTGAAGATCCCGTGGAAGCAAAGAACACATTCAAAAAACGAAAATAGCAGACTCGGTTTCATTGAATTTGTTCATGTGCCTGTTAATGTCTGCTCTATGGGAAAACCATGACCCCATTGATCCCTATACTGTGGCCGTTTCTTAACTTATTTCCAATTTCATGGCCTTGTAAATGGGATCAAGTTCATCAAAACACATTCAGCTCTTAAGCTGGTCGCTATAATATACCTATGCAAGTTTGGAGAAAATCTATCTACTGGTTCAGAAGATATCCTACATTCAAGACTATGAAATTGAAATTAAAAACGTAGTCAAGGTCACCAAAGTTAATAAAAAAAATAAATAACTGTCATAATGATATTGCCACGGAAGACGGCTGAATATCCATCCATTGGTTCAAGAAATATCTCAGTTTAGGAAATATTTTACAATAGTGTGTTTTGACCCTTGCTACTGCGGTCAAGGTCACCAAAACACAGAAAACTCTTTGCATTGTCCAAAAGGAATGTCTAAGCACGTTTGACGGGAATCAATCAAATGGCTGAAAAGATATCTCATTCTAAGTGAAAAAAAAATCGCAGGTCCTCTTGTGACCCTGAAAATGAGGTCAATGTCACCAAAATCCAATCAGCTCTTACGACTGTCCCAATGATATAGCTGTGCAAGTTTAAAGAAAATTCATCCGCTGGTTCTAAAAATATTTTATATACAAGTATGACTTTGAAAATGAGATCAAGGTCATACAAAAACTAAATATGTCTTATACCCATCACAATAATATACACTGAACGCCAAAAGAAACGCCTACAAGTTTGTGTTCTTTTTTCTTGGTTCTGTCACAAGGCAAGTCCCAATCGATCATTGCGTAGACTATCATTTCATTCGACCACAGTACACGATAGAGCTATCATAATTCAAATCTTTCATGAAGAGTTATCTCACTTTCTCGAGAAAAAAACCCATTAAATTCCATTGCTAGAGTTATCTTTCCTTTTCCAGTAAAGCACATTGTGGTCAGAAATGGTCCCTGATATGCAACTGTTAGAAAACCGCCAAATTCATGTGAATGTTTTGGTTATTCATTAAACCATAGCGTTATGAACTCGGTCAATTTTCAAATTATCTCCCTTTGTATTAGACAAGGAGTAATTTTTGAAGATCGATAACGCCACTGTTTATGGCTTCACGCTGCAGTTTCTTTTACAAATGATTTTTATGTGTTGCGTTTCACTACAGTTTTACTACTGATACAAAATTTTTGCTTTTCTGTTTGAACATATCAGAGTTAGAATATTCGATGGAAAACGCTATTTTAAAGTGAAATGTCTGTTTACGCTTCCTTGAAACCTAAGTTTCCTTGTCTCGTTTTTCAAGAATAAAGGACGGCCCAGGAACATCATTAATTATAGCAAATTTTTTCAGATAAAGGGATTCTCATTCACAGGTAAACCGTGTTTCACAAAAATTCAGCAGTTACAAATATTACCTCTGAAAGATTGCTTCTTTTTCGTAACTTTTAATTTTACCCCATGCTGAAAGTGTTGATTATCACAGCTACGTTGAACAGATATTGAGGATTTCAGATATTCTTTTTCTCCAAAGCACATAGACAAGTCAAACTAACGAGACAAAAACTAGTAGCAGTTGCCTACTTTTACAAAATTGATATATATATATATATACTTTGTGAGCGTTTCTTTTCGCGTTCAGTATATATGGTTGTCTGATGAATATCCGTCTATTGGTTCAAGAAATATCTCATTTTAGGTAAAATTTAATTTTTGTAAGATGATTTTTGACCTTGATAAAGAGGTTAAGGTCACAAAAACATAGTAAACTCTTGGAATTGTCACAATGGTGTTTCTATGCACGTTTAGTCGAAATCAAGTCATTGGCTCAAGAGATATCTCATTTTTAGTGAAAATTATATATATTTTAGTCTTCCTGTGATTTTGAAATGATGTCAGATCTAATCAGCTCTTAAGAAAGTCCCAGTCATATATGCATGCAAGTTTGGTGAAATCCCATATTTGGGGCAAGGTCACCAAAAGCAAGTAAACTCTTGGGATTGTTCCAACGGTATTTCTTTGCAAGTTTAGTGTCAATCAAGGCAATGACTCAAGAGATATCTCATTTTAAATTAAAATGTCCCATATTTAAGTCCTCCTGTGACCTTGATAATGAGGTCAAGGTCCCAAAATATAATCAGCTCTAAAGCTTGGCCCAATGATAAATGCCTATAGGCTTAGCGAAATTCCACCAATTGGTTCAGGAGATATCGTGGAAAGGAGAAACTGTCACGTCGACGCTGGCGCCGACACCGACCGGATTCACACTAACTAATGAAACCAATATGCTACCCGCCTCCCCCCGCCCCCACTGCCTCGCCCCCCCCCCCCCCCCCCCCCACCCCCATCCCACCTCCCGCGCTCATCTTTGGTGTGGGACATAATGACCAAAATCAGTTTTCAACCTTTCTATGTGAAACCCAACCCTTACTTATTTGTGTAAGTTGGCTAATCACGGTCATTTACAATGACGAAACTTAGCGAGAATCTCGATTAAATATTTCATGAATATATACCACTGATAGAGCTTTGGGGCCTTTAAGCAATGAATCAATAAAATTAGAAAAAAAATATTGCATATGGTTTGTTTGATTTCCAGCCCCACTTAAACTTGCTATCTGGTAGAAGTTTCTCCAAGTGTGTGATCTGTTTGTTAAAGCCAAAACCAGAGATCATTAGCAGAAAACATTCAAGATATGCAGGAAGTGTGTTCAGCTCACCGATTAAATATGAAACATGTCTCTGTTGTGGGAACCACTTCATTAGATGCATAGTCTCTCAGTTGTGGTACAAGTCCTGCGTTTCATACAATGCTTTTTTGCGGAAGTATGAAAGGCTTCCAACTATTTTGTTTCATCAGTCAGATATGTTGTTACATTTGAAATGGTAAATAATTAACGTACGTCGAAAGAATGACTGCACGTCTGTGGATTGGGCGTCAGACTCCATGACGATCGCGACATAAAGCTATTTATTTAAGCTGGTTGGGGTTAGAGCTTTTTGTCTCGTGCTTTGCTCACTGAGGCCTAGTTGGTAATTTTCATTTGCTCTTGGTGTTTAGTGGTGTTGTTTCACACCCCAGGCATATTCAGGGCCGCATCACGTTGTTTCTGTCGGGTCCTCATAGGTTTTGTCCGTGATTTATTTATTTGTTTCCAGTAATAATTCATTGATGAGTTAGAAATTTTTCACGCGGACCAAACACTAAACCATTATAGAAGCTAATGGCGAGGGTTGGGATCCCTTAAAACCGGTTTTAGATTCCGATCCCCACCCCATCTCTCCCCCACCTCTCCCCACACACAAAATAAATAGATAAATAAAGATAATAATGGGTGGTTCTTCATTGTTACTTGTTCTTTTTCTTGTCCATATCATCTATTGTGTGAGTGGCAAGGTTAAGTTAAGGTAAGCTGTCTGTTCGATTTACCGCACTCCCCTTTCGTGAACTGCTGTAAATTTTAGGGCGTGATATGAAGTCTGATTGTATTAGTTCCTGATCATATATCTTTGTACCTTGCTTCTGCCTGCCGTGGTTAGATTGTAGATTGCCGTGAACAATCATTTCGAGCCGAACAAGGTGTCAACATTTGGGATAGTACACGATCACGTACATATTTATACAAAATACACGACTTAAATTTTACTAGAGACCACTTTTTTTCGAAATTCCGTAAAATAGTAGTACGCATACTAATCTATGAACAGCTTATGTTTTGGGTTGAATCAACTTTTTAAGTAGTATTTCAGTCTATATCTAGCCTTCCCCCATGGAGAGTGAGGAGCAGGAAAGTGGGACAGACCGGAGTAAAATTATCTCTGAGCTGGCTTCTGGGCTTTTCGCTTGTCTGGTTTTGCTTTGTGTACCGTCTTTATAGTTTCCCTTTTCCCATTTGGTCTTTGGGGCAGAATATGGAAACTGATATTGTCGGTTCTTGATCATTGCCTTATCATCTAATTATTAAGAAATTTGGTTGAGGTCAACACACGCAGACCAGGCCCCGAGGTTATAAAACTTTTTTCATGCTCAACTCAGCTGAGCATGAAACTTTATCTGCGAATAAATAGCAAATTACTGATAAGTACAGCTGTTTTCTTGCTTAGTTTAGCTGAGTATTAAATTTTCTCTGCTTATGAATATGAAAATGCCAACATTAGTTGGCATTTTCATATTTATCAGCAGAGAAAGTTTCATGCTCAGCTGAGTTGAGCATGAAAACAGAGCATGAAAGGGGCTGAAAGTTGCCCAAGAAACACCATGATGGACAATCTTTTCTGTAGTATAATTAAGCCGCGACACGACAAAACCAACAAAGTGGCATGTTCGCCCAGCGCATCCGCCTAGTCTGATCAGAGTCTTAGCTGTCCGCATGAAGCTAGCTTAGAGCCTTAGTTACCCTTTAAGCGGACAACCAAGACTTTGATAAGACTGGGTGGCTGCCCAGGCTGATCCGAGTCTTTTATGGATGCACATTCCACTTTTTTGGTTTTGTCGTGTCGCGGCTCATATATTCTTGAATATCTGAACTTGTTAAAGCATGAGTGACCTTGGACAAAAGAGCAAAAAATGACATCGACCTCAGGTACCAATTTTTCTTCACATACTGATTGTACCAAAGAAGGCAACTATTTACGACAAATGTATTTTTTTTTTTAGCTTTTTCCCATTCAAAAGCACAGAGCAGCAAATCTGGCCTTTCCGTATCAACCTAGGGTAATAATTTCAATAAATTCCAAGTTGCACTGTCATCAGCTATTCGGTTCTGGAGAAAACTATTTCAAAAGTGTTTACCCTATATGGACTTGAGGGCCAATCGGACCATATCCATTTGAATAAATTTTCGTTTCCCCATCCCACATCTCCTGCCACCAACGATTTTATATGAAATTTGGTTCCAAACAACTCAGCGATTTCGAAGAAGGCTGCCGGACGACAATGGAGCATCCACGTATTTTTATCTTTTTCCTTTTAAACTCAGTTAGTTATTCCCTACAACGACATCCCATTGGTTAGAGCTGTCAAGCAGGAATCAATCCCACGAACTCCAATCAGGCTGTGCTATCAGCAAACAGCTAATTCAAAAGACCAACTACCAGCGACCTATAGTTTCGCTTCGTTTGGTTTTAAAAGCGGCCAAGGTTAAACTTTTGCGGTGACACTTTAATCATAGCCAGCTATATTGGTCATTTTGCGGACAAAATAATGAATTTCTGATAAAATTACCGACTGTCCAATGGAGTAGAAAAAGGGTAATTTAAATCGCATCCTCTTTAAAATCGGATAGTGAGGTTCTTGTTACTGTCAATAATAGTTCGTGTTAGTTGAAATGTCAGATCTTGAACACCTGTGTACACAACTACTCAATTGTTATAAACTTTAAAAACATTATTTTTGCATAGACCTCACGCAAGAAATGGTCGCATAAGCTTAATTTTATTATAACGGAACAAATTAAACATGCAAAAGAAACTATTAACATTTAATTTCAAATTGCCGGTTATTTTCTCCAGTTCTTTTGTATCAACGTTTTGTGGCATTTGATAAGAACATGTATTTATAAAAATATTATCTAACTGATTAAACATGAATTCGCCAGCTGCTGAGTTCTATACATTTCGAATTACAGAAAGACTTTGAAAGAAATAGAGGTTACTTCATCTTAAGCTTAAAACAATGAAACATTTCCTTCTGGAAGTGCGTTTGCATAAGTGCGTCATAGGATTTGCAAGTTTCGAGGGAAATATTTCTTGTGCTGTTCTGCCATTTTTTGCAGTTACAGACATGCAGAGCAATACAAAACAAGATTACCTTTAACGAGCACATCTCTGTTCTATTCTATCATATAGTCTTGCAAGGTCGCTGGGGCACCACAGATGACTTTGCAACAATACCTTTCTACCTCGTCCTATTTTCAACTGCCCTAGTTGTTCTGGGAAGGTCTATCCCTGTATGTGCTATTTAATATGGCATTCCCAGCCTTTCTGTCTAAGTCTCCTTTTTCCTTTCACTGTGCCCTGTAGATTCATCAGAAGACCTTGAAATTTGACCAAACCACCTTTTTACATTTACAATGCAAAGTATAAATGCAGCCACATTTTCAAGCTTGAGTAAGCCTATATACTATTGTTTATTCTGCAATCAATGGAACAATGGCAACCAGGGCCCGAGGTTATAAAACTTTTCCCGTGCTCGACTCAGCTGAGCATGAAATTTTCTCTGCTGATAAATATGAAAATACCAACATCAGCATTAGTTGGCATTTTCATATTTATCAGCAAAGAAAATTTCATACTCAGCTAATCTGAGCAGCAGGTAAAACTTCATGCTCAGCTGAGTTGAGCATGAAAAAAAGTTTTATAATCTCGGAGCCAGATTCACCACAAAATTTGGCTTGACAGCCAGGTTATAGCAATAGTAGGTTCTATTTTGCATTCAATATTCCAGTGATAATAAAAATATTAGCATTTCTTGGGAAACTTTTGGAACAAATTCATGGACAAAAAGGTTTCAGGATGTTGGACAATATAATCAGCAGGGAATATTTCCTGCGAGCTTCGGGTATCGTAGAGTATATATATATGCGCTGAGCTAGAACGCAAAACCATTGATATACTTTTCAAAAATCCTATTAGAGGCATAATCATTTGATAAACTGCATTTTCAACCTGTTGATTGTATTCAACAGAGCATTTAAAAGCAGATAACCACCAAAAAATAATTTGAATGATTGTTATAGTATAGAGAAAATTACTTAAATCCCATAAAACTTATCATAATGGTTTACTCGTAAAACAGACCTGCCAATAATTGGGTCCTGAGATACCTGTGAATTTAAACGAATTTATCAAGTTCCCACGATTTTTGATGAGATGAGACGTACACTGAGAAATTAATCGTAAAGCATATACAAATGGCATAGACTCAATCCAGTCTGCGCGTGCACAGACTAGTTAGAGCAAACGCATTTTGCTATGACAACAATTGACCTGCGTGTGCTGTAAAAAAAAATGCGGGTCTGGACAAAATATGGGTTTTTGTAGAAATTTAGGACAGGTTTTCTTATGTCATGACCAAGACATTTACCTACGTACTTTACAACTATGAATAGCATTTAAAGTTGCATTCATGTTTTATTTCTATCTTAAATATTACTAAAAGATTTTCACTGCACAGTCAGATCTTAGCTGTCTTAAAGGACACATCTGGTAAGAAAAAACTTGTATTAAAAGACCAAAATCTTATGTCTCAAAGTAGCATTTTCAGTATAAATTGACCTGTAATAAACAAGCACCTACTTTAAGAAAGCAGTTTGGGTCATTCCCTTGGGTACTTGCTTTAGACAAGTTTGACTGTATTTAAGTTATTGAAAAAATTTAGACCGCGGCTGGCCAGCTTACCAATGAAATATATGGGATTTTAAAGTCTCCATAGTCCTATAAGTGGTGAAAACGTCTAAACGCAAACCCTTATGAAAAGCGCTTCAATCTATACATTTGGTGATAAAATATGGGATGATGTGGCTGTATTGATCCAAATACCTGGCAAAAAGTATGGAGAACGTGTTTTTGAAACACGACAATTCGTTCTACAAAATGCAGCTTTCCTTATCCGGTTTCCCGTTGAACGATGCAATATAAACAAAAGCGGTACAGTGAAATGGACTCCACTACTGTACATTGTATTTTTACCATCTTTTCATTGTTTACGAAATCGAAAGTAGGTCATTTTAGTTGGGAACTAAAATGACCTAAATCAATTTTCGAACCCTTTTTATGTGAAACCCTCTGTTGTTTTATTGGTTTAAAGTTGGCTAATCGCTGTGATTTACAATGACGAAAGTATGGCGAGAAGCTTGCAGCGATACCTCACGATAAAATTTTTCATCCTAATAGAGCAATGGGGGCTTTAAGATTTACTAACTTTTATGTCTGGAGAAAATACAACGTACAAAAAGTAGCTCCTCGTTGTTTCGATTTTGTGAAAGAAATCAGTTGGTTAGTTGTCAAGGGTGTAACGACGTTTTTAGACTTTATTTTAGTCTATATCGAACCGCTTATCAGAAAGAAGGGAAAGAAAAGGGAAGAACAGATGAGTTACCAACCCCGCACCGCACCTACTGCAAACACAGCAGATCTTTGGAAATACATTTGGCCTGTACCAGTAGAATGCCCCAGTGCTGAAAATTTCATGACATCATCGCAAACCCTACCACCCCATTGGTTTTGTGAAGAGATCTGTACATGCAACTATGTCTCTTATTGTTTGTCGGGTTTGTGATGCATGTACAACATCTGCATATCTGAGCCGCGACACGAGAAAACCAACAATGTGGTTGTGCGCCCAGCGAAGACTCGGAGCAGCCTGGGCAGCCGCGCAATTTTATCAGACTCTTTGTTAAGTGCTCAAAGGGTTGCTAAGGGTCTAAGCTACCTTCATGCGGACAGCAAAGACTCTGATCAGACTGGGCGGATGCCCAGGCTGATCTGAGTCTGCGCTGTCCGCACAACCACTTTGTTGGTTTTCTCGTGTCGCGGCTCATTTGATGTTTATATAAATATGTTAATCACTTACACTACTACTGCTATGGCGGCTTTTGAGTGATCAACAAGTAATCTTTTGCTTTTAGCTATGAGGAATATAGTCTTTTCTATATCTGTGAATTCTCATTCGCTGACATTTTATAGACGGTCTGTAGGTATACCAGCAATCTTGGCTGACCGGTTATATGAAAAGGTTATTTTATCCCGAAGTGTTTCACAGCTGCGAGGTCAGGCCACGAACATACGGAAGTCAACCGCGAAAAACGTTCAATTTCGATACATGTAACCACTAAATACCTTTAGATAGAAAAAGAATGAAGTTATTAAGATGGTGTAAACATGCAACCTATCAAAAACCACATGAACACCTGTAGAATGGTATGATGTAAGGTTATTTGACGGCCTGACAATTATTAAGTTACACCACCACAAGGTCACTGGAGTGCCTCACACATTATAGTTACATTAAATACCAGTATCATTTTATAAAACATAACATTAATACGCTCTGTGGGCCGTGTCATGAGAATATCTGCTTTAAGATACATGTATATTTATGCTAATTACTCTTAGTCATGCTCATGGCTTACGCATATGTGCTTCGTGCTCATTTCGCCTTGACAATAGATGCTCCTTCACACAGACAGTTTGCTTCCCTCCTTAACCGCTCGCCGGTGGATCGGGCCGTAGACTTAATGACGGATCCTGTTTGAAAACGTTTTACTAGGTTGGGGAGTTGTTTGGAGCTTGATGTGGTCAGACCCATCAGGGGTTCAACTGTTGGACTTCTTTTGCACCAGTGTTTCAGCCTTGTTCTTGCTGTCGAGTGCCCATCTGGTTTCATCTTAGTATTTAATCTTGGTTAATATGATTGCTAGTTTGATCCATTGATGGGTTAGAAGTCCTTCACACGGATCGAACAACTTGTATGTTTATGAATCATTACATGACGTTTATGAACAATTACAGAATCAAGACACGAAGGTTATTCGCATGTAAAATTGATTTAAGCCCTCTGGTAATTTAGTACTGACCATTCCAAGACAGTGCTTCTGTTGTGAATTCCTGTAAGGTCGTGTCAGGTAACTTCGGACAGCGGGTAAATTCGGATATACCAATGCAAACAGTAAAAATCCAGATCAGGATTTTCGCTGCTTGCCCAGTTAATTTTGTTTTAATTCCAAACAACTGACACATAATAAACTAAAACAAACTCTAAACTCTATAAAAGAAACAATGTCACTGTCCGAATTTACCTGCTGTCCGAATTTACCTGACGACCCTAATTGTCATTGTTTGTCGGCTTGACTTTTGGTATATTACTCAGTATACCCTCCCGCGCTGGGAAACAGATGACCTCGTAGCTTTTCGCATGTCTTTTTTGTACATTATACAGAATAGCCTCCCGAGCTGGAAAACAGATGACCTCGTAGCTTTTCGCATGTCTTTTTTGTACATTATACAGAATAGCATCCCGCGCTGGGAAACAGATGACCTCGTAGCTTTTCGCATGTCTTTTTTGTACATTATACAGAATAGCATCCCGCGCTGGTATACAGATGACCTCGTAGCTTTTCGCATGTCTTTTTTGTACATTATTCAGAATAGCCTCCCGAGCTGGAAAACAGATGACCTCGTAGCTTTCCGCATGTCTTTTTTGTACATTATTCTGAATAGCCTCGCGCGCTGGAAAACAGATGACCTCGTAGCTTTTCGCATGTCTTTTTTTTTTGTACATTATTCAGAATAGCCTCCCGCGCTGGAAAACAGATGACCTCGTACCTTTCCGCATGTCTTTTTTTGTACATTATACAGAATAGCCTCCTGCGCTGGTATACAGATGACCTCGTAGCTTTTCGCATGTCTTTTTTGTACATTATTCAGAATAGCCTCCCGAGCTGGAAAACAGATGACCTCGTAGCTTTCCGCATGTCTTTTTTGTACATTATTCAGTATATCCTCCCGCGCTGGAAAACAGATGACCTCGTTGCTTTCCACATGTCTTTTTTGTACATTATTCAGAATAGCCTCGCGCGACCAACTGCTGGGAAAGAGCTGACCTCGTAGCTATTCGCTTGTCTTGTTTGGCTTTGTGTGCCGTCTTAAGTTTTTCCTTTGCCAATTTGATGTTTAGGGCAGAATATTCTAAACGACTTTGTCGGTTCCTGATCGTTGCCTTCTCATTTATTTTGTGACTTAATAACCTTTCCCAGTTCCAACCCAGCCCCTAATTACAATCTCTAAGTCTGCGTTTTCTATCATTTGGTTAAAAGTATAATAATCAGCGGTCGATTTTTTTACATGGTGAAAATTCAAACGGCTAAATTGGTGTGGCAAAAAATAAAAAGCAGACTGTCCTAAAACAAACAGTCTCCCCTACTCAGCCGGCTTTTAAACACTTCTTAAAAGCTGTCTACGGGAGGAAGTCTATATGTACATAGACATATAGGAATAATGTTGCGAGTATTAGATATTAGTGGCTGACTAAATCAAAAACCGTGTTTGATGCAAACTTTTCACCTTTGAGTTTACAGTATGTCTGTCTTCTAACACCATTTGCTGCTTGAATCTCTGAACAGGTGAAAATTATGCAGCTAAGTCTGAGCCAAAATTAAGTTGTAGAATCATTCATGAGTAGCAATTAGATGAAGATAAAGCAAGCTTCTAGGGTATCAGTGATTAAAACATACGGACAGCTGGTTGGCATAGTTCAACACATGGAATGGAATGGATGGGAGTGGAATGGAATGATCTCTTCTAAATCTTTCCATGGCTTAGGAATGGTACTCTTATAGGAAAGAATTTGCTCCCTAATAGGGAGCAAATTCTTTCCTGTAAGAGTACTAATTCAGGTTATGGGAACAAATTTTAGCCCATGGAATGTAAATTATCTCATTCATTCCGTTCCAATTCATTCCATTCTGGGTTTTAAACTATGCCCAGCTAGTTAGCATCTGTTTCAGAAACCTATCAACAAATTAATTCAAGTCTGAATGCAACAGAAAAATGCTTGATAAGTGATTTCTTTCTTACTGGTGCAGCTGAATTGCAGATGCAGTATATCTCATCTTTCAAAATGATAAATGGAGATAATGGGATAAAAAATATGCTGATTTTAGTTTAAAAGGGTATCGGGATTGCTGTTTAAAGTAATGGTATGTTATGCAGCGAAGATCGGTACAGGGTTGCATATCCAATATAGCCTTATACGAGGGCTGTTCAGAAAGTTCTGTTCGTGACGTCATATTTAGGTCGCCGTCATAAAGACAGAACTTCTGATAGCGAAAATATATAAAGCTATGATATGGCTGGACAACTCTGCAAACGCAGTGTATCTTTTCTAAAAGACACATCTTGAACGTCTTTGAAAGAGGTATATCCTAAAGCCAATGCAGATTTTTTTTATATTAGAAAGCCATAATTCAGGTAAGAACAGTTTTTTTAAACTGTTTTCATCTTTGCTATTTAAACGCAGTTCTCAGGCAATTGCTTTATCCTATAAATATCGATAAATATCCTATAAATATCTCAGGCAATTGCTTTATCCTATAAATACAAATATTTACTCTAGGTCCCATACAGTCCCGTGAATTTAGGTTTTCTGCATTTTATTTAACTGAAAATGCTCCCTTTCTACTAATAAAGTTGTAATGATTTTGTGATGAAAACAAATGTCTTAGCAACAGAAAGAGCCTTTGCATGTTCCAATTCGAAACTGTCGAAAACTGAAAATTAATGTAAAACAGAAAGCTGCTACAAGTTTAAAAAATGACGTTGACGACACTTTCAATAACGTCACAAGAACTGTGTTTGCTTTGCAAGGAAGGAATCGATAACGTTTGCTACTCTTCTAACTTTTAAATGGATATTGAAGGCAACGAATGACAAACAGCTGACAAAAAATTATTTTGTATTTACAATGATTTTTGACTTGAATGTCACACTGAAAATAAATACAAAAATGAAATTAGCCCAGTTGTATGACTGGAGCCTAATAAAATGCGTTGTAACTCAAAAAGGAAAAGTGTCATTGTATTTAGTATTTGGTATCGTTGTACTGACAAAATGTTTTGGTTTCAATAGGCTACATGCCTAGCATTGGTACTCTACATGCCCCGCAATAAACGTTATGAGGCCATTGTCCGGACTTTCTGAACGCCCCTGGCATAAGCAAAATATGCATTCTCTGTTCAAATTCTGTAATTTAGAATTGGTGTAACACCAATTTTGACATACACTTTCTTAGACTGTAGGCGTAGGAAACTAGCTTAATCTTTTTTCTTGACGCCCCTCACAGAAATTTTGACAACTTTGTCATATCAAATTTAGAGTCAGACTAAACATACATATCAGGAACTCACACAGTGGTGCAAACAAATACTCACAGAGTACTGTTTAGACAAAGAAAACAATTCAACTGACAAGTTTCTCATCGTATACTATACCTGTGCGTTGTCTTTCGCAAAACTTTCTCCAAGCAAGCCAAAAGCATCACATACACTTACTATATGATGAACATCTAATTGAGCCAATAACATCTCAGTATGCGTAATTTCCTCTTTTGATGAAATTCTTTATGTTGAACTGTCGCAATATCTTGAAACCTTGACTTTAAAATTGGCTACCTCTTGTGAACACAAGCCTATGACCCGACTGAAACTAGTCCTCATAGGAGCACCCAAGTAGTGTGAGCTTTACTTCTGTTGTTTAAGAACTGGATCAAATAAATTGTTTTCAAACCGACCAAATAATTTTCGTTTCACTGCGCATGTAGCGGGTGCGGGTGTGCAGGCTGTTGTTTGTTTGTTTGTTCTTCTTGATGCCATTGGTGGGAGGTGACCTATGACTGTGGCACTTCTTAGACTAGTTTTAAAATTAGAACCTGTGTCCGAGGTTATAAAACTTGAGTATAATCTCAAACTCTAAATAAAGCACACTGATTGGCTGCTTCCGAGCATATGCTCGGAAGCAGCCAATCAGTGTGCTTTATTTTGAGTTTGAGATTATTCTCAAGTTTTATAACTTCGAACCCTGTATGACGCATAAAATATAATAAATTCGAAAATTGAAACAGTGTTACATCTCTCTCTCACTTTGTTAGATTTCATGTTGCATCAGAAACCTTAGACATCATTTCTTTTGGTAAAGATCACAAATACATAATACGAGGGTCATCCAAGAAGTCTTGCAATCACTGTCATAGTTGAGCTAGGGAAATAAAATTACACCATGAGCAGATCACACGCGAACATACATTTATATGCTGAAAACATACATGTGACATTCATTTCTGAGAAATGAGAGGGCTTTGAATCCAAAGGTATAGACGATGCTGGGGGTAAAATTGTTCAAATATGACACCTTTTACATTAGTGAGGGAAAGAACATTGCTTTATATCTGTTCTTTAAACCTATTATCAGAATCTGTGTTTCAAAATGATTGCCTTTTACTGAAAACTTCAAAGAAGAGACATGTTTCAACAAACAAATGTGGTCGGTAGGTAAAACAATAAAATTACATGTACCGAATTTAACATTTTCCAGTTTTGGAAGTTTGCCTCTGGTTTTCTTTGAAGTTTACTTGCGAATACTTTTTGATAAAAATCAATTGTCATTTTAGAAAATTCTGTTGTGGACAAATCTTTTTGATATACTAATATAAAATTGTTATTCCCTAAAATATGTTCAGTTTACCTCGAACAGTATTTTAACTGACGATAATATCTAACTTTGGTGCCATAAATTTTCTTCTCAAATGTCGCTGAAGTTCACTTGATAACGTCGTGACATAAAAATCGTATGACCACATGTGTAATAACATTTTGGCGCGTACATGTAACGTCATTGACAACGACCGTATCAACAATACAATGTCCATAACAGAATCTTACACTCGTGGTCATTTCACATGAACTTTATGAAACTCGCCGAAGTCTCGTTTCATATATTTCATATGAAATGACCACTCGTGTAAGATCCTCTATTTCTGTATTATCAAAAACGACCACAAGCCATCGCAGCACACAGAAAGTAATGCTTTCTTCCGTTACCTAGAAAGAAGATTTGCAAGATCGTCACGTTTGGAGATTGTCGACTGGAAAGAAGGGAATATGCATTGGAAGTATATGAGCTGCTTGATTGGCAAGTTGCCTGAGGCGCAGTTGTTGGCAAGACTTATTGGACAACCCTTGTATAAAATGATTTGCTATGCCTTTTTGTTTGCCACAGTCACCATTCTAGTATCGTGCTTTATTTAAACCAACCTGGGGCTTAAAATGGCAGGTAAAAGCACGAGCTAGATAACCAGTGATGAGGTATCTATTACTGTGACATTTAAGGAAACATATCCTCAAAATAAACTACTATATTTAAGTCATCTGGACAAATGACAAGACTGATATAGTTGTATACTGAATGTTTTTATTCTAGGATGCGTGGCTGATATGGGAGGAATGGGTTTATTAAATATGAATGGACTGGTGAGTACTGAACAAAAAAAAAGAGAAGCATCTGTGAACAGATATGGCGCATACTGAATGAAAAGCCATTACCAAAAGGTACTTAAGGTGAATGGGTACACTTTTTTTGGGGGGGGGCGGGGGGGGGGGGGGGCACCAGCGTTTTCTTTTTGTCTCCCTTTTCAGTTTTTCTCAACTCTTAATGATCAGAATTTGCTATCTTTGGCAAAATTCTTTTCTGTAAGAGTAGACCCTTTAGAAAGAGTTATATTGTCGTGGGAGGCAAACATGATTTCACAAAAGTTTTTCCCTTAGTTAGTAAAAATAGCCATCAGATGAGATGGCAAATCCCCTGACCAAAGGCCCCTACAGGGTGCACTTCAAAACACATATAAGTAATATATTGTCATTCTTTATGCTTCTGATTGACATTAACTGTTTAACAGATGCATGAGTATCTAACACTCAGACCAAAACAGTATGCCAGACCGCTAAAAAAAGGTAAAATCTCAAACAGCCACCATGTACACAATATTTATTGTTTATTCAAAATTTCATTACAACATATACATATACGTACAGTATATACATGTGTCAATGGCTGGCCATGTACACAATGTATACTAGCATATGATACACTCAACATTTCAAAATGTGTGACTAACTTCTTAAGTACAAACCCTACAAATCTAATTTTGAGCTCTCTAGTAAGTGAATTTGGACAAAGAATCCAAATCTGGAAAAAAATGGGGTGGGGGTGGGGGGACGGAGGGATCACAGAGAGTTGGGAACATGATAAGATATCATGGCATGATCATCAATATTCCAAAAGTTATAAGGCTATTAAAATTGTGGCGCAAGCCCGGGTTATACATATATAAAGCAGAGACAGCTAACTGCAGCTCAAACTTCAAAAGGGAAATAACTCAAGACGGTACGAACGACAGAGTTGTCATTCATGTATCAGACAAATTTTCATTACCTGTTCTGCATATCTGTGAAGTATCATAAAAATATTTCAAAGGGTATTCAAGTTATGGAGCAAACACAAAATCACAGCTAAAACCATCAAGGAAAAAATAATTAAAAAGTAAGAAAGCAAGAGTTGTCATTTTTGTTCGCGACACATTGTCATGACCTGTTCTACATATCTGTGAAGTATCATAAAACTTTATTAAAAGGTATTCAAGTTATAGAGCAGACACGAAATCACACCTAAAACCACCAAGGGGTAATAACTCAAAAAGTTAGAAAGCAAGAATTGTCATTCTTGTTCGCGACATATTGTCAAGACCTGTTCTACATATCTGTGAAGTATCATAAAAAAATTTCAAAAGGTGTTCAAGTTATAGAGCGGACGCGAAATCACACCTAAAACCATCAAGGGGTAATAACTCAAAAAGTAAGAAAGCAAGAGTTGTCATTCTTGTTCACGACACATTGTCATGACCTGTTCTATATATCTGTGAAGTATCATGAAAATATTTCAAAAGGTATTCGAGTTATAGAGCGGACACGAAATCACACTCATCAAGGGGAAATAACTCAAAAGTAAGAAAACAAGAATTGTCATTCTTGTTCCCGACACATTGCCATAACCTGTTCTACATATCTATAAAGTATCATGAAAATATTTCAAAGGGTATTCAAGATACAGAGCGAACACGAATCCGCCAAATAAATCACCAAAGGGGAGATAACTTAAAAAGTATAATAGCAAGAGTTACCATTCTTGTACGCGACACGTCATCATGACCTGTTCGACATAACTGTGAAGTTTCATAAAATATTCCAAAGGGTATTCAAGATATAGAGCGGACAAGAAAATGTTTACGGACGGACGGACACCAGGCGCATCGCTATATGCCCCGAACCTTTCGATCGGGGGATAAAAATGGCAGGAAAACACGGAAATGTTTCCGTGCAGCTTTAAGAAAGGACAGCTGCATTTCCAAAGTTTTATGAATGCCGGACCTTAGCTGGATGTGCAGATGACAACCCCTCAAGTACATGTATGCAACCACTGCAGTTTCTTAATCAATTTACTGAACGGGGAAGTGAAATAAGTATAAAATATGTGTAAACCTATATCCGGATGTGATCAAAGGTCATCTGCTTTAATACTGTCCTTTGTAGTACAAGCTAGTTTCTGCTGGATTCACGAACTTTTCAAATGCTATTCTTATTCCAAAGGAATGGTAAATTTAGAATGTTAAAGTTATTCAGAGTCCTTTTAATAGGTTATAATTTTATTTGTGAGTACTTGCATCTGCTGGAAGACCCACATTACAAAATTGGCTCCAATGGCGTTTGGAATGCAATCAGTTCGATACATTTTCCAGTCGAAAAACTTGCAAGTCAAGCAAAATTAAACTGCGCCTGTTGGTCTACGTAGCCCATATTAATTTCCGTTGTGAATTCTAGCTAATCAAACTGTATCACCGACGGTGTCACCCGATGTCAAGCGTCTGACGCCAAAGTGACACAAGAGTGTTTTGCAATTCATCAAAAAGTCACAGTTCCTATATCAGAAAAATAAGCAATAAGCAAAGGAAGTCTGTGTAAACATGGACATTTATTCTGATATTTTCTAATATTGGTTCCAGTTTTCATAAAAAGTAGTTCTTTTAATTTGGTAATCAGAAGACAACGGGGTGATGGGGTCGCTGTCTGATATTCAGAGCAAAGGCTATAAACTCCAATCAAAAATGACCTAGAGTAAGAAAACCTGTCTCCAGCCACGGCATTAACCATCTGTGCACCTTCGCAATTGCCGACAATTTTAAGTCATTAGGATATAAAATCTAGATCCGCGAACAGCTATGACTCAGATTAGACTGCGCGAGCGCGCAGGCTGATCCGAGTCTTTGCTGTTCGCACCTTTGAAAAAGGCATCTTTCCTCCGGGCGTTGGGCAAATATGTTCGAACCGTAATCAGCCCTGACAAAAGTTAATACACAGAGGGAAATTAGTTGTCGGACTGGCCGGAAGAATTAATACCACTAATATTACTGAGAATATACTCCATTAGACGGTGCTAAGATTAACAAATCAGCCATTGTCTAAAACAATTTCTTAGAAGAATTCTAGCTAATGGATCGATAGTTTTATTAGAACTCACTGCCTCAGGATCACTGTCTTAAATGGTACTTTTATTCCTACAATCTTGCATACTTTTCAAAAACGTTTTTCTTGGTGTTTTTTTTTCATGAGGTTACTCGAAAGCACATGACGCTGCCTTTCCGCTTTGCTAGAGACAGCTCCTCAAACCGCATAATACAACTTAGAGCTGGCTTTGTCATTTTTCAATTAAATTTTATGGCAACATAATTCATGACAACATAAACTTGCAAGTACAAGCATGAGTCAATGGATTGGACGTAGGCAATTCAGCACAAATATTGGGATTTTATACAGAACTATAGGACCAGTTTTAATCCTGTATTGTTAAACTTTCTGAGAATTGTCATGCATTACCGTGATTTATCACTTTGGTAAGTGATAAAAAATACGGACATCATGCAAGCATAACATCAGCAATGGCTTTTCAGCAATTCTGGCAAAATAGATTTACTAGAATTTCAACGCGGCACTGCAGAGCCTAGTTCCTATGTCCTCTGCATCTCCAATTACAAGATAAAACCATCATTGCTGTACCCTTTACAAGCAAACGCAAGAGAGCAATCAGCAGAAACATGATGTACATCTTGGTTTACCAGCAGTCTGATATTGGACGCTTGGTCTCCGTAAGAGTCATACCCACAGGCCTTTATGAAGACACGTTTTTCCAACCAACGTCATATTTGAACATCTATTCTGCATGCCGGATATAAACTTATATAAAAAAAAGCTCTACACCCTCTGGTATATGTGGAACCTAATTTAAGAAGTTAAGCAGTTAAAAGTTTATTCTGGTGATTTGACTCAGTGCTCTAATATGCGGAGAAAAATATATATCCTATGTTGGTAAATGCTTATAAATTTGCAATTATTCTGAAATTGAAATTGTTCATGGACCAGTTTTCCTGTTTTTACTTGTTTACCGTTTTCCACATGGCTCACCTTACAAATACCATTATAAGCAGGTCTCTCTCTCTCTCTCTCTCTCTCTCTCTCTCTCTCTCTCTCTCTCTCTCTCTCTCTATATATATATATATATTTTAATGTCACTTTAACACTGAAGAGTTGTTTAACGAAACGCGTTTGTTTATGTGACAAATAAAGTTAAAAAAGGAGCATGTGAAGTCATTTTATACTTCGTTTATATATATATATATATATATATATATATATATATATATATATATATATATATATATATATATATATATATATATATATTTTTCTCGACCATCACAAGATAACATCATCCTATCTGATTTTACCAATTTTATACCCCGCCACACGATAGTGGCGTGGTATTATGTTTTCATGTTAGTCGTCCGTGTGTCTGTCCGTCCGTCCGTCGTACGTACGTCCGTCTGTCCGCATTTTGTTTCCGTTCGATAACTTAAGTATTTATCAACGGATTTAGTTCAAATTTTGCATATGCATTTGTACAAAGAATGCCTCGCTTGGAATTGTTGATGGGCAAATTTCGATAATTTCTGACAGAGTTATGACACTCGCAATGTACAAAATGGCCTGTAGTTTATTCACTATTTGGAATATCATGGTGAAACTTCACAAAAATGATCGAAGCAACAACAGCTATGTGTTACCATAGAAATTTGTCCTCAGGGATTAA